>CM067846.1:504359367-505583950 GCA_034509565.1 Triticum monococcum
AGTGGAACTTGAAGTGGTCTTGGGAATCCACTTGACTAAGGTCTTAGGAGCTTCTTCAAATGCATCAATTTCCTCTTGAAGATTGTCCTTCCCTTTTTGCTTGTAGTCTTGTGGTGGAAGACCATCTTGAGCTTGTGTCCCCTTGAAGGAAGTAGGATCATACTTCTCTTGTTGAGGAACAAACTTTGTCTTGGGGTATTGATCTTCTTCCCACTCAACTCCATTGGCATTGAACTTTCGTTCAAAACCAACACCTTGATTCTTCCGGTGCCTTCCTTGCTTGCGCACAATTTCCTCGAATTGCTTACTCCCGGCAAGGCTTTTGTACACTCCTTTCTCTATAATTCCCTTAAATAAGCTATTTTCTTGCTCAAGTGTAACTTGGCTAAGAGAATCATTAGTGGAATCAAGAGAACTACTAGAAGCAACAATATTGGATTTAGCATGATCATTGTTACTACTAGAGGAAGAATCTTTCTTGTTCTTGTTACTAGACTTGACTTGAGGCATGTAAGTGGATAAGAGTAAACGCTTGGCAATGTAAGAAGAACTTTTCTTGCGGAGATCATCATTTATTGCCTTTAAAAACTCATGCTCTTGCTCAAGATTGAGCTTTTCGAAGCGTAACTTCTCATGAGCTCTTAAAAGTTCTCGATGATCTTTGAAGATAGTTTCATGAGCTAACTTAAGAGTGTTTAGTTCTTTAGTTAGAGCCTCAATCTTCTCCTTATCATTGTCATTCATTTTATCTTGATTAGCATGATTAATTGATGTTTCATCACAGTATTCATCACTAGAGTTGTCAACAAGTAAATCATCATCACCTAACAAGTCATCTTCATCACTATTAAAATCAACATACTCGGGGTGTGTTACCTTAGGACCTTTGGCCATGAAGCATCTTCCAATTCCTTCATTTGGTGAGTCAAATATGTTGTAGGAGTTGGTTGACACAAGTGCTAGACCGGCAACACCTTCATCTTGAGTATATTCTGAATCGGAGTGATAACTTCTCTCGTAGTGGTTGTCGGAGTCGGAGCCGGATACCCATTCACCAACATGAGCTTGATGTCTTCGTTTTGTGTAGCTCCTTGATGATTGTTCCTTCCTTTCTGAATCCTTGCTTCTCCGTGAGTGTCTTCGTTTGTCGAATTTCGGGTTCCGGCAGACCCTTAAGGTTCGAACACTGGGGTGCACGCGGAAATCACGCCTTCTACCTCCCCGTCTCGCAAAGATCTAAACTACTAAAGGAACTGCATGAGAGACACAAGATTTATACTGGTTCGGGCCACCATTGTGGTGTAATACCCTACTCCAGTGTGTGGTGGATGGATTGCCTCTTGGGGCTGATGATGATGAACGATACAAGGAAGAACAGCCTCACGAGGGTCTGTTCTTGGCTGGGGTGATGAACCACTGGGAGGAGTTCAGTCACCTTCTCTCTCACACACACACTTACTCTCTCTACTTGCTAGTTGGATCCACACGCCGGACCGAACCCTCTACTCTGTGAACCTCTCACCGGTCGACCCCTTGCTATGTGGGTGACCGGTCCTATTTATAGGCGAAGGCCCTGGGCCTCTCCCCAAATATTGAGCGGGAAGGGCGCCAACAATGGCGGGCTAATTTGAAGGGGGACAGCAAGTACTCTTATCCTGACTAAAGTTGGTCTTCGCCTACGAAAAGACCCTGCGGTGACGCCGTGCTGGGCTCCATGGTGACCTCCGTCTCGTAGTCCGCTTGGTCCTGGTCTCGTTGCACCGAAATGGCAACCTTTGCCTGATGCCTCCGTACTCCGCGGCTGTGCTTGCCCCCTTTGCACCAAAGAGGAAAGAAGGACGCTGCGCGCGCTGGCGCCCGCCTGGCACCCTCGATCGTCATGGCTTGCGTCACGGGCACCTCGCGAGGTACCCCACCTTGATATCTCTGTCTCCTCGCGAGCCAGCCTGAGGAGGCTGCGCCTGAGGATGCGCCGTGTCGCCCGCCTCGCGAGGCTTGGCCCCTCGCGAGGGTCTTGAGTCTTGTGCTGATGAAGATGGGCCATGCTGGGCCCCCATTTGAGCCACGCCGCAGGCCGCGGGTAGGCAAGTCTGGGGAACCCCATTCCCAGAACACCGACAGTAGCCCCCAGGCCCGAGGCGCGCATGGGCTTGGCCGTGCCGCGAGGCGAAAGGGCAAGGGCGAAGCGCCGCGGGCCCTAACAGCTTGCGGCCTTGGGTGCCATGTGGCGGTTGACAGGATGTGGGCGACTCCGCTTCCCCACGATGCCTCAGTGATCGTGTGAGCTGGACAAGTCCCTGCATGCAAATCATGTCATGATTACCTATGATCGTGGAGGCCGGCGGTTGGCCTTCGCCGGCTGTAAGTACGGAGCCGTGCGTGCCCTTCCAGTCCATCCTTACTGGCTTCTCCTTCTTCCCGATCCTTGCTCCGCCTTGCTAGGATGGCTCCGATCCGCCGGTTCTCCGCAGCGGAGAAGGGAAAAGCTCCTCGAGAAGGGCCAGACCTGCTCCCGCCGAAGAAACGGCTCGCCCTTTGCAGCCGGGGCGAGGAAGACCGTCAGGTGGAGCCGAGGCCCCGGTGCGAGCGGGCTCCGCTGGGGTTCCTGCTTCCCTTGTACGCCCCCGCCGAGGGTCCCGAGGGTGTCGATGCTGATCTCCGCAGCCGGCGCCGTCGTAGGCGCCGTCGGGTCATGAAGGCATGGGTTATTCCTCCTGGAGTCCACGCCGAGGGCTCCTCCCATGAGTTCGTGCTCCACGTCGTCGTTCCTCTTCAGTCCTGGATCCGTCTGCCTCCCTTCTTCGCCTCCATCGTCCCTCCAGGAGGGCCTCTGGAGCTCTGGCTGCAGCACGCCGGTTGCAGCGCCCTCGCGACTGAGGCTGAGGTCGTGGTCGCTGCCCCAGGCGAGGTCTACTTGTCCCGCGGCTGGAGAGAAGTCGCCCGGGTTTGCAAGGAGAGGGGCGTCTTCGCGGTCCACCTGGAGTACGATGGCGCTGCGGTGATGTTCTTCAAGGTCTTCAACGCAATCGGGCGCCGGCTGGAGTGTTGCCGCGAGAGAGGTGACTAGGACCTTGCCCTGGTGAGGGCTAGGCCCGTCGACCGCTCCCTTGGCGAAGGCGCCGGGGGGTCCAGCAACTCCAGCGAAATCTTTGCGACTCCGGAGACGAGCGACGACAGCTACGAGCCCCCGAGCCGGCGCCACTCCCGGAGCGGGGTGGGCTTGTCAGGCCGTCGCCGACCCTGATCTGGATGGGGTTGGCGCCGGCGCTTGACGGCCCACTGTTGATGATGGCATCTTTTGCAGGAGCCCGTGTAGTTAGCACTCCTTAGGATCCGTTCCCTGCGAGGAATCAAAATGCGCCCCACGGGGGCTTGTAAGGTGTTTGTAGTCCCGTTTGTTAATACATGACCCTCGCTATGGACTTGTGTGAGTCGCTGATTCCGTCATAGCTTAGTTCTCCCTTTCGAACCTCGCGAGGGCTTGGTGCTCTACGCCGACAGGTCCCAATCCCAAGGCGGCGTCAGCCGTCGCTGGTATGCCAGGTCGCGATGCCGTGGTCAAGGCCAGGAGGTGAGCGACCCGGGGTCCGGTAAGAGCCCCTGAGTCATGATGCTCAGGAGGTCCCCTTTGGCGCCCAAGCAGTCGTTGCTTGGTGAGAAAGGGAAGCAACGTCGCTAGTACGGAATTGCTTTAGGTGCGGGGGTAGTGCCACGGTAGCCAGCACTGTGGGAGGTGACTTATCTCGAGAGCCGGGGATTATTCCTGGTGCGCCGTCGAGTTCACGCGTCGGCAGGAGCGGAATCGCTCAGCAAGGTCCTCGCGAACCCCTTCCCCCTCGCCTCTGCTCCCCTTTCTGCTCTACGTCCTCGGGTCCCGGCCCTCGAGCTTGTCTCAGCCGTCGCTGGTATGCCAGGTCGCGATGCCGTGGACAAGGCCAGAGGGTGAGGGCTGGAGAGCCAGTAAGAGCCCTGAGTCGCGATGCTCAGGCACGCCCCCTTTAACGTGCAAGCGGTTCGCGCGGGCGAGGGTGAAGGGAACCTCGTGAGGGCCTTGTCTAGCGCAGTCCCTTCCAAGGATCCTCTAGGAGGGTTGCGCCTGGCACTGGGCCATATCTTGAGATGTGTCCCTGCAAAATTTGGTTAGATGTCGGTACTCTACGTCCTCGGGTCCCGGCCCTCGAGCTTGTCTCAGCCGTCGCTGGTATGCCAGGTCGCGATGCCATGGACAAGGCCAGAGGGTGAGGGCTGGAGAGCCAGTAAGAGCCCTGAGTCGCGATGCTCAGGCACCCCCCCCTTTAACATGCAAGTGGCCGACATGGAGAAGAAAGGATGCCGCGGACAGGCACCATGCAGTTAAGCGTGATAGGCAATGCATAGTTGGAAATAAACGCGAGTAAGATACAAGCCGCTGGGTCTGGCCCGTGCGGCTTGGGGATGATGCAGCCCGAGGGGCGCCCCCAACAAGGCAAACTAACGACCGAAAGATAAAAGAGCGGATACATGCGCAGGGACGGACCCACGCGGCCTGGGAGTGATGCAACCCTGGGAGGGTGCTCCCAGCTGGGAATGGAACTTGAAAGATGTGACCTGAGGATGTCGTCGGCGAAGTGGCGCTGGTGCAGCAGACTCGGTGGGCTGCGGAAGCTGATCCTCACGAGCCCCCAGGCCCCGAGGCCTCGGGAGGCTCCGGAGGCACTAGTGACTCCTCGCGAGCTGCCTTCATCTCCGCCAAGGCCGTGGAACGCCTGTCCTCCTGAGCCTCCGTGATGCCCCTCATGAGGCGCTAGTATGCCAGCCATGCTCGGTAGGCCGTAAGGCATGCGAATATAGCTGTGGGGTGGACCCCGCAGCGCCCCACTTGTGAGGGCCAGAGACGCTCCGTCGTGGCGATCTGATTGAGCCCTGGTACGTCGACGCAGACGCGCAGCCCACCATCCTCGCCTGGATGTGGGGCCACAGCTGGTAGGCGGCGGCAACCTCTCATGATCCTTGTCTTCTGTAGTTCTTGAATGGCCTTGTTAACGAACTCTTGCCGGTCTGACCTTCCTCGCCTGGCTCCTTCTCGGGGGAAACGTGCTGCGAAGCATGCTTCCACATGGTGCCCAAACGCCTCCCTCGTGACCCTTGCTAGGTCGGTGGCCCTCCAGGTGAGAGCCCCCGAGCCCTGCCATCGATGAGGGTCTTGGTGACCAGCACGTTGCTGATGACTGGGGAGCAGAGCATCGGCAAGACTCCTGCCGTGGCCGTCCACTTGAGCTGGTCTGCCGAGCTGAACGTGATGGGGCATGCCGACCACCTGAGGGGGCGCGTCGCTTCGGGCTTAGGGAGAACTGCATTCACTTCGCGGGCAAACTGCTTGAAGATGCGTTGAGAGGCTGGGGCTTGAGCTCCGCCCAGGATGCAGGCGATTGCGCGCGGCTCTTGGAAGCCCCCAGCCCCCTCGTCTTGATGGCGGTCTTCGTTCCTCCTTGGCTGAGGCGGCAGTGGAGGTAGGCCTGCATTGCCATGAGGGCGATCCTCACGAGGCTGATCCCTCCAGTCTCCCTCGCAAGGCAGGTCCCGCCAGCGGTCCTTGCGAGGCTGGTCGCGCCACCCTGGACGCGGGCCGCGATCTTCCCAGTGTCCTGGGTTTCTTCCTCCTCCTCGGCCGTAGCCCCGGTCAGCACGGTCAGGGCGATGGCCGATCCTTCCTTCTCGCACGGCGCGGAGTTCTTGACATTCGTTGGTGTTGTGGGTGTGGAGGTCATGGTACACACAGTACCGGCTGCCTCTGGAAGGTTCGGGCAGATCCTTGCCCCGCTTGGTGTCTGGTTCTGCCGCGAGTACGGCAGCCCCCTTGCGCTTCACGTCCTTGGCCTTGGGCTTCTTCTCTTCTGGGTCCGCGGCAGGCAGCTCGAGGAGGGAGAGACGTCCCTCCTCAGCCCTGGCGCACTTGTTCGCCAAGTTGAACAGCTCCAGGGAGGTGCAGAGGTCTTCGTGCATCGCGAGCTCCTCCTTCATCTTGACGTCGCGCACGCCATCAGAGAAGGCCAAGATGATGGCCTCCTCGGACACCTTGGGGATCTTGAGGCGCGCGCTATTGAAGCGTTGGATGTATTTCTGCAGGGTCTCTCCGGGTTGTTGCTTGATGCGGCGCATGTCGCTCACGGCGGGCGGCCGGTCGCGAGTACCTTGGAAGTTGGCGATGAAGCGGGTGCGCATCTGGTCCTAGGAGGAGATCGTGCCTGGAGCCAGATTCAGGAGCCAGGTTCGAGCTCCTTCCTTGAGCGCCATGGGGAACCAGTTCGCCATGACCTTTTCATCCCCGCTGGCAGCCTCGATGCCCAACTCATAGAGCTGGAGTAACTCTGCAGGATCGGTTGTGTCGTTGTAGCGAGGAGGCAGGTCAGGCTTGTACTTGCCGGGCCACGCGACGCTGCGCAGCTCAGTGGTGTAGGCGTGGCAGCCCGCAGTGGCCACGAAAGGCTTTGGTTGGTGGAGAGCTTGGTCTTGAGGGTCCCCACGCGCTGCAGCTAGGAGCAGGGCGGGGTCTTGGCGCGCCGGAGCTGGAGCAGGGTTGCGGCGTGCCGGAGCAGGGAGCGCCCTGGCAGCCCCTTGCGGGCGAGGGACTTCTTGGCAGCTCTGTTCTTGTTGCGCTGGCGCCTGACAGAGCGGGTTCCGCCCAGGGGCCAAGCGCCTTGGAGCCATGGCATCTTCTTGGAGGGGAGGCGGCTAGTGCGCCTCTGGAGCTTCGTTGCCCGCGCGGGGCGGAGTGTGGCGCAGAGGAACGGACGGCGCGGAAGAGCCCCCTGTGGCACAGAGGAACGGACGGGGCGGTAGCGCAGGAGCTCGTTTGCCACGACGAGCACGGCTCGAGCCTCCAAGGGTGCGCGGAGCATGCGGGACAAAGAATCGGCTGGTGCGAGTGATGGAGTAGCGGTGCGGCCGTCTTGGCGCATGAACGGATGCTGAGACGACCCCTGGTGCTCGCCCCCCACCGGGCCGGTGGCGGCGTTGACGGCGGGTGACGGGGAACGACAAGGACGCCCACCGACGGGGGCCGTCTGGGCAACGCGAGAAGCGATGGCGGCCCGGCGCTCGGCGCGGGCCCGACGAGCGTCGGACATGGATGCGACGGTCGGAGGAGAACGGAGCGGCGGAAGACAGATTTCAGCGCACCCCTACCTGGCGCGCCAAATGTAGGATTTCGGGTTCCGGCAGACCCTTAAGGTTCGAACACTGGGGTGCGCGCGGAAATCACGCCTTCTACCTCCCCGTCTCGCAAAGATCTAAACTACTAAAGGAACTGCACGAGAGACACAAGATTTATACTGGTTCGAGCCACCATTGTGGTGTAATACCCTACTCAAGTGTGTGGTCAATGGATTGCCTCTTGGGGCTGATGATGATGAACGATACAAGGAAGAACAGCCTCGCGAGGGTCTGTTCTTGGCTGGGGTGATGAACCACTGGGAGGAGTTCAGTCACCTTCTCTCTCACACACACACTTACTCTCTCTACTTGCTAGTCGGATCCACACGACGGACCGAACCCTCTACTCTATGAACCTCTCACCAGTCGACCCCTTGCTACATGGGTGACCGGTCCTATTTATAGGTGAAGGCCCTGGGCCTCTCCCCAAATATTGAGCGGGAAGGGCGCCAACAATGGCGGGCTAATTTGAAGGGGAACAGCAAGTACTCTTATCCTGACTAAAGTTAGTCTTCGCCTGCGAAAAGACCCTGCGGTGACGCCGTGCTGGGCTCCATGGTGACCTCTGTCTCGTAGTCCGCTTGGTCCTGGTCTCGTTGCATCGAAATGGCAACCTTTGCCTGATGCCTCGGTACTCCGCGGCTGCGCTTTCCCCCTTTGCACCAAAGAGGAAAGAAGGACGCTGCGCGCGCTGGTGCCCGCCTGGCACCCTCGATCATCATGGCTTGCGTCACGGGCACCTCGCGAGGTACCCCGCCTTGATATCTCCGTCTCCTCGCGAGCCAGCCTGAGGAGGCTGCGCCTGAGGATGCGCCGTGTCGTCCGCCTCGCGAGGGTCTTGAGTCTTGTGCTGATGAAGATGGGCCATGCTGGGCCCCCATTTGAGCCACGCCGCAGGCCGCAGGCTGGCAAGTCTGGGGACCCCCGTTCCCAGAACGCCGACATCGTTCATAACGATCATCTCTACTCCTTCTCTCTCTTGGTGGTGATTCTTCTCTTTGGCTTCTTCTTTTTGGAGAGTCTTCTCTTCTCTTGTAGGGAGTCGTACACTCATTGGAATAGTGTCCGGGTCTTCCACAATTGTAGCAGTTTCGCTCTCGACTAGAAGATCTTTTGTCATTGTAGGACCTTGACTTGGAGCTTCTATCTTTGCTTCTACTCTTGTAGAACTTGTTGAAGTTTTTCACCATTAAGCTCAATTCTTCATTGAAGTTTTGTTTCTCACTTGATGATGTAGGGGCTTCACATGAGGCTTTGTAGGCACCACTTGATTTGTTGTGAAGTTCCTCTTTATCCTTAAGTGACATCTCATGAGCAACAATTCTTCCAATTACCTCCGTTGGCTTGAGATCTTTGTAATTGGGCATCATTTGGATCAATGTGCACATGGTATCATATTTTCCATCCAAGGCTCTTAGAATCTTCTTGACGATGAATCTATCGGTCATCTCTTCACTTCCTAAGCCGGCAATCTCATTTGTGATGAGAGCAAGCCTATAGTACATTTCAGTGACACCTTCACCATCCTTCATTTTGAACTTGTCAAGTTGACTTTGAAGCACATCCAATTTGGATTCCTTGACGGAGTCGGTACCTTCGTGCATATCAATCAAAGTGTCCCAAATTTCCTTTGCATTCTCAAGACGGCTGATTTTGTTGAATTCTTCGGGGCACAATCCGTTGAAGAGAATATCACAAGCTTGAGCATTGTATTGCAACATCTTCAACTCATCCGCGGTAGCTTCACGGTTTGGTTCTCTCCCATCAAAGAAGTCACCTTGCAAACCAACACACACAATAGCCCAAACGGCGGGGTTATGTCCAAGAATATGCATTTTCATTTTATGCTTCGAACTAGCAAAATTAGTACCATCAAAGTAAGGACCTCTACGGTGATAATTTCCCTTGCTAGACGCCATACTCTCCTAGGTTGTGAAACCAAGGCTATGACCACCAAAAGCTATGGAAATCAAAGCAAATGGAGACTAAAGCTCTGATACCACTTGTAGGATCGAAAGTATGTCTAGAGGGGGTGATTAGACTACTTGACCAAATAAAAACTTAACCTTTTCCCAATTTTAGTTCTTGGCAGATTTTAGCTATTTTAGGACAAGTCAAGCAATCATCACACAATTCAAGCAAGCATGCGAAGAGAATATTGGCAGCGGAAAGTAAAGCATGCAACTTGCAAGAATGTAAAGGGAAGGGTTTGGAGAATTCAAACGCAATTGGAGACACGGATGTTTTTCCTGTGGTTCGGATAGGTGGTGCTATCCTACATCCACGTTGATGGAGACTTCAACCCACGAAGGGTAACGGTTGCGCGAGTCCACGAAGGGCTCCACCCACGAAGGCTCCACGAAGAAGCAACCTTGTCTATCCCACCATGGCCATCACCCACGAAGGACTTGCCTCACTAGCGGTAGATCTTCACGAAGTAGGCGATCTCCTTGCCCTTACAGACTCCTTGGTTCAACTCCACAATCTTGTCGGAGGCTCCCAAGTGACACCTAGCCAATCTAGGAGACACCACTCTCCAAGAAGTAACAAATGGTGTGTTGATGATGAACTCCTTGCTCTTGTGCTTCAAATGATAGTCTCCCCAACACTCAATTCTCTCTCACAGGATTTGGATTTGGTGGAAAGAAGATTTGAGTGGAAAGCAACTTGGGGAAGGCTAGAGATCAAGATTCATATGGTAGGAATGGAATATCTTGGCCTCAACACATGAGTAGGTGGTTCTCTCTCAGAACATATGAGTTGGAAGTGTAGATGTGTTCTGATGGCTCTCTCCACGAGTGAAGAGGAGATGGAGGGGTATATATAGCCTCCACACAAAATCCAACCGTTACACACAATTTACCAATCTCGGTGGGACCGAATCAACAAACTCGGTCGGACCAAAATAGTAAACCTAGTGACCGTTAGAGATTTTCGGTGGGACTGACATGCAACTCGGTAGGACCGATATGGTTAGGGTTAGGGCATAACGTAATCTCGGTGAGACCGATTACACAAACTCGGTGAGACCGATTTGGTAATAAGCTAACTAGTGGGTTGGTCAGGCAAACTCGGTGGGACCGATTCGCTCTTCTCGGTGAGACTGAAATGTTACGAAAAGGAAATAGTGAGTTTACCTTGCAATCTCAGTGGGACCGATCCGCTCTTTCGATGAGACCGAAAAGTTACGAAAAGGAAACAGAGAAGTTGCAATCCCATCTCGGTGAGACCGAGATCCCTATCGGTAGAACCGATTTGCTTAGGGTTTGGCAATGGCTATGACAAGTGAAACTCGGTGGTGCCGGGTTGAAAGAATCGGTAGGGCCGAGTTTGGCTTTGGGTTTAGGTCAAATGTGGATATGGGAAAGTAGCTGAGGATTTTGGAGCATATCATTAAGCACATGAAGCAAGAGGCTCATTAAGCAACACCTCATCCCTCCTTGATAGTATTGGCTTTTCCTATGGACTCAATGTGATCTTGGACCACTAAAATGTAAAATGAAGAGTCTTGAGCATATGAGCTAGAGCCAATCCTTTGTCCTTAGCATTTTGAGGGTTCCACTTTCACCATCCATGCCATGCCAATCATTGAGCTTTCCTGAAATGATCATCTTGGAATAGCATTAGCTCAATGAGCTATATGTTGTTATGAATTACCAAAACCACCTAGGGATAGTTGCACTTTCACTTTTCATTTGCTTTCCGCAGTTGGCTTGTTCCTTCTCATTCGAAGTTTTATTGAAGTTGTTGCCGTCTTTGGCTTGTGGTTCTTCCACTTTTCACTCTCCTGCCTCGATTTCTCTTGTGCAAGGCCTCGCGAGGGGGGCAGCCGAGCGCCCTCGCGAGTGTTCCTATCCTAGTCATTCAAAGGGTTCGCGACCTGGGCCCATTACAGGAGCACCCCTCCAGTCCGTGCCCCACGGGCACCGCGACACAAACACAGGGCCTGGGTCGGTCGCCCCCACGGCCGGGGCCGGGAACTATCCATGCGCGGGCACGTAGCCGGGAGGTACGATAAAGAAAGCAAAACGATGATTAATAGCAATAACCCATACACGCCCCCGCGGGGCTCCACACTACTGTCTTTTTTACGCAGGAAAAAGGAAAAGAAAGAACAAATCTGGTGCAGCTCGCCTCACACCGGCCCGCAGGGAAGGCCCGAGCTGCCTCCGGAGCTCAGGCGGACTCCCTCTCGCGCTTCACCAGGGCGCGACGGCGGGCGGACACGCTACCACCTCCCAAGCAGATACGACGGCGTGGAGGCTGACCGCGGCCTCCGCTAGAAGAGTCGCCGCCTGAAGAAGAACCGGAGAAGCTTGAGGAACCCTGAGCGCCGCCAGCCGCACGAGCGCTACCCTCTCCATCATCTCCGGAGCTGGGTTCCCGGCCACGGTCATCACCCTCGGGGCAACACCCTGCGCGGCGACCATCTTCCCCAAACACCCTCACGTAGAGGGTGGCATCGCCGTCGAACTTGAAGTGTAGGGTGCACCAACGGCCCAGGCCACGCGCACGGGCAAACGCCTGCCAACCGCGAGCCAGGGCCAGGCTCCCGGCTGCGGAGACCTCTAGTGAAACCCATGAGGCCCAGCTGCAGCAGCCGTTGGCCTAAAGCCAGAGGCCGCCCGGAGCGTCGGCCAGGAGCTCGCCAAGGAGGAAGCAAGGAAGTGGAAGCCGGGTGCTAGTCGGCTCCGCCGACCACACGACAAACTACGGCAGCACCTCAGCAGCGCGAAAGCGCGGCATAGGGGGACACGCAGCCGGAGCGCGCCCCCCGGCCGCAGCAATCCGCCCGTCGTTGTGCTGAAAATCGCCTCCGCGGCCACGGGGAGCTGCCGTGGTGGCCACAGGATGTTTGCGAGGGCGGCCTC
Source organism: Triticum monococcum (assembly GCA_034509565.1). Classification (NCBI taxonomy): domain Eukaryota; kingdom Viridiplantae; phylum Streptophyta; class Magnoliopsida; order Poales; family Poaceae; genus Triticum; species Triticum monococcum. Next base: position 504,371,430 of record CM067846.1, read on the forward strand.
GGCCACGCTTGGGCGGGGGAGAGGCGGGCTCAACCTGGCGAGCCTTCCCTTTCTCTGCGGCCGAGAACCTCCTCGACGGGGCCATGAAGAAGAAGGAGGAGCAAGGGGGGATGAATTGGAAGGGCACGCACCGATCCGTACTTATAGCTGGCGAGGGCCAACCGACGGCCCCCACGATCGCAGGTAATTATGACCCGCTTTGCATGCAGGGACTTGTCAAATCCGTGCAGTTGCCGAGGCGCCATGGAGAAGTGGAGACGCCCATGTCCAATCAACCGCCACGTGGCGCCCAAGGTCGCAGGCTGTTAGGGCCCGCGGCGCTTCGCTCTTGCCCTTCCACCTCCCTGCACGGCCAAGTTCGGGCACGCCTTGGGCCCGGGGGCTACTATCGGCGTTCTGGGAACGGGGGTCCCCAGACTTGCCTGCCTGCGGCGTGGCTCAAAAGGGGGCCCAGCGCGGCCCATCTTCACCAACACAAACCCAAGACCCTCGCGAGGGGCCAAGCCTCGCGGGGCGGATGACGCGGGGCTTCCTCAGGCACAGCCTCGTCAGGCTGGCTCACGAGGAGGCGGAGAGACCAAGGTGGGGTACCTCACGAGGTGCCCGTGACGCAAGCCATGACGACCAAGGGCGCCAGGCGGGTGCCAGCCCATGCGGTGTCCTCCTTTCCTCTTTAGTGCAAAGGGGGCAAGCGCAGCCGCGGAGTACCAAGGCATCAGGCAAAGGTTGCCATTTCGGTGCAACGAGACCAAGACTAGGAGGACTACGAGAAGGAGGTCATCGTGGAGCCCGAGATGGCGTCATCACCGGAGCTTTGTGCAGGCGAAGACTACTTTTGTCAGGATAGCTGATACTAGTTGTCCCCCTTCAAATTAGCCCGCCATTGTTGGCTCCCTTCCCGCTCGATATTTGGGAAGAGGACCAGGGCCTCTATAAATAGGACCAGCCACCCATAGAGCAAAGGGGTTGTTGGAAGGAGGAGGCTCTTTAGAGAGGTGTTTCGATCAGAAAGAGAGAGGGAGAGAGAGAAAGGTGACTGAACTCCTCCCAGCAGTTCATCGCCCCAGCCAAGAACAGACCCTCGCGAGGCTGTTCTTCCTTGTATTGTGCATCATCATCAGCCCAAGAGGCAATCCACCACACCACACACTGGAGTAGGGTATTACACCACAACGGTGGCCCGAACCAGTATAAACCCTGTGTCTCTTGTGTTGTTCTTTCCATAGTTTAGATCCTAGCAAGGCGGAGGGGTGCAGGTAGGTAGGAGGCGAAATCTCCGCGCGCACCCCAGTGTTCGAACCTCAAGTGTCTGCCGGAACCTGAAATCCGACAGCCGTCTACAGATTCCTCAGATCTTCCTCCACACCTCCGACAGCCACCTCTGCCTCAACTGCTTCAGCGACCAACCCAATGATGATGAGGTCGACACGGCTACGGCAAAGAGGTTGTACACTTGTTGCATCACTTATTACTATACATTCACGTCGATCCATTAGGGCTATTTTGGTTGAACAGAAAAACGTCGATCCACTGGTTGTTACCATCACTCTAAATTTTTGCATGCTCTCCTTACATAATCTCACCATATTTTTTTCGTATGCATGTCAGATATTGTACACAGTCATGTTGAACATGTAGAGAAAAAGAGAAGAGTTTTGTGCGGCAATACAATGTCATGCAGACATTGCTCCATGGTGGGTTCAATGGCAAACCCTCCCCACCCCTCTCCAGATTGTAATCCAGAGGAAGATATCTGTTCTGAGGAGGATTCAGATGCCGCTGACCACTCCTATTTACCCCCCAAGGTGTTTTCTCTACCTTGGCATGATGATGTTAGACATATCATGCATATGTTGCCTTGCAGTGCCTACTTTTGACATCATATATGTCATCTGCTTAGTTTAGACATGTTCTGTAATGCCACCTGTTTAGTTTCTATATCATATATGGGAATTATGCAGTCTCATGTCTTTTAGCCAGCCATAATATATGTGAAATGTGCAATGCCATCCTGTTTAACCAGGCATCATATATTTGAATTATATCTTGCCCATCCTTTTCGTCATTACATTTCCATTTGTCGACAATGTTTGTACATTAAACTACTCTTCCTGTGAATCAGCCATTTGGGTGGGAGATGGAAAATCTGGAGTGAAAACAAGGCCTTCAGAGCAGACAGTGCTACCTGTCGAAGCAGATCTCTTGTTGGATCCCGATAGCTCCTCGGAGATGGATTCAGAGACAGATGACCAGTCCTATTCCCCCACTGAGGTGTATGCTCTAACTTGGCATGGTTATACTTCTCATATCATGCATACGGTGTCTTGCATTGCATAGTTTAGACATCATATACACAATATTCAACACCATGTTCTTAGTTCAGACATCATATCGAATGCCCTCTGTTTAGCATATAAATCACATATGTGAATTAAATGATGCGATCCTGGTTACTTAGATAACATGTAGGTGAATTATGTCATGCGATCCTGTTTAGTTATTCATCATATCTTTGAATTATGTTATGCTATGCTATCCAGTTTAGATAGACATCATATATGTGAAATTATGTCATGCTATCCGTTTTAGTTAAACAATATACATGTCAACTATTTCATGCCCTCTTTTTTCCACACTATCTATTGCATCTGTCTCTCATACAATGTCTGTACATTCAACTATGTTTCCTGTTTATCAGCCATTTGAATTGGAGCGGGTGATGCCAGTATCTAGCGGACTAAAAACACGGTCTTCAAATAAAACAGTGCTACCTCTTGGTGGAGATAGCACCCCGGTTGTACATGCACAAGAACCAGCCCTACCACACATAACCCAAACTCTCGCAGATTGTACCCCTACTGCGATGGACAGAGAACCAGCTTCACCCAATCTAACCCCAACCCCAGCCGATAGTAACCCAGTTCCTATTGACATAGCACCATCTCCACCACAGAGCTCCCAAACAAGAGCAGTTAGTAAGGCAGCTCCAATGCCCAAAGGGCCAGTACTATCACGGTGAACCCCAACTCCACCAGTTAGTACGCCTATTCCTGTGGAGGAAGCACAACCAGCTAGTCGTAGTTTAGCATCTATCGCATTTGATGTTGTTAAATCGTATGTGCGTATCTTCCCGTCTTGGAAATATTATACTGAAGATGAAGGAAAATGCCAGTTGCAGGTGTTTGTCCAGGAGTTATGTGTAAGTAATGTTATTCATGGTAATTACTTTGCTTTGTCCCATACATCCTACCTCCATGATGGTTATAATACAGCAAATTTCCCATTTTTCTCTATAGAGAAGGACCGATTTGGAAACTCAGGATGAGGTAACCTATGCTGATACCTCTGCTATCTTCAAGAATGCTTGGTGGCAGTATCGGAATTACCTGAAGAAAATGTACTTCACCGGCAAAGAAACTCATCAAATTCCCTTACGTTCTCCTGAGACACATTTACTGGATGATGACTGGGAACGCCTTGTTCTGTACTGGTCCCGAACCAAGAATGTGGTAAGGTCTATGAGCTCATTTTCTATTTTTCAGTATTATATTCTTGCGTCTTACTGTACTCTGTTCATGTAGAACAAGTGCCTAAACCTGAAGAACAATTGTTCTAATTTAAGATTCCATTGCTATCATAGTTCAAAAAAGCGCTAGGCGTTAATTGTGTGTTTTCCACCGCCTTGCGCTTTACTGACCAAAGCGCATGCTTATGCGCAGTTATGCACAGATTATGCATAGTTATGCACAATGCATCTTGCCAACGCCTAGAGCCTAGGAGCTCTTAGGCGCTCGCTTAGGCGCGCCTTTTTTAACTATGATTGCTTTGCTCTTGTATCACTGTATTTACTCATACAAACTTATTTTTAAATTGAAGGATCCAATCGAAATTCCAATGGCACAGCAGGTATGTTCACGCATGTTTCTTTAACAGGTTTGCTCTTATCAATAGCTCTGTTGATTTCAATTTCAATTGTGTATACAATTGACTTTCATATCATGCACATTACTAGCATCATAACAGAGCCAATAGTGTTGTTGTACATGTAGACCTGTGGTACCCATCTGAAATCTTGTTGTGTCGTGTAGTTTCCCATGCTTTGTATTCTTTCACTGCTGCTTTGTCTTGAACTGATATGATTTGAACCGTGTCTCTATTTTGATTTGGCAAGACAATGAAGTGACCATAGGACATAGATATATGTTTGTTTGATGCTTTTATTATGTACTAGTACTTGGCAATAGATGACTTGGTAGTTTAATCATGTCCACCTTACTAATGAACTGGTTCACCGAAATGAGTTTCATATACTAGTACATGCTAAACTTGTTATGTGTCTGCTTGTTTCTTCTTTTAGAATGCTGACAGAATATTGGGGAAGAGTGCCTTATTAAGCAACGGTAAAGGAAGTAATGCAGATAAGGTTCAAGATAGTGACACATCCTTGTTGGTCTCCAACAAAGCTGATAAAACAGCTAAGGAAGACTATCTTGAAGACAGCGAGACAACCCCAAAGTCTTGTGTTGGTTTAGTGTTCGAGTTACTGGCCACTACCGCTTGCACAAGCTATTCAAACTCACTGTCTGAATCAGTTCGGTTTCTTGAGTCTCAACTACAAGCTGAAAGACATCGATCAGCTGTGCTGCGACAAGAAGTGGAAGGACTGCGGAAGTCCCTAGAGCATTCAGATGCATACTTTCTGGTGCAACAGCAAGCGTTGGAGGATTTTAGCGCCAAACAGGACAAAGCTAATCAGCTTGCTAAGCTTATTGCTAGCATGGTGGATACCCAGGATAACGTTTCTTGAGCTCTTCTGAAGTTGTTTCAGTTATGCTCTTGTTTTGCTGCCGCGTTTATTTGCACTGGTGGCCATTTTGACGGTCAGTGTATGTAATGTGCTGCTTTGTTCCCTATATTTGCACTGGTGGCAAACTTTGATGCCTAGTGGATGTAATATGTGTAATAGCGGTAATAGGCTAGCGTTAATTGCTTGCTTATTTATTTCCTTATTGTCTTCTTTAGTTGTTTGCTTGTAGTCACTGCAGTTCTTTTTCTGTTTTTTTCTAGTGGCCACAATAGCCTATTTTTGGTAACTAGGCCAAAATAATCATGGCAACACATGGACTGTTGTAACCATGGGCCTCCTGCAGGCTGTATGATCCATGGGCCTTCGTCAGGCCGTAGGATCCATCGGCCTTCTATACGGGCCTTAGGGTCCATAGGCCTTCTACGGGCCATACGATCCATGGGCCTTCTACAGGCCATACTATCCATGGGCCTCATACGGGCCGTAGGATCCATGGGCCTTCTACAGGGCGTATCATCATTTCGCCAATCATGGGTCGTACTATTCATGGACCATAACGGGCCGTTAATAGGCCGTATTTGATAACTCTATGAAAACAGCCCAACGGGTTTTTTTACATGAAAACGGCCCAATGTATTAACGGTCTGCAAACGGCCCGACTATAACGACGGGCTGAATTTGGCCCACAAGCAGAAAATGATAGTAAGGGGCCGTATGTAACTGAATGCTGCAAATGAGCCCAAGAATCAATGGGCCCTGAGAAGGCCGAAAGATAACTTGCGTTGGAAACGGCCCAATGGAATTAACGGGCCGTTAATGGGTATAAAGTGATACATTGTTCATTACGGGCCAGTTTCACCACAGGTCGTTAATGGGCCAAGAGTTACAAAGGTCCTCATATGGGCCAAAAGAAGTCATGGGCCACACATGGGCCGGAAGTTAAAACGGGCTGAATCATATTGGACGGACCAGATGACGGTATTGGGCCTAATTCGGATAAGGCGTAACGGGCCCTGGGTTAGCGGGCTGTAAATGGGCTATATGTGAACATGTCGTTAACAAGCTTTCCATGGGCCGGCCCACCACCTTTTGACCAAGTCAAACGGGCCGGCCTTTTCACGGGAATGGGCCTCTGTTGGGCCATGCCACGTGTCACCGTATCATAGGCGCCTTCGGTCCAATGAGCGGATGACATCTGTCCCAACGGTGAGCCGACACGTGTTTCCTCCAGCCAATGATGATTTTACACGTGGAAAATCCCCATTGGTCGGGGCTGTTAACAAGTTATCGGATCCAAAACCCGACCCGATAGCTTAACGGCGTTCCGTTACGGTGGATGCCACGTGTCGGTCACCCTTGATGAAAGCACTTCTGTGACGCGCGATTTATCGTCATGGAAGTGGATACTTCCATGATGATAATTTTGGTAATGTCATGGAGCACTTCTACGACAGCACAGGTATGACTATCTTGATTCTGTCATAAAATCGTCATGGATGTACATGCATGACAAAAACATGACCTACTGTGACAAACACGTATCATCACGGAAGTGTATTTTTTGTAGTGTTTCTTCATGCGCTTTACACCAATATGACCTAAACGGCAGTGCCACAAATAAGTTGCAGTATCATTATCGACTCTGCATCTTTTGGCTTCAATACTATGAACATGTGTATCACTACTATCAAGATTTAGTAAAAATAGACCACTCATCAAGGGTGCATGACCATAAAAGATATTACTCAAATAAATAGAACAACCATTATTCTCTGATTTAAATGAATAACCATCTCGCATCAAACAAGATCCAGATATAATGTTCATGCTCAACGCTGGCACCAAATAACAATTATTTAGGTCTAAAACTAACACCGAAGGTAGATGTAGAGGTAGCGTGCCGACGGCGATCACATCGAATTTGGAACCATTTCCCACGCGCATCGTCACCTCGTCCTTAGCCAATCTTCGCTTAATCCATAGCCCCTGATTCGAGTTGCAAATGTTAGCAACTGAACCAGTATCAAATACCCAGGCACTACTGCGAGCATTAGTAAGGTAAACATCAATAACATGTATATCAAATAAACTTTTCACTTTGCCATCCTTCTTCTCCGCCAAATACATGGGGCAGTTCTACTTCGAGGGACCAGTCCCTTTGTAGTAGAAGCACTCGGTGTCAGGCTTAGGTCCGGACTTGGGTTTCTTCACTTGAGCAGCAACTGGCTTGCTGTTCTTCTTGAAGTAACCTTTCTTCCCTTTACCCTTTTTCTTGAAACTAGTGGTCTTGTTGACCATCAACACTTGATGCTCCTTCTTGATTTCTACCTCCGCGGCTTTTAGCATCGCGAAGATCTTAGGAATCGTCTTATCCATCCCTTGCATATTATAGTTCATCACAAAGCTCTTGTAGCTTGGTGGCAGTGATTGAAGAACTCTGTCAATGACACTATCATCAGGAAGATTAACTCCCAGCTGAGTCAAGTGGTTGTGGTACCCAGACATTCTGAGTATATGTTCACTGACAGAACTATTCTCCTCCATCTTGTAGCTGTAGAACTTATTGGAGACTTCATATCTCTCAATCCGGGCATTTGCTTGAAATATTAACTTCAACTCCTGGAACATCTCATATGCTCCATGATGTTCAAAATGTCGTTGAAGTCCCAGTTCTAAGACGTAAAGCATGGCACACTGAACTATCGAGTAGTCGTCAGCTTTGCTCTGCCAGGTGTTCATAACATCTGGCGTTGCTCCTGCAGTGGGTTTGTCACCTAGCGGTGCTTCCAGGATGTAATTCTTCTCTGCAGCAATGAGGATAATCCTCAAGTTACGGACCTAGTCCGTGTAGTTGCTACCATCATCTTTCAACTTAGCTTTCTCTAGGAACACACTAAAATTCAACGGAACAACAGCATGGGCCATCTATCTACAACAACATAGACATGCAAAATACTATTAGGTACTAAGTTCATGATAAATTAAAGTTTAATTAATCAAATTACTTAAGAACTCCCACTTAGATAGATATCTCTCTAATCATCTAAGTGATCACGTGATCCATATCAACTAAACCATGTCCGATCATCACGTGAGCTGGAGTAGTTTTCAATGGTGAACATCACTATGTTTATCATATCTACTATATGATTCATGCTCGACCTTTCAGTCTCAGTGTTCCAAGGCCATATCTGCATATGCTAGGCTCATCAAATTTAACCCGAGCATTCTGCGTGTGCAAAACTGGCTTGCACCCATTGTATGTGAACGTAGAGCTTATCACACCCGATCGTCACGTGGTGTCTCGGCACGACGAACTGTAGCAACGGTGCATACTCAGGGAGAACACTTATACCTTGAAATTTAGTGAGAGATCATCTTATAATGCTACCGTCGAACTAAGCAAAATAAGATGCATAAAGGATAAACATCACATGCAATCAATATAAGTGATATGATATGGCCATCATCATCTTGTGCCTTTGACCTCCATCTCCAAAGCACCGTCATGATCACCATCGTCACCGGCTTGACACCTTGATCTCCATCGAAGCATCGTTGTCGTCTCGCCAACTATTGCTTCTACGACTATCGCTACCGCTTAGTGATAAAGTAAAGCAATTACATGGCTATTGCATTTCATACAATAAAGTGACAACCATATGACTCCTGCAAGTTGCCGGTAATTGTGTTACAATGCATGATCATCTCATACAATAAAATATAGCATCATGTCTTGACCATATCACATCACAACATGCCCTGCAAAAACAAGTTAGACGTCCTCTACTTTGTTGTTGCAAGTTTTACATGGCTGCTACGGGCTGAGCAAGAACCATTCTTATATACGCATCAAAAACCACAACGCGGTATAGTGATTGCTTTTCGATCTTCAGAAAGAACCCTATTCATTGAATCCGATTCAACTAAAGCTGGAGAAACAGACACCCACTAGCCACCTCTGTGCGAAGCACGTCGGTAGAACCAGTCTCACGTAAGCGTACGCGTAATGTTGGTCTGGGCCGCTTCATCCAACAATGCCGCTGAATCAAGAATCAACTAGTGACGGGAAGCAATATGTATATACCCACGCCCACAACTCCTTTGTGTTCTACTCATGCATATAACATCTACGCATAAACCTGGCTCGGATGCCACTATTGGGGAATGCAGTAATTTCAAAAAAATTCCCACGCACACGCAAGATCATGGTGATGCATAGCAACGAGAGGGGAGAGTGTTGTCCATGTACCCTTGTAGACCATAAGCAGAAGCGTTATGACAACGCGGTTGATGTAGTCGTACATCTTCATGATCGACCGATCCTAGTACCGAAGTTATGGCACCTCCGCGATCTGCACACGTTCGGCTCGGTGACGTCCCATGAACTCATGATCCAACAGAGTGTCGAGGGAGAGCTTCGTCAGCACGACGGCGTGATGATGGTGATGATGATGGTACCGGAACAGGGCTTCGCCTAATCACCACTACAATATGACCGAGGTGGATTATGGTGGAGGGGGTGACGGTGTCCTGGACTAGGGGGTGCCGCCTCCCCCGTATATAAAGGAGTGGAGGAGGGGGAGGGCCGGCCCTCCTATGGCGTGCCCTATGGGGAGACCTACTCCCACCGTGAGTAGGATTCCCCCCTTCCCTAGTTGGACTAGGAGTGGAAGGAAGGGGGAGAGGGGAAAGGAAAGGGGGGGCTGGCCCCCACCCAATTCGGATTGGGCTTCAGGGGGGCCCTTCTAGGACTCCCTCTCTTCTCTCCCACTATGGCCCAATAAGGCCCATATACCTCCCGGTGCTCTGGTATATGCCCGAACTTACCCGGAACCATTCCGACGTCCAAATATAGTCATCCAATATATCGATCTTTATGTCTCGACCATTTCGAGACTCCTCATCATGTCCGTGATCATATCTGGGACTCCAAACTACCTTCGGTACATCAAAACACATAAACTCATAATACAGGTCGTCACTGAACGTTAAGCGTGCGGACCCTACGGGTTCGAGAACTATGTAGACATGACGGTCAATAACCAATAGCGGAACCTGGATGCTCATATTGGTTCCTACATATTCTATGAAGATCTTTATCGGTCAAACCGCATAACAACATACATTGTTCCCTTTGTCATCGGTATGTTACTTGCCCGAGATTCGATCGTCGGTATCTCAATACCTAGTTCAATCTCATTACCAGCAAGTCTCTTTACTCATTCCATAGTTCTACATCCCGTAACTAACTCATTAGCTACATTGCTTGCAAGGCTTATATTGATGTGCATTACCAAGAGAGCCCAGAGATACCTCTCCGACAATCGGAGTGACAAATCCTAATCTCGATCTATGCCAACTCAACAAACACCATCGGAGACACCTGTAGAGCACCTTTATAATCACCCAGTTACGTTTTGTCGTTTGGTAGCACACAAAGTGTTCCTCCGGTATTCGGGAGTTGCATGATCTCATAGTCATAGGAACATGTATAAGTTATGGAGAAAGCAATAGCAACAAACTAAACGATCATCGTGCTAAGCTAACGGATGGGTCAAGTCAATCACATCATTCTCTAATGATGTGATCCCATTAATCAAATGACAACTCATGTCTATGGTTAGGAAACATAACCATCATTGATTCAACGAGCTAGTCAAGTAGAGGCAAACTAGTGACACTCTGTTTCTCTATGTATTCACACATGGACTAAGTTTCCAGTTAATACAATTCTACCATGAATAATAAACATTTATCATGATATAAGTAAATATAAATAACAACTTTATTATTGCCTCTAGGGCATAATTCCTTCAGAAAGATGATCTTTGGACCACGCTCAAGGCAAATTTCACCCTACCGCCAGAGGAGGATCCGGAGAAGCTAGCTATAGAGCCATTGGTCAAGGCTCATGCCCTTAGGAAGATGGCAGATTTGTTTAGGAGGTGGAAGAATGAGTTGAAAACAATGTTTGTCAACAAAGAAAAGACTCCAGAATTCACCGGTCGATTTGAGAAGATAAGAGATCACTGGGACGCATTTGTGGCCCACAAGACATCGGAGAAGAGCAAGAAGATGTCAGCGACAAACAAGAAAAATGCTGCAAAGAAGGAGCTTCACCGTCGCATGGGGTCAGGTGGCTACCTCAAAGCCCAGCCGTTGTGGGACAAGGCTGAGAATGACCTGCTTGATAAAGGGGCCGAACCAGAGACATTGCACTGGCCAGACTGTTCAAGGACTTGGTTCTTCGGGGTTGGAGGAACCTTGGACCCTGAAACAGGGAAGTGCCATTGGACGAACCATCAACTGAATATACCCATCACGAAGCTTCAGGAGTATATCGCCGCAGCGCAGCAAGGGACGTTCGTTCCCGACAGAGAGAACAACGAGCTAACACTGGCCCTCAGGAATCCTGAGCACCCTGGACGGACACGAGGCACGCCAGGCTCCGTTTCATGGAAGGCTGGGTTTCCCGAGGCAGGCGGTTACAAAACCTGGGAGATGAGGAGGAAAGTGGAGCAGACTAAACTGCAGAAGCTGCATGCACGGGTACAAACGCTAGAGGAAAAGGACAGCCAGCGACATGTCGGAGCTACCCCAGAAGCTACCCCGCCATCTTAGCAGAGAAGCAGCATGGCTTCCACCGAGCTCCTTCAGCACCCTGACTTCACGGCTCCTGCTAGCTACCCCGTGGATGCTATCACGGAGGCTCAACCTTGCCACCTTATGACGCAATGGCAGAACTTCAAAGTCAAGGCAGTTGTCAGCTCTGTTGCACCTCCTGAACACGGCGCAACTTTTCATTGTCATCCGATTCGAGAAGGATATGTTGATGTGATGGTGGATGAAATAACAGAGGGATTTGAGGACCTCGAGCTTGACCACCCTACCGGTGAAGGGGAGACTCGACTGGGTATTGCTCTGTAGACTCCATGTCTATGGCGGAAGGAGGTCATCAACCTTCCGAACTAGACGCCTCCTCCTCCTCCGGTGAGTAGGGCACTCCGCCTCCTTCTCCGGCGCGTGGCAGCACTCCACCTGCGCCGGCGCGTCCGAGCAGCCCGCCTCGTCAGCAAAAGCGGAAGACAGCCGCCGCCGCTCCGGCTGCTCCGGCGCATCGTACCACTCCGCCTCCTTCTTCTCCGCCTCGTAAGCAATGAAAGAAGACAGTCGCGGCCGCTCCTGCTGCTCCGGCATCTAGCAGTACAGCCAGAGGCGGGAGGCAATACAGATTCGGTCCGTCTCTCAAGCATCTAGAGAGGTTACCATATGAGATGACCGAGGAGGAAAACGCAAAGATCTGTGTTGCCCAAGTGAAGGACTTCTTTGAAACGCAAAGAGCTAAGAAACATCCACCTCTAGAGGATAAGATAGATAAGGTGAAAGTTCAACACACTTTGGATGCCCTGAAGCGACCACCACCATCTCTGCCAAAAACCAACTATGAGCGCATTATTGAAAGGTCAAATATCAAAGCGGAGCGATCGGGAAAGTACTTGCAGTGATCAAAGGTTAGCAGAAGAAGAAGTGGGAAAACAATTCCCTAGCTCGGCGAACAAGCTAACCAATCGTGCCCCCCGCTCAAGGTGTCTAGTGATATCGTCGCTAATCATCCGAGGATGCTGCCGGGTACCAATCCTAGAGATTACCTGCCCAACGATGCACATTTTGATACAATGGAGGTGGACGATTTCAAATACCGGCACGAGAAGCCTCTCGTCAAACCTGTTCATGCTCCTCTAACAACGATGATGCGAAGATTCCATGACTGGTACATGAAAACTTGCAGCGAGTCTGGGCATGATACTTTGACTTTGAGAGTTAAAGAGGAGCATGACCTCATTGGAATTGATCTGTTGTCTATTCCATTTGAGGAGTTCTTCCAGTTTTTCAATCAAAAGGCCCTCGATAAAATAATCGTCACTTGCTACTGTCTGTAAGTACTACTTCTATAATTAAGTTTCTATATATACCTCAGCTCTTTCATTGCATGTATATATAATTATCCTCACTATATTATGCAGATTGAAGATCATCGAATGCAGAAAGGCAGAAATCTATGATATTGGGTTCATTAACACAAATATCGTAGATGAATGGACGGTTAAACATGATGCCAAAGAAGCCGAGGCCAACTTGCTAAAATCGTTGCTTCAAAATCAAAAGAAAGATAAAATACTCTTTCCTTACAACTTCAAGTGAGTGTTACTGTCTTGTGCATGTTCGGTTTCCAGTATTACTTGAGGTTATAGTAATGTAATTGATGAGTTATGCATGCATGCGCAGCTTCCACTTTATTCTCCTAGAGATTAAGCTTCAGCAAGGACTAGTAACTGTCTTAGTCTCGAGACGAAAAAATCCCGAGGACTATCCGAACATGACTAAAATGCTCGAGAAGTAAGTTCAATCGATCATTATTGCACCATATCCGCAAATTCGTTCATTTCCTAATATCAAGTAATCGTTTTCTATGTCCCGCAGGGTTTGGAAAGTATTCACCGCACAAGCTCCGGGACTACCGGGGGAGCTGCGGTTTACACGCCCGAAAGTAAGTACTACTAGCTAGCTAGTACCGCGCATCTCCTGTTGATTCTAGCTACTTTCATCAATGCCATTTATAATGCTTCATTATCAGTTTGATTGCCTTCTATTTCTCATAAAGTGCTTGTGGCAGGAACCCAGGAATAATTACTTTGGATACTACGTTTGCGAGTTCATCTACAACGCGACTTGCAAATATAACCGGGGCTACTCTAAAAGACAATTTGAAGTGCGTAAGCAACAATATTCACAATTTCATTTTATTATACCATCATTTGTATTGAGTTTCATTCATATATCCCTTCTTCAAATTAGACATGGCAGATGCGGGATGAACTCCTACCACAAGATCTCATACGAGCAATTCAAGAGGAATTGGCGGGATTCTTTCTTAACCACGTCATCAGTAAAGCCGGAGAATACCATGTGGAACTTGAGTTCAGAAGTTAGGGGATTGTACGAGATCTTAATATTGTATATATGTAGCCAGTAGCGTCGGATAGATATACGAAAACTTGTTGTTCGACCAATATCTCGGAGAAGGAGAGGTCGATCACTCCTCCCTGTATATGTTCATGACGATCTTCTATAGTTAATGGTTTTCTTGATTTGCTTACTAGATAGCGTGTCGAGTCCTCTCTATACGTATAGTACATAGCATCGACCAAGCGCGGAGATAAGAGAGGACACTTCTCTCTATTAGCTAGCTAACACAATTAATATATGAAACCCCTACATTAACCCTACAAAACCAGCAAAACCCCCAATCCCCCCCCCCCCTCAAAAAAACAAAAACCCCAGCCCCTAAATTGCTGACGCGTGTATGCCTTTTGGTCCCGGTTGGTGCTACCAACCGGGACAAAAGCCCTCCCTGCCTGGGCAAGCCGCAGCGGCTACGTGGAGCCCCATCTGTCCTGGTTCGTATAAGAACCGGGACTAAAGGAATTGGGCTTTAGTACCAACCCTTTAGTCCCGGTTCCCGAATCTGGACAAATGGGCCTTATGAACTGGGACAAATGGGCCTTTTTCTACTAGTGTCCTGTGGCCTTTCTCCACCTCTCCACTATGGCCCATGAGGCCCATTAACTTTCCCGGGGAGTTCCGGTAACCTCCCGGTACTCCAAAAAATCCCCGAACCTCTTCGGAACCATTCCGGTGTCCGTACATAACCTTCCAATATATGAATCTTTACCTCTCGACCATTTTGAGACTCCTCGTCATGTTCGTGATCTCATCCGGGACTCTGAACAAACTTCGGTCACCAAAACACATAACTCATAATACAAATCGTCATCGAACGTTAAGCGTGCGGACCCTACGGGTTCAAGAACTATGTAGACATGGCCGAGACACATCTCTGGTCAATAACCAATATCGGAACCTGGATGCCCATATTGGTTCCTACATATTCTATGAAGATCTTTATCGGTCAAACCGCAATAACAACATATGTTATTCCCTTTGTCATCGGTATGTTACTTGCCCGAGATTCAATCGTCGGTATCATTATACCTGGTTCAATCTCGTTACCGGAAAGTCTCTTTACTCGTTTCGTAATACATCATCCCTCAACTAACTCATTAGTCACATTTCTTGCAAGGCTTATAGTGATGTGCATTACTAAGAGGGCCCAGAGATACCTCTCCGATACTCGAAGTGACAAATCCTAATCTTGATCTATGCCAACCCAACAAACACCTTCGGAGACACCTGTAGAGCATCTTTATAATCACCCAGTTACGTTGTGACGTTTGATAGCACGCAAGGTGTTCCTCCGGTATTTGGGAGTTGCATAATCTCATAGTCAGACGAATATATATAAGTCATGAAGAAAGCAATAGCAATAAAATGTAATGATCATTATGCTAAGCTAACAGATGGGTCTTGTCCATCACATCATTCTCTAATGATGTGATCCCGTTCATCAAATGACAACACATGTCTATGGTCAGGAAACTTAACCATCTTTGATTAACGAGCTAGTCAAGTAGAGGCATACTAGGGACACTCTGTTTTGTCTATGTATTCACACATGTACTAAGTTTCTGGTTAATACAATTCTAGCATGAATAATAAACATTTATCATGATATAAGGAAATATAAATAACAACTTTATTATTGCCTCTAGGGCATATTTCCTTCACTCCACCATAATCATGGTGTCATCCTTGTACTACAAATGGGTGACACAACCCCTGGGGATCAGGTGACCCACAATCCCCTTGAGGTGGCCGGCCAACCTAGCTTTGTCTAGGATGCCAGCTAGGGCATCGATGACTAGGTTGAAGAGAAGAGGGGAAATGGGATCCCCGCTTCACTCCACTAGAGGACTTGAAAAAGGAGCACCTTGCCATTGATATTAATGGCAGTGTTCCCAGTCCTAACCAACTGCATAATCCACGAGCACCATCTCTCGTCAAAACCCCTTTGTTGGAGCACCAGCCATAGGAAGGACCAATCCAGGCGGTCATATGACTTTTGGAAGTCCATTGTATATGATAGTGTCCCCGAAAGGGATTGTACTACCTCTGCATCTAAATATAAAAGGTTTTGGCAGTTTAAATTAAACTTCCAAAATGTCTTATATTTAGGGATATATGGTGTATAACATGTTGAATAGACACTCCTATACATAGAAGAAAAGAGATAAATATATGGTGTAAGGACATCTCAAAAGAAGACCCACAAAGCGCCCAGTATATGTTCGGATCACAGTGTTTAGATAGTTTTTGCCATCCAACAAGGTTCCTTAATTGTCCACTGACCCTGCATGTCTGAATCTGGGTATACTCGCCACAAACTTGAGGATGTTTTGCGGGCGTCCAGACATCCGCATTGTTGGGGAACGCAGTATTTCAAAAAAATCCTGCGATCACGCAAGATCTATCTAGGAGATGCATAGCAACGAGAGGGGAGAGTGTGTCCACGTACCCTCGTAGACCGAAAACGGAAGCGTTTAGTAACGCGGTTGATGTAGTCAAACGTCATCGCGATCCAACCAATTCAAGCACCGAACGTACGGCACCTCCGCATTCAGCACACATTCAGCTCGATGACGTCCCTCGACCTATTGATCCAATTGAGGACGAGAGAGAGTTCCGTCAGCACGACGGCGTGATAGCGCTGATGATGAAGTTACCGGCGCAGGGCTTCGCCTAAGCACTAATACAATATGACCGAGGTGTGTAACTATGGAGGGGGCACCGCACACGGCTAAGAGAAGACTTGATGTGCCTTTGGGGTGCCCCCTCCCACATATATAAATGGGGGAGGAGAGCTGGCCGGCCCTAGGGGGGCACCATGGGGGGAGTCTTACTTGGACTCCCAGTCCAAGTAGGATTCGGTCCCCCCTTTCCTATTCCAAGTAGGACAAGAAGGGAAGGAGGAAGAGGAGAGAAGGAAGGAGGGGGGCGCCGCCCCCTCCCCTTGTCCAATTAGAACTGGGAAGGGGGGCACGTGCCACCTCCTGGCCGGTCCTCTCTCTTCTCCACTAAGGCCCATGATGGTCCATTAACCTCCTGGGGGGGTTCCGGTAACCCCCGGTAGTTCGAAACTTATCTAAAACGACCCGAACCATTCCAGTGTCCAAATGTAGCCTTACAATATATCAATCTTTATGTTTCAACCATTTCGAGAATCCTCGTCATGTCCGTCATCTCATCCGGGACTCTGAACAAACTTCGGTTCATCAAAACACGAAACTCATAATACAAATCATCATCGAACATTAAGTGTGCGGACCCTATGGGTTCGAGAACTATGTAGACATGACCGACACATATCTCCGGTCAATAACCAATAGCGGAACCTGGATGATCATATTGGCTCCTACATATTCTATGAAGATCTTTATCGGTCAAACCACATAACAGCATACGTTGTTCCCTTTGTCATCGGTATGTTACTTGCCCGAGATTTGATCGTCGGTATCATCATACCTAGTTCAATCTCGTCACCGGCAAGTCTCTTTACTTGTTTCGTAATGCATCATCCCGTGACTAACTCATTAGTCACATTGCTTGCAAGGCTCATAGTGATGTGCATTACCGAGAGGGCCCAGAGATACCTCTCCGATACACACACTGACAAATCATAATCTCGATCTATGCCAACTCAACAAACACCATTGGAGACACATGTAGAGCATCTTTATAATCACCCAGTTACATTGTGACGTTTGATAGCACACAAGGTGTTCCTCTGGTATTCGGGAGTTGCATAATCTCATAGTTTGAGGAACATGTATAAGTCATGAAGAAAGCAATAGCAGAAAAACTAAACGATCATTATGCTAAGCTAACTGATGGGTCTTGTCCATCACATCATTCTCTAATGATGTGATCCCATTCATCAAATGATAACACATGTCTATGGTCAGAAAACGTAACCATCTTTGATTAACAAGCTATTCAAGTAGAGGCATACTAGGGACACTCTGTTTGTCAATGTATTCACACATGTACTTAAGTTTCTGGTTAATACAATTCTAGCATGAATAATAAACATTAATCATGATATAAAGAAATATAAATAACAACTTTATTATTGCCTCTAGGGCATATTTCCTTCAGTCTCCCACTTGCACTAGAGTCAATAATCTAGATTACATAGTAATGATTCTAACACCCATGGAGTCTTGGTGCTGATCATCTTTTGCTCGTGAGAGAGGCTTAATCAATGGGTTTGCAACATTCAGATCTGTATGTATCTGATACGTCCATTTTGCATCATGCTTTTATATTGATATTTATTGCATTATGGGATGTTATTACACATTATGTCTCAATACTTATGCCCATTCTCTCTTATTTTACAAGGTTTACATGAAGAGGGGGAATGCCGGCAGCTGGAATTCTAGGCTGGAAAAGGAGCAAATATTAGAGACCTATTCTGCACAACACCAGAAGTCCTGAAACTTCATGGAAGTAATTTTTGGAATATATGAAAAATACTAAGTGAAGAAAGTTCCAGAGGGGGCCCACACCCTGGCCACGAGGGTGGGGGCGCGCCCTACCCCCCTGGGTGCGCCCCCCTGCCTCGTGGGCCCCCCTGGTGGACCTCCGATGCCCATCTTCTGCTATATGGAGTCTTTCGTCCGAGGCAAAATCATAAGCTAGCTCACGGGACGAAACTCCACCGCCATGAGGCGGAACCTTGGCGGAACCAATCTAGGGCTCCGGCAGAGCTGTTCTGCGAGGGAAACTTCCCTCCGGGAGGGGGAAATCATCGCCATCGTCATCACCAACGATCCTCTCACTGGGAGGGGGTCAATCTCCATCAACATCTTCACCAACACCATCTCCTCTCAAACCCTAGTTCATCTCTTGTATCCAATCTTTGTCCCAAAGCCTCAGATTGGTACCTGTGGGTTGCTAGTAGTGTTGATTACTCCTTGTAGTTGATGCTAGTTGGTTTATTTGTTGGAAGATCATATTTTCAGATCCATTATGCATATTAATACCCCTCTGATTATGAACATGAATATGCTTTGTGAGTAGTTACGTTTGTTCCTAAGGACATGGGAGAAGTCTTGCTATAAGTAGTCATGTGAATTTGGTATCCGTTCGATATTTTGATGAGATGTATGTTATCATCCCTCTAGTGGTGTCATGTGAACGTCGACTACATGACACTTCACCATTGTTTGGGCCTAGAGGGAGGCATTGGGAAATAATAAGTAGATGATGGGTTGCTAGAGTGACAGAAGCTTAAACCCTAGTTTATGTGTTGCTTCGTAAGGGGCTAATTTGGATCCATATGTTTCATGCTATGGTTAGGTTTACCTTAATACTTCTGTTGTAGTTGAGGATGCTTGCAACAGGGGTTCATCATAAGTGGGATGCTTGTCCAAGTAAGGGCAGTACCCAAGCACCGGTCCACCCACATATCAAATTATCAAAGTACCGGACGCGAATCATATGAGCGTGATGAAAACTAGCTTGACGATAATTCCCATGTGTCCTCGGGAGCGCTTTCCTTCATATAAGAGTTTGTCCAGGCCTGCCCTTTGCTACAAAAAGGATTGGGCCATCTTGCTGCACCTTATTTACTTTTATTACTTTTTGCTTGTTACAATTTATCTTATCACAAAAATATATGTTACCGATAATTTCAGTGCTTGCAGAGAATACCTTGCTGAAAACCGCTTATCATTTCCTTCTGCTCCTCATTGGGTTCGACACTCTTACTTATCGAAAGGACTACGATAGATCCCCTATACTTGTGGGTCATCAAGACTCTTCTCTGGCGCCGTTGGCAGGGAGTGAAGCGCCTTTGGTAGGTGGAATTTGGTAAGGAAACATTTATATAGTGTGCTGAAATTTACTGTCACTTGTTACTATGAAACATAATCCTTTGAGGGGTTTGTTCGGGGTATATTCACCTCGTCTGGAACCACAATTAGTTACCTCTCAACCTACTGAACCTACTGAAAATATTTACTTTGAAATTCCTTCAGGTATGATAGATAAACTGCTAGCTAATCCTTTTGCAGGAGATGGAACATTGCATCCCGATTTACACTTAATCTATGTGGATGAAGTTTGTGGATTATTTAAGCTTGCAGGTATGCCCGAGGATGTTATCAAGAAGAAGGTCTTCCCTTTATCTTTGAAGGGAGAGGCATTGACATGGTATAGGCTATGTGATGATATGGGATCATGGGACTACAAGCGATTGAAATTGGAATTTCATCAGAAGTTTTATCCTATGCATCTTGTTCATCGTGATCGTAATTATATATATAATTTTTGGCCTCGCGAAGGAGAAAGCATCGCTCAAGCTTGGGGGGGCTTAAGTCAATGTTATATTCATGCCCCAATCATGAGCTCTCAAGAGAAATGATTATTAAAAAAATTTATGCTCTGCTTTCTCTCAGTAATCGCTCCATGCTCGATACTTCTTGTACTGGATCTTTTATGATGAAGACTATTGAATTCAAATGGGATTTATTGGAAAGAATTAAACGCAACTCTGAAGATTGGGATCTCGACAAAGGTAAGGAGTCAAGTATAACACCTAAGTTTGATTGTGTTAAATCTTTTATGGATACCGATGCTTTCTGTGAATTTAGCACTAAATATGGACTTGACTCTAAGATAGTAGCTTCTTTCTGTGAATCATTTGCTACTCATATTGATCTCCCTAAGGAGAAGTGGTTTAAATATAATATTCCCATTGAAGTAAAAGTAGTTGCACCTATTAAAGTTTAAGAAAAGACTATCACTTGTGATGATCCTGTTGTTCCTACTGCTTATATTGAGAAACCACCTTTCCCTGTTAGAATAAAGGATCATGCTAAAGCTTCAACTGTAGTCAACAAGAGTAATATTAAGACACCCAAACCTCCTGAACAAATTAAAGTTGAACCTAATATTGCTATGGCTAAGGATCTCTAGGCTGATAATATTGATGGGCATGTTATTTACTTCTGTGATGAAGCTGCTAGAATTGCTAGACCTGATACTAAAAATAAACATAGACCGGTTGTAGGCATGCCTGTTATTTCTATTAAAATAGGAGATCATTGTTATCATGGCTTATGTGATATGGGTGCTAGTGCTAGTGCAATACCTCATTCCTTATATAAAGAAATTATGCATGATATTGCACCTGCTGAGATAGAAGAGATTGATGTTACAATTAAGCTTGCAAATAGAGATACTATTTCACCCATTGGGATTGTTAGAGATGTTGAAGTCTTGTGTGTGAAGGTTAAATATCCTGCTGATTTTCTTGTTCTTGGTTCCCCATAAGATAGCTTTTGTCCCATTATATTTGGTAGACCCTTCTTGAATACTGTTAATGCTAAGATAGACTGCAATAAGGATATTGTTTCTGTTGGTTTAGGGGATATGTATCATGAGTTTAATTTTGCTAAATTTCAAAGACAACCCCATGATAAATTATTGGTCTTGCTTCTATTGTCGTGCCTCCTACTGATCCTTTAGAATAATATTTGCTAGACCATGAAAATGATATGTTTATGAATGAAAGAAGGGAAATAGATGAAGTATTCTTTAAACAGGGACCTATTCTAAAACACAACTTGCCTGTTGAAATCCTAGGGGATCCTCCTCCACCCAAGGGTGATCCCGTGTTTGAGCTTAAACCGTTACCTGATACTCTTAAATATGCTTATCTCGATGAAAAGAAGATATATCATGTTATTATTAGTGCTAACCTTTCAGACGAGAAAGAGAAATTATTGAAAACTCTGAAGAAGCACCGTGCTACTATTGGATATACTCTTGATGATCTTAAGGGCATTAGTCCCACTCTATGTCAACACAAAATAAATTTGGAGAAATACGCCAAACTAGTTATTGATCACCAACGACGGCTAAATCCTAAGATGAAAGAAGTGGTAAGAAAGGAAATATTAAAGCTCCTTGAGGCAGGTATAATTTATCCCATTGCTGATAGTCAGTGAGTAAGTCATGTCCATTGTGTATCTAAGAAGGGAGGTATTACTATCGTTCCTAATGATAAAGATGAATTGATCCCGCAAAGAATTATTACAAATTATAGGATGGTAATTGATTTCTGCAAATTAAATAAAGCTACTAAAAAGATCATTACCCTTTGCCTTTTATTGATCAAATGCTAGAAAGATTATCCAAACATACACACTTTTGCTTTCTATATGGTTACTCTAGTTTCTCCCAAATACCTGTGTCAGTTGAGGATCAAGAAAAGACCACTTTTACTTGCCCTTTCGGTACTTTTGCTTATAGACATATGCATTTCGGTTTATGTAATGCACCTGCTACCTTTCAAAGATGCATGATGGCTATATTCTCTGCTTTTGTGAAAAGATTTGTGAGGTTTTCATGGATGATTTCTCCGTTTATGGATCCTCTTTTGATGATTGCTTGAGCAACCTTGATCGAGTTTTGCAGAGATGTGAAGAAACTAATCTTGTCTTGAATTGGGAGAAGTGCCACTTTATGGTTAATAAAGGTATTGTCTTGGGGCATAAAATTTCTGAAAGAGGTATTGAAGTTGACAAAGCTAAAGTTGATGCTATTGAAAAGATGCCGTGTCCCGAGGACACAAAAGGTATAAGAAGTTTTCTGGGTCATGCCAGTTTTTATAGGAGGTTCATTAAGGACTTTTCTAAAATTTCTCGGCATCTGACTAATCTATTACAAACAGATATTCCTTTTGTCTTTGATGATGATTGTGTAGAAGCATTCGAAGTACTTAAGAAAGCTTTGATTTATGCACCTGTTGTTCAGCCACCTGATTGGAATTTACCCTTTGAAATCATGTGTGATGCTAGCGACTATGTTGTAGGTGTTGTTCTAAGGCAAAGAGTTGATAAGAAATTAAATTTATTCAATATGCTAGTAAAACTCTAGACAATGCCCAGAGAAATTATGCTACTACTAAAAAAGAATTTTTAGTAGTTGTATTTGCTTGTGATAAGTTCAGACCTTATATTGTTGATTCTAAAGTAACTATCCACACTAATCATGCTGCTATTAAATATCTTATGGAAACGAAAGATGTTAAATCTAGACTTATTAGATGGGTTCTCCTGCTACAAGAATTTGATTTGCATATTATTGATAGAAAGGGAGCTGAGAACCCCGTTGCAGACAACTTGTCTAGGTTAGAGACTGTTCTTGATGACCCACTACCTATTGATGATAGCTTTACTGATGAACAATTAAATGTCATAAATGCTTCTCGAACTGCTCCATGGTATGCTGATTATGCTAATTATATTGTTGCTAAATTTATACCACCTAGTTTCACATGCCAGCAAAAGAAAAAGTTGTTCTATGATTTAAGACATTACTTCTGGGATGACCCACATCTTCATAAAGAAGGAGTAGATGGTGTTATTAGATGTTGTGTACCTGAGCATGAATAGGAACAGATCCTACGCAAGTGTCACTCTTAAGCTTATGGAGGACACCATGCTAGAGATAGAACTGCACATAAGGTATTACAATCCGGTTTTTATTGGCCCACTCTCTTCACGGATGCCCGTAAGTTTGTCTTGTCTTGTGATGAATGTCAAAGAATTGGTAATATTAGTAGATGTCAAGAAATGCCTATGAATTATTCACTTGTTATTGAACCATTTGATGTTTGGGACTTCGATTATATGGGATCGTTTCCTTCCTCTAATGGGTATACACATATTTTAGTTGTTGTTGATTACGTTACTAAGTGGGTAGAAGCTATTCCAACTAGTAGTTCTTATCATAACACCTCTATTAAGATGCTTAAAAAGTTATTTTCCCGAGGTTTGGAGTCCCTAGATATTTAATGACCGATGGTGGTTCACATTTCATTCATGGTACCTTTCGCAAAATGCTTGCTAAGTATGACGTTAATCATAGAATTGCATCTCCTTATTGTAAGTGCATCTAGTGCCACCCCTAGTTGGTTTTGGAGTATTGACGACAAACCTAGTTGAGGGACTAATGTGTTTGTGAGAATTGCAGGATAACACAGGTAGAAGTCCCTCATTGATTCGGTTTAGTTACCAGAGATGACCCCTAAAAATGTACGAAGACATTGAAGACAATGGTGGTTCATGAAGACATTCATGTCGAAGACAATGACATATGAAGACTCCCCATGAAGCCTTTGGAACTCGAAGACTTAGATCCTTCGTAGTTTTACTTTATTCATGTTGTGTCCTAGGAACCACCGTACTGTTAAGTGGGGTCCAAGAGAACCAGTCAGGATGACTGAAGTGATGCCTAATTCAAATCCTATGTCTTCGAGTGAAGACAATGAGAGAAAATCTTGTCTAGAGTCAGACAAGTCAACTTTACTTGCAGCCCAAGTAAAGTTGCCGTGAGAGTTCAAAATCCGACCGTTAGTACACGTGTCAGTTCCTTAGTGACCCAGGGTCATTTCGGACAAATCAGGTCAGGGTTGCCAAGCGGCTATAAATAGTCCACCCCTACAACCATAAACGGTTGGCTGCTCAGATTTCAGTGCATGGCTTTTGTCGCTTGAGAGCAACCCACCTCGAAGCCTTTGAGAGAAAATCCTTAGTGAGGAGAAAAGCCCTAACCACCCAGAGCCAGAGTAATTGGGCATCACTTAAGTCTTCTTGTCTGAGTGATCTGAAGACTTATTACACTTGAGGACTGTGCATCCTCCAGACGGTTAGGCGTCGCGTTCTGAGCATCCAAGAGGAATTGTGGATTGCCGGTGAACGAAGTCTGTGAAGGTTTGGGAGTCTACCTTGAAGACTTACCAGAGTGATTGGGCGGGGTCTGTGTGACCTTAGCTCAAGGAGAAAACGGTGAGGACTGGGTGTCCTGAGCTGCGTGTTCAGGACTGGGTGTCCGGGACTGTGTGTCCTTTGGTTAAATACCTAGCCGCTCCAACCAGACGTACAGTTGTCACAGCAACTGGAACTGGTCCAACATATCATTGTCTTCAACGTGTCACTGGTTTCATCTTCGCCTCCCTTTACTTACCAGTACACATTGTGAAGCTATTGCATGCCTGCTTAATCTTCTGTCTTCACAACCTGACTGTATGATCTGTTTGGCTTCATAACTTCTTCCAACCTGATCCTCATTACACTGAAGCTATTTGTCTCTGTGCTTTCACTATATTGTATACTTGACCATGGCTTGCTTTGTGTAATCTAACTTCCGCTACATAGTAATAGGCTTGTTCACTCTGTTTGTCTTCATAACTTCCACGTTTTGAAGACTTTCATAAAAATCGCCTATTCACCCCCCCCTCTAGTCGATATAACGCACTTTCAATTGGTATCAGAGCAAGGTGCTCCCTTGTTCTGTGTGATTCGGTTTAACCACCTGGAGTTTTAGCTATGTCGACTGCAGGGATAATTAAAGTCTCCGTTGCGTGCCCCGTCTTCGATGGAACTGAATATCCCTACTGGAAGAATAAGATGCGCATGCATCTTGAAGCCATTGACGTCGACCTATGGTATGTCGTCGAAAACGGCGTTCCCAAGGCTGGAGAAGGTGTCACTGCGGCTGATGTCAAGAAGTTCACTCAACTGGACTCCACTGCCAAGAATATTATCTGTGGTCATCTGACCAAGGAACAGTACGGCCGTGTGAGTGCCTTGAAGACATCCAAGCTAGTTTGGGACTGGCTCTCAAAGGTCAATGAAGGCATCTCAACCCAGAGAGATCAGAGAATCAGTGTTCTTCGCAATCTCTTCAACCGCTTCAAGCGAAATGACAATGAGAATGTCCAGCACACATTTGACCGACTCACTGACATCACAAATGAGCTTCAAGCCCTCGGCGCCACTGAGATCACCAAACATGAAATCGTCAAGACGCTGCTAAGATCACTTGACAGTTCATTTGACATCCTAGCCCTGATGATTCAAGAACGCCCAGACTTCAAGACACTCGATCCGTCTGACATACTTGAGAGGCTCAACACACATGAGTTTCAGCTTTCTGAGAAAAGAGATATCTACGGTCCAAACTATGGACGAACTCGTGCCTTGAAGGCAAAAGCTGTGTCCTCATCTGAAGAAGAATCTGACAGCAGTTCTGATGATCCTGAAGACATTGGAAGGGAACTTGCAATGCTAGTGAAGAAGTTCCAGAAATTCACCAAGAAGAAAGGCTCCAGAAAGTCTTCACGATCAAGCTCAAGGAATGATGAAGCTTCTGCGCATGACTACAAGAAGAAAACATGTCACAAGTGCAAGAAAACTGGTCACTTCATCTCTGAGTGTCCACAGTGGGACAATGAGAACAGAAAGAAGAAGAAGAGCAAGGAATATGACTCTGATGATAAGAAGACGAAGAAATACTCAAAGTCTTCGTCCAAGTCTTCCTTAAAGTCTTCATCACACAAGAAGAGTTCATCTGGCAAGGCTCGTGCGTTTGTTGGCAAGGAAATGGATTCAGAGGAGGAGTCCGCTTCTGAGGAGGCAGAGGTGGAGTCTGAGGAGGAGTCTGATTCAGGCATTGCGAGTCTGGCTACAGCCTACGTCACCAAGTCCATCTTCAACACTGAAGACAATGACTCCATCACCATCACCGATGCAAATGACAAGGACGACTCTACTCCTACCTAGTGCTTCATGGCACGTGGTGCCAAGGTAAACACACGCACTACTCACTATCAAACATCTAGTGACGATGACTCTGAGTGTGATTCAAAACCCAGTTACAAAACACTTGCTAAAATTGCAACTGAACAACAAAAGGCCATGGAACATATTCAAAAACTGTTAGACAGAAGCGATGATCTGTTGGGTGCTGAAATGACTCGTTCTGAATCCTTAATTGAAGACATAAAAAATCTTCATGTTAAGTATCAGGAACTCGAAGATCGTCTTGAGACTCTCTCAACTACTCATGAAAAGCTTTCCTATGATTATCTTCAAAAGAAGCAAGACCTTGAGAAGTTGAGAGCGGATCATGAAGATCTTCAAAAGGAAAATGAGTCACTTCGAGCCGAACAGATCAGTTCTGCTCAGGAAGGATTTGAACCACCATGCCTTAAATGCATTGAGCGTGATAATGCTATTTCTGTTGCTGAATGTTCCACTGCTACTGCTGTTGCAATATCTTCAACTGTTGAAGTGGTAACTAACCCCTCTGCTGAGGATACCACTGCTATTGCTGATGAAAATGCTAGGTTGAAGACATTGCTTGAAACAGGGATGTACAAAAGTCTCAAAGGACATCAGACATTATGTGATGTCCTCAAGAAGCAGATTCTGAACCGAAACCCTAGGAAAGAGGGTGTTGGGTTCGTGAGGAAAATTAATGCAGATGGCTCTTACTGGAAACCTGAGCAGTACCCCAAAACCACATGGGTTGCTACAAAGGAATCCTCAGCAGATCCATCCAATCTATCTGGCTTCACTTGTGCTAATCCAATTATCATTGATGAATCCTTTGATGCAAACTATAAACTGTTTAGGAATCAGAATGGTGAAGTATTTGCCAGGTACATTGGTACTAACTGCAGGAATGGACCGCCTATGAAGAAGATCTGGGTTCCAAAAATGTGTCTTGAGAATCTTCCTGTGAATGTCCTCATGACACCTCACATGAAGAAGACAAACCTCAGACCAAAGGCTTCATATGGTCCAAAGGCTTCATACAGGCAGAGGACTCATTTGAGTCGCACTAACACAAATGTTTTGCAGGGAAACCATGCTCAGGCATATGAGAGCGGTTCTTCAAACCGTCATTCTCATATGACCAAAAACTATTCTGCCTATTCTTATGAGTACTATTGCCCACCTGCTAGACTGTTTGTTAGGGCTCCAAAGCCAAAATTTTCAGATGCTGCACTTAGACTTATTGCTTCTAAGCCACCCTTGAAGATATGGGTGGTTAAGAAAGCTTAACTCTCTTTCGCAGGGAAAGGTCTCCAGCACAAAACCAAAATCTTCTGATGCTATTGCTGGGGACCTTAAAAATCTTGTGGGGCGCAAGATCAAATGCCCGAATGGCATCACTATGTATTTCATACCTGAATCGCATGCTACTCTCCCTACTTGTCCTAACCTGGATCTAAGTTTTCATAATCCACTGGTTCGTCAAATGTTTTTGCTTCACAACACTCTTCGTGAAGCCTATCCCCCTAACTGCACTGTAGGGTACGACACCAGTGACTTCAGAGTCTTCAGAATGGATTATTGACAGTGGGTGTACAAATCACATGACTGGCAAAAGAAGTCTCTTTATGGACTCAACCTTACGTCCATCTGACAAGAGCCACATCACATTCACTGACACTGGTAAAAGTAAGGTACTGGGTCTAGGTAGAGTTGCAATCTCAAAGGATCAACACATGGATAAAGTCATGTTTGTTGAATCCCTTGGCTTCAACTTAATGTCTGTCTCAATGCTTTGCGATTTAAACATGATTGTAATCTTTGGAAAATATCGTTGTCTGGTACTAATGGAATCTGACAAGTCTCTAGTGTTTGAAGGGTATCGAAAAGATGATTTGTACGTGGTAGATTTCTCAGCAGGGCCACAGCTTGCAGTTTGTCTTCTCGCAAAGGCTTCAGAATGCTGGCTTTGGCATCGAAGACTTGGGCATGCTGGCATGAGGAACCTCCACACCCTTGCGAAGAAGAAGCATGTCATAGGCATCGAGGGCGTCAAGTTCAAGAAAGATCACTTATGCGGTGCCTGTGAAGCTGGGAAGATGACAAGGGCAAAACATCCTTCGAAGACAATCATGACCACTACTCAACCCTTCGAACCGCTTCACATGGATCTCTTCGGTCCCACTCACTACTCAACTTTCTCCACTACTGCTTGCCTCTATGGCTTTGTCATTGTTGATGATTACTCTAGATATACTTGGGTGCACATAATACTTTACAAGACTGAAGTGCAGGATGTCTTCAGACGCTTCGCAAATCGGGCAATGAACAATTATGGCGCCAAGATAGAGCACATCAGAAGTGACAATGGCACAGAATTCAAGAACACCGGCCTTGACACATATCTTGATACATTGGGCATCACTCATGAATTCTCAGCTCCATACACACCACAACAGAATGGCATCGTCGAACGCAAGAACAGAACACTCATTGAGATGGCCAGAACAATGTTAGATGAGTACAAGACACCAAGAAAATTCTGGACTGAAGCAAGCTGCTGAACAAGACATCTTATGAACTTCTGACTGGCAAGAAGCCAAATGTAAGTTACTTCAGAGTATTTGGATCAAGATGCTGGATCAAGGACCCTCACCACACCTCAAAATTTGCTCCAAAAGCACATGAGGGCTTCATGCTTGGATATGGAAAGGATTCGCACTCCTACAGAGTCTTCAATCTCTTTCACTACAAAGTGGTTGAAACAGTGGATGTGCGGTTCGATGAGACCAATGGGTCACAAAGAGAGCAACTACCAGATGTGCTAGATGAAGTTCCAGCCAGTGAATCAATCAAGCTAATGGAAACTGGAGAAATTATACCTTCTGAAGCTCGTCCTGAAGAAGAACTTATCATCTCAGCACCTGATCCACATGAAGACAATGCTCAGCCTGAAGACATTCCTCCCCATGACAACATAGATCAGCAAGAGCAAAGTCTTCGACCCCTACATCCTCGTGTTGCCAATGAAGTGCAGATTGACAGAATAATTGATAGCATCAATGCACCTGGTCCACTGACTCGTTCAAGGGCAACTCAACTGGCAAACTTCTGCGGACACTTCGCATTCGTTTCAATCACAGAACCCAAGAAAATTGATGAAGCCTTTATGGAACCTGAATGGATTCAAGCTATGCAACAAGAGCTTCAACAATTTGAGCTGAACAATGTATGGGAGTTGGTTAAGCGTCCTGATCCACGGAAGCATAACATAATAGGCACCAAATGGATATACCGCAACAAGCAAGATGAGCATGGCCAAGTCGTCAGAAACAAGGCTCGTCTCATTGCTCAAGGATATACTCAAGTGGAAGGCATTGACTTCGATGAAACATTTGCTCCTGTTGCCAGACTTGAAGCCATCCGTATACTGCTGGCCTATGCAAATCATCACAACATAATCATGTATCAAATGGATGTAAAAAGTGCCTTCCTCAATGGCAAAATTGAAGAAGAAGTGTATGTTGCACAACCACCTGGGTTTGAAGATCCAAAACATCCTGACATGGTGTACAAGCTCAAAAAGGCACTATATGGCCTCAAACAAGCCCCTCGGGCCTGGTATGATACACTCAAATACTTCCTGAAGAGCAAAGGCTTCATACCTGGTTCCCTGGATCCCACTCTCTTCACAAAGACATATGATGGTGAACTGTTTGTGTGCCAAATATACGTGGATGACATTATCTTCGGCTGCACCAATCAGAAGTACAGTGAGGAGTTCGGATATATGATGCAAGAGCAATATCAGATGTCTATGATGGGGGAGCTGAAATTCTTCCTCGGTCTTCAGATACGGCAACAACGCAATGGCATCTTCATATCTCAAGAGAAATATCTCAAAGACTGCCTGAAGAAGTTCGGTATGCAAGACTGCAAAGGCTTCACAACACCAATGCCAGCCAAACATCATCTGGGTCCTGACGACAATGGTAAAGAGTTCGATCAAAAGGTATACCGCTCCATGATTGGTTCTTTGCTTTATTTATGTGCATCTAGGCCAGATATTATGCTTAGTGTTTGCATGTGTGCTCGGTTTCAAGCGGCACCAAAGGAGTCGCATCACTTAGCTGTGAAGCGAATTCTTCGATATTTGGCTCACACCCCAACTCTAGGGTTATGGTATCCAAAGGGCTCAGAGTTTGATCTGGTTGGATTTTCGGACGCTGATTACGCTGGTGACAAGGTTGATCGGAAGTCCACATCAGGCACATGTCACTTTCTGGGCCGATCACTTGTCTGTTGGTCTTCAAAGAAGCAGAACTATGTATCTCTCTCCACTACTGAATCTGAATACATTGCTGCTGGATCCTGCTGCGCTCAGCTTCTATGGATGAAGCAAACCCTCAAGGATTATGGCATTCATCTGAAGCAAGTGCCACTTTACTGCGACAACGAAAGCGCCATCAAGATCGCCAACAACCCAGTTCAGCACTCGAAGACAAAGCACATTGAAATTCGTCATCATTTTCTCAGAGATCATGTTGCAAAGGAAGACATTGATATCATACACGTCAACACTGAAGAGCAATTGGCAGATATCTTCACCAAGCCCTTGGATGAGAAGAGATTTTGCAAGTTACGGTGTGAGCTAAATATCTTGGAATCCTCAAATGTCCTGTGATCAGGCACACATCCTAACACTTATGCATGATGATGACTTAGATGTGCAACACACGAAGTAACGTATATCTTCAATCAATGAAGACATACATTCTAAGTGTGAATACATTAACGTGGAATTTGACCTCGGAGCGCCACGATAATTGTGCGCCGTGTCTGGGTCCAATACTTCCTATACGGTGGGTAGCGCCACCACCAAATTTTTCTGCTTGAAGTGTTTCACTCATGGCATTACATTTGCTATGTCTTCACATTTGGTTAGGCTTCAATCTCAACATGTCTTCATAATTATCTTCACTATGTTGATTATATATGTACTGGTGTTCTGTCCTCTACAACATTCACTTATAGCTATGTCTTCTTGTTTGAATCTTTTGAACTAAGTGAATGTGATCGGACCCTAACCTATCCATGCTTCCTACCTCAAACTCTATCTCTCCAAGTCATATGCATTCTATTGAAACTGTCGAATGTCTTCACTGCATCCTTGTCAGAAGAAGACACAGAGACAAACTTTAAAACAGCTTTCAATGTTTTTCCATCAACAAGAAATCCGGAGAAGTAGGAACGGCTCCCGACAAACCAGGCGTGCGTGGGGTGAAACTGCCCCCACAATTCCGCATGCTGGCCACGTACTAATCAGATGCGAATCGCCAGGGGCACCTGAGTAATAGCGCAGTGCCGCCCATATCCCTATAAATACACGTTTCACTGCGGTCATTATCTCTTCTTCCACCCTCGCACAAACCCTAGCGCCACCGCTAACTCTCAACGACGCCGGCGACGAAGTGCTTCACTGCCGCAACCTCTCCGACGCCGTTCTCACACCGACAGCGGACATCAGTCTCTCCGCCGTCACCCTAGGTGTCTTCCGTCACCAAGTTAGGGCACGGAGGATCGAACTGCTCGGCCTCAACTCTCACCTCGTCTAGCAGTTCCAAGTCTGGTAAATAACAAGTCTTTTTACAGCCTCTTTTGATCCTATAGCTCCATCACTTTCTGCCAAAAGAGGTTTCCATTCACACAAGTTTCATCCCTCTCATCTGTATCTCATAACTTGCCTAGTATATTCACTTGTTCTTCATGAAGTAGTTAGATTCCTCACTTGTACTGATCTATGGGTTCGTACAAATCTGGAACCAACTTCTTTTCTATAAAGTGAATGTCTTCGCATGATGAGGTCAATATCTTCTAAACTGATTTATCTTCAAAATCTTCTGAGAATGCATATGACCTCTTCCCCTTCCCTCGCACCTTAATGCTGTCACAGGTACATGTCCGTGGGAGAATCTTTTGGTTCTCATAGTCTGCATTCATTTGCAGAGTTCCTACAGCGTCACATCAATTCACCCGAAGCAAGTTCCTGTTGGTCAAGCAAAAGGAAGCCTTTGAAGACTTTGAATCTCTTGAAGCCTTCCAAGTTAAGCTTCATGGCAACAGAAAAACCAGCAAGGAAGGGAGGCAGGCAGAGACGTGGTGATACGTCTAAAGATCTGCCTGAAGATTTGGCAGAAATGTACCAAACTGATCCTGAAGAGAGCTATGGTCAGCGCAAGACACGAATCCAATGGATTCGAAGATATTGGGCAGAGCAGTGGTTCCAATACCGCTTCGTCACCAAGGAATATGCAGAGAAGTACGCCATCCAGAGGCCATGGGGAGATGTCTTGTACAAAAATCTCGTACCCCGAACCAGAGACGAAGCCATTGCTCAAGGCTTCTTTCCATGCATGGTCAGGGGACAACAGCCAGCTGACGCACATCCGTCATCCCTTCTCTGGTGTCGCGATGACACTCTCTTCAAGCGCAACTTCCAATTTGCTCAGAACTCTGCGAAGCAAAACAAGAAGGAGTTTGGACTGGACTTCAACCCTGGTCCCTCTAAGCCAAGGGTTGATGGCACACGCGACGCAAATCCCAATGTCATCGGGCCGTATGCCAATCTCGAAGGCCTCATCACTCGCATTCTAGTCCAAGGGACTGCCGTGAACGACCCACCAGCAGACACTGAGTCTGATGACGCTCCTGCTGCCCCGGAGCTGAAGCAGATGAAGAAGAAGCCAAAAGCTTCCAAGCCAGCCGCTTCTCCCAAGATCTCCAGAGCGAAGCCATTGGCCACTGCACCTCATGAAGCAAGTGTGCAGTCTGAAGACTTATCACGAGTCTCCAAGCCCCAAGAAGCCAAGAAGCATTAGCCACATACTGGCAAAGAGCTCACTGCCGCTGCCGTTCTGCGCTGCGAGGCCATTGATCTGTCAAGTGACGACGATCTTGCCGATGACGCTCTTGAGCAGCTAATCAAGAGCAAGGAGGAGGCTGAAATCTTCAACAATCTGCCTCTGTTCGATGCAGCAATCATCCACAACTTCATTGATGAGTGGTTTGATACACCCAACATCAGCTTCGATGATCTGCAGCTGCCCATTGGCCTCAGCATAGCCTTCCAAGGAGCTATTGCTTCAGAACTCGCAATTGCCCAGCGCATAGTGGAACTGAAGCAGAAGATAGATTTTGAAAAGGCTCAGTTCAAGCAGAACATGGCCACGCTCAGCGTCCAAGAAGTCAAAGACTTCAAAGTCATGCTGCACGAGTTGAAGGAAAACTTTATGCAGAAATGTGCAGAGGCTCAGGGTTCACGTGAGCGCATGAAGAATTTGGCTGATCTCTGTGTGCAGGCCTACAATGAGGCCGAGAAGCGAAAGGCACTTGGGCGTCCCGGCATCGACCCCAAGATGGCCGCTAAGAAAAAGAAGAAGCCCACTGTGGCTGAACAAGAGGCCCCACGACAAGAAGCTGTTCCGATTGTCTTGCCCACTGCCAAGCCTGGCTCGAAGCCAAAGCACCGCTCAACCGCTTCAGAGCTTAAGAAGACAAGGACAGCCGAAGCTGAAGCAAGGAAGAGGAAACACCCTGAAGCCTCTCCTTCAGACCCCACCATCAAGAAGCACAAGACCAAGAAGTCTCGGGCTGCTCCCACAGAGCCCTTGATAGTCGAACCCCTCTCCGTTCGCTTTCCTCATGAAGATCGTCAGCTGACCGTGCATGAGCCTGCTCTCACAGAGGCTCCGCATGTTGAAGACATTCCAGCAGCCGGCCCCAACGCTGCTGAAGACATTGGTCTCCAAGACAATGTGCAAGGTGATGCAGTCCTTCCTCAGCTCGAAACGAGTGAAATGATCAGCATTGGTCGTCCCTTGACGCCAATCACCCAAGATGCATCGTGGGTAGATCGCCCGCAGGAGGAAGAGGATGAGCCCCAGCCCACTGCAACTCCACCGGCGTCGCCTGCATTCCGTAGGCTTCGCAAAGGGCCAAGGGCTCAGACTGCTGACGACATTCCGGCTGCATCAGCCGAAGAACATGAAGAAGAGCACGAAGAACCTCAAGCTCCATCTCCCCCACACCAACAAGAAGAAGTTCTCAAGGAGAACGTACCTGAATCCATCCCTCTCACTACACGTGATGAGGCTGACACCCTGCGGCTGCCACACCCAATACTGAAGCATTTGTGGAGCCCGACCAACCAACAGCTTCAAGAGATACTGAAGCTACTGCCTCTGACCCTTCTGTGCCTGAGTCTGCGGCCGGTCCACAGTTCAACTATCATGTTGCGCACAGGCCCCAGGTACAGAAGCCAATCCCACGACTGCCAAGGTTCCCAGGTCCTGCCACCGCTCCTGGCTCCTTTAATGTCAATAGCTTCAGGGCAGATAACACCTTCTTCAACCGCTCCAAGAACCCTTATTCAAGGGAACGGATTGTGTCAGATAGGTTCTGGAGCTACCCACAGCGCAGCTACTACTCCTGCGTTCTCTACAACCAAGGCCGTATCTTTCCACACCAGCGCCTTGAGGTTGAAGCTATTGCTGGTCTGCCTGGTCTGGAAGAAGCACTGGACTGCTTCAAGCAAGTTGGCCTGCTGCCGTTTTTCACGGATGAAGAGCACTGGAATGAAGAGCTTCTGCTCCAGTTCTATGCCACACTGCACATCAAAGGCTACAACAGAGATCCGAAGACTTGGGTCCTGGAGTGGATGACCGGCAACGTCCATCATGAAGCCAATGCATTTGATATCATTGAGCTCACCGGCCTACCCACTCCAGGCGAACTCTTCGAAGAAGGCTGCCAACTCCATGCTGAAGCAGTTGAGAGCATATTTCAGCGACCTGAGCCAAATATGAGTCAGATGCTCTCAATGATGAAGCCATTGCCTCCTGACGCACCTTACCCAACCGAGTTCTTCGTTGAAGACTTAGAGTACCTGCCTAGAACTATCTATCACATCATCAGGCGGACTCTATGGCCCATGAAGGGGCACTCTCGATATGCCAAGGTTGAAGGTGCCATGAAGACTCTCATCTTCTGCATCCTGCATGGCAAATGCTTCAATGCCCAGGATCTTTTTATACGTCAACTTGCAGCGTCTGGCTCAGATCTCTTTGGTCTGAAGATTTATGCTCCATGGGTTATGAGGCTCATCAAGCTCCACTCTGCCATATCCTATCAACCCTCTGCCCGCAACCACAGAATCTTCTTACCTGATGTGGACACCTTTGCTGAAGCGATTTATCCTGAGCCTGCCAAGCAGCCATTAAGTCTTCAGAATACAGAACACCAGAGCTTCACTCAGCATGATGAAGGTGTTGAAGCCATTTCCAGAGTCTATCCAATGGCTGGCACCACACGTGCCCCTGCATCAACTGAAGCCACTGACAGCACAGCTGCACAGAGACCCAAGAAATGCGCTCGTACACTCACTGACCGTGAACTTCTTGTGGCTCTGCACCAAAAGCAAGATAGGCATCACGACTGGCTCAAAAGGCAGATGCGCGGTATCATGCAAGACGTCAATCGCATCAGGAATCTGGCCACCAAGAATGCCTTTGTCGCACATGAAACCTGTCGCCGCACTTGGAAAGGCCTCACAATGATGTGCACTGAAGCTGAACTGCAAGAGGATGGCTTCAAAGAGAGATTCAAGTTTGACTCCACACCCCCCCCCCCCAGAAGAGCTGTGTTGCGTGGAACTCCGTCGCTTGAAGAATCAGAGTTCTCTTCCTCTGCTGCCACAGTGACTGGAAAAATCATTGAGGAAGAAGACGACGCTACATCACCACCACCTTCTTCAGCGCGCATCGTCACTGCACCAAGCTCGCCAGCTCCACCAAACGCCTCCATCGACCCTGCTGCGCCTGGGAACGCGTAGGAAACTCTATGTCTTCAAACCTTTTTGGTCATCACTGACAAAAGGGGGAGAAGCATATGATGTTTATAGTCTTCAAGTGGGTCAATAATAAGGGCGGGTGCTTTATTATATTTTGCTTCGTGCTTACAACTCTCGTTTTGCTACATTTGGTTCTTTGAGTTGTAACACTTAAACTTGATGGTCGTCTGCTACTATGTTTGCCACTGTGTTTTTGCAAAGATAAATTCCGCATGTACGACGATAATTTCCGCACTTATATCATTTCGCAGACGTCCATTTTTCATTATGCATATCATTATCTTCTTATATCTTTACATGCATGATGGATTGTCATCATAAGTTGAAGTGGATTCCCACAAATACAACCTGCTATGTGCATTCGCGTTCCAGAAGCAAATCACTTATATGCACATCCTCAGGGGGAGCCCTTGCAGCTTATGAAGACAATTCCTTTACAATTTCACAAATTATATTCCCCGTTGAAAACTTCAACTAGTTTGTCATCAATCACCAAAAAGGGGGAGATTGTAAGTGCATCTAGTGCCACCCCTAGTTGGTTTTGGAGTATTGACGACAAACCTAGTTGAGGGACTAATGTGTTTGTGAGAATTGCAGGATAACACAGGTAGAAGTCCCTCATTGATTCGGTTTAGTTACCAGAGATGACCCCTAAAAATGTACGAAGACATTGAAGACAATGGTGGTTCATGAAGACATTCATGTCGAAGACAATGACATATGAAGACTCCCCATGAAGCCTTTGGAACTCGAAGACTTAGATCCTTCGTAGTTTTACTTTATTCATGTTGTGTCATAGGAACCACCATACTGTTAAGTGGGGTCCAAGAGAACCAGTCAGGATGACTGAAGTGATGCCTAATTCAAATCCTATGTCTTCGAGTGAAGACAATGAGAGAAAATCTTGTCCAGAGTCAGACAAGTCAGCTTTACTTGCAGCCCAAGTAAAGTTGCCGTGAGAGTTCAAAATCCGACCGTTAGTACACATGTCAGTTCCTTAGTGACCCAGGGTCATTTCGGACAAATCAGGTCAGGGTTGCCAAGCGGCTATAAATAGTCCACCCCTACAACCATAAACGGTTGGCTGCTCAGATTTCAGTGCACGGCTTTTGTCGTTTGAGAGCAACCCACCTCGAAGCCTTTGAGAGAAAATCCTTAGTGAGGAGAAAAGCCCTAACCACCCAGAGCCAGAGTAATTGGGCATCACTTAAGTCTTCTTGTCTGAGTGATCTGAAGACTTATTACACTTGAGGACTGTGCATCCTCCAGACGGTTAGGCGTCGCGTTTTGAGCATCCAAGAGGAATTGTGGATTGCCGGTGAACAAAGTCTGTGAAGGTTTGGGAGTCTACCTTGAAGACTTACCAGAGTGATTGGGCGGGGTCTGTGTGACCTTAGCTCAAGGAGAAAACGGTGAGGACTGGGTGTCCTGAGCTGCGTGTTCAGGACTGGGTGTCCGGGACTGTGTGTCCTTTGGTTTAAATACCTAACCGCTCCAACCAGACGTACAGTTGTCACAGCAACTGGAACTGGTCCAACATATCATTGTCTTCAACGTGTCACTGGTTTCATCTTCGCCTCCCTTTACTTACCAGTACACATTGTGAAGCTATTGCATGCTTGCTTTATCTTCTGTCTTCACAACTTGACTGTATGATCTGTTTGGCTTCATAACTTCTTCCAACCTGATCCTCATTACACTGAAGCTATTTGTCACTGTGCTTTCACTATATTGTATACTTGACCATGGCTTGCTTTGTGTAATCTAACTTCCGCTACATAGTAATAGGCTTGTTCACTCTGTTTGTCTTCATAACTTCCACGTTTTGAAGACTTTCATAAAAATCGCCTATTCACCCCCCCTCTAGTCGATATAACGCACTTTCACTTATCACCCGCAGTCTAGTGGTCAAGTAGAATTGAGTAACAGAGAGATCAAATTAATTTTGCAAAAGACTGTTAATAGATCTAGAAATAATTGGTCCAAGAAACTTGATGATACATTATGGGCATATAGAACTGCATATAAAATCCTATGGGTATGTCTCCGTATAAAATGGTTTATGGTAAAGCATGTCACTTACCTCTTGAATTAGAACATAAGGCATATTGGGCTATTAAAGAGCTCAACTATGATTTCAAACTTGCCAGTGAGAAGAGGCTTTTTGACATTAGCTCACTTGATGAATGGAGAACCCAGGCCTATGAAAATGCCAAGCTGTTTAAAGAAAAAGTTAAAAGATGGCATGACAAAAGGATACAAAAACGTGAGTTTAATGTAGGCGATTTATGTATTATTATTATACAACTCTCGTTTAAGATTTTTTGCAGGCAAACTTCTCTCTAAATGGGAAGGTTCTTACGTTATCGAGGAGGTCTACCGTTCCGGTGCCATAAAAATCAACAACTTCGAAGGCACAAATCCGAGGGTGGTGAACGGTCAAAGAGTCAAACATTATATCTCAGGTAATCCTATAAATGTTGAAACTAATGTTATTGAAACCGTAACCCCGGAGGAATACATAAGGAACACTTTCCAGAATGTTTCAGACTCCGAAAAGGAATAGGTATGTGGTACGGTAAGTAAACCGACTCCAAAACAGTTCTAATGGCAATTTTTCTCCGTTTTGGAATATTTAAGAAAATAGGAAAATAAGAAGCAGACCGGAAAGGACACAAGGCTTCCACGAGGGTGGAGGGCGCGCCCTACCCCCTGGGCGCACCCCCCTGCCTCGTGGGCACCTCGTGCGCTCTCCGGACTCTGTTTTATTGCACGATACTTCTTTTGGTTGGTAAAAAATCATTATATAATCTCCCGAAGGTTTTGACCACCATATCACGCAAATATCTCCTGTTTTTGTTTTGAGTTGTCTTCTACCAGGGTTGTCAAGGCCAGGCATCATGTCGTCTCCCTCCTCCTCCAACAATGAGGGCAACAATGCTTGGCTAATGAAGATAGGGCTGAAGAGAGAAGAACCTGGAGAGATCAACAAGGATGATGGGATCAAGAAGGCCATGAGGGATCAAGTCCCGGCAGTAGCAGAAGAAGACATCCTTCAACCTCACCACAATATCTTTACCCCAACAGAGATTGAAGCTTTCAAGATGATTGAGTTAGCTCGCATTCAAAACAAGTATCTCACAAGTGAAAGTATTTTGTTGAAGGAGCATATCATCGCACTCAAGGGCATTATCCACAAATTGGAGGATCTCCTATGCTCGATGTGCAACTATCCATCATCACCAACACCTTCTTCACCAACAAAGAAGAACTGAGCATCAGGTATGGGCACTCCCCTTGGCAACTGCCAAGCTTGGGGGAGTGCCCCGATATCGTATCACCATCACAACTTTTATCTTTACCATTTTTCTTAGTTCAATCCTTTTGATAATATCTTGGTCTAGTAGAATAAAGTTTTAGTATGATCTAGTTGTGAGTTTTGCTTTATGATCCTTCTATGTAATCGAGTATGTGAGCTATATAATAAAGATTAGTGTTGAGTCAAGGGCTTGATTATTTTGCTATAATCTTGAGGGAATAAAATAAAAGAGAAAGAATAAAAATAAATAAAGAGATCATATGGGTCTTATGGAGAGTAATGGCTTCACATATAAAGAGTATGATGAATAAAGTTGTTGAAAGTTGACGAACATAGTTTTGGTCATCGTTGCAATTAATAGGAAGTAATAAAGAAAGAGAGGTCTTCACATATAAATATACTATCTTGGACATCTTTTATGATTGTGAGCACTCATTAAAGTATGATATGCTAAAGGGTTGACGTTGGACAAGGAAGACAACGTAATGGGTTATGTTTTCTTGCATCTGAGATAAATTATATTGTCATGGATCATCCAACATGTTGATCTTGCCTTTCCCTCTCATGCTAGCCAAGTTCTTTGCACCAAGTAGAAATACTACGTGTGCTTCCAAATATCCCTAAACCCAGTTTTGCCATGAGAGTCCACCATACCTACCTATGGATTGAGTCAGATCCTTCAAGTAAGTTGTCATCGGTGCATGCAATAAAAATTTCCTTCTAAATATGTATGACTTATTAATGTGGAGAAAATAAGATCTATATGATCTTGTGATATGGAAGAAATAAAAGCGACGGACTGCATAATAAAGTTCCATATCACAAGTGGCAATATAAAGTGACGTTCGTTTGCATTAAGATTTTGTGCATCCAACCATAAAAGCGCATGACAACCTCTGCTTCCCTCTACGAATGGCCTATCTTTTACTTTTATCTTCTACCGTATATAAGAGTCATGGTGATCTTCACCTTTCCTTTTTACATTTTATCCTTTGGCAAGCACAATGTGTTGGAAAGATCCTGATATATATGGCTAATTGGATCTGGGTTTGCATGAATTATTATTGTTGAGATTACCCTTGAGGTAAAAAGTTGGGAGGCAACACTATAAGCCCCTATCTTTCTCTGTGTCCGATTAAAACTCCATACCCATAAGTATTGCGTGAGTGTTAGCAATTGTGAAAGACTAAATGATAGTTGAGTATGTGGACTTGCTGAAAAGCTCTTATATTGACTCTTTCCTATGTTATGATAAATTTCAATTGCTTCAATGACTGAGATTATAGTTTGTTAGTTTTCAATGAAGTTTATAATTCATACTTGAAATTGTGACTGAATTGTTACTTTAGCATAAGAGATCATATGACAATATATATATATATATGTTGATGTTCTAAGAATAATCATGATGCCCTCATATGTCCGTATTTTAATTTTTATCGACGCCTCTATCTCCAAACATGTGGACATATTTTTCGATTTCGGCTTTCGCTTGAGGACAAGCGAGGTCTAAGCTTGGGGGAGTTGATACGTCCATTTTGCATCATGCTTTTATATCGATATTTATTGCATTATGGGCTGTTATTACACATTATGAATCAATACTTATGCCCATTCTCTCTTATTTTACAAGGTTTACATGAAGAGGGGGAATGTCGGCAGCTGGAATTCTGGGCTGGAAAAGGAGCAAATATTAGAGACTTATTCTGCACAACTCCAAAAGTCTTGAAACTTCACGGAAGTCATTTTTGGAATATATGAAAAATATTGAGCAAAGAAAGTTCCAGAGGGGGCCCACACCCTGGCCACGAGGGTGGGACGCGCACCCTACACCCCTGGGCGTGCCCCCTGCCTCGTGGGCCCCCCGATGGCCCTCCGATGCCCATCTTCTACTATATGGAGTCTTTCGTCCGAGGAAAAATCATAAGCTAGCTCACGGGATGAAACTCCGCCGCCACGAGGCGGAACCTTGGCGGAACCAATCTAGGGCTCCGGCAGAGCTGTTCTGCCGGGGAAACTTCCCTACAGGAGGGGGAAATCATCGCCATCGTCATCACCAACGTTCCTCTCATTGGGAGGGGGCCAATCTCCATCAACATCTTCACCAGCACCATCTCCTCTCAAACCCTAGTTCCTCTCTTGTATCCAATCTTTGTCCCAAATCCTCAGATTGGTACCTGTGGGTTGCTAGTAGTGTTGATTACTCCTTGTAGTTGATGCTAGTTGGTTTATTTTGTGGAAGATCATATGTTCAGATCCATTATGCATATTAATACCCCTCTGATTATGAACATGAATATGCTTTGTGAGTAGTTACGTTTGTTCTTGAGGACATGGGAGAAGTCTTGCTATAAGTAGTCATGTGAATTTGGTATTCGTTCGATAGTTTGATGAGATGTATGTTGTCATCCCTCTAGTGGTGTCATGTGAACGTCGACTACATGACACTTCACCATTGTTTGGGCCTAGAGGGAGGCATTGGGAAGTAATAAGTAGATGATGGGTTGCTAGAGTGACAGAAGCTTAAACCCTAGTTTATGTGTTGCTTCATAAGGGGCTGATTTGGATCCATATGTTTCATGCTATGGTTAGGTTTACCTTAATACTTCTATTGTAGGTGCAGATGCTTGCAATAGGGGTTAATCATAAGTGGGATGCTTTTCCATGTAAGGACAGTACCCAAGCACCGGTCCACCCACATATCAAATTATCAAAGTACCGAACGCGAATCATATGAGCGTGATGAAAACTAGCTTGATGATAATTCCCATGTGTCCTCGGGAGCGCTTTCCTTCATATAAGAGTTTGTCCAGGCCTGTCCTTTGCTACAAAAAGGATTGGGCCATCTTGCTGCACCTTATTTACTTTTATTACTTGTTGCTCGTTACAATTTATCTTATCACAAAACTATCTGTTACCGATAATTTCAGCGCTTGCAGAGAATACCTTGCTGAAAACCGCTTATCATTTCCTTCTGCTCCTCGTTGGGTTTGACGCCCTTACTTATAGAAAGGACTATGATAGATCCCCTATACTTGTGGGTCATCGATATCTTGCAAATCTCTATGTCTCCCTCCTTGACTTGATTGCGGATGGAATTGAAGTGTCTCTTGATGTACTTGGTTCTCTTGTGAAATCTGGATTCCTTTGCCAAGGCAATTGCACCAGTATTGTCACAAAAGATTTTCATTGGACCCGGTGCACTAGGTATTACACATAGATCGGATATGAACTCCTTCATCCAGACTCCTTCAGTTGCTGCTTCCGAAGGAGCTATGTACTCCGCTTCACACGTAGATCCCGCCACGGCGCTCTGCTTGGAACTGCACCAACTGACAGCTCCATCATTCAATATAAATATGTATCCGGTTTGCGACTTAGAGTCATCCAGATCAGTGTCAAAGCTTGCATCAACGTAACCTTTTACGACGAGCTGTTTGTCACCTCCATAAACGAGAAACATATCCTTAGTCATTTTCATGTATTCCAGGATGTTCTTAACCGTTGTCCAGTGATCCACTCCTGGATTACTTTGGTATCTCCCTACTAAACTAATAGCAAAGCACGCATCAGGTCTGGTACACAGCATTGCATACATGATAGAACCTATGGCTGAGGCATAGGGAATGACTTTCATTTTCTCTCTATCTTCTGCAGTGGTTGGGCATTGAGTCTGACTCAACTTCACACCTTGTAACACAGGCAAGAACCCTTTCTTTGACTGATCCATTTTGAACTTCTTCAAAACTTTATCAAGGTATGTGCTTTGTGAAAGTCCAATTAAGCGTCTTGATCTATCTCTATAGATCTTGATGCCCAATATATAAGCAGCTTCACCGAGGTCTTTCATTGAAAAATTCTTATTCAAGTATCATGTTATTCCATTCAGAAATTCAGTATCATTTCCGAGCAACAATATGTCGTCCACATATAATATCAGAAATGCTACAGAGCTTCCACTCACTTTCTTGTAAATACAGGCTTCTCCAAAAGTCTGTATAAAACCATATGCTTTGATCACACTATCAAAGCGTATATTCCAACTCGGAGAGGCTTGCACCAGTCCATAAATGGATCGCTGGAGCTTGCACACTTTGTTAGCACCTTTTGGATCGACAAAACCTTCTGATTGCATCATATATAACTCTTCTTTAAGATATCCATTAAGGAATGCAATTTTGACATCCATTTGCCAAATATCGTAATCATAAAATGCGGCAATTGCTAACATTATTCGGACAGACT
This sequence comes from Triticum monococcum, assembly GCA_034509565.1. Lineage (NCBI taxonomy): Eukaryota > Viridiplantae > Streptophyta > Magnoliopsida > Poales > Poaceae > Triticum > Triticum monococcum. Next base: position 504,415,301 of record CM067846.1, read on the forward strand.
TAAGCATCCCTACGGGTGAGAAGGTATCATCATAGTCAACTCCTTGAACTTGTCGAAAACATTTTGCAACAACTCGAGCTTTGTAGATATTAACATTACCGTCACCGTTAGTCTTTTTCTTGAAGATCCATTTATTCTCTATTGCTTGCGGATCATCGGGCAAAGTCAACAAAGTCCATACTTTGTTCTCATACATGGATCCCATCTCAGATTTCATGGCCTCAAGCCATTTTGCGGAATCTTGGCTCATCATCGCTTCCTCATAGTTCGTAGGTTCGTCATGGTCAAGTAACATGACCTCCAGAACATGATTACCATACCACTCTGGTGCAGATCTTACTCTGGTTGACCTACGAGGTTCGATAGTAACTTGATCAGAAGTTTCATGGTCATCATCATTAGCTTCCTCACTAATTGGTGTAGGAATCATGGGAACTGATTTCTGTGATGAACTACTTTCCAATAAGGGAGAAGGTACAATTGCCTCATCAAGTTCTACTTTCCTCCCACTCACTTCTTTCGAGAGAAACTCCTTCTCTAGAAAGGATCCATTCTTAGCAATGAATATCTAGCCTTCGGATTTGTGATAGAAGGTGTACCCAACAGTCTCCTTTGGGTATCCTATGAAGACACATTTCTCCGATTTGGGTTCGAGCTTATCAGGTTGAAGCTTTTTCACATAAGCATTGCAACCTCGAACTTTAAGAAACGACAACTTGGGTTTTTTGCCATACCACAGTTCATATGGTGTCGTCTCAACAGATTTCGATGGTGCCCTATTTAACGTGAATGCAGCCGTCTCTAAAGCATAACCCCAAAATGATAGCGGTAAATCAGTGAGAGACATCATAGATCGCACCATATGTAATAATGTGTGGTCACGACGTTCGAACACACCATTACATTGTGGTGTTCTAGGTGGCGTGAGTTGCGAAACTATTCCACATTGTTTCAAATGAAGACCAAACTCATAACTCAAATATTCACCTCCATGATCAGATCGTAGAAACTTTATTTTCTTGTTACGATGATTTTCCAATTCACTATGAAACTCTTTGAACTTTTCAAATGTTTCAGACTTATGTTTCATTAAGTAGATATACCCATATCTTCTCAAATCATCTATGAAGGTCAGAAAATAATGATACCCGCCGCGAGCATCAACACTCATCGGACCGCATACATCAGAACAGACTTATTTCCAATAAGTCTGTTGCTCGCTCCATTGTTCCGGAGAATGGAGTCTTAGTCATCTTGCTCATGAGGCATGGTTCGCAAGCATCAACTGATTCATAATCAAGTGATTCCAAAAGCCCATCAGCATGGAGTTTCTTCATGCGCTTTACACCAATATGACCTAAACGGCAGTGCCACAAATAAGTTGCACTATCATTATTAAATTTGTATCTTTTGGCTTCAATACTATGAATATGTGTATCACTACTATCGAGATTCAACAAAAATAGACCACTCATCAAGGGTGCATGACCATAGAAGATATTAATCATATAAATAGAATGACCATTATTCTCTGATTTAAATTAATAACCATCTCACATCAAACAAGATTCAGATATAATGTTCATGCTTAACGCTGGCACCAAATAACAATTATTCAGGTCTAAAACTAATACCGAAGGTAGATGTAGAGGTAGCGTGCCAACGGCAATCACATCGACTTTGGAACCATTTCCCACGCGCATCGCCACCTCATCCTTAGCCAATCTTCGTTTAATTTGTAGCCCCTATTTCGAGTTGCAAATATGAGCAACAGAACCAATATCAAATACCTAGGCGCTACTACAAGCATTAGTAAGGTACATATCAATAACATGTATATAAAATATACCTTTCACTTTGCCATGCTTCTTATCCGCCAAATACTTGGGGCAGTTCCGCTTCCAGTGACCAGTCCCTTTGTAGTAGAAGCACTCAGTCTCAGGCTTGGGTCCAGACTTGGGCTTCTTCACTTGAGCAGCAACTTGCTTGCCATTCTTCTTGAAGTTACCCTTCTTCCCTTTGCCCTTCTTCTTGAAACTAGTGGTCTTGTTGACCATCAACACTTGATGCTCCTTCTTGATTTCTACCTCCACAGCCTTTAGCATTGCGAAGATCTCGGGAATTGTCTTATCCATCCCTTGCATATTATAGTTCATCACAAAGCTTTTGTAGCTTGGTGGTAGTGATTGAAGAACTCTGACAATGACACTATCATCATGAAGATTAACTCCCAGTTGAGTCAATTGGTTGTGGTACCCAGACATTCTGAGTATATGTTCACTGACAGAACTATTCTCCTCCATTTTGCAGCTGTAGAACTTATTGAGACTTCATACCCCCAATCGGGCATTTGCTTGAAATATTAACTTCAACTCCTGGAACATCTCAGATGCTCCATGATGTTTAAAACTTCGTTGAAGTCCCGATTCTAAGCCGTAAAGCATGGCACACTGAACTATCGAGTAGTCATCAGCTTTGCTCTGCCAGACGTTCATAACATCTGGTGTCGCTCCTGCAGTGGGCTTTGCACCTAGAGGTGCTTCCAGGACGTAATTCTTTTGTGCAGCAATGAGGATAATCCTCAAGTTACGGACCCAGTCCGTGTAGTTGCTACCATCATCTTTCAACTTAGCTTTCTCTAGGAACGCATTAAAATTCAAAGGAACAGTAGCACAGGCCATTTATCTACAACAACATAGACATGCAAATACTATTAGGTACTAAGTTCATGATAAATTAAAGTTCAATTAATCATATTACTTAAGAACTCCCACTTAGATAGACATCCCTCTAGTCATCCAAATGATCACATGATCCATATCAACTAAACCATGTCCGATCATCACATGAGATGGAGACGTTTTCAGTTGTGAACATCACTATGTTGATCATATCTACTATATGATTCACGCTCGACCTTTCGGTCTCAGTGTTCCGAGGTCATATCTGCATATTCTAGGCTCGCCAAGTTTAACCCGAGTATTCTGCTTGTGCAAAACTGTCTTGCACCCGTTGCATGTGAACGTAGAGCTTATCACACCCGACCATCACGTGGTGTCTCAACATGACGAACTGTAGCAACGGTGCATACTCATGGAGAACACTTGTACCTTGAAATTTAGTGAGAGATCATCATATAATGCTACCGCCATACTAAGCAAAATAAGATGCATAAAAGATAAACATCACATGCAATCAAAATAAGTGATATGATATGGCCATCATCATCTTGTACCTTTGATCTCCATCTCCAAAGCACCGTCATGATCACCATCGTCACCGGCTTGACACCTTGATCTCCATAGTAGCATCGTTGTCGTCTCGCCAACTATTGCTTCTACGACTATCGCTACCGCTTAGTGATAAAGTAAAGCAATTACATGGCGATTGCATTTCATACAATAAAGCGACAACCATATGGCTCATGCCAGTTGCTGATAACTGTTACAAAACATGATCATCTCACACAACAATTTATATCATCACGTCTTGACCATATCACATCACAACATGCCCTGCAAAAACAAGTTAGACGTCGTCTACTTTGTTGTTGCAATGTTTTACGTGGCTGCTACGGGCTTCTAGCAAGAACCGTTCTTACCTACGCATTAAAACCACAACTATTTTTCGTCAAGTGTGTTGTTTTAACCTTTAACAAGGACCGGGCATAGTCAAACTCGATTCAACTAAAGCTGGAGAAATAGACACCCGCTAGCCACATGTGTGCGAAGCGCGTCGGTAGAACCAGTCTCATGAACGCGGTCATGTAATGTCTGTTCGGGTCGCTTCATCCAACAATACTGCCGAATCAAAGTAAGACGTTGTCGGCAAGCAGTATGACTATTATCGCCCACAACTCATTGTGTTCTACTCGTGCATATAACATTTACGCATAGACCTGGCTCGGATGCCACTGATGGGGAACGCAGTATTTCAAAAAAATTCCTACGATCACGCAAGATCTATCTAGGAGATGCATAGCAACGATAGGGGAGAGTGTGTCCATGTACCCTCGTAGACCAAAAGCGGAAGCGTTTAGTAACGCGGTTGATGTAGTCGAACGTCTTCGCGATCCAACCGATCCAAGCACTAAATGTACGACACCTCCGCGTTCAGCACACGTTCAGCTCGATGACATCCCTCGATCTCTTGATCCAGTTGAGGATGAGGGAGAGTTCCGTCAGCACAATGGTGTGATGACGATGATGATGATGATGTTACTGGCGCAGGGCTTCGCCTAAGCACTACGACGATATGACCGAGGTGTGTAACTGTGGAGGGGGGCACCACACACGGCTAAGAGAAGACTTGATGTGCCTTTGGGGTGCCCCCCTCCCACGTATATAAAGGGGGGAGGAGAGGTGGCTGGCCCTAGTAGGAGAAGAAGGGAAGGAGGAAGAGGAGAGAAGGAAGGAGGGGGCGCCACCCCCTCCCCTTGTCCAACTCGGACTGGGCAAGGGGGGCGCGCGCCACCTCCTGGCCAGCCCTCTCTCTTCTCCACTAAAGCCCATGGTAGCCCATTAACCTCCGGGGGGTTCCGGTAACCCCCGGTACTCCGAAACTTATCCGAAACGACCCAAACCATTCTAGTGTCTGAATGTAGCCTTCCAATATATGAATCTTTATGTATCGACCATTTCGAAACTCCTCGTCATGTCCATGATCTCATCCAAGACTACGAACAAACTTCGGTTCATCAAAACACGAAACTCATAATACAAATCGTCATCGAACGTTAAGCATGCGGACCCTATGGGTTCGAGAACTACGTAGACATGACCGAGACATATATCTGGTCAATAACCAATAGCGGAACCTGGATGCTCATATTGGCTCCTACATATTCTACGAAGATCTTTATCTGTCAAACCGCATAACAACATACGTTGTTCCCTTTGTCATCGGTATGTTACTTGTGCGAGATTCGATCGTTGGTATCATCATACCTAGTTCAATCTCGTCACCGGCAAGTCTCTTTACTCGTTCTGTGATGCATCATCCCATGACTAACTTATTTGTCACATTGCTTGCAAGGCTCATAGTGATGTGCATTACCTAGAGGGCTCAGAGATACCTCTCTGATACACGGAGTGACAAATCCTAATCTCGATCTATGACAACTCAACAAACACCGTCGGAGACACCTGTAGAGTATCTTTATAATCACCTAGTTACGTTGTGACGTTTGATAGCACACAAGGTGTTCCTCTGGTATTCGGGAGTTGCATAATCTCATAGTCTGAGGAACATGTATAAGTCATGAAGAAAGTAATAGCAGAAAAACTAAACGATCATTATGCTAAGCTAATAGATGGGTCTTGTCCATCACATCATTCTCTAATGATGTGATCCCATTCATCAAATGACAACACATGTCTATGGTCAGGAAACTTAACCATGTTTGATTAACGAGCTAGTCAATTAGAGGCATACTAGGGACACTTTGTTTGTCTATGTATTCATATATGTACTTAAGTTTCCGGTTAATACAATTCTAGCATGAATAATATCATTTATCATGATATAAGGAAATATAAATAACAACTTTATTATTGCCTCTAGGGCATATTTCCTTCACGCATGTCCAACCAAAAGCAACCATGTGCTCCTCTTCTCCTCTCTTTCCTACAAGCACGATAGATGGAGGGCACCACGCGTGTCCCAAGCTAGTCCTCGGCAGCAACCATGAACGCAAAAACCGAAATCCACACACAAGGATCCATGGAGTTCTCCTGGCCACGGGGTGCGGTGGCTGAAAAAAAATCTCGGAGCTTGCCCTTCTCGGATGCAGCGTCTGACCCCTGGGGATGGTAACTCATTGGGAACAACTGTCATAATCATCAAGAACAAATCTTTCAATCATAGGGAACAACTCTTAGAATCACAAGGAACACGATGAAAATAATGGACACTGAAACGACCCCCGCGTCGCTCGTCTTGGGCGTCATGGGGGAACGCAACCCCGCCGCCGCCAGTTCTACCCCTTGGCGCCCTCCTCTCGCCGGCCTCACCGCGATGGCGGCGGGCCTCGCCTCCAAAGGTGGCGTGGGAGTTATGCACTGAGCGTCGCGATTCTTCTCGATCAAGACACACGAAGGCTTCGTGGCTAGGTCGCATCGGCGGCTGATCACGCGACAACAACTGTTGCTTGGGCCGTGGGGCTTGGATCTGCCCGGATCTGGCGAGCCGACAACACCGGGCATGCTGGTGGCATCATTCTACTCATCCCTCATCTCCATGGATCTGGAGTCTGCTTCTAAAATCCATTGGTGGTGGTGCCTAGGAGTGCGATTGCGGCACCGGCCGGTCGTTCAGGGTGCCGGGGTCTCCTCCCGTGGCCGCGAGGTTGAGGTGGTGGCGGAGTGCCGCATTGTTTTGGCAGTATGGCTATATTATGGGCATCACTCCGGCTAGCAACGTCGGCCTCGTTACAATGACCATCCAAATGTCTTCAAGAGAGTTCCATCTCTACAAATCTGGTGGTTGACTTCGACTAAGAGATGTAAATTATGGACGACGACTTGACGCAAAGGGATGATTGTGCAGCTTTGTCACATATAGCTGCTGGGATTGAGGAAAAGTGGTGGCGACAACACATTAGTGACTTTGACAGTGGTGCTACTCGAGCACCTGTTTTCGAGCTCCAGGGTGAAAGCCTAAGTCTAACCCGAGTTAGGTATACTTGGCAATGGCGATGTTTTACCTTGTTACCTTGTTGAAGGCATTATTCGGATATGCTCAAACTAATTCTTTAGGGTGAAAACCTAAATCCTGGCCTCGGATGATCAGATCCGGGGATGACGACGCTTAAGCATTGCTCCCTTTCTGAAAGCGTTGTTGGTGAAGTACCTTGTCGTCTGTGTGGGTCATGAGTTAGTTAGTGCATAGTGCGAATATGGTCGTTGTTATAGTTTACTGGCCGCGGATTTGGTCGCTTTGGCGCTTTTTTCTTTTTTCCACACACACGCATAGCTTTGGTCCTATATGATTTTGCTATTTGCCGGCGTGTTTTGTGTGCATCTTAGCTATGCAGAGGTCGGAGTATGCTCATTGTGTTTGTATCTTCTTGATGCTCCATTCTGAGTCAATAAATTCACCCTTTGTCAAAAAAATCACAAGGAACAACTCACAAAGAAAAATGATTCAAAAGAGTAAGCAAAAACTCTCTGAATCATTAGGAACAAATCTCTCAATCACAAGTTGTTGCTTGTGTCATCATGGTCGTCATTGTCATTGGCGACATGTGTCCGTGCGTCCGTGCTCAAGTGCACATCATGCTCCACTAAGGAACTCGGAATATTAAAGTGTTTGATGAAATGCGTACATGGGCAGGATTAAACAAATAAGGAAAATTTAATGACTACAGTTGGATGACTGGTTTCCGTGTCGTGTTCATGGACGCATCCATATGTGGCACACAGACAGATAGTGTGTTTGTTTTAGGGGATAGCGTTGGAAATGCCCTAACCAAACAAACATGACGCGGGCAAAATCCTATGAAATTCGAGTGGATATGATACCGCAATCATGCATTTTTCATGTACCGCGTTTTAGAATCATAAAAATCGAATACCCTAAAGTTTTTACAAGACTCAATTCCTATCAAATTTGTATGACCCAAACCGGTGGCGGATCCTGTAAGTGAAGATCAGGGGACCAATGTAGCAAGGTAGGGATTTCCATTTTGGGGGTAAAATGCAAGGAAATGACATCACGATATGCATGCACAAATGTATAAGGCAAATGTTGTACGATTATTGTTTTTTTTTTACTTTTAGTTTCAGAAAAAAAAATTAGCACCAACCGACCTCACCAAAATTCAGTGAATTACATTGATTTTGGTTTACATTTCGGCCAAAGGGCAGAAATATTCATTTGAATTCAATTACATATTTCAAAACATGTGAATGCCCGTGTACTACTGAAATTGCTGAAATATTTTGATCAAAATGTAAATATTTCAATGTCTACTGAAATTACCGAAATTCAGTGAATTTCATTGAAATCTCAGAGAGAGTGAAAACCACAGCCTACAACATAACAAGAGGGGAAAGGTTTCCACTTCTTAGACATAAAAGGACTCTGTTGCCTAAATTGCAGGAGGGGGCAAAGCCGGGATAACTCAATCATGACCACCCGTTGCGAATCGATTGTCTGTCATGTCTCTTATCATATTCAATCAAGATAGCTGCAGCTGTGCCTGTACTCGAGGCCTGCCCATGAAAACCCATCACGGGAAATCTCACCACTTCACACCGGAATCCCGAGTTCCTCAACAGCGACGCCGCGACGGCGACCGACTACAAACGCGGGGAGACAAGAGCCGGAGAAACAGACAAGACGAAGAGACCCCGAACCGCCGACTCGGGAGCACACCAAAAACGGAGATGCGCCGCCAATAATTTAACAGTGCGCACCATCAAGAACACGATGCCTTTTCCCCCCCATCCCACCCCTCGCTTCCTCCCCATTTCGCTTGTGTGTCGTTGACGAGATCTCGCGTCCATGTGCCCGGGGTTGTTTTCCTTTGACTTAATCCAACCAGGAAGAGGACTTCGAGCCGTGCGAAGCTAGTATATTGGCGGTCTGCTGGTTGCTCCCATCACTTGGTTTCCTCCTCTTCTTGCCATTTCTCCTCTGCTTGCTTCTTCTTCTCGCCCCCCTCCCCTGTCCGTCCCGGAGCGTGCAAAGTCTGATCTGGTTCTCCTCCTGCGTCCGTCCACATCCAGGGGGGGTCCTGGATTTGGAGACGGAGATTGGCACCTGGAAAGTGGCCGATGTGCCTGTCAGCCTTGTTGCTTTGCTGGGATTGGTAACGGGCGGGCGGGCGAGAAAGAATTGATGGGAGTTTGATTTGCCACTTTGATCTTGGGATTGGTTCTTGGGAGGCGGCGGTAGTTGGCCCGTTTCTTGGTTCTTTTGGGGCGGAGTTTGTTTGGGATCGGGAGAGGAGCAAGCCATTTCCGGGCGGTTCTCGTCGGGGGATTCGCGCGGCCTGAGGCAAGTTCGCCGGCGAAGATGAGGCTGACTGTGCGTGTGATCGGAGCGCGCAACCTGCGCGCCATGGATTTCAACGGGTTCAGCGACCCGTATGTGAAACTGCAGGTTGGGAAGCAGCGGTTCAAGACCAAGGTGGTCAAGATGAACCTGAACCCGGAGTGGGATCAGGAGTTCAGCTTCGTCGTCGCCGATGTCCGGGAGGTGCTCAAGTTAGATGTCTATGATGAAGACATGATCGGGACCGATGACTTCCTGGGCCAGGTGAGGGTGACACTGGAGGATCTTCTGGCCGCGGAAAACTTCTCGCTCGGTACGCGCTGGTACCAGCTTCTTCCCAAGACCAAGAGTGACAAGGCAATTAATTGTGGTAATTGTTTCGACTTCCAGTTTTTCTCTATTTGCTCATGGACGTTTGCAATGTTAAGTAATGTTTTTTTTGTCTTTTTGCATATGGATTCAGTATTTGACTTCGTGAAATTACAGCATGTAGTCATTTATCTATTGCTAACTGTAAGATCTACAAGGGCATGAATTCTACTTACTATGTAATTGTGCGAAATATGCTGGGCACTTAGCTGTTTTTTTTTTTGTTATTTCGTTGCATCCTGCAGGGGAGATTTGTCTTGCAATATCTTTAGAAACAGCTGGGGCCACACGATCATGGTCCGATGATCTTGCAACTGAACTAACTGGTACACAGAAAGAGTATTCATTGCAATCAAGTCAAAGCGCAGGATCATCATCAGCGGCATTAGCTTATGAAGAAAATGAAGCTTCTAAAGAAGATAATGCTAATGAGTATTTTTCTGATGGAACTGAAATCCCTGAAGATGACAAATGTGGCGAAGTGAGAGATCCAGAGGACAGGTTTAATGGGATTCCTACTGAAATTTCTAATGAAGCCGAAACTTCTAAAACAGAAAAGCTTGACAAGCCCTCGCTTGTTGATCGTGTCTATCAAATGTTTGCCAAGAAAAATGATGATATTTCGTCAACATCATTGACAAAGACCGAGGCTTTAGAAGAAGTTCAGCAAGAACCAGCAGTATTTGAGGCTCCTTTAAGCCAAAATAGTGACATTTCTTCAGAGATTACATTTGCTGAACTATTGAGATCTTTTGAATCGAGGCACGAAGAAGTCGAAATGCCTGTGAATTTACAAGGAATTCTTGTTAACCAGTCATATTTTACGTCACCTAGTGATTTGAATAACCTTCTCTTCTCACCAGATTCAGATTTTCGGCAAACATTGGTTCAGCTTCAGGGTTGTACTGATTTCAAAACTGAACCCTGGAGAAGTGATAATGATGGGGAGTCCCTGAAGAGAGTGATAAGTTATACAACTGCACCATCCAAATTGGTTAAAGCTGTAAAGGCAACAGAGGAACAATCTTATTTGAAGGCTGATGGAAAAGAGTATTCAGTTTTATTGAGTGCTAGCACTCCTGATGTTCCTTGTGGTACTTATTTTCGGACAGAGGTTCTTTTCCGTATTATGCCAGGCCCTGAACTTGATTCTGAGCAACAGACTTCACATTTGGTAATTTCTTGGCGCATGAATTTTCTTCAGAGTACTATGATGAAAAGTATTATAGAAAATGGAGCAAGACAAGGCTTGGAGCAAAATTATTCACAGTTCTCTGATCTACTGTCAGAGAAGATCAAGCCTATTGATGTAGATGATGCTGGATCAGATAAGGAGCAGGTCTTAGCTTCATTGCAAGGGGGGCAGGAGTCTGATTGGAAGATAGCATTCCTATACTTCTGCAACTTTGGTGTCTTGTCCTCTCTTTTTGTTGCCTTGTACATTGGTGTTCATGTTTCACTAGTGAATTCAGGTGCAGTTCAGGGACTTGAGTTTCCTGGATTAGATTTGCCAGATTCTGTCAGTGAGATTGTCATGGGCGGGCTATTGTTTCTTCAGGTGCAACACATATTTAAGAAAATCATGTGTTTTTTTCAGGCAAGAGAACAAAAAGGTACTTTCCCCGTTTTTATCTTCTCATCATTTTGCATCTCCAGCAAGCATGTACCTGAACCTCTTTGGAAATACAAGATTCTCATTAGTAACAAACCATGGCTATATTTAACATGTTATACACATTTTTTTGGAGCTTTTATTTTTCTTGATGCAAAAGAAATATGGAACTTCTGACATTTTTTTTCCTCAAGGAAACTTATGGGTAAATACCATAGTATACCATAGTAATTTGACTATTTTTTATGTACACTATTGAATCTTCTGGACATGAATGTGATTATGCTAGGCTAATAGTTTCCCTCATGCAGTTGGTGATCATGGTGTGAAAGCACAAGGCGATGGATGGTTGCTAACTGTTGCCTTAATTGAGGGAACCAATTTGGCACCAGTCGATGCTACTGGTTTCTCTGATCCTTATGTGGTATTTACTTGCAATGGTAAAACCAAAACAAGCTCAATCAAGTTCCAAACACTTGAACCTCAGTGGAACGGTATGTGTTCTGTTGAAGAGTTTCTGATTTTTCTTCCGAAACATATCACTGAGGAAGATTAACTTTGGAACTCCTCATTTTAGTAGAAAAGATGGAGCCATGTGATATACCTGCATCTGGAAACTAAATAATTTTTCATAAATGTTGCAGATATCTTTGAGTTTGATGCCATGGATGATCCTCCATCAGTTATGAATGTGCATGTATATGATTTTGATGGACCATTTGACGAAGTTACCTCTCTTGGACACGCTGAAATCAACTTTGTGAAATCAAATCTGTCAGAGCTAGCGGATGTATGGATTCCTCTTCAAGGTAACTTGGCTAAGTCCAGGCAGTCTAAGTTACACCTAAGAATCTTCTTGAACAACTCAAAGGGCACTGGTATGGTCACTGAGTATCTGAGCAAAATGGAGAAAGAAGTTGGTAAGAAGGTGAGTGCTTTCCTTCCCATATTGCCGAAGCATACTGTTAATTTGTGATTTTCCCCTTGTCTGATCTGGGTTACTGCTGCCAGATGACGTTGCGGTCTCCTCGAACTAATACTGCATTCCAGGAGCTCTTCTCTCTGCCTGCAGAAGAATTTCTAATCAGCAGTTTTACCTGCTACTTGAAGCGGAAATTGCCTACACAGGTACTTCTCGAATTGCGACTTAACACTGTTTTGAACTTAGTTCACAAGTAGATTACTATAGTGTAGAGGAAGGCCAAACGGCATGACTTGAAGGGAAATTGGGGTTTTGGAAGGTGGAGTTGGAAGTGGAACATATATAGAGTATCATGGGGAGACTATATTGATTCTTTTTTGCTTGAGCGCACAACGTATATATAGGCCTGACACGACTGTCCCGTAAGGCCCTGAGGCTCAAACTTCTCTGATTCATATCTTACCCAGGAAGCACGAAACACATAAGCTTAACTTGCAGAGTTGCTAATTTTGAACTCCTTATTCAGTTACTCTCATAAATGCCTTTTGAAAAAAAAAATCTTAAAAGGATGCTGGCCTGATATGTGATTCATTGGTTTGCATGCTGCTAACTTGTGCATGTGGGACCTTTTATCAACTATGAACATCTCAGATTGTCAAGTTCTAACATGTGGATTGAAAATAAAAGTTCAGATTATTTTCATGTTATTACATGTGCAATTTCAAATAGTACACGAATATCAAATAAATAGCTTGCTAAGGGTTCAGTCAATATTCATTTCAGGGCCATCTTTTCTTGTCTCCAAGAATAATTGGATTTTATTCAAGCATGTTTGGCCGGAAAACAAAGTTTTTCTTTCTATGGGAGGATATTGAGGACATACAGGCAATTCCCCCATCACTATCGACATGGAGTCCATCCCTTGCAATAACTCTTCACAGAGGTAGAGGCATGGATGCAAAGCATGGTGCGAAGAGCGTAGAGAGTGGAAAGCTGAAGTTTTCTCTGCAATCTTTCGCATCATTTAGTGTGGCCAATAGGTAATCTCCACCTTCCTTAAATAATGAAGCGCTTTAGCTCCACTAACACCAAACTACTCAAAGGTTTACCTATAGCAACCGCCAGCCTAGACCATCAATACATATCTGCATTGATACACATAGCACCTTGGACTATTCGTATGACATTATTGTTCTTGTTATTTTACCCTTGCCCTTATTTTTTGGTGCTTTACAGGACAATAATGGCGTTATGGAAAGCAAGATCATTGAGCTCCGAGTCTAAAGTACAGATTGCTGAGGAACAATCTCAAAATAATACACTTCAGAGTGAGGACAGTGGGATTTTTGTTGGTGTTGACGATTCCAAGAGCCTTCAGATGAGTGAAGTTTTCTCGTCAACCATTTCTGCTAATGTAAGTTCAGTAAAATTTGCAGCTGCAACTTTTGGAACTGCCTATGATGAACTTTAATCGCCAGATGGTTAACTGAAGTATATGTGTCTTTTGCCAGATGAATTCACTTCTGGAGGTGTTTGAAGGAGGTTCGTTGGAGATGAAAGTCATGGAAAAAGTTGGATGCCTCAAATACTCGGCTACACAATGGGAATCAGATAAACCCGACGAATATCAAAGACAAATTCATTACAAGTTTAGTAGGAAGTTGTCTCCTGTTGGAGGAGAAGTGACTGGGACCCAGCTGAAATCTCCTATGCCCAATAAGAAAGGGTGGATTATTGAAGAGGTGATGGAACTTCAAGGCGTCCTTCTTGGTGACTTCTTCACGGTATGTCGATATACTTGAAACTTCTGCTCAGATCTCAGAAAAATAAAATCATGTGTTTACTAGTGAGCCAGTTTGACTTTAGAGTAACACCTATCTAAATGGGATACCACTGGATAGGTGGAGCGACAGTTTGTTGCTTAGACGGCGGCTTTAGTCTTACTGTTGTATGACTTTGTAAGGTCTTGTGAGAATAATTAATAAAGTGGCCGTATGCATCGCCCAGATGCAGAGGCCGGGGGGTCATCCTCCTTTTCTGAAAAAAAACGGGATACCACTTCAAGAAACACCTGCCATTGAAAACTAGTTGCATCCCTCACTTGCTTGCCATTTGTTTTTAAACTTTAAGTGGGTTATTGTACTAAAGTTGCATCATTTTATTTTCACTAGTTTGTTGAAATCCCTGTATGAGCCTACCCCAACTTGTTTGGGACTAAACGCTCTGTTGTTGTTGTTGAAATCCCTGTATGGAGGATTTGTTTGATTCAAAAGGTTAGTAGTAAACTACAGGCAGCTTTTAATAAAAAAATATCCTCTGCTGGTTCGAAAGACGAAACGGCTTCAGTGAATGGTCCAACTTTAGTGTTACTTTAAACAATGTGAGTATAGGTTTACCATGAGGTATATGTGACATGCATTGCATAATTTCGTGAGCAATCTTTATTCTGGGGTTCATATGCAGAGCCAAATATGAAATATTACTGTAGCTTGTCCATTTTCCTGATTAAAGATGGAACCAGGCACGACATCTCTTCCATCCGAAGAAGAGAAGTTGCAGAGGCCATACATACAAGCTAAAACAGCAGGATTCTACTAGAGATAAGAAACATATTAGCCCCTGCGGCAAGCACCCTCCATCTTAACGCAGCCAATTGCACCAAGTTCCTCCTTTGGATATTTCAAAGAAATCAGTTGTGTTCCTGCTAACTTTCTGAATAAAATCAGAATAATCACTGTGATGACCTGTTCACCTAACTTGCGTGTGCAGCTTCATATAAAGTATCAAATCGAAGACCTTGCTCCTAAACAAAAGGCGTGCAGTGTCCAAGTCTATCTTGGAATTGAATGGTCAAAGACCACCAGGCATCAGAAGAGAATCGAGAAGAATGTTCTTTCCAGCTCATCTGCTCGCCTAAAGGAGATGTTCAGCCTTGCATCCAAGCAACTCTCGAACACCAGATAGGATCATTCATCCGTGACAACCCATGTGCATAATACTGAATGACCAAAGATTTGCTGACCAGCGGTATGGTCCCCTGTACATACATTGCTTGATTGAAGGTACGCGCGGGCAGACTGATTCATTCGTTAGACTATTTTAGGGCGAGCTTTGCAGATTTTTCTGTAGCTGTGAGCAATTCTGGTGCAGCATTCTCTGAACTCAGGATACCAAATCCAATTTTTTGGTGTACTGTATCTGATCAAACGTAGATCCAATCAGCACAGACAGCAGCAATTTGGACCAGACATATGATAGCAGCATCATACAACCAGTTATGATTTACACTGAAGCAATTTGGCCTGCAATTTGTTGATCTGTAGACAGTAGCGATTGTCTTGTATACATAGGATAGCAGTGTTGTTCTCTGTGCGTTGGAATTGGGCCGCTTCAACTCCCTGTTTCATTGATCACACACATGTCGATACAGAAGGAAAATAAAAAGTGATCCGGTGATAAATAATATTGGATTTTTATGACACTAGATGTACGGCCCAAAGTTTTTTATACATTTTTATATGACACTAGCCATATGACCATGCTTGCTCTCTAACTGACGGTTGTAATCTTCTGGCCAAACTATTGGTTACTATGGCCCTGATGCTCATTGTGGCACGCTCAGGTAATCCGCATGTGTGACCTTCCTACTCCCTCCATCTCATAATATAAGAGCGTTTTTGACATTAGTGATGTAAAAAACGCACTTATATTATATTATGGGACGAATGGAGTACCAAATAAACCATGTGCTGCAACCATTACAAGCTCAATTGGGTCCTCTCTCGGGAGTGGAATTCCTTCAACTATATCTGAGCCAAAAATGCTAGACGCTCAATTGGGTCCTCTCGGGAGTGGAATTCCTTCAGCTATATCTGAGCCAAAAATGCTAGACTTACGAAAGGTTTATTTATATGTAAACCTATGTAATTACCTTTTCCACTAATCAAACCACCGCCGTAACCCCCTTGACCCCGTAATCTCACGTAGGTGTAGCAAAGCTCTATCTGAGGACAGAAGCTCCTCCAACACAGCCGTGCCAGAAAGGTGCAAAAGTGGCAACGGACGCCACCATTTCTCCCAGGCCAAGGGCGCTCCACACCTCCGTTGCCCGGTCACATAGAAATGGCATATGTCCGCGGTCTTCTGGATCAGGTTTTGCACAGAGGGCATCAAGATGATTTCCGCTGCTTATGTTTTGTTGGAGACTAGCCCCCATGGCTTTATTTATGCAAGACTTGGCCATGATGGTCCTATTTGTGAAAGACATTATGTAATGGATGTAAACTTTTAAACTATCAGTTGTGCGCAGTGACACACTAATTATGGAATCATTGTTGCATGTACGATCGGTGGCTTCGACCATATAGGGGGTCCCCCACAATAACCATCACTCTTTAATCAATTACTAAGGGTACGTTTGGATCTTAGGCAAGGGCAGCCCCTAGCCTTGCTAGGCAAGGATAGCTATTTGGTTAGCAAAATAAAACTAGCTTTTGAGGACAACCTAGTCCGCAACTGCCAAGAAAAGCTTGCCGATGGAGGCGAGCCAATTTGGCTCTCCCGCACAGGCAAGAACACAAATCATGGGTAGTTAACGCTTTAATTGCTACTCATCCAAACAACCAGGCTTGCTTTTGACGTCTCTGGCCACGGCCGGCTAGGAAAAGCTAGCCCAGCTAAGCTAGGTGAGCTAGCAAACCAAACGTTCCCTAAATAGTTGACCGAGCGTTGCAACTCGATATAAATATTCTGGTACATTAGCCCGAGATTACTTGCCCATATTAATGGGATTATTAAAATCTGTCAATGATTTATCCATCTAAATAAAAATCACTTACTCAAGTAAAGGCTTATTGGTTTATCAATGAAATCATAATTTTTTTTACATAAAAGGTGGGGCTGCATTGCAACATAGACACGTGAAGATTGGACAGTAAATATTAAAAAACAAAAAATTAATTACAATAGTGACTTCTGTTGGGCCCGCTAGAGAAATTGAGGAGCCAATCAATAGGTGTGTTTGCTCAGTCGTCTCTCTCTCTCTCTCCTATATATATGTATATGGACACACACACACAAAATATCTGATTTTTCATTAGATGCTCTATGTATCTGGACTCTCTATGTAGTACTACCTCTGTAAACTAATATATCGTTTAAATCATAGAGGGAGTACTATATATAGATATAGAAATAATGATTACTATGTCAATTAGAGATGGGAGGGATGAAATGACCCTTTCCTGTAAAAAAAGGATGAAATGGCCCTTGGAAAACCAAAAAGAACCCACACAGGGGCCCCCGGACCCGTTCGTCCATAAAGACACATGCACGCCGCCTAGACTACTCCAGTGCTCCTTCACCGGCTTGACTACAGTACTCCTGCTCCGCCCTCCCTAGCGTCGTTCACCCTCCACCCCTATGGTTCATCCACCGCCAGATCCCGTCCTATCTTGTCATGTCTTCCCCGCAGTAAAACAATGGCGGGAAGGGGGGGCGTGCTCCCAAGTACTCCCAAATAGTGACCTAAAATATCTTATAAGTTTACAAAGGGAGTACTAGATAATTGCCGTTGCAAGCCCATCACTTATTAGATTAGGACTCGACTTGTGGAAATGGAACTTCTCAGCATGAAGTCAAGTGAGTTCAGGTGAACAGTAAAATCAAGAAAATCTGATTTTTTTTGTGACAAATATTGAAAAATGTTCTAAGATCTTGCAAAATTTCATTATGGAATCACATTCCTGGAAGGCATGGCAAAAAAATCAATACCGAAAATGCTACTTTCGGAAACATTTTGGAGCACTAATTTTTTTTTGCCACGCTTTCACACATGTGATTCCATGATATAATTTTGCAATCCCTAGAACAATTGTCACCAATTTTTTTATTTTACTATTGACCCAATCTCATTTGAGCGCTGGCTGAGAAGGTGACTTTTCTCGGCTTGCTTGCTATCCAAATCTAGTATAGGCTTATATACATGTAACCCTTGGCTTGTTAATCCATACGATTGTATTCTTTGTTATCTTCCATACATTATACCATCTTCAATAACGAATCGGTTTCATTATTAGCTGATTTTAGATTTAACTCGTGCATTACAAGGATGCACTGCCTCTCTTAGTTTTAGTCTCAAGTATAAACAGTTGATAATCAAATGAATATTTTCATTTATTGTGAGACCTCCAGCCCTTTTTATACAAAATTGTTATGACTTCATTTGCATATACATATCTAGTATCTGTTTTAATTAGATAGTAATGTTGCCTCTTGTTGCATTGCAGAGACGTCCTTGTTGTGGACTCGTACTTCTACGGGCTGCAGGCTACCAGCATACTCTTCCATCTTACTCAACTTGATCGTCGTTGCCACCTTCATCATTGCCATAGTGCTACGTTACATGATCGGTTATTCATGATCCAATCAGAGATACACAAAAGTGGCCGCCTTTAACATATATGTATCTACATTCAGGGCTGAGAAGCTGGCACAAGCAAATTATCCAGGCAAGATGAAGCTGCTTGGCTCGCTGCTCTGCATTGGCGGGGCCATGATGGTGAGCCTGTTGAAAGGCCGGCCACTGCACCTGTGGCCCGCCAACTTGCTGGGATACTCCAACTCCCAGGCACCTACAGCCGACACTGCCAAAATTGTCCAAGACTGGGGGCCAAGGCCCCCCCCCCCCCCCCCCCCCCCCCCGCGAACTACACTAAGCTCTACTAGTGCTACTCCTTATCATTATTAATTGTTGATGGCTAAAAATCAGGAAAGGCTTGTGAAGGTGTTCCTGTCAATCTACTGGATGACACGCTCATGTCCCTAGTAGGGAACATAAAATCCTTGGTGGTGGGTGTCTTCATCGTCCATGACAGAGCTGAATGGACGCTGATAACAGACTTTTTACCATCAAATTTCTGATAATGATCAGGGTGTATTGAACACTGGCCTTGCATTCCTGCTGATCTCGCCGGGTGATCCGCCGAAGCGGACCCATCTACCCTCCGATGTTCAACTCGCTTTCACTGGTCATGACCACGGTGTTGGAGTCGGTTCTACTTGACGCTGATATCTACCTTGGGAGGTGAGCAAATTAACTAATGTGGTCCCAGGCGATCTCTCTGTGCATGCGATTATGTATTCATGAATTTTAGCAAAGCCTATTTCTGTATGTGCGACGTGCTGGAACAGTGATAGTTGTGGTGGTATGTATGCATTCCTCTAGGGCAAAGGCTCGGAGCTCAAGCTCGTTGGGGTGACATCGTTGGATGAAGAGTCTAGAAGGAACAGAAGGGTGGAGTAGGCATGTGTGTGATACTTTTTTAGGATGGACAATATACTACTTCCTGTGCCCCAAATTATAAGGGTGGAGTAGGCATGTGTGTGATACTTTCTTAGGATGGATAATATACTACTTCCCGTGTCCCAAATTATAAGACATTTTTGATAGGCTAAATATGCTAAAAAACGTTTTACAATATGAGACGGAGATAGTAATTAATTGCCATCGTTTCAGTTAACGGGTGCTTGATGCGTGGATTATTTTGATCGGAGCTTGATGCGTGACGTGCATGATGTGTGTGCGTGCTTTTGATCCATGACTGAGGTGTTTCGACGATGGTTGTTTAGAGATTGATTACTGGCTAGTAATTGTGTCCAGAACAGCAGATCTGCAGATGCATCTCCTCACTTCTATCATACGTACTTAATATAAACGAGTAAATTTTATTTTTACCCTTAAGATTGACCTTTGTGATAGATATTACCCACTTTTAGGAATTTCTCAATTTATACCCCATTGACGCACTTTGGTGTTACATTTGACCACACTAATTTTTTCTTCATTTTTTAGAACACACTACACTTATCCCAATAAGCACACACACGCATATTATATCTATGAGCATCTCCGAAATAATGAGCCGGCATATCATATTGAAATTGACGAAGTCATCACGAGGACTTGTAGTCAACGAAAACGTCTTCCACAGCATGCTTGTGCGCATTTGAGAAGAAAAAAATGTCTTGCACTAAACACGCATCATCGAAAATCCTGAAATAAATTTAGGATAATACTCCCTCCTTTCCGGTTTATAGGGCTTATCTCAAAATTTTAGTTTTTTCATTTTATAAGGCTCAATTTAGTTGTTACCCATCACATGTTCAGACTTCAAGGTGAATTAAATCATTGCATGCAAGTATTAAGAGAAAACTGACCAATGCATGCATGCATTGTAATTAATGCATTCGTAAACATATTTTTTTGAGAAAAATAAGAGCATTAATTGAATGTTTTTGCAAACTATAAAAAATATTCCACCACTCATCATTTACTTTGGTTGGTGAGATTTTTAAATTGAGCCTTAAAAACCGGAAAGGAAGGAGTACGAGCATCAAGACTTAATCCTGATTGGATGAGAATACCACTATATGTTGAGACGAACTCGGCCGGGGAGGTCGGCTGGGACGAACTCGGCCGGGGAGAGCACCAGGCCGGCCTAGGTCACGGCCGCGAGCGGCGACGTCAGCTGCAGCACGCGGTGCCGGTGCATCGGGTGCCCGACGAACACTGGCCGCTGGAACGGCATGTACCCGAAGCGGCCGGCGAAGAGCGCGAGCGAGGCCACGTTGGACGCCGTGGTCGCCATGGTCGCGTGGCGCACCACGCCTCGGAGAGCCGTCGCGATCCCGAGCCGCCTGCACATACACGTACAGCACCCGTACGGTGAGCAACCACGGACGGACAGATTGCTCCTCGCATATGCAAATGCAGACTAGTAGCCACACACACACACGTGCGCATGGTGTGCTAAGCATCTACGGACTTGCAAATCCGGACCCTATAGGTCCACGAACGCTACCGGGTACATGCATGGACGCATCCGGATAGGCTCTTATATCTCGTGTCCAATATCCACATATCTTAAAATTCACGTGAATCCATGCACATTCATCATACATGTTAATGTTGCACCTAAATAATAAATGCTGATACCGAAAATACATAGCTCTTACATAAAATTTAATTTTAAATGCACCCAGCTGTAGATGCTTTTATGTTGTACAAATACATCGGGTAGTTGGTTTTTTTATACACGACCCCTTAGTGCCTAATTCATTAAAAAAGGTAAAAGAGAGTCGTCTTCAACGTATCTATAATCTATAAAGTATTCATGCCATGTTTATAATAAATTTTATATGATTTTGCTATGATTTGAATAGAACTAACCCGGACCGACGCTGTTTTCAGCATGATTACTGTGGTGTTGTTTTTTGTGCAGAAATAAAAGTTCTCGAAAATGGACTGAAAATTTACGGTGACTTTTTATGAACCAAAAGAGACCCATGGAGCACCGAAGATGGACCAGGGAGACACAGCCAGGGGGGGCGCGCCCCCTGAGCTTGTGGGACCCCTCGGGCACCCCCTTGACGTGAAACCGACGCTGAAAGTTCCTACATATACAGAAACCTCTGAAACTTAACCAAGATGAGTTGTTCCGCCGCCGCAAGCCTCTGTACGAAAGCGATCTCCATCGGAGCCCTATTTTGACATCCTGCCGGAGGGGAAAATCATCACCGAAGGCCATTTTCATCATTCCGGCGGTCACCATGATGAGGAGGGAGTAGTTCCCCCTCGGGGCTGAGGGTATGTACCAGTAGCTATGTGTTTGATCTCTCTCTCCCTCTCTCTCCCCCTCCCTCCCTCTCTCTCCCTCTCTCTCTTTCCCCCTCCTTCTCTCTCTCCCTCCCTCCCTCCCTCTCTCTCTCTCTCCCCCCCTCTCTCTCCCTCTCTCTCTCTCGTGTTCTTAATCCGGCACGATCTTGATGTAACCATGGGCTTTGTTAATATAGTTGATCATATGCTATTTTCCCTCTTTTCTTGTTCTGATGAATTGAGTTTTTACCTTTGAGGTTTCACTATTATCTGATTGAATACTTTTTGGATTTGAGAACACTTGATGTATGTCTTGCATGTGGTGCGTGGCGGAAGCCGACGGGACAAGGGGGAAGTGGCACGGAGCCAGGCCAGCCTAGGCGCCCCGCCGCCACCTTCCCGGGAGACGGCGCGGCTTCGTCAGCCGCTCCTCCGATGGATGCGAGAAGGTGGGGAGGGGGCCATGGCGATGCGGCTAGGGTTCCCCCACCGCCGTCTGGGGAGGCGACGCGGGGGTCGTGGAAGGGTTCCGCTGATGCACATGTGAAAAACAAATGTTCAACGGTTTCTTCCATTCCACTGTTGCACAAAATGCAGCGATCATGATCACCTATATTGTACTCCCTCCGTCTAATAATATAAGAACGTTTTTAACACTAGTGTAGTATTAAAAATGTTCTTATATTTTAAGACAGAGGGAGTAGTGTCTTCGGCGGAGCATATTCTTCCTGTTGACTCTATCAATCGGCACAAGCCAAGCCAACACTTTGAGCTTCGTGGTGCACCTTGACTACCAAATGTATTTTGAGCCGGGGTCCTCCTTGTCCCCGTGTTAACATTGTAGGTCAATAAACTCTCCCATTTGCCTTAAAAGAATATATTTTTTGCGGGGGTGCCTTACAAGAATCTAGCCACGTTTTCCCTCTAAAACACCCGGCGCAATGTCCACCGACGTGTTTTCGAAGCCAACAACCCCTAACAAGAGCAACATGCACCCCATCTCTCTTATGTTGTTTATCCCTATACCAAGATGCCCAAAGATTAAAGCCACACTAAACAAAGCAAAGAAGCGATCGAAGGAAACATGTTGACCACACTTCTCTTGAGCGCAGAAACCACACGGTTTGCTCCTTTGACAATTGCGCTCTCCACAGACGCTCGCGAAGTTGCGGGGCAATGGCCGTGCGCGCGTGTGGCAGCGAGACAGCGAGAATCCGAGGAGTACCCCCAAGTGGCTAGCGGCCTAATCGCCTGTTCGGCCTTTATTCTCGCGGCGCGGTCGTCGGCTCATGATGCGCCGCGGCCCGCGGTGGGCGGCTCCGCATTTCCCACCAGCTCCGACCTCCGAGTTAGGCGCCACAGCAGCATCAAACACGTCACTAGTAGTACTCTATTTTCTACTAGTACTACTATTCAACTGCAGATATTTCCCTCCCTCCCTTCCTTCCTTCACTTCCAAACCAAACCAAAGCAAGCACCCGCTGGCCGGTGGCCGCAGCTGCCTCCTTTCCCGTGGCATTTAAAAGCGCGTCTCGCCCGCTCGTCCACCCCCACACCGTCAACTCTGCCCTGCCCCGCCTCCGACCCCAGGCCAAACGCGAGAGCTCCACCGACAGCAACCCTTCCCAAGATGCAGCGGCAGCTCAACCTCTCGCCGGCGCCGAAGCAGCAGCAGCACGACGACGGCGACGGCGGCGACGCGGTGGAGGCGGTGCCCTTGTGGGTGCCCGAGCAGTCCGCGGAGGCCAAGGCCGACAAGGCGCCCGGCGGCCGCCCGGAGAGGTCCATCCACCTCATCCCGCTGCTCACCTTCCTCTGCTTCCTCCTCCTCTTCCTCTGCTCCCACGCCCCCTCCTCCTCCGGTAAGCATCATCGCCCATGGCCACAGATCCAGATGCACAAGTTCATTTGTGAATGAATAGTCGTCGCGTGCTTTCCCTTCTGACGATTCGCGTTTTGACTTGGTCTTTCTTTCTTAGATATGTCAAGCTTCGGCGGCGGCGGCGGCGCCGGCGCCGGCGGACGGAAGGCTGGCAACCGGAGGCTGATGATGCTATAAGTTTCTCGTATCAGCTAGTATATCACACCTTAAATTTTTGCGGCTCCTTCCTTTGCCGGTTTCAATCCAACAAGCGATGTAATTTGCACTCAACTACGCACCTTCCCACTCTGTACTTGTGCAGCAGCAGTAATGAAATCTTGAATTGTATGCTTGCCTTGCCTCCTTGGTTCCAGGATTCTTGGTCGTTTCAGTTGCTTCTCAACGAAATTGAGATGATAGTAGGACATCTGCTTACAGAATGTCTTGATAATTTGATGTGGCCCAAGGTGGAATAGATGCAATTATGCATTGACCTTAAGTCCCAACACATTGTTGGTCTGATCCACACTTCAACTAGCAGCGCAAGCGCAACGCATGGTGCGGATGTTGCATATTCAAATGGTTTCAGAGAAACCAGAATTTGGATGCAGAATCCCATTGTCGCAAGGCTCTAAAAAAACAAATGAAAATACACCGCGCAGTCGGAATCTACTACTAGTAGGAAAATAAACAGACACCATGGTTACTTTGTACAGACAATAAAGCTTGTGGCACCACTTTCCTTCCATAATAAAACAACAACACATCGACAAAACAAACTACAGAAGACAATATAATTCAGTTGCAGCTGCACTATCAAATAAATCATCAAATGCATCCCTAGGCAGGTCCGGGCTTCTTTGGGGAATTGCTAGATTTTGCATCATCAGTGGCCATGCAGACGGCGATGGTTACAGGGCTGCTTGGAATATTACTGTTTGCAACTTCAGTGACCGGTTGCTTGTGTTCCTGCTCAGTTTGCTCAGCCATCAGCAGACTTTCAGGTGTGCTGGCCTTCGGTAACTCAGCCTCCTGATGCTTATGCTCCTCAGCCGTTATTTCAGTATTTTCTTGAGTTTGGGCCTTTGCGATATCACCATCTTGAGATTTCTGTTCGTCTTTACCCGTTTCAGTATCTTCTGGTTTGTTGGTCTTTGGACATTCGCCCTCCTGATCTGCCATTTGGCCCGTTTCAGTATTTTCTGGAACAGACACCTTAGCTGGATCACCTTCCTGACACTTGCTCTCTTGTCCTGCCTCTTCAGAACTCTTCACGAGTTCATCTTCCTGCTCAGCCATCGCCCTTTCCTTGTTGTAGGCCTCAGTCGCAGTCGTCGCAACTTTGCTGTAGGCACCAGTTACCCATGCTGCGCCGGTAAGGATATATCTGTGTCTCATGAACTTGGAACCAGCAGTAGAAACAGTCTGCTCCGCAGCTACCAATGCAGACTTGGTCTTCTCTGCAACCTGGTATTTCTCATCCATTTCCTTCATTTTCTCATTCACCACTATGGTGCCAGTGCTGATCTTCTCACTGAGGCCCAGACTCTTATCAATGGAAGATACTTTAGCACTTGCAGTCGACGTGAGCTGATGTGTTTCATCAAAAGTCTTTGCCTTTTCAACGGCGTCCTTGCCAAGAATAAATCCTTTGGCCAACATGGAACCAGCAACATCCTCTGCCTTTCGAAGGGCAGCTTCTATGCTACTAGGACTTTTTGACTGGGAGTGCAAAGAGTGTCAGGAGTTCTAAGACTACTGAAAGAAGTTGAGAAATCATAGATAAATGTAGAATTAGCATGGTCGTAGAATCCTACCTCTAAATCATCTAAAACGGCTGCTGGCAGCTGGTAATTTGTGGCTGGGGTGATGATGACAGCCATATCCACTATAGTCGCACCCTGCAGCAAAAAATGGAAATCACACAGCGAACAAATAGCTACAATGATTATGTTAAGAGGTAGAGAACTCGTACTGTCAAAAGCATTGCCCTCTCCGCTCCTTGCTCATCTCTGAAGGTGATGTAGGCGAACTGAGAACGCCCATCACCACTGCAGAGCATCGCTAAGTTAACATAACGCATGTTATATATAAATCTAAATGTTAACAGATATATAATGGAGATCATGTGGCACTAGCCTTTGCATTTCGACATGTACGATGTCACCAGAAAAGCTAAAGAACTCCTTGATAACTCGTTCTGATGCTTGAAGTGAGACATTGTGGACCTTTACTGTGCTAAACATGTTTGTCTTGAAAAATGGAATGACCATGAAGGAATTAATTAGCATAATATTTCAGCTTTAACACTCTTCACTAGTAAAACAAAAAGGTGTCGAATATATTTCTTTCTTCAGTGACCAAATAAAGAACAAATAGCGAGATATTGTCCGGGGTTTTCTAAACGGAATCCAGAAGAAGAAATTATCTAGGAGTATACATGTTTTATTATCATATACAGATGCATTTTAAATAACCATGTGTTGCAAGACCTCATTCAATTTTGTACGAGAAACAAGCATAACAGCCAAAAGACACAGCCAATTCTTTTGTTTCTCCAACACGCAGCAGTCATTTTGTATTAAAAGACACATCAAGATGATCTGATGCAAAAAACGGAGAACCGAATATATAAAAGAAACAAAGGGTTGTAAGCTAGCCAAAGGAAAAGGCAAAACTGAAACTAAAGCTCAAAACAGAGAAACTGAAACTGCACACCAAGCTAGCCAAAGTCTACAGCCTGGGG
This sequence comes from Triticum monococcum, assembly GCA_034509565.1. Taxonomy (NCBI): domain Eukaryota; kingdom Viridiplantae; phylum Streptophyta; class Magnoliopsida; order Poales; family Poaceae; genus Triticum; species Triticum monococcum. Next base: position 504,441,463 of record CM067846.1, read on the forward strand.
TAGGGTAAGTTTTAAAATGCACTCTGTTTAGTGGTCATGTGAGCATATGATAGTATGGAGTAAACAGGCATATATCGGAGCAAAATGGAAGCATGAAACATCACGTGATGCTTTTTATGCTTACAATTCTACAAATTGCACGATTTTCTAATGGTTGTTCATGTGAGCATATGCTTGAATGTTACACATCACTTTGAAGTTTGAAGTAGGTCAAACACCACTGTTACATATATGGTTCATATCCTGATAAGTACTATTTCCATGGTTCGATCACCAATGCAAAAGATCCGGATCCATGTAGTACCAAAATAATTCCAAAGGCCATTTGCCAGAATAAAGAACTTTCATTAGACTACGAAACAGTCGATGCCCAAATGGATCAAAATTAACGAAATGTAAACCGGAATAATTCTTCCTCTTCGAAGCATGCAAGCCCAGAAGAACATATAACAAACTACACATTCTTAGCAGCTCAAGCCACGGTGCATCATGTTTATCGGCAGAAATACACATTGATCTGCTGGCAAAGCAAAGGGAAATTTCCAGGATTCAGACGTTTCAGATTTTCTCCCATGGCCTCCGAAATATTCAGACAAATCCTCCAGTAACCCCAGAAGCATTGTGGACGCAGCAAGCACGGCGTGTAATGCAATCACGCAACGAAATAAAGCAAGACTTTCTAAATACCAATATGAATTTTGAGAGAAGGAATATTATGAGATCAAATGCTCACATTACTCCAGGCCCATAAGAATGGAGGGACCTGGGGAGTGGAAGACGAGGAACTGGTTCTCACCTCCGCCGGTGCGATCCACTCGGCTCCCGACTCCGACGACGAACTCGGATCGGGGATGAGAAAGCGGGGAAGAGGCGACGGGGGTGGATCCACCGCGCGCATTTTGCAGCCGGTTTCGTCGGAGCAGGGGGTGGTGACGCGGAAACTTGGAGGGTGGCGACGAAGCGACGTGGCTTTGTGGCCCGCCTCTCCGGCCTTAAAGCCCAGTGACGGCCCCAACGAAGCCCAGTTAGTTAGCCTTTCTCTCTCGCTGCTGCTCCCTTCCGCCTCCATCCTCCTCCAGCCGCGACAGCGCGCGCGGCGTTTCGTTCCAGCGCGATACATCGGGGGTGGTCGGCGAGGCGAGGCGGCGGTGGGGGATGGCGAAGGCCGGCGGGGGCCTGATCTGGGCGACGGCGGAGGACCTGGCGCGGAACCGGCCGGTGGTGCTGTCCATGTACCGGCAGATCCTGCGGGCGCTCAACTCGCCGGCGCTGCCGCTGGGCCACGCGGCGCGGCTGGCCAAGAAGGCCGAGTGCCGCGCCATCTTCATCTTCGGCGCCGAGGAGAGGTCGCTGCACAACATCCAGGACCTCCTCGCCGCCGCGCGCCACACCCTCGGCCTCCTCAACCGCGGCCGCCTCCCCTAGAGAGGAACGAACGAGCCTAGCCCTAACCTCCTCGCGGGTACCTCGTCTCTTCCCCGTTTACTTTCGCCTATGCTCGAGTCGATTGTAATGTAGTAGTACGGAATTAATCTGGTGCCATTTTGTTCAATTGAAACAATCCGCAGCCTAGTCGTTCCTCTATGTATGCACTGCAAATCATAAATATGTTGCGAAGCCGATAAGAAACGAAAATTGTCGCCATGAATCCAAATTGTGCGTTTAATTTTGCAATCACTGAATGCTGTTGATGAAACAGTTTGTGTTACTGTTCTCCAATTCAATCAATTGAGATGAACAGTACTGCTCTGAAAGGTATTTTTGCAACCAGTGTCAAAGTTTATATGAACTAGCATGCATTTGTGTTGCCCAAATGACTGATTGTCGCACATTGCGGCTGATAATTATTGTCTTTTCTCTTTTGCGTGGATGACTACGTCCTTTACAGTTTACACGCATCTAGAAGCTTTGCTCTCTCTCTCTCTCTCTTTTGGTGGAGAGTACAATAGAAATGTATGATCATACTATTACATTCACACAACTCGAATGGATCATGACTAATCTTGTAGCTGTACCTTGAGGGTGAAAGAGATTTAGCTTAGAACACAGGGCACACACTATCCGGGCCCAAGTCTACCCCTTTAGCAGTGGGGCATGAGGCCAGAGGACAGTGCTCGCCCGCCGTGCCCCACCAGTTGACTGTCCGGTTCTCCATGGTCAGTGTGAAGTACAGCAGCACCGCCATGAACGCGACGCCTGCATCGAGCGCGGCAGAGAGGATGTAGTTGTACCTCTGCCACCACTTCTTCCAGTACCGGAACACGAAGAAGTTGAAGATGGTGCCTATCAGCAGCCATGAGTTGTAATTCACGGCTGTCGCTGGTGGCATGTTGGCTGTAGCGCCGATGAGCACCGGCAGGTTTATCATCAGTATCCACCTCTGACTGGGGAATATCCTGTGGAAGATGTACACGATGACAGGGCCTGCTGCGCCGATGAGGAAGAACCAGTTGACGGCTTCGTAGTTACCATGTGCCCCGAAAATGCGCTTCGGGCCAACAAGGCCCCAGATGACCGATGCGTCAAAGAAGACACGGTCACCAGGGCATGTCCATGGGCTGTCTGGTGGCAGCAGTTGGTCCTGGCAGATGTTCTCGACAGAGCCAAGTAGCCACCATGCCACGCTGAGGTTGACAGTCCCGGCCACCAGTGTACCGGCAAACTGGATAAATACAGTGCACGAATGTCAGTAAATTTATCTTCCTACATGTCTCTCCTTTGTTTACAAGTTACAACTTGAGCAGATTTAGTGGTTTAATTACCTGAACAATGAACATTGATCTTGGAGGTATCTTCATGTAGTGTCCGAGCTTGAAATCTGAGAGGAATGCAACTGCCTGCGACATGCTCATGTAGCCGTACACCTTGAAGCAGACATTGGCGATGGGGTATCCAGGCATTATTAATCCCATGGCGTATTCAGTGATGACATTCAGGCCAGGAGTCTGTCCATCAAATTTGAAAGGCTTTTGGTCAGTTTTTCTTGTAGAGATCATGAAAGAGCAGGACAAATGGAGAAACAATTAAAATTCTGAAATAAACTTGCCTGGTTAGTGGTTGCAGTAATGATGCTTATGGGGAGCGTGAAGACGAAGGCCATGCCACAGGCGAAGAGGAGGCCCCACCATGGGAGCTGAACCTGGTCCTTTAGGACGGTGCAGAGGATGAGGGACACTGTCATCGACAATACCGTCAGGGAGTAGAACCACCACGCTGGTATGTCGTCGTACTTCCTCATCAGCTTTGTGTGGATGTCAGGCTCCTCCTGCTGCGAAGCACGGAACCGGTGGTAGATCTCCCTGTGCATTGGTGTCCAATTGCAGATGTGAATTTTCCATCTTTCAGTTCAAAAAACACATGTATTCAAAGCTGAGCTGTGTCAGTTTATTCACATACAGAGTTGAGAGCACTTACTTCCCGTAGAAGATGCCGACGTGCGTGATGGTGGAGGCAATGGTGGCGAAGCTGAGCCCATAAGAGAGTGCGAAGAAGGTGCTGAGGTTTATCCTTCCGAGCCTTGCATACGCCTCCGTGTCAAGCTGGAACTGCTGGTTCACAATGTCAGTGATCTGATATGCCGATCCGTTAGACATGAACAGGTGCGATGAGAATATGGGGAACGTCTTGGCGTTGTAGAGGTTCATCCCCCAGTACGCCGTGGGCACGAGCACATAAAGGAAGCAGAAGTAGCCAACGAAGATGTTGGCGGTGGCGAAGAAGGGTGAGATGAGCGGGCTGAAGAGGAAGGAGGAGACGGCGGACCAGTCGAGCGTGAAGGCCCCTAGGCCCAGGCCCTTCATGCCAGAGCCGAGCTGCTGCGCAGTCACGGACTTGGAGAAGACCCAGCACACCCATGAGATGGAGGTGAGCGCCGGGAAGAGGTAGCCCGGCACGACGTACCACGCGAAGCTGCAGATGAGCGCCACCAGGAAGAACTTGGAGCGGGAGATCTGCCGCGAGCCCTTGGTAGACTCCTCCTTCTCGTGCAGTGCCCTGGTACATACATAATACAAGGGTGGTGTTAGTGCCGATGCTATGCAGTGCAGAACTTTCACAGTTTTATGGATTCGAATTGTTGCCATGTAAAACGGATTGATCCATCAATCACCATTCATCAGTTCACCATTGATGGCAGTACTAGCCTATACATAAACGGCCTGATATATATAGTTTGCCGATATACAATACTTTTTCCCCATGAAAAGTGTGGATTACATCCAGCGATCTCTGGTCAGATAATAAGCCAGAACTGGAAGCACCGCACCTTGTTTACCATTTCATCGAAGTTCGAAGGCAATCACGGCTGTTTACCCCCTCTGCCTCGGAATGTAAGACATTTTCCGACACTATTATAGTCTCAAAATGTAAGACGTTTCTTTGGTACTATCGTTTTACATTTTGAGATGGAGGGAGTAATAGTAACTAAGTCATCGTTGCATGACAACAGTACGACCGGATAACAATTAATTTGGTGGCCAGTTGGCCACCAAGGATCGCGGGCATGTGGGAGGATCGCGCCTTTTGTGGGCGCAACTTGGACCTGGACCTGGACCACGAAAATACAACACTAATCCATCCAGTTGCACGCAAATTTCAAACGCGCGTCGTACCTCCATCAAGGTGTCAATACTGTGCAGTGCAAGTTAGGCCTTCAGCCGTCGTCGTACCCGGCCGGCCGTGCGCGGCGCGGGGCGCGTTCACATCACGCCCTCGGCGTGCCGCCGATCCATCATACGACGACTTCCGAAGGCCGCCTTGGCCTACTCCCGAATCCGGGCGCATCGCAAGAAGAGCGATGCGTCTGTCCGGCGCTGACGAAGACAAAACACGCCCGTGCACCCAAGCGTCGCCCTCCAGTCGACTCGACGGACGGAATCTAAATCTGCTGACCGCTGAGACGTGCTCCCAACTGTCTCGAAAGCTACTGCTAGTGTTTTCATTCGGTTTCTTCGAGCTGTTTTGGCAGCATGCACGGCCAGCTGATTATTAGTCTACGATAGGTTGACGACGGACCCAGCCCTCCACTGTTCCTGAATAACTATTTCTCCTTGAACCAAGAGCAGGATGCCGCCGGAAATTTGGAATGATGCCGTTGAAGCGCAAGGCTGTCACTTGTCAGCGACTGGTGTTTTGGTGTATCTCAGTTCTGATGAAATGATGGGGCTGATCCGAACCTCTAAGTGGGAAAAGAAACATGTATATCGGTGGAGGCAAGGAGGCTGGCGCCACATATTAAACGAGACGCCGACTAGATTCAGCCGTTCTGGTATCTGTCTGGGTGTGAATGGTAGGTGGGTTGCGGGTTGGTTTAGGGAAGAAAACTAGTGTCAATTGGTGTAAGATGGGGCCTTGTGCTACTAGATCGTATCAAAACGATACTCTTGTACTGCATCATGGCAGGCAAAGGTGATGTGGCCTGTAGGGCCTGACTAGTGTGTTAATCATATCTGTCATCATAGTATCATGCAATCACTGCATTGGTCCAAATCAAACCTCGACATCAACCTTTTCTTAGTGCCATTTGTGATTCACGTATTCTCAAAGCGCATAAAAAGGAAAAGACACGGGATTAGAATATCATGTCATCTTTAATAATCCATACATGGTTGAAAGGCTGTTTGGTTATGCAAGGAAAAGCGTAGGATTATTCAAATAGGGTTTGAGAGGATGGAAATTTTCCTATTAAATCTGATACAAATGAATCCCACAAAAAATTTGTATGTATCACGATCATACAAATCAGACAACTAATGTACGGAAATTTCTTAATGATGAAGTTCCTCTAAAATTCCTTTAAAAATCTTTTGAACCGAAGTCACCCTTCGATAATTGGAGGGCGAGAACTCAGGACGTGGCACTACGATCAAATTTTCCTATATATTTCTGTTTTACTAATCAAATAAACCCTTGGAGTGGAGGAGAGTAAAACCTTTCCACCCATAACCTACCACGCTATAGCTTTCCACCCATGCGTGCGCCACAATCAGTATTCAGTCGGCCTAGATAACGCCTAACAAAGTTCCATGGACAAGCAACAGCGTGTTTGCATTTGCAATGCACTACAAGTACGTAGTCTAAAAAGCAAAACAAAACGTACCCTCGGTGCTCGGAAAGGCCAGACATAATCCAAGTGGCGCAACTAAGCACTATTTTTCTGCAAGAATGCATTGGACAACGTAATGGTCGTTTGGGTTTAAATCATCATCAGCAGCTTATCCATCCGCCGATCCAGCGGATGGATGCACTCCCATGTTCATGGTGGGGTCTTTCTTTCTGTTCTTGCGTCAGTGTCGAGAGGGACAATGATAATCAAGAGGAAAAGGAAGGGGGGACATCGGACTGAAATGCATGCCAGTGTCTCGCGAGATGTAGTAGTAGTACTAGTACTCATGCTCGTCAGATTTTCTCCTTAGTTATTTTCTCAATCGCCTTTTGTTTTCTTTACTGATGATGCCAGCCGGTTGGGTCAGATTCTGCAATCTGGAGCCAATCATACGCAGCATGCTGACGAGTGATAACACAGCAGCATACGCAACTTATTTCTAGGCCGTTCTATGTATCGGGTTCACCGAGAAACTGGGGAACAGTAGTATATCACAAAATGTTAGTATGTTGTACCCCACGTAGGATAGGCGCCAAGTGGAAGTTGCAACCACCCAAGGACAAACCAACCAACCCGACGGAGCGCCAAGAAACGGGTGAAATTGCAGGGGAATTTTATGAGCGCAACGCCTTGTTCGCGGGTCACCGGAACGACGAATAAATCTAGTAGCATGCCAACCAGAACCGGAACAAATCGATGCATGTATGCGGCCATGCGGGCGGTAAGAAAATGCAGCAACGCAAGAAAGCAGCCGGACGAAGGGGAGGACAGAGGAGTAGAGGAGAGTAGAGTGGTGCTCACCGGAAGAGCGAGACCTGCACGAGCGTACTCGGCCACCACATGTGCGCCGGCTCCACCACGTACTTGCGCATCAGCCCCGCCCACCCGTACCCGAGCACCTAGATCCATTTGATTCCGAGATGCCAGGTGAGAAATCGGGTAGAACAGCAATGAAGCAGCTGGTTAATACTCCTAGTCGGGAGAACAATGGAGGTTGCGAGTCGGGAGTGGTGGTACCTGGGTGGTGGTGATGAGGAGCCAGGCGGCGATGAAGGAGATGGAGCGGCCGTAGAAGGCGCGGATGATGTCGACGATCATGACGGCGTAGGCGTTGCCGTTGCCGAAGGCGTAGCCGGCATTGGCGAAGATGGAGATGAGCACGTGCTCCTTCATGTTGAAGGGCCCCGGGTTGAGGCTCCACTCGCCGCCGCCGAGGGCCGCGGGGGCCCGGAACCTGCGGCGCGGCAGCACGCGCGCCAGGAAGTGGCCCATGGGCAGCGACGCCACCTGCACCGTGATCTGGGTCACGATCAGCGGCTCCGTCCGGTAGGAGAAGAACTGGTTGAGGAAGCTCATGAGCGCGCAGGAGAGCAGCCCGATGCTCCACATCCGGAACGTCCACACCGGCAGCGTCGGGTCGTCGCCGGGCGGGACCGTCAGCCGAACCTCCTCGATCGGGGACGTCTCCTCCTCCTCCTCCTCCGACCCCTTGCCGCCGGCGAGCCCGCGCTCGTCCGCCGCTATCTCACCCATTGCGCGTGAGGTGGTTTAATGGTGGCCAGGGCCGGGCGGCTTGGCTGTGGACTACGCGTGCTCTGCTGGCCTGGACCGGGGAGGGGAGGTGGCTTTGAGAGCAGAGGCACGCGCGCGCGCGTGTTTATACGGGCGCCGCGGTATGGTGGCTGGGGAGCGTCCCCGGCTGTGCGTGTTGTGTTCGGATTGTTTGGGACGTAGCGTGTCCTCATTATTTGCTGCTGCCACTTGAAGTTGTATACTGATTCCTGGATATACGTAAGACGGGAATCTTGATTTTTTTTAAATCTGACAGGAATCTTGCTGTCCTACGTACGTATATGTATGTGAATCATTCTTTTTGGCGAATCCTTTTCGTTCAGGATACTTATACCCATATAATGGAGAGTTGTATAAAAAAAGAACGAAAATGCTAAACGTACGGGCTCCTACATACTTTTACAGGCTTCTTCCTAACAAACCAAACATGCCCCCTCCCTCCCCCTGATTTTCAGGTGGGTGGGGCCCCAATCTGACCTTAATCCAATCACAATTTGACAGCTTAAACATATCTTGTAAAAGCCTGTAATCTCCTGTATGTGTAGCATTGCTGAAAAAAGAAAGGGCGATGCTACACGTCCGCCCGCCGACGGATACAATTAGAAGATTGGCCACCTCTTTGACCATTAGATGAAGTTGTAGATGGTTGTGTGATTAACCCATGTGATCCGTCATCTTTGTAACAAATGTGTTGTTGCAGTACCTTTTGCAACAGAAGTCTAGTTACAGAAATTATTCTCATGTTGCAGAAATTTCAAACTGTTTTCCTTCGAACTTGTTTCAACAAGAGTCTTGTCACAAAAACACCCTGGTGCTTAAGACAAAAATCAAGTGTGGATCCTACCCCATGCCGTCTAGCAGCAACGGCAAATGCGGGCGAGGTCGAGGACGACCGGGGGGTGGAGGATGAAAAGGCAATGCTGCGGCGATCTTGCCGGAGCGGCGTAGATCCGGCGCGAGGCGGCTCGGACGAGGTCTTCGGTCGGCCGATGGAGAGGCGACCAACAGACGAGGAGATGGAGCAGGAGAAAGGGTCCGGCCCGACGCCATAGGAGAGAAAGGCAGAGACAAAGGAGGAGGCCAATGAAGGAGGAGAGCATGCTCGTCCTGTGACGCCCCGAGACCGACACTTCAGATGCCTTCCCAGTTGCCTTCCATGTTTTGCGTGTCAGCCGTGTGTTTTATTTGTTTGTTGCATTTCATCATGTCAACATCTGCATTGCATCCTCATGTTTTAAAAACTTGCATCCGTCCGGATTTTCCAGTTCTCTCTGTTGTACGTTCTGAGCTCAGACACACTCGCACGCGCCCCGCGACATCTCCGAAATATTATTTTATAAGTGGCGGAAAAATGTTCTCGGAATGGGATGAAAGTTGGCGTGCGGTCTTATTATAGTGTAGGTAGGCCGCCTGCCAAGTTTCATCGCTTTCGGAGTTCGTTTGATGCCCCAACGGATAACTATAGCGACAATATAGTCGGTCAAATCGTCAGTCGTTTTCGGTCTCCGGAAACTGCTGTTGGGCCTCTCTCTCTCTTCTCTCCCGCAGCCCTCAGCCTTCTATACAGTCACTGAGGGAGTCCTGCATTAGGGGGTGTCCAGATGGCCGGACTATACCTTCAGCCGGACTCCTGGACTATGAAGATACAAGATTGAAGACTTCGTCCCGTGTTCGGAAGGGACTTTCCTTGGCGTGGAAGGCAAGCTTGGCGATACGGATGTGCAGATCTCCTACCATTGTAACCGACTTTGTGTAACCCTAACCCTCTCCGGTGTCTATATAAACCAAAGGGTTTTAGTCCGTAGGACAACATACACAACGACAATCATACCATAGGCTAGCTTCTAGGGTTTAGCCTCTCCGATCTCGTGGTAGATCTACTCTTGTACTACCCATATCATCAATATTAATCAAGCAGGACGTAGGTTTTTACCTCCATCAAGAGGGCCCGAACCTGGGTAAAACTTCATGTCCCTTGCCTCCTGTTACCATCCGGCCTAGACGCACAGTTCGGTACCCCCTACCCGAGATCGCCGGTTTTGACACCGACATTGGTGCTTTCATTGAGAGTTCCTCTGTGTCGTCGCTGTTAGGCTCGATGGCTCCTACAATCATCAATAGAGGCGCAGTCCAGGGTGAGACCTTCCTCCCCGGACAAATCTTCGTCTTCGGCGGCTTCGCACTACGGGCCAATTCACTTGGCCATCTGGAGCAAATCGAAAGTTATGCCCCTGGCCGTCAGGTCAGATCTGGAAGCTTAAACTACACGGCTGACATCCCCGGGGACTTGATCTTCGACGGATTCGAGCCAATACCGAGCGTGGCGCACTGTCACGACGAGCATAATCTAGCTCTGCCGCCGAACAGTGCCCTGGAGGCCGCGCCCGCATCGGCTTCGACCCTTAATTCGGAGCCAACTGCGCCGATCGAGGATGGGTGGTTGGACGCCGCCTCGGGGGCTGCGATCCCAACGGCGATCGAGCCGAACACCAACCCCGCACTCTGCGAGACTCGTGACTCCAAGGAGCCGGACTCCTCTCCGGACTCCAAACCATTCGCGCCCCTGCCAATCGAATCCGATTGGGCGCCGATCATGGAGTTTACTGCCGCGGACATCTTTCAGCACTCGCCCTTCGGCGATATTATGAAATCACTAAAGTCTCTCTCTTTATCAGGAGAGCCCTGGCCATACTGCGGTCAGCAAGGATGGGATACGGACGATGAAGAAATTCAAAGCCTGCCCACCACCCACTTTGTAGCCACTGTCGATGATTTAACCGACATGCCCGACTTCGACTCCGAAGACATCGACGGTATGGATGCCGATGAAGGAGACGATGAAGAACCAGCGCCTATTGGGCCCTGGAACGCCACCTCGTCATATGACGTATACATGGTGGACGCACCAAAAGATGACGACGAGGAGCGGAAGGACGCACCGAAGGCTTGTTCCCTCGAAAAGCAGTCAAAGCGGCGACGCAAGCGCCGCCCCAAATCCCGCCTCGACAGAAATAGCGATCACACAGACTCAGCGCTGGAGCAGGGCGAACCGCTGCCAGACAACGGCAATCCTGATAATCAAACCGAACAAACAAATTCTATCAAGGATAATGGTCCGGACGACATAACGCCGGACAGGCACCCGGAGCAGCAGAATACCCGTAAAAAGCTTGTTGCCACCGCGAGGAGTCTTAAAAAGCAGAAGTAGAGGCTCAAGGCCGCGCAAGACACACTCCAAATCAGATGGAGTAAAAATACTCAACACAGTAGCAAGGTACGGCGACAATCGCCCCTCCAAGAGCTACCCAAAGCGGAAGCTGCTACCCGAATTCGATGAGGAGGCCTTAGACCCCCCACAACCAAATAACAAAGCAGCCACCTGGTCGGATAGACGACCCCTCTACCAATGCAGAGCGACATACAACGCCGCTCACAATACAACACGCGACCCATGCGAGGGCTCGCACCCAAAGGACGGTGCAACAAGATCCATCTATGGACCACGCAAGCGCGCCCCAGCATACAATGCAACACAACAAACATCCGAACAACGCGGTACACCTAGCTACAGGGGTGCCGCACACCCCCTATGTTTCACCGATGAGGTGCTGGACCATGAATTTCTAGAGGGATTCAAGCCCGTAAACATAGAGGCATACGACAGAACAACAGACCCTGGGGTCTGGATTGAGGACTACATCCTTCATATCCATATGGCTCGAGGAGATGATCTCCACGCCATCAAGTACTTACCCCTCAAGCTCAAAGGGCCAGCTCGTCACTGGCTCAAAGGCCTCCCCGAAAGCTCCATTGGAAGTTGGGAAGAGCTCGAAGACGCCTTTCGGGCAAATTTTCAAGGGACTTATGCCCGACCTCCGGATGCGGACGATTTGAGTCATATAACTCAACAGCCCGGAGAGTCAGCCCGAAAGCTTTGGAACATGTTTCTTACTAAAAAGAATCAGATTGTCGACTGTCCGGACACCGAAGCCTTGGCAGCTTTCAAGCATAGCGTCCGTGACGAATGGCTCGCCAGACACCTCGGCCAAAATAAGCCTAGAACGATGGCCGCATTAACAAACCTCATGACCCGCTTTTGCGCGGGTGAGGACAGCTGGCTAGCCAGATGCAGCACCAGCGACCCCAGTACATCTGAAGTTAGAGATGGAAACGGGAAATCACGGTGCAACAGCAATAACAAACGCCGGAATAAAGAAGACAGCACGAAGGGCACGACAGTAAATGCCGGATTCACAAGCTCTCGGCCAGGTCAAAAGCCACCCCCTAAAGGCACCAGGGATGAACTGTCCAGCCTCAACAAAATTCTGGACCAAGTATGTCAGATCCATAGTACCCCTGGTAAACCTGCTAATCATACCCACAGAGAATGTTGGGTCTTCAAGCAGTCCGGCAAGCTCAACGCCATACATAAGGGGGAGGATACACCAAGTGAAGACGAGGACGAGCCTCCCAAGCAAGACACGGTGGAACAAAAGAAATTTCCACCAGAAGTCAAAACAGTAAACGTGTTACACGTGATCAAGGGAAAAAACAACACGGCACTCCCAAGAAAATATACCCAAGTGCCTGTCACCGCGAAGTCCTGCCACTGGTCGTCTCAACCGATCACTTTCGACCACCACGATTACTCAGCAAGTATCCGACACGCAGGATGGGCTGCCCTGGTATTAGACCCAGTATTGGCGGATATCACTTCACACGAGTCTTGATGGACGGCGGCAGCAGCCTAAACTTAATATATCAGGATACAATCCGCGGGATGGGGTTAGACCCAACACAAATTCGCCATAGCAATACTACCTTTAAAGAAGTAATGCCAGGCCCAGGGGCTCGTTGTACGGGCTCCCTCCTACTACAGGTTATATTCGTCTCCCCCGATAACTTCCATCACGAGCATTTAACCTTCCACATCGCTCCGTTTCAAAGTGGCTATCAAGCACTGCTCGGACGTGAAGCTTTCGCTCGCTTTAATGCAATACCACACTACGCCTCCCTCACACTCAAGATGCCCGGTCCACATGGCATCATTTCAGTGAACGGAAATATCAAGCGATCTCTGCGCGCCGAAGAGAGTGCGGCTGCCTTGGCAGCCGCACACTAAAGGCGCCCGGACCAGTGAAAGCATCCAAATAGGTCGTCAAGACCTCAGACACAACTAGTCAAGTCCAGCGCCGCTATTTATACCGAATAAGTGGTCACACCCCTATTTGTCAATACAAGGGGCTCAACGCGCGCAAATAAGTGGCAATTTCTTATCATCTTGAATTATACATGGTTTCTTTAAAAACTATCTTTTTGCACGACAACTTTTTCACTTAACTTCCTCTCTTTTACAGACGATCATCGTGCTACACCCGTCCAGGATATGGCACAACGGAGACACAGGCGCAGACGTGCAGCAGGGACCCGCTCCAAGGATTCTTTTTAGATTAAGACCCTGCGTAAACCTTTTTACTGTCTCTTGTTGATACATATCCACCGTTGAGAAGGATGCTTGCGTCTTGGCATGTGGCCACGCCAGAACAATGCACGTACCTGGACACAAGGGGCTTCTTACAAAGGCCATTATTTAGGCTCGGTTTATACCACAAAGACCGAATACCTTAGGGAGTGTTCGGCGTCGCGAGTTTGGCCCTATATGCATCAGCTCCGAATCATTGTCTTTGGTCAAATGTTGGGTTTGCCCGGCTCCTGTGTTTTGGTGCCTTACGTTCCGCTTTACCGGCTAAGGTAGCACCAGGAGAACTACTGCGATTGTGCCCTGGTTCATCCGGACGAGCACCTCAGTAGAGAAAGCCGAAAACTGACTGTCATGATATAGCGTGAGACTGGTCAACCACTCGATGACCCGTGGGAATGTTAGAATTCCTCCACCTTAACGAAGGGCCATTTTCCGGCCAGGCATGTACGCACCCCGGAATCGGGAGAGTGCGGAGCCACCAGGGGCTATCTAGTAGCCCACTGTCAAACTCCTATGGCTAAGTGAAAGTGCTAAAGCATTATAGTCCGGTTGCCTCGCTCGCTCCGCTATCACCTCCTTAATAGGACCAAGACATTGGGTTAAGTGTGAACGCGTGTTTTTGCGAGCACCTCCGCATTATATGCGTGGGGGTTGAAGCCAACGACTGCAATCTTTCAGGTTATACACATGTATACATAAACGGCCGCCCAGGAGGCATCATATTACTTTCAGGCAAAAGTATAAAAATAGCCTTATAAAAATTTATAAAAGCATTTCACTTACAATGAGATTACATATCACTCAAACATAATATTTCTTGAGCACTGGGTCTCTATCAAACGGGCACCTCAAGAACTTCTTCAAAGTAGTGCTCAGCAGCCTTTCGACCTATGGCCGAATCCCGCGCTGCAACATTGGTAGCATCCATCTCCGCCCAGTATGCCTTAACACGGGCAAAGGCCATCCGTGCGCCCTCTTTGCACGCCGACCTCTTCATCGCATTAATGCGCGGCACCACGTCAAGGAACTGCTGCACCAAGCTGAAATAGTTGTTCGGTTTTGACCTATCTGGCCATAGCTGATCCACAACAGACCTCATGGAGAGTCCGTACAACCTATTTAGTTCGGACCATTCGGCTAATTGGTCAGTTAATGAAAGCGGACGCTCGGGAGAATGGAATTGTCTCCAAAACAGCTGGTCTACTTCACAGTCCGTCTGACCCTGGAAGTACTTGGCCGCATCGGCAGCGCTCGCCGCCAAATCCATATACACATCCTCCGAACTCCACAGCCGATCCAGAGGGGCATACCATGGATCTCCGAACTTCCGCAACATAAAGGATTTCCCAGCTACAATATCCCCGGCTTCCCGCAGCTCCTCCTTCTTTGCCCTCATAGCAGAGCGGAGGTCCTTTCTCGTCGTAGCAGCCTTCTCAAGGTCCGATGCCTTCGCTTGGTTTTCCTTTTCAAGGACCCGACAACGGTCGGCGGCGACTTTTAATTCTATGGCCATCTTGGCCATCTTGTCTTGGCTCTCGCCATGCGCGGCCTTCTCGGCTTGCAACTCTTTGCCCGCCTTCAAAGCAGCCGCATTACCCAACCTCGCTTGTTCTTTGGCTCGGGCAAGTTCTGCCCGCAAGGCTTCAACAGTGGCAGCTCCATCTGCAGTCACAACATATTAAAGATACTGGCATCATGATGCTCTTCCTATGTGACGTTTACCCGATAATGACACTTACCCTGTGCCTCGTCAAGCCTTTTGTTAACAAGCTCGATGTCGGCATCTGCCGCATCCAACTGCCGTTCTAAATGGGCAAACTCGCTAGTCCAGCTAGCCACCGGAGCTTCCATCACCTGCACATAGAGGCAGTATGGTTATTACCTGGGAATATGATCCTCTGTTCGTCGTTGTTTCCAACAACAACTAGAGTCTCAGGGGCTACTATCTACACAGGGCACGCCTAGCATGTGCAGGGCTATCATACATTCTTTTACGTACCTCAAAGCCTGTCAGTAGACTCATAAAAGCTTCATGCAATCCGCTTTCGGCGGACGAGATTCTCTCCATCACCGTATTCATCAGCACACGGTGTTCATCTGAGATGGCCGCTCGCCCCACTAACTCCCTCAGAACATCCGATCGCACACTAGACGGTGCCGGACTCTTTTGTCTGCTCTCTTAGGGAGCCGGACACTGGGAGCTTCGGGGGTCAATGGGATTATCTTCTGGCCTCACCGGACTTGGAGAGGCCCTCCGCGACGACACTTCAGGGTCGCCCGCTTCTGGAGCGGAGGAGTCTGGAGGAGGCATTTCGCTCTCCATCATCTCTGGAAGAAGATCCCCCGAAGACGAGCTCATTTGAGAGGGGCTAAGGCCCGAACTGCAAATATATATGCGGTGGTTATTTTCTCAGAGGAAAAAGATGGCATATCTGTACTATTAAAGTATTTCGGGTCACTTATGACTCGCGGGAGAAGTGATCCCCCCGCGGACTTTGTGCGGCAACAGCGCCCCCCAAGGTAGGACCCTCTGTGGGAGACTTTTTCTCCTGTTTGGAAGCTTCGGCTTCCGAATCCCCGGGCACAGTCCTTTTCCTCTTCTGGTCGTCTTCCTTCATGGAGACGCTCGCTCCCTCGGTTAGAATGGGCAGCGTTGGGGGCCCGCGTCCGCCCATATTATCCTTCAAGGGCTCCGGGCAAGGTGCGGTCTGGAGCATCTTTTCCAACACCGGATTTTCCAAACCCTCAGGGAGGGGGGCCGAACACCGGATCAACTTCTCCTTTGTTAGCCAGTCCTGGTCAAAAAGCGAACTCTCAGAAATAACTTCATAACAAAGGAGAGATAGTATGTTCGGCTGGAAGATGCCTTACCTGTTCGGTGGCGCGGTTACTACTCAGGCCCACATCCTCGGTGATTTCCGGACACTCCACCTGAGGTCCGAAGAATGAGTTGTACATCTCCTCGTGCGTTAGGCCGAGAAAATTTTGAATAACACGCGGTCCCTCGGGATTGAACTCCCACAGGCGAAGAGGCCGGCGTTTGCAAGGCTAGACTTGACGAACCAGCATAACTTGTATTACCGCAACCAAACTGAAATCTCCATTGAAGAGATCTCGAATGCGGCTTTGCAGTATAGGCACGTCCTTGGCTGGACCCCAGCTCAGACCTCTGCTGATCCATGACATCAGTTGTGGTGGAGGGCCCGAGCGGAAAACAGGGGCGGCCGCCCACTTGGCACTTCTAGGAGCCGTGATGTAGAACTACTCATGTTGCCACAATTCAGACACCTCTGGGATGGAACCTTTGGGCCATGGAGCTCATGTCATCTTGCGTATTGAGGCACCTCCACACGCTGTGTTTTGCCCCTCGATCATCTTCGGCTTTACTTCAAAGGTCTTGAGCCATAGGCCAAAGTGAGGGGTAACCCGGAGGAAGGCCTCGCAAACGACAATAAATGTTGTGATATGAAGAAAGGAGTCCGGAGCTAGATCATGGAAGTCTAGCCCGTAATAGAACATCAAACCCCTGACGAAAGGATCCAGAGCAAGGCCTAGACCTCGAAGGAAGTGGGAGACGAACACGACGTTCTCGTTGGGTTCGGGGGTGGGGACGGCCTGCCCTCGGGGAGGCAGCCGATGCAAAATCTTGGCGGTTAGATATCTGGCCTCCCTCAACTTTTTGATGTCTTCTTCCGTGATGGAGGAAGGCACCCATCGGCCTTGAAGGCTAGATCCGTACATGACTGAAGGTTCGGAGCACCTGACCTGAACTTTGGGCGTTTGGGCTTAAGGTGGGGGAAGGATTCGATTGAGCACGGGAGGGAAAAAAATAAAAGCCTTGTCCCTTTATAAAGAGGGTGAATATCAAGCGTCCCCTCCGTGTCCGTTTGGACTTGCCTATAATCTAGGAGTTCTAGAAGCGGTTGGGTTACCCACGCCCGTATTGATGAGAATCCCGGAATAAGGGGACGCGATCTCTGCTTTAACAAGACGTGCCAAGGAAACCGCCTCGCATGACGCGCTGAGGTGGGATAATAAAACGACTCGGATAAAGGCCCGTGGTGTGTCGCACTACGGAATACGTCAGCAGATTAGATTTGTGTAAATATTATTCTCTCTATGGCAATATGTGGAAACTTATTTTGCAGAGCTGGACACTATCTTTGTGTTCAAAATCTTCTATGAAGTACTTGGAGGAGGAACCCGCCTTGCAATGCCGAAGACAATCTGCGCGTCAGACTCGTCGTCATTGAAGCCTGGTTCAGGGGCTACTGAGGGAGTCCTAGATTAGGGGGTGTCCGGATGGCCGGACTATACCTTCAGCCGGACTCCTGGACTATGAAGATACAATATTGAAGACTTCGTCCCGTGTTCGGAAGGGACTTTCCTTGGCATGGAAGGCAAGCTTGGCGATATGGATGTGCAGATCTCCTACCATTGTAACCAACTTTGTGTAACCCTAACCCTCTCCGGTGTCTATATAAATCGGAGGGTTTTAGTCCGTAGGACAACATACACAACGACAATCATACCATAGGCTAGCTTCTAGGGTTTAGCCTCTCCGATCTCGTGGTAGACCTACTCTTGTACTACCCATATCATCAATATTAATCAAGCAGGACGTAGGGTTTTACCTCCATCGAGAGGGCCCGAACCTGGGTAAAACTTTGTGTCCCTTGCCTCCTGTTACCATCCGGCTTAGAACACAGTTCGGGACCCCTACCCGAGATCCGCCGGTTTTGACACCGACAGTCACAATCAGCCCACCTGCAGCCCACTAAACCCACCCTCTGACCGAAACCGTCGGATCGTGATCGGAGGCTCCGAAACGGTCCAGAAACCCCACGTAACCCTAGTCGATGTCTATATATAGACACCCCCTTCCAAATGGGCTACCCTAGTCTTCCCCTACCCCTAGACCCCCCTTCTCCTCAGATCTGCCGCCTCCAGCCACAGCCAACCCCCTCCACCTCAAATTCCGGCGAGATCCACCCCTCCATCGCCACTTGGCGCGCCCCGATTGGCTCCTCCGCCACCCAGCGCCGCCCGCGGCCAATCCCCATGTGCCACGCGGCCTCCCCGCGTCCCCCAGCCGCCTCCCACCGCACTGGGCCCACCGAAGCCCGCAACCGGCCCGTCGTGGGCCGAACCGGGCCGATGCCCGCCGCTGCTCGCGCCTGACCAGCGCGCACGCCGCCGCCTCCAATCCAGATCGGGAGAGCCCTGATCTCCCCTCCCTCGCGTCCCCACCGTCTCTGCCGCCTGGCCTCGCGCCGGCGACCACCGCTGCCACGGTGAGCCCCGACCTCGCCGCCCTTCTTCTCCCCTACCTCACTAGCTCTCTCTCTCGTAGCAAGCCGCCGCCGCCGTGCTCTCAGTCGCCATCGTTGCCGTGTCACCAACCCCTCCTCCAGCCGGATTCGGGATCCCCATCGCTGGATCTACCCATCCCCGCCATCTACGGGCCATCCCCGCCACCAGAGCGTCGTCCCGCTGCCAGTCGCCGGCGAAGTTGACCTTGTTGGGGAACGTAGCAGAAATTCAAAATTTTCTACGCATCACCAAGATCAATCTATGGAGTAATCTAGCAACGAGGGGAAGGAGAGTGCATCTACATACCCTTGTAGATCGCTAGGCGGAAGCGTTCAAGTGAACGGGGTTGATGGAGTCGTATCGTGATCCAAATCACCGATGATCCTAGTGCCGAACGGACGGCACCTCCGTGTTCAACACACGTACAACCCGGTGACGTCTCATACGCCTTGATCCAGCAAGGGGAGAAGGAGAGGTTGGGGAAGACTCCATCCAGTAGCAGCACGACGACGTGGTGGTGGTGAAGGAGCGTGGTACTCTAGCAGGGCTTCGCCAAGCACCGCAAGAGACAAGGAGGGAGAGGGGTAGGGCTGCGCCAAGAAGGAGATTGAATTGTCTCTATGGCAGCCCAAAACCTCAAGTATATATAGGGGGAGGGGAGGGGCTGCGCCCCCACCTAGGTTTCCACCCCTAGGGGTGGCGGCCAGCCCTAGATCCCATCTAAGGGGGCGTCCAAGGGGGGAGAGAGGGGGACGCACCACTAGGTGGGCCTTAGGCCCATCTGAGCCTAGGGTTTGCCCCCTTCCACTCTCCCTTGCGCCTTGGGCCTTGGTGGGGGGGGGGGGGGGGGCGCACCAGCCCACCTGGGGCTGGTCCCTGAAGGAAATATGCCCTAGAGGCAATAATAAAGTTATTATTTATTTCCTTATATCATGATAAATGTTTATTATTCATGCTAGAATTGTATTAACCGGAAACATAATACATGTGTGAATACATAGACAAACAGAGTGTCACTAGTATGCCTCTACTTGAGTAGCTCGTTAATCAAAGATGGTTATGTTTCCTAACCATGAACAAAGAGTTGTTATTTGATTAACGAGGTCACATCATTAGTTGAATGATCTGATTGACATGACCCATTCCATTAGCTTAGCACCCGATCGTTTAGTATGTTGCTATTGCTTTCTTCGTGACTTATACATGTTCCTATAACTATGAGATTATGCAACTCCCGTTTACCGGAGGAACACTTTGGGTACTACCAAATGTCACAACGTAACTGGGTGATTATAAAGGAGTACTACAGGTGTCTCCAATGGTAGATGTTGGGTTGGCGTATTTCGAGATTAGGGTTTGTCACTCCGATTGTCGGAGAGGTATCTCTGGGCCCTCTCGGTAATACACATCACATAAAGCCTTGCAAGCATAATAACTAAGATGTTAGTTATGAGATGATGTATTACGGAACGAGTAAAGAGACTTGCCAGTAACGAGATTGAACTAGGTATTGGATACCGACGATCGAATCTCGGGCAAGTAACATACCGATGACAAAGGGAACAACGTATGTTGTTATGTGGTCTGACCGATAAAGATCTTCGTAGAATATGTAGGAGCCAATATGGGCATCCAGGTCCCGCTATTGGTTATTGACCGGAGACATGTCTCGGTCATGTCTACATTGTTCTCGAACCGTAGGGTCCGCACGCTTAACGTTACGATGACAGTTATTATGAGTTTATGCATTTTTGATGTACCGAAGGTTGTTCGGAGTCCCAGATGTGATCACGGACATGACGAGGAGTCTCGAAATGGTCGAGACGTAAAGATTGATATATTGGAAGCCTATGTTTGGACATCGGAAGTGTTCCGGGTGAAATCGGGATTTTACCGGAATACCGAGAGGGTTACCGGAACCCCCCGGGAGGCTAATGGGCCTATTGGGCCTTAGTGGAAAAGTGAAAGGGGCTGCCCACAAGGGCTGCGTGCCTCCCCCCTTCCCTAGTCCTATTAGGACTAGGAGAAGGGGCCGGCCCCCCTCTTTCTCTCTTCTCTTTGGAGAATCCTATTAGGAATAGGATTGGGGGGGGGGGGAGTCCTACTCCCGGTAGGAGTAGGACTCCTCCTGCGCCCCTCTCCCTGGCCGGCCGAACCCCTCCCCCTGATCCTTTATATACGGGGGCAGGGGGCACCCCATAGACACACAAGTTGATCATTGTTGATCGTTCCTTAGCCGTGTGCGGTGCCCCCTGCCACCAAATTCCACCTCGGTCATATCGTTGTAGAGCTTAGGCGAAGCCCTGCGTCGGTAGTACATCAAGATCGTCACCACGCCGTCGTGCTGACGGAACTCTTCCTCGACGCTTTGCTGGATCGGAGCCCGAGGACCGTCATCGAGCTGAACGTGTGCTAAGAACTCGGAGGTGCCGGAGTAACGGTGCTTGGATCGGTCGGATCGGGAAGAAGACGTACGACTACTTCCTCTACGTTGTGTCAACGCTTCCGTTGCGATCTACAAGGGTACGTAGATCAGACTCTCCCCCTCGTTGCTATGCATCACCATGATCTTGCGTGTGCGTAGGAAATTTTTCGAAATTACTACGTTCCCCAACAGTCCCCTCCCACACTTGGCCCATGCAGCCCTCCGGGGCTGGTGGCCCCACTTGGTGGACCACCGGGACCCTCCCGGTGGTCCCGGTACATTACCGATAAAACCCGAAACTTTTCTGGCGACCAAAACAGGACTTCCCATATATAAATCTTTACCTCCGGACCATTCCGGAACTCCTCGTGATGTCCGGGATCTCATCCGGGACTCCGAACAACATTCGGTGACCACGTATATCTATTCCCTGTAACCCTAGCGTCATCGAACCTTAAGTGTGTAGATCCTACGGGTTCGGGAACCATGCAGACATGACCGAGATAACTCTCCGGTCAATAACCAACAGCGGGATCTGGATACCCATGTTGGCTCCCACTTGTTGCATGATGATCTCATCGGATGAACCACGATGTCAAGGACTTAATCAATCCCGTATACAATTCCCTTTGTCTATCGGTACGATACTTGCTCGAGATTCGATCATCGGTATCCCGATACCTTGTTCAATCTCGTTACCGGCAAGTCTCTTTACTCGTTCCGTAACACATCATCCCGTGATCAACTCCTTGATCACACTGTGCACATTATGATGATGTCCTACCGAGTGGGCCCAGAGATACCTCTCCGTTTACACGGAGTGACAAATCCCAGTCTCGATTCGTGCCAACCCAACAGACACTTTCGGAGAGACCTGTAGTGTACCTTTATAGCCACCTAGTTATGTTGTGACGTTTGGCACACCCAAAGCACTCCTACGGTATACGGGAGTTGCACAATTTCATGGTCTAAGGAAATGATACTTGACATTAGAAAAGCTTTAGCATACGAACTACATGATCTTGTGCTAGGCTTAGGATTGGGTCTTGTCCATCACATCATTCTCCTAATGATGTGATCCCATTATCAACGACATCCAATGTCCATGGTCAGGAAACCGTAACCATCTATTGATCAACGAGCTAGTCAACTAAAGGCTTACTAGGGACATGGTGTTGTCTATGTATCCACACATGTATCTGAGTTTCCTATCAATACAATTCTAGCGTGGATAATAAACAATTAATATGAACAAGGAAATATAATAATAACCAATTTATTATTGCCTCTAGGGCATATTTCCAATAGTCTCCCACTTGCACTAGAGTCAATAATCCAGTTCACATCGATATGTGATTAACACTCAAGGTCACATCCCCATGTGACTAACACCCAAAGAGTTGTGGGTTTGATCATGTTATGCTTGTGAGAGAGGTTTCAGTCAACGGGTCTGCAACATTCAGATCTGTATGTACTTCACAAATTTCTATGTCATCTTGTAGATGCAACTACTACGCTACATTTGGAGCCATTTCAAATAACTTTTCTACTTGGAGCTATTCTAAATTGTTGCTCCATTATACGTATCCAGTATCTCTACTCAGAGCTATCCGGATAGGTGTTAAGCTTGCATCGACGTAACTCTTTACGTCGAACACTTTATCACCTCCATAACCGAGAAACATATCCTTATTCCTCTAAGGATAATTTAGACCTCTTTCTGGTGATCTACTCCTAGATCACCTTTGTACCCTCTTGCCAGATATGTGGCAAGGCACACATCAGGTGCGGTACTCAGCATGGCATACCGTATAGAGCCTATGACAAAGGCATAGGGGATGACCTTCGTCCTTCCTCTTTCTTCTGGCATGGTCGAGCTTTAAGTCTTAACTTCATACCTTACAACTCAGACAAGAACTCCTTCTTTGACTGATCCATCTTGAACACCTTCAAGATCATGTCAAGGTATGTGCTCATTTGAAAGTACCATTAAGCGTTTTGATCTATCCTTATAGATCTTGATGCTCAATGTTCAAGTAGCTTAATCCAGGCTTTCCATTGAAAAACACTTTCCAAATAACCCTATATGCTTTCCAGAAATTCTACGTCATTTCTGATCAACAATATGTCAACAACATATACCCATCAGAAATTCTATAGTGCTCCCACTCACTTCTTTGGAAATACCAGTTTCTCATAAACTTTGTATACACCCAAATCTTTGATTATCTCATCAAAGCATACATTCCAACTCCGAGATGCTTACTCCAGTCCTTAGAAGGATTGCTGGAGCTTTGCATACTTGTTAGCATCTTTCAGGATTGACAAAACCTTCCGGTTGTATCACATACAACCTTTCCTCAAGAAAATCGTCGAGGAAACAATGTTTTGACATCCTATCTGCAAAATTTCATAAATAATGCAGTAATCGCTAATATAATTCCAACAGACTCTTAGCATTGCTACGAGTGAGAAAGTCTCATCGTAGTCAACTCCTTGAACTTGTCGGAAAACATCTTAACGACAAGTCGAGCTTTCTTAATGGTGATACATACCATCATTGTCCGTCTTCCTTTTAAAATCCATATGTACCTAACAGCCTTACGACCATCAAGTAGTTCTTCCAAAGTCTACACTTTGTTTTCATATATGGATCCTCTCTTGGATTATATGGCCTCGAGCCATTTTGGAATCCAGGCCCACCATCGCTTCTCCATAGCTCGTAGGTTCATTGTTGTCTAGCAACATGACTTCCAAGACAGGATTACCTACCACTCTGAAGTAGTACGCATCCTTGTCATCCCACGAGGTTTGGTAGTGACTTGATCTGAAGTTTCATGATCACTATCATAAGCTTCCACTTCAATCGGTGTAGGTGCCATAGGAACAACTCCCTGTGCCCTGCCACACACTAGTTGAAGAGACGGTTCAATAACCTCATCAAGTCTCCACCATCCTCCCACTCAATTCTTTCGAGAGAAACTTTTCCTTGAGAAAGGACCCGATTCTAGAAACAATCCCTTATTGCTTTCGGATCTGAGACAGGAGGTATACCCAACTGTTTTGGGTGTCCTATGAAGATGCATTTATCCACTTTGGGTTCGAGCTTATCAGCCTGAAACTTTTTCACATAAGCGTCGCAGCCCCAAACTTTTAAGAAATGACAGCTTAGGTTTCTCTAAACCATAGTTCATATGGTGTCATCTCATCGGAATTACGTGGTGCCCTATTTAAAGTGAATGTGGTTGTCTCTAATGCCTAACCCATAAACTATCGTGGTAATTCGATAAGAGACATCATGGTATGCATCATATCCAATAGGGTGCAGTTACGATGTTCAGACACACCATCACACTACGGTGTTCCAGGCTGTATTAGTTGTGGAACAATTTCCACAATGTCTTAATTCTGTGCCAAACTCGTAATTCAGATATTCATCTCTATGATCATATCATAGATATTTTATCCTCTTGTCACGATGATCTTTCAACTTCACCCTGAAATTACTTGAACCTTTAAATAATTCAGACTCGTGATTCATCAAGTAAATATACTCAACATCTACTCAAATCATCTGTGAAGTAAGAACATAACGATATCCACTACACGCCTCCGCACTCATTGGACTGCACACATCAAAATGTATTACTTCCAACACGTTGCTTTCTATTTCCATTTTACTGAAAACGAGGCTTTCAGTCATCTTGCCCATGTGGTATGATTTGCATGTCTCAAGTGATTCAAAATCAAGTGAGTCCAAACGGTCCATTTGCATGGAGTTTCTTCATGCACATACACCAATAGACATGGTTCGCATGTCTCAAACTTTTCAAAACGAGTGAGCCCAAAGATCCATCAACATGGAGCTTCTTCATGCGTTTTATACCGATATGACTTACGTGGCAGTGCCACAAGTAGGTGGTACTATCATTACTATCTTATATCTTTTGGCATGAACATGTGTATCAGTACGATCGAGATTCAATAAACCACTCATTTTAGGTGCAAGACCATTGAAGGTATTATTCAAATAAACAGAGTAACCATTATTCTCCTTAAATGAATAACCGTATTGCGATAGACATAACCCAATCATGTCTATGCTCAACGCAAACACCAATCTCGATGGTAGAGGGAGCGTGCGATGCTTGATCACATCAAGCTTGGAAAAACTTCCAACACATATCGCCAGCTCACCTTTAGCTAGTTTCCGTTTACTCCGCAACCTTTTATTTTGAGTTTACTAACATTTAGCAACCGAACCGGTATCTAATACCATGGTGCTACTAGGAGTACTAGTAAAGTACACATTAACACAATGTATATCCAATATACTTCTATCGACCTTGCCAGCCTTCTCATCTACAAAGTATCTAGGGTAATTCTGCTCCAGTGGCTGTTCCCCTTATTACAGAAGCACTTAGTCTCGGGTTTGGGTTCAACCTTGGGTTTCTTCACTAGAGCAGCAACTGATTTGCCGTTTCATGAAGTATCCCTTCTTGAAACTAGTGGTTTCACCAACCATCAACAATTGATGCTCCTTCTTGATTTATACTTTTGTGGTGTCAAACATCGCGAATATCTCAAGGATCATCATCTATGTCCCTGATATATCATAGTTCATCACGAAGCTCTAGCAGCTTGGTGGTAATGACTTCGGAGAAACATCACTTTCTCATCTGGAAGATCAACTCCTACTCGATTCAAATGATTGTTGTACTCAGACAATCTAAGCACAAGCTCAACAATTGAGATTTTCTCCCTTAGTTTGCAGGCTAAGAAAATCGTCAGAGGTCTTATACCTCTTGACGTGGGCACGAGCCTGAAATCCCAATTTCAGCCCTCGAAACATCTCATATGTTTCGCGACGTTTCAAAACGTCTTCGGTGCCTCAACTCTAAACTGTTTAACTGAACTATCACGTAGTTATCAAAATGTGTATGTCAGATGTTCGCAACATCCATAGACAACGTTCGAGGTTCAGCACACTGAGCGGTGCATTAAGGACATAAGCCTTCTATGAAGCAATGAGGACAATCCTCAGTTTACGGACCTAGTCCGCATAATTGCTACTATCATCTTTCAACTAAATTTTCTCTAGGAACATATCTAGACAGTAGAACTGAAGCGCGAGCTACGACATAATTTGCGAAGACCTTTTGACTATGTTCAGGATAATTAAGTTCATCTTATGAACTCCTACGCAGATAGACATCCCTCTAGTCATCTAAGTGATTACATGATCCGAGTCAACTAGGCCGTGTCCGATCATCATGTGAGACGGACTAGTCATCATCGGTGAACATCTTCATGTTGATCGTATCTACCATACGACTCATGCTCGACCTTTCGGTCTCTTGTGTTCCGAGGCCATGTCTGTACATGCTAGGCTCGTCAAGTCAACCTAAGTGTTTCGCGTGTGTAAATCTGTCTTACACCCGTTGTATGTGAACGTTAGAATCTATCACACCCGATCATCACGTGGTCCTTCGAAACGACGAACTTTCGCAACGGTGCACAGTTAGGGGGAACACTTTCTTGAAATTTTAATGAGGGATCATCTTATTTACTACCGCCGTTCTAAGCAAATAAGATGCAAAAGGCATGATAAACATCACATGCAATCAAAAAGTGACATGATATGGCCAATATCATTTTGCTCCTTTTGATCTCCATCTTCGGGGCTCCATGATCATCATCGTCACCGGCATGACACCATGATCTCCATCATCGTGTCTTCCTGAAGTTGTCTCGCCAACTATTACTTCTACTACTACAGCTAACGGTTAGCAATAAAGTAAAGTAATTACATGACGTTTATGTTGACACGTAGGTCATAAATAAATTAAGACAACTCCTATGGCTCCTGCCGGTTGTCATACTCATCGACATGCAAGTCGTGATTCCTATTACAAGAACATGATCATCTCATACATCACATATATCATTCATCACATCCTTTGGCCATATCACATCACAAAACACTTGCTGCAAAAACAAGTTAGACGTCCTCTAATTGTTGTTGCAAGTTTTTACGTGGCTGCTATAGGTTGCTAGCAAGAACGTTTCTTTCCTACGCCAAAACCACAACGTGAATTGCCAATTTCTATTTACCCTTCATAAGGACCCTGTTCATCGAATCCGATCCGACTAAAGTGGGAGAGACAGACACCCGCCAGCCACCTTATGCAACTAGTGCATGTCAGTCGGTGGAACCGGTCTCACGTAAGCGTACGTGTAAGGTTGGTCCGGTCCGCTTCATCCCACAATGCCGCCGAATCAAGATAAGACTAGTAACGGCAAGTAAATTGACAAAATCGACGCCCACAACTACTTTGTGTTCTACTCATGCATAGAAACTACGCATAGACCTAGCTCATGATGCCACTGTTGGGGAACGTAGCAGAAACTCAAAATTTTCTACGCATCACCAAAATCAATCTATGGAGTAATCTAGCAACAAGGGGAAGGAGAGTGCATCTACATACCCTTGTAGATCGCTAAGCGGAAGCGTTCAAGTGAACGGGGTTGATGGAGTCGTACTCGTCGTGATCCAAATCACCGATGATCCTAGTGCCGAACGGACGGCACCTCCGTGTTCAACACACGTACAGCCCGGTGACGTCTCCTACGCCTTGATCCAGCAAGGGGAGAAGGAGAGGTTGGGGAAGACTCCATCCAGCAGCAGCACGATGGCGTGGTGGTGGTGAAGGAGCGTGTGTTGGAAATATGCCCTAGAGGCAATAATAAAAGCATTATTATTATATTTCCTTGTTCATGGTAATTGTCTTTATTCATGCTATAATTGTGTTATCCGGAAATCATAATACATGTGTGAATAACAGACACCAACATGTCCCTAGTAAGCCTCTAGTTGACTAGCTCGTTAATCAACAGATAGTCATGGTTTCCTGGCTATGGACATAAGATGTCATTGATAACGAGATCACATCATTAGGAGAATGATGTGATGGACAAGACCCAATCCTAAACATAGCATAAAGATCGTATAGTTCGTTTGCTAGAGTTTTGCAATGTCAAGTATCTTTTCCTTAGACCATGAGATCGTGTAACTCCCGGATACCGTAGGAGTGCTTTGGGTGTACCAAACGTCACAACGTAACTGGGTGATTATAAAGGTATACTACGGGTATCTCCGAAAGTGTCTGTTGGGTTGACACGGATCAAGACTGGGATTTGTCACTCCGTATGACGGAGAGGTATCACTGGGCCCACTCGGTAATGCATCATCATAATGAGCTCAAAGTGACCAAGTGTCTGGTCATGGGATCATGCATTACGGTACGAGTAAAGTGACTTGCCGGTGACGAGATTGAACGAGGTATTGGGATACCGACGATCGAATCTCGGGCAAGTAATATATCGATTGACAAAGGGAATTGCATACGGGGTTGATTGAATCCTCGACATCGTGGTTCATCCGATGAGATCATCGTGGAGCATGTGGGAGCCAACATGGGTATCCAAATCCCGCTGTTGGTTATTGACCGGAGAGTCGTCTCGGTCATGTCTGCTTGTCTCCCGAACCCGTAGGGTCTACACACTTAAGGTTCGGTGACGCTAGGGTTGTGAAGATAAGTATATGCAGTAACCCGAATGTTGTTCGGGGTCCCAGATGAGATCCAGGACGTCACGAGGAGTTCCGGAATGGTCCGGAGGTAAAGAATTATATATAGGATGTGCAGTTTCGGCCATCGGGACAAGTTTCGGGGTACCCGATATTGTACCGGGACCACCGGAAGGGTCCCGGGGGTCCACCGGGTGGGGCCACCTATCCCGGAGGGCCCCATGGGCTGAAATAGGAGGGAACCCAGCCCATAGTGGGCTGGGGCGCCAGCCCCTAGGGGGCCCATGCGGCTAGGGCTAAGGGGAAACCCTAGGTGGGGCGCCCCCTTGCCTTGGGGAGCAAGCCCCACCCTAGGCCGCCGCCCCCCTAGTAGATTCCATCTACTAGGGCCGGCGCCCCCCCCATGGCACCCCTATATATAGTGGGGGAGAGGAGGGACTTGACACACCAGCCCCTGGCGCCTCCCTCTCTCCCCGTTACGTCTCTCTTCCTCGTAGTATAGGCGAAGCCCTGCTACTGCGACGCCCTGCATCCACCACCACGCCGTCGTGCTGCTGGATCTTCGTCAACCTCTCCTTCCCCCTTGCTGGATCAATAAGGAGGAGACGTCTCCCGTCCCGTACGTGTGTTGAACGCGGAGGTGCCGTCCGTTCGGCGCTGGTCATCGGTGATTTGGATCACGTTGTGTACGACTACATCATCCCCGTTCGTTGAACGCTTCCGCACGCGATCTACAAAGGTATGTAGATGCATCTCGTGACTCGTTGCTAGATGAACTCCTAGATGATCTTGGTGAAACGAGTAGGCAAATTTTTGTTTTCTGCAACGTTCTCCAACAGTGGTATCACAGCTAGGTCTATGCGTAGTTCTTTTGCGTGAGTAGAACACAATTTGTTGTGGGCATGGATTTGTCAACTCTCTTGCCGCTACTAGTCTTTTCTTGCTTCAGCGGTATTGTGGGATGAAGCGGCCCGGACCAACCTTACACGTACGCTTACGTGAGACCGGTTCCACCGACTAACATGCACTAGTTGCATAAGGTGGCTGGCGGGTGTCTGTCTCTCCCACTTTAGTTGGAGCGGATTCGATGAACAGGGTCCTTATGAAGGGTAAATAGAAGTTGACAAATCACGTTGTGGCTTTCACGTAGGTAAGAAAACGTTCTTGCTAGAACCCTAATTCAGCCACGTAAAACTTGCAACAACAATTAGAGGACGTCTAACTTGTTTTTGCAGCAAGTGCTTTGTGATATGATATGGCCAAAGTTGTGATGAATGATGAATGATCTATATGTGATGTATGAGATGTTCATGCTATTGTAATAGGAATCACGACTTGCATGTCGATGAGTATGACAACCGGCAGGAGCCATAGGAGTTGTCTTTATTCTTTTATATGACCTGCGTGTCATTGAGAAACGCCATGTAAATTACTTTACTTTATTGCTAAACGCGTTATCCTTAGTAGTAGAAGTAATAGTTGGCGAGCAACTTCATGGAGACACGATGATGGAGATCATGATGATGGAGATCATGGTGTCAAGCCGGTGACAAGATGATCATGGAGCCCCAAGATGGAGATCAAAGGAGCTATGTGATATTGGCCATATCATGTCACGTTTATTATTTGATTGCATGTGATGTTTATCATGTTTTGCATCTTGTTTACTTAGAACGACGGTAGTAAATAAGATGATCCCTCATAATAATTTCAAGAAGTGTTCCCCCTAACTGTGCACCGTTGCAACAGTTCGTTGTTTCGAAGCACCACGTGATGATCGGGTGTGATAGATTCTAACGTTCACATACAACGGGTGTAAGGCAGATTTACACATGCAAACACTTAGGTTGACTTGACGAGCCTAGCATGTACAGACATGGCCTCGGAACACAGAAGACCGAAAGGTCGAGCATGAGTCGTATAGAAGATACGATCAACATGAAGATGTTCACCGACGTTGACTAGTCCGTCTCACGTGATGATCGGACACGGCCTAGTTAACTCGGATCATGTTATACTTAGATGACTAGAAGAGGGATGTCTATCTAAGTGGGAGTTCATAAATAATTTGATTTGATGAACTTAATTATCATGAACTTAGTCTAAAATATTTACAATATGTCTTGTAGATCAAATGGCCAACGTAGTCCTCAACTTCAACGCGTTCCTAGAGAAAACCAAGCTGAAAGACGATGGCAGCAACTACACGGACTGGGTCCGGAACCTGAGGATCATCCTCATAGCTGCCAAGAAAGATTATGTCCTACAAGCACCGCTGGGTGACGCACCTGTCCTCCCTGCTGAACAAGACGTTATGAACGCTTGGCAGGCACGTACCGATGACTACTCCCTCGTTCAGTGCGGCATGCTTTACAGTTTAGAACCGGGGCTCCAAAAGCGTTTTGAGAGACATGGAGCATATGAGATGTTCGAAGAGCTGAGAATGGTTTTCCAAGCTCATGCCCGGGTCGAGAGATATGAGGTCTCCGACAAGTTCTTCAGCTGTAAGATGGAGGAAAACAGTTCTGTCAGTGAGCACATACTCACGATGTCTGGATTACATAACCGCTTGACTCAGCTAGGAGTTAATCTCCCAGATTATGCGGTCATTGACAGAATCCTCCAGTCGCTTCCACCGAGCTACAAGAGCTTTGTGATGAACTTCAATATGCAGGGGATGGAAAAGACCATTCCTGAAGTATTTGCTATGCTGAAATCAGCAGAGGTAGAAGTCAAGAAGGAACATTAGGTGCTGATGGTCAATAAAACCACTAAGTTCAAGAAGGGCAAGGGTAAGAAAGCCTTCAAGAAGTACGGCAAGGAAGTTGCCGCGCCCGGCAAGCAAGCTGCCGGGAAGAAGCCAAAGAATGGACCCAAGCCCGAGACTTAGTGTTTTTATTGCAAGGGAAGTGGTCACTGGAAGCGGAATTGCCCCAAATACTTAGCGGACAAGAAGGCCGGCAAAACAAAAGGTATATGTGATATACATGTAATTGATGTGTACCTAACCAGTACTCGTAGTAGCTCTTGGGTATTTGATACCGGTGCAGTTGCTCACATTTGTAACTCAAAGCAGGAGCTGCGGAATAAACGGAGACTGGCGAAGGACGAGGTGACGATGCGCATCGGGAATGGTTCCAAGGTCGATGTGATCGCCGTCGGCATGCTGCCTCTTCATTTACCTACGGGATTAGTTTTAAACCTCAATAATTGTTATTTAGTGCCAGCTTTGAGCATGAACATTGTATCGGGATCTCGTTTAATTCGAGATGGCTACTCATTTAAATCCGAGAATAATGGTTGTTCCATTTATATGAGAGATATGTTTTATGGTCATGCTCCTATGGTGAATGGTTTATTCTTAATGAATCTCGAGCGTAATGCTACACATGTTCATAGTGTGAATACCAAAAGATGTAAGGTTGATAACGATAGTCCCACATACTTGTGGCACTGCCGCCTTGGTCACATAGGTGTCAAACGCATGAAGAAGCTCCATGCAGATGGACTTTTAGAGTCTCTTGATTATGAATCATTTGACACGTGCGAACCATGCCTCATGGGTAAAATGACCAAGACTCCGTTCTCAGGAACAATGGAGCGAGCAACCAACTTATTGGAAATCATACATACTGATGTGTGCGGTCCAATGAGTGTTGAGGCTCGCGGTGGCTATCGTTATGTTCTCACTCTCACTGATGACTTGAGTAGATATGGGTATGTCTACTTAATGAAACACAAGTCTGAAACCTTTGAAAAGTTTAAGGAATTTCAGAGTGAGGTTGAGAATCAACGTGACAGGAAAATCAAGTTTCTACGATCAGATCGTGGAGGAGAATACTTGAGTCACGAATTTGGCACACACTTAAGAAAATGTGGAATAGTTTCACAACTAACGCCGCCTGGAACACCTCAGCGTAACGGTGTGTCCGAACGTCGTAATCGCACTCTATTAGATATGGTGCGGTCTATGATGTCTCTTACCGATTTACCGCTATCTTTTTGGGGCTATGCTTTAGAGACTGCCGCATTCACTTTAAATAGGGCTCCGTCGAAATCCGTTGAGACGACACCGTATGAATTATGGTTTGGGAAGAAACCTAAGCTGTCGTTTCTAAAAGTTTGGGGATGCGATGCTTATGTCAAGAAACTTCAACCTGAAAAGCTCGAACCCAAGTCGGAAAAATGCGTCTTCATAGGATACCCTAAAGAAACTATTGGGTATACCTTCTACCTCAGATCCGAAGGCAAGGTCTTTGTTGCCAAGAATGGATCCTTTCTAGAGAAGGAGTTTCTCTCGAAAGAATTAAGTGGGAGGAAAGTAGAACTAGATGAAGTATTGCCTCTTGAACCGGAAAATGGCGCAACTCAAGAAAATGTTCCTGAGGTGCTAGCACCGACTAGAGAGGATGTTAATGATAATGATCAAGATACTTCTGATCTAGCTCCTACTGAAATTCGAAGGTCCACAAGGACACGTTCCGCACCAGAGTGGTACGGCCACCCTGTCTTGGAAATCATGTTGTTAGACAACGGTGAACCTTCGAACTATGAAGAAGCGATGGCGGGCCCGGATTCCGACAAATGGCTAGAAGCCATGAAATCCGAGATAGGATCCATGTATGAAAACGAAGTGTGGACTTTGACTGACTTGCCTGTTGAACGGCGATCCATAGAAAATAAATGGATCTTTAAGAAGAAGACAGACGCGGATGGTAATGTGACCATCTATAAGGCTCGGCTTGTCGCTAAGGGTTACCGACAAGTTCAAGGGGTTGACTACGATGAGACTTTCTCACCGGTAGCGAAGCTGAAGTCCGTCCGAATCATGTTAGCAATTGCCGCGTTTTACGACTATGAAATATGGCAAATGGACGTCAAAACGGCATTCCTTAATGGTTTCCTTAAGGAAGAATTGTATATGATGCAGCCGGAAGGTTTTGTCGATCCTAAGAATGCTGACAAGGTATGCAAGCTCCAACGCTCGATTTATGGGCTGGTGCAAGCATCTCGGAGTTGGAACATTCGCTTTGATGAGATGATCAAAGCGTTTGGGTTTACGCAGACTTATGGAGAAGCCTGTGTTTACAAGAAAGTGAGTGGGAGCTCTGTAGCATTTCTCATATTATATGTAGATGACATACTTTTGATGGGAAATGATATAGAACTCTTAGACAGCATCAAGGCCTACTTGAATAAGAGTTTTTCAATGAAGGACCTTGGAGAAGCTGCTTATATATTAGGCATCAAGATCTATAGAGATAGATCAAGACGCCTCATAGGTCTTTCACAAAGCACATACCTTGATAAGATATTGAAGAAGTTCAATATGGATCAGTCTAAGAAGGGGTTCTTGCCTGTACTGCAAGGTATGAAATTGAGCTCGGCTCAAAGTCCGACCACGGCAGAAGAAATAGAAGAGATGAGTGTCATCCCATATGCCTCAGCCATAGGTTCTATTATGTATGCCATGCTGTGTACCAGACCTGATGTAAATCTTGCCGTAAGTTTGGTAGGAAGGTACCAAAGTAATCCAGGCAAGGAACACTGGACAGCGGTCAAGAATATCCTGAAGTACCTGAAAAGGACTAAGGAGATGTTTCTCGTTTATGGAGGTGACGAAGAGCTCGTCGTAAAGGGTTACGTCGACGCTAGCTTCGACACAGATCTGGATGACTCAAAGTCACAAACCGGATATGTGTATATTTTGAATGGTGGGGCAGTAAGCTGGTGCAGTTGCAAGCAGAGCATCGTGGCGGGATCTACATGTGAAGCGGAGTACATGGCAGCCTCGGAGGCAGCACATGAAGCAATCTGGGTGAAGGAGTTCATCACCGACCTCGGAGTCATACCCAATGCGTCGGGGCCGATCAAGCTCTTCTGTGACAACACTGGAGCTATTGCACTTGCCAAGGAGCCCAGGTTTCACAAGAAGACAAGGCACATCAAGCGTCGCTTCAACTCCATTCGTGAAAATGTTCAAGATGGAGACATAGAAATTTGTAAAGTACATACGGACCTGAATGTAGCAGATCCGTTGACTAAACCTCTCCCTAGGGCAAAACATGATCAACACCAGAATTCCATGGGTGTTCGATTCATCACAATGTAACTAGATTATTGACTCTAGTGCAAGTGGGAGACTGTTGGAAATATGCCCTAGAGGCAATAATAAAAGCATTATTATTATATTTCCTTGTTCATGGTAATTGTCTTTATTCATGCTATAATTGTGTTATCCGGAAATCGTAATACATGTGTGAATAACAGACACCAACATGTCCCTAGTAAGCCTCTAGTTGACTAGCTCGTTAATCAACAGATAGTCATGGTTTCCTGGCTATGGACATAAGATGTCATTGATAACGAGATCACATCATTAGGAGAATGATGTGATGGACAAGACCCAATCCTAAACATAGCATAAAGATCGTATAGTTCGTTTGCTAGAGTTTTGCAATGTCAAGTATCTTTTCCTTAGACCATGAGATTGTGTAACTCCTGGATACCGTAGGAGTGCTTTGGGTGTACCAAACGTCACAACGTAACTGGGTGATTATAAAGGTATACTACGGGTATCTCCGAAAGTGTCTGTTGGGTTGACACGGATCAAGACTGGGATTTGTCACTCCGTATGACGGAGAGGTATCACTGGGCCCACTCGGTAATGCATCATCATAATGAGCTCAAAGTGACCAAGTGTCTGGTCACGGGATCATGCATTACGGTATGAGTAAAGTGACTTGCCGGTGACGAGATTGAACGAGGTATTGGGATACCGACGATCGAATCTCGGGCAAGTAATATATCGATTGACAAAGGGAATTGCATACGGGGTTGATTGAATCCTCGACATCGTGGTTCATCCGATGAGATCATCGTGGAGCATGTGGGAGCCAACATGGGTATCCAGATCCCGCTGTTGGTTATTGACCGGAGAGTCGTCTCGGTCATGTCTGCTTGTCTCCCGAACCCGTAGGGTCTACACACTTAAGGTTCGGTGACGCTAGGGTTGTGAAGATAAGTATATGCAGTAACCCGAATGTTGTTCGGGGTCCCGGATGAGATCCAGGACGTCACGAGGAGTTCCGGAATGGTCCGGAGGTAAAGAATTATATATAGGATGTGCAGTTTCGGCCATCGGGACAAGTTTCGGGGTACCCGATATTGTACCGGGACCACCGGAAGGGTCCCGGGGGTCCACCGGGTGGGGCCACCTATCCCGGAGGGCCCCATGGGCTGAAATAGGAGGGAACCCAGCCCATAGTGGGCTGGGGCGCCAGCCCCTAGGGGGCCCATGCGGCTAGGGCTAAGGGGAAACCCTAGGTGGGGCGCCCCCTTGCCTTGGGGAGCAAGCCCCACCCTAGGCCGCCGCCCCCCCTAGTAGATTCCATCTACTAGGGCCGGCGCCCCCCCCATGGCACCCCTATATATAGTGGGGGAGAGGAGGGACTTGACACACCAGCCCCTGGCGCCTCCCTCTCTCCCCGTTACGTCTCTCTTCCTCGTAGTATAGGCGAAGCCCTGCTACTGCGACGCCCTGCATCCACCACCACGCCGTCGTGCTGCTGGATCTTCGTCAACCTCTCCTTCCCCCTTGCTGGATCAATAAGGAGGAGACGTCTCCCGTCCCGTACGTGTGTTGAACGCGGAGGTGCCGTCCGTTCGGCGCTGGTCATCGGTGATTTGGATCACGTTGTGTACGACTACATCATCCCCGTTCGTTGAACGCTTCCGCACGCGATCTACAAAGGTATGTAGATGCATCTCGTGACTCGTTGCTAGATGAACTCCTAGATGATCTTGGTGAAACGAGTAGGCAAATTTTTGTTTTCTGCAACGTTCTCCAACAGTGGTATCACAGCTAGGTCTATGCGTAGTTCTTTTGCGTGAGTAGAACACAATTTGTTGTGGGCATGGATTTGTCAACTCTCTTGCCGCTACTAGTCTTTTCTTGCTTCAGCGGTATTGTGGGATGAAGCGGCCCGGACCAACCTTACACGTACGCTTACGTGAGACCGGTTCCACCGACTAACATGCACTAGTTGCATAAGGTGGCTGGCGGGTGTCTGTCTCTCCCACTTTAGTTGGAGCGGATTCGATGAACAGGGTCCTTATGAAGGGTAAATAGAAGTTGACAAATCACGTTGTGGCTTTCACGTAGGTAAGAAAACGTTCTTGCTAGAACCCTAATTCAGCCACGTAAAACTTGCAACAACAATTAGAGGACGTCTAACTTGTTTTTGCAGCAAGTGCTTTGTGATATGATATGGCCAAAGTTGTGATGAATGATGAATGATCTATATGTGATGTATGAGATGTTCATGCTATTGTAATAGGAATCACGACTTGCATGTCGATGAGTATGACAACCGGCAGGAGCCATAGGAGTTGTCTTTATTCTTTTATATGACCTGCGTGTCATTGAGAAACGCCATGTAAATTACTTTACTTTATTGCTAAACGCGTTATCCTTAGTAGTAGAAGTAATAGTTGGCGAGCAACTTCATGGAGACACGATGATGGAGATCATGATGATGGAGATCATGGTGTCAAGCCGGTGACAAGATGATCATGGAGCCCCAAGATGGAGATCAAAGGAGCTATGTGATATTGGCCATATCATGTCACGTTTATTATTTGATTGCATGTGATGTTTATCATGTTTTGCATCTTGTTTACTTAGAACGACGGTAGTAAATAAGATGATCCCTCATAATAATTTCAAGAAGTGTTCCCCCTAACTGTGCACCGTTGCAACAGTTCGTTGTTTCGAAGCACCACGTGATGATCGGGTGTGATAGATTCTAACGTTCACATACAACGGGTGTAAGGCAGATTTACACATGCAAACACTTAGGTTGACTTGACGAGCCTAGCATGTACAGACATGGCCTCGGAACACAGAAGACCGAAAGGTCGAGCATGAGTCGTATAGAAGATACGATCAACATGAAGATGTTCACCGACGTTGACTAGTCCGTCTCACGTGATGATCGGACACGGCCTAGTTAACTCGGATCATGTTATACTTAGATGACTAGAAGAGGGATGTCTATCTAAGTGGGAGTTCATAAATAATTTGATTTGATGAACTTAATTATCATGAACTTAGTCTAAAATATTTACAATATGTCTTGTAGATCAAATGGCCAACGTAGTCCTCAACTTCAACGCGTTCCTAGAGAAAACCAAGCTGAAAGACGATGGCAGCAACTACACGGACTGGGTCCGGAACCTAAGGATCATCCTCATAGCTGCCAAGAAAGATTATGTCCTACAAGCACCGCTGGGTGACGCACCTGTCCTCCCTGCTGAACAAGACGTTATGAACGCTTGGCAGGCACGTACCGATGACTACTCCCTCGTTCAGTGCGGCATGCTTTACAGTTTAGAACCGGGGCTCCAAAAGCGTTTTGAGAGACATGGAGCATATGAGATGTTCGAAGAGCTGAGAATGGTTTTCCAAGCTCATGCCCGGGTCGAGAGATATGAGGTCTCCGACAAGTTCTTCAGCTGTAAGATGGAGGAAAACAGTTCTGTCAGTGAGCACATACTCACGATGTCTGGATTACATAACCGCTTGACTCAGTTAGGAGTTAATCTCCCGGATGATGCGGTCATTGACAGAATCCTCCAGTCGCTTCCACCGAGCTACAAGAGCTTTGTGATGAACTTCAATATGCAGGGGATGGAAAAGACCATTCCTGAAGTATTTGCTATGCTGAAATCAGCAGAGGTAGAAGTCAAGAAGGAACATTAGGTGCTGATGGTCACTAAAACCACTAAGTTCAAGAAGGGCAAGGGTAAGAAAGCCTCCAAGAAGGACGGCAAGGAAGTTGTCGCGCCCGGCAAGCAAGCTGCCGGGAAGAAGCCAAAGAATGGACCCAAGCCCGAGACTTAGTGTTTTTATTGCAAGGGAAGTGGTCACTGGAAGCGGAATTGCCCCAAATACTTAGCGGACAAGAAGGCCGGCAAAACAAAAGGTATATGTGATATACATGTAATTGATGTGTACCTAACCAGTACTCGTAGTAGCTCTTGGGTATTTGATACCGGTGCAGTTGCTCACATTTGTAACTCAAAGCAGGAGCTGCGGAATAAACGGAGACTGGCGAAGGACGAGGTGACGATGCGCGTCGGGAATGGTTCCAAGGTCGATGTGATCGCCGTCGGCACGCTGCCTCTTCATTTACCTACGGGATTAGTTTTAAACCTCAATAATTGTTATTTAGTGCCAGCTTTGAGCATGAACATTGTATCGGGATCTCGTTTAATTCGAGATGGCTACTCATTTAAATCCGAGAATAATGGTTGTTCCATTTATATGAGAGATATGTTTTATGGTCATGCTCCTATGGTGAATGGTTTATTCTTAATGAATCTCGAGCGTAATGCTACACATGTTCATAGTGTGAATACCAAGAGATGTAAGGTTGATAACGATAGTCCCACATACTTGTGGCACTGCCGCCTTGGTCACATAGGTGTCAAACGCATGAAGAAGCTCCATGCAGATGGACTTTTAGAGTCTCTTGATTATGAATCATTTGACACGTGCGAACCATGCCTCATGGGTAAAATGACCAAGACTCCGTTCTCAGGAACAATGGAGCGAGCAACCAACTTATTGGAAATCATACATACTGATGTGTGCGGTCCAATGAGTGTTGAGGCTCGCGGTGGCTATCGTTATGTTCTCACTCTCACTGATGACTTGAGTAGATATGGGTATGTCTACTTAATGAAACACAAGTCTGAAACCTTTGAAAAGTTTAAGGAATTTCAGAGTGAGGTTGAGAATCAACGTGACAGGAAAATCAAGTTTCTACGATCAGATCATGGAGGAGAATACTTGAGTCACGAATTTGGCACACACTTAAGAAAATGTGGAATAGTTTCACAACTAACGCCGCCTGGAACACCTCAGCGTAACGGTGTGTCCGAACGTCGTAATCGCACTCTATTAGATATGGTGCGGTCTATGATGTCTCTTACCGATTTACCGCTATCTTTTTGGGGCTATGCTTTAGAGACTGCCGCATTCACTTTAAATAGGGCTCCGTCGAAATCCGTTGAGACGACACCGTATGAATTATGGTTTGGGAAGAAACCTAAGCTGTCGTTTCTAAAAGCTTGGGGATGCGATGCTTATGTCAAGAAACTTCAACCTGAAAAGCTCGAACCCAAGTCGGAAAAATGCGTCTTCATAGGATACCCTAAAGAAACTATTGGGTATACCTTCTACCTCAGATCCGAAGGCAAGGTCTTTGTTGCCAAGAATGGATCCTTTCTAGAGAAGGAGTTTCTCTCGATAGAATTAAGTGGGAGGAAAGTAGAACTAGATGAAGTATTGCCTCTTGAACCGGAAAATGGCGCAACTCAAGAAAATGTTCCTGAGGTGCCAGCACCGACTAGAGAGGATGTTAATGATAATGATCAAGATACTTCTGATCTAGCTCCTACTGAAATTCGAAGGTCCACAAGGACACGTTCCGCACCAGAGTGGTACGGCAACCCTGTCTTGGAAATCATGTTGTTAGACAACGGTGAACCTTCGAACTATGAAGAAGCGATGGCGGGCCCGGATTCCGACAAATGGCTAGAAGCCATGAAATCCGAGATAGGATCCATGTATGAAAACGAAGTGTGGACTTTGACTGACTTGCCTGTTGAACGGCGAGCCATAGAAAATAAATGGATCTTTAAGAAGAAGACAGACGCGGATGGTAATGTGACCATCTATAAGGCTCGGCTTGTCGCTAAGGGTTACCGACAAGTTCAAGGGGTTGACTACGATGAGACTTTCTCACCGGTAGCGAAGCTGAAGTCCGTCCGAATCATGTTAGCAATTGCCGCGTTTTACGACTATGAAATATGGCAAATGGACGTCAAAACGGCATTCCTTAATGGTTTCCTTAAGGAAGAATTGTATATGATGCAGCCGGAAGGTTTTGTCGATCCTAAGAATGCTGACAAGGTATGCAAGCTCCAACGCTCGATTTATGGGCTGGTGCAAGCATCTCGGAGTTGGAACATTCGCTTTGATGAGATGATCAAAGCGTTTGGGTTTACGCAGACTTA
The DNA here is from genome assembly GCA_034509565.1 of Triticum monococcum. Lineage (NCBI taxonomy): Eukaryota > Viridiplantae > Streptophyta > Magnoliopsida > Poales > Poaceae > Triticum > Triticum monococcum. Next base: position 504,482,030 of record CM067846.1, read on the forward strand.
TGGAGAAGCCTGTGTTTACAAGAAAGTGAGTGGGAGCTCTGTAGCATTTCTCATATTATATGTAGATGACATACTTTTGATGGGAAATGATATAGAACTCTTGGACAGCATCAAGGCCTACTTGAATAAGAGTTTTTCAATGAAGGTCCTTGGAGAAGCTGCTTATATATTAGGCATCAAGATCTATAGAGATAGATCAAGACGCCTCATAGGTCTTTCACAAAGCACATACCTTGATAAGATATTGAAGAAGTTCAATATGGATCAGTCTAAGAAGGGGTTCTTGCCTGTACTGCAAGGTATGAAATTGAGCTCGGCTCAAAGTCCGACCACGGCAGAAGAAATAGAAGAGATGAGTGTCATCCCCTATGCCTCAGCCATAGGTTCTATTATGTATGCCATGCTATGTACCAGACCTGATGTAAATCTTGCCGTAAGTTTGGTAGGAAGGTACCAAAGTAATCAAGGCAAGGAACACTGGACAGCGGTCAAGAATATCCTGAAGTACCTGAAAAGGACTAAGGAGATGTTTCTCGTTTATGGAGGTGACGAAGAGCTCGTCGTAAAGGGTTACGTCGACGCTAGCTTCGACACAGATCTGGATGACTCAAAGTCACAAACCGGATACGTGTATATTTTGAATGGTGGGGCAGTAAGCTGGTGCAGTTGCAAGCAGAGCATCGTGGCGGGATCTACATGTGAAGCGGAGTACATGGCAGCCTCGGAGGCAGCACATGAAGCAATCTGGGTGAAGGAGTTCATCACCGACCTCGGAGTCATACCCAATGCGTCGGGGCCGATCAAGCTCTTCTGTGACAACACTGGAGCTATTGCACTTGCCAAGGAGCCCAGGTTTCACAAGAAGACAAGGCACATCAAGCGTCGCTTCAACTCCATTCGTGAAAATGTTCAAGATGGAGACATAGAAATTTGTAAAGTACATACGGACCTGAATGTAGCAGATCCGTTGACTAAACCTCTCCCTAGGGCAAAACATGATCAACACCAGAATTCCATGGGTGTTCGATTCATCACAATGTAACTAGATTATTGACTCTAGTGCAAGTGGGAGACTGTTGGAAATATGCCCTAGAGGCAATAATAAAAGCATTATTATTATATTTCCTTGTTCATGGTAATTGTCTTTATTCATGCTATAATTGTGTTATCCGGAAATCGTAATACATGTGTGAATAACAGACACCAACATGTCCCTAGTAAGCCTCTAGTTGACTAGCTCGTTAATCAACAGATAGTCATGGTTTCCTGGCTATGGACATAAGATGTCATTGATAACGAGATCACATCATTAGGAGAATGATGTGATGGACAAGACCCAATCCTAAACATAGCATAAAGATCGTATAGTTCGTTTGCTAGAGTTTTGCAATGTCAAGTATCTTTTCCTTAGACCATGAGATCGTGTAACTCCCGGATACCGTAGGAGTGCTTTGGGTGTACCAAACGTCACAACGTAACTGGGTGATTATAAAGGTATACTACGGGTATCTCCGAAAGTGTCTGTTGGGTTGACACGGATCAAGACTGGGATTTGTCACTCCGTATGACGGAGAAGTATCACTGGGCCCACTCGGTAATGCATCATCATAATGAGCTCAAAGTGACCAAGTGTCTGGTCACGGGATCATGCATTACGGTACGAGTAAAGTGACTTGCCGGTGACGAGATTGAACGAGGTATTGGGATACCGACGATCGAATCTCGGGCAAGTAATATATCGATTGACAAAGGGAATTGCATACGGGGTTGATTGAATCCTCGACATCGTGGTTCATCCGATGAGATCATCGTGGAGCATGTGGGAGCCAACATGGGTATCCAGATCCCGCTGTTGGTTATTGACCGGAGAGTCGTCTCGGTCATGTCTGCTTGTCTCCCGAACCCGTAGGGTCTACACACTTAAGGTTCGGTGACGCCAGGGTTGTGAAGATAAGTATATGCAGTAACCCGAATGTTTTTCGGGGTCCCGGATGAGATCCAGGACGTCACGAGGAGTTCCGGAATGGTCCGGAGGTAAAGAATTATATATAGGATGTGCAGTTTCGGCCATCGGGACAAGTTTCGGGGTACCCGATATTGTACCGGGACCACCGGAAGGCTCCCGGGGGTCCACTGGGTGGGGCCACCTATCCCGAAGGGCCCCATGGGCTGAAATAGGAGGGAACCCAGCCCATAGTGGGCTGGGGCGCCAGCCCCTAGGGGGCCCATGCGGCTAGGGCTAAGGGGAAACCCTAGGTGGGGCGCCTCCTTGCCTTGGGGAGCAAGCCCCACCCTAGGCCGCCGCCCCCCCTAGTAGATTCCATCTACTAGGGCCGCCGCCCCCCCATGGCACCCCTATATATAGTGGGGGAGAGGAGGGACTTGACACACCAGCCCCTGGCGCCTCCCTCTCTCCCCGTTACGTCTCTCTTCCTCGTAGTATAGGCGAAGCCCTGCTATTGCGACGCCCTGCATCCACCACCACGCCGTCGTGCTGCTGGATCTTCGTCAACCTCTCCTTCCCCCTTGCTGGATCAATAAGGAGGAGACGTCTCCCGTCCCGTACGTGTGTTGAACGCGGAGGTGCCGTCCGTTCGGCGCTGGTCATCGGTGATTTGGATCACGTTGTGTACGACTACATCATCCCCGTTCGTTGAACGCTTCCGCACGCGATCTACAAAGGTATGTAGATGCATCTCGTGACTCGTTGCTAGATGAACTCCTAGATGATCTTGGTGAAACGAGTAGGAAAATTTTTGTTTTCTGCAACGTTCTCCAACAGCGTGGTACTCCAGCAGGGCTTCGCCAAGCACCGCAAGAGACAAGGAGGGAGAGGGGTAGGGCTGCGCCAAGAAGGAGATTGAATTGTCTCTATGGCAGCCCAAAACCTCAAGTATATATAGGGGGAGGGGAGGGTCTGCGCCCCCACCTAGGTTTCCACCCCTAGGGGTGGCGGCCAGCCCTAGATCCCATCTAAGGGGGGCGGCCAAGGGGGGAGAGAGGGGGGCGCACCACAAGGTGGGCCTTAGGCCCATCTGAGCCTAGGGTTTGCCCCCTTCCACTCTCCCTTGCGCCTTGGGCCTTGGTGGTGGTGGGGGGGGGGGGGGGTGCACCAGCCCACCTGGGGCTGGTCCCCTCCCACACTTGGCCCATGCAGCCCTCCGGGACTGGTGGCCCCACTTGGTGGACCACCGGGACCCTCCCGGTGGTCCCGGTACATTACCGGTAAAACCCGAAACTTTTCCAGCGACCAAAACAGGACTTCCCATATATAAATCTTTACCTCCGGACCATTACGGAACTCCTCGTGATGTCCGGGATCTCATCCGGGACTCCGAACAACATTCGGTGACCACGTATATCTATTCCCTATAACCCTAGCGTCATCGAACCTTAAGTGTGTAGACCCTACGGGTTCGGGAACCATGCAGACATGACCGAGATAACTCTCCGGTCAATAACCAACAGCGGGATCTGGATACCCATGTTGGCTCCCACATGTTCCATGATGATCTCATCGGGTGAACCACGATGTCAAGGACTTAATCAATCCCGTATACAATTCCCTTTGTCTATCGGTACGATACTTGCCCGAGATTCGATCGTCGGTATCCCGATACCTTGTTCAATCTCGTTACCGGCAAGTCTCTTTACTCGTTCCGTAACACATCATGCCATGATCAACTCCTTGATCACATTGTGCACATTATGATGATGTCCTACCGAGTGGGCCCAGAGATACCTCTCCGTTTACACGGAGTGACAAATCCCAGTCTTGATTCGTGCCAACCCAACAGACACTTTAGAAGATACCTGTAGTGTACCTTTATAGCCACCCAGTTACGTTGTGACGTTTGGCACACCCAAAGCACTCCTACGGTATCTGGGAGTTGCACAATCTCATGGTCTAAGGAAATGATACTTGACATTAGAAAAGCTTTAGCATACGAACTACATGATCTTGTGCTAGGCTTAGGATTGGGTCTTGTCCATCACATCATTCTCCTAATGATGTGATCCCGTTATCAACGACATCCAATGTCCATGGTCAGGAAACCGTAACCATCTATTGATCAACGAGCTAGTCAACTAGAGGCTTACTAGGGACATGGTGTTGTCTATGTATCCACACATGTATCCAAGTTTCCTATCAATACAATTCTAGCATGGATAATAAACGATTATCATGAACAAGGAAATATAATAATAACCAATTTATTATTGCCTCTAGGGCATATTTCCAACAGACCTCCTGCCTCGTCCTCATGCGAGCAGAGGACGAGGGCTTCCTCCAAGCGCACGTGGGCCGCGCCCTCACCTTGCCTTCGTGGGTCGGCCCGCTACAGCCTCCCCGCGGCCCAGATTTGCAAGGCAGCTGCGGGCCTGCCTCTTCCTCCACCGACTGGGCCAAGAGCCCATGGTGAGCGCTCCAGTAATATCACACGCCCGCATGTGCCTTGTAATATGCCGTGCCCACTGTTTCGGCCCGTCTAGGTTTTTTTCAGTGTCTGCGATTTTATCTAATTATCCAGGAATTTCATAAATTCAGAAAATGCCTTTAGTTTGCATCGCTCATAACTAAATATCCATGCTTTCATTCAAAACATGTCATATATGAAAATGCTTAGAATATTGTCTAGTTTCATAATGTCCAACTTTCATCCATGTTTAAATTGCTGTTTGTATTAATTTGCTTAGATAACATACTAAAATGGTTTATTTCACAACTAAATAACTGTAGCTCTGAATGTAATAATCTTTATATGTAAATGGGGTAGAAAAATGCCTTGTTTAACATGGTGCACTCATCTTGCATGTTTATCAACTCTAAAATATGGTTTAGGGCAGAACAGTACCAAATCCATAATATGCATATGGGGATTTTTCTGGAATTGTTGTTTTTTATTTTCCGGCCTCATTTATAGTTGCCTAAATAGTTAGTTTACTTATGCCTCACCTCTTGCCATGTTAACCAACATTTATTATTGTTGAGTATCTAACCAGGAGTGAACTAAATAATCAAATATGGTGTTTTGTCAACACGCATCTTGCTACATGTTGAGCTCCACTTAACTTGTAGTTTTGTTTGTGCACTTTGCCATGCCATGCATATTTAAATCGGATATGCATCATCCTTGGTTGTGCATCATGCCATGTTTATCCTTGTGTGTTTACCATGTTGCTTGCTTCTTTCTGGTTTGCTTCTCTCGTTAGCTTCGGTTTTGTTCCGGAGTTGTGAGGATTCGTTCGACAACGTCCGTTTGTCTTCTTTTTGGACTCGTTCTTCTTCCTTGCGGGATCTCAGGCAAGATGACCATTACCCTCGATATCACTTCTATCTTTGCCCGCTAGTTGTTTGTTCTATCGCTACGTCTGAAGGAAATATGCCCTAGAGGCAATAATAAAGTTATTATTTATTTCCTTATATCATGATAAATGTTTATTATTCATGCTAGAATTGTATTAACCGGAAACATAATACATGTGTGAATACATAGACAAACAGAGTGTCACTAGTATGCCTCTACTTGACTAGCTCGTTGATGAAAGATGGTTATGTTTCCTAACCATGGACATGAGTTGTCATTTGATTAACGGGATCACATCATTAGGAGAATGATGTGATTGACTTGACCCATTCCGTTAGCTTAGCACTTGATTGTTCAGTTTGTTGCTATTGCTTTCTTCATAACTTATACATGTTCCTATGACTATGAGATTATGCAACTCCCGTTTACCGGAGGAACACTTTGTGTGCTACCAAACGTCACAACGTAACTGGGTGATTATAAAGGTGCTCTACAGGTGTCTCCAAAGGTACTTGTTGGGTTGGCGTATTTCGAGATTAGGATTTGTCACTTCGATTGTCGGAGAGGTATCTCTGGGCCCTCTCGGTAATGCACATCACTCAAGCCTTGCAAGCATTGCAACTAATAAGTTAGTTGCGGGATGATGTATTACAGAACGAGTAAAGAGACTTGCTGGTAACGAGATTGAACTAGGTATTAGGATACCGACGATCGAATCTCGAGCAAGTAACATACCGATGACAAAGGGAACAACGTATGTTGTTATGCGGTATGACCGATAAAGATCTTCGTAGAATATGTAGGAGCCAATATGAGCATCCAGGTTCCGCTATTGGTTATTGACCGGAGACGTGTCTCGGTCATGTCTACATAGTTCTTGAACCCGTAGGGTCCGCACGCTTAAAGTTTGGTGACGATCGTAATTAGGGTTTTTGTGTTTTGATGTACCGAAGGTTGTTCAGAGTCCCGGATGTGATCACGGACATGACAAGGAGTCTCGAAATGGTCAAGACATAAAGATTGATATATTGGAAGCCTATATTTGGATATCGGAATCGTTTCGGGTGAAATCGGAATTTTACCGGAGTACCGGGGGGTTACCGGAACCCCCGTGGGGGTTAATGGGCCTATATGGGCCCTAAGGGGGAAGAGGAGGGCTGGCCAGGGCAGGCCGCGCGCACCCTCCCCCCTAGTATGAATAGGACAAGGAAGGGGGGGGGGGGGGCGCCCCCCTTTCCTCTTTCCCCTTCCCCTTTCCTTCTCCAACAAGGCAAGAGGGGGGAGTCCTACTCCCGGTGGGAGTAGGACTCCTCCAGGCGCACCCCTAGGGCCGGCCGCACCTCCCCCCTCCCTTCTTTATATACGGGGGCAAGGGGGCACCCCATGACACACAAGTTGATCTTTGTGATCGTTCCTTAGCCGTGTGCGGTGCCCCCTTCCACCATATTCCACCTTGGTCATATCGTAGCGGTGCTTAGGCGAAGCCCTGCGTCGGTAGAACATCATCACCGTCATCACGCCGTCGTGCTGACGAAACTCTCCCTCAACACTCGGCTGGATCGGAGCTCGAGGGACATCACCGAGTTGAACGTGTGGAGAACTCGGAGGTGCCATACGTTCGGTACTTGGATCGGTCGGATCGGGAAGACGTACGACTACTTCCTCTACGTTGTGTCAATGCTTCCATTGCTGGTCTACGAGGGTACGTAGACAACACTCTCCCCTCTCGTTGCTATGCATCACCATGATCTTGCGTGTGCGTAGGAATTTTTTTGGAATTACTATGTTCCCCATCAGTGGCATCCGAGCCTAGGTTTTATGCGTTGATGTTATATGCACGAGTAGAACACAAGTAAGTTGTGGGTGATATAAGTCATACTGCTTACCAGCATGTCATACTTTGGTTCGGCGGTATTGTTGGATGAAGCGGCCAGGACCGACATTATGTGTACGCTTATGCGAGACTGGTTCTACCGACGTGCTTTGCACACAGGTGGCTGGCGGGTGTCAGTTTCTCCAACTTTAGTTGAACCGAGTATGGCTACGCCCGGTCCTTGCGAAGGTTAAAACAGCACCAACTTGACAAACTATCGTTGTGGTTTTGATGCGTAGGTAAGAACGGTTCTTGCTAAGCCCGTAGCAGCCACGTAAAACTTGCAACAACAAAGTAGAGGACGTCTAACTTGTTTTTGCAGGGCATGTTGTGATGTGATATGGTCAAGACATGATACTAAATTTTATTGTATGAGATGATCATGTTTTGTAACCGAGTTATCGGCAACTGGCAGGAGCCATATGGTTGTCGCTTTATTGTATGCAATGCAATTGCACTGTAATGCTTTACTTTATCACTAAGCGGCAGCGATAGTCATGGAAGCATAAGATTGGCGAGACGACAATGATGCTACGATGGTGATCAAGGTGTCGCACCGGTAACGATGGTGATCATGACGGTGCTTCGGAGATGGAGATCACAAGCACAAGATGATGATGGCCATATCATATCACTTATATTGATTGTATGTGATGTTTATCTTTTATGCATCTTATCTTGCTTTGATTGACGGTAGCATTATAAGATGATCTCTCACTAAATTTCAAGATAAAAGTGTTCTCCTTGAGTATGCACCGTTGCCAAAGTTCGCCGTGCCCAGACACCACGTGATGATCGGGTGTGATAAGCTCTACGTCCATCTACAACGGGTGCAAGCCAGTTTTGGACATGCATAATACTCAGGTTAAACTTGACGAGCCAAGCATATGCAGATATGGCATCGGAACACTGAGACCGAAAGGTCGAGCGTCAATCATATAGTAGATATGATCAACATATTGATGTTCACCATTGAAAGCTACTCCATTTCACGTGATGATCAGTTATGGTTTAGTTGATTTGGTGTTGGAAATATGCCCTAGAGGCAATAATAAAATGGTTATTATTATATTTCCTTGTACATGATAATTGTCTATTGTTCATGCTATAATTGTGTTATCCCGAAATCGTAATACATGTGTGAATACATAGACCACAACACGTCCCTAGTGAGCCTCTAGTTGACTAGCTCGTTGATCAAAAGATAGTCATGGTTTCGTGACTATGGACATTAGATGTCATTGATAACGGGATCACATCATTAGGAGAATGATGTGATGGACAAGACCCAATCCAAAGCATAGCTCAAAGATCGTGTAGTTCGTTTGCTAGACCATGAGATTGTGCAACTCCCGGATACCGTAGGAGTTCTTTGGGTGTGCCAAACGTCACAACGTAACTGGGTGACTATAAAGGTGCACTACGGGTATCTCTGAAAGTGTCTGTTGGGTTGGCACGAATCGAGACTGGGATTTTTCACTCCGTATGATGGAGAGGTATCTCTGGGCCCACTTGGTAATGCATCATCATAATGAGCTCAATGTGACCAAGTGGTTGATCACGGGATCATGCATTACGGTACGAGTAAAGTGACTTGCCGGTAACGAGATTGAACGAGGTATTGGGATACCGACGATCGAGTCTTGGGCGAGTAACATACCGATTGACAAAGGGAATTGTATACGGGATTGACTGAATCCTCGACATCGTGGTTCATTCAATGAGATCATCGAGGAGCATGTGGGAGCCAACATGGGTATCCAGATCCCGCTGTTGGTTATTGTCCGGAGAGTCATCTCGGTCATGTCTGCGTGTCTCCCGAACCCGTAGGGTCTACACACTTAAGGTTCGGTGACGCTAGGGTTGTAGAGATATTAGTATGCGGTAACCCGAAAGTTGTTCGGAGTCCCGGATGAGATCCCGAATGTCACAAGGAGTTCTAGAATGGTCCGGAGGTGAAGAATTATATATAGGAAGTCCAGTTTCGGCCATCGGGAAAGTTTCGGGGGTCAACGGTATTATACCGGGACCACTGGAAGGGTCCCGGGGGTCCACCGGGTGGGGCCACCTATCCCGGAGGGCCCCATGGGCTGAAGCAGGGAAGGGAACCAGCCCCTGGTGGGCTGGTGCGCCCCCCTTGGGCCTCCCCCCGCGCCTAGGGTTGGGAACCCTAGGGGTGGGGGGTGCCCCACTTGGCTTGGGGGGCAAGCCACCCCCCTTGGCCGCCCCCCCTTGAGATTCAATCTCTAGGGCCGGCGCCCCCCCCTATGGGACCTATATATAGTGGTGGGGGGGGGGGGGGGAGGGCAGCGGTACCCTAGCCCCTGGCGCCCCCTCTCCCTCCCGTGACACCTCTCCGTCTCGCTGAGCTTGGCGAAGCCTTGCCGAGATCACCGTTGCTTCCACCACCACGCCATCGTGCTGCTGGATCTCCATCAACCTCTCCTTCCCCCTTGCTGGATCAAGAAGGAGGAGACGTCTTCCCAACCGTACGTGTGTTGAACGCGGAGGTGCCGTCCGTTCGGCGCTAGGTCATCGGTGATCTGGATCACGACGAGTACGACTCCATGAACCCCGTTCTCTTGAACGCTTCCGCTCACGATCTACAAGGGTATGTAGATGCACTCCCCTCTCCCTCGTTGCTAGATGACCTCATAGATTGATCTTGGTGATGCGTAGAAAATTTTAAAATTCTGCTACGTTCCCCAACAGTGGCATCATGAGCTAGGTCTATGCATAGTTTCTATGCACGAGTAGAACACAAAGCAGTTGTGGGCATGGATATTGTCAATTTACTTGCCATTACTAGTATTATCTTGATTCGGCGGCATCATGGGATGAAGCGGCCCGGACCGACCTTAAACGTACGCTTACGCGAGACTGGTTCCACCGACTGACATGCACTAGTTGCATAAGGTGGCTAGCGGGTGTCTGTCTCTCCCACTTTAGTCGGATCGGATTCGATGAAGAGGGTCCTTATGAAGGGTAAATAGAAATTGGCATATCACGTTGTGGTTTTGGCGTAGGTAAGAAACGTTCTTGCTAGAAACCTTTAGCAGCCTCGTAAAAACTTGCAACAACAATTAGAGGACGTCTAACTTGTTTTTGCAGCATGTGCCATGTGATGTGATATGGCCAAAAGGATGTGATGAATGATATATGTGATGTATGAGATTGATCATGTTCTTGTAATAGGAATCACGACTTGCATGTCGATGAGTATGACAACCGACAGGAGCCATAGGAGTTGTCTTAATTTATTTATGACCTGCGTGTCAACATAAACGTCATGTAATTACTTTACTTTATTGCTAAACCGTTAGCTATAGTAGTAGAAGTAATAGATGACGAGACAACTTCATGAAGACACGATGATGGAGATCATGGTGTCATGCTGGTGACGATGATCATGGCGTCCCGAAGATGGAGATCAAAAGGAGCAAATGATATTGGCCATATCATGTCACTATTTGATTGCATGTGATGTTTATCATGTTTTACAGCTTATTTGCTTAGAATGACGGTAGCTTAAATAAGATGACCCCTCGTAATAATTTCAAGAAAGTGTTTACCCTAACTGTGCACCGTTGCGAAGGTCCGTTGTTTCAAAGCACCACGTGATGATCGGGTGTGATAGATTCTAACGTTCGAATACAACGGGTGTAAGCCAGATTTACACATGCAATACACTTAGGTTGACTTGACGAGCCTAGCATGTACAGACATGGCCACGGAAGACCGAAAGGTCAAGCATGAGTCATATAGAAGATACGATCAACATGAAGATGTTCACCGATGTTGACTAGTCCGTCTCACGTGATGATCGGACACAGCCTAGTTGACTCGGATCATGTTTCACTTAGATGACTAGAGGGATGTCTATCTGAGTGGGAGTTCATTGAATAATTTGATTAGATGAACTTAATTATCATGAACTTAGTCTAAAATCTTTACAATATGTCTTGTAGATCAAATGGCCCACGCTAATGTTGCCCTCAACTTCAACGCGTTCCTAGAGAAAACCAAGCTGAAAGATGATGGCAGTAACTATACAGACTGGGTCCAGAACCTGAGGATCATCCTCATAGCTGCCAAGAAAGATTATGTCCTAGAAGCACCGCTAGGTGACGCACCCATCCCAGAGAACCAAGACGTTATGAATGCTTGGCAGTCATGTGCTGATGATTACTCCCTCGTTCAGTGCGGCATGCTTTACAGCTTAGAACCGGGGCTCCAAAAGCGCTTTGAGCAACACGGAGCATATGAGATGTTTGAAGAGCTGAAAATGGTTTTCCAAGCTCATGCTTGGGTCGAGAGATATGAAGTCTCCGACAAGTTCTTCAGTTGTAAGATAGAGGAAAATAGTTCTGTCAGTGAGCACATACTCAAAATGTCTGGGTTGCATAACCGCTTGACTTAGCTGGGAGTTAATCTCCTGGATGATGCGGTCATTGACAGAATCCTTCAGTCGCTTCCACCGAGCTACAAGAGCTTTGTGATGAACTTTAATATGCAGGGGATGGAAAAGACCATTCCTGAGGTATATTCAATGCTGAAATCAGCAGAGGTGGAGATCAAAAAGGGACATCAAGTGTTGATGGTGAATAAAACCACTAAGTTTAAGAAAGGCAAGGGTAAGAAGAACTTCAAGAAGGACGACATGGGGGTTGCCGCGCCCGGTAAGCAAGCTGCCGGGAAGAAGCCAAAGAATGGACCCAAGCCCGAGACTGAGTGTTTTTATTGCAAGGTAAGTGGTCACTGGAAGCGGAATTGCCCCAAATACTTAGCGAACAAGAAGGCCGGCAACACTAAAGGTATATGTGATATACATGTAATTGATGTGTACCTTACCAGTACTCGTAGTAGCTCCTGGGTATTTGATACCGGTGCGGTTGCTCACATTTGTAACTCAAAGCAGGAGCTGCGGAATAAGCGGAGACTAGCGAAGGACGAGGTGACGATGCGCGTCGGGAATGGTTCCAAGGTCGATGTGACCGCCGTTGGCACGCTACCTCTACATTTACCTATGGGATTAGTTTTAAACCTCAATAATTGTTATTTAGTGCCAGCTTTGAGCATGAACATTGTATCAGGATCTCGTTTAATTCGAGATGGCTACTCATTTAAATCCGAGAAAAATGGTTGTTCTATTTATATGAGAGATATGTTTTATGGTCATGCCCCGCTGGTGAATGGTTTATTCTTAATGAATCTCGAGCATAATGTTACACATATTCATAGTGTGAATACCAAAAGATGTAAGGTTGATAATGATAGTCCCACATACTTTTGGCACTGCCACCTTGGTTACATAGGTGTCAAACGCATGAAGAAGCTCCATGCAGATGGACTTTTGGAGTCTCTTGATTACGAATCATTTGACACGTGCGAACCATGCCTCATGGGTAAAATGACCAAGACTCCGTTCTCAGGAACAATGGAGCGAGCAACCAACTTATTGTAAATCATACATACTGATGTGTGCGGTCCAATGAGTGTTGAGGCTCGCGGTGGCTATCGTTATGTTCTCACCCTCACTGATGACTTGAGTAGATATGGGTATGTCTACTTAATGAAACACAAGTCTGAGACCTTTGAAAAGTTCAAGGAATTTCAGAGTGAGGTTGAGAATCAACGTGATAGGAAAATCAAGTTCTTACGATCAGATCATGGGGGAGAATACTTGAGTCATGAATTTGGCACGCACTCAAGGAAATGTGGAATAGTTTCACAACTCACGCCGCCTGGAACACCTCAGCGTAATGGTGTGTCCGAACATCGTAATCGCATTCTATTGGATATGGTGCGATCTATGATGTCTCTTATCGATCTACCGCTGTCATTTTGGGGCTATGCTTTAGAGACTATCGCATTCACTTTAAATAGGGCTCCGTCGAAATCCGTTGAGACGACACCGTATGAATTATGGTTTGGGAAGAAACCTAAGCTGTCGTTTCTAAAAGTTTGGGGATGCGATGCTTATGTCAAGAAACTTCAACCTGAAAAGCTCGAACCCAAGTCGGAAAAATGCGTCTTCATAGGATACCCTAAAGAAACTATTGGGTATACCTTCTACCTCAGATCCGAAGGCAAGATCTTTGTTGCCAAGAATGGATCCTTTCTAGAGAAAGAGTTTCTCTCGAAAGAAGTAAGTGGGAGGAAAGTAGAACTTGATGAAGTATTGCCTCTTGAACCGGAGAGTGGCGCAACTCAAGAAAATGTTCCTGAGGTGCCTGCACCGACTAGAGAGGAAGTTAATGATGATGATCATGAAACTTCAGATCAAGTTGCTACTGAACTTCGTAGGTCCACAAGGACACGTTCCGCACTAGAGTGGTAGGACAACCCTGTCCTGGAAATCATGTTGTTATACAATGGTGAACCTTCGAACTATGAAGAACGATGGCGGGCCTAGATTCCAACAAATGGCTGGAAGCCATGAAATCCGAGATAGGATCCATGTATGAAAACAAAGTATGGACTTTGACTGACTTGCCCGATGATCGGCGAGCCATAGAAAATAAATGGATCTTTAAGAAGAAGACAAATGCGGATGGAAATGTAACCATCTATAAAGCTCAGCTTGTCGCTAAGGGTTATCGACAAGTTCAAGGGGTTGACTACGATGAGACTTTCTCACCCGTAGCGAAGCTGAAGTCCGTCCGAATCATGTTAGCAATTGCCGCATTCTATGATTATGAGATATGGCAAATGGATGTCAAAACGGCATTCCTTAATGGTTTCCTTAAGGAAGAATTGTATATGATGCAGCCGGAAGGTTTTGTTGATCCTAAGAATGCTGACAGGGTGTGCAAGCTCCAACGCTCGATCTATGGGCTGGTGCAAGCATCTCGGAGTTGGAACATTTGTTTTGATGAGATGATCAAAGCGTTTGGGTTTCCGCAGACTTATGGAGAAGCCTGCATTTACAAGAAAGTGAGTGGGAGCTCTGTAGCATTTCTCATATTGTATGTGGATGACATACTATTGATGGGAAATGATACAGAATTCTTGGAAAGCATAAAGGCCTACTTGAACAAGTGTTTTTCAATGAAGGATCTTGGAGAAGCTGCTTACATATTAGGCATCAAGATCTATAGAGATAGATCGAGGCGCCTCATTGGTCTTTCACAGAGTACGTACCTTGACAAGATATTGAAGAAGTTCAATATGGATTAGTCAAAGAAGGGGTTCTTGCTTGTGTTGCAAGGTATGAGATTGAGCACGGCTCAATGCCCGACCACAGTAGAAGATAGAGAAAAGATGAGTGCCATCCCCTATGCCTCGGCCATAGGGTCTATCATGTATGCTATGCTGTGTACCAGACCTGATGTAAACCTTGCCATAAGTTTGTTGGGAAGGTACCAAAGTAATCCTGGCATGGAAGACTGAACAGCGGTCAAGAACATCCTAAAGTACCTGAAAAGGACTAAGGATATGTTTCTCGTTTATGGAGGTGACGAAGAGCTCGTCATAAAGGGTTACGTCGATGCTAGCTTCGACACAGATCTGGATGACTCCAAGTCACAAACCGGATACATGTATATTTTGAATGGTGGGGCAGTCAGCTGGTGCAGTTGTAAGCAAGGCGTTGTGGCGGGATCTACATGTGAAGCGGAGTACATGGGAGCCTCGGAGGCAGCACAAGAAGCAATATGGGTGAAGGAGTTCATTACTGACCTAGGAGTCATTCCCAATGCGTCGGGCCCGATGACTCTCTTCTGTGACAACATTGGAGCTATTGCCCTTGCCAAGGAGCCCAGGTTTCACAGGAAGACCAGGCATATCAAGTGTCGCTTCAACTCCATTTGTGAAAGTGTTCAAAATGGAGACATAGAAATTTGTAAAGTACATATGGACCTGAATGTAGCAGATCAGTTGACTAAACCTCTCCCTAGAGCAAAACATGATCAACACCAGAACTCTATGGGTGTTCGATTCATCACAATGTAACTAGATTATTGACTCTAGTGTAAGTGGGAGACTGTTGGAAATATGCCCTAGAGGCAATAATAAAATGGTTATTATTATATTTCCTTGTACATGATAATTGTCTATTGTTCATGCTATAATTGTGTTATCCGAAAATCGTAATACATGTGTGAATACATAGACCACAACACGTCCCTAGTGAGCCTCTAGTTGACTAGCTCGTTGATCAAAAGATAGTCATGGTTTCTTGACTATGGACATTAGATGTCATTGATAACAGGATCACATCATTAGGAGTATGATGTGATGGACAAGACCCAATCCTAAGCATAGCTCAAAGATCGTGTACTTCATTTGCTAGAGCTTTTTCGAATGTCAAGTATCATTTCCTTAGACCATGAGATTGTGCAACTCCCGGATACCGTAGGAGTGCTTTGGGTGTGCCAAACGTCACAACGTAACTGGGTGACTATAAAGGTGCACTACGGGTATCTCCGAAAGTGTCTGTTGGGTTGGCACGAATCGAGACTGGGATTTGTCACTCCGTATGATGGAGAGGTATCTCTGGGCCCACTCGGTAATGCATCATCATAATGAGCTCAATGTGACCAAGTGGTTGATCATGGGATCATGCATTATGGTACGAGTAAAGTGACTTGCCGGTAACGAGATTGAACGAGGTATTGGGATACCGACGATCGAGTCTCGGGCGAGTAACGTACCGATTGACAAAGGGAATTGTATACGGGATTGATTGAATCCTCGACATCATGGTTCATCCGATGAGATCATCGAGGAGCATGTGGGAGACAACATGGGTATCTAGATCCCGCTGTTGGTTATTGACTGGAGAGTCGTCTCGGTCATGTCTGCGTGTCTCCCGAACCCGTAGGGTCTACACACTTAAGGTTCTGTGACGCTAGGGTTGTAGAGATACTAGTATGCGGTAACCCGAAAGTTGTTCGGAGTCCCGGATGAGATCCCGGACATCACGAGGAGTTCCGGAATGGTCCGGAGGTGAAGAATTATATATAGGAAGTCCAGTTTCAGCCATCGGGAAAGTTTCGGGGGTCAACGGTATTGTACCAGGACCACCGGAAGGGTCCCGGGGGTCCACCGGGTGGGGCCACCTATCCCGAAGGGCCCCATGGGCTGAAGTGGGGAAGGGAACCAGCCCCTGGTGGGCTGGTGCGCCCCCCTTGGGCCTCCCCCTGCGCCTAGGGTTGGGAACCCTAGGGGTGGGGGGCGCCCCACTTGGCTTGGGGGGCAAGCCACCCCCTTGGGCGCCGCCCCCTTGAGATTCAACCTCTAGGGCCGGCGCCCCCCTAGGGGCCCTATATATAGTGGGGTGGGGGGGGGAGGGGAGGGAGGGCAGCGGTACCCTAGCCCCTGGCGCCTCCCTCTCCCTCCCGTGACACCTCTCCGTCTCACTGAGCTTGGCGAAGCCCTGCCGAGATCATCGTTGCTTCCACCACGACGCCATCATGCTGCTGGATCTCCATCAACCTCTCCTTTCCCCTTGCTGGATCAAGAAGGAGGAGACCTCTTCCCAACCGTACGTGTGTTGAACGCGGAGGTGCCGTTCGTTTGGCGCTAGGTCATCGGTGATTTGGATCACGACGAGTACGACTCCATCAACCCCGT
Organism: Triticum monococcum; assembly: GCA_034509565.1. NCBI lineage: Eukaryota > Viridiplantae > Streptophyta > Magnoliopsida > Poales > Poaceae > Triticum > Triticum monococcum. The sequence goes on from CM067846.1 coordinate 504,498,788, forward strand.
TCTCTTGAACGCTTCCGCTCGTGATCTACAAGGGTATGTAGATGCACTCCCCTCTCCCTCGTTGCTAGATGACTCCATAGATTGATCTTGGTGATGCGTAGAATATTTTAAAATTCTGCTACGTTCCCCAACATTTGGATCACGTGATCACTTAGAAGATTAGAGGGATGTCTTTCTAAGTGGGAGTTCTTAAGTAATATGATTAATTGAACTTAAGTTTATCATGAACTTAGTACCTGATAGTATCTTGCTTGTCTATGTTTGATTGTAGATAGATGGCCCATGCTGTTGTTCCGTTGAATTATAATGTGTTCCTTGAGAAAGCAAAGTTGAAAGATGATGGTAGCAATTACATGGACTGGGTCTGTAACTTGAGGATTATCCTCATTGCTGCACAGAAGAATTATGTCCTGGAAGCACCGCTAGGTGCCAGGCCTACTGCTGGAGCAACAGCAGATGTTATGAATGTCTGGCAGAGCAAAGCTGATGACTACTCGATAGTTCAGTGCGCCATGCTTTACGGCTTAGAATCGGGACTTCAACGACGTTTTAAACGTCATGGAGCATATGAGATGTTCCAGGAGTTGAAGTTAATATTTCAAGCAAATGCCCGGATTGAGATATATGAAGTCTCCAATAAATTCTATAGCTGCAAGATGGAGGAGAATAGTTCTGTCAGTGAACATATACTCAAAATGTCTGGGTATCATAATAACTTGACTCAACTGGGAGTTAATCTTCCTGTTGATAGTGTCATTGATAGAGTTCTTCAATCACTGCCACCAAGCTACAAGAGCTTCGTGATGAACTATAACATGCAAGGGATGGATAAGACAATTCCCGAGCTCTTCGCAATGCTAAAGGCTGCGGAGGTAGAAATCAAGAAGGAGCATCAAGTGTTGATGGTCAACAAGACCGCCAGCTTCAAGAAAAAGGGCAAAGGGAAGAAGAAGTGGAACTTCAAGAAGAACAGTAAGCAAGTTGTTGCTCAGGAGAAGAAGCCCAAATCTGGACCTAAGCCTGAAACTGAGTGCTTCTACTGCAAGCAGACTGGACAATGGAAGCAGAACTGCCCCAAGTATTTGGCGGATAAGAAGGATGGCAAGGTGAACAAAGGTATATGTGATATACATGTTATTGATGTGTACCTTACTAGAGCTCACAGTAGCACCTAGTATTTGATACTGGTTCTGTTGCTAACATTTGCAACTCGAAACAGGGACTACGGATTAAGCGAACACTGGCAAAGGACGAGGTGACGATGCGCGTGGGAAATGGTTCCAAAGTCGATGTGATCGCGGTCGGCACGCTACCTCTACATCTACCTTCGGGATTAGTTTTAGACCTAAATAATTGTTATTTGGTGCCAGCGTTGAGCATGAACAATATATCTGGATCTTGTTTGATGCGAGACGGTTATTCATTTAAATCAGAGAATAATGGTTGTTCTATTTATATGAGTAATATCTTTTATGGTCATGCACCCTTGAAGAGTGGTCTATTTTTGATGAATCTCGATAGTAGTGATACACATATTCATAATGTTGAAGCCAAAAGATGCAGAGTTGATAATGATAGTGCAACTTATTTTTGGCACTGCCGTTTAGGTCATATCAGTGTAAAGCGCATGAAGAAACTCCATACTGATGGAATTTTGGAATCACTTGATTATGAATCACTTGGTACTTGCGAACCGTGCCTCATGGGCAAGATGACTAAAACTCCGTTCTCCAGTACTATGGAGAGAGCAACGGATTTGTTGGAAATTATACATACAGATGTATGTGGTCCATGAATATTGAGGCTCGTGGCGGATATTGTTATTTTCTCACCTTCACAGATGATTTAAGCAGATATGGGTATATCTACTTAATGAAACATAAGTCTGAAACATTTGAAAAGTTCAAAGAATTTCAGAGTGAAGTTGAAAATCATCACAACAAGAAAATAAAGTTTTTACGATCTGATCATGGAGGAGAATATTTGAGTTACAAGTTTGGTCGACATTTGAAACAATGCAGAATAGTTTCACAACTCACGCCACCCGGAACACCATAGCGTAATGGTGTGTCCGAACATCGTAATCGTACTTTACTAGATATGGTGCGATCTATGATGTCTCTTACAGATTTACCACTATCATTTTGGGGTTATGCTTTAGAGATGGCTGCATTCACGTTAAATAGGGCACCATCGAAATCCGTTGAGATGACGCCTTATGAACTGTGGTTTGGCAAGAAACCAAAGTTGTCATTTCTGAAAGTTTGGGGCTGCGATGCTTATGTGAAAAAGCTTCAACCTGATAAGCTCGAACCCAAATCGGAGAAATGTGTCTTCATAGGATACCCAAAGGAAACTGTTAGGTACACCTTCTATCACAGATCCGGAGGCAAGACTTTCGTTGCTAAGAATGGATCCTTTCTAGAGAAGGAGTTTCTCTCGAAAGAAGTGAGTGGGAGGAAAGTAGAACTTGATGAGGTAACTATACCTGCTCCCTTATTGGAAAGTAATACATCACAGAAACTGGTTTCTGTGACACCTACACCAATTAGTGAGGAAGCTAATGATATTGATCATGAAACTTCAGATCAAGTTACTACTGAACCTCGTAGATCAACCAGAGTAAGATCCGCACCAGAGTGGTACAGTAATCCTGTTCTGGAAGTCATGCTACTAGATCATGATGAACCTACGAACTATGAAGAAGCGATGGTGAGCCCAGATTCCACAAAATGGCTAGAAGCCATGAAATCTGAGATGGGATCCATGTATGAGAACAAAGTGTGGACTTTGGTTGACTTGCCCGTTGATCGGCAAGCAATTGAGAATAAATGGATCTTCAAGAAGAAGACTGACGTTGACGGTAATGTTACTGTCTACAAAGCTTGACTTGTTGCGAAAGGTTTTCGACAAGTTCAAGGGATTGACTACGATGAGACCTTCTCACTCGTAGCGATGCTTAAGCCTGTCTGAATCATGTTAGCAATTGCAGCATTTTATGATTATGAAATTTGGAAAATGGATGTCAAAACTGCATTCCTGAATGGATTTCTGGAAGAAGAGTTGTATATGATGCAACCAGAAGGTTTTGTCGATCCAAAGGGAGCTAACAAAGTGTGCAAGCTCCAGCGATCCATTTATGGACTGGTGTAAGCCTCTCGGAGTTGGAATAAACACTTTGATAGTGTGATCAAAGCATTTGGTTTTGTACAGACTTTTGGAGAAGCCTGTATTTACAAGAAAGTGAGTGGGAGCTCTGTAGCATTTCTGATATTATATGTGGATGACATATTATTGATTGGAAATGATATAGAATTTCTGGATAGCATAAAGGGATACTTGAATAAGATTTTTTCAATGAAAGACCTTGGTGAAGCTGCTTACATATTGGGCATTAAGATCTATAGAGATAGATCAAGATGCTTAATTGGACTTTCACAAAGCACATACCTTGACAAAGTTTTGAAGAAGTTCAAAATGGATCAAGCAAAGAAAGGGTTCTTGCATGTGTTACAAGGTGTGAAATTGAGTAAGACTCAATGTCCGACCACCGCAGAAGATAGAGAGAAAATGAAAGATGTTCCCTATGCTTCAGCCATAGGCTCTATCATGTATGCAATGATGTGTACCAGACCTGATGTGTGCCTTGCTATGAGTCTAGTAGGGAGGTACCAAAGTAATCCAGGAGTGGATCACCGGACAGCGGTCAAGAACATCCTGAAGTACCTGAAAAGGACTAAGGGTATGTTTCTCGTATATAGAGGTGACAAAGAGCTCATCGTAAATGGTTACGTTGATGCGAGCTTTGACACTGATCCGGATAATTCTAAATCGCAAACCGGATACGTGTTTATACTAAATGGTGGAGCTGTCAGTTGGTGCAGTTCTAAACAAAGCGTCATGGCGGGATCTACATGTGAAGCGGAGTACATAGCTGCTTCGGAAGCAGCAAATGAAGGAGTCTGGATGAAGGAGTTCATATCCGATCTAGGTGTCATACCTAGTGCATCGGGTCCAATGAAAATCTTTTGTGACAATACTGGTGCAATTGCCTTGGCGAAGGAATCCAGATTTCACAAGAGAACCAAGCACATCAAGAGACGCTTCAATTCCATTCGGGATTTAGTCCAAGTGGGAGCCATAGAAATTTGCAAGATACATATGGATCTGAATGTTGCAGACCCGCTGACTAAGCCTCTTCCACGAGCAAAACATGGTCAGCACCAATGCTCCATGGGTGTTAAACTCATTACTGTGTAATCTAGATTATTGACTCTAGTGCAAGTGGGAGACTGAAGGAAATATGCCCTAGAGGCAATAATAAAGTTATTATTTATTTCCTTATATCATGATAAATGTTTATTATTCATGCTAGAATTGTATTAACCGGAAACATAACACATGTGTGAATACATAGACAAACAGAGTGTCACTAGTGTGCCTCTACTTGACTAGCTCATTGATCGAAGATGGTTATGTTTCCTAACCATAGACATGAGTTGTCATTTGATTAACAGGATCACATCATTAGGAGAATGATGTGATTGACTTGACCCATTCCGTTAGCTTGGCACTTGATCGTTCAGTTTGTTGCTATTGCTTTCTTCATAACTTATACATGTTCCTATGACTATGAGATTATGCAACACCCGTTTACCGGAGGAACACTTTGTGTGCTACCAAACGTCACAATGTAACTGGGTGATTATAAAGGTGCTCTACAGGTGTCTCCAAAGGTACTTGTTGGGTTGGCGTATTTCAAGATTAGGATTTGTCACTCCGATTGTCGGAGATGTATCTCTGGGCCCTCTCAGTAATGCACATCACTCAAGCCTTGCAAGCATTGCAACTAATAAGTTAGTTGCGGGATAATGTATTAGGGATTGAGTGAAGAGACTTGCCGGTAACGAGATTGAACTAGGTATTAGGATACCGACGATCGAATCTTGGGCAAGTAACATACCGATGACAAAGGGAACAACGTATGTTGTTATCTGGTCTGACCGATAAAGATCTTCGTAGAATATGTAGGAGCCAATATGAGCATCCAGGTTCCGCTATTGGTTATTGACCGGAGACGTGTCTCGGTCATGTCTACATAGTTCTTGAACCCGTAGGGTCCGCACGCTTAAAGTTTGGTGACGATCGTAATTAGGGTTTTTGTGTTTTGATGTACCGAAGGTTGTTCGGAGTCCCGGATGTGATCACGGACATGACGAGGAGTCTCGAAATGGTCGAGACATAAAGATGCTTGAAAAAACATGAACACTGAGCTACGGCAAATCACACAGAACATGTTCAAACAAGCATGGCAAAAGTGCAAAAGATATCAGCTTCACAGACTTAGTGAAAATACTAACATGTCAAAAACAACATCAGGAAGCACTATTTAGAGTAAGCAAAAAACATGCCACAGGATCATATCATGGCAAATAAAGGCATGGCGTGATTATGCACAAAGCATAGAACAAAAGTCCCTTACTGAACATGATCCAAAAAGGCACAGAAGATATGATGGCACCCATGTAAACATAGCAAGTTTTATTAACAGAGTCAGACTTGGAAGAAAAACAGAGCATGGTATAAACAGATTCATGATAGCAACTTTGCGAGCTCATGCCACTCACCACAAAGTATTAAATGACAGCATAAGCATACCAATGGCGAGATATCATGTTCATGAAGCCAACCATGGCAATGGCAAGTTAATAGGATGCAGGGATCACTAGCAAAACACATGGCAATTTTGATTAACATGTTAACAATCTGCCAGGAATAATTTATAGCAAACATAGAGCAAGCAAATGACATGCTAGAGCACTCCATAATTGCAAAAAGGGACATGAATGGATAGAGAATAACCACATGTTCAAAACATACTTACTGAAGTATCTCAAAATAAGCATGGATCTCATAGTAGCATCAAGTTTAGATGGCATCAAAATAACAGCAAGAAAAGGACTTAGCAAAAACCCATGTCCCTGAAAACAGCAACATCACGGAGCCTAGTTTGCATGCTTGTGCTAGTTACCACATAGATCACAAAAATACAAGCCTTTCACCTCTATAAAGATGGCATGATGTAGTTCAAAACACATGTATACCTCATGCTCATAGAATGCACACATCAAATAAAACAAAAATGACAAATCACCATGATCTAATAAGTATCAGCAGTTAACATTTTATAGCACTCTTGCAACAATAAAAACGACATCAAAATAGCCAGCAACATGCATGGAAGTGCTGCTAACATGAAGAGCTCAACGAGACAAACACTTTGACATATAGGACTTGGTAGTTTCCTAGAAAAAAACATGAGCGCTAGATAACTATACGATGCACAGGGTGCTGGATAGAGGCAAAGCTCACCATGGGCTTTAGCCAGAATCGGAGGAGGGATCTGGGCCGGGTCATGGGGCCCACGCAATTGCAGCAGCCTCTAGCGGCACGCACGCGCAGACGAGGGGGAGGTCGCGCCGGCGACGAGCCCAGAACGGCGGGGGATGACGAGGAGCGGCAGATCCAGGTGTGGGCGACATCGGGGAGGCGCTGGGGCGGCGGATCCAGGGGTGCCAAGCCCTGATCTGGCCAGAGCAGGGTGGTGCGACGCGCTTCGGTGAGCAGCAAGGCGGCGAGGATCTCAGGCGAGCTCCTGCACGACCTGCGGAGAGAGAGAGGTCAGGGGTGAGAGAAAGAGAGAGAGCGAGGGAAAACGAGAGGAGGAGAGGGCGCAGGACAGGCCTAGGAGGTCGTCGGAGTTGGCTGCCGGCGGCAGCATGACGAGGCAGGCCTGACTGACGCGGGACGAAGCAGCGGGAGGTGCGCGACTCTGCGGGCGCGCGGAGACGGCGGTTGCGGGCGGCTTCGGGCCCGGTTGCGGCCCGGGGCGGGCCGGTTGCGGGCTTCCGCGGGCCCGGCGGTGAAGTGGGCATGATACAGCCATTTTGCATCATGCTTTTATATCGATATTTATTGCATTGTGGGCTGTTATTTCACTTTATGTCACAATACTTATGGCTATTCTCTCTTATTTTACAAGGTTTACATAAGGAGGGAGAATGCCAGCAGCTGGAATTCTGGGCTGGAAAGGAGCAAATATTAGTGACCTATTCTGCATAACTGCAAAAGTCCTGAAACTCCACGGAACATCTTAAAATAAATAAAGAAAAATCCTCGCCAAAGATGAAGGCCAGGGGGCCCACACCCTTCTCACGAGGGTGGGGGGCGTGCCCCCTACCTCGTGGGTCCCCTGGTGGCTCTCCGACGTCCATCTTCTCCTATATGAAGTCTTTCGATGAGAAAAAAATTAAGAGGAAACTTTTCGGGCCGAGACTCCGCCGCCATGAGGTGGAACCTTGGCGGATCCAATCTAGAGCTCCGGCAGAGCTGTTCTGCCGGGGAAACTTCCCTCCGGGAGGGGGAAATCATCACCATCGTCATCACCAACGCTCCTTTCATCGGGAGAGGGCAATCTCCATCAACATCTTCACCAGCACCATCTCATCTCCAAACCCTAGTTCATCTCTTGTATCCAATTCTTGTCTCAAAGTCCGGGATTGGTGCTAGTAGGTTGCTAGTAGTGTTGATTACTCCTTGTAGTTGATGCTAGTTGGTTTATTTGGTGGAAGATCATATGTTCAGATCATATATGCGTATTATTACCCCTCTGATTATGAACATGAATATGCTTTGTGAGTAATTACGTTTGTTCCTGAGGACAAGGGAGAAGTCTTGCTATTAGTAGTCATGTGAATTTGGTATTCGTTTGATATTTTGATAAGATGTATGTTGTCTAGCCTCTAGTGGTGTTATGCGAACGTCGACTACATAACACTTCACCATTATTTGGGCCTAGCGGAAGGCATTGGGAAGTAATAAGAAGATGATGGGTTGCTAGAGTGACAGAAGCTTAAACCCTAGTTTATGCGTTGCTTCGTAAGGGGCTGACTTGGATCCACATGTTTCATGCTATGGTTAGGTTTACCATAATACTTTTGTTGTAGTTGCAGATGCTTGCAATAGAGGTTAATCATAAGTGGGATACTTGTTCAAGTAAGAACAGCACCCAAGCACCGGTCCACCCACATATCAAATTATCAAAGTATCGAACGCGAATCATATGAACGTGATGAAAACTAGCTTGACGATATTCCCATGTGTCCTCGGGAGCGCTTTTTCCTATTATAAGAGTTTGTTCTGGCTTGTCCTTTGCTACAAAAAGGATCGGGCACCTTGCTGCACTTTATTTACTTTTGTTACTTGTTGCTCGTTACAATTTATCTTATCACAAAACTATCTGTTACCACTTATTTCAATACTTGCAGAGAATACCTTGTTGAAAACTGCTTATCATTTCCTTCTGCTCCTCGTTGGGTTCGACACTCTTACTTATCGAAAGGACTATGATAGATCCCCTATACTTGTGGGTCATTAGGGCGCGGGGCGATGATGTGGCAGCGCAGGATTGGTCCAGGCGCATTGGCGGACATGTCCGGGCGGTGGGAGGATATGTCCGGCGGTGCGAGGTGGAAGGAGGCTAGGGTTAGACCGCGAATTTCGGAGGGGAAGGTGTATATATTGGTAGAAGGAGTTAGGAGTGTCCAAATGAGGTGCGGTTTTGGCCCACTGTCTAGTGGTCAAGTAGAGTTGAGCAATAGAGAGCTCAAATTAATTTTGCAAAAGACTGTTAATAGGTCTAGAAAGAATTGGTCTAAGAAACTTGATGATGCATTATGGGCATATAGAACTGCATACAAAAATCCTATGGGCATGTCTCCGTATAAAATGGTTTATGGAAAAGCATGTCATTTACCTCTCGAACTAGAACATAAGGCATATTGGGCTATTAATGAGCTTAATTATGATTTTATACTTGCTGGTGAGAAGAGGTTATTTGATATTAGCTCACTTTATGAATGGAGAACCCAAGCTTATGAAAATGCCAAGTTGTTTAAAGAAAAAAATTAAAAGATGGCATGACAAAAGGATACAAAAGCGTGAGTTTAATGTAGGTGATTATGTATTGCTATACAAATCTCGTTTGAGATTTTTTGCAGGAAAACTTCTCTCTAAATGGGAAGGCCCCTATGTTATCAAAGAGGTCTATCGTTCCGGTGCCATAAAAATCAACAACTTCGAGGGCACAAATCCGAAGGTGGTAAACGGTCAAAGAATCAAACATTATATCTCAGGTAATCCCATAAATGTTGAAACCAATATTATTGAAACCGTAACCCCGGAGGAATACATAAGGGACACTTTCCGGAACGTTTCAGACTCCAAAAAGGAATAGGTATGTGGTATGGTAATTAAACCGACTCCAAAACAATTTTAAGGCAATATTTCTCCGTTTTGGAATATTTAGAAAAATAGAAAGATAAGTAGCAGTTCGGGAAGGACACGAGGGCCCCATGAGGGTGGTGGGCGCGCCCCCTACCTCGTGAGCACATCATGTGCCTTCTGGACTCCGTTTTCTTGCACGTTACGTATTTTGGTCGGTAAATATTCATTATATAACCTCCCGAAGGTTTTGATTCCCATATCACGCAAACCTCCTCTGTTCTTGTTTCGAGCTGTTTTCTGTTAGGGTTTTCCAGGCTAGGCATCATGTCGTCTCCCTCCTCGAACAATGGTGACAACGATGCTTGGCTAATGAAGATAGATCTGAAGAGAGAAGAACCCACGAGGGTCAACAAGGATGAAAGGATCAAGAAGGCCACGGAGGATCAAGCTCCGGCAACAAAAGACATCCTTTAACTTGATCATAACCTTCTTACCCCAACTGAGATCGAAGCTTTCAAGATGATTGAGTTAGCTCATATACAAAACAAGTATCTCACACAAGAAAATATTTTGTTGAAGGAGCACATTGTCGCACTCAAGGGCATTATTCGCAAGCTGGAGGACCTCTTACGCTCGATGTGCGATTATCCGTGACCACCACCTTCTTCACCGACAAAGGATATATAGTCACATGGGTATGAGCACTCCCCTTGGCAACTGCCAAGCTTGGGGGAGGTGCCCCGGTATCGTATCACAATCACAACTCCTATCTTTACTGTTTTCTTAGTTCGATCCTATTAGTAGTATCTTGATCTAGTAGAATAAAGTTTGTGGCATGATCTAGTTTTGAGTTTTACTTTTTGATCTCTATTTGTTCCGTGAGTTATATAATACAGATTAGTGTTGAGTCAAGGGCATGATTATTTTTCCATGATCTTGGGTGAATAAAAGAAAGAGAAAAAGAATAAAAAGAAACAAAAAGCTCATATTGATCTTATTGAGAGTAATGACTTCACATAGAAAGAGTATGATGATTAAAAGTTGTTGGGAGTTGGCAGACATAGCTTTGGTCATTGTTGCAATTAATAGGAAGTAATAAGGGAAGAGAGGTTTCACATATAGATATATTATCATTGACATCTTTTATGATTGGGAGCACTCATTAAAATATGACATGCTAAAGAGTTGATGTTGGACAACGAAGACAACGTAATGAGTTATGTCTTTCTTATATCTGAAATAAAGTATGTTGTCATGGTTCCTCTAACTTGTTGAGCTTGCCTTTCCCCCTCATGCTAGCCAAATTCTCAGCACCAAGTAGAAATACTACTTGTGCTTCCAAATACCCTTAAACCAGTTTTGCCATGAGAGTCCACCATATCTACCTATGGATTGAGTAAGATCCTTCAAGTAAGTTGTTATCGGTGCAAAGCAATAAAAATTGCTCTAAATATGTATGATTGATTGGTGTGGGAGAAATAAGCTTTATACGATCTTGTGATGTGGAAGTAATAAAAGCGACAGACTGCATAATAAAGGTTCATATCACAAGGGGCAATATAAAGTGACGTTCTTTCGCATTGAGATTTTATGCATCCAACCATAAAAGTGCATGGCAACCTCTGCTTCCCTCTGCGAAGGGCCTATCCTTTATCATTATCTTCTACCTTATGCAAGAGTCACGGTGATCTTCACCTTTCCTTTTTCATTTTATCCTTTGGCAAGCTCAGCATGTTGGAAAGAACATGATATATATATATATATATAATTGGATGTAGGGGAGCATGAACCATTATTGTTGACATTACCCTTGAGGTAAAAGGTTGTGGGGCAAAACTATAAGCCCCTACCTTTCTCTGTGTCCGATTAAAACTTCATAACCACAAGTATTGCGTGAGTGTTAGCAATTATGGAGGAATAAATGATAGCTGAGTATGTGGACTTGCTTTTTAGCTCTGACATAGACTCTTTCCGATGTTATGATAAATTGCAATTGCTTCAATGACCGAGATTATAGTTTGTCGGAGCCCAATAAGGTTTATGATTTATACTTTTGCATTGTGAATAGATCATCACTTGAACATAAGTAATCATATGAAAAAATCTATATAAGTTGCTGTAATGAGAATAATCATGATGCCTTCATGTCCGTATTTTATTTTTATCGACGCCTCTACCTCTAAACATGAGTACATATTTATTGTTATCGGCTTTTCGCTTGAGGACAAGCGAGGTCTAAGCTTGGGGGAGTTGATACGTCCATTTTGCATCATGCTTTTATATCGATATTTATTGCATTGTGGGCTGTTATTTCACTTTATGTCACAATACTTATGGCTATTCTCTCTTATTTTACAAGGTTTACATAAGGAGGGAGAATGCCGGCAGCTGGAATTCTGGGCTGGAAAAGGAGCAAATATTAGAGACCTATTATGCGTAACTCCAAAAGTCCTGAAACTCCATGGAACATCTTAAAATAAATAAAGAAAAATCCTCGCCAAAAATGAAGGCCAGGGGACCCACACCCTTCTCACGAGGGTGGGGGCGCGCCCCCTGAGGGAGTCCTGGATTAGGGGGTGTTCGGGTAGCCGGACTATACCTTCAGCCGGACTCCTGGACTATGAAGATACAAGATTGAAGACTTCGTCCCGTGTCCGGATGGGACTTTCCTTGGCGTGGAAGGCAAGCTTGGCGATGCGGATATTCAAGATCTCCTACCATTGTAACCGACTCTGTGTAACCCTAACCCTATTCGGTGTCTATATAAACCGGAGGGTTGTAGTCTATAGGACATCAACTCCATATACAACAATCATACCATAGGCTAGCTTCTAGGGTTTAGCCTCCTTGATCTCGTGGTAGATCTACTCTTGTACTACCCATATCATCAATATTAATCAAGCAGGAGTAGGGTATTACCTCCATCGAGAGGGCCCGAACCTGGGTAAAAACATCGTGTCCCTTGTCTCCTATTACCATCCGGCCTTGACGCACAGTTTGGGACCCCCTACCCGAGATCTGCCGGTTTTGACATCGACATTGGTGCTTTCATTGAGAGTTCCTCTGTGCCGTCGCAATCAGGAAGGATGCCTCCTCCCGTCTTTAAAGACGGCGCCGTTGCTAAGGGAGCCTTGGCTGTCGGCCAAACTCTCCGGCTAGGTGGTTTCCTCATGACCGCCTGTTCGGCTGTTGCGCCGACGGTGACCTCTCGGGTCATCAAAAGCAACCTACACGTCAGCTCGGAGCTCGTCAAGCAGCTAGATCCAATGGAGCTCTCTTCCGTAAATGAGCTCTTGGATCGCATCGCTGCCCTGGGGGTCGCTACGGATTATGACTAGGTTGGGCTTAAACCCGATCTAAGAGAAATTAACTCTCCCCAAGTCACCCACCACGTTGCCGTGGTAGAGGTGCAGTGCGGCGACCCTTCATCTATTTTAAGGACTAGCTACGTCCGAATTCCTGACCCCTCCAAGCCGGATACCCGCGGAGGGGAGGATGTAACTCAAGACCTTAGCTTAGGATCAGGCAACAGGCTAGATTCATTGGACAACATCCAAGAATCCGAACTTCAGAGTTCGAAAACTCTTCGGCCTCCGAATCGCGGATTGGGTGAGGTTTCAGATTCAACGACACCTGCCCACCCGAACATAAGAGATCTCTCCCAAATCAGGCAGAGGCCCGAGGAAACAGTACATCATTACTGGGCCAGATTCCTCCTGGTTATGAACAGGATAAAGGATTGCCGCGAGGGAGACACAATCTCAATTTTTTGCAGTAATTGCACGGACGAGGGAATCCTTAACGCTGTAAGTCAACGTGATATTACACGCTTCGCTGACTTGGCGTCCATAGTACAAAAATACTGTGCGATGGAAAGCGCCTGGAAAACCGAAATAAATTTTTGGGATAATCCGGCCTTGAATAGTAATCCCGTCCGAACTAAGAGGGTGCATCATCATAGGACACCCGGGATAAACACCAAAAAGCCAAAACTCTCTACAAGGCATGGAACCGTACTGGAAAGGTGGCTTGATGGACCCTATAGAATTCACAGTACAGAGGACGCCACACCAATTCATAGCCTTAGAGCATGTTGGATACTCCGGCAGGTGGCCAAAATTGGCGAGGACCTCTTAATTCTGGAGGCCGCGGAAAGCCAGCCCGAGGACACCAGTACCGTTCTCACTGTCTTCGAGACTTTCGCATCAAACAATATGCGAAAAAGAACACTCCGCAGCCTCGCCGAAGTCTATCAAGTTGCAACAATAAATCCATGGAGCGACACTGCTATTACCTTCAACGCAAGTGATGAACCTAGATTCCGAACAGCCCGAGCACCAGCCGCATTGGTCCTCAGTCCCATAGTGGACGGCTTTCGCCTCACCAAGGTGCTCATGGATGGAGGCATCGGACTAAACCTCATTTATGAGGAAACCCTTCAAAAAATGGAAATAGACTGGAACCGCATCGAGCGAAGCAGCACAACCTTTAGAGGAATAATCCCCAGTCGGGAAGCGCGCCGCACAGGAAAAATCACACTAGATGTGGTGTTCGGCACGCCGGATAATTACAGGTCTGAAGAAGTCACGTTTCAGGTGGCCCCGTTCAAAAGCGGATATCACACTTTACTAGGGCGTAAAGCATTCAAAATCTTCCAAGCAATACCCCATTACGGGTACATGAAGCTTAAGATGCCCGGGCCGAACGGAATTATCACTCTAGCTAGTGATCCAGACATAGCACTCCGCGCCGAAAACAAGACGGCCACATTAGCCCTTGAGGCACTATCCGAGGCCTTAGCGGCCGAGGAACTGACTGCGCTGTGCTCCACGGTTAACAGGGATGATGTCATACTCGACAAGAGATCCAAATCCACATCCTTCAAGCCAGCTGACGAAATAGTCAAATTCCAGGTCCATCCAACGGACCCCAATAAAACAACTTCCATCGGGGCACGACTGAACCCTGATGTAGACGCCGCACTGCGAGAGTTCCTATGAGAGAACTAGGACATTTTCGCCTGGCACCCTTCAGACATGCCAGGGATCCCATGCAGGCTGGCCGAACATAGCTTAAATATCCTAAAAGGATTCAAACCTGTCAAACAAGCGCTTCGGCGTTTTTCCGAACCCAAGAAATAGGCTATGGGAGAGGAGCTAGCCAAGCTATTGGAGGCCGGATTCATTAGAGACATAAAACATCCGGACTGGCTAGCAAACCTGGTGATGGTACCAAAGAAGGACAAATCCTGGCGCCTGTGTGTCGATTTTAAAGACCTTAACAAGGCTTGCCCAAAGGATCCCTTCCCCCTCCCCCGTATCGATCAAATTATCGATGCCACCGCAGGACACGATTCGTTGTGTTTCCTCGATGCATACTCCGGTTACCATCAAATCAAGATGGCAGAATCAGACCAAGCCGCAATAACATTCATCACACCATACGGCTCATTCTGCTTCAACACAATGCCCTTCGGGCTGAAAAACGCCGGCGCAAGATATCAGCGCATGATCCAGACATGTCTGGCAAACCAGATCGGCAAAACAGTGGAGGCGTATGTGGATGATGTGGTCGTCAAATCAAGACATGTCGAATCTCTAGTAGATGACTTGAGGCTTACATTCGATAACCTCCGAAAATATGACATCAAGCTCAACCCGGAAAAATGCGTCTTCGGCATTCCAGCCGGAAAGCTCTCGGGCTTCATTGTGTCCGGTAGAGGAATTGAAGCAAATCTAGCCAAGATCCGAGCCTTGTCACAATTGGATATCCCAAAGGACCTCAAACAAATACAAATATTAACCGGATGCGTGGCGGCTTTAAGCTGCTTCATCTCCCGCTTGGGAGAAAAGGCACTACCCCTCTATCGCCTCCTTCGGCGCACTGAACACTTCGAGTGGACGGATGCCGCCACGGCTGGACTTGATGAAATAAAAGCCATATTGGCAACAAACCCAGTCCTGGCCGCGCCGAACACCGGCGAACCAATGTTATTGTACATTGCAGCAACACATCAAGTTGTTAGCGCAGTGCTCGTTGTCGAGCAGGAAACGGATGGACACAAATTCCCCCTTCAAAGGCCGGTCTACTACGTGTCCACTGTCCTCACTCCATGCAAATCACGGCACCCGCATTATCAAAAGATTGCATACGCGGTATTAATGCAATCCCGAAAGCTACGACACTACTTTCAAGAGTGTTCCATAACAGTAGCCTCGGAAGTACCAGTCAATGATATTATCAACAACCGCGATGCAACGGGCCGGATTACAAAATGGGCCATCGAGCTTCTCCCGTTCGATAAAACCTATAAGCCACGGCGAGCTATTAAATCGCAAGTCTTGGCCGACTTCGTCGCAGAATGGACGGAGGCGGAGCTCCCTAAAGAGTACGACACATATTCAAACTGGATTATGCATTTCGACGGTTCCAAAATGTTGGCCGGACTGGGGGCTGGCATTGTCCTGACGTCCCCCATAGGAGACACAGTCCAATATGTGCTCCAGATCATGTACACGGATTCCAACAATGCAGCCGAATATGAGGCCCCCCTACATGGTCTCCGGATAGCAGTATCCATGGGTATCCAGTGCCTAGAGGTATGCGGGGATTCAAACCTCGCGATATCCCAAATAAATGGAGACTTCGACGCCAAGGACCCAAAAATGGTAGCTTACCGCAACGCCGTCCTAAAAATGTCAGCTTGGTTCGAAGGGCTGGAGTTTCACCATATAGCCCGAGAAAACAATCAAGCAGCGGACGTCCTGGCACGCATCGGAGCAAAACGCGATGCAGTCCCCCCAACATCTTTTTGGAAAGATTGTTCAAACCATCCGTAGCATGGGAGGGGGAACCCGCAAATAACAGCCCGGACCCAGCCGCACCACTCGACGCCGAACAATCTGACATAATTGGAGGCTCTGCCAATGAAATTACACCTTCAGCCCACGTAATAATGGCGGTTATCGCCCCGTGGACAGAACCATTCCTAGCCTACCTTACTAGGCAGGAACTCCCGGAGGACCAAAATGAGGCCCGCTGCATAGTGCGGTGATCTAAAGCCTATAGAGTCCATGAGGGAGAGCTTTATAAGAAAAGCACTACCGGAGTCCTTCAAAGGTGCATCTCCGAAGAGGAAGGGCGGAACCTTCTGGCTGAAATTCATGCCGGATTTGGTGGTTACCATGTCGCTGCTCTGTCACGACCGATTTTCCAATAAAAATATTTATTGAAAAACCAATCTTTTGAGTCCAGCATGAGAGAAATCCTCCTCACTGGTAGACAAATTCTTGATACAATAAGCCAGTAGCATAGGATATATTACAGGGTTGAGCTAGGGCTGCTCAACAAATTATTACAAGCGCGCCAATAATTATACATAATGGCGGATTTAACACAATGGTGTGGTGGCATACTACTGGCTCGAGGATAAAGTGATGGTGGAATAACACAGTGGGGAGTGTGATAACATGACTCTCAGACTGGCATCTCATCGAGCGTCGAGGTGAGGCTCGATGAATGTTATTCGAGTTGCGGAAGCGGATATAATACAGTGACCAAATCCAGGGTCGCACGAGACTGACTGGGAATCCTCTAGGCGTCGGACTTGCTATCGAACTCTTCATCCATGAGATCGCCTTCGTCAGCATCTGGCCAAATCAACAAGCCAGTGAGTACTTTGAAAGTACTCGCAAGATAGTTCAGACGTAAGATATAACAAATGCATGCATGAATGCGTCATGATTAATTTTTCCAATGCACATTCAAAAATTTGCATAACGAAGTAAGTACAAGGGAAACGGCGGTAGTCCGCCTGAAATCCCAACAAAATATAAATGAAAACCGATCGGGTGTCTGAAGAGACGCCTCGAAAGGTGAACAAATAATAACAAAAAAAAATCATGCCACAGTCAGGCGTCTTAGCGACACCACATAAAGGGCTTTAAAGGAAATGCCACAGTCGGGCGTCTTAGCGACACCACATAAAGGGCTTTAAAAGAAATGCCACAGTCGGACATCTGGGCGACATCACAGAAAGGGCTTTAAAAGAAATGCCACAGTCGGACGTCTGAGCGACATCGCAGAAAGGGCTTTAAAAGAAATGCCACAGTCGGACGTCTGAGCGACATCACAGAAAGGGCTTTAAAAGAAATGCCACAGTCGGACGTCTGAGCGACATCACAGAAAGGGCTTTTATTCACAAGTAAATAATACTCATAATAAATATTCAATTCATGATAATAAACGGGTTAGTCCATCCACAGGAATAAACATTTAACCGGGCTCAGCACTCATGTGATTCACCGGAGTATCTGTCACCAAAACTGGCACTTGTCAGAATAAGTTAGCGCAAAATTTGGATATGGATAAGATGATTTGGAGATTTATGACTCTGCAGAGTTTGTACAAAAATTTCCCACAGTTAATGGATTTCCGTAGTCACGAAGGACTAGTTCCGTTTACGGTATTTCGGAAGAAAACACAGCTAACCAGTACACACCCATCCTACCTCTCGATGCCAGGACTCACCCTAGACATCGTCCAAGAAAAACTTTTGAGACGGGGAGATCACAATCTCGAATAGCATGGGATCAAATTTATATACGCGCGCTCTAAGGGGTGCCCCCCTCTTGGTCCCAACCGGAAACACCCATGCCCCCTGACCGGATGACTGGCTTTAATCCAGGGCCATGGAACCATCATCCCGGCCTCTCCTTTTGGTGTGTACCAGGAAAGCGGTTTGCAACTTACTAATCCATATTCCTTGCGGAAAACATGTGGTAGTACAAGGAAGGAAATGGGAGGAACTGGACCGATACAGTTTGACACTGTAGTCATATAGTCTGGCATAAGACTGGCATGCTACAACACTGCCATCTTACCCATCCTCATGCCAACACATGGCCATTCATACTCACATCCATCCACCTATGGATCATCGAGCTCACTTACCTCAACAATGCATGAAAATAACGTTCATCGGTATGCTCATCAACATGCCATGAAACTAACTAAATGCAAAACATGCCAAGACACTCATCATATCAAAAGTTTAAACATGCTTGCCTGGTTCAGAGTAGTCGAAGCCTAGCTCGGTGAAGTTCGCGGCTCCGTCACCTCCCTCGGTATCTACGGTATAAAGAAAATATATGCGCTATCGTGAATACCAAGAGGTGCACAAAAAGTATTCCAAATATTTTTCAAATAAATCTGATAAAAAACTAGATAAAATTTTAAAGAGGACAGAAAAAGAATCAATCCAAAATATGCTTCTGTTAACAAGTTATAAAGGTTTTTGTCCAGGGACTCATCTGTAATGAAACAGAAAGTTTCCAGGGGCTAGCTTATAAAAACAGAAAACGCTCCAGTCTCGAATACGCCAGCCCAGAGAGGGAACGTATTTTGCCCGAAGGCGTTTTCAGAAAACGATTCGTGTAAAAAGAACTGAGAGGCTGACTGGCGTGTCCCACCCGTCAGGTTTAAATATTCAAACGGGGGACGAAGCTTGGCGGCGCCCGAGAGCCGCGGTGGTCGCCGGCGGCGATCCATGGCGAGGCAGGGGGATCGGAGAGTACCTCCGTGTTCAGGGCGCCCTTCCGCGTCGGATGGTGGTGGTGGTGGTCGTCGGCGAGTACCACATCGACGGCGAGCCTTGCTCCGGCGGACGGCGGCTCGGGTGGAGATGGATCTCGTCGGGGAGAGCTACGAAGGTCAAATTGACGCTTGGGTTAGCTCACTGGGTGCTCGAGGATGCTACTGACAAGGTTTGGGCGCCGGAGATGGCCTCACCGGAGCGAATCGAGATGTAGGCCGAGGCGGGACGGGGCGGCCGGAGTCGGGGGAGGAGACCTCTTCGAGGTCCTCCTAGTGGCCTGGCGGGGTGTTTGTGGGGTGCAGTGGTGGTGCGTGCTCGAGGGCGAGCTCGGGGTCTCCTTTTATAGGCGATCCGAGGCAGTGGCCGTGAACGGGGATTTCCGGCGATGGATTACGGCGGCGCAGTGCTTGGTCGGGGAGTTTAGGAGGTTGGGCATCAATGTGGAGGTCCACTGGTTCCATTCAGACGCTAAACGGACTTGGATTAGAAGCTTAGGGCAGGTTTTGGTCGGAACGGGACGGCGCGGGTCCGTCGGCGGTAGAGAGCGCGTCCAGTGCTGTTGGGCCACGGCGACGGTGCTGCGGGGCTGCGCTGGCATGCATGAGCCACGCGGAGGGCAGAGGAGCGTTGGGCAGCGCCGAACGGCGTTGAGCCGCCGTTCTGCTCCCTGTTGGCTGCTACGGTGGTTCGGCCGCCGCAAGACACGCCGGCGTAGGCGGGCCAGGGTGCCACCGACGCCAGGATGGCGCCAAGCGCGCGTGCGGTGCTCCAGACAGGAGGAAGAGGCGGCGAGGAACATGCCAAGGGCACTGTCCACGCGTGAAAGAAGCTGACGAACGAAAACGACACTGAACTCTCAATATTACTGAATGTGAACAGTAACAGTGCACGCCAAGTGTTCGACAGAATGAATTTGGCCTCTAGGGATTTTTCCTTGAGCTGATTTTTGGTGGAGTGGCTACTCATTGCTCCAGTAGGCTGCCTGAATTTTGGTGGAATTTTTGGAGAAGTATAGATATGAATATCACCAAATTTGGAAAATCTGGTCCAAACTTGCAGAGGCTGAAATTTGAAAATTTTGAAAAGAGGAGGAGTGGATCAAGATGGTTCTAGGTTGTGGATGTTAAGGACAATCCAGAGGAGTTCGTTTGAGGTCAAAACTCAAATGAAATAAGGTACTTGCTTTGAAAAACATTCAGGCTCCAAATAATTGACAGAAATGATTTGAGAGGAAAAATAATTAGAATAAAATCCAAAACTTGTTTGGATTAGTTGGGACAGAGAACTAAGGTTGATTACAAGGAGGAGGAAAGGATTTTGAGAGGTTTTACCACATGGGCAAAAATACAAGGTCATGGGGGGGGTTTCAAGATATGAAAATCCCCAATTTTCATAGAGTTTCTTTTTAAAAGAAAAAGACTAAACTCCCAAAAATATAATTTGAGAAGGGAACCAACAGAGGAAGTTTTGAATGATCAAACACCATAGTTTGAAGAAAAATAAAAATCCTTACCAAAGAAAAGGAAGTTTTTAAGAGGAAGGATTTCTAGAAAAGAAATTTTAAATGCTCTCTTTTAAAATCCAACAAAGTTTTTGAAGAAAACCAAATTAAAATTTTTGGAGTGTCACATGCTCGGCCCTTGTTAGCAAGGCTTTCCGTACAGGCTTTTATTAGCCGACGGCCCGGGCAGACGCTCAGGACCTAGTCCAACGATGCGTTGGTTGCCAACTTTTTGCCAACCAAAGCCATATGCCACCCACCGCACTTCAAACTATAACAATCACCTGGCCTTTTGCGGTCTGGGGGCTTGACATGGTTGGACCCCTTAAAGGTGGGACCCATAGGAAAAAATACTTACTAGTCATGGTGGATAAGTTCACCAAATGGATAGAAGCCAAGCCTGTTAAAACGGCCGAATCCGGACCTGTGATAGACTTCATATCCGGGGTTGTACACCTTTATGGCGTCCCCCATAGCATCATAACCGATAACGGTACAAACTTTACCGCCGACGAGGTAAAACTCTGGTGCAAAAACATGGGCATCAAGCTTGATTATGCTTCCGTCTATCACCCACAAACCAACGGCCAGGTCGAATGTGCAAATGGTCTTATCATGAGCGGCATTAAACCCAGACTGGTGCGGTCCCTCAAGGAATCTAACACGCACTGGGTAGAGGAGCTCGACTCCGTGCTATGGGGGCTGCGGACCACGCCAAATCGCACCACCGGATACACACCATTTTTTATGGTGTACGGCGCAGAGGCAGTTCTGCCCTGCGACATAATTCATGACTCACCTAGAGTGCGCATGTACGAAGAAAGAGAAGCCGAGCTCGATCGGCAGGACAACTTGGACGCCTTGGAGGAGGAGCGTGACATGGCAAAAGACCGTTCCGCATTTTATCAACAACAAGCCCGAAGATATCAAAGCAGAGAAGTACGGGCCAAAAATTACAATGTTGGCGAACTAGTTCTACGCCTGCCGGATAAGAAAAAGGACAAACTCAAGCCCAAGTGGGAAGGTCCATTCATAATCGACCAAGTCCTGACTGGTGGGGCGTACCGCCTGCGAGATGCGTTGGACAACCGACTTGAGCCGAACCCGTGGAACGACACCCGTCTCCGAAGATTCTATGCCTAGCGCCGGACTCTGTGTTCGTCTCCTTCCTCTATCCATTTTTTGCATTTTTCTATCTTACATTTCTCTCCTTCCCCTCTTTTCTTTTATATAGCCCTTAAAGGCTCATCTAGTGATGCGCCACTCGCACTCATTAAACCTGGGGGCTTCTTTAACAGAAGCTTATTTATACGGGCTTCACGCCCAACACATGCGTCAAACTTCCGCATGTACCTTTTTCTTCACCATTATATGCATCGATATGACTTAAGTTTTGGCCAAGCTGGGTTGCCTGGCTCCTGTGCTTACCCCTACGTTCCCGATTGTTCGGCTAGGCGGTAAAGGGAGCACCTCTGCGATTGTTACTGCCGGGTCAGCCGGATGTGTACCTTAGACTGGGTGAAGCCGAAAGCTAGCGTTCTTAATGGAATATTCGGTCGGTGAAATAAAAGATGATCTTTTTACTCATTTTATGCGCCCCCAGATGCTTTTTTCTGCGTCTTTTCACGCAGTCCGGACGTGCACTTTAGGGCATGCCTCCCAGCGAAAGGAACCCGTAACGGAACTATTCTCTCTGGAAGATGTTTCTTACTAACCATGTAATATAACATAACTAGTTGGGCACTTGTCTGATAAAGCACTAATGACCCCTACGCCTGGTCTCCACGCATACCCCGGTTCTTATATAACCGCTATGGTATTCAGACACACTCCGGACCGTCAGGTCCCGAGGTTGAAGCGAAACGGTCGGCAACGACAAACGATCTACAATCTGTCTAGAAGGTATTACACATGTCAATTCAAAATTACATAGTCATTCTGACTGATTGTATTCCTCTTCTATACCATCTAACAGGCTGTCTAATTTACAGTCCTGCTGGGAATACTTCGCGGCCAACTCTACTTGGCCGTATACTAAGCTTACAGGGATCTCCTTCCCGTCAGGCCCACCTGGTCTGACCTCGGCCATGTGGTTTGGGTCAGACTTCGTAAAACGGGTCTTCACCATGGCCCAGGCCTCCCTAGCGCCTTGTCGGCAGGCCGATATCTTCCACAACCGGAAGCGCCGCCGAGCTCCCTTCAGCTTCTCCGCAAGCTCTCCAAGGCCCTCGGGCATGGAGTGGGCAGGCCATAAGGCTTGGGCAACGCCTCGCATCGCCTGCCGAATTCGCTCGTGCAGTTGCAAGAGTTCGGGAAGAAGGTCACCCGTAGAACCGTGCATCTCCTCTGCAGGACGACCTGTGAGCATACCTACAGACATTACTCTGTTAGTCGACTTCCTCGCCGAACTTTTTTTTTCAAAGTTCGTTCAAGCACTTACTAAATATGCCGCGTCGAAGCCGCTGATTCTCCTTCGTGGAGTCTGACAGCTGGCCACAAACATCTTTAAGTTCGACGTCCAGCTTGGTGTTGGCATCCTGAAGATCATTCTTCTCTCGCCTCACCTTTGTCAACGTACTCTCACCGGCCTTTAGCCGTCGTAAGAGTTGTTGCTTTTCTGGATCGAGTCGGGCGCCATCTGCAATATGATTTGTCAGATTTGCACCCACACTGCACAATACTAATCTTTCAAAGTGTATCTTACCTGAGGGGGTCTCTTGGGGCTCCCCTGCTGCGGCTAGTGCGGCCTCTAGTTGGGCCTTGCACTTTTCCAGCTCCTGGGACAGTACGGTATTCTTCTCTGTAAGAACCTGCATATTAAATGATCATTAAATCAGTTGCTCTAACTGTTTGAAGTCTCGGGGGCTACTAGTATATATATATTTGACCAAAATTTTCTTACCCGTATGTCTTTTACATACTGCTCCGTGGCTCTGGCTAAACCATTTTGAGCGGCACGGAGGTACGCATCTCCCGAATTAAAGGCATCTAAAGCCTCTTGGGAGAAACAAGCGTCACGTAGAACTGTCCGGCGACGCCTGTGGTTCATGGCACTCTCCACTTTAGAATTTGTGGAAGACAGCCTGTCCGCATCCTCTATCGGAGGAGCGTCTGGTGCGCGCCTTGTGCTCGCCTCCGCTTCCTGGCCAGACGTTGGAGCCTGGCTGGTGGAGGCGTGATTGGCAACCTCTCCGGATGTAGTCCGGCAAGGTCTCTTCGTTCTGAAGATAGCACAAACGTTAATATGCCCTAACGGAATAACACCAGGGAAACAGAGGGTGCGCTATACCTTTGTGCCGGCATCTCAGTCCGGACTACATTCCTTTTTGCCCCACGGGGCCCTGCGGCCTCTCATTGGCTAGCCGCCACAGGTTCGGCCTCCTGCCTCGGAAATCTCCCCTGCAAAACACGGTTGTCGTCAGAAACACCGGAATACGTGAGAATGGAATCTCTCTTAAGGGAATGAGACTCCGGTTTCTGTCACCTGGGAGGCCGGGATTAACCCTGGGTAATTAGTCGTAATGGCTACCAAGGTATTGTCCTTGCTTACCTGATGGAACACCCCGTCGATAAGCTCCACCGATATGTCCGAATCCTCTTCGGAGTCCGGATTGAGGGACCGTTCTGGGTCCTCAGGCTGTGGAGGGCAGCTTTTTATATCCTTTACCTCCTGTCGCAGTTCCTGCATTGAAGTCGTTAGACTACATATCTAAACGTGGGAGTATAAAACAAACGGGCAAGCGCGATTGTTCACTTACCCAACTTGGAGGATCGTACATAGTAAATCCGGCCCGCGGGTTGATGCGGAGGAATTCCTCCTTTTCTCCCTTATACAAAGAGGATAAGATCTTTACTAGGGCGGCGGCTGAGGCCGGCCCCTTACGACCGTAACGGGTGGCGTCATCCTCCCCGTTGAAATCCCACATGGGGTGGCCTCTATATTGAAGCAGCTGCACCCCCCGCATAATGCATGCGGCCATGACTCCAATCATGGTTAGTCCGAAATGAGCCAACAGTCTTATCCGGCCCATCAGGTAAAGGACGTCTCTGTCGCTTTCTCTCTGAGAGCTCCACGGACGCCAGCTCAAGCGTTTCTTCAATGGAGCACTGTTGAACTTAGGGAGACCGACCCGGATAGGGTCCGGTAGTGGGACGTCATCTATGTAAAACCATTCCGAAGGCCAGTCCTCGAACGCCGTCTTTGGGGTTCCGGATAGGTATCTGGTCTCGGCGATGCGCCATACTTCGGCTCCGCCCACTTGGTATGTAGATCCGTCTTGAGAACGGGGCACCAGGCAGAATAACCTCTTCCACAACGCGAAATGAGCCTCAACGCCTAAAAATAGCTCGCAAAGGGCGACGAAACCCGCAATATGTAATACGAAGGCAGGTGTGAGATTGTGCAGCTGGAGGCCGTAGAACTCCAGAAGCCCGCGGAGAAATGGATGAATTGGAAATCTGCAACATTCCAAATTTTCAATTTGGAATGTTATACATTAGATCATCATGCATATCATATTTTCTTGCATTTTGGTTGATCCTAGAAATTTCACGCAACTCAATGACCCTCGGAGAGAGTTGGAGATTTCGTCATTTTCATATTTGAGCTTTCTCAAATTTTGAAAAGAGGATCATTGGATTTGTCGGAGTTTATTTGCCTTTTATTTGGATAGGGAAAAATGCGCGTTTTCAAAATTTGCATCTAGGTCCCGAGAAAAGTTCATTTTGTTCGACTCATTTTTAGGAGTCGGGGAAAATTTACTTTAGAAGTTTTGGAGTCCGTTTAGATTTTCTTCTCTGTGTTTTTCTGCGTGCGTAACCGATTTAAAAAAATATATTTCGCAGCGCCCCTGGGCCAAGGCCCAGCAGCCGGCCGGGCCAAGCCGCCCCTCGCCCGTGCGCGCGTGCCAGCGCGTGGCCGCCGCCGCCGCCCCACCCGAGTCCTAGCAGGACTCTAGTTCCCCCTCTCCTCCCCTTTTTTTCTTGCCCCCTCCCCCAAGTCTCCTCTCCCCTCACCTATATAAATACCAACACCTCCTCCCCCTAAATCCCACACCAAGCCATGCCTCACCCCGCGCCCCAAGCCACGCCGCGCCACCCAAGCCGCCGCCCGCGCCGCCGCCGCCCGCACCTTTCGTCGCCGCCGTTCGTCGGAGCCCCTCGCCGGAGCCCCCTCGCTGGAGGTAGCCCCGCGCCGCGTCTCTTTTTTCCCCTCGGATTGGTTTTTCTTATAAACTGTTCCGGTTCTTTTCTTCTCTTCCGATTCGTTTTCTTTTCATTCTTTGTTTCGGTTTTTCTTCCGAAACCCTAGATCGGTTTTCCATTTTCTTTTCCGGTTAGTTGCCTAGAGACCGTTCCCCGGACCGTTCGTCCTAACAAGCATGATCACCAGATTATTCCCGGTTAACAAACGTCCGTTCATTTAACCGTTCTTCTTTTTCTTCTCGTCGGATTTATTCCGCGATCGCGATCTCAGATCCGATCTTCGTTCTAGTCTACCTTCTCGCTCGTTTGTCGGAATCGGGTGATTCAAGCGCCTGGAGTTTCGTTTCGAAACCGCCGTTCCGACTAATCAACCTAAACCAGTTTTTGCTACGGTAAAATTTGACCTAGTTCAACTTGCTAGGACCGAGTTGTTTTCTTCTGCCGTTTGTTTTCCGTTGCTTTGTTCGGTTCTTTTTCTTTCTTTGCAACCGGAGTTCTTAAGTTGAACTATCTGGTTCGATCTCTTGTTCGAGTTTTACTTGTGCATTAGATGAGTACTTATTGTATGCTTGTTGTTTGTCTGCGATAGATTACCCGGATTGCGCCGCCTATTACTTCGAATCTCTAGGACTCGCGGATCATCAGCAAGGCAAGTAACACTTTGATCATACCTTTTCTACAACCCAGTTTTATTGCATTAGATCAATCCTCACACATTGCATGATTAGGATCTAATTAAATTGTGGGATGGGAAGTAGATGAGGTAGTACCTATTACCTGTTTATTATGAAACCTTTGGGAGTTACTTCTACGTTTGCTTATTATGCCATGCTATGCTAGTCGACGTGGATTGGGTGAGTGATATCCATGACAGATGTGAGTGTGATAATTTTAAGAGTTTATCTAAGGTGGCAACTTAAACACACATCTGGGTGGATTGAGGCACCTGATGTCTATCAGGACTTGCCTGTTTTTCTTTGGACCGCCACCCAGGCTCAAAGGGATCATAAGATTTTTCATGCTAGAAACTTCCGTGTGCAGCCACAAGCCAATATGGGCTCTGGCATAGTTGACTAAGTCGTGCGAACTCTTACAGGGTAGACTAGCAGATGTAGGGGAAAGTAGGTGTACCGGTCTATCCATCGTAAGGTGCTAGCGCTTCTGAAAGACTGTGTCTCGATCATCCGTTTCTCAAACACTAGTAGTGCGAGAAATCCTACGGAGGCGATCGAGTCTTGTGGGGAAAAGTGCGCAAACCTCTGCAGAGTGTAATAAACTAATCATGATTAGTCGTGTCCCCGGTTATGGACATCTTGAGTATCTAGTACTTGAATATCATGTGAATCTCATCATGTTACTTCTAAATTAATATTGATGGGTTATTGATGACTATTTTAATTGGGATTGAGAATGCTGTCAACCATTCTCAATGTTTAACAACTACCATGGTAGTTAAATAAATTTATTCCTTTGCAGTAGGGAAAAACTGGCTTTACGCAAAACAGTAACCATAGAGCTTTCCACCAGCCAAATATGCATATAGTATAGCTGTTTCATTCCATTACTCTCTATGTGTTACTTTGCCAGCATATTCCATGTGCTGACCCGTTTTCGGGCTGCAATGTTAATGTTGCAGACTTTTCAGACGACGAGTAAGGTGCTTTTAGGTCGTGGTTCTATACTCAGTGATGTCGTTGGAGTTGATGGACCCATTTACCTTCCAAGTCTTCCGCTGTTATCATTATTAGATGGCCTTAAGCCATATTTATTGTAATAAGTTCTCTTTTGAGACATCGATGTAATAAGTGTGTGATTGCCACTCTACTATAAATCCTTCGGAGTACTGTGTGGTGTCAGCATTACTGATCCAGGGATGACACCGGAGCACAGTAGACTTGATCCTTTCGGGTCGGGTCGCTACAGAGATGGTATCAGAGCACACGCTGACTGTAGGACACGACCACTAAGTTAAAGCCATAGATCACTATTCTCTCCTCATTTTCGAACTCCTCATCTTTTCTACTCTTTTAGGATGAAGGACGCGAAGATTAAGTACGCTCAACCGGATGAAGGCACACCTTTTGGGATTTCACCTGAAGGAAGTCACCAAGTACCTGAATATTGGATTACCAAGTTTCACGGGAACCTTCAACGCCACTCTGCCTGAAGAGGAGCGCTGGAAGATTCAAGCTCACATTCCGGGAAGGACATTCGCGCCAATCACGAAGCCCATAGATAGTGTTTTCAATGCACCAACCCGGAGTCTGGGAAAGAGCATGGCAGCCCATATCACCATAGGACGCATTGGAGAAGTTTATCAAGAAGACCTCAAGGACACTATCTACCAGATTTGCGGACGCCGAGATGAACAATGGGAGTTAGTCACCACCAAGAAGGATAGATCCATTGCAGCTTTCATCCAGGAGTTAAACCAGCACATTCGACGCCACGAGAACCAGATGTGCAATGATATGATAGAGTTGAAGAATGCGAAAACAAGGATCATCGAGCTAGAAGGAGAACTGAAGGCTACACGCAAGGACTACATGGACGAGATCGTAGCTCTAGCAAGACACAACTGCGATCTTAAGCAAGAGATTGAAGAACTTAAGATGGAGTTAGCATCCAGGAAGGAAGACATGTACGTCGCATGTCTGGACAACTACATCATCATCGACGACACCGATTCGGATCCAAGTGAACCCGACTTTGAAGACGAAGCTGGAGCGGACATCATGGAGTCTTCCACGGTTCAAATTTTTAGATGACCACCAAATATTAGTAGTATTCCCTCCATGTATACATTATAGTTCGAGCACTTTTGCGATAGCTAGATCGATTGTAAGCCCTTGTTTGAATTGAATGAAGTGATTTTGTGTGAAATTTGCTCATGTGCATTGGGGTAGTGTTTTCTCTTTAGACCTCATTCTATTCTTATATCTCATCTTTTCTAAACCCTCGGATGCCTCCGAGACATGACAATGGATTTCCACCGGAGCTCACTCAGTTGATCCAGCAGCAGAATCAATTGATGCAGATGTTAGTTCAAAATCAGCAGAACAACAACAACAACCCACCACCACCACCGCCACCTGTTGACCACTTAGCCCGTTTCCTTAGGCTAAATCCACCGGTGTTTTCTAGTAGCACCGAGCCAATAGTAGCAGACGATTGGCTCCGCAAGATAGGAAGGGAGTTGACCACTGCAGGATGCACGGATGGTGAGAAAGTGAAGTTTGCCGCACATCAGTTAGAAGGACCCGCGACAGCATGATGGGAGAATTTCACAGCCACCTTCCCAGTTGACACTGTCACATGGGATCAGTTCCAGCAAGCTTTCCGCACTGCACATGTTTCAGCAGGAGCTATGGCCATGAAGAAGCGTGAGTTTCGCAACTTACGCCAAGGAGGAAGGACAGTTGGCCAGTATGTTGACGACTTCAGCAAGTTAGCACGTTATGCCCTAGATGACGTTGCTACGGATGCAACTAAGCAGGAGAAGTTTCTGGAAGAATTGAATGATGAGTTGAGTATGCAGTTGATGGTAGCAAGTTTCAACAACTACCAGGAGTTGGTAGATCGTGCCAGCATGATTGAAGGGAAGCAACATCAGATTGAGAACCACAAGAGGAAGTATGGACAGGGGAAGTATAACTCTGGAGCCCAGCAGAAGCCCCGTTTTACCCCTAAATTGGGATTTCAGTTTCAGCATACCCATGGAGGAGGTAGTTCGCACAACCATAATGGCCACAAGAATGATAATGGGAATGGAGGAAGCAACGGCCAGAATCGGACCACCCCATCAACCCCAGCCAAGAGAGACCTGAGTCAAGTCACCTGTTTCAAGTGTTCCAAGACCGGACATTATGCCAATGAATGTCCTGAAGGCTAGAATGGAAATGGCAATGGAAGCTCAGGGAAGAAGCCGAACCCTTTCAATAGGGGACAGGTGAACCACGTTAACGTGGAGGAAGTTGAAGATCAGCCTGATGCAGTAATCGGTAAGTTTTTGGTTAAGTCATTTACCGCACTCGTTCTTTTCGATACTGGTGCATCACATTCATACATATCAAGGGGATTTGTGGAAAAATATAGCCTGCCCACTAGGATTCTTAAAACACCTATGCTAGTAAGCTCGCCAGGAGCAGAATACATGGCCAGTCAAGGATGCTTTCAAGTGCCATTAAGCATAGGAAGGCATGTTTTCCCAACGGATTTAATCATTCTGGAATCCCAAGGTCTGGATGTAATTCTCGGTATGGATTGGCTGTCGATGTATGGAGTAAACATCGATTGTGCTAATAAGTCAATTTTGCTTACAACGTCAGAAGGAAGAAAGATCAAGTATGTATCCCTGCATGTGCCAAATAGGACACAAGTAAATTGCCTAACAGGAGTTGTGCAGGAGGAAGTACCAGTGGTAAAGGAATTTCCTGATGTATTTCCTGAAGAGTTGCCAGGCATGCCACCGGATAGGGACATTGAGTTTTTGATTGAGTTATTGCCAGGTACAGGCCCAATATCAAAGAGACCATACCGGATGCCAGCAAAGGATTTGGTAGAAATTAAGAATCAGATTAAGGAGTTATTGGAGAAAGGTTACATTCTCCCAAGTTCTTCGCCTTGGGGATCACCCGTACTTCTAGTGGAGAAGAAGGATGGATCATTATGGATGGTTGTTGATTACCGCGGATTGAATGAAGTAACCATCAAGAACAAGTACCCACTGCCAATGATAAATGATCTGTTTGATCGTTTGCAAGGAGCTAAAGTGTTTTCGAAGATCGATTTGCGATCAGGGTACCACCAGTTGAAGATTCGAGAGCAGGACATACCTAAGACAGCATTCACCACAAGATATGGACTGTATGAGTATACCGTTATGTCATTTGGATTGACTAACGCGCCTGCCTATTTTATGAACTTGATGAACAAAGTGTTTATGGAGTTTTTGGATAAGTTCGTCGTAGTGTTCATTGATGATATCCTGGTTTATTCGAAGAATGAAGAACAGCATAAGGAACATTTGCGTTTGGTTTTGGAGAAAATAAGGGAACATCAGTTATATGCCAAATTTAGCAAATGTGAGTTTTGGTTGAAGGAAGTAGGATTTCTCGGACACGTTATATCCGGAGAAGGGATAGCAGTTGACCCCGCAAAGGTTGAGACCATAACCGAATGGGAAGCACCAATGACAGTTGGAGAGATCCGGAGTTTTCTTGGACTCGCAGGATACTACCGGAGATTCATTGAGAATTTTTCAAAGATTGCGAAGCCTATGACGGAGTTGTTGAAGAAGGATACCAAGTTCAATTGGACTGAGGAGTGTAAGGCTAGTTTTCAGGAGTTGAAGAAACGTTTGGTTACCTCACCAGTGTTGATTTTGCCAGATCAGACCAAGGATTATGAGGTGTATTGCGACGCTTCACGTCGAGGACTTGGAGCAGTGCTTATGCAGGAAGGGAGAGTTGTTTCGTATGCTTCACGACAATTGAAGCCTCATGAGTTGAATTACGCCACACATGATTTGGAGTTAGCAGCCGTAGTGCATGCATTGAAAACGTGGAGACATTTCCTCATTGGAAATCATTGTGAGGTGTACACGGATCACAAGAGTTTGAAGTACATTTTCACGCAGAAGGAGTTGAATCTCAGACAAAGGAGATGGTTGGAGCTCATCAAGGATTATGACATGAGATTGCATTACCATCCTGGTAAAGCTAATATAGTAGCTGACGCATTGAGCCGTAAGAGCCATGTCAATATGTTAATAACGGAGGAAATACCCAAGGAGTTATCAGAAAACCTTCGTGAACTAAGTTTAGAAATAGTTCCGAAAGGCTATGTAGCAGCATTGGAGATTCGGTCAACATTGATGGATAAAATCAGAGAGGCTCAGAAATCTGACAAGGAAATTGCTTCTATAAAGGAGAAACTAAGCAAAGGAAAAGCAAAAGGATTTCGTGAGGATGAGCACGATACCCTATGGTTTGAGGACCGTGTTTATGTGCCAAATGACCCGAAGATCAGGAAGTTGATTCTATAAGAGGCACATGATTCACCCTATTCGATTCACCCAGGAAATACCAAGATGTATTTGGATTTGAAGGAGACATTCTGGTGGACCGGAATGAAGAAGGATATTGCAGCATATGTAGCAGTTTGTGACGTATGTCATAGAGTGAAGGCAGAACATCAGAAGCCAGCCGGATTGTTGCAACCATTGCCGATACCCGAATGGAAGTGGGATAAGATAGGCATGGATTTTATCACAGGACTACCCAGGACGAAAGCAGGATATGACTCGATATGGGTAGTAGTTGATCGTTTGACGAAGGTAGCACATTTCATTCCAGTCAAGACAACTTACACCAGTGCTAAGTTGGCGAAGATATACATGACTAGGATCATTTGTTTGCATGGAGTTCCAAGGAGTATTGTATCAGACAGAGGAACCCAATTTACCTCAAAGTTTTGGAATCAGTTGCATGAAACTTTGGGAACCAGGCTAGAGTTCAACACCGCTTTTCATCCGCAGACAGATGGACAGACCGAGAGAGTCAATCAGATTTTGGAAGTTATGCTGAGAGCTTGTGCACTAGATTATGGATCTAGTTGGGACGATAACTTGCCGTATGCGTAGTTTTCCTATAACAATAGTTACCAAACCAGTCTGAAGATGGCACCTTTCGAAGCTTTGTACGGAAGGAGGTGCAGGACACCGTTGTCATGGGACGAGGTTGGAGACCATCAGTTCTTTGGACCAGATTTGATTAAGGAGTCTGAACGGAAAGTTAAGTTGATTCGCGATAGGCTCAAGGTAGCCCAGTCCAGGCAGAAGAGCTACGCAGATTCTAAACGCAAGGAGACAGTTTACGAAACCGGAGACAAGGTGTATCTCCGAGTATCTCCACTACGAGGAGTTAAGCGATTTGGAGTTAAGGGAAAATTAGCACCACGTTTCGTTGGACCGTATAAGATCTTGCAACCTATGGAAGAAGTCGCTTATAAGTTGGAATTACCAGAGGGACTGTCAGGAGTTCATGATGTATTCCATGTTTCTCAGCTGAAGAAATGTCACGCCGAGATGGCGGAGGTACCATTAAGAGATACAGTGCCGCTTGAAGCGATTCAGTTAAAAGACGACTTAACGTATGAAGAGAAACCAGTCAAAATTCTCGATTATGCCAGCAGAGTTACCCGCAGCAAGGTTATCAAGTTTTGCAAAGTTCAATGGAACCACCACTCAGAGGATGAAGCCACCTGGGAGAGAGAAGAAGATTTGCTCAAGGACCACCCTCACCTATTTTCTAACCAACCCGAATCTCGAGGGCGAGATTCATCTTAAGGGGGGTAGGTTTGTAACATCCCAAATTTTCAATTTGGAATGTTATACATTAGATCATCATGCATATCATATTTTCTTGCATTTTGGTTGATCCTAGAAATTTCACGCAACTCAAGGACCCTCGGAGAGAGTTGGAGATTTCATCATTTTCATATTTGAGCTTTCTCAAATTTAGAAAAGAGGATCATTGGATTTGTCGGAGTTTATTTGCCTTTTATTTGGATAGGGAAAAATGCGCGTTTTCAAAATTTGCATCTAGGTCCCGAGAAAAGTTCATTTTGTTCGACTCATTTTTAGGAGTCGGGGAAAATTTACTTTAGAAGTTTTGGAGTCCATCTAGATTTTCTTCTCCGTGTTTTTCTGCGCGCATAACCGATTTTTTTTAAAAAATATTTCGCAGCGCCCCTGGGCCAAGGCCCAGCAGCCGGCCGGGCCAAGCCGCCCCTCGCCCCCGCGCGCGCGCCAGCGCGTGGCCGCCGCCGCCGCCCCACCCGAGTCCTAGTAGGACTTAATTCCCCCTCTCCTCCCCTTTTTTTCTTGCCCCCTCCCCCAAGTCTCCTCTCCCCTCACCTATATAAATACCAACACCCCCCTAAATCCCACACCAAGCCGCGCCTCACCCCGTGCCCCAAGCCACGCCGCGCCACCCAAGCCGCCGCCCGCGCCGCCCTTTGCCCGCGCCGCCGCCGCCCCTTGCCCACGCCGCCGCCCGCATGTTACGTCGCCGCCGTTCGCCGGAGCCCCCTCGTCGGAGGTAGCCCCGCCCCGCGTCTCTTTTTCCCCTCGGATTGGTTTTTCTTATAAACCGTTCCGGTTCTTTTCTTCTCTTCCGATTCGTTTTCTTTTCATTCTTTGTTTCGGTTTTTCTTCCGAAACCCTAGATCGGTTTTCTGTTTTCTTTTCCGGTTAGTTGCCTAGAGACCGTTCGCCGGACCGTTCATCCTAACGAACGTGATCACCGGATTATTCCCGGTTAACGAACGTCCGTTCGTTTAACCGTTCTTCTTTTTCTTCTCGTCGGATTTATTCCGCGATCGCGATCTCAGATCCGATCTTCGTTCTAGTCTATCTTCTCGCTCGTTTGTCGGAATCAGGTGATTCAAGTGCCTGGAGTTTCATTTTGAAACCGCCGTTCCGACTAATCAACCTAAACCAGTTTTTGCTACGGTAAAATTTGACCTAGTTCAACTTGCTAGAACCGAGTTGTTTTCTTCTACCGTTTGTTTTCCGTTGCTTTGTTCGGTTCTTTTTCTTTCTTTGCAACCGGAGTTCTTAAGTTGAACTATCTGGTTCGATCTCTTGTTCGAGTTTTACCTGTGCATTAGATGAGTACTTATTGTATGCTTGTTGTTTGTCTGCGATAGATTACCCGGATTGCCGCCTGTTACTTCGAATCTCTAGGACTCGCGGATCATCAGCAAGGCAAGTAACACTTTGATCATACCTTTTCTACAACCCAGTTTTATTGCATTAGATCAATCCTCACATATTGCATGATTAGGATCTAATTAAATTGTGGGATGGGAAGTAGATGAGGTAGTACCTATTACATGTTTATTATGAAACCTTTGGGAGTTACTTCTACGTTTGCTTATTATGCCATGCTATGCTAGTAGACGTGGATTGGGTGAGTGATATCCATGACAGATGTGAGTGTGATAATTTTAAGGGTTTATCTAAGGTGGCAACTTAAACACACATCTGGGTGGATTGAGGCACCTGATGTCTATCAGGACTTGCCTGTTTTTCTTTGGACCGCCACCCAGGCTCAAAGGGATCATAAGATTTTTCATGCTAGAAACTTCCGTGTGCAGCCACAAGCCAATATGGGCTCTGGCATAGTTGACTAAGTCATGCGAACTCTTACAGGGTAGACTAGCAGATGTAGGGGAAAGTAGGTGTACCGGTCTATCCATCGTAAGGTGCTAGCGCTTCTGAAAGACTATGTCTCGGTCATCCATTTCTCAAACACTAGTAGTGCGAGAAATCCTACGGAGGCGATCGAGTCTTGTGGGGAAAAGTGCGCAAACCTCTGCAGAGTGTAATAAACTAATCATGATTAGCCGTGTCCCTGGTTATGGACATCTTGAGTATCTAGTACTTGAATATCATGTGAATCTCATCATGTTACTTCTAAATTAATATTGATGGGTTATTGATGACTATTTTAATTGGGATTGAGAATGCTGTCAACCATTCTCAATGTTTAACAACTACCATGATAGTTAAATAAATTTATTCCTTTGCAGTAGGGAAAAACTGGCTTTATGCAAAACAGTAACCATAGAGCTTTCCACCAGCCAAATATGCATATAGTATAGCTGTTTCATTCCATTACTCTCTATGTGTTACTTTGCCAGCATATTCCATGTGCTGACCCGTTTTCGGGCTGCAATGTTAATGTTGCAGACTTTTCAGATGACGAGTAAGGTGCTTTTAGGTCATGGTTCTATACTCAGTAATGCTGTTGGAGTTGATGGAACCATTTACCTTCCAAGTCTTCCGATGTTATCGTTATTAGATGGCCTTAAGCCATATTTATTGTAATAAGTTCTCTTTTGAGACATCGATGTAATAAGTGTGTGATTGCCACTCTGCTATAAATCCTTCGAAGTACTGTGTGGTGTCAGCATTACTGATCCAGGGATGACACCGGAGCACCGTAGACTTGATCCATTCTGGTCGGGTCGCTACCAGTCCCCTTATTAGATAGGGGACGAGGCACACCCGCTCTCCTTTAGAAGGATTGGGGGTGCTCTCCGCTTGTTTTCCGCCATTGTAGGTGGCGAGACCAGCTCGGACCGGGACCATGTATGCCTGAGGGAGAAATCCCTTGGCCTGAAGCGACACTAACTCGCTATGCAGGATGGTGCAACTCTCCCAGTCCCCGGGTTTGGGACCGGAGGGGCGAGGGGAGGAGCTGCGACGGCTGGTCATGTTGGAATAGACCTTTGCTGGAAGCGCTTTGATGATAACTCGCGGAGAGGAGAAGATGTGGTTTGGACCTAAATCCCCATCTCGTTAAATAGGCAGCTCGTTTATACGGCTAGGGGTGTGGATGTAAAAACACCCTGGCTTTTCGCATGCGTTTGACACGTGGAAGACGGCCATTATTGGGCGTGGAATCCGAGGAGCACTACATTATAAAAATCGGACATTATTCCTACAGGTACACAGGATTTGGAGAAGAACCCGCCTTGCAATGCCGAACAATCTGCGCGCCGGACTCGTCGTCATTGAAGCCTGGTTCAGGGGCTACTGAGGGAGTCCTGGATTAGGGGGTGTTCGGGTAGCCGGACTATACCTTCAGCCAGACTCCCGGACTATGAAGATACAAGATTGAAGACTTCATCCCGTGTCCGGATGGGACTTTCCTTGGCGTGGAAGGCAAGCTTGGCGATGCGGATATTCAAGATCTCCTACCATTGTAACCGACTCTGTGTAACCCTAACCCTATTCGGTGTCTATATAAACCGGAGGGTTGTAGTCCGTAGGACATCAACTCCATATACAACAATCATACCATAGGCTAGCTTCTAGGGTTTAGCCTCCTTGATCTCGTGGTAGATCTACTCTTGTACTACCCATATCATCAATATTAATCAAGCAGGAGTAGGGTATTACCTCCATCGAGAGGGCCCAAACCTGGGTAAAAACATCGTGTCCCTTGTCTCCTGTTACCATCCGGCCTTGACGCACAGTTCGGGACCCCCTACCCGAGATCCGCCGGTTTTGACACCGACACCCCCTAGGGCGCGCCCCCTACCTCGTGGGCCCCCTGGTGGCTTTCCGACGTCCATCTTCTCCTATATGAAGTTTTTCGATGAGAAAAAAAATAAGAAGAAACTTTTCGGGACAAGACTCTACCGCCACGAGGCGGAATCTTGGCGGATCCAATCTAGAGCTCCGGCAGAGCTGTTCTACCGGGGAAACTTCCCTCCGGGAGGGGGAAATCATCACCATCGTCATCACCAACGCTCCTCTCATCCGGAGAGGGAAATCTCCATCAACATCTTCACCAACACCATCTCATCTCCAAACCCTAGTTCATCTCTTGTATCAAATTCTTGTCTCAAAGTCCAGGATTGGTGCTAGTAGGTTGCTAGTAGTGTTGATTACTCCTTGTAGTTGATGCTAATTGGTTTATTTGGTGGAAGATCATATGTTCAGATCCTATATGCATATTATTACCCCTCTGATTATGAACATGAATATGCTTTGTGAGTAATTACGTTTGTTCCTGAGGACAAGGGAGAAGTCTTGCTATTAGTAGTCATGTGAATTTGGTATTCGTTTGATATTTTGATAAGATGTATGTTGTCTAGCCTCTAGTGGTGTTATGTGAACGTCGACTACATAACACTTCACCATTATTTGTGCCTAGAGGAAGGCATTGGGAAGTAATAAGAAGATGATGGGTTGCTAGAGTGACAGAAGCTTAAACCCTAGTTTATGCGTTGCTTCATAAGGGGCTGATTTGGATCCACATGTTTCATGCTATGGTTAGGTTTACCTTAATACTTTTGTTGTAGTTGCAGATGCTTGCAATAGAGGTTAATCATAAGTGGGATGCTTGTTCAAGTAAGAACAACACCCAAGCACCGGTCCACCCACATATCCAATTATCAAAGTATCGAATGCGAATCATATGAACGTGATGAAAACTAGCTTGACGATATTCCCATGTGTCCTCGGGAGCGCCTTTTCCTATTATAAGAGTTTGTTCCGGCTTGTCCTTTGCTACAAAAAGGATTGGGCCACCTTGCTGCACTTTATTTACTTTTGTTACTTGTTGCTTGTTACAATTTATCTTATCACAAAACTATCTGTTACCACTTATTTCAGTACTTGCAGAGAATACCTTGTTGAAAACCGCTTATCATTTCCTTCTGCTCCTCGTTGGGTTCGACACTCTTACTTATCGAAAGGACTATGATAGATCCCCTATACTTGTGGGTCAATAGGGTGCAGGGCGACGATGTGGCAGCGCGGGATTGGTCCGGGCGCGGTGGCGGACATGTCCGGGCGGTGGGAGGATATGTCCGGCGGTGCGAGGTGGAAGGAGGATAGTGTTAGACCGCGAATTTCGGAGGGGAAGGTGTATATATTGGTAGAAGGAGTTAGGAGTGTCCAAATGAGGTGCGGTTTTGGCCCACACGATCGTGATCCAACAACGGAGAACATGAAGGTGGTTTAGATGGGTTATTGGGCTGTTTTGGAGGGGTGTTGGGCTGCAACACAAAAGAGGCTTTTGCGGTAACCCAGTTAACCGTTGGGGCATCAAATTTCCTCCAAATGGAACGAAATTTGACAGGCAATCTACCGGTGATGTCCCAAGGTCACTTGACAAATATTGGTCCATTCCGAGAAAGTTTAACTCCCGCTCACGAAAAGTGACAAGAGGGGTGCGCCGGGTGCATGTGGGAGTGTCGGATTGCCAAATGGACAATGGGGAAAATGCTCGGATGCATGAGACGAACACGAATGCAAATGCGATGCACATGATGACATGATATGAAATGCATGACATGAACAAAATGCAAAACAAAAGACAAAAACCCAACCATGAAGGGAATATCATAACATAAAGCCGAAAATGGCAAGAGTCGGAGTTACAAATATGGAATGTTGTTTCCGGGGCATTACAACACTCCACCACTACAAGAGGATCTCGTCCTGAGATCTAGGATGGCACCGGAGGGAAAACATAAAAGGAAGAAGAGAGGTAAACTAAGTTGCTTCTTCGACAAACGAGTGAACCACGAACCTTGAGAGGTTGAAAAGTTGAAAGAAAGAACGCAACAGAGTATAACACAATTGAGAGCACTACGGTAGAAAAGAGAAGGAAAACTTGATAAGATGAAAAGAACTTGAAAAGTGGACATGGCACTCCGGTTAAATGGATAAGCACGAAAAGAACACGATCCTCACAATTCAAGATGATGAGTGACGAGAGCAACATCACAATGCCTTCGAAAGAAAGAATAGAAGATAGATCATTGGAATGAACGAATGGAGAAGAAAATGCCAACTTATGCCCGAAAAGAGCTTGGAGAGCACCTTTCCCAGAAGGTTATAACAGAGTTGTTGGAAAACCAACAACGAAATGAATAAACTTGTAGTGGGCTTATGGAAACTTCTCAAAATTGAGACAAAATTCTCCCACTACGGAAACAAAAGATTGGATTGATATCACCAAGGAGACAAGAAACTTATTTCACCGGGAGGATAAGTGAAGAACTTGGGTCATTTATCAGCACCATAAATAGCAACAATCCTTAGGGAAAGCTTTAGGTGAAATATAACCCAAGATAACTCCGATGAAGAGATTGATGGGTTGCAAAGGATCTCATGAACAAATTTAAAATGATGGGTTTAAAATATGTCATTTCGGCCAACTTGTGAATCATGAAACATGAAGGAAGCTGTCAAAACGACATAACACCACCTCAAAAGATAAGATAGAAAGAATTGCACTTTGGAATGCAAGATGAAGAATGCTTGAACTCCTCCAAACAAGACATGTGTTGAACACCATGTTTATTTGAGAGTATAACTTCGAGAGAAATCTTGAGGACAATTAAAGAATGAAAGGAATCCTTGACGAACCACCATGAAGAAACTCTCGAAGAACTCCAGATAGATTAAAGAAGGTCACAAGGAAAAGAAGCTTGAAAAGAATAAGATGAATCCTTGCATTGATTAGACGGAGCTTCGCGATGATATACCTGAGAAAAACTTGGAACTCCGGAAAGAAAGATGAACAAATGAAATCAAGAATTGTTTGATGAACCTCCGGAATAAGGAATGAAATTCACTCGATGAAACAAGAATAAGAATTAAATTATGCTTATCCTTCACCAATTTTAAATTTATTACAAGCAACGGATTTGGCATACTACTTATTCTCGTAGAAAGGATTAAAGAGATGTATAGTACAAACTTGGGAAGGTCTTAAACGAACCACCGGTAGGATTGAAACAGTGAATAAATTAAATATGAGAACATAGGAAGAGGAGTCTCGAACGAACCACCGTAAGAATTGAAAGTGAAAGTAGCAAAGGCACAATTCACCGGGAAGAATTGGTAAACGAATGAAGATACTTGCTGGGATTTAGATACATGAGAACGAAGAGATCATGAACTGATTAGAGGATATTGGAACGATGCACCGGTAAGATTTGAGAACGAGAGCTGAAAGCTAGAATGAATAATTCTGAGATGATGGGCTCCGGAGAATCAAACTGAAAAGACTCTTGAATTGCTTCGGATGGGTGAAAATAATTCTCACAATCGAAAGCAATAATGAGAAGATGGCATCAAGCTTGAACTTCGCATCTTTGAGAGAAATGGATAAGATTTGGAGGAACAGCTCTTCTTCTGTCTTCAAAATCCGGGAATGACGACGAGAAACAGCACCATGAATTGTTGTTGCACTCCAGAATGAAAATTAGAAAGGTTGAACCAAAAATGAAAATAATTTGAAGGATCTTGGAGAAAGACATTTGACTGATGATAACTCATTCTTACGTCAAACTTGGAGAAGAATTTGAGAGTAACTCCAGAGTTAGGTAAGATCCTGGGAAAAGTCCTGTGGGTTAGGGACCACTCAAGAGAAACACCGTTGGAATGATTTAAAAGAGAGATTTCATCGGTTGAATTAAATGGCTTGAATGATATAACACCCTCGAGATAGCTTGAACGGATTAGGAATGAAAACATGAATCTTCCGAGATATCTTCGGCACTCCGTAACAAATGAATAACAAGAAGTGAACTATTACGAGGTGCACCGGTATGGGAAAACATTTGAAACAAGGAAAGGAATATGATCAACACTGAAAACTTGAATTGAATCCACCGGAGGAGAAAAAAGAACGAAGAATTATAAACTCGAAGCTCCGCTAGTATCTTCCTGAGAATCACCGGATAAGAACATTGAAAGAAACGAATGAAGAGACTTCACATTCATAAAAGGATACTTAATAAGAAATCTGAGTCCTTGAAGAAAAGGGTGGGAGGGCGGGCAAACAAAGACAACTTGGAACGGATGAAACGAACACCGCTGGAAAAAAACAGAGGGGTGATCTTGCGAATGGGAAAAATGATAGGATCATCTTGAAGGAAAACGCACCAGTTGAAACGGAGTGACATGACAATCTCGATTATCATGAAGGATTAGTATTCACATAGAAATATAAGAACACCGCTTGGAAAAGGTATGGAAACACATTTGACATAGAAGCAACTCGAATACCACAACTCAAAACAAAAACAAAGGATTGACTTGCAGAATAAGCCAGAACAAATACATATGATAGAGATTTACCCAATCCCATATCATGCATCTGTCGGAAAGATATTCTAGGAGCTACTTGAATTCCCACCTATAAACTCCCGAAGCTTTCAGGATATGCAATCAGGTGTTGCGGATATAGGGGAAGCATAACATCTCACCCAAACTAATAATTCCCACATCCGGCTGTATCCATCCTTCAACACATAACCAAGAAACCTTCGGAAATAATGTACCTCAACCTTCGAAAAGCATCCGTTATACGAGTTATGGCAATACTCCCGAACTCCTGCTCCAGTACTGGGTGGCGTCGAGGTTATCTCACCAACAACTCCATAAAAGAGATTTTTGATGTTGACAAACTCAGGTATTCCAGAACTGCAACGATAAAATTGTGACGACAACACCCCGGAGCTCAACTCACCGGGACACTGCCACAACCCTAAATATCAGGAGGCACCAAGAACAATGTTCTCATCACAAGACTATCGGAACGATTCCCAGATACCCGCGTGATCCTAAAAAATTTCGTGAAATTTGAGGAGAGAAAAATCAAAACTTCTACGTCAGGAGGCCTCACCAGAGCGACGAACAGACTAAGGAGTAAAAAGAATCCTACTCTCCGATATATATAATCCTAGGACTCAAAACATTTTGTTCTAGACTCAACAACGTCAACGATTCGATCAAGCAGGGGGGCTCCTAAGTTGGGGATGGCTCTGATTACCAACTTCTAACACCCACAATGCGGCTATATCTCCCACGTGTCGGGGCACGACTTAGAGGCATAGCCGCATGGTAGTTTGTCGCAAGAGGGGTAATCTTCACACAATCCCATGCACTGAATACGAAAGGGATAAAGAGTTGTCTTACAATCGCCACTTCACACAATACATAAATAATTCATACATCATCCAAAAACACTCAAAGACCGACTAGGGCCAAATCCAACGGAAAAGGAAGATAAACCCCAAATGCTAGATCCCCGATCATCCCATCCAGGCTCCACTACTGATCATCAGGAAATGAAACGTAGTAACGACCCAGATCCTCATCGAACTTCCACTTGAGTTCGGTAGCATCACCTGTACTGGTATCCTCGGCACCTGCAACTGTTTTGGAAGTATCCGTGAGTCACAAGGACTCAGCAATCTCGCACCCGCGAGATCAAGACTATTTAAGCTTATGGGTAGTAGAAGGTAGTGAGGTGGAGCTGCAGCAAGTACTAAGCATATGTGGTGGCTAACATACGCAAGTAAGAGCGAGAAGAGAAGCAACACAACAGTCGAGAAGCTAGAAGTGATCAAGAAGTGATCCTGAAACTACTTACGTTCTAGCATAACACAAGGCCGTGTTCCCTTCCCAAACTCCGCCGAAAAGAGACCATCACAGCAACACACGCGGTTGATGCATTCTAATTAAGTCAAGTGTCAAGTTCTCT
Source organism: Triticum monococcum (assembly GCA_034509565.1). Lineage (NCBI taxonomy): Eukaryota > Viridiplantae > Streptophyta > Magnoliopsida > Poales > Poaceae > Triticum > Triticum monococcum. Next base: position 504,541,458 of record CM067846.1, read on the forward strand.
ACAACCGGATATTAACAAATTCTCGTCTGCCACATAACCGCGGGCACGACTCTCGAAAGTTTATACCCTGCAGGGGGTGTCCCAACTTAGCCCATCACAAGCTCTCACGGTCAACGAAGGATATTCCTTCTCCCGGAAAGACCCGACTAGTCTCTGAATCCCGGTTATAGTAAATTTCGACAATGGTAAAACAAGACCAGCCAGACCACCCGACTGTGCCGACAAATCTCGATAGGAGCTGCACATATCTCGTTCTCAGGGCACACCGGATAAGCTAAGCATACAAGTACCAACATAACCCAAGTTGCCAAGGGACGGTCCCGCACGGTGCTCTCGTTTGGACCAACACATAGAGGAGCACTGGCCAGGGGGTTTGAAATAAAGATGACCCTTGAGTCCGCGGAACTCAAGGGAAAAAGGCTTAGGTGGCAAATGTTAAAACCAAGGTTGGGCCTTGATGGAGGAGTTTTACTCAAAGCGAACTGTCAAGGGGTTCCCATAACACCCAACCGCGTAAGGAATGCAAAATCAAGGAACATAACACCGGTATGACGGAAACTAGGGCGGCAAGAGTGGAACAAAACACCAGGCAAAAGGCCAAGCCTTCCACCCTTTACCAAGTATATATATATATGCATTAATCAAATAAGAGATAATATGATATCCCAACATATCCATGTTCCAACATGGAACAAACTTCAACTTCACCTGCAACTAGCAACGCTATAAGAGGGGTTGAGCAAAAGCGGTAACATAGCCAAACAACGGTTTGCTAGGAAGGTGGATTAGAGGCTTGACATGGCAATATGGGAAGCATGATATATCAAGTGGTAGGTAGCGTGACATAACGATAGCGAACAACTAGCAAGCAGAGATAGAAGTGATTTTGAGGGTATGGTCATCTTGCTTGCAATGTTCTCAGAGTTGTCGAAAGCTTGATCCTCGTTAGCGTACTCAGTAGGTTCCTCGGTCACGTACTCATCTCCCGGCTCTACCCAAATCAAGAACACAAGTAATGGAACAACAATCAATCACGGTGCATGATACGTCTCCAATGTATCTATAATTTTTGATTGCTCCATGCTATATTATCTACTGTTTTGGATTATTGGGCTTTATTATACACTTTTATATTATTTTTGGGACTAACCTATTAACCGGAGGCCCAGCCCAGAATTGTCGTTTTTTGCCTATTTTAGGGTTTCGAAGAAAAGGAATATCAAACGGAGTCCAAATGGAATGAAACCTTCGGGAACGTGATTTTTGGAATGAACAAGATCCAGGTGACTTGGACCCTATGTCAAGCAACCAACATGGAGGCCACGAGGTAGGGGGGCGCGCCTACCCCCCAGGCGCGCCCTCCACCCTCGTGGCCCCCCTGTTGCTCCACCGACGTACTTATTTCTCCTATATATACCTACGTACCCCCAAAAGATCAGATACGGAGCCAAAACCCTAATTCCACCGCCGTAACTTTCAGTATCCACGAGTTCCCATCTTGGTGCCTGTTCTAGAGCTCCGCCGGAGGGGGCATCAATCACGGAGGGCTTCTACAACACCATAGCCTCTCCGATGAAGTGTGAGTAGTTTACCTCAGACCTTCGGGTCCATAGTTATTAGCTAGATGGCTTCTTCTCTCTTCTTGGATCTCAATACAAAGTTCTCCCCCTCTCTTGTGGAGATCTATTCGATGTAATCTTCTTTTGCGGTGTGTTTTTTGAGACTGATGAATTGTGGGTTTATGATCAAGTTTATCTATGAACAATATTTGAATCTTCTCTGAATTGTTTTATGTATGATTGGTTATGTTTGCAAGTCTCTTCGAATTATCAGTTTGGTTTGGCCTACTAGATTGATCTTTCTTGCAATGGGAGAAGTGCTCAGCTTTGGGTCAATCTTGCGGTGTCCTTTCCCAGTGACAGTAGGGGCAGCAAGGCACGTATTGTATTGTTGCCATCGAGGATAACAAGATGGGGTTTTCATCATATTGCATGAGTTTATCCCACTACATCATGTTATCTTGCTTAAAGCGTTACTCTGTTCTCTTGAACTTAATACTCTAGATGCATGCTGGATAGCGGTCGATGTGTGGAGTAATAGTACTAGATGCAGGCAGGAGTCGGTCTACTTTTCTCGGACGTGATGCCTATATACATGATCATACCTAGATATTCGCATAACTATGCTCAGTTCTGTCAATTGCTCAACAGTAATTTGTTCACCCACCGTAAAATACCTATGCTCTTGAGAGAAGCCACTAGTGAAACCTATGGCCCCCGGGTCTATCTTCATCATATTAATCCTCCAACACTTAGTTATTTTCATTGCATTTTATTTTACTTTGCATCTTTATCATAAAAATACCAAAAATATTATCTTATCATATCTATCAGATCTCACTCTCGTAAGTGACCGTGTACGGATTGACAACCCCTTATCGCGTTGGTTGCGAGGATTTATTTGTTTTGTGCAGGTGCGAGGGACTCGTGCGTAACCTCCTACTGGATTGATACCTTGGTCCTCAAAAACTAAGGGAAATACTTACGCTACTTTGCTGCATCACCCTTTCCTCTTCAAGGGAAAACCAACGCAGTACTCAAGAGGTAGCAGTGCAATGCACAAGCAACATGATGCAATACATGGCATGATATGCAAGATATGGTATGCAATGCATATGCGTGCTCCGGAAGGGAAAGAATGATCAAGACATCAACTTGGCAAACCAAGTATGCCACTGGAAAGGTGAGGTGGTTTCGGTTGACGGATGCACGGTTTGCAAATGGCAAGCAAAACAAGAATGACGCAAATATGCGATTATCATCATGAAAGGACTTAGAATGCAACAAGAAACTAAGCTACCGCACTCCAACATAGCAACAAATCTTATGGCAGCGATGTACAAGAGATGCTTGAAAAAACATGAACACTGAGCTACGGCTAAATCACACCAGAACATGTTCAAACAAGCATGGCAAAAGTGCAAAAGATATCAGCTTCACAGACTTAGTGAAAATACTAACATGTCAAAAACAACATCAGGAAGCACTTTTTAGAGTAAGCAAAAAACATGCTACATGATCATATCATGGCAAAAAAGGCATGGCATGATTCTACTCAAAGCATAGAACAAAAGTCCCTTACTGAACATGAGCCAAAAAGGCACAGAAGATATGATGGCACCCATGTAAACATAGCAAGTTTTATTAACAGATTCAGACTTAGAAGAAAAACAGAGCTTGGTATAAACAGATTCATGATAGCAACTTTGCGAGCTAATGCCACTCACCACAAAGTATTAAATGAAAACATAAGCATACCACATAAACATCAAGAGAAAGTTAATAGGATGCATGGATCACTAGCAAAACACATGGAAATTTTGATTAACATGTTAACAATCTGCCAGGAATAATTTGTAGCAAAAGTAGAGCAATAAAATGACATGCTAGAGCACTCCATAATTGCAACAAGGGACATGAATGGATAGAGAATAACCACATGTTCAAAACATCCTTACTGAAGTATCTCAAAATAAGCATGGATCTCATGGTAGCATCAAGTTTAGATGGCATCAAAATAACAGCAGGAAAAGGACTTAGCAAAAACCCAAGTCCTTGAAAACAGCAACATCACGGAGCCTAGTTTGCATGCTTGTGCTAGTCACCACATAGATCACAAAAATACAAGACTTGCACCTCTGTAAAGATGGCATGATGTAGTTCAAAACACATGTATACCTCATGCTCATAGAATGAACATATCAAATGCAACAAAAATGAAAAATCACCATGATCTGATAAGTGCCAGCAGTTAACAGTTTATAGCACTCTTGCAACAATGAAAACAGCATCAAAATATCCAGCAACATGCATGGAATTGCTGCTAGCATGAAGAGCTCAACAAGGCGAACACTTCGACATATCATATACATGATTTGGAGCCACGGTAACCGAGATACGACAAGATGAAGGAGGCATAAAAATGTCACAGACTTGAGGACTTGGTAGTTTCCCAGAAAAAAACATGAGCGCTAGATAACTATATGATGCAGAGGGCGCTGGATAGAGGCAAAGCTCACCATGGGATTCAGCCCGAATCGGAGGAGGGATCTGGGCCGGTGGATCTGGGCCAGGTAGCGAGGCCCATGCGGTTGCAGTGGCCTCCAGTGGCACGCATGCACAGACGAAGGGGGAGGTCGCGCCGGTGACTAGCCCAGGACGGCGGGGGATGACGGGGAGCGGCAGATCCGGGCATGGGCGGCGTCGGGAAGTCGCTGGGGCGGCGGATACGAGAGTGCCAAGCCCGGATCTGGCCGGAGCAGGGTGGTGTGGTGCGCTTCAGTGAGCACCAAGGCGGCGAGGATCTCAGGCGAGCTCCTGCTCGACCTACGGAGAGAGAGAGACATCAGGGGTGAGAGAGAGAGTGAGGGAAAACGAGAGGAGGAGAGGGCGCGGGATCGTCCAAGGAGGTCGCCGGAGTTGGCTGCCGGCGGTGGCACGACGAGGCAGGCTGGCCTGACGCGGGGCGAAGCAGCAAGAGGTACGCGACTCTGCAGGCGCGCGGAGACGGAGGTTGCGGGCGGCTTCGGGCCTGGTTGCGGGCTTCCGCGGGCCTGGCGGAGAAGTGGGCACGGGGCGATGATGTGGTAGCGTGGGATTGGTGCGGGCACGGTGGCGGACATGTCCGAGCGGTGGGAGGATATGTCTGGCGGCGCGAGGTGGAAGGTGGCTAGGGTTAGACCGCAAATTTCGGAGGGGAAGGTGTATATATAGGTAGAAGGAATTAGGAGTGTCCAAATGAGGTGCGGTTTTCGCCCACACGATCGTGATCCAACGACGGAGAACATGGAGGTGGTTTAGATGTGTTATTGGGCTGTCTTGGAGGGGTGTTGGGCTGCAACACAAAAGAGGCTTTTGCGGTAACCTAGTTAACCGTTGGGGCATCAAACGGCCTCCAAATGGAACGAAATTTGACAGGCGGTCTACCGGTGATGTACCAAGGCCACTTGACACATATCGGTCCATTCCGAGAACGTTTAACTCCCGCTCACGAAAAGAGACAAGAGGGGTGCGCCGGGTGCATGTGGGAGTGTCGGATTGCCAAACGGACAAAGGGGAAAATGCTCAGATGCGTGAGACGAACACGAATGCAAATGCGACACACATGATGACATGATATGAAATGCATGACATGAACAAAATGCAAAACAAAAGACAAAAACCCAACCATGAAGGGAATATCATAACATAAAGCCGAAAATGGCAAGAATCGGAGTTACAAATATGGAATCTTGTATCCGGGGCGTTGCAACACTCCACCACTACAAGAGGATCTCGTCCCGAGATCTAGGATGGCACCCAAGGGAAAACAGAAAAGGAAGAGGAGTGGTAAACTAAGTTGCTTCTTTGACAAACGAGTGAAACCACGAACCTTGAGAGGTTGAAAAGTTGAAAGAAAGAACGCAACGGACTTGAACACAATTGAGATCACTGCGGTAGAGAAGAGAAGGAAAACTTGATAAGATGAAAAGAACATGAAAAGAGGACACGACACTCCGGTTAAATGGATAAGCACGAAAATAACACGATCCTCACGATTCAAGATGATGAGTGAAGAGAGGAACATCACAATGCCTCCGGGAGAAAGAATGGAAGATAGATCATTGGAATGAAAGAAAGGAGAAGAAAATGCCAACTTATGCCACAAAAGAGCTTGGAGAGCACCTTCCCAGAAGGTTACAATGGAGTTGTTGGAAAACCAACAACGAAATGAATAAACTTGTAGTGGGCTTATGGAAAACTTCTCAAAATTGAGGCGAAATTCTCCCACTACGGAAACAAAAGATTGGATTGATATTACCAAGGAGACAAGAAACTTATTTCACTGGGAGGATAAGTGAAGAACTTGGGTCATTTATCAGCACCATAAATAGCAACAATCCTTAGGGAAAGCTTTAGGTGAAATATAACCCAAGATAAGTCTGATGAAGAGATTGATGGGTTGCAAAGGATCTCATGAACGAACTGAAAATGATGGGTTTAAAATATGTCATTTCGGCCAACTTGTGAATCATGAAACATGAAGGAAGCTGTCAGAACGACATAACACCACCTAAAAAGATAAGATGGAAAGAATTGCACTTTGGAATGCAAGATGAAGAATGCCTGAACTCCTCAAAACAAGACATGTGTTGAATACCATGTTTATTTGAGAGTATAACTTCGAGAGAAATCTTGAGGACAATTAAAGAATGAAAGGAATCCTTGACGAACCACCATGAAGAAACTCTCAAAGAACTCCGGATAGATTAAAGAAGGTCGCAAGGAAAAGAAGCTTGAAAAGAATTAGATGAATCCTTGCATTGATTAGACGGAGCCTCGCGATGATATACCTGAGAAAAACTTGGAACTCCGGAAAGAAAGATGAACAAATGAAATCAAGAATTGTTTGATGAACCTTTGGAATAAGGAATTGAATTCACTCGATGAAACAAGAATAAGAATTAAATTATGCTTATCCTTCTCCAATTTTAAATTGATGATGAGCAACGGATTTGGCATACTACTTATTCTCGTAGAAAGGATTAAAGAGATGTATAGTGCAAACTTGGGAAGGTCTTCAACGAACCACCGGTAGGATTGAAACAGCGAATAAATTAAATATGAGAACATAGGAAGAGGAGTCTCGAACGAACCACTGTAAGAATTGAAAGTGAAAGTAGCAAAGGCACAATTCACCGGGAAGAATAGGAAAACGAATGAACATACTTGCTGGGATTTAGATACATGAGAACGAAGTGATCATGAACTGATTAGAAGATATTTGAACGATGCACCGGTAAGATTTGAGAACGAGAGCTGAAAGCTAGAATGAATAATTCTGAGATGATGGGCTCCGGAGAATCAAACTGAAAATACTCTTGAATTGCTCCGGATGCGTGAAAAGAATTCTCACAAGCGAAAGCAATAATGATAAGATGGCATCAAGCTTGAACTTCGCATCTTTGAGAGAAACAGATAAGATTTGGAGGAACAACTCTTCTTCGGTCTTCAAAATCCAGGAATGACGACTGATACGTCTTCGTCGTATCTATAATTTTTGATTGTTCCATGCCAATATTGTACAGCCACCATACCTACCTATCATGGCATTTCCATAGCCATTCTGAGATATATTGCCATGCAACTTCCATCATCATCATATACATGACTTGAGCATCATTGTCATATTGCTTTGCATGATCGTAAGATAGCTAGCATGATGTTTTCATGGCTTGTCCATTTTTTGATGTCATTGCTACGCTAGATCGTTGCACATCCCGGTACACCGCCGAAGGCATTCATTTAGAGTCATATCTTTGTTCTAGATATTGAGTTGTAATATTGAGTTGTAAGTAAATAGAAGTGTGATGATCATCATTATTAGAGCATTTCCCTAGTGAGGAAAGGATGATGGAGACTATGATTCCCCCACAAGTCGGGATGAGACCCCGGACGAAAAAAAAGAGAAAGGCCAAAAAAGAGAAGGCCCAAAAAAAGAAAAAATGAGAGAAAAGAGAGAAGGGGTAATGTTACTATCCTTTTACCACACTTGTGCTTCAGAGTAGCACCATGTTCTTCATATAGTGAGTCTCATGAGTTATCACTTTCATATACCAGTGGGAATTTTCATTATAGAACTTGGCTTGTATATTCCAACGATGGGCTTCCTCAAATGCCCTAGGTCTTCATGAGCAAGCAAGTTGGATGCACACCCACTTAGTTTCAGTTTGATCTTTCATATACTTATAGCTCTAGTGCATCCGTTGCATGGCAATCCCTACTCCTCACATGGACATCAATTGATGGGCATCTCCATAGCCCGTTGATTAGCTGCGTCGATGTGAGACTTTCTACTTTTTTGTCTTCTTCTACACAACCTCCACCATCATATTCTATTCCACCTGTGGTGCTATGTCCATGGCTCATGCTCATGTATTGAGTGAAAGTTGAAAAGGTTTGAGAACGTCAAAAGTATGAAACAATTGCTTGGCTTGTCATCGGGGTTCTGCATGATGTGAATATTTTGTGTGAAGAAGATGGAGCATAGCCAGACTATATGATTTTGTAGGGATAACTTTCTTTGGCCATGTTATTTTGAAAAGACATGATTGCTTTATTGGTAGGCTTGAAGTATTATTGTTTTTATGTCAAATGATAGACTATTGCTTTGAATAACTCGTATCTCAATATTCATGCCATGATTAGATATGTGATCAAGATTGTGCTAGGTAGCATTCCACATCAAAATTTATCTTTTTTTATCATTTACCTACTCGAGGACGAGCAGGAATTAAGCTTGGGGATGTTGATACATCTCCGTCGTATCTATAATTTTTCATTGTTCCATGCCAATATTCTACAACTTTCATACACTTTTGGCAACTTTTTATACTATTTTTGGGACTAACATATTGATCCAGTGCCCAGTGCCAGTTCATGTTTGTTGCATGTTTTTGTTTTGCAGAATATCCATATCAAACGGAGTCCAAATGGGATAAAAACGTACGCATGATTTTTTTGAATATATGTGATTTTTGGGAAGTGAGATCAACACGAAATGATGCTCGAGGGGCCCACGAGGCAGGGGGCGCGCCCTAGGGGGGCAGGCGCCCCCAGGGGGGTAGGCGCGCCCCTGACCCTCGTGGCCACCCCATAAGGTGGTTGATGCCCTTCTTTCGCTGCAAGAAAGCTAATATCCGGATAGAGATCGTGTAAAAATTTCAGCCCAATCGGAGTTATGGATCTCTGGGAATATAAGAAACGGTGAAATGGTATACGCAGAAACAGAGAGAGACAGATAGACAGATCCAATCTCGGAGGGGCTCTCGCCCCTCCCATGCCATGGAGGCCATGGACCAAAGGGGAAACCCTTCTCCCATCTAGGGAGGAGGTCAAGGAAGAAGAAGAAGGAGGGGGGCTTTCCCCCCTCTCTTCCGGTGGCACCGGAGTGCCACCAGGGGCCATCATCATCACCGCAATCTTCACCAACAACTTCAGCGCCATCATCACCAATTCTTCCCCCCTCTATGCAGCGGTGTAACCTCTCTCTTACCCGCTGTAATCTCTACTTAAACATGGTGCTCAACGCTATATATTATTTCCCAATGATGTACGGCTATCCTATGATGTTTGAGTAGATCCGTTTTGTCCTAATGGTTATTTGATGATCGTGATTGGTTTGAGTTGCATGTTTTATTATTGGTGCTGTCCTATGGTGCTCTTTGTGTCGCGCAAGCGTGTGGGGTCCCCACTGTAGGGTGTTGCAATACGTTCATGATTCGATTATAGTGGGTTGCGTGAGTGACTGGAACACAAACCCGAGTAAGGGGGTTGTTGCGTATGGGATAAAGATGTTGGAAATATGCCCTAGAGGCAATAATAAAATGGTTATTATTATATTTCCTTGTTGATGATAATTGTCTATTGTTCATGCTATAATTGTGTTATCTGGAAATCGTAATACATGTGTGAATACATAGACCACAACATGTCCCTAGTGAGCCTCTAGTTAACTAGTTCGTTGATCAATAGATGGTAACGGTTTCCTGACCATGGACATTGGATGTCGTTGATAACGGGATCATATCATTAGGAGAATGATGTGATGGACAAGACCCAATCCTAAGCCTAGCACAAGATCGTGTAGTTCGTATGATAAAGCTTTTCTAATGTCAAGTATCTTTTCCTTAGACCATGAGATTGTGCAACTCCCGGATTCCGTAGGAATGCTTTGGGTGTGCCAAATGTGACAATGTAACTAGGTGGCTATAAAGGTGCACTATGGGTATCTTCGAAAGTATCTGTTGGGTTGGCACGAATCGAGACTGGGATTTGTCACTCCGTATGACGGAGAGGTATCTCTGGGCCCACTCGGTAAGACATCATCGTAATGAGCTCAATGTGACTAAGGGGTTGGTCACGGGATGATGCATTACGGAATGAATAAAGAGACTTGCCATAACGAGATTGAACAAGGCATTGGTATACCGACGATCGAATCTCGGGCAAGTGCTATACCGGTAGACAAAGGGAATCATATACGGGATTGATTGAATCCTTGACATCGTGGTTCATCCGATGAGATCATCGTGGAACATGTGGGATATAACATGGGTATCCAGATCCCGCTGTTGGTTATTGGCCAGAGAGATGTCTCGGTCATGTCTGCATAGTTCCCGAACCCATAGGGTCTACACACTTAAGGTTCGATGACGCTAGGGTTATAGGGAATAGATGTACGTGTTTACCGAATGTTGTTCGGAGTCCCGGATGAGATCCCAGACATCACGAGGAGTTTCTGAATGGTCCGGAGGTAAATATTTATATATGGGAAGTCCAGTTTCAGCCACCGGAAAGGTTTCGGGGTTTATCTGTATTGTACCGGGACCACCAAAGGGGTTCCGGGGGTCCACCGGGAGGGTCCACCTGCCTCAAAGGACCTAATGGGTTGTAGTTGGGTGGGAACCAGCCCCTTAGTGGGATGGTGCGCCCGAAGGGCCCAAGGCGCCTAGGGTTGGAAACCCTAGGGGGCCGCTACCCCCCCCCCCCCGGGGGGGGGGGGCGGGCGCCCCCCTAGTTGGAAACCCTAAGGGGGCCGCTACCCCCCGAGGGGCCGCCGCCCCCCTCAAGATGGATCTAGGGGTCCAGCACCCCCTCCCCTTCCCCTATATATAGGGGGGGTTTGGGGCTGCCAGATACACGAGTCTCCCTCTCTCCTAGCGCAGCCCTACCCCTCTCCCTCCTCATCTCTCGCAGTGCTTGGGGAAGCCCTGCTGGAGTGCCACGCTCCTCCACCACCACCACACCGTCGTGCTGCTGCTGGACGAAGTCTTCCCCAACGTCTCCCTCTCTCCTTGCTAGAGCAAGGCGCGGGAGACGTCACCAGGCTGCACGTGTGTTGAACGTGGAGGCACCGTTGTTTGGTGCTTAGATTGGAATCGGTCGCAATCTAAATCGCTTCGTGTACGACTCCACCGACCGTGTTCTTGCAACGCTTCCGCATCGCGATCTTCAAAGGTATGAAGATGCACTCCCCTCTCGTTGCTAGTAAACTCCATAGATTGATCTTGGTGATGCGTAGAATTTTTTTAATTTCTGCAATGATCCCAAACAGTGGCATCATGAGCTAGGTCTATGCGTAGTTTCTATGCATGAGTGGAACAAAAATTGTTTTGGGCGTCAATTTTGCCAATTTACTTGCCGTTACTAGTCTTATTTTGATTCGACGACATCGTGGGATTAAGCGGCCCGGACCGACCTTACATGTACGCTTACGTGAGACAGGTTCCACCAATTGACATGCACTAGTTGCATAAGGTGGCTAGCGGGTGTTTGTCTCTCCCACTTTACTCGGGTCGGATTCGATGAAAAGGGTCCTTATGAAGGGTAAATAGAAATTGGCATATCACGTTGTGGTTTTGGCGTAGGTAAGAAACGTTCTTGCTAGAAACCTATAGCAGCAATGTAAAAATTTGCAACAACAATTAGAGGACGTCTAACTTGTTCTTGCAGCATATGCCGTGTGATGTGATATGGCCAAAAGGATGTGATGAATGATATATGTGATGTATGATATTGATCATGTTCTTGTAATAGGAATCACGACTTGCATGTCGATGAGTATGACAATTGGCAGGAGCCATAGGAGTTGTCTCAATTTATTGTATGACCTACGTGTCAATGAAAACGCCATGTAATTACTTTACTTTATTGCTAACCATTATCTATAGTAGTAGAAGTAATAGTTGGCGAGACAACTTCATGAAGACACGATGATGGAGATCATGATGATGGAGATCATGGTGTCATGCCGGTGACGATGATGATCATGGCGCCCCGAAGATGGAGATCAAAAGGAGCAAAATGATATTGGCCATATCATGTCACTATTTGATTGCATGTGATGTTTATCATGTTTTTACATCTTATTTGCTTAGAACGACGGTAGCATAAATAAGATGAACCCTCATTAAAATATCAAGAATTGTGTTCCCCCTAACTATGCACCGTTGCTAAGGTCCGTCATTCCGAAGCACCACGTGATGATCGAGTGTGATAGGTTCTAACGTTCACATACAACGGGTGTAAGCCAGATTTACACACGCAATACACTTAGGTTGACTTGACGAGTCTAGCATGTACAGACATGGCCTCGAAACACGGAAGACCGAAAGGTAAAACATGAGTCGTATAGAAGATACAATCAACATGAAGATGTTCACCGATGATGACTAGTCCGTCTCACGTGATGATCAGACACGACCTAGTTGACTCGGATCATGTATCACTTAGATGACTAGAGGGATGTCTATCTGAGTGGGAGTTCATTAAATAATTTGATTGGATGAACTTAATTATCATGAACATGGTCTAAAACTTTGCAATATGTCTTGTAGATTAAATGGTCCATGCTAATGTTGCCCTCAACTTCAACGCGTTCCTAGAGAAAACCAAGCTGAAAGACGATCGTAGCAACTACACAGACTGGGTCCATAACCTGAGGATTATCCTCATAGATGCCAAGAAAGCATATGTCCTTGAAGCACCGCTAGGTGATGCACCTGTTTTCCCAGCAACTCAAGACGTTATGAACGCCTGGCAGTCACGTAGTGATGATTACTCCCTGGTTCAGTGCGGCATGCTTTACAGCTTAGAACCGGGGCTCCAAAAGCATTTTGAGCAGCACAGAGCATATGAGATGTTCCAAGAGCTGAAAATGGTTTTCCAAGCTCATGCCCGGGTCGAGAGATGTGAAGTCTCCAACAAGTTCTACAGTTGTAAGATGGAGGAGAATAGTTCTATCAGCGAGCACATACTCAAAATGTCTGGGTTGCACAACCGCTTATCTCAGCTGGGAGTTAATCTCCTGGATGATGCAGTCGTTGAAAGAATCCTTCAGTCGCTCCCACCTAGCTACAAGAGCTTTGTGATGAACTTCAATATGCAGGGGATGGAAAAGACCATTCCTGAGGTATATTCAATGCTGAAATCAGCGGAGGTGGAGATCAAAAAGGAACATCAAGTGTTGATGGTGAATAAAACCACTAAGTTCAAGAGAGGCAAGGGTAAGAAGAACTTCAAGAAGGATGGCAAGGGAGTTGCCATGCCCGGTAAGCCAGTTGTCGGGAAGAAGCCAAAGCATGGACCCAAGCCTGAGACTGAGTGCTTTTATTGCAAGGGAAATGATCATTGGAAGCGGAACTGCCCCAAGTACTTAGCGGATAAGAAGGCCGGCAATACCAAAGGTATATGTGATATACATGTTATTGATGTGTACCTAACCAGCGCTCGTAGTAGCTCCTGGGTATTTAATACTGGTGCGGTTGCTCATATTTATAACTCAAAACAGGAGCTGCGGAATAAGCGGAGACTGGCGAAGGACGAGGTGATGATGCGCGTCGGGAATGGTTCCAAGGTCGATGTGATTGCTGTCGGCACGCTACCTCTACATTTACCTACGGGATTAGTTTTAAACCTCAATAATTGTTATTTAGTACCAGCTTTAAGCATGAACATTGTATCTGGATCTCGTTTAATGCGAGATGGCTACTCATTTAAATCTGAGAATGATGGTTGTTCTATTTATATGAGAGATATGTTTTATGGTCATGCCCCGCTGGTCAATGGTTTATTCTTATTGAATCTCGAACGTGATGTTACACATATTCATAGTGTGAATACCAAAAGATGTAAGGTTGATAATGATAGTCCCACATACTTGTGGCACTGCCGCCTTGGTCACGTTGGTGTCAAACGCATGAAGAAACTCCATGCAGATGGACTTTTGGAGTCTCTTGATTATGAATCATCTAACACGTGCGGACCATGCCTCATGGGCAAAATGACCAAGACTTCATTCTCCGGAACAATGGAGCGAGCAACCAACTTATTGGAAATCATACATACTGATGTGTGCGGTCCAATGAGCGTTGAGGATCGCGGTGGTTATCATTATGTTCTCAGTCTCACTGATGACTTAAGTAGATATGAGTGTGTCTACTTAATGAAACACAAGTCTGAGACCTTTGAAAAGTTCAAGGAATTTCAGAGTGAGGTTGAGAATCAACGTGACAAGAAAATCAAGTTCTTATGATCAGATCGTGGGGGAGAATATTTGAGTCATGAATTTGGTACACACTTAAGGAAATGTGGAATTTTTTCACAACTCATGCCGCCTGGAACACGTCAGCGTAGTGGTGTGTCCGAACATCGAAATCACACTCTATTGGATATGGTGCGATCCATGATGTCTCTTACCGACCTACCGCTATCATTTTGGGGTTATGCTTTAGAGACTGTCGCATTCACTTTAAATAGGGCTCCATTGAAATCCGTTAAGACGACACCGTATGAATTATGATTTGGGAAGAAACCTAAGCTGTTGTTTCTGAAAGTTTGGGGATGCGATGCTTATGTCAAGAAACTTCAACCTGAAAAGCTCGAACCCAAATCGAAAAAATGCGTCTTCATAGGATACCCTAAGGAAACTATTGGGTATACCTTCTACCTCAGATCCGAAGGCAAGATCTTTGTTGCCAAGAATGGATCCTTTCTAGAGAAAGAGTTTCTCTCGAAAGAAGTAAGTGGGAGGAAAGTAGAACTTGATGAAGTATTGCCTCTTGAACCGGAGAGTAGCGCAACTCAAGAAAATGTTTCTGTGGTGCCTGCACTGACTAGAGAGGAAGTTAATGATGATGATGATCATGAAACTTCAGATCAAGTTGCTACTGAACTTTGTAGGTCCACAAGGACACGTTCCGCACCAGAGTGGTACGACAACCCTGTCCTGGAAATCATGTTGTTAGACAATGGTGAACCTTCGAACTATGAAGAAGCGATGGCGGGCCCGGATTCTGACAAATGGCTTGAAACCATGAAATCCGAGATAGGATCCATGTATGAAAACAAAGTATGGACTTTGACTGACTTGCCCGATGATCGGCGAGCCATAGAAAATAAATGGATCTTTAAGAAGAAGACAGACGCGGATGGTAATGTAACCATCTATAAGGCTCGGCTTCTCGCTAAGGGTTTTATCGACAAGTTCAAGGGGTTGGCTACGATGAGACCTTCTCACCCGTAGCGAAGCTGAAGTCTGTTCGAATCATGTTAGCAATTGCCGCATTCTATGATTATGAGATATGGCAAATGGACGTCAAAACGGCATTCCTTAATGGTTTCCTTAAGGAAGAATTGTATATGATGCAGCCGGAAGGTTTTGTTGATCCTAAGAATGCTGACAAGGTATGCAAGCATCTCGAAGTTGGAACATTCGTTTTGATGAGATGATCAAAGCGTTTGGGTTTATGCAGATTTATGGAGAAGCCTGTGTTTACAAGAAAGTGAATGGGAGCTTTTTAGCATTTCTCATATTATATGTGGATGACATACTATTGACGGGAAATGATATAGAACTCTTGAAAAGCATAAAGGCCTACTTGAATAACTGTTTTTGAATGAAGGACCTTGGAGAAGCTGCTTACATACTAGGCATCAAGATCTATATAGATAGATCGAGACACCTCATTGGTCTTTACAAAGCACATACCTTGACAAGATATTGAAGAAGTTCAATATGGATCAGTCCAAGAAGGGGTTCTTGCCTGTATTGCAAGGTGTGAGATTGAGCATGGCTCAATGCCCGACCACGACAGAAGATAGAGAATAGATGAGTGTCATCCCCTATGCCTCGGCCATATGGTCTATTATGTATGCCATGCTGTGTACCAGACCTGATGTAAACCTTGCCGTAAGTTTGGTAGGAAGGTACCAAAGTAATCCTGGCATGGAACACTAGACAGCGGTCAAGAATATCCTGAAGTACCTGAAAAGGACTAAGGATATGTTTCTCGTTTATGGAGGTGACGAAGAGCTCGTCGTAAAGGGTTACGTTGATGCTAGTTTCGACACAGATCTGGATGACTCCAAGTCACAAACCGGATACGTGTATATTTTGAATGGTGGGGCAGTCAGCTGGTGCAGTTGCAAACAAAGCATCATGGCGGGATCTACATGTGAAGCGGAGTACATGGCAGCCTCGGAGGCAGCACATGAAGCAATCTGGATGAAGGAGTTCATTACCGACCTAGGAGTTATTCCTCATGCGTCGGGCCTGATGACTCTCTTCTGTGACAACACTGGAGCTATTGCCCTTGCCAAGGAGCCCAGGTTTCACAAGAAGACCAGGCATATCAAGCGTCACTTCAACTCCATTCGTGAAAATATTCAAGATGGAGACATAGAGGTTTGTAAAGTGCATACAGACCTGAATGTCCCAGATCCATTGACTAAACCTCTCCACGAGCAAAACATGATCAACACCAGAACTCTATGGGTGTTTGATCCATCACAATGTAACTAGAATATTGACTCTACTGCAAGTGGGAGACTGTTGGAAATATTCCCTAGAGGCAATAATAAAATGGTTATTATTATATTTCCTTGTTCATATAATTGTCTATTGTTCATGCTATAATTGTGTTATCCAGAAATCGTAATACATGTGTGAATACATAGACCACAACATGTCCCTAGTGAGCCTCTAGTTGACTAGCTCGTTGATTAATAGATGGTTACGGTTTCCTGACCATGGACATTGGATGTCGTTGATAATGGGATCACATCATTAGGAGAATGATGTGATGGACAAGCCCAATCCTAAGCCATGAGATTGTCAAGTATCTTTTCCTTAGACCATGTGATTGTGCAACTCCCGGATACCGTAGGAATGCTTTGGGTGTGCCAAATGTCACAACGTAAATGGGTGGCTATAAAGGTGCACTACGGGTATCTCCGAAAGTATCTGTTGGGTTGGCACAAATCAAGACTGGGATTTGTAACTCCGTATGACGGGGAGGTACCTCTGGGCCCACTCGGTAAGACATCATCGTAATGAGCTCAATGTGACTAAGGGGTTGGTCATGGGATGATGTGTTACGAAATGAGTAAAGAGACTTGCCGTAATGAGATTGAACAAGGTATCGGTATACCGACGATCGAATCTCGGGCAAGTGCTATACCGGTAGACAAAGGGAATCGTATACGTGATTGATTGAATCCTTGACATCGTGGTTCATCTAATGAGATCATCGTGGAACATGTGGGAGCCAACATGGGTATCCAGATCCCGCTGTTTGTTATTGGCCGGAGAGATGTCTCGGTCATGTCTGCATAGTTCCCGAACCCGTAGGGTCTACACACTTAAGGTTCGATGACGCTAGGGTTATAGGGAAAAGATGTACATGGTTATCGAATGTTGTTCGGAGTCCCGGATGAGATCCCGGACATCACGAGGAGTTCCCCAATGGTCCGGAGGTAAAGATTTATATATGGGAAGTCCAGTTTCAGCCACTGGAACGGTTTCGGGGTTTATCGGTATTGTACCAGGACCACCGAAGGGGTTCCGGGGGTCCACTGGGAGGGTCCACCTGCCCGAAGGACCTAATGGGCTGTAGTTGGGTGGGAACCAGCCCTTTACTGAGCTGGTGCGCCCCCAAGGGCCCAAGGCGCCTAGGGTTGGAAACCCTAGGGGGCGCTGCCCCCCCCTGTGACGCCCCCGACTTGATCGTACACTAATCATACACGCAAACATGTACGATCAAGATCAGGGACTCACGGGAAGATATCACAACACAACTCTACAAATAAAAATAAGTCATACAAGCATCATATTACAAGCCAGGGGCTTCGAGGGCTCGAATACAAGAGCTCGATCATAGACGAGTCAGCAGAAGCAACAATATCTGAGTACAAACATAAGTTAAACAAGTTTGCCTTAAGAAGGCTAGCACAAACTGGGATACAGATCGAAAGAGGCGCATGCCTCCTGCCTGGGATCCTCCTAAAGTACTCCTGGTCGCCGTCAGTAGGCTGCACGTAGTAGTAGGCACCTCCGGTGTAGTAGGAGTCGTCGTCAACGGTGGCGTCAGGCTCCTGGACTCCAACATCTGGTTGCCACAACCAGAAAGAAATGAAAGGGGAAAAGGGGGGAGAAAGCAACCGTGAGTACTCATCCAAAGTACTCGCAAGCAAGGAGCTACACTACATATGCATGGGTATATGTGTAAAGGCCATATCGGTGGACTGAACTGCAGAATGCCAGAATAAGAGGGGATAGCTAATCCTGTCGAAGACTACGCTTCTGGCAGCCTCCGTCTTGCAGCATGTAGAAGAGAGTAGACTGAAGTCCTCCAAGTAGCATCGCATAGCATAACCCTAACCGATGATCCTCCCCTCGTCGCCCTGTGAGAGAGCGACCACCGGTTGTATCTGGCACTTTGAAGGGTGTATTTTATTAAGTATCCGGTTCTAGTTGTCATAAGGTCAAGGTACAACTCCAAGTCGTCCTGTTACCAAAGATCATGGCTATTCGAATAGATTAACTTCCCTGCAGGGGTGCACCACATAACCCAACACGCTCGATCCCATTTGGCCGGACACACTTTTCTAGGTCATGCCCGGCCTCGGAAGATCAACACGTCGCAGCCCTACCTAGGCACAACAGAGAGGTCAGCACGTCGGTCTAAATCCTATGGTGCAGGGGTCTGGGCCCATCGCCCTTTGCACACCTGCACGTTGCGAACGCGGCCGGAAGCAGAACTAGCCCCCTTAATACAAGAGCAGGCTTACGGTCCAATCCGGCGCGCGCCACTTAGTCGCTGACATCACGAAGGCTTCGGCTGATACCACGACGTCGAGTGCCCATAACTGTCCCCGCGTAGATGGTTAGTGCATATAGGCCAGTAGCCAGACTCAGATCAAATACCAAGATCTCGTTAAACGTGTTAAGTATCTGCGAACGCCGACCAGGGCCAGGACCACCTCTCTCCTAGGTGGTCTCAACCTGCCCTGTCGCTCCGCCACAAAGTAACAGTCGGGGGCCGTCGGGAACCCAGGCCCACCTCTATCGGGATGGAGCCACCTGCCCCTTCAGCCCCCATCTCCGAACAGTATCATAAGTAATGTAACTGTGTAAAGTATATAGCATATGCCCGTGATCACCTCCTGAAGTGATCACGGCCCAGTAGTATAGCATGGCAGACGGACAAGAGCGTAGGGCCACTGATGGAACACTAGCATCCTATACTAAGCAGTAGGATAGCAGGTAAAGCTAACAACAATAGTAGCAAGGACAGGCTATGCAGCAGTATAGGATTAACTGAAAGCAGTTACATGCTACACTACTCTAATGCAAGCAGTATAGTGAAGAATAGGCGATATCTGGTGATCAAAGGGGGGGCTTGTCTGGTTGCTCTGGCAAGAGAGAGGGGTCGTCAACACCATAGTCGTACTGGGTAGCAGCGGCGTCGGTCTCGGGGTCTACCGAGGAAGAAGAGGGGGAAGAAACAGTAAATACGGAGCAAACAAAGCATCACAAAACATAAAGAGGCAAAACACGGTGCTAGGTATGCCCTAACGTAGTACTAGGTGATACCGAGAAAGGGGGGAAACATCCGAGAAAGTATCCCCGGTGTTTCGCGTTTTCGGACAAATGAATTGGAGGGGGAAAGTTGCGTGTTTGCTATGCTAGGGATGTGTGGCGGATGAATGAACTGCGTATCCGAATTCGTCTCGTCGTTCTGAGCAACTTTCATGTACAAAGTTTTTCCATCCGAGCTACGGTTTACTTTATATTAATATTTAAAGTTTTAATTTAATTTTGGAATTAACAGATTTTAATTAATTAGAAAAGGTAATTATTGGGTCAGCGTGCCATCAGCATGATGTCAGCAGGTTTACAGGTTGACTAGGTCAACCCTGGCATGTGGGGCCCGTTCGTCATAGTCACTGGTTAATTAAACATGATTAAATAGTTAAGTAAATGATTAGGTTAATTCATTTTGATTAGATTAGTGAAATAGGATTAATTAACTTAATTAACTTATTAATTAATTAATTACTAATTTGTTTATTTTAACCCCTTTTTTTAAATTCGTTCTGGGGTGGGGCCTCATAGTCAGTGGCTCTGGGGGAGGCTTGCAGGTGCTGGGCATGCGGGTTTCGGGCATCGCCCGAACGATGCGGGCGCACGGTGCTAACCCCAGGCGCGGGCGCTAACCCAGGCCAGCCACGGCGAGGCTCGCCGGCCGGAGCGGCGGCAGGCAGCGGCAGCAGCGAAGCGGGAGCAAGGGGGCGAGGCCGCAGAGCAAGGGCGGCGAGCGCGACGCACGGTTCAGCGGCTCCCAGCAGCAAGCGGCGGTGCGAGTGGGAGGCGCGGGGCACGGTCATGGCCGGGCATGGCGACGCGCGGAGCAGATGGAGTGGTGGCGCGGGCGAGCGCCGGAGTGAGGGCACGGGGAGGAGGACCGGGGTCCTCACCAGCGTTGCTGAGCAGGGGGCGGCGAGGCTCGGTGGAGCCTTTGGGGAGGAGGACAAGGACGCGTCGTCGGTGGCACGGGCGTGAAGGAGGGGGTTCGTCGCCGGCGGGTGGCTCGGCCACCGCAGCGGGGGGGGGGGGGGGGGGGGGGCGGGCGGCGCGGGGCTCGAGCACGGAGCCAGGGCGGCATCGGCGGCAGTTCAGTCCTGACGTGGGTGGATGGGGGCGAAGGGGAGAGGCGATGGCGTTGGGGGCCTGGTGCCCCGATCTAGATCCGATCGGGGGGAGGCGCGAGGGGATCGTGCGGAGGGGAGTGGGGCGACGAGAGTTAGGTCACGGGGTAGAGAGGGGGTTATGGGAGGTGGGGTGGGCCGGCCTGCTGGGCCGTGGCCCAGTTGGGCCGGGGGGTTTGCCCCTTTGTTTTCCTTTTATTTTTGTTTTTGTTCTGTTTACTTTTCCTGTTTAATTAGTTTTGCTATTTTATTTACTACGCAGTTTAGTTTTGTTCATTATAAAAACAGCACCTAATGTAGTACTACTAGTTATACCACTGCCAATACTAGTTAGGCATTTAATTAAACAAAATAGTTTGTAACCTTATATCTTAAGAAGGTATTTAATTAATTGTCCTAGTTGTTGTTTTAGTTAATTTAGAGCATTTAAATATTTTATTAAACATGTGGTTTCTCCACCATTACTACTTGCGATTTATTTGACAGAACCCGGACATTTTAGTTTTAGTTTTTGAAAACTTTAATTGTTTGTCTTGATTTTATTTGAAATTTGAACGGGATTTGAATCATCGCAAGATTGACAATAGTAATCATGGTGACGTGGCGTCATTAGCGGAGGGTTACTGTAGCGTAACTATCCGGGCGTCACAACTCTCCTCCACTACAAGAAATCTCGTCCCGAGATTTAGTACCGGGAGTAAGGGGGGAAGGGTCTGGTTAGGTAATTCTAACGAATCTCCTCGGTCTTGGTTGCTTTTCTCGAAGAGGTCAATCCATTACATTGATGTCTTCATTCCACTGCTTCAGGTCATCATTATGAAGTCTTCATCCTTTCTTCGGGGATTTTCATCGTATTTACAAATAGGTAACAGGGCAGGTCGACAACGATAGAATGCTATAAGGGTAATAATCTGGGATTAACCCATGAATGAGCATATGAGTACCTCTCGAGTTGAACAAATAAAACACATCGAGAGTAAAGTTGGAAGGTGCAATAAGAAGTTTCAAGCAGTCAGGCAATCGTTCAATGCCTAGTCAGAAGGCGAAAGGGGTTTCAACGCAACGGAATAATTATTGTGTCCGATGCCAGAAATGATGGTCTCATCGGAAGGTGGCTCATGAATTACATATGAGTCCACGCGAGAGGAATAACTTTGGGAACAAGGGCTGTACAGGAGAGTCAAGTTTCGATCCTGTGGAACTGTGGGTTATGGGCCCGCCATGTGGGTTAAAAGTAGGCAGGGCGGAGACGTCTTGCGTGATCATGCAAGCAAGACATGTTAGAGGATAGAATATCGATTATGTCGGCAACAACGTCGGTACCAAGGGCGAGGGACGAAGAGAACCATTTTCCTGCTCGTTGAACGAGGCGGACCAATAGGCAAAGTTCTCGTCCATCGGTGGTTACCGGAATGCTATCAACAAAAGCAACAGGGTCTTACTGACATGGTTGTACACCAAGGTGTTTACATAAGCAGAAGAACATTACTGCTTAGATCATATAGGTCACCAGAAAGGTTAAACAAAACAATGGAAAGGAAAGGTGATCTTCATATTAAACAGAACAATGGAAAGGAAAATGTGTTTTAAACACCAATTTCAGGGGGTATATCCTTCCCAAGGATAAACAGAGCATGATAGCCATGACAGGATATAACGTAGAAAACCTTTTAGGAAAGGGGAGAGAAATTTCATGACATTACCCATACAACGGTGTTTGGATAATTGATAAATAAATATAGCATTGTGCTTCAAATGTTCTTATCGATGATTAGAGTACCACAGACATGCTTTGAGATAGCATTGACATGGTCAACAAGTAAGGTTCAGAATTTGGATGCATGAAGGATCCATCAGGAACAACTTGTAGAATAAGTTTTAGAATTTCCTCATGGAAGAATGGTTATCCTTACTAAAAGGAAGCTATAACAATAGGACCTCCGACCAGGTGTGCCAGGCACGACATCACCTTACCGGGTCATATTAAGACCAATGTTATAACTCTTGGAAATATGTCCCCACCATCATATCTGAACGAGATTCAGATCTGATTGGTGTTAGGATTCCTCAAACTCAGGATGCCTGAGAAGAAGAGGTGCAAAACAAATTGACGAGATGACATTGTAAGATTCTCGAGAAATGTACTATGGAAGGGAGTTTCAGAACAAGAGCTCATCATTAAACCAATGAAGGAATAAGGAGGCGGTTGATGAACTCAATGACAATTCATCGAGATTTTGAAAGGATGGGTTTCCACAATTATGTGAACAAGGAGATAACATTTGTCAGATCAAATGATATAAAGATGTATGCTTGAGGAAAGCATACACAATTGAACATTGATTGAAAGGTGCACTCGAAAGATGGGCTTAGGTAGCATGATCAATGTTAGAAAATGTTGACGATGATCATGACACATTTATCGAGAGGTTTCAAGAAGATGTAATCGATCGGCGAAGACATCACATCAAGGGAATGGTGAAGTAAAAGGTTACTATAACCATAGATAAGATGCCATCTCAGAATTCGGAGTTGTCTCTCAAGACAAACAATATGATGCGAAAAGTTCGATGTAAGATTAGAACACTGTCGGGATTGTGTCCCGGGGGTGTAGGACATAGGTAGAATGGTCAAGCAGTCAGCCTGACGATGATGATGTAGTCAATCCGTTGGGAATGACATGATCAAGTGCAAACTCGTAAGCAATGAAGATTACTAAAAGTTGTCGACCCGCAGTGCGGACTCGGTCCACTATTCAGTGTTCTCGGTTGATGACAACCCAGAATTCGTGGGGTGACTATGACAGGGAAAGGTATTACTCCATTACAAATTCATAGGATGTAGTGCAATGGCATGATATCCTCGCGATACCAGGTGAATAATACTCGAAGGCATATCAAATTAAAGGTTGAAGTGGGGTGTATTGATCTATAGAAGACAAGCGATTTTACTTGTCCAAGAAATGGAATCAAGGAGAAAATATGGTCGGAATCACGTTTGCAAAGGATCAATTCGCAGAAACCAAAGGATATTATATCAAGGAAATAGTTATTATTACAAGAAGCTTCCATGATAGGATATACATTGTGTCCATGGGCATGAACACAAAGTTCAAGGTCAACTCCCACTTCTCCAATGCATGACCATTCATCACTTCTCTATTAAAATGAGTTGAGTGTGAAACCTACCTAGTGAATTACCAGAGGAGTATGACCCATGAAAACTTTCGGGTTCACACAGATTAAGGAAGGCATATGTTCAACCCCTCGGGGCATCATGGAAACATATAGCACAAGCTTCAATAGTAAATATCAGCAGCTCGAAAGCAAAGCATGGTTGGTCAATCAGAGGATAGGATTTACCAATGGAGAAAGAACTTCCAAAGGAATTGAATATGAAGGACGCTATCGGATAAAATCCAACAAATGATCCGGTGGTCCTCAAAGGATCTGATGTGAGCATCAGTACTCAACCAGAGGAAGAAACAATGCAAGGAGATCAGACTATAAAACAACTGACTAATTCAAAGCTCAAATGCAAAAGAATTATGATTTCCGACCAAGGGATCAGAAGCAAACACTCTGATTAAGGATGGATAAGTTGAATAGCCTTAGGGGTACGATCGATGGTCAATTGATTGGTCGAGATCCAGCTCAGGTTTAAACTGGCGTCTGAGCCGGAAGGGTGAATTCTAGGATCCGACTGATGATTGCGTGCATTCGCACTCATGTTGAATCAATAGGATCAAAAAGACGGTGGCAAAGAATGCCAATAAGATTACTATACTTATGGGATTAACCATAACGCAAGCAAGCAAAGAATTTCAAGAGCAATAAGCTGCTGAGGATTTTCAGAAGATCGAATAGTATTTGAAGACCATTGTGAAACACATGAACAACTGGGGGGTGAGCGGATACTCGATAAGTGCGAGAATTATCCATAGGGGTATTTAGATGACAAAGAACAGCAAGGCAGTAAGCTCAAAGGATTATTGGAACAACGACGAGTATTTTGGGGTATCTTGTAATAACAAGACCAACTAGGAATAAAAGCAAGAACGACAGGTGTAAGTATTTATCCATAGGGATTTTTCGGTGGTAGGGGATTGCAAAAGCAACAGGCACAAGGTCTCGAGAAAATACCGGAGAGTATTGTCAGAATCTTCTATTGAAGTAGTTGATCATCCGTAATGAAAGGGTTCTCCGGCAGGAAGTGGTAACGAGAACCTAGAGTTAGATTTTAGCAAAATCATTTAACTCGAGTAGAAGAGAGTGAGAGTCCCAGAGTAAGGATCGAGGAGTAAATGATCCTAATACCACCCAGATGGCGACGTGGGCCCGTAAGGCACACAACCATGTTAGTAAAAGTTTTGCAATGACTAGACTCAACTTCGGCCAAGGAGTTTGGAAGGGGGATTCCTACAGGCAGTCGGCTCTGATACCAACTTGTGACGCCCCCGACTTGATCGTACACTAATCATACACGCAAACATGTACGATCAAGATCAGGGACTCAACGGAAGATATCACAACACAACTCTACATATAAAAATAAGTCATACAAGCATCATATTACAAGCCAGGGGCCTCGAGGGCTCGAATACAAGAGCTCGATCATAGACGAGTCAGCGGAAGCAACAATATCTGAGTACAGACATAAGTTAAACAAGTTTGCCTTAAGAAGGCTAGCACAAACTGGGATACAGATCGAAAGAGGCGCAGGCCTCCTGCCTGGGATCCTCCTAAACTACTCCTGGTCGCCGTCAGCAGGCTGCACGTAGTAGTAGGCACCTCCGGTGTAGTAGAGTCGTCGTCAACGGTGGCGTCAGGCTCCTAGACTCCAACATCTGGTTGCGACAACCAGAAAGAAAGGAAATGGGAAAAGGGGGGAAGAAAGCAACCGTGAGTACTCATCCAAAGTACTCGCAAGCAAGGAGCTACACTACATATGCATGGGTATATGTGTAAAGGCCATGTCGGTGGACTGAACTGCAGAATGCCAGAATAAGAGGGGATAGCTAATCCTGTCGAAGACTACGCTTCTGGCAGCCTCCATCTTGCAGCATGTAGAAGAGAGTAGACTGAAGTCCTCCAAGTAGCATCGCATAGCATAACCCAAACCGATGATCCTCCCCTCGTCGCCCTGTGAGAGAGCGACCACCGGTTGTATCTGGCACTTTGAAGGGTGTATTTTATTAAGTATCCGGTTCTAGTTGTCATAAGGTCAAGGTACAACTCCAAGTTGTCCTGTTACCGAAGATCACGTCTATTTGAATAGATTAACTTCCCTGTAGGGGTGCACCACATAACCCAACACGCTCGATCCCATTTGGCCGGACACACTTTTCTGGGTCATGCCCGGCCTCGGAAGATCAACACCGCAGCCCTACCTAGGCACAACAGAGAGGTCAGCACGTCGGTCTAAATCCTATGGCGCAGGGGTCTGGGCCCATCGCCCTTTGCACACCTGCACGTTGAGAACGCCGCCGGAAGAAGAACTAGCCCCCTTAATACAAGAGCAGGCTTATGGTCCAATCCGGCGTGCGCCACTCAGTCGCTGACATCACGAAGGCTTCGGCTGATACCACGACGTCGAGTGCCCATAACTGTCCCCGCGTAGATGGTTAGTGCGTATAGGCCAGTAGCCAGACTTAGATCAAATACCAAGATCTCATTAAACATGTTAAGTATCTGCGAACGCCGACCAGGGCCAGGCCCACCTCTCTCCTAGGTGGTCTCAACCTGCCATGTCGCTCTGCCACAAAGTAACAGTCGGGGGCCGTCGGGAACCCAGGCCCACCTCTACCGGGATGGAGCCACCTGCCCCTTCAGCCCCCATCTCCGAACCGTATCATAAGTAATGTAACTGTGTAAAGTATATAGCATATGCCCATGATCACCTCCCGAAGTGATCACGGCCCAGTAGTATAGCATGGTAGACGGACAAGAGCATAGGGCCACTGATGGAACACTAGCATCCTATACTAAGCAGTAGGATAGCAGGTAAAGGTAACAACAGTAGTAGCAAGGACAGGCTATGCAGCAGTATAGGATTAACTGAAAGCAGTAACATGCTACACTACTCTAATGCAAGCAGTATAGAGAAGAATAGGCGATATCTGGTGATCAAAGGGGGGGCTTGCCTGGTTGCTCTGGCAAGAGAGAGGGGTCGTCAACACCGTAGTCGTACTGGGTAGCAGCGGCGTCGGTCTTGGGGTCTACCGGAGAAGAAGAGGGGGAAGAAACAGTAAATACGGAGCAAACAAAGCATCAGAAAACATAACGAGGCAAAACACGGTGCTAGGTATGCCCTAACGCAGTACTAGGTGATACCGAGAAAGGGGGGAAACATCCGGGAAAGTATCCCCGGTGTTTCGCGTTTTCGGACAAACGAATTGGAGGGGGAAAGTTGCATGTTTGCTATGCTAGGGATGTGTGGCGGATGAACGGACTGCGTATCCGAATTTGTCTCGTCGTTCTAAGCAACTTTCATGTACAAAGTTTTCCCATCCGAGCTACGGTTTATTTTATATTAATATTTAATGTTTTCATTCAATTTTGGAATTAACAGATTTTAATTAATTAGAAAAGGTAATTATTGGGTCAGCGTGACATCGGCATGATGTCAGCAGGTTTACAGGTTGACTAGGTCAACCCTGGCACATGGGGCCCGTTCGTCATAGTCACAGGTTAATTAAACATGATTAAATAGTTAACTAAATGATTAGGTTAATTCATTTTGATTAGATTAGTGAAATAGGATTAATTAACTTAATTAACTTATTAATTAATTAATTACTAATTTATTTATTTTAACCCCTTTTTTAAATTCGTTCTGGGTGGGGCCTCATAGTCAGTGGCTCTGGGGGAGGCTTGCGGGTGCTGGGCATGCAGGTTTCGGGCATCGCCCGAACAATGCAGGCGCACGGTGTTGGCCCCAGGCGCGGGCGCTAGCCCGACTGGGCGCTGACCCAGGCCAGCCACGGCGAGGCTCGCCGGCCGGAGTAGCGGCAGGCAGCGGCTGCGCCGGAGCGGGAGCAAAGGGGCGAGGCCGCAGAGCAAGGGCGGCGAGCGCGACGCGTTGTTCAGCGGCTCCCGGCAGCAACTGGCGGTGCGAGTGGGAGGCGCGGGGCGCGGTCATGGCCAGGCATGGCGACGCGCGGAGCAGATGGTGTGGTGGCGCGGGCGAGCGCCGGAGTGCGGGCACGGGGAGGAGGACCGGGGTCCTCACTAGCATTGCTGAGCAGGGGGGCGGCGAGGCTCGGTGGAGCCTTTGGGGAGGAGGACGAGGACGCGTCGTCGGCGAGGAGGAGACGAGGAGGACGAGGTGACGAGCGGTGGCGGGGTGCGGTGATGAAGAGGCCGTGGCACGGGCGTGAGGGAGGGGGTTCGTCGCCGGCGGGTGGCTCGGCCACCGTAGCGTGGGGGCGTCGGGCGGCGCGGGGCTCGAGCACGGAGCCAGGGCGGCGTCGGCGGCGGTTCAGTCCTGATGTGGATCGATGGGGGCGAAGGGGAGAGGCGATGGCGTTGGGGGCCTGCTGCCCCGATCTAGATCCGATCGGGGGGGAGGAGCGAGGGGATCGTGCGGGGGGAGTGGGGCGACGAGGGTTAGGTCACGGGGTAGAGAGGGGGTTATGGGAGGTGGGGTGGGCCGGCCTGGCGGCCTGGTGGCCTGCTGGGCCGTGGCCCAGTTGGGCCGGGGGGTTTGCCCCTTTGTTTTCCTTTTATTTTTATTTTTGTTCTGTTTACTTTTCCTGTTTAATTAGTTTTGCTATTTTATTTACTACACATTTTAGTTTTGTTCATTATAAAAACAACACCTAATGTAGTACTACTAGTTATACCACTGCCAATACTAGTTAGGCATTTAATTAAAAAATAGTTTGTAACCTTATTTCTTCAGAAGGTATTTAATTAATTGTCCTAGTTGTTGTTTTAGTTAATTTAGAGCATTTAAATATTTTATTAAACATGTGGTTTCTCCACCATTACTACTTGCGATTTATTTGACACAACCCGGACATTTTAGTTTTAGTTTTTGAAAACTTTAATTATTTGTCTTGATTTTAAATTTGAAATTTGAACGGGATTTGAATCATCGCAAGATTGACAATAGTAATCGTGGTGACGTGGCGTCATTAGCGGAGGGTTACTGTAGCGTAACTATCCAGGCGTCACACCCCCCGAGGGGCCGCCGCCCCCCTCTAGATGGATCTAGGGGGCCGGCGCCCCCTCCCCTTCCCCTATATATAGTGGGGTTTTTGGGGCTGCCAGAGACACGAGTCTCCCTCTCTCCTGGCGCAGCCCTACCCCTCTCCCTCCCCGTCTCTCACAGTGCTTGGCAAAGCCCTGCTGGAGTGCCACGCTCCTCCACCACCACCACGCCATCGTGCTGCTGCTGGACGGAGTCTTCCCCAACCTCTCCCTCTCTCCTTGTTGGATCAAGGCGCGGGAGATGTCATCGGGCTGCACGTGTGTTGAACACGGAGGCACCGTTGTTCGGTGCTTAGATCAGAATCGGCCACGATCTGAATCGTTTCGTGTACGAGTCCACCGACCGCGTTCCTGCAATGCTTCCGCATCGCGATCTTCAAATGTATGAAGATGCACTCCCCTCTCGTTGCTAGTAAACTCCATGGATTGATCTTGGTGATGTGTAGAAATTTTTTAATTTCTGCAACGATCCCCAACAAAAGAGGACTTGATACTTTAATGTTATGGTTGGGTTTGACCTTAATGATCTTTAGTAGTTGCGGATGCTTGCTAGAGTTCCAATCATAAGTGCATATGATCCAAGTAGAGAAAGTATGTTAGCTTATGCCTCTCCCTCATATGAAACTGCAATAATGATTACCGGTCTAGTTATCGTTTGCCTAGGGACAAATAACTTTCTCATAACAAAACACTCTTTAATAAAACTAACTTGGTTGTGTCTTTACCTAAACAGCTCCTTCTTTTTATTTACGTAATCTTTATTATCTTGCAATCCTATCCAACAACACCTACAAAGTACTTCTAGTTTCATACTTGTTCTAGGTAAAGCGAACATCAAGCATGCGTAGAGTTGTATCGGTGGTCGATAGAACTTGAGGGAATATTTGTTCTGCCTTTAGCTCCTCGTTGGGTTGTCCACTCTTACTTATCGAAAACTGTTGCGATCCCCTATACTTGTGGGTTATCAAGACCTTTTTCTGGCGCCGTTGCCGGGGAGCAATAGCGTGGGGTGAATATTCTCGTGTGTGCTTGTTTGCTTTATCACTAAGTAATTTTTATTTGCTGTTCTTAGTTGTTTTATATCTTTAGTTATGGGTAGGAAACGCAAAATACCAAAAAAATTAGGTGTACCTACTAAACCAATGGTTTAAGAACCACTCAAGATCTATCACACTACTGAAGCTTATTACTTGGATCATCTTCGATCCCTATGTGCTCGTGCTGAAACCCCAACTAGCTTAGTTGAGGGTAAATCTTTAGATGAGCATGCCTGTTATGTGTGACACCGAATATCTGAAATAGGGAAAATTTTACTAGGTCAAATTCATCGTTTGCAATGCTATGCTTGGAATTTATGCGAAATATATGATATTACTTGTTGGTCTGAAAACCCTAAGAAATACCTTCCCTATCAATGTGAGTTTAGTGATAATGGAATTGTATCTTTGTATGCTAAGGGTGTTTATAGTTACTATGATGTTCAACAAATTGAAGAATTTGTTGCTTTTAAGGGTGCTTATGAAATTGCTTCTTTGATTGAAACGTATGATGCTACTCTTTACAAATATGAAAATTTTGACATACTTAAATATTGCTATGATAATTATGCTTCTAATGCCTATGTTGAACTATATATTGAGGGCTACCCCGTTGTCGAAGAAGAGACTAATATTTTGCAGGAGTCTATGGAGGAAGAAATTGATGAAACTGTGAGCTCATTAGATGAAAAAGATGAGGAGGAGAGCGAATAACAAAAGGAGGAAGAGCGGATTAGCTACCCGTGCCCACCTTCTAATGAGAGTAACTCTTCAACTCATACATTGTTTAATTCCCCTTCGTGCTTACCGAAGGATGAATGCTATGATAATTGCTATGATCCCGTTGATTCTTTTGAAATATCCCTTTTTGATGATGCTTGCTATGCTTGTTGCCAAGATGCCAATATGAATTATGCTTATGGAGATGAACTTGATATAGTTCCTTATGTTAAACATGAAATTGTTGCTATTGCACCCACGCATGATAGTCCTATTATCTTTTTGAATTCTCCCAACTACACTATATCGGAGAAGTTTACCCTTATTAAGGATTATATTGATGGGTTGCCTTATACCGTTGCACATGATGATTTTGATGAATATAATATGCATGTGTTTGCTGCTCCTACTTGCAATTATTATGATAGAGGAACTATATCTCCACCTCTCTATGTTTCCAATATGATAAAATTGCAAGAAACTGTTTATACTATGCATTGGCCTTTACTATGTGTGCATGGATTGTTCTTTTATGACATGCTGATGCATAGGAAGAGAGTTAGACTTCGTTGTTACATGATATATGTTAATTTGTGCTCACTACTAAATTATAAATCATTGTTAATTAAAATTGGCTTTGATATACCTTGGGATCCAGGTGGATTCACTACTTGAGCACTATATGCCTAGCTTAATGGCTTTAAAGAAAGTGCTGCCAGGGAGACAACCCGTAAGTTTTAGGAAGTCATTTATTTCTGTTGAGTCCTTTCATATAGTTTAAAAACAACAAAAATAAAGAGGGGAACCCAAAACTTTTTCAAAATGGAAAGTGAAAGTGAGAAAGACAAGCATTGTTGAAGTGGGAGAGCTCCTTGAACTTTGTTCATGCTCACGGCAACTTTGTGAATCTTGATTACAGAAACTTTTCAACAAAAATAATTATCCCCTTGTACAATTCCATTGTATTATAAAAATAATGTGCCAAGGTTTGCCTTTAGGATGTTTACATTTGCTTGATGGTTTGTACGGTGCAGGACAGAAACGTTGGCTATAGTGCACGATTTTACATTTTTAGCTGGAACGTCAAACGGTTCTGATTCTTTTTGTAATGTCTTCCTATACAAATTTTTTATTTTTCCTAATTTTGGTATAATTTTACAAGTGTCATAAGTATGGTGAATGTTCAGATTATTACAGACTATTCTGTTTTAGACAGATTCTGTTTTTGATGCATAGTTTGCTTGTTTTGATGAAACTATCGATTCATATCTGTGGATTAAGCCATGAAAAAATTATATTAAAGTAGACACAATGCAAAAACAAAATATGAATTGGTTTGCAACAGTACTTAGAGTAGTGATTTGCTTTATTATACTAACGGATCTTACCGAGTTTTCCGTTCAAGTTTTGTATGGATGAAGTGTTCGATGATCGAGAAGGTCTCGATGTGAGAAGATGGAAGAGAGGAAAGAGCTCAATCTTGGGGATGCCCAAGGCACCCCAAGTAAATATTCAAGGAGACTCAAGCGTCTAAACTTGGGGATGCCCCGGAAGGCATCCCCTCTTTCTTCAACAAGTATCGGTATGTTTTCGGATTCGTTTCGTTCATGCGATATGTGCAATCTTGCACTACTAGGGAAAAGCCTAGCAGCAGCGCGGGTTTTGGGCCTATTAGCAGCGCGGGGGCCGGCGCTACTAATAAGGCGCTGCAGCTAACGTATAGCAGCAGCGCGGGTGCCACCCGCGCTACTACTACATCCGTTAGTAGTAGCGTGGGTAAAAACCCGCGCTACTACTAACCCGCGGAATTTTTTTTCGAATTTTTTGCACAAATTTTCGAATTTCTAAATTATTTTAACCTCTAATCTCTAATCACCCTCATCGCTGCTCAATTTAATCTCTAATCACCCCTCATCATTCCAAATCATCTAACTTTCCGGACGGTCACCCATCCTCTCACTACTCCAGCCTGAGCACGCTTAACTTCCGGGTTCTATTCTCCCTCGATTCCAAGTCTGCACTTGTTGTTTTCCTGACAATACTAAGATGTCAATCCTATTAACCCTCGGGAGTTTAGCTTGAGAATGAAGTCACACATTTCACTGTTTGAGTTTGAAACTATTGTTCTAAAAAACAATAATTTTTTAGTAACACTAATATTTCTTGAATAAGTAGTTTGACCATTGTTTGACCACAGTTTGACCATAGTTTGACCAGATTTGACCAAAATTCAAAAAATTGAAATAATTATTTAATAACACTAATATTCTTGAATAATTATTTAGTAACACTAATACTTCTTGAATAAGTAGTTTGACCATAGTTTGACCAGATTTAATGAAAATTTAAGAAAACTGAAATTTGAGCATAACCTTTTTTCCTTTTGGAATTTGAGGATTCTAAAAATTTGCAAACAGGCCGTAGGCGGTCTCCATCGGATGTAACTTTTCGAGTAGATGATTTTTCATATAAAAAACTTTTTAATCCGAGTTCGTATGCAAAAGTTATGCCCATTTTACAAATTCCAGAGAGATTTTGTAAATAAAGTCGAAATTCATATTTGTAAATTTTCCCAACAACTAGACCACATATCACATGGGAAACTTATTTTATTTTATTTTTTTGACATTTCCATCATTTTCTTTTATTTTTTCTAAAACTGAAAAGGCGATCCACGGGGGGAGGGGGGGTAGAGTTTCAAAATGTGACCTTTAGTAGTAGCGAGGGATTTTACCCCTCGCTACTACTATGGCATGTCCCGGAGGGGCATGATTGAGACCTCTTAGTAGTAGCGAGGGGTAAAAACTTAGTAGTAGCGCGGATTTATAACCCTCGCTACTACTATGGCATGGCCCAGGGGCACGGTAGAGACCGCTTAGTAGTAGCGAGGGGTAAAAACCAGCGCTACTGCTATCAACTTAGTAGTAGCGAGGGTTATAAACCCGCGCTTCTACTATGGCATGTCCCGGGGGGCATGGTAGAGACCGCTTAGTAGTAGCGAGGGTAAAAAACCAACGCTACTGCTATCAACTTAGTAGTAGCGAGGGTTAAAAACCCGCGCTACTGCTACTTAGCAGCAGCGCCTGATTTTGAAGCGCGCTGCTGGTAAGATTCTGTGTATACGCTTTTCCCTAGTAGTGTTGGAGCGTCTTTTGCATTTAGTTTTCATTTTTCTTTTATGCACCATGCTGCTATGAGATAGTCTGTGGTTAATTTATAGAATGCTCTTTGCACTTCACTTATATCTTTTGAGTATGGCTTTATAGAATGCTTCATGTGCTTCACTTATATCATTTGAAGTTTGGATTGCCTGTTTCTCTTCACTTAGACAACCGCCATTTGTAGAATGCTCTTTTGCTTCACTTATAATTGTTAGAGCGCGGTCATATCTTTTGTAGAAAGAACTAAACTCTCTTGCTTCACTTATATCTATTTAGAGAGATGACAGGAATTGGTCATTCACATGGTTAGTCATAAAATCCTACATAAAACTTGTAGATCACTGAATATGATATGTTTGATTCCTTGCAATAGTTTTGTGATATAAAGATGGTGATATTAGAGTCATGCTAGTGGGTAGTTGTGGATTGTAGAAATACTTGTGTTGAGGTTTGTGATTCCCGTAGCATGCACGTATGGTGAACCGTTATGTAACGAAGTTGGAGCATGAGGTATTTATTGATTGTCTTCCTTATGAGTGGCGTTCAGGGACGAGCGATGGTCTTTTCCTACCAGTTTATCCCCCTAGGATCATGCGTGTAGTACTTTATTTCGATGACTAATAGATTTTTGCAATAAGTATGTGAGTTCTTTATGACTAATGTTGAGTCCATGGATTATACACACTCTCACCCTTCCATCATTGCTAGCCTCTTCGGTACCGTGCATTGCCCTTTCTCACCTTGAGAGTTGGTGCAAACTTCGCCGATGCATCCAAGCCCCGTGATATGATACGCTCTGTCACACATAAACCTCCTTATATCTTCCTCAAAACAGCCACCATACCTACCTATCATGGCATTTCCATAGCCATTTCGAGATATATTGCCATGCAACTTCCATCATCATCATATACATGACTTGAGCATCATTGTCATATTAATTTGCATGATCGTAAGATAGCTAGCATGATGTTTTCATGGCTTGTCCATTTTTTGATGTCATTGCTATGCTAGATCGTTGCATATCCCGGTACACCACCGAAGGCATTCATATAGAGTCATATCTTTGTTCTAGATATTGAGTTGTAAGTAAATAGAAGTGTGATGATCATCATTATTAGAGCATTGCCCCAGTGAGGAAAGGATGATGGAGACTATGATTCCCCCACAAGTTGGGATGAGACTCCAGACAAAAAAATAATAAAAAAAAATAAAAAAAGAGAAAGGCCAAAAAAAGAGAAGGCCCAAAAAAGGGAAAAAATGAGAGAAAAAGAGAGAAGGGGCAATGTTACTATCCTTTTACCACACTTGTGCTTCAGAGTAGCACCATGTTCTTCATATAGTGAGTCTCTTGAGTTATCACTTTCATATACTAGTGGGAATTTTCATTATAGAACTTGGCTTGTATATTCCAACGATGGGCTTCCTCAAATGCCCTAGGTCTTCATGAGCAAGAAAGTTGGATGCACACCCACTTAGTTTCAGTTTGAGCTTTCATATACTTATAGCTCTAGTGCATCTGTTGCATGGCAATCCTTACTCCTCACATTGACATCAATTGATGGGCATCTCCATAGCCCGTTGATTAGCCGCGTTGATGTGAGACTTTCTACTTTTTTGTCTTCTTCTACACAACCTCCACCATCATATTCTATTCCACCTATAGTGCTATGTCCATGGCTCACGCTCATGTATTGAGTGAAAGTTGAAAAGGTTTGAGAATGTCAAAAGTATGAAACAATTGCTTGGCTTGTCATCGGGTTTGTGCATGATGTGAATATTTTGTGTGAAGAAGATGGAGCATAGCGAGACTATATGATTTTGTAGGGATAACTTTCTTTGGCCATGTTATTTTGAAAAGACATGATTGCTTTATTAGTAGGCTTGAAGTATTATTGTTTTTATGTCAAATGATAGACTATTGCTTTGAATAACTCGTATCTCAATATTCATGCCATGATTATACATGTGATCAAGATTATGCTAGGTAGCATTCCACATCAAAAATTATCTTTTTTTATCATTTACCTACTCGAGTACGAGCAGGAATTAAGCTTGGGGATGCTGATATGTCTCCATCGTATCTATAATTTTTGATTGTTCCATGCCAATATTCTACAACTTTCATATACTTTTGGCAACTTTTTATACTATTTTTGGGACTAACAAATTGATCCAGTGCCTAATGCCAGTTCCTGTTTGTTGCATGTTTTTTGTTTCGCAAAGTACCCATATCACACAAAGTCCAAACGGGATAAAAACGGATGAAGATTTTTTTGGAATATATGTGATTTTTGGGAAGTGAAATCAACGCGAGACGATGCTCGAGGGGCCCACGAGGCAGGGGGCAGGCGCGCCCCTAAACCTCGTGGCCACCCCGTAAGGTGGTTGATGCCATTCTTTCGCCGCAGGAAAACTAATATCCGGATAGAGACCGTGTCAAAATTTCAGCCCAATCGGAGTTACGGGTCTCCAGGAATATAAGAAACGGCGAAATGGTATAATCTGAGAACGCAGAAACAGAGAGACACAGAGAGACAGATCCAATCTCGGAGGGGCTCTCGCCCCTCCCACGCCATGGAGGCCATGGACCAGAGGGGAAACCCTTCTCCCATCTAGGGAGGAGGCCAAGGAAGAAGAAGAAGGAGGGGGGCTCTCTCCCCCTCCCTTTCGGTGCCACCAGAGTGCCACCTGGGGCCATCATCATCACCGCAATCTTCACCAACAACTTCACCGCCATCATCACCAACTCTTCCCCCCTCTATGCAGCGGTGTAACCTCTCTCTTACCCGCTGTAATCTCTCCTTAAACATGGTGCTCAATGCTATATATTATTTCCCAATGATGTATTGCTATCCTATGATGTTTGAGTAGATCCGTTTTGTCCTAATGGTTATTTGATGATCGTGATTGCTTTGAGTTGCATGTTTTATTATTGGTGCTGTCCCATGGTGCTCTCCGTGTCGCGCAAGCGTGAGGGATCCCTGCTGTAGGGTGTTGCAATACGTTCACGAGTCGCTTATAGTGGGTTGCGTGAGTGACTGAAACACAAACCCGAGTAAGGGGGTTGTTGCGTATGGGATAAAGAGGACTTGATACTTTAATGCTATGGTTGGGTTTTACCTTAATGATCTTTAGTAGTTGCGGATGCTTGCTAGAGTTCCAATCCTAAGTGCATATGATCCAAGTAGAGAAAGTATGTTAGCTTATGCCTCTCTCTCATATGAAACTGCAATAATGATTACCGGTCTAGTTATCGTTTGCCTAGGGACAAATAACTTTCTCATAACAAAACACTCTTTACTAAAACTAACTTAGTTGTGTCTTTACCTAAACAGCCCCTACTTTTTATTTACGTAATCTTTATTATCTTGCAATCCTATCCAACAACACCTACAAAGTACTTCTAGGTTCATACTTGTTCTAGGTAAAGCGAACATCAAGCATGCGTAGAGTTGTATCGGTGGTCGATAGAATTTGAGGGAATATTTGTTCTGCCTTTAGCTCCTCGTTGGGTTCAACACTCTTACTTATCGAAAACTGTTGCGATCCCCTATACTTGTGGGTTATCAACGACGAGAAATAGAACCATGAATTGTTGAGGCACTTCGGAATGAAAATTAGAAAGGTTGAACCAAAAATGAAAAGAATTTGAAGGATCTTGGAGAAAGACATTTGAGTGATGATAACTCATTCTTACGTCAAACTTGGAGAAGAATTTGAGAGTAACTCCGGGAAAATTAGAAGAGTTAGGTAAGATCCTAGGAAAAGACCTGTGGGTTAGGGCCCACTCAAGAGAAACACCGTTGGAATGATTTAAAAGAGAGATTTCACCAGTTGAATTAAATGGCTTGAATG
The DNA here is from genome assembly GCA_034509565.1 of Triticum monococcum. Lineage (NCBI taxonomy): Eukaryota > Viridiplantae > Streptophyta > Magnoliopsida > Poales > Poaceae > Triticum > Triticum monococcum. The sequence goes on from CM067846.1 coordinate 504,579,035, forward strand.
AGATAACACCCTCGAGATAGCTTGAAAGGATTAGGAATGGAAACATGAATCTTCTGAGATATCTTCGGCACTCTGGATCAAATGAATAACAAGAACTGAACTATTACGAGGTGCACCGGTATGGGAAAACATTTGAAACAAGGAAAAGGAATATGATCAACACTAAAAACTTGAATTGAGTCCACCGGAGGAGAAAAAAGAACGAAGAATTATAAACTCAAAGCTCCGCTAGTATCTTCCTGAGAATCACCGGATAAGAACATTGAAAGAAACGAATGAAGAGACTTCACATTCATAAAAGGATACTTGAATAAGAAATCTGAGTCCTTGAAGAAAAGGGTGGGAGGGCGGGAAAACAAATACAACTTGGAACGGATGAAACGAACACCGCCGGAGAAAAACTGAGGGGTGATCTTGCGAATGGGAAAAATGATAGGATCATCTTGAAGGAAAACACACCGGTTGAAAAGGAGTGACATGACAATCTCGATTATCATGAAGGATTAGTATTCACATAGAAATATGAGAACACTGCTTGGAAAAGGTATGTAAACACATTTGACATAGAAGCAACTCGAATACCACAACTCAAAACAAAAACAAAGGATTGGCTTGCAGAATAAGCCGGAACAAATACATATGATAGATATTTACCCAATCCCATATCATGCATCTGTTGGAAAGATATTCTAGGAGTGATGCGTCTCCAACGTATCTATAATTTTTGATTGATCCATGCTATTATATTATCTGTTCTGGATGTTAATGGGCTTTATTTTACACTTTTATATCATTTTAGGGACTAACCTATTAACCGGAGGCCCAACCCAAATTGTTGTTTTTTGCCTATTTCAGTGTTCCGCGGAAAAGGAATATCAAACGAAGTCCAAACGGAATGAAACCTCCGGGAACGTGATTTTCTCAACAAACGTGATCCAGGAGACTTGGAGTGGGAGTCAAGAAACAATCGAGGAGGCCACGAAGCAGGGGGCGCGCCTACCCCCCAGGGCACGCCCTCCACCCTCGTGGTCCTTCGTTGCTCCACCGATCTACTTCTTCCTCCTATATATATCCACGTACCCCCCAAACATCCAGGAGCACCACGAAAAACCTAATTCCACCGCCGCAACCTTCTGTACCTGAGAGATCCCATCTTGGGGCCTTTTGTGGAGCTCCGCCGGAGGGGGCATTGATCACGGAGGGCCTCTACATCAACTCCATGGCCTCTCCGGTGATGTGTGAGTAGTTTACTTCAGACCTACGGGTCCATAGTTATTAGCTAGATGGCTTCTTCTCTCTCTTTGGATCTCAATACAAAGTTCTCCTCGATCTTCCTGGAGATCTATTCGATGTAATCTTATTTTGCGGTGTGTTTGTCGAGATCCGATGAATTGTGGGTTTATGATCAAGTTTATCTATGAACAATATTTGAATCTCCTCGGAATTCTTTTATGTATGATTGGTTTATCTTTGCAAGTCTCTTCGAATTATCAGTTTGGTTTGGCCGACTAGATTGATCTTTCTTGCAATGGGAGAAGTGCTTAGCTTTGGGTTCAATCTTGCGGTGCTCGATCCCAGTGACAGAAAGGGAACCGACATGTATTGTATTGTTGCCATCGAGGATAAAAAGATGGGGTTTATATCGTATTGCATGAGTTTATCCCTCTACATCATGTCATCTTACTTAAAGCATCACTCTGTTCTTATGAACTTAATACTCTAGATGCATGCTGGATAGCGGTCGATGTGTGGAGTAATAGTAGTAGATGCAGGATCGTTTCGGTCTACTTGTTGCGGACGTGATGCCTATATACATGATCATACCTAGATATTCTCATAACTATGCTCAATTCTATCAATTGCTCGACAGTAATTCGTTTACCCACCGTAATACTTATGCTCTTGAGAGAAGCCACTAGTGAAACCTATGGCCCCGAGGTCTATCTTCCATCATATTAATCTTCCAACACTTAGTTATTTCTATTGTCGTTTATTTTACTTTGCATCTTTATTTCTCTTTATCATAAAAATACCGAAAATATTATCTTATCATATCTATCATATCTCACTCTCGTAAGTGACCATGAAGGGATTGACAACCCCTTTATCGCATTGGTTGCGAGGTTCTTATTTGTTTGTGTAGGTGTGTGGGAGTCGAGCGTGATCTCCTACTAGATTGATACCTTGGTTCTCAAAAACTGAGGGAAATACTTATGCTACTTTACTGCATCGCCCTTTCCTCTTCAAGGGAAAACAAACACAGTGGTCAAGAGGTAGCAAGAAGGATTTCTAGCACCGTTGCCGGGGAGATTCATGCCAAGTCAAGTCAAGACTTGACTCCCGACAACGAGGCATTTCTGGCACCGCTGCCGGAGTCTACGCATAAGTCAAGACATACCAAGTACCCATCACAAACTCTTATCCCTCGCATTACATTTATTTGCCATTTGCCTCTCGTTTTCCTCTCCCCCACTTCACCCTTGCCGTTTTATTCATCTCCTTTCCCATTTGTTTTCTTGTACCATGTCGGATTCGAAAAGGGCTAAGGGTTCTCTCTCGGGTTTTACCTTGGATAGTCCTTCTGTCCTCTCTAAGCTCATAAATAATGATGCTATGGAAAGACCTACCGGGGTTATGAATGAGAATTTGAATAATTTTGATAAAGATGATCCTGGAATTTTTCGTTATTTACTTGATGAATCTTTGAAAGATGCTTGGGATAGGCTATTAAGGATCCGAGCTAGCTATGTGCCACACTATCAAATTGAGGTTTACCTGAAAAGCTTTTATATTGGTCTACCCTCCTCATTCAAGCAAGTTCTAGATTCTATTTTTGAATAGGTTTTTCTTGAGGGGGATCCCATTGATACTTATGAAAAGATGAAAACTATATTTGGGCACCCCATGTATGAGAAGGTTGAATCTACCTCTCTTTTGTGCTTTTATCAAAATGAAATTATCAAAGAAATGAAGGCTAGCTTAGATGCCAATTTCCGTAACATGCTTAATATTTCTCCCACCATTAATGGCCACTTGCTATCTCAAAATAGAAAGATAAATGCTATAGAAAAGAAATTTTCTCTTTTCTTTCCTAATACCAAAGATGACAATACCTAGATCTGTCTTCGCTTTTATGACTAGCTAGGGGCGTTAAACGATGCGCTTGTTGGGAGGCAACCCAATTTTATTTTTATTCCTTGCTTTTTGCTCCTGTATAGTAATAAATAATTTATCCAGCCTGTTTTTTTTTGTGTTTTTTGTGTTTAAATAGTGTTTGTGCCAAGTAGAACCGTTGGGAAGACTTGGGAAAAGTCTTTTTGATCTTACTGTAAAAAACTGAAACTTTAGCGCTCACGAGAATCGCTGCCATTTTTATTTAGAAAGTGATATTTAGTTAATTATTTTTGCAGATGATTAATAGATAAATTCCTCACGTCCAGCAATTTATTTAGAATTTTTGGGGTCCAGAAGTTTGCGTTAGCTACAGATTACTACAGACTGTTCTCTTTTTGACAGATTCTGTTTTTCGTGTGTTGTTTGCTTATTTTGATGAATCTATGGATAGTAAAAGAGTTTATAAACCATAGAGAAGTTAGAATACAGTAGGTTTAACACCAATATAAATCAAGAATGAGTTCATAACAGTACCTTGAAGTGGTGTTTTGTTTTCTTTCGCTAACGGAGCTCACGAGATTTTCTATTTTGAGTTTTGTGTTGTGAAGTTTTCAAGTTTTGGGTAAAGATTTGATGGATTATGGAACAAGGAGTGGCAAGAGCCTAAGCTTGGGGATGCCCATGGCACCCCAAGGTAAAATTCAAGGACACCAAAAAGCCTAAGCTTGGGGATGCCCCGGAAGGCATCCCCTCTTTTGTCTTCATCTATCGGTAACTTTACTTGGAGCTATATTTTTATTGACTACATGATATGTGTTTAGCTTGGAGCGTCTTGTATGATTTGAGTCTTTGCTTTTTAGTTTACCACAATCATCCTTACTGTACACACCTTTTGAGAGAGACTCACATGATTTGAAATTTATTAGAATACTCTATGTGCTTCACTTATATCTTTTTGAACTATATAGTTTTTGCTCTAGTGCTTCACTTATATCTTTTAGAGGACGACGGTGGTTTTATTTTATAGAAATAATTGATCTCTCATGCTTCACTTATATTATTTTGAGAGTCCTTTAGAACACCATGGAAATTTGCTTTAATATAAAAACTTTCATAGAAGTGCACTGAATACTATGAGAAGTTTGATACTTGATAATTGTTTTGAGATATGGAGATGGTGATATTAGAGTCATGCTAGTTGAGTAGTTGTGAATTTGAGAAATAATTTTGTTGAAGTTTGTGATTCCCATAGCATGCACGTATGGTGAACCGTTATGTGATGAAGTCGGAGCATGATTTATTTATTGATTGTCTTCCTTATGAGTGGCGGTCAGGGACGAGCGATGGTCTTTTCCTACCAATCTATCCCCCTAGGAGCATGCGCGTAATACTTTGTTTCGATAACTAATAGATTTTTCCAATAAGTATGTGAGTTCTTTATGACTAATGTTGAGTCCATGGATTATACGCACTCTCACCCTTCCACCATTGCTAGCCTCTCTAGTATCGCGCAACTTTCGCTGGTACCATAAACCCACCATATACCTTCCTCAAAACAACCACCATACCTACCTATTATGGCATTTCCATAGCCATCCCGAGATATATTGCCATGAAACTTTCCACCGTTCCGTTATTATGACATGCTTCATCATTGTCATATTGCTTGCATGATCATGTAGTTGACATCGTATTTGTGGCAAATCCACCGTTCATAATTCTTCATATATATCACTCATGCATCATTGCACATCCCGGTACACCGTCAGAGGCATTCACATAGAGTCATATTTTGTTCTAAGTATTGAGTTGCAATTCTTGAGTTGTAAGTAAATAAAGTGTGATGATCATCACTAGAGTATTGTCCCAAGTGAGGAAAGGATGATGGAGACTATGATTCCCCCACAAGTCGGGACGAGACTCCAGACGAAAAATAAAAAAAAAGGAGAAAAGAGGCCAAAAAGAAAAGAAAGAAAGAAGGCCCAAATAAAAAAAGAGAGAAAAAGAGAGAAGGGACAATGCTACTATCCTTTTTCCACACTTGTGCTTCAAAGTAGCACCATGATCTTCATGATAGAGAGTCTCTTATGATATCACTTTCATATACTAGTGGGCATTTTTCATTATAGAACTTTGCTTGTATAGTCCAATGATGGGCTTCCTCAAAATGCCCTAGGTCTTCATGAGCAAGCGAGTTGGATGCACACCCACTTAGTTTCTTTTGTTGAGCTTTCATATACTTATAGCTCTAGTGCATCCGTTGCATGGAAATCCCTACTCACTCACATTGATATCTATTGATGGGCATCTCCATAGCCCGTTGATACGCCTAGTTGATGTGAGACTATCTTCTCCTTTTTGTCTTCTCCACAACCACCATTCTATTCCACATATAGTGCTATATCCATGGCTCACGCTCATGTATTGCGTGAAGATTGCAAAAGTTTGAGAACATCAAAAGCATGAAACAATTGCTTGGCTTGTCATCGGGGTTGTGCATGATTTAAATATTTTGTGTGGTGAAGATAGAGCATAGCCAGACTACATGATTTTGTAGGGATAACTTTCTTTCGCCATGTTGTTTTGAGAAGACATAATTGCTTAGTTAGTATGCTTGAAGTACTATTATTTTTATGTCAATATTAAACTTTTATCTTGAATATTTCGAATATGAACATCCATGCCACAATAAAGAAAAAATTACATTGAGAAATATGTTAGAAAGCATTCCACATCAAAAATTCTTCTTTTATCATTTACCTACTCGAGGACGAGCATGAATTAAGCTTGGGGATGCTTGATACGTCTCCAATGTATCTACAATTTTTGATTGCTCCATGCTATTATATTATCTATTTTGGATGTTAATGGGCTTTATTTTACACTTTTATATTATTTTTGGGACTAACCTATTAACCGGAGGCCCAACCCAAATTGTTGTTTTTTACCTATTTCAGTGTTCCGCAGAAAAGGAATATCAAACGAAGTCCAAACGGAATGAAACCTTCAGGAACGTGATTTTCTCAACAAGCGTGATCCATGAGACTTGGAGTGGGAGTCAGGAAACAATCGAGGAGGCCACGAGGCAGGGGGCGCGCCCTCCACCCTCATGGGCCCCTCGTTGCTCCACCGACCTACTTGTTCCTCCTATATATATATCCACGTACCCCCAAACATCCAGGAGCACCATGAAAACCTAATTCCACCACCGCAACCTTCTTTACCCGAGAGATCCCATCTTGGGGCCTTTTCTGGAGCTCCGCCGGAGGGGGCATTGATCACGGAGGGCCTCTACGTCAACTCCATGGCCTCTCCGGTGATGTGTGAGTAGTTTACTTCAGAACTACGGGTCCATAGTTATTAGCTAGATGACTTCTTCTCTCTCTTTGGATCTCAATACAAAGTTCTCCTCGATCTTCTTGGAGATCTATTCGATGTAATCTTCTTTTGCGGTGTGTTTGTCGAGATCCGATGAATTGTGGGTTTATGATCAAGTTTATCTATGAACAATATTTGAATATCCTCTGAATTCTTTTATGTATGATTGGTTTATCTTTGCAAGTCTCTTCGAATTATCAGTTTGGTTTGGCCTACTAGATTGATCTTTCTTGCAATGGGAGAAGTGCTTAGCTTTGGGTTCAATCTTGCGGTGCTCGTCCTAGTGACAGAAAGGGAACCGACACATATTGTATTGTTGCCATCGAGGATAAAAAGATGGGGTTTATATCATATTGCATGATTTTACCCCTCTACATCATGTCATCTTACTTAAAGAATTACTCTGTTCTTATGAACTTAATACTCTAGATGCATGCTGGATAGCGGTCGATGTGTGGAGTAATAGTAGTAGATGCAGAATCATTTCGGTCTACTTGTCGCGGACGTGATGCCTATATACATGATTATACCTTGATATTCTCATAACTATGCTCAATTCTATCAATTGCTTGACAGTAATTCATTTACCCACCATAATACTTATGCTCTTGAGAGAAGCCACTAGTGAAACCTATGGCCCCGGGGTCTATCTTTGATCATATTAATCTTCCAACACTTAGTTATTTCTATTGCCGTTTATTTTACTTTGCATCTTTATTTCTCTTTATCATAAAAATACCAAAAATATTATCTTATCATATCTATAAGATCTCACTCTCGTAAGTGACAGTGAAGGGATTGACAACCCCTTTATCGCGTTGGTTGAGAGGTTCTTATTTGTTTGTGTAGGTGCGTGGGACTCGAGCGTGATCTCCTACTGGATTGATACCTTGGTTCTCAAAAATTGAGGGAAATACTTACGCTACTTTACTGCATCACCCTTTCTCTTCAAGGGAAAACCAACGCATTGCTCAAGTGGTAGCAAGGAGATACTTGAATTCCCACCTATAAACGCCCCAAGCTTTCAGGATATGCAATCAGGTGTTGGGGATACAGGGGAAGCATAACATCTCACCCAAACTAATAATTCCCACATCCGGCTGTATCCATCCTTCAACACATAACCAAGAAACCTTCGGAAATAATGTACCTCAACCTTCGAAAAGCATCCGTTATACGAGTTATGGCAATTCTCCCGAACTCCCGCCCTAGTACTGGGTGACGTCTAGGTTATCTCACCAACAACTGCATAAAAGAGATTTTTGATGTCGGTGAACTCAGGTATTCCAGAACTGCAACGATAAAATTGTGATGACAACACCTCGGAGCTCAACTCCCCGGGACACTGCCACAACCCCTAAATGTCAGGAGGCACCAAGAACAATGTTCTCGTCACAAGACTATCGAAACGATTCCAAGATACCCAAGTGATCCTAAAAAAATCGTGAAATTTGAGGAGAGAAAAATCAAAACTTCTACGTCAGGAGGCCTCACCAGAGCAACGAAGGGACCGAGGAGTAAAAAGAATCCTAATCTCTGATATATATAATCCTAATACTCAAAAAAATTTGTTCTAGACTCGACAACGTCACCGATTCGATCAAGCAGGGGGGCTACTAAGTCGGGGATGGCTCTTATTACCAACTTGTAACACCCACAATGCGGCTATATCTCCCACGTGTTGGGGCACGACTTAGAGGCATAGCCGCATGGTAGTTTGTCGCAACAGGGGTAATCTTCACACAATCCCATGTACTGAATAAGAAAGGGATAAAGAGTTGGCTTACAATCGCCACTTCACACAATACATAAGTAATTCATACATCATCCAAAAACACTCAAAGACCGACTATGGCCAAATCCAACGGAAAAGGAAGATAAACCCCAAATGCTAGATCCCCGTTCGTCCCAACCAGGCTCCACTATTGATCATCAGGAAACGAAATGTAGTAACGACCCAGATCCTCGTCGAACTCCCACTTGAGTTCGGTAGCATCACCTGCACTAGTATCCTCGACACCTGCAACTATTTTGGAAGTATCCGTGAGTCACGAGGACTCAGCAATCTCGCACCCGCAAGATCAAGACTATTTAAACTTATGGGTAGGAGAAGGTAGTGAGGTGGAGCTGCAGCAAGCACTAAGCATATGTGGTGGCGAACATACGCAAATAAGAGCGATAAGAGAAGCAACACAACACAACGGTCGAGAAGCTAGAAGTGATGAAGAAGTGATCCTGAAACTACTTACGTTCAAGCATAACTTAAGGTCGTGTTCCCTTCCTGGACTCCATCGAAAGGAGACCATGACGGCAATACACGCGGTTGATGCATTCTAATTAAGTCAAGTGTCAATTTCTATACAACCAGATATTAACAAATTCCCGTCTGCCACATAACCGCGGGCACAGCTCTCGAAAGTTTATACCCTGCAGGGGTGTCCCAACTTAGCCCATCACAAGCTCTCACAGTCAACTAAGGATATTCCTTCTCCCGGAAAGAACCGATCAGTCTCGGAATCCCGATTATAAGACATTTCGACAATGGTAAAACAAGACCAGCCAGACCACCCGACTGTGCCGACAAATCCCGATAGGAGCTGCACATATCTCGTTCTCAGGGCACACCGGATAAGCTAAGCGTACAAGTACCAACATAACCCAAGTTGCCATGGGACGGTCCCGCATGGTGCTCTAGTTTGTACCAACACTCAGAGGAGCATTGGCCCAGGGGTTTGAAATAAAGATGACCCTTGAGTCCGCGGAACCCAAGGGAAAAAGGCTTAGGTGGCAAATGTTAAAACCAAGGTTAGGCCTTACTGGAGGAGTTTTATTCAAAGCGAACTGTCAAGGGGTTTCCATAACACCCAACCGCGTAAGGAACGCAAAATCAAGGAACATAACACCGATATGACGGAAACTAGGGAGGCAAGAGTGGAACAAAACACCAAGCAAAAGGACGAGCCTTCCACACTTCACCAATTATATAGATGCATTAATTTAATAAGAGATAATATGATATCCCAACATATCCATGTTCCAACATGGAACAAACTTCAACTTCACGTGCAACTAGCAACAGTATAAGAGGGGCTGAGCAAAAGTGGTAACATAGCCAAACAACGGTTTGCTAGGAAGGTGGGTTAGAGGGTTGACATGGCAATATGGGAGGCATGATATATCAAGTGGTAGGTAGCAGAGTTTGCTACGAACAACTAGCAAGCAAAGATAGAAGTGATTTCGAGGGTATGGTCATCTTGCCTGCAATGTTCTCAGAGTTGTAGAAAGCTTGATCATCGTTAGTGTTCTCAACAGGTTCCTCGATCACGTACTTGTCTCCCGGCTCTACCCAAAGCAAGAACACAAGCAATGGAACAACAATCAATCACGGTGCAATGCACAAGCAACATGATGCAATACATGGCATGATATGCAAGATATGATATGCAATGCATATGCGTGCTTCGGAAGGAAAAGAATGATCAAGGTATCAACTTGCAAACCAAGTATGCCGCTGGAAAGATGAGGTGGTTTCGGTTGAAATCGATATAAAGATCACCGAAACGGATGCACTGTTTGCAAATGGCAAGCAAAACAAGAATGACGCAAATCTGCGATTAACAACATGATAGCACTTAGAATGCAACTAGAAACTAAGCTACTGCACTCCAACATAGCAACAAATCATATGGCAGCGATGTACAAGAGATGCTTGAAAAAACATGAACACTGAGCTACGGCTAAATCACAATAGAACATGTTCAAACAAGCATGGCAAAAGTGCAAAAGATATCAGCTTCACAAACTTAGTGAAAATACTAACAAGTCAAAAACAACATCAGGAAGCACTGTTTACAGTAAGCAAAAAACATGCTACAGGATCATGTCATGGCAAATAAAGCCATGGCATGATTCTACTCAAAGTATAGAACAAAAGTCCCTTACTGAACATGAGCCAAAAAGGCACAGAAGATATGATGGCACCCATGTAAACATAGCAAGTTTTATTAACAAATTCAGACTTGGAAGAAAAACAGAGCATGGTATAAACAGATTCATGATAGCAACTTTGCGAGCTCATGCCACTCACCATAGAGTATTAAATGACAACATAAGCATACCAATGGCAAGATGATATGTTAATGAAGCTAACCATGGCAAGAACAAGTTAATATGATGCATGGATCACTAGCAAAACACATGGCAATTTTGATTAACATGTTAACAATCTGCCAGGAATAATTTATAGCAAAAGTAGAGCAAGAAATGACATGCTAGAGCACTCCATAATTGCAACAAGGGACATGAATGGATAGAGAATAACCACATGTTCGAAACATCCTTACTGAAGTTTCTCAAAATAAGCATGGATCTCATGGTAGCATCAAGTTTAGATGGCATCAAAATAACAGCATGAAAAGGACTTAGCAAAAACCCAAGTCCCTGAAAACAGCAACATCACGGAGCCTAGTTTGCATGCTTGTGCTAGTCACCACATAGATAAAAAAATACAAGACTTGCACCTCTATAAAGATGGCATGATGTAGTTCAAAACACATGTATACCTCATGCTCATGAGAATGCACACATCAAATGCAACAAAAATGACAAATCACCATGATCTGATAAGTACCAGCAGTTAAAATTTTATAGCACTCTTGCAACAATGAAAACGGCATCAAAATAGCCATCAACATGCATGGAAGTGCTTCTAACATGAAGAGCTCAACGAGACGAACACTTCGACTTATCATATATATGATTTGGAGCCACGGTCACTGAGATACGACAAGATGAAGGAGGCATAAAAATGTCATAGACTTGAGGACTTGGTAGTTTCCCAGAAAAAAAAACATGAGCGCTAGACAACTATACGATGCACAGGGCGCTGGATAGAGGCAAAGCTCACCATGGGCTTCATCCCGAATCGGAGGAGGGATCTGGGCCAGTGGATCTGGGCCGGGTCGCGGGGCCCATGCAGTTGCATCGCCTCCAGCGGCATGCATGCGCAGACGAGGGGGAGGTCGCGCCGGCAACGAGCCCAGGATGGCGGGGGATGACGGGGAGCGGCAGATCCGGGCGTGGGCGGCGTCGGGGAGGCGCTGGGGCGGCGGATCCGGGGGCACCAAGCCCGGATCTGGCCAGAGCAGGGTGGTGTGGCATGCTTCGGTGAGCACCAAGGCGGCGAGGATCTCAGGCGATCTCCTGCTCGATCTACGGAGAGAGAGAGAGGTCAGGGGTGAGAGAGAGAGAGATCAAGGGAAAACGAGAGGAGGAGAGGGCGCGAGATCGGCCTAGGAGGTCACGGGAGTAGACTCCCGGCGGCGGCGCGATGAGGCAGGCAGGCCTGACGTGAGGCGAAGCAGCGGGAGGTGCGCGACTCTGTGGGCGCGCGGAGACGGTGGTTGCAGGTGGCTTCGGGCCCGGTTGCGGCCCGGGGTGGGCCTCTTGCGGGCTTCCGCAGGCCCGGTGGCGAAGTGGGCGCGGGGCGACGATGTGGCAGTGCGGGCTTGATCCGGGCGTGGTGGCGCGAAGTGGAAGGAGGCTAGGGTTAGACCGCGAATTTCGGAGGGGAAGGTGTATATATAGGTAGAAGGAGTTAGGAGTGTCCAAATGAGGTGCGGTTTTCGCCCACACGATCGTGATCCAACGACAGAGAACATGGAGGTGGTTTAGATGGGTTATTAGGCTGTTTTGGAGGGGTGTTGGGCTGCAACACAAAAGAGGCTTTTGCGGTAACCCGGTTAACCGTTGGGGCATCAAACGGCCTTCAAATGGAACGAAATTTGACAGGCCGTCTACTGGTGATGTACCAAGGACACTTGACAAATACCGGTCCATTCCGAGAATGTTTAACTCCCGCTCACGAAAAGAGACAAAAGGGGTGCGCCGGGTGCATATGGGAGTGTCGTATTGCCAAACAGACAACGGGGAAAAATGCTCGGATGCATGAGACGAACACGAATGCAAATGCGATGCACATAATTACATGATATTAAATGCATGACATGAAAAAATACAAAACAAAATACAAAAACCCAACCATGAAGGGAATATCATAACATAAACACTACTGGAATCAGCTACTTTGCCATCTGCCAGCTCTTTGCCGTCTGCTAGCAGACGGCAAAGAAGCTCTTTGCCATCAGCTACCAGAAAGCAGACGGCAAAGAACTGACTGATGGCAAAGAAAGCCTTTGCCATCAGCCAGTTCTTTGCCGTCCGCTAGCTGACGGCAAAGATTCTTTGTCGTCTGCTAGCTGACGGCAAAGAGGGAGGGGCCCCACTGACGAGCTACTTAAAAAATAACTTAATGGGCCCCCCTCTTTGCCGTCTACTAGCAGACGGCAAAGAGCAAATAAGCGGACGGCAAAGGGGGGCGGACGGCAAAGATTTAACATATCTAACGGCGCGCCCCCCACCCCGCGCCCTCTCTCTCTGTTTCTCTCCCCTGCTCCCATACGCGCGCCGCCGCCAGCACCACTCGCCGCCGCCGCGCCCCCCCCCCCCCCCCCCCCGCCCCCCCCGCGCGCTCCGGGCAAAAATATGAATGTGTACTTGCTAGTCTTAACATTTGAGTGTCATCATGCTAACAAGACATTGGAAATGATCTTTGGTGCAGCGTAACTCCAGACAAGCATCGCACGATCCTTCTCCAGCTACCGACACGAGCCACCCCGCTCCTACACCTCCTGGATCTTGGTAAGTTTATCTAGTGTTTTGCTTAACACATGCATAAAGACCTAGACTTAGCTTTATTTCCTCCAATGCTTACCATAATGACCTAGACTTAGCTTCTTCTCCTCCAAAATGATTTAATAAGCTTACTGACCTCCAAAACCATCCATTTTACCTATGTTAGCTCTAAAACGATCTGTACTTAGCTTACTTATGTCAAAAATTGCATAATTAGCTTAGTTAGCTCATAGACGATCCATTTTACCTAAGTTAGCTCCAAAATGACCCATCTTACCTAGGTTAGCTTATAAATGATCCAGTTTATCCAAGTTAGCTCTAAAATGACCCAATTTACCTAGAGTAGCTCCTAAACGATCCATTTCACCTAAGTTAGCTAAAAACGATCCATTTCACCTAAATTAGCTCTTAAATGATCCATTTCACCTAAGTTTGCTCAAAAACGATCCATTTCACCTAAATTAGCTCTTAAATGATCCATTTCACCTAAGTTTGCTCAAAACGATCCATTTCACCTTAGTTAGCTCAAAAACGATCCATTTCACCTTAGTTAGTTCAAAACATGGCATTTCACCTTAGTTAGCTCATAAATGACCCATTTCAACTAAGTTAGCTCAAAAACGATCCATTTTACCTTAGTTAGCTCAAAAACGATTCATTTCACCTTAGTTAGCTCAAAAACGATCCATTTCACCTTAGTTAGCTCAAAAATGATGCCCTTCACCTTAGTTAGCTCATAAACGACCCATTTCAACTATGTTAGCTCATAAATGATACATTCCAACTAAGTTAGCTCATAAACAACCCATTTTAACTTAGTTAGCTCATAAATGATCCATTCCACCTAAGTTAGCTCATAAATGATCCATTCCACCTAAGTTAGGTCATAAATGACATATACTTCTTGTTATAGTCTTCTTCTTGTTCTATTCACCAATTTCTAACTTCATATTTACCATTTTGCAGATTTCACTCACTTCATGGAAGCTAGCTTGCTAGGATGGAGTGCTTGCTTTTTCTTTGTTAAAACTTTGCATTGTATCTAGCTTGCTATGATAGAACTTGCTATGTTGATGAAACTTTGCTATGTAATATGTATATGGAACAATGTGTATGGATGGAACTTGCTATATATGTTGATGAAACTTTGCTATGTTATATATATGTATATGGAATTATGTGTTGGATATGTGATATGTGTGCTGGATATGTTTGCTGTTAAATATGTGATATATTTGCTGTGAAAATTGTTGGATTAAGAAAAAACAGAAAAAAAAAAGAGACAATATACAGGCTCTTTGCCGTCAGCCACCGACGGCAAAGGGCTCTTTGCCATCAGCAGCGGACGGCAAAGAGGCCACGTGGCAGGCAGCTGTGCTTCCTGGGAGGCTGACCAATTTGGTCAGTTTGCCTACAGTGGCAGACGGCAAAGGCCTTCCAAAGTTTGCCGTCAGTGGCGGACGGCAAAGGCCTGCCATGTAGTGATGTCAGCTGACATCACACGGCGGACGGCAAAGGCCTTCCAAAGTTTGCCGTCAGCGGCGGACGGCAAAGGCCTGCCGTTAGCCACTTAACGGACTGACAGCGCAATTATTGTCGTCCGCTCTCTTTGCCGTCTGCCGCGCTCTCTTTGCCGTCCGCCGCAGACGGCAAAGACTTTGCCGTCAGTAGCAGACGGCAAAGTAGCTGTTTACCGAAGCCTACTTTGCCGGAGCCTTTTGCCGTCCGCGGCTGACGGCAAAGGCCTTTGCCGTCCGCCGTTCAGGCCTTTGCGTCCGCCGTGGCAGACGGCAAAGTAGCTGATTCCTATAGTGAAAGCCGAAAATGGCAAGAGTCAGAGTTACAAATATGGAATGTTGTATCCTAGGCATTATAGGAGCCCCCTGCTTGATCGAATCACTGACGTTGTTGAGTGTAGAACAAAATGTTTTGAGTCTTAGGATTATTTATATCGGAGAGTAGGATTCTTTTTACTCCTCAGTCCCTTCGTCGCTCTGGTGAGGCCTCCTGACGTAGATGTTTTGACCTTCCTCTCCTCAAATTTCACGAAAAAATTAGGATCACACGGGTATCTTGGGATCGTTCCAATATTCTTGTGACGAGAACATTGTTCTTGGTGCCTCCTGACATTTAGGGGTTGTGGCAGTGTCCCGGGGAGTTGAGCTCCGAGGTGTTGTCGTCACAATTTTATTGTTGAAGTTCTAGAATACCTGAGTTCGCCGACATCGAAAGTCTCTTTTATGCAGTTGTTGGTGAGATAACCTCGACACCACCCAGTACCGGGGCGGGAGTTCAGGAGTATTGCCATAACTCGTATAACGGATGCTTTTCGAAGGTTGAGGTACATGATTTCCGGAGTTCTCTTGGTTATGTGTTGACGGATGGATACAGTTGGAGCGTAGGGCTTGTTAGTTGTGTGATATATATTGTGCCTCCCTGTATCCCCAACACCACATTGCATAACTAGAAAGTTTCGGGAGTTTATAGGCGGGAATTCAAGTATCATGTTGGAATTCTTTCCAACAGGAAAATGATACGATATGGGGTCTATCATATGTTTGTTCTGGCTTATTTCCTAAGTCAAATCCTTTATTTTGTTTTGAGTTGTGGTATTCGAGTTCCTTCAATGTCAAGCGTTGATTCCATACTTTATTCTAAGCGATGTTCTCATATTTTTATGCGAATACTAATCCTTCTTGATCATCGAGATTGTCATGTAAATTCTTTTCCAACCGGCGTGTTTCTCTTCAAGTGGATCTGATCATTTCAATATCCGCAAGATCAATTCTAAGTTTTCTCAACGGTGTCTATTTCATCCGTCCCCAAGTTTCCTTTGTTTTCCCGCCCTCCCACCCTTTTTATTCTAGGACTCATATTTCTTAACCAAGTATATCCTTTTTATTGATGGGAAGTCTCTCCATTCTTTTCCATCAATGTTCTTATCCGGTGATTGTCATGAAGATACTAAGGAAGCTTCAAGTTTATCATTCTTTGTTCTTTTTTCTTCTCAGGTGGATTTAATTCAAGATTTCGTTGTTGATCTTATCCCTTTCCTCATTTCACAATGTGTTCTCATTCCGGTGCACCAATTAATCATTCACCTCTCGCTATTCATTTGTTCCAAAGTGTTGAAGATATCTTAGAAGATTCACATTTCCATTCTTAGTCCGTTCAAGCTATTTCGACGTTGTTATCTCATTCAAGCCATTTAATTCAACCGGTGCAATATCTTTCATGCAATCTTTTTGAAAGGTGTTTCTTTTGAGTGGGCCCTTGTTGGGGAACGTAGTAATTTCAAAAAATTTCCTACGCACACGCAAGATCATGGTGATGCATAGCAACGAGAGGGGAGAGTGTTGTCTACGTACCAACGCAGACCGACTACGGAAGCGATCACACAACGTAGAGGAAGTAGTCGTACGTCTTCTTCCCGATCCGACCGATCCAAGCATCGTTACTCCGGCACCTCCGAGTTCTTAGCACACGTTCAGCTCGATGACGATCCCCGAGCTCCGATCCAGCAAAGCTTCAGGGAGGAGTTCCGTCAGCACGACGGCGTGGTGACGATCTTGATGTACTACCGACGCAAGGCTTCGCCTAAGCACTACAACGGTATGATCGAGGTGGAATTTGGTGGCAGGGGGCACCGCACACGGCTAAGGAACGATCTCAAGGATCAAGTTGTGTGTCTATGGGGTGCCCCCTGCCCCTGTATATAAAGGATGGAGAAGGAGGAGGCCGGCCAAGGCAAAGGTGCGGCCAGGATAGGGAGTCCTACTAGGACTCCAAGTCCTAGTAGGAGTCCACCAAAAGGGGAGGAAGGGAGAAGGAATAGGAGGAGAAGGAGAGGTGGCCGGCCCCCTTTTCCCTAGTCCAATTCGGACCAAAGGGGAGGGGGGCGCAGCAGCCTTTTCCTCTTCCCACTAAAGCCCATCAAGGCCCATTACCTCTCCCGTAACTACCCGGTACTCCGAAAAATACCCGAATCACTCGGAACCTTTCCGATGTCCGAATATAGTCGTCCAATATATTGATCTTTACGTCTCGACCATTTCGAGACTCCTCGTCATGTCCCCAATCTCATCCGGGACTCCGAACTCCTTCGGTACATCAAAACTCATAAACTCATAATATAACTGTCATCGAAACCTTAAGCGTGCGGACCCTACGGTTCGAGAACAATGTAGACATGACCGAGACACGTCTCCGGTCAATAACCAATAGCGGGACCTGGATGCCCATATTGGCTCCTACATATTCTACGAAGATCTTTATCGGTCAAACCGCATAACAACATACGTTGTTCCCTTTGTCATCGGTATGTTACTTGCCCGAGATTCGATCGTCGGTATCCAATACCTAGTTCAATCTCGTTACCGGCAAGTCTCTTTACTCGTTCCGTAATACATCATCTCACAACTAACATCTTAGTTATAATGCTTGCAAGGCTTATGTGATGTGTATACCGAGAGGGCCCAGAGATACCTCTCCGACAATCGGAGTGACAAATCCTATTCTCGAAATACGCCAACCCAACATATACCATTGGAAACACCTGTAGTACTCCTTTATAATCACCCAGTTACGTTGTGACATTTGGTAGCACCCAAAGTGTTCCTCCGGCAAACAGGAGTTGCATAATCTCATAGTCATAGGAACATGTATAAGTCATGAAGAAAGCAATAGCAACATAGTAAATGATCGGGTGCTAAGCTAGTGGAATGGGTCATGTCAATCAGATCATTCAACTAATGATGTGACCTTGTTAATCAAATAACAACTCTTTGTTCATGGTTAGGAAACATAACCATCTTTGATTTAACTAGCTAGTCAACTAGAGGCATACTAGTGACACTCTGTTTGTCTATGTATTCACACATGTATTATGTTTCCGGTTAATACAATTCTAGCATGAATAATAAACATTTATCATGATATAAGGAAATAAATAATAACTTTATTATTGCCTCTAGGGCATATTTCCTTCAGTCTCCCACTTGCACTAGAGTCAATAATCTAGATCACATCACCATGTGATTAACATCGATAGTTCACATCATCATGTGATTAACACCCATAGTTCACATCGCCATGTGACCAACACCCAAAGGGTTTACTAGATTCAGTAATCTAGTTCACATTGCTATGTGATTAACTAAGGTGTGATCATGTTTTGCTTGTGAGAGAATTTTAGTCAATGGGTCTGCCACATTCAAATCCACATGTATTTTGCAAATTTCTATGTCAACAATGCTCTGCATGGAGCTACTCTAGCTAATTGCTCCCACTTTCAATATGTATCTAGACCGAGACTTAGAGTCATCTAGATTAGTGTCAAAACTTGCATCGATGTAACCCTTTACGACGAACCTTTTTGTCACGTCCATAATCGAGAAACATATCCTTATTTCACTAAGGATAATTCTGACCGCTGTCCGGTGATCTACTCCTAGATCACTATTGTACTCCCTTGCCAAATCAGTGCAGGGTATACAATAGATCTGGTATACAGCATGACATACTTTATAGAACCTATGGCCAAGGCATAGGGAATGACTTTCATTCTCTTTCTATCTTCTGCCGTGGTCGGGCTTTGAGTCTTACTCAACTTCACACCTTATAATACAGGCAAGAACTCTTTCTTTGACTGCTCCATTTTGAACTACTTCAAAATCTTGTCAAGGTATGTACTCATTGAAAAAACTTATCAAGCGTCTTGATCTATCTCTATAGATCTTGAAGCTCAATATGTAAGCAGCTTCACCGAAGTCTTTCTTTGAAAAACTCCTTTCAAACACTCCTTTATGCTTTACAGAATAATTCTACATTATTTCCGATCAACAATATGTCATTCACATATACTTATCAGAAATGTTGTTGTGCTCCCACTCACTTTCTTGTAAATACAGGCTTCACCGCAAGTCTGTATAAAACTATATGCTTTGATCAACTCATCAAAGCGTATATTCCAACTCCGAGATGCTTGCACCAGTCCACAGATGGATCGCTGGAGCTTGCACATTTTGTTAGCACCTTTCGGATTGACAAAACCTTCTGTTGCATCATATACAACTTTAATAAATCCATTAAGGAATGCAGTTTTGTTTATCCATTTGCCAGATTTCATAAAATGCGGCAATTACTAACCTGATTCGGACAGACTCAAGCATAGATACGAGT
Source organism: Triticum monococcum (assembly GCA_034509565.1). Classification (NCBI taxonomy): domain Eukaryota; kingdom Viridiplantae; phylum Streptophyta; class Magnoliopsida; order Poales; family Poaceae; genus Triticum; species Triticum monococcum. The sequence goes on from CM067846.1 coordinate 504,598,400, forward strand.
GAGAAGCTCTCATCGTAGTCAACACCTTGAACTTGTCGAAAACCTTTTGCGACAATTCTAGCTTTGTAGATAGTAACACTACTATCAGTGTCCGTCTTCCTCTTGAAGATCCATTTATTCTCAATTGCTTGCCGATCATCGGGCAAGTCAACCAAAGTCCAAACTTTGTTCTCATACATGGATCATATCTCAGATTTCATGGCCTCAAACCATTTCGCGGAATCTGGGCTCATCATCGCTTCCTCATAGTTCGTAGGTTCGTCATGGTCAAGTAACATGACCTCCAGAACAGGATTACCGTACCACTCTGGTGTGGATCTCACTCTGGTTTACCTACGAGATTCGATAGTAACTTGATCTGAAGTTACATGATCATCATCATTAGCTTCCTCACTAATTGGTGTAGTAGTCACAAGAACAGATTTTTGTGATGAACTACTTTCCAATAAGGTAGAAGGTACAATTACCTTATCAAGTTTTCTACTTTCCTCCCACTCACTTCTTTCAAGAGAAACTCCTTCTCTAGAAAGGATCCATTATAAGCAACGAATGTCTTGCCTTAGGATCTGTGATAGAAGGTGTACCCAACAGTCTCCTTTAGGTATCCTATGAAGACATATTTCTCCGATTTGGGTTTGAGCTTATCAGGATGAAACCTTTTCTCATAAGCATCGCAACCCCAAACTTCAAGAAACGACAACTTTGGTTTCTTGCCAAACCATAGTTCAAAAGGCGTCGTCTCGGCGGATATAGATGGTGCCCCTTTTTAACGTGAATGCAGCTGTCTCTAATGCATGACCCCAAAAATGATAGTGGTAAATCGGTAAGAAACATCATAGATTGCACTATATCCAATAAAGTACGGTTATGACGTTCGGACACACCATTATGATGTGGTGTTCCAGGTGGCGTGAGTAGTGAAACTATTTCACATTGTTTTAACTGAAGACCAAACTCGTAACTCAAATATTTGTCTCCGCGATCAGATCGTAGAAACTTTATTTTCTTGTCACGATGTTTTTCACTTCACTCTGAAATTCTTTGAACTTTTCAAATGTTTCAGACTTATGTTTCATCAAGTAGATATACTCATATCTGCTCAAATCATTTGTGAAGATCAGAAAATAATGATACCTGTCGCGAGCCTCAATATTCATCGGACCACATACATCAGTATGTATGATTTCCAACAAATCTTTTCTCGCTCCATTGTTCTGGAGAACGGCATTTTACTCATCTTGCCCAAAAGGCATGGTTCGCAAGCATCAAGTGATTCATAATCAAGTGATTCCGAAAGCCCATCAGCATGGAGTTTCTTCATGCGCTTTATACCAATATGACCTAAACAGCAGTGCCACAAATAAGTTGCACTATCATTATTAACTTTGCATCTTTTGGTTTCAATATTATGAATATGTGTATTATTAAGATCGAGATCCAATGAACTATTTTCATTGGGTGTGTAACCATATAAGGTTTTATTCATGTAAACAGAACAACAATTTATTCTTTTACTTAAATGAATAACCGTATTACAATAAACATGATCAAATCATATTCATGCTCAACACAAACACCAAATAACACTTATTTTGTTTCAACACTAATCCCGAAAGTATAGGGGAGTGTGCGATGATGATCATATCAATCTTGGAACTACTTCCAACACACATCGTCACTTCACCCTTAACTAGTCTCTGTTTATTCTGCAACTCCCGTTTCGAGTTACTAATCTTAGCAACTGAACTAGTATCAAATACTGAGGGTTTTCTATAAACACTAGTAAAGTACACATCAATAACATGTATATCAAATATACTTATGTTCACTTTGCCATCCTTCTTATCCGCCAATCACTTGGGGTAGTTCCGCTTCCAGTGACCAGTCCCTTTGCAGTAGAAGTACTTAGTCTCAGGCTTAGGACCAGACTTGGGCTTCTTCACTTGAGCAACTCGCTTGCCGTTCTTCTTGAAGTTCCCCTTCTTCCCTCTGCCCTTTTCTTGAAACTAGTGGTCTTGTCTACCATCAACACTTGATGTTTTTCTTGATTTCTACCTTCGTCGATTTCCGCATTACGAAGAGCTTGGGAGTCGTTTCCGTTATCCCTTGCATATCATAGTTCATCACGAAGTTCTACTAACTTGGTGATGGTGACTAGAGAATTCTGTCAATCACTATCTTATCTAGAAGATTAACTCCCACTTGATTCAAGTGATTGTAGTACTCAGACAATCTGGGCACATGCTCACTAGTTGAGCGATTCTCCTCCATCTTTTAGCTATAGAACTTGTTGGAGACTTCATATCTCTCAACTCGGGTATTTGCTTGAAATATTATCTTCAACTCTTGGAACATCTCATATGGTCCATGACTTTCAAAACGTCTTTGAAGTCCCGATTCTAAGCCATTAAGCATGGTGCACTAAACTATCAAGTAGTCATCATATTGAGCTAGCCAAACGTTCATAACGTCTGCATCTGTTCCTGCAATAGGTCTTTCACCTAGCGGTGCATCAAGGACATAATTCTTCTGTGCAGCAATGAGGATAAACCTCTGATCACGGATCCAATCCGCATCTTTGCTACTAACATCTTTCAACACAATTTTCTCTAGGAACATATCAAAATAAACATAGGGAAGCAACAACACGAGCTATTGATCTACAACATAATTTGCAAAATACTACCAGGACTAAGTTCATGATAAATTTAAGTTCAATTTAATCATATTACTTAAGAACTCCCACTTAGATAGACATCCCTCTAATCCTCTAAGTGATCACGTGATCCAAATCAACTAAACCATGACCGATCATCACGTGAGATGGAGTAGTTTTCAATGGTGAACATCGTTATGTTGATCATATCTACTATATGACTCACGCTCGACCTTTCGGTCTCCGTGTTCCGAGGCCATATCTGCATATGCTAGGCTCGTCAAGTTTAACCTGAGTATTCTGCGTGTGCAAAACTGGCTTGCACCCGTTGTAGATGGACGTAGAGCTTATCACACCCGATCATCACGTGGTGTCTGGGCACGACGAACTTTGGCAACGGTGCATACTCAGGGAGAACACTTCTTGATAATTTAGTGAGAGATCATCTTATAATGCTACCGTCAATCAAAGCAAGATAAGATGCATAAAAAGATAAACATCACATGCAATCAAAATATGTGACATGATATGGCCATCATCATCTTGTGCCTTTGATCTCCATCTTCAAAGCATCGTCATGATTTCCATCGTCACCGGCATGACATCATGATCTCCATCATCTTGATCTATATCAATATGTCGTCACATGGTCGTCTCGCCAACTATTGCTCTTGCAACTATTGCTCTTGCAACTATTGCTATCGCATAGCGATAAAGTAAAGCAATTATTGGGCGCTTGCATCTTATGCAATAGACAGACAACCATAAGGCTTTTGCCAGTTGCCGATAACTTCAACAAAACATGATCATCTTATACAACAACTTATAACTCATCACGTTTTGACCATATCACATCACAACATGCCCTGCAAAAACAAGTTAGACGTCCTCTACTTTGTTGTTGCAAATTTTACGTGGCTGCCATGGGCTTAAGTAAGAACTCATCTCACCTATGCATCAAAACCACAACGATAGTTCGTCAAATAGACTCCGTTTTAACCTTCTCAAGGACCGGGCATAGCCACACTCGGTTCAACTAAAGTTGGAGAGACAGTCGCCCGCAAGCCATCTATGTGCAAAGCACGTCGAGGGAACCGGTCTCGCGTAAGCGTACGCGTAAGGTTGGTTCGTGTCGTCTCGTCCAACAATACCGCCGAACCAAAGTATGACATGCTGGTAGGCAGTATGACTTGTATCGCCCACAACTCACTTGTGTTCTACTCGTGCAAATAACATCAAACCATAAAACCTAGGCTCGGATGCCACTGTTGGGGAACGTAGTAATTTCAAAATTTTCCTACGCACACGCAAGATCATGGTGATGCATAGCAACGAGAGGGGAGAGTGTTGTCTACGTACCAACGCAGACCGACTGCGGAAGCGATCACACAACGTAGAGGAAGTAGTCGTACGTTTTCTTCCCGATCCGACCGATCCAAGCACCGTTACTCCGGCACCTCCGAGTTCTTAGCACACGTTCAGCTCGATGACGATCCCCGGGCTCCGATCCAGCAAAGCTTCGGGGAGGAGTTCTGTCAGCATGACGGCGTGGTGACGATCTTGATGTACTACCGACGCAGGGCTTCGCCTAAGCACTACAACGGTATGATCGAGGTGGAATTTGGTGGCAGGGGGCACCGCACACGGCTAAGGAACGATCTCAAGGATCAAGTTGTGTGTCTATGGGGTGCCCCCTGCCCCTGTATATAAAGGATGGAGAAGGAGGAGGCCGGCCAAGGCAAAGGTGCGGCCAGGATAGGGAGTCCTACTAGGACTCCAAGTCCTAGTAGGAGTCCACCAAAAGGGGAGGAAGGGAGAAGGAATAGGAGGAGAAGGAGAGGTGGCCGGCCCCCTTTTCCCTAGTCCAATTCGGACCAAAGGGGAGGGGGGCGCAGCAGCCTTTTCCTCTTCCCACTAAAGCCCATCAAGGCCCATTACCTCTCCCGTAACTACCCGGTACTCCGAAAAATACCCGAATCACTCGGAACCTTTCCGATGTCCGAATATAGTCGTCCAATATATCGATCTTTACGTCTCGACCATTTCGAGACTCCTCGTCATGTCCCCAATCCCATCCGGGACTCCGAACTCCTTCGGTACATCAAAACTCATAAACTCATAATATAACTGTCATCGAAACCTTAAGCGTGCGGACCCTACGGTTCGAGAACAATGTAGACATGACCGAGACACGTCTCCGGTCAATAACCAATAGCGGGACCTGGATGCCCATATTGGCTCCTACATATTCTACGAAGATCTTTATCGGTCAGACCGCATAACAACATACGTTGTTCCCTTTGTCATCGGTATGTTACTTGCCCGAGATTCGATCGTCGGTATCCAATACCTAGTTCAATCTCGTTACCGACAAGTCTCTTTACTCGTTCCGTAATACATCATCTCACAACTAACATCTTAGTTATAATGCTTGCAAGGCTTATGTGATGTGTATTACCGAGAGGGCCCAGAGATACCTCTCCGACAATCGGAGTGACAAATCCTATTCTCGAAATACGCCAACCCAACATATACCATTGGAAACACCTGTAGTACTCCTTTATAATCACCCAGTTACGTTGTGACATTTGGTAGCACCCAAAGTGTTCCTCCGGCAAACGGGAGTTGCATAATCTCATAGTCATAGGAACATGTATAAGTCATGAAGAAAGCAATAGCAACATACTAAACGATCGGGTGTTAAGCTAGTGGAATGGGTTATGTCAATCAGATCATTCAACTAATGATGTGACCTCGTTAATCAAATAACAACTCTTTGTTCATGGTTAGGAAACATAACCATCTTTGATTTAACTAGCTAGTCAAGTAGAGGCATACTAGTGACACTCTGTTTGTCTATGTATTCACACATGTATTATGTTTCCGGTTAATACAATTCTAGCATGAATAATAAACATTTATCATGATATAAGGAAATAAATAATAACTTTATTATTGCCTCTAGGGCATATTTCCTTCAGCCCTAACCCACAGGTTTTCCTAGAATCTTACCTGGCTCTTCTAATTTTTTCGGAGTTATTCTCAAATTCCTTTTAAAGTTTGACGTAAGAATGAATTATCATCAGTCAGATGCCTTCTCCAAGATCGCTTTCATATTATTTTCATCGTTGATTCAACCTTTATATTATTCATTATCCCAGAGTGTCTCGGCAATTCATGGTGGTGTTTGTCATCGTCATTCTCAACATTTCAAGACTGAAGAAGAGTTCCTCTTAAATCCTTTCCCGTTCTTCCAAAGATTCATGGTTCTAGCTTTATGCCATCCTCATATTTGCTCCGATCATCAAGGATTATTTTCAAACCAATCCGGAGCATTTTAGGAGTTGTTCCGTTTCTTGATCATCCAAAGGCCATCATTTCAAAAGATTTATGCATTCTCAACATTCAGCTCACATTCCCCAATTCTACCGGTGCATCGTTCAAATATCCTTTAATTAGTTCATGATCTCTTCGTTCTCTCATATCTTAATTCCCTCAAGTATCTTTATTCGTTTTCTAATTCTTCCTCGGGATTTGTGCCTTTGCTACGTTCATTTTCAATTCTTACGGTGGTTCGTTCAAGATTTCTCTTCTTCGTTATTGTATCAATTCATTCATTGTTTCCAAATTCCATCTGTGGTTCCATCAAGACTTTCTCAAGTTTATGCTATATCTCTCTTAATCCTTTCTACGAGAATAAGTGGCATGCCAATTCCGTTGCTTGTTATCAATTTAAGTTGATGAACGGTAAGCATGACGTGATTATTATCATCAAGGTAATTCAATTCCTTATTCAGGAGGTTCATCAAAATTCTTGGTTTCAATTGTTTCATCTTTCTTTTCCGGAGTTCCAAGTTTTCCGCATTATATCATCATGAAGATCCATCTAAATCATTGCAAGGATTCACCTTGTGTTTTCAACTTCTCTTTCTTTCTATCATCCTTTATTACTGGAGTTCTTCATGGAGGCTCTACATGGTGGTTCGTCAAGGGTTCCTTTCATTCTTCAATTGTTCTTCAAGATTTCTCTCGAAGTTAAGTTCCGCCAAGCTATACTCTAAAATGAACATGGTGTTCAACACATGTCTTGTTTTGAGGAGTTCAAGCATTCTTCATCTTGCATTTTGAAGTGCAATTCTTTCTCTCTTATCTTTTGAGGTGGTGTTATGTCACTCTTGAGAATTTCCCTTCGTGTTTCATGATTCACAAGTTGTCTGGAATGACATATTTTAAACCCGTCATTTTCAATTCTTTCATGAGATCCTTTGCAACCCATCAATATCTCCATTGGAGTTATCTTGGGTTATATTTCACCTAAAGCTTTCTCTAAGGATTGTTGCTATTTATGGTGCTTATAAATGACCCAAGTTCTCCATTTATCCTCCCGGTGAAATAAGTTTCCCGTCTCCTTGTTGATACCAATCCAATCTATTGGTTCCGTTAGTGGCAGAATTTCACCTCATAATTTTGAGACGTTTTTCATAAGCCCACAACAACCTTATTCTTCTGTTGTTTAATTTTCAACAACTCCATTCAATCCTTCTTTCTAAGGATGCTTTCAAATTCATTTGTGGTAGCAGTTGTCATTTTCTTTGCCATTCTTTCTTTCCATCAATCGAGCTTCTATTCTTTCATTCCGGAGGCATGATGATGTTTCTCTCTTTGACCCATCATCTCATTTTGTAAAGTTCATTTTTTCCTTTGCTTACCCATTCAACCGGAGTGTCGTGTCCTTCATTCAAGTTCTCTCATCTTATCAAGTTTTGCCTCCCTTCTCAACTGGAGTGCTGTCTGAAATCGTTCTTACCCCTTGTGCCATTCTGTCAATAGTTCCGGAGGCAGTGTGTTGTTGATTTCACAAAGTATCCTCTCATCTTGTAAAGTTCATGTTCAATTCCCTCCATTTACAGTCGGAGTGCTATCCAAATTATACCATTCTTATTCCTTCTCTATATTGTTTTAACCAGAGTGTTGTGTCTATCATTCCTCTTCTAACTGGAGTCTCATCAAAGTGCTTTCGTTTTGCCAAGTTCATATTCTGTGACTTCCATTTCCAACCGAAGTGTTGTCGTAATTGATCTTTATCGTTCCTTGGACATCTCGTTTTAACCGGAGTGCTTCCATGCACTTCTTGTCCATTGCTCTTCTCATCCATAGCTTTGCAAACTCCAAGGTTCACATGGTGTTCCTTGTTTCTCTTTTCTACCAGTGTGCTTTCATATTCTTTTTGGTCCGTTAAGATCTTGTTTCATGTCCTTCAACCTACAAGGTTCTCGCAATGTTCCTTGTTCCTCTTCTATAACAGAGTTTTTTCAACTTCTTGCATCTTTGTTTGATTCCTTCTTTCAATTTGTTTAACCTCTCAAGGTTCCTGGTTTCACTCTTTTGTCTAACAAGCAACTTTGATTTACCTCTTCCTCTTCCGCTTCTCTCCGGTGCCATCCTTAGATCTCGGGACGAGATCTCTTGTAAGTGGAGGAGTGTTTTGACGCCCTGAGACCGACGCTCCAGATGCCTTCCCAGTTGCCTTCCATGTTTTTCGTGTCAGCCGTGTGTTTTATTTGTATGTTGCATTTCATCATGTCAACATCTGCATTGCATCCTCATGTTTTAAAAACTTGCATCCGTCCGGATCTTCCAATTCTCTCCGTTGTCCGTTCTGAGCTCAGACAGACTCGCACGCGCCCGCGACATCTCTAAAATATTATTTTATAAGTGGCCAAAAAATATTCTCGGAATGGGATGAAAGTTGGCGTGCGGTCTTGTTATAGTGTAGGTAGGCCGCCTGCCAAGTTTCATCACTTTCGGAGTTCGTTTGATGTCCCAACGAATAACTATAGCGACAATATAGGCGATCAAATCGTCGGACGTTTTTGGTCTCCGGAAACTGCTGCTGGGCCTCTCTCTCTTATCTCCCGTAGCCCTCGGCCTTCTACACAGTCACAATCAGCCCACCTGCAGCCCACTAAACCCACCCTCCGACCGAAACCGTCGGATCGCGATCGAAGGCTCCGAAACGGTCCAGAAACCCCATGTAACCTTACCTGATGTCTATATATAAACACCCCCTTTCAAATGGGCTACCCTAGTCTTCCCCTACCCCTAGATCCCCCTTCTCCACGGATCTGCCACCTGCAGCCACAACAAACCCCCCTCCTCCTCAAATTCCGGCGAGATACACCCCTCCATCACCACTTGGCACGCCCCGATTGGCTCCTCCACCACCCAGCGCCGCCCGTGGCCAATCCCCATGTGCCACGCGGCCTCCCCGCGTCCCCCAGCCGCCTCCCACCGCACCAGGCCCGCCGAAGCCCGCAACTGGCCCGTCGTGGGTCGAACCAGGCCAAACCCCGCTGCCGCTCGCGCCAGACAAGCGCGCGCGCCGCCGCCTCCGATCCAGATCGGGAGAGCCCCGATCTGCCCTCCCTCGTGTCCCTGCCGTCTCCGCCGCCTGGCCTCCCGCCGGCGACTACCGCTGCCATGGTGAGCCCCGACCTCGCCGCCCTTCTTCTCCCCTGCCTCACTAGCTCTCTCTCTCTCGCAGCAAGCCGCCGCCGCCATGAACGCCGCCGCCGTGCTCACAGTCGCCGTCGTTGCCGCGTCACCAACCCCTCCTCCGACCGGATCCGGGATCCCCATCGCCGGATCTACCCATCCCCGCCGTCTATGGGTCAGCCCCGCCATCGAAGCGTCGTCTCGCTGCTGGTCGCCGACGCGTTGACCTCCTGCCTCATCCTCGTGCGAGAAGAGGGCGAGGGCTTCCTCCTCGCGCACATGGGCCACGCCCTCGCCTTGCCTTCATGGGTCTGCCCGCTGCAGCCTCCCCGTGGCCCAGATCTGCAAGGCCAGTTGCGGGCCTGCTTCCTCCTCCACCGACCCGGCCAAGAGCCCATGGTGAGCGCTCCAGTAATATCACACGCCCGCATGTACCTTGTAGTATGTCGCGCCCACTGTTTTGGCACGTCTAGGTTTTTTTTAGCGTTTGTGATTTTAGCTAATTATCCAGGAATTTCATAAATTCAGAAAATGCCTTTAGTTTGCATTGCTCATAACTAAATATCCATGCTTTCATTTAAAACATGTCATATATGAAAATGCTTAGAATTTTGTCTAGTTTCATAATGTCCAACTTTTATCTATGTTTAAAATGTTGTTTGTATTAATTTGCTAGATAACATGCTAAAATGGTTTATTTCATCACTAAATAACCGTAACTCCGAATTTAATAATCTTTATATGTAAATGGGGTAGAAAAATGCCTAGTTTAACGTGGTGCACTCATCTTGCATGTTTAACAACTCTAAAATATGATTTAGGGTAGAACAGTACCAAATTCATAATATGCATATGGGGATTTTTTCAGAATTGTTGTTTGTTATTTTTCGGCCTTATTTAAACTTGCCTAAATAGTTAGTTTACTTATGCCTCACCTCTTGCCATGTTAACCAACATTTATTATTGTTGCGTACCTAACTGGAAGTGAACTAAATAATCGAATGTGGTGTTTTGTCAACATGCATCTTGCTACATGTTGAGCTCCACTGAACTTGTAGTTTTGTTTGTGCACTTTGCCATGCCATGCATATTTAAACCGGACATGCATCATCCTTGGTTGTGCATCGTGCCATGTTTATGCTTGTGTGTTTACCATGTTGCTTGCTTCTTTCCGGTTTGTTTCTCTCGTTAGCATCGGTTTCGTTCCGGAGTTGTGAGGATTCGTTCGACTATGTCCGTTTGTCTTCTTCTTCGACTTGTTCTTCTTCCTTGTAGGATCTCTGGCAAGATGACCATTACCCTCGATATCACTTCTATCTTTGCTTGCTAGTTGTTTGTTCTATAGTTATGTCGCACTACCTACCACTTGTTATATTATGCCTCCCATATTGCCATGTCAAGCCTTTGACTCACCTTCCTAGCAAACCGTTGTTTGACTATGTTACCGCTTTGCTCAGCCCTTCTTATAGCGTTGCTAGTTGCAGGTGAAGTTAAAGATTCCTCCATGTTGGAACATGTTTATGTTGGAACATGCATCTATATACTTTTTAAAGGATGGAAGGCTCGGCCTTATGCCTGGTGTTTTGTTCCACTCTTGCCGCCTTAGTTTCCGTCATACCGGTGTTATGTTCCTTGATTTTGCGTCCCTTACGCGGTTGGGGTTATGGGACCCTCTTGACAGTTTGCTTTGAATAAAACTTCTCCAACAAGGCCCAACGTTGGTTTTACATTTGCTTAACAACCTATAACTTCCTTGGGGTCGCGAACCCGAGGGTCATTTTTATTTTAACCCCCCCGGGGGCCAGTGCTCCTTTGAGTGTTGGTCCTAAATGGGCAGCCTGCGGGGCCACCTCGGGAAAACATGAGGGCTGGTTTTACTCGTAGCTTGTCCCATCTGGTGTGCCCTGAGAACGAGATATGTGCGACTCCTATCGGGATTTGTCGGCACATCGGACGGTCTTGTTGGTCTTGTTTTACCATTGTTGAAATGTCTTGTAATCGGGATTCCGAGACTAATCGGGTCTTTATAGGAGAAGGAATATCCTTCATTGATCGTGAGTGCTTGTAATGAGCTAAGTTGGGACACCCCTGCAAGGTATAAACTTTCGAGAGTCGTGCCCGCGGTTATGTGGCAGATGGGAATTTGTTAATATCTGGTTATCGAGAACTTGACACTTGACTTAATTAAAATGCATCAACCACTTGTGTAGCCGTGATGGTCTCTTTTCGGCGGAGTCTGGGAAGTGAACACGGTTTGGGTTATGTTTGAACGTAAGTAGTTTAGGATCACTTCTTGATCACTTCTAGTTTTACGACTGTTGCGTAGCTTCTTATCTTACTCTTATTTGCGTATGTTAGCCACCATATTTGCTTAGTGCTTGCTGCAACTCCACCTCATAACCTTATACTACCCATAAGCTTAAATAGTCTTGATCTCGCGGGTTTTGAGATTGCTGAGTCCTCGTGACTCACGGATACTTCCAAAATAGTTGCAGGTGTCGATGATACCAGTGCAGGTGATGCTACCGAACTTAAGTGGGAGTTAGACGAGGACCTTGGTCTTTACTATGTTTCCTTTCTTGATGATCGGTAGTGGAGCCCAGTTGGGATGATCGGGGATCTAGCATTTGGGGTTATCTTCCTTTTCATTTGGATTTGACTGTAGACGGTCCATGTGGTCTATGTGTGTATTTTGGATGATGTATGAATTTATTTAAGTTTTGTGTGACGTGGCAATTGTAAGCCAACTCTATTTATCCCTTTCTTGTTCATTACATGGGATGTTGTGAAGATAACCCTTCTTGCGACAAAACCACTATGCGGTTATGCCTCCAAGTCGTGCCTCGACACGTAGGAGATATAGTCGCATCATGGGTGTTACACGTCCGCACCGGCGCGCCGACATGTCTGGTGGCACGCAACTCTTGAGGCTTTGGGATTCAAATCTTGTAACAAGCTAGTTGTTGGGGGGGGGAGAAAGTTACAACCGTGGTCCAGTTGCAAACCTAGGATGTGGAAAGACGATGCTTTTGAGTCATCCGGTTAAAGAAAGATTTGACGGCCATAAAGGCCGTGGATGCTCATAGAAAGATCGGTTGGGTGAACAGAAGTGTTTCGAAAAAATAAAATATTTTTATTTTTCTGCAGAACATTCGTGTGAACGGACGTGAAAACAAAACCGATACATCGGCGACGTTGGGCAATCTCGGTCATCTAAAGTACCTAAGGCATTGCATGTGGGGGAAGTATGATTGAGGAAAAGGATGCTACTATGATAGCTTGGGATGTTTGTCTGCTAACCAAAGACACATGAAGATTGGGGGGGGGGGGGTGAAGATATCTCGGTGCACAATCAGGCTCTTCTATTAAAAGAAAACCTCCATCAATTTTTTAACAAGCATAACTTGCCTTGGGTAAAAGTCCTCTGGAAAACATATTACACCTCCTCTCCTCCTCAAGGCAAAATGGAAGGCTCATCCTGGTGGAAAAGCACATTTGAAAGTCACCCCCTTGTTCAAATCTACTGCAACATGCACTGCATGAACGGGAGAATCTATTCTCTTCTGGATATATAAATGGCAAGATACTCCATTGATTTAGCAGTACCCTGAACTTCATTCATTTGCAAAAGCTATAAATTCCTATTTGGCCAAGTTTAGAGCCCTCTAGGCTGCTAGACAACTTCCATACTCCTCTATCTGCCCCGGCCTATCACCAGTTCAATGATCTACTTCTAAAACTAAACTATTCCAATAACTCTGAAGACAAACGATCTTACATTTGGAAGTCAGATCAATTTTCAGTTAAACAGGTGTACAAGCAACTCATGGGGACAACTAAAGCAAGTGCTTTGCTTCAAGTATTGTGGAAAGCTGCTAGCAGAATAAGGCACAAGATCTGCTTTTGGTTACTCCAACAAGTATATCGGGCAGCAAGGCCCTTGCCTTAACCCATGACCTTACTGAACTACTCACACATGGAGATCACATGAAGAACTCATCGAAGAACACATCATGAAGACTGATTGATTGATAATATGTCTTACAATGGATGTTGTGTGTGGTACATGATTACAAGTATGACTAGATTGTTGAAAAGTATGGTGGTGGTGAAGGTTGTGGCTATGGAGATGGGAAATGGCGACGGCTGGGTTTATGGAGATGGCTATGGTGAAGATGATGATGATTGGCTTGTTCTATGATGTTTTGTTGCTCATTTAGCGTAGGTCCCTTTATAAAGGTTGTTTAGGTGGATCAGACACCCCGGTTGTCACGCCATACGGCCATCCATACGAGCGGGGATGGTCGTATGAAAGGCCGTCTTTTGCATTGTTTCCTCTGGTGCGCCTCCCACTTGATCTCCTCTATCTCTACATTAATCCTTTCCATGCATTGGCTTGATTTCTTCCATAAATAGCCCATTTCCCATGGAAACAAAATAAAGATAGGGTATTCGGAACCCTTTGCATTCATTAGTCATTAGTGGCAATATTGAAGCGAATATCTCGGTTTTAATAAATTGTTTTAGTTTGAAGTTAGGTTAGAGGATTCTAAAAATAACACTCATCACCTCATCAACAAATTCTCGAATTGGCAATTAAGAATGACCTTCTTCTAAAGATTTGTGGGAGGGGCACCATGGTGAGAACTTCGCTTAACTCACACGCTAGTAGAGATTTGGACAAGAATTCTCTAAACTCGATAATGGCCGACGGCCGAAACACACGCGGTGTCTAATTCATCTCAAAATAACCTAAAAAAAATTACATTGAAGTGACATGCTTTATATATAACGGACTCCTCCTAATCTTGGTGTGACCAACAAGCTAGCCGCACCCCACCTATCTAATCTTCTCTGATTCAAAAGGAAACAACCGCCAAACATAATAATAACTGACTTAATTTAATCTAAGGAAGCACTAGGACTCTATAATTTGTGTGTCACATGTCTAGTCCCCAGGCTAGTGGCCCCCACCCAGAATCCTTTAAACATAGCAAACTCCACACTTCCCACGTCCTGTTTGCCTTTGCCAAATATTCCTTGCACGACAGGAACTAAAACAAATAGCATATTTTGACTCCATTGGCACTAGCACACATATAATCTTGTAGACAATCTTCTCTTCCATCACGTACATGTATACTTTGGATTGCATGCATGCGTATTTGGTTCCAGAAAAACAAATCTCTTTCAAATTTACTTTTCCCAACAAAATCAAGATTGAACTCCGGCAGCGTAAGCAAATCCAACGAATCCATCTTATCTCCTATTTTAAAGGAGTTCCAAACAAAACCCGAGTCAGATGTATATAGTATTGAACCACTTAATTCATTGTCAACGTGCTTGTACGTGTATGCGCTATCAGCATATGCATACGCCTTCTGGTCCATGTCAAACAAATGACAGGGAGCATGCATTATTTCTTTATGCACAATAACAATCTCTTGAACAAGTGCAACGTCAATATGACTGGAGCTAGGACTGGCCGTATCATCCTCCCCTTCTTGAAGCGAAACCGTCCTTGGTTTCAAATTGGTCTTTTCTGCAACCTCTTTGTCTATAGGATGAACGTGTGCCGAAAAAAATTCAGAAGCTTCGGCCTCTTTCTTTGCTTGTTTTTGTTCCTTCATCGCCTGCAAGCGTGCTTTTCTCCAAGTCTTGAAGGACTTCTTTTCCATTGCCATGAGAACATATTTTCTATCCTGTTCAACAGCCTATGTGTTGGCGAGATTGTCATATGTAGCATTATTTTTCTTATACCATGGCTCTCCCAAAAGCTTATGACACGAATCCATCGGTACCGGAATAATGTCGCACAAAACTTCACCAAAAAATTTTCCCACTGAAAACAGTACCGTAGTTTGGTGCGTGATGTCAAGCTTATCGTAGCTCCTCCTCAGCGAGTACGACCATGGATGTGGCGTCATTAACAGCTCCAGCTTCTCCACCATGTCGATGCCGACTGCGTTGATCGAACTCTTGTGGTCGATCGTCGTGGTGCAAACTTTCTGTCCCACTTTACTATAGGTGTGAAAAAGTTCAACACCATATCCTTTCTCCTCCAGCAAAAAGTCACTGGATAGCCTCCAATAGCTCCTTGGTGACGGCACGCCGGCCATCTCCTCTGAAGTGCCATGAGAAATGTCGGGCTCTGATACCACTTGATGAGGAGCGAACCTCGTGACGAGTGTCGGTCCGTTGCTGGCCCGATCTTTCATGGCACAAACCTCCATCGCAACAAGAACAAGTCGCGGGTTTACGAAGATGTTCGCAAATCCCATGGAAACAAAACGCCAACCCCTCAATCCGAAGGAATAACGTGGACGAACCGTATAGGCTCAGCTTGTAATCCCCTACGCGTCACGTCGTAGTAACTCACACGCCAGTAGAGATTTTGACAAGAATTCTCTAAACTTGATAATGGCCGATGGCCGAAACACACGCGGTGTCTAATTCATCTCAAAATAACCTAAAAAATTACATTGAAGCGACATGCTTTATATATAGCTGACTCCTCCTAATCTTGGTGTGAGCAACAATATAGCTAAACCCCACCTATCTAATCTTCTCTGATTCAAAAGGAAACAACCGCCAAACATAATAATAACCGACTTAATTTAATCTAAGGAAGCACTAGGACTCTATAATTTGTGTGTCACGTGTCTAGTCCCCAGGCTGGTGGCCACCACCCAGAATCCTTTAAACATAGTAAACCCCACACTTCCCACGTCCTGTTTGCCTTTGCCAGATATTCCTTGCATGGCAGGAACAAAAACAAATAGCATATTTTGACTCCATTGGCACTAGCACACGTATAGTCTTGTTGAAAATCTTCTCTTCCATCACGTGCATGTATACTTTGGATTGCATGCATGCGTACTTGGTTCCAGAAAAACAAATCTCTTTCAAATTTACTTTTCCCAACAAAATCAAGATTGAACTCTGGCGGCGTAAGCAACTCCAACGAATCCATCTTATCTCCTATTTTAAAGGAGTTCCAAACAAAACCCGAGTCACATGTATATAGTATTGAACCACTTAATTCATTGTCAACATGCTTGTACATGTATGCGCTATCAGCATATGCATACGCCTTCTGGTCCATGCCAAAACAAATGACAGGAAGCATGCATTATTTCTTCATGCACAATAAAAATCTCTTGAACAAGTGCAATGTCATTATGACTGGAGCTAGGACTGGCCGTATCATCCTGCTGAGTTTTTTGTTCTTGGTTCCCCACAAGATAACTTTTGTCCCATTATATTTGATAGACCCTTCTTGAATACTGTTAATGCTAGGATATGTCTCATGAGTTTAATTTTGCTAAATTTCGTTACTATTGGTTTGTGGGGTATGTCTAATGAGTTTAATTTTGCTAAATTTTGTAGACAACCCCATGATAAAGAATTGCCTAGTAAAGATGAAATTATTGGTCTTGCTTCTATTGCCGTGCCTCCTAATGATCCTTTAGAATAGTATTTGCTAGACCATGAAAATGATATGTTTATGAATGAAAGAAGGGAAATAGATGAAGTATTCTTTAAACAGGGTCCTAATTCGAAACACAACTTGCCTGTTGAAATCCTAGGGGGTCCTCCTCCACCCAAGAGTGATCCCGTGTTTGAGCTTAAACCTTTACCTGACACTCTTAAATATGCTTATCTTGATGAGAAAGAGATATATCATGTTATTATTAGTGCTAACCTTTCAGAGCATGAAGAAAAGAAATTATTGAAAACTCTGAAGAAGCACCGTGCTGCTATTGGATATACTCTTGATGATCTTAAGGGCATTAGTCCCACTCTATGCCAGCACAAAATAAAAATGGAGAAAGGCATGAAACCAGTTGTTGATCACCAACGACGGTTAAATTCTAAGATTAAAGAAGTGGTAAGAAAAGAAATACTAAAGCTTCTGGAGGCAGGTATAATTTATTCCGTTGCTGATAGTCAGTGGGTAAGTCCTGTCCATTGTGTCCCTAAGAAAGGAGGTATTACTGTTGTTCCTAATGATAAAGATGAATTGACCCCACAAAGAATTGTTACAGGGTATAGAATAGTAATTGATTTCTGCAAATTAAATAAAGCTACTAAAAAGGACCGTTACCCGTTACCTTTTATTGATCAAATGCTAGAAAGATTACCCAAACATACACATTTTTGCTTTCTAGATGGTTATTCTGGTTTCTCTCAAACACCTGTGTCAAAAGAGGATCAAGAAAAGACAACTTTTACTTGCCCTTTCGGTACCTTTGCTTATAGACGTATGCCTTTTGGTTTATGTAATGCACCTGCTACCTTTCAAAGATGTATGACTGCTATATTCTCTAACTTTTGGGAAAAGATTGTTGAGGTTTTCATGGATGATTTCTCCGTATATGGAACTTCTTTTGATGACTGCTTAAGCAATCTTCATCGAGTTTTGCAGAGATGTGAAGAAACTAATCTTGTCTTGAATTGGGAGAAGTGCCACTTTATGGTTAATGAATGTATTGTGTTGGGGCATAAATTTCTGAAAGAGGTATTGAAGTTGATAAAGCTAAAGTTGATGCTATTGAAAATATGCTGTGTCCTAAGGACATTAAAGGTATAAGAAGTTTCCTTGGTCATGTGGGTTTTATAGGGGGTTCATTAAGGACTTCTCTAAAATTTCTAGGCCTCTGACTAATCTCTTACAAAAAGATGTTCCATTTGCCTTTGATGATGATTGTGTAGAAGCATTTGAAATACTTAAGAAAGCCTTGATTTCTGCACCTATTGTTCAGCCACCTGATTGGAATTTACCCTTTGAAATTATGTGTGATGCTAGTGATTATGCTGTAGGGGCTATTCTAGGACAAAGAGTTGATAAGAAAGTAAATGTTATCCAATATGCTAGTAAGACTCTGGACAGTGCCCAAAGAAATTATGCTACTACTGAAAAATAATTTTTAGCAGTTGTGTTTGTTTGTGATAAGTTCAGACCTTATATTGTTGATTCTAAAGTATTTGTTCACACTGATCATGCTGCTATTAAATATCTTATGGAAAAGAAGGATGCTAAACCTAGACTTATTAGATGGGTTCTCTTGCCACAAGAATTTGATTAGACTATTATTGATAGAAAGGGAGCGGAGAACCCTGTTGCAGACAACTTATCTAGGTTAGAGAATATTCTTGATGACCCACTACCTTTTGATGATAGCTTTCTTGATGAACAATTAGCTGTCATAAATGCTTCTTGTACTGCTCCATGGTATGCTGATTATGCTAATTACATAGTTGCTAAATTTATACCACCTAGTTTCACTTACCAGCAAAAGAAAAAGTTTTTCTATGATTTAAGACATTACTTCTGGGATGACCCACACCTTTATAAAGAAGGAGTAGATGGTATCATTAGACGTTGTGTACCTGAGCCTGAACAGGAATAGATCCTACACAAGTGTCACTCCGAGGCTTATGGAGGACACCATGCTGGAGACAGAACTACACATAAGGTATTGCAATCCAGTTTTTATTGGCCTACTCTCTTCAAGGATGCCCGTAAGTTTGTCTTGTCTTGTGATGAATGTCAAAGAATTGGTAATATTAGTAGACGTCAAGAAATGCCTATGAATTATTCACTTGTTATTGAACCATTTGATATTTGGGGCATTGATTATATGGGACCATTTCCTTTCTCTAATGGGTATACACATATTTTAGTTGTTGTTGATTACGTTACTAAGTGGGTAGAAGCTATTCCAACTAGTAGTGCTGATCATAACACCTCTATTAAGATGCTTAAAGAAGTTATTTTTCCAAGGTTTGGAGTCCCTAGATACTTAATGACTGATGGCGGTTCACATTTTATTCATGGTGCTTTTCGTAAAATGCTTGCTAAGTATGATGTTAATCATAGAATTGTATCTCCACATCATCCACAATCTAGTGGTCAAGTAGAACTGAGTAACAGAGAGCTTAAATTAATTTTGCAAAAGACTGTTAATAGATCTAGAAAGAATTGGTCCAAGAAACTTGATGATGCATTATGGGCTTATAGAATTGCATATAAAAATCCTATGGGTATGTCTCCGTATAAAATGGTTTATGGAAAAGCATGTCACTTACCTCTCGAACTAGAACATGAGGCATATTGGGCCATTAAAGAGCTCAATTATGATTTCAAACTTTCCGTTGAGAAGAGGTTATTTGGCATTAGCTCACTTGATGAATGGAGAACCCAGGCTTATGAGAATGCCAAACTGTTTAATGAAAAAGTTAAAAGATGGCATGACAAAAGGATACAAAAGCGTGAGTTTAATGTATAAGTGATTATGTTTTGCTATACAACTCTCGTTTAAGATATTTTGCAGGCAAACTCCTCTCAAAATGGGAAGGTCCTTACATTATCGAGGAGGTCTATCATTCCGGTGCCATAAAAATCAACAACTTCAAAGGCACAAATCCGAGGGTGGTGAACGGTCAAAGAATCAAACATTATATCTCAGGTAATCCTATAAATGTTGAAACTAATGTTATTGAAATCGTAACCCCGGAGGAATACATAAAGGACACTTTCCAGAACTTTTCAGACTTCGAAAAGGAATAGGTATGAGGTATGGTAAGTAAACCGACTCCAAAACAGTTCTAATAGCATTTTTTCTCTGTTTTGGAATATTTAAGAAAATAGGAAAATAAGAAGCAATCTGGGAAAGACACGAGGCTTCCACGAGGGTGGAGGGCGCGCCCCTGCCTCGTGGGCACCTCGTGTGCTCTCCGTACTCCGATTTCTTGCACGATACCTCTTTTGGTCGGTAAAAATTCATTATATATTCTCCCGAAGGTTTTGATCACCGTACCACGCAAATATCCTCTGTTTTTGTTTCGAGCTGTTTCTGTTGCAGATTTAGAGCAAGATGTCATCTCAAGACTCCGACGGAGAGAGCTATGTCTCACACCTCATTGTTGACTCAAAGACCTATGGGGACCTATCTCCTTGTGGTCGAACTATGGATGATGAGGAGGATGCTCATTTAAGAAGGATCAATGATTCCACTTCGGAGGAGGATGATGTTCCTCTACCTCAACCTGGGGATATGCACGTGAAATTCAACAAGTCTAGTCTCCCTAAGAGGGCTAAACTGTCTAACAACCAATCTAATCCTTCTCGTTTTCGGCAGAAAAGCAAAGGAGATTTATGTGACAAGATCTTGAAGCTGGAATCGGAGGTTGATGATTTAAAGGAGGAGATCGCTCTTCTCAATTACAATATGAAAAAGCTGAATGCAGAATTGTCATCATCATCACCATCTCCTTCACCTTTGAAGAAAGAGTCATAAACACATGGGTATGGGCACTCCCCTTGGCAACTGCCAAGCTTGGGGGAGGTGCCCTGGTATTGTATCACCATCACACCTTTTTATCTTTACCGTTTTTCTTAGTTCGATCCTTTTGGTAATATTTTGATCTAGTAGAATAAAGTTTTAGTATGATCTAGTTTTGAGTTTTGCTTTATGATCCTTCTATGTAATCGAGTCCGTGAGCTATATATAATAAAGATTAGTGTTGAGTCAAGGGCTTTGCCATCTTGCTGTGATCTTGAGGGAATAAAAATAAGAGAGAAGAGAAAGAATAAAAGGAATTAAAGAGATCATATGGATCTTATGGAGAGTAATTACTTCACATATAAAGAGTATGATGAATACAAGTTGTTGAGAGTTCACAAACATAGTTTTGGTCATCGTTGCAACTAATAGGAAGTAATAAAGAAAGAGAGGTTTTCACATATAAATATACTATCTTGGACATCTTTTATGATTGTGATCACTCATTAAAATATGACATGCTAAAGAGTTGACATTGGACAAGGAAGACAACGTAATGGGTTATGTTTTCTTACATTCAAAATAAATTATATTTTCATGGATCATCCAACCTGTTGAGCTTGCCTTTCCCTCTTATGCCAGCTAAATTCTTCGCACCAAGTAGAGATACTACTTGTGCTTCCAAATATCCTTAAACCCAGTTTTGCCATGAGAGTCCACCATATCTACATATGGATTGAGTAAGATCCTTCAAGTAAGTTGTCATTGTTGCAAGCAATAAAAATTGCTCTCTAAATATGTATGATTTATTAGTGCGGAGAAAATAAGCTTTATACGATCTTGTGATGTGAAGAAATAAAAGCAATGGACTGCATAATAAAGGTCCATATCACAAGTGGCAATATAAAATGACGTTCTTTTACATTAAGATTTCGTGCATCCAACCATAAAAGCACATGACAACCTCTGCTTCCCTCTGCGAAGGGCCTATCTTTTATTCTTGTCTTATACTTCATACAAGAGTCATGGTGATCTTCACCTTTCCTTTTTTACATTTTATCCTTTGGCAAGCACAATGTGTTGGAAATATCCTGATATATATAGCTAATTGGATGTGAGTTTTCATGAACTATTATTGTTGACATTACCCTTGAGGTAAAAGGTTGGGAGGCAAAACTATAAGCCCCTATCTTTCTCTGTGTCTAATTAAAACTTTATACCCATAAGTATTGCGTGAGTGTTAGAAATTGTGAAAGACTAAATGAGTTGAGTATGTGGACTTGCTGAAAAGTTCTTATATTGACTGTTTCTGATGTTATGATAAATTGCACTTGCTTCAATGACTGAGATTATAGTTTGTTAGTTTTCAATGAAGTTTCTGATTCATACTTGAAATTGTGAATGAATTGTTACTTTAGGATAAAAAAAAATCATATGACAATATATATATGTTGCTGATACAAGAATGATCATGATGCCCTCATGTCCGTATTTCATTTTTATCGAAACCTCTATCTCTAAACATGTGGCCATATTTTTCGATATCCACCGGTGATGTAGAACCACCCCGATTGCCACCCCTTCACGGTCTCCACATAGGAGCCTTCGAGCCAGGTCACGTTGGGCATTTTGCCCACCATGGAGCCTCCGCACTCCGCTTGTTGGCCGACCACCACCTTCGGTGTCACGTTGAAGGTCTTCAGCCATAGGCCGAAGTGGGGCTTGATGCGGAGGAAGGCCTCGCACACGACGATAAACACTGAGATGTTGAGGATGAAATTGGGGGCCAGATCATGGAAGTCCAGCCCGTAGTAGAACATGAGCCCGCAGACAAATGGGTGGAGGGGAAATCCCAGTCCGCAGACGAAGTGGGTGAGGAATACAACCCTCTCATGGGGTTCTGGAGTAGGGACGATCTGCCCCGCGTCTGGGAGCCGGTGTGCGATGACTGCGGCCAGGTATCCGGCTTCCCGGAGCTTCGTAATGTTCTCCTCTGTAACGGAGGAGACCATCCACTTGCCTCCCGCTCTGGACATGTTCGGAATGGCTTTGTGGAGAAGATGAGAACTTGGGCGCTGGAGCTCGAGTGCGCGAGAATGGATGGGCAGGTGAAGAAGAAGGCGTGGGTGAAAAAGTGGAATCCTTAACCCTTTATAAAGGCAGTAGAAACTGTGCGCCTGCCTACTTGCCCCATAAAATCACTTATTCCCCAAGCGCCGTGGTTGATGGCACGGTTGGGTTACCCATATCCGTATTGAGAATCCCGTGATAAGGGGAACACGATCTCTGCTTCGACAAGACGTGCCAATAAAACCGCCTCGCAACACGTGAAGTGGCAGGCAGGGAAAACGGTTCGTAATGACCGGGCCGCGGCAGGACGTCACATTATGAAAAGTTGTCAACAGATTAGATTTGTGGAATAATATACTCTCTACGGTGGTATGTGGAATTTGTTTTGCAGAGCCGGACATGATCCTTGTGTTCAAAATCTTCTATGGAGTATTCGGAGAAGGAACCTGCGTTGCAATGCCAAAGACAATCTGTGCGCCGGACTCATCATCATTGAAGCCTGGTTCAGGGGCTACTAAGGGAGTCTTGGATTAGGGGGGGTCCTCGGACAACCGGACTATATACTTTGGTCGGACTGTTGGACTATGAAGATACAAGATTGAAGACTTCGTCCCGTGTCCGGGTGGGACTCTCCTTTGCGTGGAAGGCAAGCTTGGCAATTCGGATATGTAGATCTCCTCCCTTGTAACCGACTATGTGTAACCCTAGACCCCTCCAGTGTCTATATAAACAGGAGGGTTTAGTCCGTAGGACAACAACAATCATAATCATAGGCTAGCTTCTAGGGTTTAGCCTCTACGATCTCGTGGTAGATCAACTCTTGTAATACTCATATCATCAAGATCAATCAAGTAGGAAGTAGGGTATTACCTCCATCGAGAGGGCCCGAACCTGGGTAAACATTGTGTCCCCCGCCTCCTGTTACCATCGGCCTTAGACGCACAGTTCGGGACCCCCTACCCGAGATCCGCCGGTTTTGACACCGACATTGGTGGTTTCATTGAGAGTTCCACTGTGCCGTCACGATAAGGCCTGATGGCTCATCTTGTTGTCAATGATAACATTACCTCTGGGGGAGCCTTGGCTGTAGGACAAACTCTCCGACTAGGCGGCTTCGTCATGTCCGCCCGTTCGGCTGTCGCGCCGACGATGACCTCTCGGGTCATCAAAAGCAGCCTCCATGTCGGCTCGGGATTCACCGAGCAGATGGATCCAATGGAGCTCTCTTCTTTGAACGAGCTCTTGGATCGCATCGCCGCCTTGGGAGTCGCTATGGACTATGATCGGATCGGGCTTAAACCCAACCAAAGGGAGATTAACTCTCCGCTGGTCACCCATCAAATAGTGGTGGTGGAGGATCAATGCAGCGATTCTTCCTCTATTTTGAGGACAAACTATGTCCGGATTCCCGAGCTCTCCGAGACGGATACCCGTCTACTAGAGGACATGGCCCAAGCTTCGAACCTAGAATCAGACAGCGGGCTAGAACTATTGGGCAATGTCTCGGAGCCTGAACTGCCAAGCTCGGAAACTCCTCTGCCCCTGGGTCTCAGATCGGGTCAGGGTTTGGACCTAAATCTACCCACCCACCCTCACATAAGTGATCTTTCCCACATCAGACAAGAGCCCCAAGAGAAAGTACATCACTATTGGGCCAGATTCCTCCTTGTAATGAGCAAGGTCAAGGACTGTCGCGAGGAAGAAGCAATTTCATTCTTTTGCAAAAATTACACGGACAAGGGAATCCTCAACGCCATAAGTCATCGTGACATGGCACACTTCGCTGACTTGGTGGCCATAGTACGGAAGTACTGTGCGATGGAAAGCACTTGGAAAACCCAAACAAAATTCTGGGATCCTCCGGCTCTTACTAAACCCTTCATCCGAACTAAAAGGGTGTACTCTCGTAAGTCACCAGATCGAATTACAAAGAAACCAAAGCCCACTGCAGGGCATGGAACCGTATTGGAGGGATGGCTCAATGGGCCACGCAAAATTCACAATACACCGGATACTATGCCAACACATAGCCTTAGAGCATGTTGGATACTCCGGCAGGTGGCCAAGAGAGGCGAGGATCTCCTCATCAACAATACCACAGAGCACCATCCCGTGGAAAATAACAATACAGTACTGACAGTCTTCGAGACTTTCGCCTCAAATAATAGGCGCAAGCGAGCACTCCGCAGCCTCGCCGAAGTCTGCCTCGTTGCAACAATAAATCCATGGAACGATACGGCTATAACCTTCAATGCCAGTGACGAACCTCAATTCCAAACAGCCCAAGCACCAGCCACTTTGGTCCTTAGTCCAATTGTGGACGGCTTCTAGCTTACTAAAGTGCTCATGGACGGTGGCAGCGGATTAAACCTCATCTACGAGGAGACTCTTAGCAAAATGGAAATAGACAAGAGCCGCATTGAGCAAAGCAGCACGACCTTCAGAGGAATCATCCCTAGTTGGGAGGCACGATGTGTGGGAAAAATCACACTAGATGTGGTATTCGGCACACCGGAGAATTATAGGTCCGAAGAAATCACATTCCAAGTGGCCCCGTTCAGTAGCGGATACCACACCCTTTTAGGGCAGGAGGCATTCACGATCTTCCAAGCTATACCCCATTACGGGTACATGAAGCTCAAGATGCCCGGACCCAATGGAATCATCACTCTAGCTAGTGATCCGGACATAGCACTCCGCGCCGAAAATAAAACCGCCGCACTAGCCCTCGAGGCGTTTTCTGAAGCCCTCGCGGCTGAAGAACTAACTGCGCTGCGCTCCATAGTGGACAGCGACGACGTGATACTTGATAAAAGACCCAAGTCCACCTCTTTTAAACCAGTGGACGAAATAGTCAAATTCCAGGTCCACCCAACGGACCCTACAAAAACAACAACCATCGGGGCACAGCTGAACCCCACAACAGAAGACACACTGCGGGAGTTCTTACGCGAGAATTGGGACATCTTCGCCTGGCATCCTTCAGACATGCCAGGAATCCCACACAGGCTGGCCGAGCATAGCCTAAACATTCTAAAGGGATTCAAGCCGATCAAGTAGACTCTTCGGTGTTTCTCAAAGCCTAAGTGACAAGCCATGGGAGAAGAGCTAGCCAAGTTACTCGAGGCCGGATTCATTAGAGAAATAAAACACCTGGACTGGCTAGCAAACCTGGTGATGGTACCAAAGAAGGACAAATCATGGCGCCTATATGTCAATTTCAAGGACCTTAACAAGTGTCGACGTTCTGGGAACGGGGGTCGCCAGACTTGCCTGCCTGCGGCCTGCGGCGTGGCTCAAGTGGGGGCCCAGCGCGGCCCATCTTCATCAACACGAGGCTCAAGACCCTCGCGAGGGGCCAAGCCTTGCGAGGCGGACGACACGGCGCTTCCTCAGGCACAGCCTCGTCAGGCTGGCTCGCGAGGAGGCGGAGAGTTCAAGGCGGGGTACCTCGCGAGGTGCCCATGACGCAAGCCATGATGACACGGGGCACCAGGCGGGTGCCAGCACGCGCAGCGTCCCTCTTTCCTCTTTGGTGCAAAGGGAGCAAGCATATCGGCGGAGTACCGAGGCATCAGGCAAAGGTTGCCACTTTGGTGCAATGAGACCAAGGCCAGGAGGACTACGAGACGGAGGTCACCATGGAGCCCAGCGCGGCGTCATCACCAGAGCCTTTGGCAGGCGAAGACTGCTTTTGTCAAGATAGATGTACTCGTTGTCCCCCTTCAAATTAGCCCACCATTGTTGGATCCCTTCCCGCTCAATATTTGGGGAGAGGACCAGGGCCTCTATAAATAGGACTAGCCACTCACATAGCAAGGGGTTCGGTTTTTGGAGTTAGGGGGTTGGTTCATTCGGTTCGCAAGTAGAGAGAGAGAGAGAGAGAGAGAGAGAGAGAGAGAGAGAGAGAAGGTGACTGAACTCTTCATAGCAGTTCATCGCCACAGCCAAGAACAGACACTCGCGAGGCTGTTCTTCCTTGTATTGTTCATCCACACCAGCCCCAGGAGGCAATCCATCCACCACACACTGGAGTAGGGTATTACACCACATCGGTGGCCCGAACCAGTATAAATCTTGTGTCTTTCGTGCAGTTCTTTTAGTAGTTTAGATCCCATCGAGACGGAGAGGTTGAAGGTGAGATTTCCGTGCGCACCCCAGTGTTCGAACCTTAAGGGTCTGCCG
Source organism: Triticum monococcum (assembly GCA_034509565.1). NCBI lineage: Eukaryota > Viridiplantae > Streptophyta > Magnoliopsida > Poales > Poaceae > Triticum > Triticum monococcum. The sequence goes on from CM067846.1 coordinate 504,625,094, forward strand.
GAACCCGAAATCCGACATTTGGCGCGCCAGGTAGGGGTGCGGCGAAATTTGTCTTCCACCGCTCCGCTCTCCTCCGACCGTCGCATCCATGTCAGACGCTCGTCGAGCCCGCGCCGAGCACCGGGCCGCCATCGCTTCTCGCGTCGCCCAGACGGCCCCCGTCGGTGGGCGTCCTCGTCGTTCCCCGTCGCCCGCCGTCAACGCCGCCACCGGCCCGGCGGGGGGCGAGCAGCAGGCATTGTCTCAGCACCCGTCCGTGCGGCAAGACGGCCGCACCGCCACCCCGTCACTTGCACCAGCTGGTTCATCGTCCCGCGCGCTCCGCGCACCCTTGGAGGCTCGAGCTGCGCTCCTCGCGGCAAACGAGCTCCTGCGCTACCGTCCCGTCGACGACGTCTATGAAGAATGGCTCGACCGCGTCGCCGAGCTGGTCCGCGCCACAGGGGGCTCTTCCGCGCCGTCCGTCCCTCTGCGCCGCACTCCGCCCCGCGCGGGCAACGAAGCTCCGGAGGCGCACCAGCCGCCTCCTCTCCAAGAAGATGCCGTGGCTCCAAGGCGCTTGGTCCCTGGGCGGAACCCGCTCCGTCAGGCGCCAGCGCAGCAAGAGCGAAGCTGCCAAGAAATCCCTTGCCCGCAGGGGGCTGCCCGGGTGCTCCCTGCTCCGGCACGCCGCGACCCTGCTCCAGCTCCGGCGCGTCAAGACCCCGCCCTGCTCCTAGTTGTAGCGCGTGGGGACCCTCAAGACCAAGCTCTCCACCAACCGAGGCCTTTCGTGGCCACCGCGGGCTGCCACGCCTACACCACTGAGCTGCGCAGCGTCGCGTGGCCTGGCAAGTTCAAGCCCGACCCGCCTCCTCGCTACGACGGCACAACCGATCCCGCAGAGTTCCTCCAGCTCTATGAGCTGGGCATCGAGGCTGCCGGCGGGGATGAAAAGGTCATGGCTAACTGGTTCCCCATGGTGCTGAAGGAAGGGGCGCGAACCTGGCTCCTGAATCTGGCTCCAGGCACGATCTCCTCCTGGGACCAGATGCGCGCCCGCTTCATCGCCAACTTCCAAGGTACTCGCGACCGGCCGCCCGCCGTGAGCGACATGCGCCGCATCAAGCAACAACCCGGAGAGATCCTGCAAAAGTACATCCAGCGCTTCAACAGCGTGTGCCTCAAGATCCCCAGGGTGTCAGAGGAGGCCATCATCTCCGCCTTCTCTGACGGCGTGCGTGACGTCAAGATGAAGGAGGAGCTGGCGATGCACGAAGACCTCTGCACCTCCCTGGAGCTGTTCAACTTGGCGAACAAGTGCGCCAGGGCTGAGGAGGGACGTCTCTCCCTCCTCGAGCTGCCTGCCGCGGACCCAGAAGAGAAGAAGCCCAAGGCCAAGGACGTGAAGCGCAAGGGGGCTGCCGTGCTCGTAGCCGAACCAGACACCAAGCGGGGCAAGGATCTGCCCGAACCCTCCAGAGGCAGCCGGTACTGTGTGTACCATGACCTCCACACCCACAACACCAATGAATGTCAAGAGCTCTGCGCCGTGCGAGAAGGAAGGATCGGCCGTCGCCCTGACCGTGCTGACCGGGGCTATGGCCGAGGAGGAGGAAGAAACCCAGGGCGCTGGGAAGACCGCGGCCCGCGCCAGGGGTGGCGCGACCAGCCTCACGAGGGGGACTGGAGAGACCAGCCTCGTGAGGACCGCCCTCATGGCAACGCAGGCCTACCTCCACTGCCGCCTCCACCAAGAAGGAACGAAGACCGCCATCAAGACGAGGGGGCCGGGGGCTTCCAGGAGCCACGCGCGATCGCCTGCATCCTGGGCGGAGCTCAAGCCCCAGCCTCCCAACGTATCTTCAAGCAGTTTGGACGCGAAGTGAATGCATTTCTCCCCAAGCTTGAAGCAACGCGCCCCCTTAGGTGGTCGGCGTGCCCCATCACATTCAGCCCGGCAGACCAGCTCAAGTGCGCAGCCACTGCAGGAGTCCTCCCGATGCTCTGCTCCCCGGTCATCAGCAACGTGCAGGTCACCAAGACCCTCATCGATGGTGGGGCAAGGCTCAACGTCCTGTCCGTGGAAACATTAAACAACCTCCAAGTGCCCTATGACCAGCTTCAACCAACCAGGACTTTCTCCAGGATCACCGACGGTTCCACAATCCCGATCGGGAAGGTCCGCCTCCCTGTCACCTTCGGGGCCCGCAGCAACTACCGCACCGAGCTCATCGACTTCGACGTCGCCCACATCTGCCTGCCGCACAACGCCATCCTCGGGTACCCAGCGCTGGCCAAGTTCATGGCCATAACCCACCACGGCTACAACGTCCTCAAGATGCCAGGAAGTGGCGGCGTCATCACGGTGCCCTGTGAAGAGAGAGATGCAGTGTGTTCCCTGGAGCGAGCCTTTCAGGCCGCGTCGCTAGAAGACCCAGATCGCGGAAGCAGGAGGCTTCCTTAGACCGTCCCCAAGAAGAAGAAGACGTCGTCAGGCTCAGCCCCTCAGGAGGCAGGCCCCTCAGGGCCCGTGCCTCCTCAGGAGGGCCCTCCGTCCATCGCATAGGAAAGCGCGCCCGGTGCCCTCCTCAGGCAGGGCTCGGGGGATCTCACCTGGAGGGCCACCGACCTAGCTGAAGTCACGAGGGAGGCGCTTGGGCACCATGTGGAGGCGTGCTTCGCAACACGTTTCCCTCGAGAGGGAGCCAGGCGAGGAAGATCAGACCGGCAAGAGTTCGTTGACGAGGCCATTCAAGAGCTATAGGAGACAAGGATCATGAGAGGTTGCCGCCGCTTGCCAGCCGTGGCCCCACATCTAGGCGAGGATGGTGGGCTGCGCGTCTACGTTGATGTACCAGGGCTCAATCAGATCGCCGCAACGGAGCGCCTCTGGCCCTCGCGAGTGGGGTGCTGCGGAGGTCCACCCCACAGCTATGTTCGCATGCCTTACGGCCTGCCGAGCATGGCTGCGGCGTACTAGCGCCTCATGAGGGGCATCGTGGAGGCTCAGGAAGACAGGCATTCCACGGCTCTGGCGGAGGTGGAGACAGCTCGCGAGGAGTCACCAGTGCCTCCGGAGCCTCCCGAGGCCCCGGGGCCTGAGGGCTCGTGAGGATCGGCTTCCCCAGCTCGCCAAGTCTGCTGCACCAATGCCACTACGCCGGTGACATCCTCAGGTGACATCTTTCAAGTTCCGTTCTCAGCTGGGAGCACCCTCCCAGGGTTCCATCACTCCCAGGCCGCATGGGTCCGTCCCCGCGGCATGTATCTGCATTTACCTTTCCGTCGTTAGTTTGCCTTGTTGGGGGCGCCCCTCGGGCTGCATCATCCCCAAGCCGTTCGGGCCAGACCCAGCAGCATGTATCCCCCTAGCATTTATTTCCAACTATGCATTGCCTATCACGCTTAGCTGCATGGTGCCCGTCCGCGGCATTTTCTCTTCCCATGTCGGCCACTTGCACGTTAAAGGGGGGGTGCCTGAGCATCGCGACCCAGGGCTCTTACTGGCTCTCCAGCCCTCACCCTCTGGCCTTGTCCATGGCATCGCGACCTGGCATACCAGCGACGGCTGAGACAAGCTCGAGGGCCGGGACCCGAGGACGTAGAGTACCGGCATCTAACCAAATTTTGCAGGGACACATCTCAAGATACGGCCCAATGCCGGGCGCAACCCGCCCAGAGGTAGGGCCTCGGGAGTCCCACGTTGGCTCACGGGTGCCCAGATACGCCTCGCCTACCTCAACCAGCAAGCTCTTGAGTGACTAACGATCGACTAATGGCCGCCGTGGCAACACCATCTTCTTTCTGTGATGACCCTGCAGGATCCCTGGAGGGAACCGCGCAAGCCGAGGCCCTCACGAGGTTTCCTTCGCCCTCTCCCGCGCGAACCGCTTGCACGTTAAAGGGGGGGGTGCCTGAGCATCGCGACTCAGGGCTCTTACTGGCTCTCCAGCCCTCACCCTCTGGCCTTGTCCATGGCATCGCGACCTGGCATACCAGCGACGGCTGAGACAAGCTCGAGGGCCGGGACCCGAGGACGTAGAGCAGAAAGGGGAGCAGAGGCGGGGAAGAAGGGGTCTCACGAGGACCTTGCCGAGCGTTTCCGCTCCTATCCACACACGGACCCAACGGCGCACCTGGAACGGCCCCTGATCCTCAAGATAAGTTACCACCCACGGCACTGGCTGCTACAGCACTACCCCCGCACCTAAAGCAACTCCGTACTAGCGACGTTGCTTCCCTTTCTCACTAAGTGATGGCTGCTTGGGCGCCAAAGGGGACCTCCTGAGCATCGCGACTCAGGGGCTCTTACCGGACCTCGGGTCGCTCACCTCCTGGCCTTGACCACGGCATCGCGACCTGGCATACCAGCGACGGCTGACGCCGCCTTGGGACTGGGACCTGTCGGCGTAGAGCACCAAGCCCTCGCGAGGTTCGAAAGGGAGAACTAAGCTATGACAGAATCGGCAACTCACACGAATCCATAGCAAAAGGTCGTATATTAACAAACGGGACTACAGACACCTTACAAGCCCCCATGGGGCGCATTTCGATTCCTCACAGGGAACGGATCCTAAGGAGTGCTAAATACATGGGCTCCCGCAGAAGATGCCATCATCAACAGTGGGCCGTCAGGCACCGGCGCCAACTCTATCCAGATCAGGGTTGGCGACGGCCTGACGCGTCCGCCCTGCTCCTGGAGCGGCGGCGGCTCGGGGGCTCGTAGCTGTCGTCGCTCGTCTCCGGAGTCGCGAAGATCTTGCTGGAGCCGCTGGACCCTCGGGCGCCACTGCCAAGGGGGCGGTCGACGGACCTAGCCCTCACCAGGGCGAGGTCCTGGTCGCCTCTCCTGCGGCACCACTCCAGCCGGCGCCCGATCGCGTCGAAGACCTTGAGGAACATCACCGCCGCGCCGTCATACTCCAGGTGGACAGTGAAGACGCCTCTTTCCCTGCAGACCCGGGCGATCTCCCTCCAGCCGCGGGACATGTAGACCGCGCCCGGGGCAGCGACGACGACCTCGGCCTCGGTCGCAGGGGCGCCGCAGTCGGCGTGCTGTAGCTGGAGGTCCATAGGCCCCCCTGGAAGAACCATGGAGGCGAAGAAGGGAGGAAGGCGGATCCAGGACTGAAGAGGAGTGACGACGTGGAGCACGAACTCATGGGAGGAGCCCTCGGCATGGACTCCAGGAGGAACCACCCATGCCTTCATAACCCGACGGCGCCGACAACGGCGCTGACCACGGGGATCACCATCAACACCTCCGGGGCCCTCGACGTGGGCGTACAAAGGCAGCGGGAACCCCGGCGGAGGCCGCTCGCCCCGGGGCCTCGCCATCACCGGATCGTCCTCATCGTTCCGGCTGCAATGGGCGAGTCGCTTCTTCGACGGGAGAGGGTCTGGCCCGTCTCGAGGAGCCTTTCCCTTCTCCACCGCAGAGAATCGGTGAATCGGAGCCATCACACCAAGACAGAGCAAGAACTGAGGCGAAGGAGAGAGCAAGAGGAGATGGACTGGACGCGCACGAGCGGTGCCGTACTTATAGCCGGCGAAGGCCAACCGCCGGTCTCCACGATCACAGGTAATCATAACATGTTCTGCATGCAGGGACTTGTCCAACTCGCACGATCACCAAGGCGTCGTGGGGAAGCGGAGGCGCCACGTCCAATCAACCGCCACGCGGCGTTTGATGCCGCAGGCTGATGGGGCCCGCGGCGCATCGCCCTTGCCCTTTCGCCTCTCGGCACGGCCAAGTCCATGCGCGCCTTGGGTCCGGGGGCTACTGTCGGCATTCTGGGAACGGGGGTCGCCAGACTTGCCTGCCTGCGGCCTGCGGCGTGGCTCAAGTGGGGGCCCAGCGCGGCCCATCTTCATCAACATGAGGCTCAAGACCCTCGTGAGGGGCCAAGCCTCGCGAGGCGGATGACACGGCGCTTCCTCAGGCACAGCCTCGTCAGGCTGGCTCGCGAGGAGGCGGAGAGTTCAAGGCGGGGTACCTCGCGAGGTGCCCATGACGCAAGCCATGACGACACGGGGCACCAGGAGGGTGCCAGCATGCGCAGCGTCCTTCTTTCCTCTTTGGTGCAAAGGGAGAAAGCGTATCAGCGGAGTACCGAGGCATCAGGCAAAGGTTGCCACTTCGGTGCAACGAGACCAAGGCCAGGAGGACTACGAGACAGAGGTCACCATGGAGCCCAGCGCGGCGTCATCACCAGAGCCATTGGCAGGCGAAGACTGCTTTTGTCAGGATAGATGTACTCGTTGTCCCCCTTCAAATTAGCCCGCCATTGTTGGATCCCTTCCCGCTCAATATTTGGGGAGAGGACCAGGGCCTCTATAAATAGGACTAGCCACCCACATAGCAAGGGGTTCGGTTTTTGGAGTTAGGGGGTTGGTTCGTTCGGTTCGCAATTAGAGAGAGAGAGAGAGAGAGAGAGAAGGTGACTGAACTCTTCATAGCAGTTCATCGCCATAGCCAAGAACAGACCCTCGCGGGGCTGTTCTTCCTTGTATTGTTCATCCACACCAGCCCAGGAGGCAATCCATCCACCACACACTGGAGTAGGGTATTACACCACATCGGTGGCCCGAACCAGTATAAATCTTGTGTCTTTAGTGCAGTTCTTTTAGTAGTTTAGATCCCATCGAGACGGAGAGGTTGAAGGTGAGATTTCCGCGCGCACCCAAGTGTTCAAACCTTAAGGGTCTGCCAGAACCCGAAATCCGACAACAAGGCTTGCCCCAAGGATCCCTCCCCCTCCCCCGCATCGATCAAATTATCGACGCTATCGCAAGACACGACTCATTGTGTTTCCTCGACGCATACTCCAGATACCATCAAATCAAGATGGCGGAGTCCGATCAAGCCACAACGACATTCATCAGTCCATACGGCCCCTTCTATTTTAACACCATGCCTTTCATGCTCAAAACGACGGCCCTACCTATCAATGCATGATTCAAACATGCCTGGAAACACAAATCGGCAAAACAGTGGAGGCATACATAGATGATGTGGTCATTAAAACCAGACACGTCGAATCCTTAATAGACGACTTGAGGCTTACGTTCGACAATCTCCGAACATATGATATCAAGCTCAATCCGGAAAAATGCATTTTCGGCGTGCCCGCCAGAAAGGTCTTGGGCTTCATCATTTCTAATAGAGGAATTGAAGCAAATCCGGCTAAAATCCAAGCTCTATCATAGTTGGCTATCCTAACAGACCTCAAGCAAATCCAGAAATTAACCGGATGCGTGGCTGCCTTAAGCTGCTTTATCTCTCGATTGGGAGAAAAGGCATTACCTCTTTATCGCCTTCTTCAGCACACCGAACACTTCGAGTGGACGGATGCGGCCACGGCCGGATTGGAAGAAATAAAAGCCCTCTTGGCCAGCAACCCAATCTTGGCCGCGCCAAATACCGGCGAAACAATGTTGTTATATATAGCGGCAACACACCAGGTTGTAAGCGCAGTGCTCGTCGTCGAACGAGAGACGGACGGACATAAGTTCCCGCTTCAAAAGTCGGTATACTACGTATCCACTGTCCTCACTCCATGCAAATCACGGTACTCACATTATCAAAAGATAGCATACGCGGTCTTCATGGCATCCCGAAAACTACGACACTACTTTCAAGAGTGTTTAATTACGGTGGCCTCTAAAGTACCACTCAACGACATAATAAATAACCACGATGCCACGGGACGGATTGCTAAATGGGCTATTGAGCTCCTCCCGTTCGACATAACATACAAACCACGGTGAGCCATTAAGTCGAAGTACTGGCTGATTTTTTCGCCGAATGGACAGAAGCCGAACTCCCTAAAGAGTATGACGCGTACTCCAATTGGATCATGCACTTCGACGGCTCTAAGATGCTAGCTGGTCTGGGGGCAGGCGTCATCCTGACATCCCTCACCAGAGATACAGTCCAATACGTACTCCAAATAATATACACAGACTCCAACAATGCAGCAGAATATGAGGCCCTGTTGCATGGTCTCCGGATGGCAGTCTCCATGGGCATTCAATGCCTAGAGGTGCGTGGGGATTCGAACCTCGCAATATCTCAAATAAATGGAGACTTTGACGCCAAGGACCCAAAAATGGCGGCTTACCGCAATGCCGTCCTCAAAATGTCAGCTCAGTTCGAGGGGCTCAAATTCCACCATGTGGTCTGAGAAAACAATCAAGTGGCGAATATCCTCGCCCGCATCGGCGCTAAGCGCGACCCTGTCCCACCTAATATCTTCTTGGAAAGGCTGTTTAAGCCATCCATGGTGTGGGAAGGGGAGACCGGCAACAACAGTCCGGATCCGGCCACAACACCAGATCCCGAGCAATCTGACGTAATCGAAGGCTCCGCCACTGAAATAACACCTTCGTCCCACGTGATTATGGCTGTCATCGCCCCGTGGACAGAACCCTTCTTGGCTTACCTAAATAGGCAAGAACTCCCTGAGGACCCAAACGAGGCACGTTGCATTGTGCGGCGGTCTAAATCCTACAAGGTCCACGAGGGAGATCTTTATAAGAAAAGCGCTACCAGAGTACTTCAAAGGTGCATCTCCGAAGAGGAAGGATGGCAACTTTTGGTAGAAATTCATGCCGGACTTGGCGGCCATCACGCTGCAGCTCGGGCCCTTGTAAGCAAGGCCATTCATACTGGTTTCTATTGGCCGACAGCCCGAGCAGATGCACAGGACCTCGTCCAACATTGCGTCGGTTGCCAACTTTTTGCAAACCAAGGCCATATGCCACCTACCGCTCTCCAAACAATCCCCATTACTTGGCTCTTTGCGGTCTGGGGGCTTGATATGGTCGGACCCCTTAAAGGAGGAAGCCATAAGAAAAAGTACCTATTGGTCATGGTGGATAAATTCACCAAATGGATAGAAGCCAAACCAGTTAAGACGGTCGAGTCCGGACCAGTGATAGACTTCATATCCGGGGTTGTACACTGTTATGGTGTCCCCCACAGCATCATCACTGATAACGGCTCGAACTTTACAGCTCACGAGGTAAAAACTTGGTGCGGCAACATGGGCATTAAGCTCGATTATGCCCCCGTCTATCACCCCCAAACAAATAGTCAAGTCGAACGAGCAAATGGTCTTATTATGAGTGGCATTAAACCCAGATTAGTGCGATCCTTGAAGGAAGCAGATATGCAGTGGGTTGAGGAGCTCGACTCCGTACTATGGGGGCTGCGGACCACGCCGAATCACACTACCGGATACACATCGTTTTTTATGGTGTATGGTGCAGAGGCAGTACTGCCCCGCGACATCATTCATGACTCACCTCGAGTGCGCATGTACAAAGAGAAAGAAGCCAAGCTTGATCGGCAGGACAATTTAGACGCCCTGGAGGAGGAGCGTGACGTTGCAAAAGCCCGCACCACATTCTATCAGCAACAGGCTCGACGGTATCAAAGCAGAGAAGTACGGGCCAACACTTATAACGTTGGCGAACTCGTTCTATGCCTACCAGAGAATAAAAAGGACAAGCTCATGCCCAAATGGGAAGGTCCCTTCGTCATTGACAAAGTTCTAACCGGTGGAGCGTACTGTTTATGGGATGCATCGGACAATCAACTCGAGCCAAACCCATGGAATGCGGCCAGACTCCGAAGGTTCTACGCCTAGTGCCGGACTCTGTGTTCATCTCCTTACCTCCGCCTTATATATATATCCGCTATCTGTCTTTCTTTCTTCTTTCTTCCCTTTTTCTTCACGGCCTTAAAAGTTTAAAATGTGTCTTGACTACACAATCTTGACGCGCCATGCGTGCTCATTATACCTGGGGGCTTCTTATACAGAAGCTTAATATAATTATGTTCCGGGCTCTATGACCCCTGCACATGTGTTACTTTTCCACATGTACTTGTTCTTCGCCATTATATGCATCGATATGACTTAAGTTTTGGTCAAGCTGGGTTGCCTGGCTCTTGTGTTTATTCCCTACGTTCCCGTTAATTCGGCTAGGGCATAAGGGGAGCACCTCTGCGATTGTTACTGCCGGGTCAGCCGGATGTGTACCTCAGACTGGGTGAAGTCGAAAGCTAGCGTTCTTAAGGGAATATTCGGTCGGTGAACAAAAGATGACTTTTGCTTATTGCAGTACACGCCCCCAGATATTTATATCCTGCGTCTCTTTTCGCAGTTCGGACATGCACATTAATGCATGCGTACCTAGGGAAACGAACCCTTAACGGAACTATTCTCCCTGGAAGATGTTTCTTACTATCCATGTAATATAACATAGCTAGTTGCGTACTTGTCTGTTCAAGCACTTATGACCCCTACGCCTGGTTTCCACGCGTACCCCGGTTTTTACATAACTGAGCGGGTATTCGGATACACTCCGGACTGTCGAGTCTGGAGCTCGAAGCGAAAAGGTCCTCCATGAAAAATGATTTACAATCCGGCTAGGGACAATATATGTCACTTGAAGTACACGGTCACTTAGACTGACTAAATTCTTCTTCTATACCATCCAACAGGCTGTCTAGCCTACAATCCTGTTGGGAATACTTTGCAGCTAATTTTACCTAGTCATACACCAGACTAACGGGGATCTCTTTCCCATCAGACCCCACAGGTCCGACCTCGGCCATGTGGTTTGGGTCAGCCTTGGTATATCGCGTCTTCACCATGGCCCAGGCTTCCCTTGCACCTTGTCGGCAGGCAGGTACCTTCCATAATCGGAAGCACCGTTGCGCTCCCTTGAGCATCTCTACGAGCTCTCCCATGCCTCCTGGCAGGGAGGCAGATGGCCACAAGGCCTAGGCAACGCCCTGCATCACCTGCCGAACTTGTTCATGCAGTTGTGAGAGCTCTGGCAGAAGATCGCCCATAAACCCGAGCATCTCCTCTTCGGGACGACCCGTCAGCATACCTACAGATATAACTCTATTAGCCAGTTTCTTCACCGAACTCTATAAAAGTTCGTTCAAGCACTTACTAAAAATGCCACGTCGAAGCTCCTTATTCTCCTTCATGGAGTCAACTAGCTGGGACCAAACATCTTTCAGTTCAACACCCAGCCGGGTATTGGCATCTTGGAGATCGTTTTTCTCCTGCCTAACCCGCATAAGCACGCGCTCGCCAGCCTCTAGCTGTCGTTGAGCATGTTGCTCATCTGAAAGTGCAACTATCCCTAGGTGGTTTTGGTAATTCATAACAACATATAGCTCATTGAGCTAATGCTATTCCAAGATGATCATTTCAGGAAAGCTCAATGATTGGCATGGCATGGATGGTGAAAGTGGAACCCTCAAAATGCTAAGGACAAAGGATTGGCTCAAGCTCATATGCTCAAGACTCTTCATTTTACATTTTAGTGGTCCAAGATCACATTGAGTCCATAGGAAAAGCCAATACTATCAAGGAGGGATGAGGTGTTGCTTAATGAGCCTCTTGCTTCATGTGCTTAATGATATGCTCCAAATCCTCAGCTACTTTCCCATATCCACATTTGACCTAAACCCAAAGCCAAACTCGGACGTACCGATTCTTCCAACCCGGCGTCACTGAGTTTCACTTGTCATAGCCATTGCCAAACCCTAAGCAAATCGGTTCTACCGATAGGGATCTCGGTCTCACCGAGATGGGATTGCAATTTCTCTGTTTCCTTTTCGTAACTTTTCGGTCTCACCGAAAGAGCGGATCAGTCCCACCGAGATTGCAATGCAAACTCTCTGTTTCCTTTTTGTAACTTTTTGGTCTCACCGAGAAGAGCGAATCGGTCCGACCGAGTTTGCCTCACCAACTCTCTGGTTAGCTTATTACCAAATCGGTCTCACCGAGTGTGTGTAATCGGTCTCACCGAGATTACGTTATGCCCTAACCCTAACCATATCGGTCCTACCGAGTTGCATGTCAGTCCCACCGAAAATCTCTAACGGTCACTAGGTTTACTATTTCGGTCCGACCGAGTTTGTTGATTCGGTCCCACCGAGATTGGTAAATTGTGTGTAACGGTTGGATTTTGTGTGGAGGCTATATATACCCCTCCACCTCCTCTTCACTCGTGGAGAGAGCCATCAGAACACATCTACACTTCCAACTCATGTTCTGAGAGAGAACCACCTACCCTTGTGTTGAGCCCAAGATATTCCATTCCTACCATATGAATCTTGATCTCTAGCCTTCCCCAAGTTGCTTTCCACTCAAATCTTCTTTCCACCAAATCCAAATCCTGTGAGAGAGAGTTGAGTGTTGGGGAGACTATCATTTGAAGCACAAGAGCAAGGAGTTCATCATCAACACACCATTTGTTACTTCTTGGAGAGTGGTGTCTCCTAGATTGGCTAGGTGTCACTTGGGAGCCTCCGACAAGATTGTGGAGTTGAACCAAGGAGTTTGTAAGGGCAAGGAGATCGCCTACTTCGTGAAGATCTACCGCTAGTGAGGCAAGTCCTTCGTGGGCGATGGCCATGGTGGGATAGACAAGGTTGCTTCTTCATGGACCCTTCGTGGGTGGAGCCCTCCGTGGACTCGCGCAACCGTTACCCTTCGTGGGTTGAAGTCTCCATCAACGTGGATGTAGGATAGCACCACCTATCCGAACCACGGGAAAAACATCCATGTCTCCAATTGCGTTTGAATTCTCCAAACCCTTCCCTTTACATTCTTGCAAGTTGCATGCTTTAGTTTCCGCTGCCAATATACTCATTGCATGCTTGCTTGAATTATGTGATGATTGCTTGACTTGTCTTGAAATAGCTAAAATCTTCCAAGAACTAAAATTAGGAAAAGGTTAAGTTTTTATTTGGTCAAGTAGTCTAATCACCCCCCTCTAGACATACTTTCGATCCTACAAGTGGTATCAGAGCTTTGGTCTCCATTTGCTTTGATTTCCATAGCTTTTGGTGGTCATAGCCTTGGTTTCACAACCTAGGAGAGTATGGCGTCTAGCGAGGGAAATTATCACCGTAGAGGTCCTTACTTTGATGGTACTAATTTTGCTAGTTGGAAGCATAAAATGAAAATGCATATTCTTGGACATAACCCCGCAGTTTGGGCTATTGTGTGTGTTGGTTTGCAAGGTGACTTCTTTGATGGGAGAGAACCAAACCGTGAAGCTACCGCGGATGAGTTGAAAATGTTGCAATACAATGCTCAAGCTTGTGATATTCTCTTCAACGGATTGTGCCCCGAAGAATTCAACAAAATCAGCCGTCTTGAGAATGCAAAGGAAATTTGGGACACTTTGATTGATATGCACAAAGGTACCGACTCCGTCAAGGAATCCAAATTAGATGTGCTTCAAAGTCAACTTGACAAGTTCAAAATGAAGGATGGTGAAGGTGTCGCTGAAATGTACTCTAGGCTTGCTCTCATCACAAATGAGATTGCCGGCTTAGGAAGTGAAGAGATGACCGATAGATTCATCATCAAGAAGATTCTAAGAGCCTTGGGTGGAAAATATGATACCGTGTGCACATTGATCCAAATGATGCCCAATTACAAAGATCTCAAGCCAACGGAGGTAATTGGAAGAATTTTTGCTCATGAGATGTCACTTAAGGATAAAGAGGAACTTCACAACAAATCAAGTGGTGCCTACAAAGCCTCATGTGAAGCCCCTACGTCATCAAGTGAGAAACAAAACTTCAATGAAGAATTGAGCTTAATGGTGAAAAACTTCAACAAGTTCTACAAGAGTAGAAGCAAAGATAGAAGCTCAAAGTCAAGGTTCTACAATGAAAAAAGATCTTCTAGTCGAGAGCGAAACTGCTACAATTGTGGAAGACCCGGACACTATTCCAATGAGTGTACGGCTCCCTACAAGAGAAGAGAAGACTTCCAAAAAGAAGGAAAATAGAAGAATCACCACCAAGAGAGAGAAGGAGTAGAGATGATCGTTATGAACGAAGACACTCACGGAGAAGCAAGGATTCGGAAAGGAAGGAAAAATCATCAAGGCGCTACACAAAACGAAGACATCAAGCTCATGTTGGTGAATGGGTATCCGGCTCCGACTCCGACAGCCACTCCGAGAGAAGTTATCACTTCGATTCCGAATATACTCAAGATGAAGGTGTTGCCGGTCTAGCACTTGTGTCAACCAACTCCTACGACATATTTGACCCACCAAATGAAGAATTGGAAGATGCTTCATGACCAAAGGTCCTAAGGTAACACACCCCGAGTATGTTGATTTTAATAGTGATGAAGATGACTTGTTAGGTGATGATGATTTACTTGTTGACAACTCTAGTGATGAATACTATGATGAAACATCAATTAATCATGCTAATCAAGATAAAACGAATGACAATGATAAGGAGAAGATTGAGGCTCTAACTAAAGAACTAAACACTCTTAAGTTAGCTCATGAAACTATCTTCGAAGATCATCGAGAACTTTTAAGAGCTCATGAGAAGTTACGCTTTGAAAAGATCAATCTTGAGCAAGAGCATGAGTTTTAAAATGCAATCAATGATGATCTCCGCAAGAAAAGTTCTTCTTACATTGCCAAGTGTTTACTCTTATCCACTTACATGCCTCAAGTCAAGTCTAGTAACAAGAACAAGAAAGATTCTTCCTCTAGTAGTAACAATGATCATGCTAAATCCAATATTGTTGCTTCTAGTAGTTCTCTTGATTCCACTAATGATTCTCTTAGCCAAGTTACACTTGATCAAGAAAATAGCTTATTGAAGGGAATTATAGAGAAAGGAGTGTATAAAAGCCTTGCCGGGAGTAAGCAATTCGAGGAAATTGTGCGCAAGCAAGGAAGGCACCGGAAGAATCAAGGTGTTGGTTTTGAACGAAAGTTCAATGCCAATGGAGTTGAGTGGGAAGAAGATCAATACCCCAAGACAAAGTTTGTTCCTCAACAAGATAAGTATGATCCTACTTCCTTCAAGGGGACACAAGCTCAAGATGATCTTCCACCACAAGACTACTGAAGGAAATATGCCCTAGAGGCAATAATAAAGTTATTATTTATTTCCTTATATCATGATAAATGTTTATTATTCATGCTAGAATTGTATTAACCGGAAACATAATACATGTGTGAATACATAGACAAACATAGTGTCACTAGTATGCCTCTACTTGACTAGCTCGTTAATCAAAGATGGTTATGTTTCCTAACCATGGACAAAGAGTTGTTATTTGATTGACGGGATCACATCATTAGTTGAATGATCTGATTGACATGACCCATTCCATTAGCTTAGCACCCGATCGTTTAGTATGTTGCTATGGCTTTCTTCATGACTTTTACATGTTCCTATGACTATGGGATTATGCAACTCCCGTTTGCTGGAGGAACACTTTGTGTGCTACCAAACGTCACAACGTAACTGAGTGATTATAAAGGAGCTCTACAGGTGTCTCCAAAGGTACATGTTGGGTTGGCGTATTTCGAGATTAGGATTTGTCACTCCGAATGTCAAAGAGGTATCTCTGGGCCCTCTCGGTAATGCACATCACTTAAGCCTTGCAAGCATTGCAACTAATGAGTTAGTTGCGGGATGATGTATTATGGAACGAGTAAAGAGACTTGCCGGTAACGAGATTGAACTAGGTATTGGATACAGACGATCGAATCTCAGGCAAGTAACATACCGATGACAAAGGGAACAACGTATGTTGTTATGCGGTCTGACCGATAAAGATCTTCGTAGAATATGTAGGAGCCAATATGGGCATCCAGGTCCCGCTATTGGTTATTGACCGGAGACGTGTCTCGGTCATGTCTACATTGTTCTCGAACCATAGGGTCCGCACGCTTAAGGTTTCGATGACAGTTATATTATGAGTTTATGAGTTTTGATGTACCGAAGGAGTTCGGAGTCCCGGATGAGATCGGGGACATGACGAGGAGTCTCGAAATGGTTGAGACATAAAGATCAATATATTGGATGACTATATTTGGACATCGGAAAGGTTCCGAGTGATTCGGGTATTTTTCGGAGTACCGGGGAGTTACGGGAATACGGGGGAAAAGTATTGGGCCTTATTGGGCCATACGGGAAAGAGAGAGGGGCTGCCTAGGGCAGGCCGCACGCCCTCCCAAGCCCTAGTCCGAATTGGACTAGGGGGAGGGGCTGCGCCCCCTCCTTCCTTCCCTTCTCCTTTCCCCTTCCTTGTCTCCTACTCCTACTACATGGAAGGAATCCTAGTTGGACTAGGAAAGGGGGAATCCTACTCCCGGTGGGAGTAGGACTCCCTAGGTCGCGCCATAGAGAGGGCTGGCCCTCCCCTCCTCCACTCCTTTATATACGGGGGCAGGGGGCACCCCATAGACACAAGTTGATCTTCGTGATCATTTCTTAGCCGTGTGCGGTGCCCCCCTCCACGATATTACACCTCGGTCATATTGTAGCGATGCTTAGGCGAAGCCCTGCGACGGTTGAACATCAAGATCGTCACCACACCGTCGTGCTGACGGAACTTCTCTCCAAAGCTTTGCTGGATCGGAGCCCGGGGAGCGTCATCGAGCTGAACGTGTGCCAAGAACTCGGAGGTGCCGGAGTAACGGTGCTTGGATCGGTTGGACCGGGAAGACGTACGACTACTTCCTCTATGTTGCGTCAACACTTCCGCTTCGGTCTACGAGGGTACGTAGACAACACTCTCCCCTCTCGTTGCTATGCATCACCATGATCTTGCATGTGCGTAGGAATTTTTTTGAAATTACTACGTTCCCCAACAGTGGCATTCGAGCCTAGGTTTTTATGGTTTGATGTGATATGCACGAGTAGAACACAAGTGAGTTGTGGGCGATATAAGTCATACTACTTACCTGCATGTCATACTTCGGTTCGGCGGTATTGCTGGATGAAGCGGCCCGGATCGACATCACGCGTACGCTTACGCGAGACCGGTTCTCCCGACGTGCTTTGCACATAGGTGGCTTGCAGGTGACAGTTTCTCCAACTTTAGTTGAACTGAGTGTGGCTACGCCCGGTCCTTGCGAAGGTTAAAACAGCACCAACTTGACAAACTATCGTTGTGGTTTTGATGCGTAGGTAAGATTGGTTCTTGCTTAAGCCCGTAGCAGCCACGTAAAAATTGCAACAACAAAGTAGAGGACGTCTAACTTGTTTTTGCAGGGCATGTTGTGATGTGATATGGTCAAGACATGATGCTAAATTTTATTGTATGAGATGATCATGTTTTGTAACCGAGTTATCGGCAACTGGCAGGAGCCATATGGTTGTCGCTTTATTGTATGCAATGCAATCGCGCTGTAATGCTTTACTTTATCACTAAGCGGTAGCGATAGTCGTGGAAGCATAAGATTGGCGAGACGACAACGATACTACAATGGAGATCAAGGTGTCGCACCGGTGACGATGGTGATCACGACGGTGCTTCGGAGATGGAGATCACAAGCACAAGATGGTGATGGCCATATCATATCACATATATTGATTGCATGTGATGTTTATCTTTTATGCATCTTATCTTGCTTTGATTGACGGTAGCATTTTAAGATGATCTCTCACTAATTATCAAGAAGTGTTCTCCCTGAGTATGCACCATTGCGAAAGTTCTTCGTGCTGAGACACCACGTGATGATCGGGTGTGATAGGCTCTACGTTCAAATACAACGGGTGCAAAACAGTTGCACACGCGGAATACTCAGGTTATACTTGATGAGCCAAGCATATACAGACATGGCCTCGGAACACGGAGACCGAAAGGTCGAGCGTGAATCATATAGTAGATATGATCAACATAGTGATGTTTACCAATGAAACTACTCCATCTCACGTGATGATCGGACATGGTTCAGTTGATTTGGATCACGTGATCACTTAGAGGATTAGAGGGATGTCTATCTAAGTGGGAGTTCTTAAGTAATATGATTAAATTGAACTTAAATTTATCATGAACTTAGTCCTGGTAGTATTTTGCAAATCATGTTGTAGATCAATAGCTCGCGTTGTTGCTTCCCTGTGTTTATTTTGATATGTTCCTAGAGAAAATTGTGTTGAAAGATGTTAATAGCAATGATGTGGATTGGATCCATGATCCGAGGTTTATCCTCATTGCTGCACAGAAGAATTATGTCCTTGATGCACCGCTAGGTGACAGACCTATTGCAGGAGCAGATGCAGACGTTATGAACGTTTGGCTAGCTCAACATGATGACTACTTGATAGTTTAGTGCACCATACTTAACGGCTTAGAATCGGGACTTCAAAGACATTTTAAACATCATGGACCATATGAGATGTTCCAGGAGTTGAAGTTAATATTTCAAGCAAATACCCGAGTTGAGAGATATGAAGTCTCCAACAAGTTCTATAGCTAAAAGATGGAGGAGAATCGCTCAAGCAGTGAGCATGTGCTCAGATTGTCTGGTTACTACAATCGCTTGAATCAAGTGGGAGTTAATCTTCCAGATAAAATAGTGATTGACAGAATTCTCTAGTCACCATCACCAAGTTAGTAGAACTTCGTGATGAACTATAATATGCAAGGGATAATGGAAACGATTCCCAAGCTCTTCGTAATGCTGAAATTGATGAAGGTAGAAATCGAGAAAAGCATCAAGTGTTGATGGTAGACAAGACCACTAGTTTGAAGAAAAGGGCAGAGGGAAGAAGGGGAATTTCAAGAAGAACAGCAAGCAAGTTGCTGCTCAAGTGAAGAAGCCCATGTCTGGTCCTAAGCCTGAAAACTAAGTGCTTCTACTGCAAAGGGACTGGTCACTGGAAGCGGAACTACCCCAAGTGATTGGCGGATAAGAAGGATGGCAAAGTGAACATAAGTATATTTGATATACATGTTATTGATGTGTACTTTACTAGTGTTTATAGAAACCCCTCAGTATTTGATACTAGTTCAGTTGCTAAGATTAGTAACTCGAAATGGGAGTTGCAGAATAAACAGAGACTAGTTAAGGGTGAAGTGACGATGCGTGTTGGAAGTGGTTCCAAGATTGATATGATCATCATCGCACACTCCCTATAATTTTGGGATTAGTGTTGAACCTAAATAAGTGTTATTTGGTGTTTGTGTTGAGCATGAATATGATTTGATCATGTTTATCGTAATATGGTTATTCATTTAAGTAAGAGAATAAATTGTTGTTCTGTTTACATGAATAAAACCTTATATGGTTACACACCCAATGAAAATAGTTCATTGGATCTCCATCGTAGTGATACACATAATCATAATATTGAAACCAAAAGATGCAAAGTTAATAATGATAGTGCAACATATTTGTGGCACTGCCGTTTAGGTCATATTGGTGTAAAGCGCATGAAGAAACTCCATACTGATGGGCATTTGGAATCACTTGATTATGAATCAGTTAATGCTTGCGAACCATGCCTCATGGGCAAGATGACCAAGACTCCGTTCTTCGGAACAATGGAGCGAGCAACTGACTTATTGGAAATAATACGTACTGATGTATGCGATCCGATGAGTGTTGAGGCTTGCGGCAGGTATCGTTATTTTCTGACCTTCACAGATGATTTGAGCAGATATGGGTATATCTACTTGATGAAACATAAGTCTGAAACATTTGAAAAGTTCAAAGAATTTCAGAGTGAAGTGGAGAATCATCGTGACAAGAAAATATGGTTTCTACGATCTGATCGCAGAGACAAATATTTGAGTTATGAGTTTGGCCTTCAGTTAAAAACAATGTGAAATAGTTTCACTACTCACGCCACCTGGAACACCACAACATAATGGTGTGTCCGAACGTCATAACCGTACTTTATTAGATATGGTGCGATCTATGATGTCTCTTACAGATTTACCGCTATCGTTTTGGGGTTATGCATTAGAGACAGCTACATTCACGTTAAATAGGGCACCATCTAAATCCGTTGAGACGACACCGTATGAACTATGGTTTGGCAAGAAACCTAAGCTGTCGTTT
Source organism: Triticum monococcum (assembly GCA_034509565.1). NCBI lineage: Eukaryota > Viridiplantae > Streptophyta > Magnoliopsida > Poales > Poaceae > Triticum > Triticum monococcum. The sequence goes on from CM067846.1 coordinate 504,644,954, forward strand.
CTTAAAGTTTGGGACTGCGATGCTTATGTGAAAAAGTTTCAACATGATAAGATCGAACCCAAATCGGAGAAGTAAATCTTCATAGGTTACCCAAAAGAAAATGTTGGGTACACCTTTTATCACAGATCCGAAGGCAAGTTATTCATTGCTGAGAATGGATCCTTTCTAGAGAAGGAGTTTCTCACGAAAGAAGTGAGTGGGAGGAAAGTAGAATACTTGATAAGGTAATTTTACCTTCTCCCTTATTGGAAAGTAGTACATCACAGAAACCATTTTCTGTGACACCTACACCAATTAGTGAGGAAGCTAATAATGATGATCATGAAACTTCAGATCAAGTTACTACCGAATCTCGTAGGTAAACCAGAGTGAGATCCGCACCAGAGTGGTACGGTAATCCTGTTCTGGAAGTCATGTTACTAGACCATGACGAACTTGCGAACTATGAGGAAGCGATGATGATCCCAGATTCCGCGAAATGGTTTGAGACCATGAAATCTGAGATATGATCCATGTATGAGAACAAAGTATGGACTTTGATGGATTTGCCCGTTGATCGGCAAGCCATAGAAAATAAATGGATCTTCAAGAGGAAGACGGATGCTGATAGTAGTGTTACTATCTACAAAGCTAGAATTGTCGAAAAAGGTTTTCGACAAGTTCAAGGTGTTGACTACGATGAGAGTTTCTCACTCGTATCTATGCTTAAGTCTGTCCGAATCATGTTAGCAATTGCCGCATTTTATGAAATCTGGCAAATGGATAAACAAAACTACATTCCTTAATGGATTTAAAGAGAGTTGTATATGATGCAACCAGAAGGTTTTGTCAATCCTAAAGGTGCTAAAAAAATATGCAAGCTCCAGCGATCCATCTATGGACTGGTGCAAGCATCTCGGAGTTGGAATATACGCTTTGATAAGTTGATCAAAGCATATAGTTTTATACAGACTTGCGGTGAAGCCTGTATTTACAAGAAAGTGAGTGGGAGCACTACAACATTTCTGATAAGTATATGTGAATGACATATTGTTGATCAGAAATAATGTAGAATTATTCTACAAAGCATAAAGGAGTGTTTGAAAGGAGTTTTTCAAAGAAAGACCTTGGTGAAGCTGCTTACATATTGAGTATCAAGATCTATAGAGATAGATCAAGACGCTTGATAAGTTTTTTCAATGAGTACATACCTTGACAAGATTTTGAAGTAGTTCAAAATGGAACAGTCAAAGAAAAAGTTTCTTGCCTGTGTTACAAGGTGTGAAGTTGAGTAAGACTCAAGGCCCAACCACGGCAGAAGATAGAAAGAGAATGAAAGTCATTCCCTATGCCTCAGTCATAGGTTCTATAAAGTATGCCATGCTGTGTACCAGATCTATTGTATACCATACACTGTGTTAAGAGAGGGAGTACAATAGTGATCTAGGAGTAGATCAATGGACAGCGGTCAAAATTATCCTTACTGGAATAAGGATATGTTTCTCGATTACGGAGGTGACAACAGGTTCGTCGTAAAGGGTTACGTCGATGCAAGTTTTGACACTGATCCAGATGACTCTAAGTCCCAATCTGGATGCATATTGAAAGTGGGAGCAATTAGCTAGAGTAGCTCCATGCAGAGCATTGTTGACATAGAAATTTGCAAAAATACATGCGGACCTGAATGTGGCAGACCCGTTGACTAAACTTCTCTCACAAGCAAAACATGATCACTTTTTGGGTCTTAATCACATATCGATGTGAACTAGATTATTGAATCTAGTAAACCCTTTGGGTGTTAGTCACATGGAGATGTGAACCAATCACATAAAGATGTGAACTATTGATGTTAAATCACATGGCGATGTGATCTAGATTATTGACTCTAGTGCAAGTGGGAGACTGAAGGAAATATGCGCTAGAGGCAATAATAAAGTTATTATTTATTTCCTTATATCATGATAAATGTTTATTATTCATGCTAGAATTGTATTAACCGGAAACATAATACATGTGTGAATACATAGACAAACAGAGTGTCACTAGTATGCCTCTACTTGACTAGCTCGTTAATCAAAGATGGTTATGTTTCCTAACCATGGACAAAGAGTTGTTATTTGATTGACGGGATCACATCATTAGTTGAATGATCTGATGACATGACCCATTCCATTAGCTTAGCACCCGATCGTTTAGTATGTTGATATTGCTTTCTTCATGACTTATACATGTTCCAATGACTATGAGATTATGCAACTCCCGTTTGCCGGAGGAACACTTTGTGTGCTACCAAACGTCACAACGTAACTGGGTGATTATAAAGGAGCTCTACATGTGTCTCCAAAGGTACATGTTGGGTTGGCATATTTCGAGATTAGGATTTGTCACTCCGAATGTCGGAGAGGTATCTCTGGGCCCTCTCGGTAATGCACATCACTTAAGCCTTGCAAGCATTGCAACTAATGAGTTAGTTGCGAGATGATGTATTACGGAATGAGTAAAGAGACTTGCCGGTAACGAGATTGAACTAGGTATTGGATACCGATGATCGAATCTCAGGCAAGTAACATACCGATGACAAAGGGAACAACGTATGTTGTTATGCGGTCTGACCGATAAAGATCTTCGTAGAATATGTAGGAGCCAATATGGGCATCCAGGTCCCGCTATTGGTTATTGACCGGAGACGTGTCTCGGTCATGTCTACATTGTTCTCGAACCGTAGGGTCCGCACGCTTAAGGTTTCGATGACAGTTATATTATGAGTTTATGAGTTTTGATGTACCGAAGGAGTTCGGAGTCCCGGATGAGATCGTGGACATGACGAGGAGTCTCAGAATGGTCGAGACGTAAAGATTGATATATTGGATGACTATATTCGGACATCGGAAAGGTTCCGAGTGATTCGGGTATTTTTCGGAGTACCGGGGAGTTACGGGAATACGGGGGAAAAGTATTGGGCCTTATTGGGCCATACGGGAAAGAGAGAGGGGCTGCCTAGGGCAGGCCGCGCACCCCCCAAGGCCTAGTCTGAATTGGACTAGGGGGAGGGGCTGCGCCCCCTCCTTCCTTCCCTTCTCCTTTCCCCTTCCTTGTCTCCTACTCCTACTACATGGAAGGAATCCTAGTTGGACTAGGAAAGGGGGAATCCTACTCCCGGTGGGAGTAGGACTCCCTAGGTCGCGCCATAGAGAGGGCCGGCCCTCCCCTCCTCCACTCCTTTATATACGGGGGCAGGGGGCACCCCATAGACACAAGTTGATCTTCGTGATCGTTTCTTAGCCGTGTGCGGTGCCCCCCTCCACGATGTTACACCTCGGACATATTGTAGCGGTGCTTAGGCGAAGCCCTGCGACAGTTGAACATCAAGATCATCACCACGCCGTCATGCTGATGGAACTTCTCCCCGAAGCTTTGCTGGATCGGAGCCCGGGGAGCGTCATTGAGCTGAAAGTGTGCCAAGAACTCAGAGGTGCCGGAGTAACGGTGCTTGGATCAGTTGGACCGGGAAGACGTACGACTACTTCCTCTATGTTGCGTCAACGCTTCTGCTTCGGTCTACGAGGGTACATAGACAACACTCTTCCCTCTCGTTGCTATGCATCACCATGATCTTGCGTGTGCGTAGGAATTTTTTTGAAATTACTACGTTCCCCAACAACTACAAGCAAAAAGGCAAGGACAAGCTTCAAGAGGAAATTGATGCATTTGAAGAAGCTCCTAAGACCTTAGTCAAGTGGATTCCCAAGACCACTTCAAGTTCCACTTCATCAAGTACGACTACAACTCCAAGGATTCCCATCAAGATGGTGTGGATCCAAAATAAGAAGAACTAGAGAGTTCTTGAGGGTGACTCCGCCAACATACTTCACTCTTATCATTTTGGCAAGAACAAGTGCAATCAACTTCCACATCTTGCACTAGTTCAAGGAGTCACAAACCCTCTTGTTGGTAAGACAAGGGACAAGGTAACCTAAAAGTTTTCATGGACATCATCTTACGTGTGCATCACTCTATGTCTATGGATATCCTTGTTTGTTCCTTGTGGGACTAACCCATGTAGGTATTGAAAGTGCAATTCACTCAAATGGATAGCTCCAAGTGATCTACATCAACATTGAGCATCCACATCTTCAACATCTACATGAAGTCATCATCGACAAAACCCAAGGTTAGTTCATCCCTCTTAGGGGGGATATCACATCTAGGGGGAGCTTTACTCTAAGACTTGAGCTAAGGCAACTCTAAAGATGTGAACACAACAATGCTTTATGTAAAAGTGGTCACCCCACTTGAGCTTAAACGATGAGTATGACCTATGATCAAGTGTTCTCACTTGACTCCTAAGTCAAGATACTCATATATAGATGACCTAGTCATCGCCAATTGCTTGATAGATGCTAGAATTGGTTGTGCATGCTTTGTCACATATTTCAATTGCCATTTTTTTGTGTGAGCATGTTGGTTGCATATTTTACTCATTCGAGGACATCCACTTGTTGTTTTGATTGTTTGGTTTTATTTCCTTTTGCCAAGTGGATGGACAAGAATGCCTAAGAACCTCCTCTAGCTATATATGCTTTTCTCGTCTCAAACTCTATTCATGCTACATCACAAAATTTGATCAAGTTAGATTCGAACCACTCTGTGTGAGGAGCACTCGGAGTCCCCGATTCGTCATAGACTTAAACTTCCAAAACCTCTTTGTGATTCTTGGTCTGACCGATATCCTACTTTCGGTCCTACCGAGATCATTAAGTTGATCTGAATTTTCGATCTCGGTGCAACCGATTTGAACCATTCGGTCACACCGAGTTGCAATAACTGTATACAGTTTTGCATCTCGGTGCCACCAAGTTGTTCCACTCGGTCACACCGACAGGGTCGGGCTATATATAGTCACGGGCAAAAATTTGGAAATTTCTCCGAACCCCTTCGCCCGCGCGATAGCTCGCTCTGCCAACGTGGTCTCCGAATCGTCTCCTCGCCACCAGCCGCCTCTAGTCGCTGGTCTCCATCGCCGTCAACGGAATTCAACCCCGCCGTTGCTGCCGTAGCGAGTCTCCGCCAAACTAGGGTATGGACTCGATCTTTGTGCTATTCCCAATCTGATTCCTAGCACATTGTGATCATATTGATTCTAGCCACGATTGAAACACTCCTATCCAGTCAATGCGTTCGTAGAATAGGATTGATTCGAAAACTTTAGGGTTAGGTTTCCGCCGAAACCATCTCGGACCCACCGAGTTGAAAAACTCGGTCCCACCGATTTGGCTCATGCCATTGCACAAGTGAGACTCGGTCTGACCGAGAATTACTAATCGGTGTGACCGATTTTGGAACTTTGTGAAATACTAGCAGTCTCGGTGCCACCGAACTGTGACTCGGTCTGACCGAGTTCACTAGTTTAGGTTCCAAAACTGCTTTGGTATCACCGAGTTTAAAAATCGGTTGATCCGAAATGATTTCTGTGGGAAACTAAAACTAAGATTTTGAATCATTCTTTTGCAAAAATCTCTGCATTTTGTGATGCTCATCTATTCTACCTCATCTATAAACTCTTCACAGGGTCAGCAGTCAGCTTTTACATCATGTCTGATCAGAGTGACAGCCAAAACATGTCAGAAGAGCAAGTGCACATGAGTGAGGGCACTAGTCCCTCCAGTTCTTCAGATGAAGGCAGCAGGAGCACCCCTAGCAATTTGCCAAAAGCTGCCACCAGACAAAGAAAGAAGAGAACCTCAGACTCAGAGGATGAGGATTATGTGGCAGAGGAAGATGAAGCTACTTCCAAGAAAGTAGTGCTCAAGAAGGAATATGGCTCAGCTCAAAGCACAAAGCCAGGATTGAAAATTAAAAGGCCAGCAGGTAGGCAGCCTATGCCAAAGGCCAGAGCTTCAACTCAGATTCCTAAAAAGCCTGAACCCAAAGAGCCTGCTGCAGAAGGGAAGAAGAGGAAGGAGAGGATCAAAAAGACCACTGCTAGAGTGCTTGGGAGATCCTCAATCAGAAGAGATTCATGGCTAAGGAAGTGGAGAGAAGCAGATCCGTATGCTTCAAGGAGAAGAACTATTGTTGATTACATGTTTCACACCAAGGAACAGCAAGATTTTTATGAGACAGTGCTGCTAGATAAGAAGCCCATAGTGTGTGACATGAGATGGGTTGATTGGAAATATATCAAGGAAAACGAAGAACACTATCCTGGAGTGTATGACAACTTCAAGGGTTGTGGAGATGCAGACTTTGTTGGGCAGAAGCTCACAAAGTGGAATGAAGAGCTGATCATGCAATTCTACTCCACAGCACATTTTTATCCAGTTGGCAGAATTGTATGGATGTCTAAAGGCACTAGATACCAATCAACAGTTGCTGAGTGGGCACAGCTCATCAATGCCCCAGAGGAGCATGAGGATGACTTAGACATATATGCCAAGAAGAAGATGGACCACAACTCTATGTCCAACATGTACAGGGAGATTCCAAATGAAGCTCTTGAAACTTTCAAGTTTGGCTCAGTGCATTATCTTCTGTCAGGGCTGCCAACTATCAACTGGATCCTAATGCACACTTTATTGCCTAAGTCAGGAGATCACAAGATGATCAGAGGCCATGCAATCAACTTGCTTCATATCTTTGATGTGACACAAAAATTCAAAGTCATGAGCCTCATGGTAGAAACAATCAAGAGAACTGCAGCAGATCAGAAGAGGAGCTGTGGTTATGCCCCTCAGATCCAAGTGTTGATTAACACCAAGATGGGCACAGGCATATACTTATTGGACAAGGAACACCTGCCCATCCATCCTGATTTTGAGGACAATCAAGTTGTGATGAATGAGAATGAACCATCATCAGTTCAAGCACAAGCAAAGAAGGAGAAGGCAAGGAAGGAGAAAGCTGCCAAGATGCCAACTCAAGAGGAGGCATCTGAGTATTTCTTGAAAACCAAACAAGAGCAGCTTGGTTACTTAATTGCATCCACACTGAGGATTGAGAAAGGACTGGCCACCCTCACTCAAAATCAGAAGAGCTTAGAGAGGATCATAGAACAAAAGTTCTATGACATGGATGTCAAAGTAATAGAGATTCAGTCTGTAGTGGAGCAACTTCAAGATGACATGCAGGAGAGGAGAGGGAAGACTACAACTAATGCATTTGCCAGAGTGCCACGAGCTCTGAGGTCGACTGCAGTGCCAGTTCCTGACACCAGAGCCACCACCTCAGCTCCAGCCACAGCACCAGCCCAACCAGCTCCAACATCTACTTCAGCTCCAACTCCAACCACGTCTACAGAAGGCTTCGTCCTTGGAGTGATCCAGACTCCACCACCACCAGAAGATCAAGCCTGAGAGTCGATCTAGCACTATGCATTTTCTAGGAACTTTTTGGTAACTTGTTGCCAAAGGGGGAGAAAAATGTATAGATCATAGGCTTCGAGAGAGAGAGTGTTGCTTTTATTCTCTCTTGCTTTATTTGGTGTTTTTAAAACTTTGTTTGCTTTTGGTTGAGATACCTTGATATGATTGTGAGACATTGATGATCATGTGTTTGATCATAAGCTACACTTATGCATGCTTGATATATCTTATCTATCTTATGTGATCATTCACTTTCTTTGGTGATGAGTGCATGTATTTCATTCTTATCTTTTTGAGCGCTCCACCAAGATGTATGTGACATGGAAGAGTAACCCATGACTCTAACTCTTTGTGCATTTGCAGTCCAAAGCAAATTTTAAATATGCACAAATTTAGGGGGAGCTCTTACTTATCACATACTTCTCAAAGCAATGAATTATTTCATTCTTATTATTATTTGTCGAAGCTTTGATCTATATGTTGTCATCAATTACCAAAAAGGGGGAGATAGAAAGTGCAACTATCCCTAGGTGGTTTTGGTAATTCATAACAACATATAGCTCACTGAGCTAATGCTATTCCAAGATGATCATTTCAGGAAAGCTCAATGATTGGCATGCATTGGATGGTGAAAGTGGAACCCTCAAAATGCTAAGGACAAAGGATTGGCTCTAGCTCATATGCTCAAGACTCTTCATTTTACATTTTAGTGGTCCAAGATCACATTGAGTCCATAGGAAAAGCCAATACTATCAAGGAGGGATGAGGTGTTGCTTAATGAGCCTCTTGCTTCATGTGCTTAATGAAATGCTCCAAAATCCTCAGCTACTTTCCCATATCCACATTTGAACTAAACCCAAAGCCAAACTCGGACCTACCGATTCTTTCAACCCGGCGTCACCGAGTTTCACTTGTCATAGCCATTGCCAAACCCTAAGCAAATCGGTTCTACCGATAGGGATCTCGGTCTCACCGAGATGGGATTGCAATTTCTCTGTTTCCTTTTCATAACTTTTCAGTCTCACCGAAAGAGCGGATCGGTCCCACCGAGATTGCAATGCAAACTCTTTGTTTCCTTTTTGTAACTTTTCGGTCTCACCGAGAAGAGCGAATCGGTCCCAGCGAGTTTGCCTGACCAACTCTCTGGTCAGCTTATTACCAAATCGGTCTCACCGAGTTTGTGTAATCGGTCTCACCGAGATTACATTATGCCCTAACCCTAAACATATCGGTCCTACCGAGTTGCATGTCAGTCCCACCGAAAATCTCTAACGGTCACTAGGTTTACTATTTCGGTCCGACCGAGTTTGTTGATTCGGTCCCACCGAGATTGGTAAATTGTGTGTAACGGTTGGATTTTGTGTGGAGGCTATATATACCCCTCCACCTCCTCTTCACTCGTGGAGAGAGCCATCAGAACACATCTACACTTCCAACTCATATGTTCTGAGAGAGAACCACCTACCCTTGTGTTGAGCCCAAGATATTCTATTCCTACCATATGAATCTTGATCTCTAGCCTTCCCCAAGTTGCTTTCCACTCAAATCTTCTTTCCACCAAATCCAAATCCTGTGAGAGAGAGTTGAGTGTTGGGGAGACTATCATTTGAAGCACAAGAGCAAGGAGTTCATCATCAACACACCATTTGTTACTTCTTGGAGAGTGGTGTCTCCTAGATTGGCTAGGTGTCACTTGGGAGCCTCCGACAAGATTGTGGAGTTGAACCAAGGAGTTTGTAAGGGCAAGGAGATTGCCTACTTCGTGAAGATCTACCGCTAGTGAGGCAAGTCCTTCGTGGGCGATGGCCATGGTGGGATAGACAAGGTTGCTTCTTCATGGACCCTTCGTGGGTGGAGCCCTCCGTGGACTCGCGCAACCGTTACCCTTCGTGGGTTGAAGTCTCCATCAACGTGGATGTAGGATAGCACCACCTATCCGAACCACGGGAAAAACATCCGTGTCTCCAATTGCGTTTGAATTCTCTAAACCCTTCCCTTTACATTCTTGCAAGTTGCATGCTTTACTTTCCGCTGCCAATATACTCTTTGCATGCTTGCTTGAATTGTGTGATGATTGCTTGACTTGTCCTAAAATAGCTAAAATCTGCCAAGAAGTAAAATTGGGAAAAGGTTAAGTTTTTATTTGGTCAAGTAGTCTAATCACCCCCCTCTAGACATACTTTCAATCCTACATCATCCCCTCGCACGACCTTCGGATTCACTATGGGATCATCTGCAGAATCTATTGTTAGATTTACATGGATGCCGAATACTAACTGGTACATGTCATTTCATTCTTTTCGATCAGAACAAGTGTTACCAGATGGGGCCTTCTTGGACTCCTTCATTTCGGCAACTGCGGCCCGTAGCTGGGCTTTGCACTCCTCCATCTCTTGAGACAACTGGGTACTCTTCTCCGTAAGAACCTACGGATATAATGATCCTTAAATCAGTTGTGCCAACTGTTTCAAGTCTCAGGGGCTACTGATATACATAATTATTAGATTTTCTTACCCGTATATCCTTTACATACTGGTCCGTGGCTCTGGCAAGACCATTTTGAGCAGCTCAGATGTACGCGTCTCCCGAGTTAAAGGCATCGAACGCCTCTTCGGAGAAACCAGGGTCGCGGAGTACGGCCCAACGACGCCTGTGATTCATGGCACTCTCCACTTCAGAATTCGTAGCGGACAGCCTATCCGCATCCTCTGTAGGAGGAACATCCGGTGTTGTCCCCACGTTAGCATCTGCCCCTAAGACCGGCTTTGGAGTCTGGCTGGTGGAGGCGTGGCCGGCAGGCTCTTCGGACACGGTCCGACGAGCGTTTTTTCTGCTAGGAACCATGGACGTTATTATATTTTAAAGACGACAACCACAGAGCAGGGTTCTTTTTCATACCTCTACGACGGCGTCTCAGTCCTCACCGCCTTCCTTTTAAGCCTACCCGGCTTTGGTGCCCCTTGTTGGTGAGTCACCGCGGGTTCGGCATGGCGTCCTGAGGGCCTTCCCTGTAAGACACCATATGTGTGCGGTGGGTGAAGTGCAAAAAGGGATCCTTCTCGGAAGTTGGGACTCCGGTTTTACTTACATGCGATGCAGGGAGCATGCCAGGATAATCGGCTATGATGGCCACCAAGGCACCGTCACAGCTTAACTGATAGAATGTCCAGTCGATAAGCTCCACAAATATGTCCAGATCTTCTTTGAGTCCGGGGTCGAGAGCCCGACCAGGGTCCTCTGGCTGTGGAGACGGGCTATGGACCTCCCTCACAGCTTTTCACAGTTCCTGCTATGAAATGGCAAGGTAAATATTTATGATGAAGAATGCGGGAAGGTCTGGAGTAAAAAGTAGCAGCTCACCCAGTTTGGGGGGTTTTACATGGAGAATCCATCCCGTGGCTTAATGCGGATGAACTCTGAAAGTGCAACTATCCCTAGGTGGTTTTGGTAATTCATAACAACATATAGCTCATTGAGCTAATGCTATTCCAAGATGATTATTTCAGGAAAGCTCAATGATTGGCATGGCATGGATGGTGAAAGTGGAACCCTCAAAATGCTAAGGACAAAGGATTGGCTCAAGCTCAAAAGCTCAAGACTCTTCATGTTATATTTTAGTGATCCAAGATCACATTGAGTCTTTAGGAAAAGCCAATACTATCAAGGAGGGATGAGGTGTTGCTTAATGAGCCTCTTGCTTCATGTGCTTAGTGATATGCTCCAAAACCCTCAACTACTTTCCCATATCCACATTTGACCTAAACCCTAAGCCAAACTCGGCCCTACCAATTCTTTCAACCCGGCGTCACCGAGTTTCACTTGTCATAGCCATTGCCAAACCCTAGCAAATCGGTTCTACCGATAGGGATCTCGGTCTCACCGAGATGGGATTGCAAACTCTCTGTTTCCCTTTCGTAACTTTTCGGTCTCACCGAAAGAGCGGATCGGTCCCACCGAGATTGCAATGTAAATTCAGTGTTTCCTTTTTGTAACTTTTCGGTCTCACCGAAAGAGCAAATCGGTCCCACCGAGTTTACCTGACCAACTCTCTGGTTAGATTATTACCAAAATCGGTCTCACCGAGTTTGTGTAATCGGTCTCATCGAGATTATGTTATGCCCTAACCCTAACAAAATCGGTCCTACCGAGTTGCATGTCAGTCCCACCGAAAATCTCTAACGGTCACTAGGTTTACTATTTTGGTCTGACCGAGTTTGTTGATTCGGTCCCACCGAGATTGGTAAATTGTGTGTAACGGTTGGATTTTGTGTGGAGGCTATATATACCCCTCCACCTCCTCTTCACTCGTGGAGAGAGCCATCAGAACACATCTACACTTCCAACTCATATGTTCTGAGAGAGAACCACCTACTCATGTGTTGAGACCAAGATATTGCATTCCTACCATATGAATCTTGATCTCTAGCCTTCCCCAAGTTGCTTTCCACTCAAATCTTCTTTCCACCAGATCCAAATCCTATGAGAGAGAGTTGAGTGTTGGGGAGACTATCATTTGAAGCACAAGAGCAAGGAGTTCATCATCAACACACCATTTGTTACTTCTTGGGGAGTGGTGTCTCCTAGATTGGCTAGGTGTCACTTGGGAGCCTCCGACAAGATTGTGGAGTTGAACCAAGGAGTTTGTAAGGGCAAGGAGATCGCCTACTTCGTGAAGATCTACCGCTAGTGAGGCAAGTCCTTCGTGGGTGATGGCCATGGTGGGATAGACAAGGTTGCTTCTTCGTGGACCCTTCGTGGGTGGAGCCCTCCGTGGACTCGCGCAACCGTTACCCTTCGTGGGTTGAAGTCTCCATCAACGTGGATGTAGGATAGCACCACCTATCTGAACCACGGGAAAAACATCCGTGTCTCCAACTGCGTTTGAATTCTCCAAACCCTTCCCTTTACATTCTTGCAAGTTGCATGCTTTACTTTCCGCTGCCAATATACTCTTTGCATGCTTGCTTGAATTGTGTGATGATTGCTTGACTTGTCCTAAAATAGCTAAAATCTGCCAAGAACTAAAATTGGGAAAAGGTTAAGTTTTTATTTGGTCAAGTAGTCTAATCACCCCCCTCTAGACATACTTTCGATCCTACAAGTGGTATCAGAGCATTGGTCTCCATTTGCTTTGATTTCCATAGCTTTTGGTGGTCATAGCCTTGGTTTCACAACCTAGGAGAGTATGGCGTCTAGCGAGGAAATTATCACCGTAGAGGTCCTTACTTTGATGGTACTAATTTTGCTAGTTGGAAGCATAAAATGAAAATGCATATTCTTGGACATTACCCCGCCATTTGGGCTATTGTGTGTGTTGGTTTGCAAGGTGACTTCTTTGATGGGAGAGAACCAAACTGTGAAGCTACCGCGGATGAGTTGAAGATGTTGCAATACAATGCTCAAGCTTGTGATATTCTCTTTAACGGATTGTGCCCCAAAGAATTCAACAAAACCAGCCGTCTTGAGAATGCAAAGGAAATTTGGGACACTTTGATTGATATGCACGAAGGTACCGACTCCGTCAAGGAATCCAAATTGGATGTGCTTCAAAGTCAACTTGACAAGTTCAAAATGAAGGATGGTGAAGGTGTCGCTGAAATGTACTCTAGGCTTGCTCTCATCACAAATGAGATTGCCGGCTTAGGAAGTGAAGAGATGACCGATAGATTCATCATCAAGAAGATTCTAAGAGCCTTGGATGGAAAATATGATACCGTGTGCACATGGATCCAAATGATGCCCAATTACAAAGATCTCAAGCCAACAGAGGTAATTGGAAGAATTGTTGCTCATGAGATGTCACTTAAGGACAAAGAGGAACTTCACAACAAATCAAGTGGTGCCTACAAAGCCTCATGTGAAGCCCCTACATCATCAAGTGAGAAACAAAACTTCAATGAAGAATTGAGCTTAATGGTGAAGAACTTCAACAAGTTCTACAAGAGTAGAAGCAAAGATAGAAGCTCAAAGTCAAGGTCCTACAATGACAAAAGATCTTCTAGTCGAGAGCGAAACTGCTACAATTGTGGAAGACCCGGACACTATTCCAATGAGTGTACGGCTCCCTACAAGAGAAGAGAAGACTCTCCAAAAAGAAGAAGCAAAAGAGAAGAATCACCACCAAGAGAGAGAAGGAGTAGAGATGATCGTTATGAATGAAGACACTCACAGAGAAGAAAGGATTCGGAAAGGAAGGAAAAATCATCAAGGAGCTACACAAAACGAAGACATCAAGCTCATGTTGGTGAATGGGTATCCGGCTCCGACTCCGACAGCCACTCTGAGAGAAGTTATCACTCCGATTCCGAATATACTCAAGATGAAGGTGTTGCCGGTCTAGCACTTGTGTCAACCAACTCCTACGAAATATTTGACTCACCAAATGAAGGATTTGGAATATGCTTCATGGCCAAAGGTCCTAAGGTAACACACCTCGAGTATGTTGATTTTAATAGTGATGAAGTTGACTTGTTAGGTGATGATGATTTACTTGTTGACAACTCTAGTGATGAATACTATGATGAAACGTCAATTAATCATGCTAATCAAGATAAAACGAATGACAATGATAAGGAGAAGATTGAGGCTCTAACTAAAGAACTAAACACTCTTAAGTTAGCTCATGAAACTATCTTCGAAGATCATCGAGAACTTTTAAGAGCTCATGAGAAGTTACGCTTTGAAAATCTCAATCTTGAGCAAGAGCTTGAGTTTTTAAAGGCAATCAATGATGATCTCCGCAAGAAAAGTTCTTCTTACATTGCCAAGCGTTTACTCTTATCCACTTACATGCCTCAAGTCAAGTCTAGTAACAAGAACAAGAAAGATTCTTCCTCTAGTAGTAACAATGATCATGCTAAATCCAATATTGTTGCTTCTAGTAGTTCTCTTGATTCCACTAATGATTCTCTTAGCCAAGTTACACTTGAGCAAGAAAATAGCTTATTGAAGTGAATTATAGAGAAAGGAGTGTACAAAAGCCTTTCCGGGAGTAAGCAATTCGAGAAAATTGTGCGCAAGCAAGGAAGGCACCGGAAGAATCAAGGTGTTGGTTTTGAACGAAAGTTCAATGCCAATGGAGTTGAATGGGAAGAAGATCAATACCCCAAGACAAAGTTTGTTCCTCAACAAGAGAAGTATGATACTTCCTTCAAGGGGACACAAGCTCAAGATGATCTTCCACCACAAGACTACAAGCAAAAAGGCAAGGACAAGCTTCAAGAGGAAATTGATGCATTTGAAGAAGCTCCTAAGACCTTAGTCAAGTGGATTCCAAAGACCACTTCAAGTTCCACTTCATCAAGTACGACTACAACTCCAAGGATTCCCATCAAGATGGTGCGGATCCAAAAGAAGAAGAACTAGAGAGTTCTTGAGGGTGACTCCGCCAACATACTTCACTCTTATCATTTTGGCAAGAACAAGTGCAATCAACTTCCACATCTTGCACTAGTTCAAGGAGTCACAAACCCTCTTGTTGGTAAGACAAGGGACAAGGTAACCTAAAAGTTTTCATGGACATCATCTTGTGTGTGCATCACTCTATGTCTATGGATATCCTTGTTTGTTCCTTGTGGGACTAACCCATGTAGGTATTGAAAGTGCAATTCACTCAAATGGATAGCTCCAAGTGATCTACATCAACATTGAGCATCCACATCTTCAACATCTACATGAAGTCATCATCGACAAAACCCAAGGTTAGTTCATCCCTCTTAGGGGGGATATCACATCTAGGGGGAGCTTTACTCTAAGACTTGAGCTAAAGCAACTCTAAAGATGTGAACACAACAATGCTTTATGTAAAGGTGGTAACCCCACTTGAGCTTAAACGATGAGTATGACCTATGATCAAGTGTTCACACTTGACTCCTAAGTCAATATACTCATATATAGATGACCTAGTCATCGCAAATTGCTTGATAGATGCTAGAATTGGTTGTGCATGCTTTGTCACATATTTCAATTGCCATCTTATTGTGTGAGCATGTTGGTTGCATATTTTACTCATTCGAGGACATCCACTTGTTGTTTTGATTGTTTGGTTTTATTTCCTTTTGCCAAGTGGATGGACAAGAATGCCTAAGAACCTCCTCTAGCTATCTATGTTTTTCTCGTCTCAAACTCTATTCATGCTACATCACAAAATTTGATCAAGCTAGATTCGAACCACTCTGTGTGAGGAGCACTCGGAGTCCCCGATTCGTCATAGACTTAAACTTCCAAAACCTCTTTGTGATTCTCGGTCTGACCGATATCCTACTTTCGGTCCTACCGATATCATTAAGTTGATCTGAGTTTTCGATCTTGGTGCAACCGATTTGAACCATTCAGTCACACTGAGTTGCAACAACTGTATACAGTTTTGCATCTCGGTGCCACCGAGTTGTTCCACTCGGTCACACCGACAGGGTCGGGCTATATATAGTCACGGGCAAAAATTTGGAAATTTCTCCGAACCCCTTCGCCCGCGCGATAGCTCGCTCTGCCAACGTGGTCTCCGGATCGTCTCCTCGCCGCCAGCCGCCTCCAGTCGCTGGTCTCCATCACCGTCAACGGAATTCAACCCCGCCATTGCCGCCATAGCGAGTCTCCGCCGAACTAGGGTATGGACTCGATCTTTGTGCTATCCCCAATCTGATTCCTAGCACATTGTGTTCTTAATGATTCTTGCCACGATTGAAACACTCTTATCCAGTCAATGCGTTCGTAGAATAGGATTGATTCGGAAATTTTAGGGTTAGGTTTCTGCCGAAACCATCTCGGACCCACCGAGTTGAAAAACTCGGTCCCACCAATTTGGCTCATGCCATTGCACAAGTGAGACTCGGTGTGACCGAGAATTACTTATCGGTGTGACCGATTTTGGAACTTTGTGAAACCCTAGCAGTCTCGGTGCGACCGAACTGTGACTCGGTCTGACCGAGTTCACTAGTTTAGGTTCCAAAACTGCTTCGGTATCACCGAGTTTAAAAATCGGTAGATCCGAGATGATCTCAGTGGGAAACTAAAACTAAGTTTTTGAATCGTTCTTTTGCAAAAATCTCTGCATTTTGTGATGCTCATCCACTCTACCTCATCTATAAACTCTTCACAGGGTCAGTAGTCAGCTTTTACATCATGTCTGATCAGAGTGACAGCCAGAACAGATCAGAAGAGCAGGTGCTCATGAGTGAGGGCACTAGTCCCTCCAGCTCTTCAAATGATGGCAGCAGAAGTACCCCAAGCAATTTGCCAAAAGCTGCCACCAGACAGAGGAAGAAGAGAACTTCAGATTCTGAGGATGAAGATTATGTGGCAGAGGAAGAGGAAGCCACATCAAAGAGAGTTGTGCTCAAGAAGGAATATGGATCAGCTCAAGGCACAAAGCCAGGCTTAAAAATCAAAAGGCCAGCAGGTAGGCAGCCTATGCCAAAGGCCAGAGCTTCAACTCAGATTCCTGAAAAGCCTGCAACCATAGAGCCAGTTGGTGCTGAAGGAAAGAAAAGGAAGGAAAGGGTCAAGAAGACCGTAGCTAGAGTGCTTGGAAAGGCTTCCATCATGGAAGAAGAGGAAGAAGAAGAGGTTGCTGCACCAGCACCTAAGGCACCTAAGCTTATGGGTGATGCTATCAGGACAGGGGCTGCTGCATCCAAGCCCAAAGAAGCACCCAAAGCTGCCTCCAAGCCCAAGTCTGCCCCAAAGAGAAATACGAGGAGCATACCTGCAACTGAGAAGAACAAGGCCCCAGTGCCTGAAGCTGCTGAAGAAGATGATGAAGAGCATGTTCTGAGAAAGCTCAAGCCCAAGATCCCAGACCACAATGATGCTCATCCTGTGGCTGAGGACATGAAGCTCAGAAGAGACTCAGGGCTGAGGAAGTGGAGAGAAGCAGATCCATATGCTTCAAGGATAAGAACTGCTGTTGATTATAGGTTCCACACTAAGGAACAACAGGACTTCTATGAGACAGTTTTGTTGGACAAGAAGCCCATAGTTTGTGACATGAAATGGGTCAATTGGGAGTACATCAAGGAAAATGAAGAACACTATCCTGGAGTGTATGACAGCTTCAATGCTTGTGGAGTAGCAGAATTTGTTGGGCAGAAGCTCACAAAGTGGAACGAGGAACTCATTATGCAATTCTACTCCACAGCACATTTCTACCCAGATGGAAAGATCACATGGATGTCTGAAGGTACGAGGTACCAATCTACTGTTGCTGAGTGGGCACAGCTCATCAACGCCCCAGAGGAGCATGAGGATAACTTGGATATCTATGCCAAGAAGAAGATGGACCACAACTCTATGTCCAATATATACAAGGAAATTCCAAACGAGGCACTTGATACTTTCAAGTTTGGGTCTGTGCATTATCTTCTGTCAGGGCTGCCAACCATTAACTGGATCCTTAGGCACACTCTGTTGCCCAAGTCAGGTGATCACAAGATGATCAGAGGTCATGCAATCAATTTGCTTCATGTATTTGATGTGCCTCAAAAATTCAAGGTCATGAGCCTCATAGTAGAAACTATCAAGAGGACTGCAGCAGATCAGAAGAGGAGCTGTGGTTATGCCCCTCAGATTCAGGAGTTAATCAACTCAAAGATGGGCACATGCATATACTTGTTGGACAAGGAACACTTGCCTATTCATCCAAACTTTGAGGACAACCAAGTTGTGATGAATGAGAATGAACCATCATCAGTTCAAGCACAAGCAAAGAAGGAGCAGGCAAGGAAGGAGAAAGCTGCCAAGATGCCAACTCAAGAGGAGGCATCTGAGTATTTCTTGAAACAAACAAGAGCAGCTTGGTTACTTGATTGCATCCACACTGAGGATTGAGCAAGGACTGGCCACCCTCACTCAGAATCAGCAGAGCTTAGAGAGGATCATGGAAAAAAAGTTCTATGACTTGGATGTCAAAGTAACAGAGATTCAGTCTGCAGTGGAACAACTTCAGGATGACATGCAGGAGAGGAGAGCCAAGACTACAACTGATGCATTTGCCAGAGTGCCAAGAGCTCAGAGATCACATGCAGTGCCAGTTGCTGACACTAGAGCCACCACTTCTGCACCAGCTACAGCTTCAGTTCCACCAGCTCCAGCATCTACTTCAGCCTCAACTGCAACCACTTCTACAGAAGGCTTCGTCCTTGGAGTGCTCCGGACTCCACCACCACCAGAATATCAAGCCTGAGAGTCGATCTAGCACTATGCATTTTCTAGGAACTTTTTGGTAACTTGTTGCCAAAGGGGGAGAAAAATGTATAGATCATAGGCTTCGAGAGAGAGAGAGTGTTGCTTTTATTCTCTCTTGCTTCATTTGGTGGTTCTTTGAACTTTGTTTGCTATTGAGTGCTTGAGATACTATGCCATTATCTGTGAGACATTGATGATCATGTGTTTGATCATAAGCTACACTTAATGCTTGGTGAATGCTATTATCTTATCTATCTTATGTGATCATTCACTTTTCTTGGTGATGAGTGCATGTATTTCATTCTTATCATTTTAAGCGCTCCACCAAGATGTATGTGACATGGAAGACTAACCCATGACTCTAACTCTTTGTGCATTTGCAGTCCAAAGAAAATCTTAAATATGCACAAATTTAGGGGGAGCTCTTACTTATCACATACTTCTCAAAGCGAGGATAGTTTTCATACTTATTATCATTTGTCGAAGCTTTGATCTATATGTTGTCATCAATTACCAAAAAGGGGGAGATTGAAAGTGCAACTATCCCTAGGTGGTTTTGGTAATTCATAACAATATATAGCTCATTGAGATAATGCTATTCCAAGATGATTATTTCAGGAAAGCTCAATGATTGGCATGGCATGGATGGCGAAAGTGCAACCCTCAAAATGCTAAGGACAAAGGATTGGCTCAAGCTCAAAAGCTCAAGACTCTTCATGTTATATTTTAGTGATCCAAGATCACATTGAGTCTTTAGGAAAAGCCAATACTATCAAGGAGGGATGAGGTGTTGCTTAATGAGCCTCTTGCTTCATGTGCTTAGTGATATGCTCCAAAACCCTCAACTACTTTCCCATATCCACATTTGACCTAAACCCTAAGCCAAACTCGGCCCTACCAATTCTTTCAACCCGGCGTCACCGAGTTTCACTTGTCATAGCCATTGCCAAACCCTAGAAAATCGGTTCTACCGATAGGGATCTCGGTCTCACCGAGATGGGATTGCAAACTCTCTGTTCCCCTTTCGTAACTTTTCGGTCTCACCGAAAGAGCGGATCGGTCCCACCGAGATTGCAATGTAAATTCAGTGTTTCCTTTTTGTAACTTTTCGGTCTCACCGAAAGAGCAAATCGGTCCCACCGAGTTTACCTGACCAACTCTCTGGTTAGATTATTACCAAAATCGGTCTCACCGAGTTTGTGTAATCGGTCTCACCGAGATTGTGTTATGCCCTAACCCTAACAAAATCGGTCCTACCGAGTTGCATGTCAGTCCCACCGAAAATCTCTAACGGTTACTAGGTTTACTATTTCGGTCTGACCGAGTTTGTTGATTCGGTCCCACCGAGATTGGTAAATTGTGTGTAATGGTTGGATTTTGTGTGGAGGCTATATATACCCCTCCACCTCCTCTTCACTCGTGGAGAGAGCCATCAGAACACATCTACACTTCCAACTCATATGTTCTGAGAGAGAACCACCTACTCATGTGTTGAGACTAAGATATTCCATTCCTACCATATGAATCTTGATCTCTAGCCTTCCCCAAGTTGCTTTCCACTCAAATCTTCTTTCCACCAGATCCAAATCCTATGAGAGAGAGTTGAGTGTTGGGGAGACTATAATTTGAAGCACAAGAGCAAGGAGTTCATCATCAACACGCCATTTGTTACTTCTTGGGGAGTGGTGTCTCCTAGATTGGCTAGGTGTCACTTGGGAGCCTCCGACAAGATTGTGGAGTTGAACCAAGGAGTTTGTAAGGGCAAGGAGATCGCCTACTTCGTGAAGATCTACCGCTAGTGAGGCAAGTCCTTCGTGGGCGATGGCCATGGTGGGATAGACAAGGTTGCTTCTTCATGGACCCTTCGTGGGTGGAGCCCTCCGTGGACTCGCGCAACCGTTACCCTTCGTGGGTTGAAGTCTCCATCAACATGGATGTACGATAGCACCACCTATCCGAACCACGGGAAAAACATCCGTGTCTCCAATTGCGTTTGAATTCTCCAAACCCTTCCCTTTACATTCTTGCAAGTTGCATGCTTTACTTTCCGCTGCCAATATACTCTGTGCATGCTTGCTTGAATTGTGTGATGATTGCTTGACTTGTCCTAAAATAGCTAAAATCTGCCAAGAACTAAAATTGGGAAAAGGTTAAGTTTTTATTTGGTCAAGTAGTCTAATCACCCCCCCTCTAGACATACTTTCGATCCTACAAACTCCTCTTCCTCTCCTTTGTATAAATCGGATAGTATTTTCTCTAGAGCAGCGGCGGAATCCGGACCTTTACGGCTGCAGCGGGTGGCATCGTCTTCTCCATTGAAGTGCCACATGGGTTTTCCCCGATACTGAAGTGGCTACACCCCCCGCATTATACATATTGACCTAACCTCGATTATTGTCAGTCTTGATTTGGCCAGCGTTTTTATCCCGCCCATCAGGTAAAGGACCTCTCTGTTATCTTCCTCCTGAGGGCTCCAAGGGCGCCAGCTGCGGCGTTTCTTCAAAGGGGCATTATTAAACTCAGTGAGGCCCATCCGAATAGGGTCAGGAAGGGGGACGTCCTCCATATAAAACCACTCTAAAGGCCAGTCTTCAGATGTCTTCTTCGGAGTACCGGACAGGTATCCGGTCCCGGCCATGCGCCATATTTCGGCTCCGCCCACTTGATATATTGACCCCTCCTATGTATGGGGTACGAGGCAGAATAGCCTCTTCCATAGCTTGAAATGAG
This sequence comes from Triticum monococcum, assembly GCA_034509565.1. Classification (NCBI taxonomy): domain Eukaryota; kingdom Viridiplantae; phylum Streptophyta; class Magnoliopsida; order Poales; family Poaceae; genus Triticum; species Triticum monococcum. The sequence continues at coordinate 504,666,205 of CM067846.1, forward strand.
CTTTGTAGCCCAGAAACAGCTCGCAAAAGGCGACGTAGCCGGCGATGTGTAATATGGAGGCGGGAGTAAAGTTATGGAGCTGGAGGCCGTAGAACTCCAGGAGCCTGCGAAGGAATGGATGGATTGGAAATCCGAGTCCCCTCAATAAGTTAGGGACAAGGCATACCCGCTTCCCCATGGATGGGTTAGGAAAGCTCTCCGCTTGCTCCCCGCTATTATAAGTGGCTAGTCCGGCTCGGATGGGGACCATATACGTAGGAGGGAGAAACCCCTGGGTCTGTAACTCTACTAATTGGCTGTGGGGGACGGAACACTTCTCCCAATTGCCTGGCTTAGTGCTACGGGAGCGAGAGGAGGAGCTGCGATGGACGACCATGATGGGATGGACTTTTCTGGGCGCGCTCCGATGGATACTCGCTGTCGGAGGATGGTGTGATCTGGATCTGAGGATCCCCAACTCTTTAAATAGACGATTTACTCACATGGTTAGGGTGGCAAATGTAAGAATGCCCAGACTTCTGGCATTCGCTCGATGCGTGGAAGATAGCTATTATTAAAGCACATAAGACGAGGAGTGCAACATTCATGGGAAACCGGACACTACTCGTTACGACAGGTACTCAGGATTTGGAGAAAAACCCGCCTTGCAATGCCGAAGACAATCTGCACGCCAGACTCGTCGTCATTGAAGCCTGGTTCACGGGCTACTGAAGGAGTCCTGGATTAGGGGGTCCTCGGACATCCGGACTATATACTTTGCCGGACTATTGGACTATGAAGATAGAAGATTGAAGACTTCGTCCCGTGTCCGGGTGGGACTCTCCTTTGCATGGAAGGCAAGCTTGGCAATTCGGATATGTAGATCCCCTCCCTTGTAACCGACTCTGTGTAACCCTAGACCCCTCTGGTGTCTTTATAAACCGGAGAGTTTAGTCCGTAGGACAACAACAATCATAATCATAGGCTAGCTTCTAGGGTTTAGCCTCTACGATCTCATGGTAGATCAACTCTTGTAATACTCATATCATCAAGATCAATCAAGCAGGAAGTAGGGTATTACCTCCATCGAGAGGGCCCGAACTTGGGAAAACATTGTGTCCCACGCCTCCTGTTACCATCGGCCTTAGATGCACAGTTCGGGACCCCCTACCCGAGATCTGCCGGTTTTGACACCGACACTCATGTCCGTATTTTATTTTATCGACACCGCTATCTCTAAACATGTGGTCATATTTTTCAATATCGGCTTCCGCTAGAGGACAAGCGAGGTCTAAGCTTGGGGGAGTTGATACGTCCATTTTGCATCATGCTTTTATATTGATATTTATTGCATTAAGGGCTGTTATTACACATTATGTCACAATACTTATGCCTATTCTCTCTTATTTTACAAGGTTTACATGAAGAGGGAGAATGTCGGTGATACGTCTCCAACGTATCTAGAATTTTTGATTGTTCCATGCTATTATATATTCTGTTTTGGATGTTTAATGGGCTTTATTATACACTTTTATATATTTTTGGGACTAACCTATTAACCCAAGGCCCACTGCAAAATGTTGTTTCTTTGCCTATTTCAGTGTTCCGCAGAAAAGGAATATCAAACGGAGTCCAAACGAAATGAAACCTTCGGGAGCGTAATTTTTGGAACAAACGTGATCCAGAGGACTTGGAGTAGACTTCAAGCAACCAACGAGGTGGCCATGAGGCAGGGGGTGCGCCTACCCCCTGGGCGCGCCCTCCCCCCTCATGGGGCCCTCGTGGCTCCACCGACCTACTTCTTCCTCCTATATATATACTCATATACCCTGAAAACATCCAGGAGCACCAGGAAACCCTATTTCCACCGCCGCAACCTTCCGTACCCAAGAGATCCCATCTTGGGGCTTTTCCGGAGCAACGCCGGAGGGGGCATCGATCACGGAGGGCCTCTACATCAACTCCATGGCCCCTCCGATGATGTGTGAGTAGTTTACCTCAGACCTTCGGGTCCATAGTTATTATCTAGATGGCTTCTTCTCTCTCTTTGGATCTCAATACAAAGTTCTCCTTGATCTTCTTGGAGATCTATTCGATGTAACTCTTTTTGCGGTGTGTTTGTCAAGATCCGATGAATTGTGCGTTTATGATCAAGATTATCTATGAAAAATATTTGAATCTCCTCTGAATTCTTTTATGTATGATTTGTTATCTTTGCAAGTCTCTTCAAATTATCAGTTTGGTTTGGCCTACTAGATTGATATTTCTTGCAATGGCAGAAGTGCTTAGCTTTGGGTGCAATCTTGCGTTGCTCGATCCCAGTGACAGAAAGGGAAACGTCATGTATTGTATTGTTGCCATCGAGTATAAAAAGATGGGGTTTATACCAAATTGCTTGAGCTTATCCCTCTACATCATGTCATCTTACCTAATGTGTTACTCTGTTCTTATGAACTTAATACTCTAGATGCATGCTGGATAGCGGTCGATATGTGGAGTAATAGTAGTAGATGCAGGCAGGAGTCGGTCTACTTGTCACGGACGTGATGCCTATATACATGATCATGCCTAGATATTCTCATAATTATTCACTTTTCTCTCAATTGCTCGAAAGTAATTTGTTCACCCACCGTAATACTTATGCTATCTTGAGAGAAGCCACTAGTGAAACCTATGGCCCCCGGGTCTATTCTCCATTATATTAATCTCCCGTCAACAAGTTATTTCTGGCACCGTTTATTTTGCAATTTTTACTTTTAATCTTTATTATAAAAATACCAAAAACAATATCTTATCATCTCTATCAGATCTCACTCTCATAAGTGACCGTGAAGGGATTGACAACCCCTTTATCGCGTTGGTTGCGAGGTTCTTATTTGTTTTTGTAGGTACGAGGGACTTGCGTGTGACCTCCTACTGGATTGATACCTTGGTTCTCAAAAACTGAGGGAAATACTTACGCTACTTTGCTGCATCATCCTTTCCTCTTCAAGGGAAAACCAACGCAGTGCTCAAGAGGTAGCAAGAAGGATTTCTGGCGCCGTTGCCGGGGAGTCTATGCATAAGTCAAGACATATCAAGTACCCATCACAAACTCTTATCCCTCGCATTACCTTATTTGCCATTTGCCTCTCGTTTTCCTCTCCCACACTTCACCCTTGCCGTTTTATTTGCCCTCTTTTTCCGTTCCCCTTCTCTTTTCTAGTTCGTCTTTTTTCGCTTGCTTCTTGTGTTGCAGTGTGTCATTATGGCTAATTCTCCTATCGTTGTTAGTACTCCCGAGCATGAAGTTCTCAATTTTGAACAAAGGGAGGGAGAAAATTTAAAAGATGCTTGGTATATAATTTGCAATGCTCAGAATAGATGCTCTAGGAAGCTATCTACTTTTGTTCTTCTTCGCAATTTTTATGTAGGCATCACCCCTTGGAATAGATATATTCTTGATACCATTATCGGAGGGAATTTCTTGGGTAGCCATACTTTTGATTCTTATAATGCTATGATAGATTTGTTTGGCCCACCACCTCTCTTGGTTAATGGAACTATTTTAACTTTGGAACATGTGATGCAAAGGCTTGAAATTATCGAAAATAAAGTTGCCTCTGTGGAGTTGATTGAAATTTTGGATAAAAATATCCACAACCAAATCACTCAATATGGATCTAAGGTAGGAGCTACTCTGAATTTTTTTAAAGAAAAAGAACCTATAGTTAACGAAAGAATAGATCTAGATTCCACAAGAATTGGTAAACTTGAGGATATTATTACTAATTTAGGATCTGCCTTTTCATCCGTTAAAAATAATCCAAATCCTCCTACTACCAAGGTTGCCAAATTTATGTACGTTCCTAAAAATAAGGGTGAAGCTTCTAGTAAGGAAATTGCGGATCTCAAATCTATACGTGTTCACCCCAACTTCTTCAGTATCATTAAAGAACCTTTTGCTACAAATGAATTTCTTGATTTCTTTCCTAGGAGTTTGATAATTAATAAAAAGGATGAAACTCCCAAGATTTATAAGTGTTCTATTGAAGAATTGCATACCAAAGATGATAATACCTAGATCTATCCTTGCTTTTATGCCTAGCTAGGGGCGTTAAACGATAGCGCTTGTTGGGAGGCAACCCAATTTTATTTTTTCTTGATTTTTGATTATGTTTAGTAATAAATAATTCATCTAGCCTCTGATTAGATGTGGTTTTATGCTTTTAATTAGTGTTTGTGCCAAGTAGAACCTTTGGGAAGACTTGGGGAAAGTCTTTGCGATCTTGCTGTAAAAAACAGAAACTTTAGCGCTCACGAGATTTGCTGCCATTTTTTACTGGAGAGTGTGATTAGGTTGATTATTTTTTCAGATGATTAATAGATAAATTACTCACGTTCAACAAATTTTTTTTAATTTTTAGAGTTCCATAAGTTTGCGTTTGATACATATTACTACAGACTGTTCTGTTTTTGATAGATTCTGTTTTTCGTGTGTTGTTTGCTTATTTTGATGAATCTATGGCTAGTAATAGAGTTTATGAACCATAGAAAAGTTGGAATACAATAGGTTTAACACCAATATAAATAAATATTGAGTTCATTACAGTACCTTCAAGTGGTGTTTTGTTTTCTTTTGCTAACAGAGCTCACGAGATTTTCTGTTAAGTTTTGTGTTGTGAAGTTTTCATGTTTTGGGTAAAGATTTGATAGATTATGGAACAATGAGTGGCAAGAGCCTAAGCTTGGGGATACCAAAGGCACCCCTAGGTAAAATCCAAGGACAACCAAAAGCCTAAGCTTGGGGATGCCCCGGAAGGCATCCCCTCTTTCGTCTTCGACCATCGGTAACTTTACTTGGAGCTATATTTTTATTCACCACATGATATGTGTTTTGCTTGGAGCATCTTGTATGATTTGAGTATTTGTTTTTTAGTTTACCACAATCATCCTTGCTGTACACACTTTTTGAGAGATACACACATGAATCGGAATCATTAGAATACTCTATGTGCTTCACTTATATCTTTTGAGTTAGATAATTTTGCTCTAGTGCTTCGCTTATATATTTTAGAGCACGGCGTTGGTTCTATTTTATAGAAATAATTGATCTCTCATGCTTCACTTATATTATTTTGAGAGTCCTTTAGAACAGCATGGTAATTTGCTTTGGTTATAAAATTAGTCCTAATATGATAGGCATCCAAGATAAAAACCTGAAAGTGCATTAAATACTAAGAGAAGTTTGATACTTGATAGTTGTTTTGAGATATAAAGGTGGTAATATTAGAGGTGTGCTAGTTGAGTAATTGTGAAATTGAGAAATACTTGTGTTGAAGTTTGCAAGTCCCATAGCATGCACGTATGGTAAACATTGTGTGACAAATTTGAAGCATGAGGTGCTCTTTGATAGCTTTCCTTATGTGTGGCGGCCGGGGACGAGTGATGGTCTTTTCCTACCAATCTATCCCCCTAGGAGCATGCGCGTAGTGCTTGGTTTTTATGACTTGTAGATTTTTGCAGTAAGTATGTGAGTTCTTTATGACTAATGTTGAGTCCATGGATTATACGCACTCTCACCCTTCCATCATTGCAAGCCTCTTCAGAACCGTGCATTGCCCTTTCTCACCTTGAGAGTTGGTGCAAACTTCACTGATGCATCCAAACCCCGTGATATCATACGCTCTATCACACATAAGCCTCCTTATATCTTCCTCAAAACAGCCACCATACCTACCTATTATGGCATTTCCATAGCCATTCCGAGATATATTGCCATGCAACTTTCCACTGCTCCATTTATTATGACACGCATCATCATTGTCATATAGCCTTGCATGATCATGTAGTTGACATCGTATTTGTGGCAACGCCACCATGCTTAATTTTTCATACATGTCACTCTTGATTCATCGCAGATCCCGGTACACCGCCGGAGGCATTCACATAGAGTCATATTTTGTTCTAAGTATCGAGTTGTAATTCTTGAGTTGCAAGTAAATAAAAGTGTGATGATCATCATTAGAGCATTGCCCCATGTGAGGAAAGGATGATGGAGACTATGATTCCCCCACAAGTCGGGATGAGACTCTGGACAAAAAAAAGAGAAAGAAAAAAAGAGGCCAAGAAAAAAAGAAAAAAGAGAGAAGGCTGTAACACCCCGTGACCGATGTGCCAGGTGTCTTCCAGTTATTCGCCGGCGTTGCCATGTCATTTGCTTGCGTGTTGCATCTTGTCATGTCATCATATGCATTGCATCATCATGTTTTCAAAACTTGCATCTGTCCCGGTCTCCTTGTTCCGTCCGTTATCCGTTCTGAGCCCAGACACACTTGCACGTGCCCGCGGCATGTCTGAAATATTATTTTATTAGTGGCTGAAAAATGTTCTCGGAATGGGATGAAAGTTGGCGTGTGGTGTTGTTTTGTTGTCAGCAGACTGCCTGTCAAGTTTCATCGCATTTGGAGATCGTTTGATGCCCCAACGGATAAATATAGCGGCAATATAGCCGGTCAAACGTCGGACGTTTTCGGTCTCCGGAAACAGATGCCGGGCCCTCTCTCTCTTCTCCCCTTCGCAGTCTCGCCACAGCCCACCTAGTCCATCCTCCTTCCCCTCTTCGCTTCCGGAGTTGTCCGATGCGACCGCACGGTCCGAAACCCTCTCTGCACAGTGCATCAAACCCCTCACGTGTGCGTCCGAAATTGCCCCGTACCCGACCCGGACAGTCGTCACCGTTGGATCCGGAACATCCCCAAACATCTACAAAATATCACCGTTTCCATATTTGGGCTACCTAAGCTATTTTTCCTGTCCGTCCGATTGCGATCGGAGGGACCTTATACCCCTCCTAAACCTATCCGGCTTACTATATATAGATCAACCACTAGGCTATTTTGCCAAACCCTAAATTCTAGGACTTTTGTCCCTGTCGCCGCCGCCACCCGGTGTCAATCCCCCTCGGGATCCACCCATCCCCAACCATCGCTCGCCACCTATTGCCTCCAAATCCTTCCCTGCCTCAATATGGACAGAGCGACCCGCGCCCCTGTTCGTCGGCAACCTCTAGTCCTGCACCAGCCTCTGCATCGAGCAGAGACGGATCACGCCGCCCCGATTCCCTTCGGCAGCAGTCCGCCGCCGCGCCACCTTCAAGCCTTCGGGCGCCTGTTCCCCTGCCTGGCCCGCTCATTCTCCACACGAAGGAGGCGCAATGCCAGCGCCTCGTCTGCCTCCCCTACTAACGCCTCGTCCCCAGGGAGCCGTCGTCCCCATCTGCCTCCGCCCGATTCCCCGCCCCCGGCGCCGTCTGCAGCTGTACGAAGACACCAGGGAGTCTTCGCCCCGCCAAGTCCCTCTGGTTGACCCACTTCAATCGCCGGCATGCGTCCCGCCGAGTCCCTTCGCTATCCCACGCCGAGACCCGCTGCCGCCTCCATCGCCTGCTCGCCGCCGTTCTGCTTCACGCCGCGCCGCCGTCCCGTTCGTCCCTGACGAACTGCAGCTGCCGCTCAGGTCAATGGCCGTGCGCACTCGACCGCACGCGCCCGATCTACCCCCACGCCGGCCTACTCGACCGCACCCCTGGGCTGCCTCCACCGACAAGTGCCTAGGCCTAGCCGCCCGTGCTCGCTGCAGCCTTAGCCTACCAGATCCGCTGGCCCAAGGCCCGCGAGGTGAGCACAAGCCAGCCCATCCCTGCTTGTTTATGTGATGCCCTGGGCGCTGAATAATATCCTGCGCTCAGCTAGTTTCAGCCCATGCCACGTTTTTTTTCCAGTTCTGAGACTTGTCTATTTTTTCAGAGAACGATGTTTTGTAGAAAACCCCCTAGTTTCATGCATTCAATAATTCACCAACCGTGCATCGGATGTAAATAATTTATATATGAAACTTGACTAGAATTTCATCTAGTTTAATAATATGCCATTTTCTTGCCATGTTAAAATATTTAAAATGATGTTTGTTTAAATTTGCCCCTATGCCATGTTAAAATGATTTAATTCATAACTAAATAACCGTAGCTCCGTTTTAAATAATCTTTATGAAAGTGCGTTATATCGGCTAGGGGGGGGGGTGAATAGGCGATTTTTATGAAAGTCTTCAAAACGTGGAATTTATGAAAACAAAGAGAGTGAACAAGCCTATTACTATGCAGCGGAAGTTAGATTACACAACGCAAGCCATGGTCAAGTATACAATATAGTGAAAGCACAGTGACAAATAACTTCAGTGTAATGAGGATCAGGTTGGAAGAAGTTATGAAGCCAAACAGATCATACAGTCAAGTTGTGAAGACAGAAGATAAAGCAAGCATGCAATAGCTTCACAATGTGTACTGGTAAGTAAAGGGAGGCAAAGATGAAACCAGTGACACGTTGAAGACAATGATATGTTGGACCATTTCCAGTTGCTGTGACAACTGTACGTCTGGTTGGAGCGGCTAGGTATTTAAACCAAAGGACACACAGTCCCGGACACCCAGTCCTGAACACGCAGCTCAGGACACCCAGTCCTCACCGTTTTCTCCTTGAGCTAAGGTCACATAGACCCCGCCCAATCACTCTGGTAAGTCTTCAAGGTAGACTCCCAAACCTTCACAGACTTCGTTCACCGGCAATCCACAATTCCTCTTGGATGCTCAGAACGCGACGCCTAACCGTCTGGAGGATGCACAGTCCTCAAGTGTAATAAGTCTTCAGATCACTCAGACAAGAAGACTTAAGTGATGCCCAATTACTCTGGCTCTGGGTGGTTAGGGATTTTCTCCTCACTAAGGATTTTCTCTCAAAGGCTTCGAGGTGGGTTGCTCTCAAACAACAAAAGCCGTGCACTGAAATCTGAGCAGCCAACCGTTTATGGTTGTAGGGGTGGACTATTTATAGCCGCTTGGCAACCCTGACCTGATTTGTCCGAAATGACCCTGGGTCACTAAGGAACTGACACGTGTACTAACGGTCGGATTTTGAACTCTCACGGCAACTTTACTTGGGCTGCAAGTAAAGCTGACTTGTCTGACTCTGGACAAGATTTTCTCTCATTGTCTTCACTCGAAGACATAGGATTTGAATTAGGCATCACTTCAGTCATCCTGGCTGGTTCTCTTGGACCCCACTTAACAGTACGGTGGTTCCTATGACACCATATGAATAAAGTAAAACTACGAAGGATCTAAGTCTTCGAGTTCCAAAGGCTTCATGGGGAGTCTTCATATGTCATTGTCTTCGACATGAATGTCTTCATGAACCACCATTGTCTTCAATGTCTTCGTACATTTTTAGGGGTCATCTCTGGTAACTAAACCGAATCAATGAGGGACTTCTACCTGTGTTATCCTGCAATTCTCACAAACACATTAGTCCCTCAACTAGGTTTGTCGTCAATACTCCAAAACCAACTAGGGGTGGCACTAGATGCACTTACAATCTCCCCCTTTTTGGTGATTGATGACAAACTAGTTGAAGTTTTCAACGGGGAATATAATTTGTGAAATTGTAAAGGAATTGTCTTCATAAGCTGCAAGGGCTCCCCTGAGGATGTGCATATAAGTGATTTGCTTCTGGAACACGAATGCACATAGCAGGTTGTATTTGTGGGAATCCACTTCAACTTATGATGACAATCCATCATGCATGTAAAGATATAAGAAGATAATGATATGCATAATGAAAAATGGACGTCTGCGAAATGATATAAGTGCGGAAATTATCGTCGTACATGCGGAATTTATCTTCGCAAAAACACAGTGGCAAACATAGTAGCAGACGACCATCAAGTTTAAGTGTTACAACTCAAAGAACCAAATGTAGTAAAACGAGAGTTGTAAGCACGAAGCAAAATATAATAAAGCACCCGCCCTTATTATTGACCCGCTTGAAGACTATAAACATCATATGCTTCTCCCCCTTTTGTCAGTGATGACCAAAAAGGTTTGAAGACATAGAGTTTTCTACGCGTTCCCAGGCGCAGCAGGGTCGATGGAGGCGTTTGGTGGAGCTGGCGAGCTTGGTGCAGTGACGACGCGCGCTGAAGAAGGTGGCGGTGATGTAGCGTCGTCTTCTTCCTCAATGATTTTTCCAGTCACTGTGGCAGCAGAGGAAGAGAACTCTGATTCTTCAAGCGACGGAGTTCCACGCAACACAGCTCGTCTCGGGGGTGTGGAGTCAAACTTGAATCTCTCTTTGAAGCCATCCTCTTAGAGTTCGGCTTCAGTGCACATCATTGTGAGGCCTTTCCAAGTGCGTCGACAGGTTTCATGTGCGACAAAGGCATTCTTGGTGGCCAGATTCCTGATGCGATTGACGTCTTGCATGATACTGCGCATCTGCCTTTTGAGCCAGTCGTGATGCCTATCTTGCTTTTGGTGCAGAGCGACAAGAAGTTCACGGTCAGTGAGTGTACGAGTGCATTTCTTGGGTCTTTGTGCAGCTGTGCTGTCAGTGGCTTCAGTTGATGCAGGGGCACGTGTGGTGCCAGCCATTGGATAGACTCTGGAAATGGCTTCAACACCTTCATCATGCTGAGTGAAGCTTTGGTGTTCTGCATTCTGAAGACTTAATGGCTGCTTGGCAGGCTTAGGATAAATCGCTTCAGCAGAGGTGTTCACATCAGGTAAGAAGATTCTGTGGTTGCGGGCAGAGGGTTGATAGGATATTGCAGAGTGGAGCTTGATGAGCCTCATAACCCATGGAGCATAAATCTTCAGACCAAAGAGATCTGAGCCAGACGCTGCAAGTTGACGTCTAAAGAGATCCTGGGCATTGAAGCATTTGCCATGCAGGATGCAGAAGATGAGAGTCTTCATGGCACCTTCAACCTTGGCATATCGAGAGTGCCCCTTAATGGGCCATAGAGTCCGCCTGATGATGTGATAGATAGTTCTAGGCAGGTACTCTAAGTCTTCAACGAAGAACTCGGTTGTGTAAGGTGCGTCAGGAGGCAATGGCTTCATCATTGAGAGCATCTGACTCATATTTGGCTCAGGTCGCTGAAATATGCTCTCAACTGCTTCAGCATGGAGTTGGTAGCCTTCTTCGAAGAGTTCGCCTGGAGTGGGTAGGCCGGTGAGCTCAATGATATCAAATGCATTGGCTTCATGATGGACGTTGCCGGTCATCCACTCCAGGACCCAAGTCTTCGGATCTCTGTTGTAGCCTTTGATGTGCAGTGTGGCATAGAACTGGAGCAGAAGCTCTTCATTCCAGTGCTCTTCATCCGTGACAAACGGCAGCAGGCCAACTTGCTTGAAGCAGTCCAGTGCTTCTTCCAGACCAGGCAGACCAGCAATAGCTTCAACCTCAAGGCGCTGATGTGGAAAGATACGGCCTTGGTTGTAGAGGACGCAGGAGTAGTAGCTGCGCTGTGGGTAGCTCCAGAACCTATCTGACACAATCCGTTCCCTTGAGTAAGGGTTCTTGGAGCGGTTGAAGAAGGTGTTATCTGCCCTGAAGCTATTGACATTAAAGGAGCCAGGAGCGGTGGCAGGACCTGGGAACCTTGGCAGTCGTGGGATTGGCTTCTGTACCTGGGGCCTGTGCGCAACATGATAGTTGAACTGTGGACCGGCAGCAGACTCAGGCACAGAAGGGTCAGAGGCAGTAGCTTCAGTATCTCTTGAAGCTGTTGGTTGGTCGGGCTCCACAAATGCTTCAGTATTGGGTGTGGCAGCCGCAGTGGTGTCAGCCTCATCACGTGTAGTGAGAGGGATGGATTCAGGTACGTTCTCCTTGAGAACTTCTTCTTGTTGGTGTGGGGGAGATGGAGCTTGAGGTTCTTCGTGCTCTTCTTCATGTTCTTCGGCTGATGCAGCCGGAATGTCGTCAGCAGTCTGAGCCCTTGGCCCTTTGCGAAGCCTACGGAATGCAGGCGACGCCGGTGGAGTTGCAGTGGGCTGGGGCTCATCCTCTTCCTCCTGCGGGCGATCTGCCCACGATGCATCTTGGGTGATTGGCGTCAAGGGATGACCAATGCTGATCATTTCACTCGTTTCGAGCTGAGGAAGGACTGCATCACCTTGCACATTGTCTTGGCGACCAATGTCTTCAGCAGCGTTGGGGTCGGCTGCTGGAATGTCTTCAGCATGCGGAGCCTCTGTGAGAGCAGGCTCATGCACGGTCAGCCGACGATCTTCATGAGGAAAGCAAACGGAGAGGGGTTCGACTATCAAGGGCTCTGTGGGAGCAGCCCGAGACTTCTTGGTCTTGCACTTCTTGATGGTGGGGTCTGAAGGAGAGGCTTCAGGGTGTTTCCTCTTCCTTGCTTCAGCTTCGGCTGTCCTTGTCTTCTTAAGCTCTGAAGCGGTTGAGCGGTGCTTTGGCTTCGAGCCAAGCTTGGCAGTGGGGAAGACAATCGGAACAGCTTCTTGTCGTGGGGCCTCTTGTTCAGCCACAGTGGGCTTCTTCTTTTTCTTAGCGGCCATCCTGGGGTCGATGCCGGGACGCCCAAGTGCCTTTCGCTTCTCGGCCTCATTGTAGGCCTGCACACAGATATCAGCCAAATTCTTCATGCGCTCACGTGAACCCTGAGCCTCTGCACGTTTCTGCATAAAGTTTTCCTTCAACTCATGCAGCATGACTTTGAAGTCTTTGACTTCTTGGATGCTGAGCGTGGCCATGTTCTGCTTGAACTGAGCCTTCTCAAAATCTATCTTCTGCTTCAGTTCCACTATGCGCTGGGCAATTGCGAGTTCTGAAGCAATAGCTCCTTGGAAGGCTACGCTGAGGCCAATGGGCAGCTGCAGATCATCGAAGCTGATGTTGGATTTATCAAACCACTCATCAATGAAGTTGTGGATGATTGCTGCATCAAACAGAGGCAGATTGTTGAAGATTTCAGCCTCCTCCTTGCTCTTGATTAGCTGCTCAAGAGCGTGATCCGCAAGATCGTCGTCACTTGACAGATCAATGGCCTCGCGGCGCAGAACGGCAGCGGCAGTGAGCTCTTTGCCAGTATGTGGCTGATGCTTCTTGGCTTCTTGGGGCTTGGAGACTCGTGATAAGTCTTCAGACTGCACACTTGCTTCAGGAGGTGCAGTGGCCAATGGCTTCGCTCTGGAGATCTTGGGAGAAGTGACTGGCTTGGAAGCTTTTGGCTTCTTCTTCATCTGCTTCGGCTCCGGGGCAGCAGGAGCGTCATCAGACTCAGTGTCTGTTGGAGGGTCGTTCACAGCAGTCCCTTGGACTAGAATGTGAGTGATGAGGCCTTCGAGATTGTCATACGGCCCGATGACATTGGGATTTGCATCGCGTGTGCCATCCGCCCTTGGCTTAGAGGGACCAGGGTTGAAGTCCAGTCCAAACTCCTTCTTGTTTTGCTTCGCAGAGTTTTGAGCAAATTGGAAGTTGCGCTTGAAGAGATTGTCATCGCGACACCAGAGAAGTGATGACGGATGTGCTTCAGCTGGCTGTGGTCCTCTGACCATGCATGGATAGAAGCCTTGAGCAATGGCTTCGTCTCTGGACCGGGGTACGAGATTTTTGTACAAGACATCTCCCCATGGCCTCTGGATGGCGCACTTCTCTGCATATTCCTTGGTGACGAAGCGGTACTGGAACCACTGCTCTGCCCAATATCTTCGAATCCATTGGATTCGTGTCTTGCGCTGACCATAGCTCTCTTCAGGATCAGTTTGGTACTTTTCTGCCAAATCTTCAGGCAGATCTTTAGTCGTTTCACCACGTCTCTGTCTGCCTCCCTTCCTTGCTGGTTTTTCTGTTGCCATGAAGCTTAACTTGGAAGGCTTCAAGAGATTCAATGTCTTCAAAGGCTTCCTTTTGCTTGACCAACAGGAACTTGCTTCGGGTGAATTGATGTGACGCTGTAGGAACTCTGCAAATGAATGCAGACTATGAGAACCAAAAGATTCTCCCACGGACATGTACCTGTGACAGCATTAAGGTGCGAGGGAAGGGGAAGAGGTCATATGCATTCTCAGAAGATTTTGAAGATAAATCAGTTTAGAAGATATTGACCTCATCATGCGAAGACATTCACTTTATAGAAAAGAAGTTGGTTCCAGATTTGTACGAACCCATAGATCAGTACAAGTGAGGAATCTAACTACTTCATGAAGAACAAGTGAATATACTAGGCAAGTTATGAGATACAGATGAGAGGGATGAAACTTGTGTGAATGGAAACCTCTTTTGGCAGAAAGTGATGGAGCTATAGGATCAAAAGAGGCTGTAAAAAGACTTGTTATTTACCAGACTTGGAACTGCTAGACGAGGTGAGAGTTGAGGCCGACCAGTTCGATCCTCCGTGCCCTAACTTGGCGACGAAAGACACCTAGGGCGACGGCGGAGAGACTGATGTCCGCTGTCGGTGTGAGAATGGCGTCGGAGAGGTTGCGGCAGTGAAGCACTTCGTCGGCGGCGTTGTTGAGAGTTAGCAGTGGCGCTAGGGTTTGTGCGAGGGTGGAAGAAGAGATAATGACTGCAGTGAAACGTGTATTTATAGGGATATGGGCGGCACTGCGCTATTACTCAGGTGCCCCTGGCGATTCGCATCTGATCAGTACGTGGCCAGCATGCGGAATTGTGGGGGCAGTTTCACCCCACGCACGCCTGGTTTGTCGGGAGCCGTTCCTACTTCTCCGGATTTCTTGTTGATGGAAAAACATTGAAAGCTATTTTAAAGTTTGTCTCTGTGTCTTCTTCTGACAAGGATGCAGTGAAGACATTCGACAGTTTCAATAGAATGCATATGACTTGGAGAGATAGAGTTTGAGGTAGGAAGCATGGAGAGGTTAGGGTCCAATCACATTCACTTAGTTCAAAAGATTCAAACAAGAAGACATAGCTATAAGTGAATGCTGTAGAGGACAGAACACCAGTACATATATAATCAACATAGTGAAGATAATCATGAAGACATGTTGAGATTGAAGCCAAACCAAATGTGAAGACATAGCAAATGTAATGCCAAGAGTGAAACACTTCAAGCAGAAAAATTTGGCGGTGGCGCTACCCACCGTATAGGAAGTATTGGACCCAGACACGGCGCACAATTATCGTGGCGCTCCGAGATCAAATTCCACGTTAATTTATTCACACTTAGAATGTATGTCTTCATTGATTGAAGATATACGTTACTTCGTGTGTTGCACATCTAAGTCATCATCATGCATAAGTGTTAGGATGTGTGCCTGATCACAAGACATTTGAGGATTCCAAGATATTTAGCTCACACCGTAACTTGCAAAATCTCTTCTCATCCAAGGGCTTGGTGAAGATATCTGCCAATTGCTCTTCAGTGTTGACGTGTATGATAACAATGTCTTCCTTTGCAACATGATCTTTGAGAAAATGATGACGAATTTCAATGTGCTTTGTCTTCGAGTGCTGAACTGGGTTGTTGGCGATCTTGATGGCGCTTTCGTTGTCGCAGTAAAGTGGCACTTTCTTCAGATGAATGCCATAATCCTTGAGGGTTTGCTTCATCCATAGAAGCTGAGCGCAGCAGGATCCAGCAGCAATGTATTCAGATTCATCAGTGGAGAGAGATACACAGTTCTGCTTCTTTGAAGACCAACAGACAAGTGATCGGCCCAGAAAGTGACATGTGCCTGATGTGGACTTCCGATCAACCCTGTCACCAGCGTAATCAGCATCCGAAAATCCAACCAGATCAAACTCTGAGCCCTTTGGATACCATAACCCTAGAGTTGGGGTGTGAGCCAAATATCTAAGAATTCGCTTCACAGCTAAGTGATGCGACTCCTTTGGTGCCGCTTGAAACCGAGCACACATGCAAACACTAAGCATAATATCTGGCCTAGATGCACATAAATAAAGCAAAGAACCAATCATGGAGCTATATACCTTTTGATCGAACTCTTTACCATTGTCGTCAGGACCCAGATGATGTTTGGCTGGCATTGGTGTTGTGAAGCCTTCGCAGTCTTGCATACCGAACTTCTTCAGGCAGTCTTTGAGATATTTCTCTTGAGATATGAAGATGCCATTGCGTTGTTGCCGTATGTGAAGACCGAGGAAGAATTTAAGCTACCCCATCATAGACATCTGATATTGCTCTTGCATCATATATCCGAACTCCTCACTGTACTTCTGATTGGTGTAGCCGAAGATAATGTCATCCACGTATATTTGGCACACAAACAGTTCACCATCATATGTCTTTGTGAAGAGAGTGGGATCCAGGGAACCAGGTATGAAGCCTTTGCTCTTCAGGAAGTATTTGAGTGTATCATACCAGGCCCGAGGGGCTTGTTTGAGGCCATATAGTGCCTTTTTGAGCTTGTACACCATGTCAGGATGTTTTGGATCTTCAAACCCAGGTGGTTGCGCAACATACACTTCTTCTTCAATTTTGCCATTGAGGAAGGCACTTTTTACATCCATTTGATACAGGATTATGTTGTGATGATTTGCATAGGCCAGCAGTATACGGATGGCTTCAAGTCTGGCCACAAGAGCAAATGTTTCGTCGAAGTCGATGCCCTCAAGCCATGGTCAAGTATACAATATAGTGAAAGCACAGTGACAAATAGCTTCAGTGAAATGAGGATCAGGTTGGAAGAAGTTATGAAGCCAAACAGATCATACAGTCAAGTTGTGAAGACAGAAGATAAAGCAAGCATGCAATAGCTTCACAATGTGTACTGGTAAGTAAAGGGAGGCAAAGATGAAACCAGTGACACGTTGAAGACAATGATATGTTGGACCAGTTCCAGTTGCTGTGACAACTGTACGTCTGGTTGGAGTGGCTAGGTATTTAAACCGAAGGACACACAGTCCCGGACACCCAGTCCTGAACACGCAGCTCAGGACACCCAGTCCTCACCGTTTTCTCCTTGAGCTAAGGTCACACAGACCCCGCCCAATCACTCTGGTAAGTCTTCAAGGTAGACTCCCAAACCTTCACAGACTTCGTTCACCGGCAATCCACAATTCCTCTTGGATGCTCAGAACACGACGCCTAACCGTCTGGAGGATGCACAGTCCTCAAGTGTAATAAGTCTTCAGATCACTCAGACAAGAAGACTTAAGTGATGCCCAATTACTCTGGCTCTGGGTGGTTAGGGCTTTTCTCCTCACTAAGGATTTTCTCTCAAAGGCTTCGAGGTGGGTTGCTCTCAAACGACAAAGCCGTGCACTGAAATCTAAGCAGCCAACCGTTTATGGTTGTAGGGGTGGACTATTTATAGCCGCTTGGCAACCCTGACCTGATTTGTCCGAAATGACCCTGGGTCACTAAGGAACTGACACGTGTACTAACGGTCGGATTTTGAACTCTCATGACAACTTTACTTGGGCTGCAAGTAAAGCTGACTTGTCTGACTCTGGACAAGATTTTCTCTCATTGTCTTCACTCGAAGACATAGGATTTGAATTAGGCATCACTTCAGTCATCCTGACTGGTTCTCTTGGACCCTACTTAACAGTACAGTGGTTCCTATGACACAACATGAATAAAGTAAACTACGAAGGATCTAAGTCTTCGAGTTCCAAAGGCTTCATGGGGAGTCTTCATATGTCATTGTCTTCGACATGAATGTCTTCATGAACCACCATTGTCTTCAATGTCTTCGTACATTTTTAGGGGTCATCTCTGGTAACTAAACCGAATCAATGAGGGACTTCTACGTGTGTTATCCTGCAATTCTCACAAACACATTAGTCCCTCAACTAGGTTTGTCGTCAATACTTCAAAACCAACTAGGGGTGGCACTAGATGCACTTACACTTTATATGTAAATGGGGTAGAATTTTGCCTAGTTTAACGTGGTGGCCTCATCTTGCATGTTTAACAACTCTAAAATAATGTTTAGGGCAGAACAGTACCAAATCTAAAATATGCTATGGGGATTACCGGAATTGTTGTTTGTTGCTTCCGGCCTCATTTAACCTTGACTAGATAGGTAGTTTTACTTTGCTTCACCTCTTGCCGTGTTAATCAACATTTAATATTGTTGGGTACATAAACGAGAGTGAACTAAATAATTGATGTGGTGTTTCGTCAATATGCAACTCGTTGCATATTGAGCTCCACTTAATTTGTAGGATTGTTTGTGCTCTTCGCCATGCCATGCCTCTTTAAACCGGACATGCATCATACTTGTTTGCGCATCGTGCCATTTTGTTGTCATGGTTGTTTACTATGTTGTGTGCTTCTTTTCTGGTGTTGCCTTCTTTGGGTTGGTTCCGATAACATCGTGCTTGTGAGGAACCGTTCGTCTACGTCCGTTTGTCTTCTTCATGGACTCGTTCTCCTTCCTTGCGGGATTTCAGGCAAGATGATCATACCCTCGAAATCACTACTATCTTTGCTATGCTAGTTTGCTCGCTCTTTTGCAATGCCATTGCTACGATGCCTACCACTTGCTTGTCAGCCTCCCAAAATGCCATGTTCAGCCTCTAACCCACCAATGTCCTAGCAAAACCGTTGATTGGCTATGTTACCGCTTTGCTCAGCCCCTCTTATAGCGTTGATAGTTGCAGGTGAAGATTGAAGTTTGTTCCTTGTTGGAACATGGAGATGTTGTTCCTTGTTGGAACATGTTTACTTGTTGGGATATCACTATATATCTTATTTAATTAATGCATCTATATACTTGGTAAAGCGTGGAAGGCTCGGCCTTATGCCTGGTGTTTTGTTCCACTCTTGCCACCCTAGTTTCCGTCATATCGGTGTTATGTTCCCGGATTTTGCGTCCCTTACGCGGTTGGGCTATAATGGGAACCCCTTGACAGTTCGCCTTAAGTAAAGCTTCTCCAGCAATGCCCAACATTGGTTTTACCATTTGCCACCTAGCCTTTTCTTTCCCTTGGGTTCTGCAGACTCAAGGGTCATCATTATTTTAACCCCTCGGGCCAGTGCTCCTCTGAGTGTTGGTCCAACCCAGAGCACCGTGCAGGGCCATCCCTTGGCAACTTGGGTTACGTCGGCTCCTGTACGCTTAGCTTATCCGGTGTGCCCTGAGAAAGAGATATGTGCAGCTCCTATCGGGATTTGTCGGCACATTCGGGCGGTGTTGCTGGTTTAGTTTTACCCTGTCGAAATGTCTTGTTGTACCGGGATACCGAGTCTGATCGGAATGTCTCGGCTGGAGGTC
This sequence comes from Triticum monococcum, assembly GCA_034509565.1. Lineage (NCBI taxonomy): Eukaryota > Viridiplantae > Streptophyta > Magnoliopsida > Poales > Poaceae > Triticum > Triticum monococcum. The sequence continues at coordinate 504,685,241 of CM067846.1, forward strand.
TATTCCTTCGTTGACCGTGAGAGCTTGTCATGGGCTAAGTTGGGACACCCCTGCAGGGATTTGAACTTTCGAAAGCCGTGCCCGCGGTTATGGGCAGATGGGAATTTGTTAACGTCCGGTTGTAGAAAACCTGAAGTCGACCTTAATTAAAATGAATCAACCGCGTGTGTAACCATGATGGTCTCTTTTCGGCGGAGTCCGGGAAGTGAACACGGTTGTTGGAGTTATGCTTGATGTAGGTTGTCTAGGATCACTTCTTGATCATACTTTATCGACCGTGCTTTGCCTTCTCTTCTCGCTCTCATTTGCGTATGTTAGCCACCATATACGCTAGTTGCTTGCTGCAGCTCCACCTCATACCTTTACCTTACCCATAAGCTTAAATAGTCTTGATCGCGAGGGTGCGAGATTACTGAGTCCCTGTGGCTCACAGATTACTTCCAAAACCAGGTTGCAGGTACCGATGAGTCCGTGCAGATGACGCAACCCAGCCCAGGAGGAGCTTAATGAAGATATTGTCCTTTATGTTGTTTCGTTCTAGTTGATCAGTAGTGGAGCCCAGTTGGGGTCGATCGGGGACCTTTGTCGCATTTGGGGTTCTTCTTTAATTTTGGTTCCGTAGTCGGACCATGAGTGTATTTGGTTGATGTAATGCTTTATTCATGTAATTGTGTGAAGTGGCGATTGTAAGCCAACTATGTATCTTTTCCCCCTTATTGTATTACATGGGTTGTGTGAAGATTACCTCACTTGCGACATATGCCTTCAATGCGATTATGCCTCTAAGTCGTGCCTCGACACGTGGGAGATATAGTCGCATCGAGGGCGTTACAAGTTGGTATCAGAGCCTTCCCCAACCTTAGGAGCCCCCACTGATTGATCGTTTTTAGCGGCCGAGTTGTGTCTAGAAAAATGTTTTGAGTCATTTAGGAATTATATATCGGAGAGCTTAGGAATTCTTTTTACTTCCCAGTCTCCTCATCGCTCTGGTAAGGCATCCTGACGTAGAGTTTTGACTCTTCTCTTCTCAAATTTCACTAAATTTTTTTTAGAATCACGCGAGTATCTTGGATTTGTTCCGATGGATTATGATGAGAACATTGTCTTGGTGCCTCTTGTCAGGGGTTTAGTGGAAGTGTCCCAGGGAGTTGAGCTCTGAGGTGTTGTCATCATAATTTAATCGCTGCAATTCTGGAATACTTGAGATATGTTCGCCGACATCGAAAATCTCTTTTATGCAGTTCGTTGGTGAGATAACCTCGACGCCACCCAGTACTAGGGCGGGAGTTCGGGAGTATCGCCATAACTTGTATAACAGATGCTTTTCGAAGGTTGAGGTAGATGGTTTCCGAAGGTTTCTTTGTTATGTGTTGAAGGATGGATGCAGCTGGATGTAGGATTTGCTAGTTTGGGTGAGATGTTATGCTTCCCCTGTATCCTCAACACCTGATTGCATAACCGGAAAATTTCGGGAGTTTCATAGGTGGGAATTCAAGTAGCTCTTAGGATATCTTTTCAACAGATGTATGATATGAAATTGGGGTTCGACGTCTAGTGGTTCGCCTATTCACGGTCGGTTTTACAGTGGTCTCTGTAAGTGCATCTAGTGCCACCCCTAGTTGCTTTTGGAGTATTGACGACAAACCTAGTTGAGGGACTAATGTGTTTGTGAGAATTGCAGGATAACACAGGTAGAAGTCCCTCATTGATTCGGTTTAGTTACCAGAGATGACCCCTAAAAATGTACGAAGACATTGAAGACAATGGTGGTTGTGAAGACATTCATGTCGAAGACAATGACATATGAAGACTCCGCATGAAGCCTATGGAACTCGAAGACTTAGATCCTTCGTAGTTTTACTTTATTCATGTTGTGTCATAGGAACCACCGTACTGTTAAGTGGGGTCCAAGAGAACCAGTCAGGATGACTGAAGTGATGCCTAATTCAAATCCTATGTCTTCGAGTGAAGACAATGAGAGAAAATCTTGTCCAGAGTCAGACAAGTCAGCTTTACTTGCAGCCCAAGTAAAGTTGCCGTGAGAGTTCGAAATCTGACTGTTAGTACACGTGTCAGTTCCTTAGTGACCCAGGGTCATTTCGGACAAATCAGGTCGGGTTGCCAAGTGGCTATAAATAGTCCACCCCCACAACCATAAACGGTTGGCTGCTCAGATTTTAGTGCACGGCTTTTGTCGTTTGAGAGCAACCCACCTCGAAGCCTTTGAGAGAAAATCCTTAGTGAGGAGAAAAGCCCTAACCACCCAGAGCCAGAGTAATTGGGCATCACTTAAGTCTTTTTGTCTGAGTGATCTGAAGACTTATTACACTTGAGGACTGTGCATCCTCCAAACGGTTAGGCGTCGCGTTCTGAGCATCCAAGAGGAATTGTGGATTGCCGGTGAACGAAGTCTGTGAAGGTTTGGGAGTCTACCTTGAAGACTTACCAGAGTGATTGGGCGGGGTCTGTGTGACCTTAGCTCAAGGAGAAAACGGTGAGGACTGGGTGTCCTGAGCTGCGTGTTCAGGACTGGGTGTCCGGGACTGTGTGTCCTTTGGTTTAAATACCTAGCCGCTCCAACCAGACGTACAGTTGTCACAGCAACTGGAACTGGTCCAACATATCATTGTCTTCAACGTGTCACTGGTTTCATCTTCGCCTCCCTTTACTTACCAGTACACATTGTGAAACTATTGCATGCGTGCTTTATCTTTTGTCTTCACAACTTGACTGTATGATCTGTTTGGCTTCATAACTTCTTCCAACCTGATCCTCATTACACTGAAGCTGTTTGTCACTGTGCTTTCACTATATTGTATACTTGACCATGGCTTGCGTTGTGTAATCTAACTTCCGCTGCATTGTGATAGGCTTGTTCACTCTGTTTGTCTTCATAACTTCCATGTTTTAAAGACTTTCATAAAAATGGCCTATTCACCCCCCCTCTAGTCGATATAACGCACTTTCAATTGGTATCAGAGCAAGGTGCTCCCTTGTTCTGAGTGATTCGGTTTAACCACCTGGAGTTTTAGCTATGTCGACTGCAGGGATAATTAAAGTCTCCACTGCGTGCCCCGTCTTCGATGGAACTGAATATCCCTACTGGAAGAATAAGATGCGCATGCATCTTGAAGCCATTGACGTCGACCTATGGTATGTCGTCGAAAACGGCGTTCCCAAGGCTGGAGAAGGTGTCACTGCGGCTGATGTCAAGAAGTTCACTCAACTGGACTCCACTGCCAAGAATATTATCTGTGGTCATCTGACCAAGGGACAGTACGGCCGTGTGAGTGCCTTGAAGACATCCAAGCTGGTTTGGGACTGGCTCTCCAAGGTCAATGAAGGCATCTCAACCCAGAGAGATCAGAGAATCAGTGTTCTTCGCAATCTCTTCAACCGCTTCAAGCGAAATGACAATGAGAATGTCCAACACACATTTGACCGGCTCACTGACATCACAAATGAGCTTCAAGCCCTCGGCGCCACTGAGATCACCAAACATGAAATCGTCAAGACGCTGCTAAGATCACTTGACAGTTCATTTGACATCCTAGCCCTGATGATTCAAGAACGTCCAGACTTCAAGACACTTGATCCGTCTGACATACTTGAGAGTCTCAACACACATGAGTTTCAGCTTTCTGAGAAAAGAGATATCTACGGTCCAAACTATGGGCGAACTCGTGCCTTGAAGGCAAAAGCTGTGTCCTCATCTGAAGAAGAATCTGACAGCAGTTCTGATGATCCTGAAGACATTGGAAGGGAACTTGCAATGCTAGTGACGAAGTTCCAGAAATTCACCAAGAAGAAAGGCTTCAGAAAGTCTTCACGATCAAGCTCAAGGAATGATGAAGCTTCAGCTCATGACTACAAGAAGAAAACATGTCACAAGTGCAAGAAAACTGGACACTTCATCTCTGAGTGTCCACAGTGGGACAATGAGAACAGAAAGAAGAAGAAGAGCAAGGAATATGACTCTGACGATAAGAAGACGAAGAAATACTCAAAGTCTTCGTCCAAGTCTTCCTCAAAGTCTTCATCACACAAGAAGAGTTCATCTGGCAAGGCTCGTGCGTTTGTTGGCAAGGAAATGGATTCAGAGGAGGAGTCCACTTCTGAGGAGGCAGAGGTGGAGTCTGATTCAGGCATTGCGAGTCTGGCTACAGCCTACGTCGCCAAGTCCATCTTCAACACTGAAGACTATGACTCCATCACCAAAACAGATGCAAATGACAAGGACGACTCTACTCCTACCTACTGCTTCATGGCACGTGGTGCCAAGGTAAACACACGCACTACTCACTATCAAACATCCAGTGACGATGACTCTGAGTGTGATTCAAAACCCAGTTACAAAACACTTGCTAAAATTGCAACTGAACAACAAAAGGCCATGGAACATATTCAAAAACTGTTAGACAGAAGCGATGATATGTTGGGTGCTGAAATGACTCGTTCTGAATCCTTAATTGAAGACATAAAAAATCTTCATGTTAAGTATCAGGAACTCGAAGATCGTCCTGAGACTCTCTCAACTACTCATGAAAAGCTTTCCTATGATTATCTTCAAAAGAAGCACGATCTTGAGAAGTTGAGAGCGGATCATGAAGATCTTCAAAAGGAAAACGAGTCACTTCGAGCCGAACAGATCAGTTCTGCTCAGGAAGGATCTGAACCACCATGCCTTAAATGCATTGAGCGTGATAATGCTATTTCTGTTGCTGAATGTTCCACTGCTACTGCTGTTGCAATATCTTCAACTGTTGAAGTGGTAACTAACCCCTCTGCTGAGGATACCACTGCTATTGCTGATGAAAATGCTAGGTTGAAGACATTGCTTGAAACAGGGATGTACAAAAGTCTCAAAGGACATCAGACATTATGTGATGTCCTCAAGAAGCAGATTCTGAACCGAAACCCTAGGAAAGAGGGTGTTGGGTTCGTGAGGAAAATTAATGGAGATGGCTCTTACTGGAAACCTGAGCAGTACCCCAAAACCACATGGGTTGCTGCAAAGGAATCCTCAGCAGATCCATCCAATCTATCTGGCTTCACTTGTGCTAATCCAATTATCATTGATGAATCCTTTGATGCAAACTATAAACTGTTTAAGAATCAGAATGGCGAAGTATTTGCCAGGTACATTGGTACTAACAGCAGGAATGAACCGCCTATGAAGAAGATCTGGGTTCCAAAAACGTGTCTTGAGAATCTTCCTGTGAATGTCCTCATGACACCTCACATGAAGAAGACAAACCTCAGACCAAAGGCTTCATATGGTCCAAAGGCTTCATACAGGCAGAGGACTCATTTGAGTCGCACTAACACAAATGTTTTGCAGGAAAACCATGCTCAGGCATATGAGAGCGGTTCTTTAAACCGTCATTCTCATATGACCAAAAACTATTCTGCCTATTCTTATGAGTACTATTGCCCACCTGCTAGACTGTTTGCTAGGGCTCCAAAGCCAAAAATTTTAGATGCTGCACTTAGACTTATTGCTTCTAAGCCACCCTTGAAGATGTGGGTGGTTAAGAAAGCTTAACTCTCTTTTGCAGGGAAAGGTCTCCAGCACAAAACCAAAATCTTCTGACGCTATTGCTGGGGACCTTAAAAATCTTGTGGGGCGCAAGATCAAATGCCCGAATGGCATCACTATGTATTTCATACCTGAATCGCATGCTACTCTCCCTACTTGTCCTAACCTGGATCTAAGTTTTCATGATCCACTGGTTCGTCAAATGTTTTTGCTTCACAACACTCTTCGTGAAGCCTATCCCCCTAACTGCACTGTAGGGTACGACACCAGTGACTTCAGAGTCTTCAGAATGGATTATTAACAGTGGGTGTACAAATCACATGACTGGCAAAAGAAGTCTCTTTATGGACTCAACCTTACGTCCATCTGACAAGAGCCACATCACATTCGCTGACACTGGTAAAAGTAAGGTACTGGGTCTAGTTAGAGTTGCAATCTCAAAGGATCAACACATGGATAAAGTCATGTTTGTTGAATCCCTTGGCTTCAACTTAATGTCTGTCTCAATGCTTTGCGATTTAAACATGATTGTAATCTTTGGAAAATATCGTTGTCTGGTACTAATGGAATCTGACAAGTCTCTAGTGTTTGAAGGGTATCGAAAAGATGATTTATACATGGTAGATTTCTCAGCAGGGCCACAGCTTGCAGTTTGTCTTCTCGCAAAGGCTTCAGAATGCTGGCTTTGGCATCGAAGACTTGGGCATGCTGGCATGAGGAACCTCCAGACCCTTGCGAAGAAGAAGCATGTCATAGGCATCGAGGGCGTCAAGTTCAAGAAAGATCACTTGTGCGGTGCCTGTGAAGCTGGGAAGATGACAAGGGCAAAACATCCTTCGAAGACAATCATGACCACTACTCAACCCTTCGAACTGCTTCACATGGATCTCTTCGATCCCACTCACTACTCAACTTTTTCCACTACTGCTTGCCTCTATGGCTTCGTCGTTGTTGATGATTACTCTCGATATACTTGGGTGCACATAATCCTTTACGAGACTGAAGTGCAGGATGTCTTCAGACGCTTCGCAAATCGGGCTATGAACAATTATGGCGCCAAGATAAAGCACATCAGAAGTGACAATGGCACAAAATTCAAGAACACTGACCTTGACACATATCTTGATACATTGGGCATCACTCATGAATTCTCAGCTCCATACACGCCACAACAGAATGGCATCATCGAACGCAAGAACAGAACACTCATTGAGATGGCCAGAACAATGTTAGATGAGTACAAGACACCAAGAAAATTCTGGACTGAAGCCATTGACACTGCATGCCATACTATCAACCGTGTATACCTTCACAAGCTGCTGAACAAGACATCTTATGAACTTCTGACTGGCAAGAAGCCAAATGTCAGTTACTTCAGAGTATTTGGATCAAGATGCTGGATCAAGGACCCTCACCACACCTCAAAATTTGCTCCAAAAGCACATGAGGGCTTCATGCTTGGATATGGAAAGGATTCGCACTCCTACAGAGTCTTCAATCTCTTTCACTACAAAGTGGTTGAAACAGTGGATGTGCGGTTCGATGAGACCAATGGGTCACAAAGAGAGCAACTACCAGATGTGCTAGATGAAGTTCCAGCCAGTGAATCAATCAAGCTAATGGGAACTCGAGAAATTATACCTTCTGAAGCTCGTCCTGAAGAAGAACTTATCATCTCAGTACCTGATCCACATGAAGACAATGCTCAGCCTGAAGACATTCCTCCCCATAACAACGTAGATCAGCAAGAGCAAAGTCTTCGACCCCTACATCCTCGTGTTGCCAATGAAGTGCAGATTGACAGAATAATTGATAGCATCAATGCACCTGGTCCACTGACTCGTTCAAGGGCAACTCAACTGACAAACTTCTGCGGACACTTCGCATTCGTTTCAATCACAGAACCCAAGAAAATTGATGAAGCCTTTATGGAACCTGAATGGATTCAAGCTATGCAAGAAGAGCTTCAACAATTTGAGCTGAACAATGTATGGGAGTTGGTTAAGCGTCCTGATCCACGGAAGCATAACATAATAGGCACCAAACGGATATACCGCAACAAGCAAGATGAGCATGGCCAAGTCATCAGAAACAAGGCTCGTCTCGTTGCTCAAGGATATACTCAAGTGGAAGGCATTGACTTCGATGAAACATTTGCTCCTGTTGCCAGACTTGAAGCCATCCGTATACTGCTGGCCTATGCAAATCATCACAACATAATTCTGTATCAAATGGATGTAAAAAGTGCCTTCCTCAATGCAAAATTGAAGAAGAAGTGTATGTTGCACAACCACCTGGGTTTGAAGATCCAAAACATCCTGACATGGTTTACAAGCTCAAAAAGGCACTATATGGCCTCAAACAAGCCCCTCGGGCCTGGTATGATACACTCAAATACTTCCTGAAGAGCAAAGGCTTCATACCTGGTTCCCTGGACCCCACTCTTTCACAAAGAAATATGATGGTGAACTGTTTGTGTGCCAAATATATGTGGATGACATTATCTTCGGCTGCACCAATCAGAAGTACAGTGAGGAGTTCGGATATATGATGCAAGAGCAATATCAGATGTCTATGATGGGGGAGCTGAAATTCTTCCTCGGTCTTCAGATACGGCAACAATGCAATGGCATCTTCATATCTCAAGAGAAATATCTCAAAGATTGCCTGAAGAAGTTCGGTATGCAAGACTGCAAAGGCTTCACAACACCAATGCCAGCCAAACATCATCTGGGTCCTGACGACAATGGTAAAGAGTTCGATCAAAAGGTATACCGCTCCATGGTTGGTTCTTTGCTTTATTTATGTGCATCTAGGCCAGATATTATGCTTAGTGTTTGCATGTGTGCTCGGTTCCAAGCGGCACCAAAGGAGTCGCATCACTTAGCTGTGAAGCGAATTCTTCGATATTTGGCTCACACTCCAACTCTAGGGTTATGGTATCCAAAGGGCTCAGAGTTTGATCTGGTTGGATTTTCGGATGCTGATTACGCTGGTGACAAGGTTGATCGGAAGTCCACAACAGACACATGTCACTTTCTGGGCCGATCACTTGTCTGTTGGTCTTCAAAGAAGCAGAACTGTGTATCTCTCTCCACTGCTGAATCTGAATACATTGCTGCTGGATCCTGCTGCGCTCAGCTTCTATGGATGAAGCAAACCCTCAAGGATTATGGCATTCATCTGAAGCAAGTGCCACTTTACTGCGACAACGAAAGCGCCATCAAGATCGCCAACAACCCAGTTCAGCACTCGAAGACAAAGCACATTGAAATTCGTCATCATTTTCTCAGAGATCATGTTGCAAAGGAAGACATTGATATCATACACGTCAACACTGAAGAGCAATTGGCAGATATCTTCACCAAGCCCTTGGATGAGAAGAGATTTTGCAAGTTACGGTGTGAGCTAAATATCTTGGAATCCTCAAATGTCCTGTGATCAGGCACACATCCTAACACTTATGCATGATGATGACTTAGATGTGCAACACATGAAGTAACGTATATCTTCAATCAATGAAGACATACATTCTAAGTGTGAATACATTAACGTGGAATTTGACTTCGGAGCGCCACGATAATTGTGCGCCGTGTCTGGGTCTAATACTTCCTATACGGTGGGTAGCGCCACCACCAAATTTTTCTGCTTGAAGTGTTTCACTCATGGCATTACATTTGCTATGTCTTCACATTTGGTTTGGCTTCAATCTCAACATGTCTTCATGATTATCTTCACTATGTTGATTATATATGTACTGGTGTTCTGTCCTCTACAGCATTCACTTATGGCTATGTCTTCTTGTTTGAATCTTTTGAACTAAGTGAATGTGATCGGACCCTAACCTCTCCATGCTTCCTACCTCAAACTCTATCTCTCCAAGTCATATGCATTCTATTGAAACTGTCGAATGTCTTCACTGCATCCTTGTCAGAAGAAGACACAGAGACAAACTTTAAAACAGCTTTCAATGTTTTTCCATCAACAAGAAATCCGGAGAAGTAGGAACTACTCCCGACAAACAAGGCGTGCGTGGGGTGAAACTGCCCCCACAATTCCGCATGCTGGCCACGTACTGATCAGATACGAATCGCCAGGGGCACCTGAGTAATAGCGCAGTGCCACCCATATCCCTATAAATACACGTTTCACTGCGGTCATTATCTCTTCTTCCACCCTCGCACGAACCCTAGCGCCACCGCTAACTCTCAACGACGCCGGCGACGAAGTGCTTCACTGCCGCAACCTCTCCGACGCCGTTCTCACACCGACAGCGGACATCAGTCTCTCCGCCGTCGCCGTAGGTGTCTTCCGTTGCCAAGTTAGGGCACGGAGGATCGAACTGCTCGGCCTCAACTCTCACCTCGTCTAGCAGTTCCAAGTCTGGTAAATAACAAGTGTTTTTACAGCCTCTTTTGATCCTATAGCTCCATCACTCTCTGCCAAAAGAGGTTTCCATTCACACAAGTTTCATCCCTCTCATCTGTATCTCATAACTTGCCTAGTATATTCACTTGTTCTTCATGAAGTAGTTAGATTCCTCACTTGTACTGATCTATGGGTTCGTACAAATCTGGAACCAACTTCTTTTCTATAAAGTGAATGTCTTCGCATGATGAGGTCAATATCTTCTAAACTGATTTATCTTCAAAATCTTCTAAGAATGCATATGACCTCTTCCCCTTCCCTCACACCTTAATGCTGTCACAGGTACATGTCCGTGGGAGAATCTTTTGGTTCTCATAGTCTGCATTCATTTGCAGAGTTCCTACAGCGTCACATCAATTCACCCGAAGCAAGTTCCTGTTGGTCAAGCAAAAGGAAGCCTTTGAAGACTTTGAATCTCTTGAAGCCATCCAAGTTAAGCTTCATGGCAACAGAAAAACCAGCAAGGAAGGGAGGCAGACAGAGACGTGGTGAAACGTCTAAAGATCTGCCTAAAGATTTGGCAGAAATGTACCAAACTGATCCTGAAGAGAGCTATGGTCAGCGCAAGACACGAATCCAATGGATTCAAAGATATTGGGCAGAGCAGTGGTTCCAGTACCGCTTCGTCACCAAGGAATATGCAGAGAAGTGCGCCATCAAGATGCCATGGGGAGATGTCTTGTACAAAAATCTCGTACCCCGGTCCAGAGACGAAGCCGTTGCTCAAGGCTTCTATCCATGCATGGTCAGAGGACCACAGCCAGCTGAAGAACATCCGTCATCACTTCTCTGGTGTCGCGATGACAATCTCTTCAAGCGCAACTTCCAATTTGCTCAGAACTCTGCGAAGCAAAACAAGGAGTTTGGACTGGACTTCAACCCTGGTCCCTCTAAGCCAAGGGCGGATGGCACACGCGACGCAAATCCCAATGTCATCGGGCCATATGCCAATCTCGAAGGCCTCATCACTTGCATTCTAGTCCAAGGGACTGCCGTGAACGACCCTCCAGCAGACACTGAGTCTGATGACGCTCCTGCTGCCCCGGAGCCGAAGCAGATGAAGAAGAAGCCAAAAGCTTCCAAGCCAGCCGCTTCTCCCAAGATCTCCAGAGTGAAGCCATTGGCCACTGCACCTCCTGAAGCAAGTGTGCAGTCTGAAGACTTATCACGAGTCTCCAAGCCCCAAGAAGCCAAGAAGCCTCAGCCACATACTGGCAAAGAGCTCACTGCCGCTGCCGTTCTGCGCTGTGAGGCCATTGATCTGTCAAGTGACGACGATCTTGCCGATGACGCCCTTGAGCAGCTAATCAAGAGCAAGGAGGAGGCTGAAGTCTTCAACAATCTGCCTCTGTTCGATGCAGCAATCATCCACAACTTCATTGATGAGTGGTTTGATACACCCAACATCAGCTTCGATGATCTGGAGCTGCCCATTGGCCTCAGCGTAGCCTTCCAAGGAGCTATTGCTTCAAAACTCGCAATTGCCCAGCACATAGTGGAACTGAAGCAGAAGATAGATTTTGAAAAGGCTCAGTTCAAGCAGAACATGGCCACGCTCAGCGTCCAAGAAGTCAAAGACTTCAAAGTCATGCTGCACGAGTTGAAGGAAAACTTTATGCAGAAATGTGTAGAGGCTCAGGGTTCACGCGAGCGCATGAAGAATTTGGCTGATCTCTGTGTGCAGGCCTACAATGAGGCCGAGAAGCGAAAGGCACTTGGGCGTCCCGGCATCGACCCCAGGATGGCCGCTAAGAAAAAGAAGAAGCCCACTGTGGCTGAACAAGAGGCCCCACGACAAGAAGCTGTTCTGATTGTCTTCCCCACTGCCAAGCCTGGCTCGAAGCCAAAGCACCGCTCAACCGCTTCAGAGCTTAAGAAGACAAGGACAGCCGAAGCTGAAGCAAGGAAGAGGAAACACCCTGAAGCCTCTCCTTCAGACCCCACCATCAAGAAACGCAAGACCAAGAAGTCTCGGGCTGCTCCCACAGAGCCCCTGATAGTCGAACCCCTCTCCGTCCGCTTTCCGAACGAAGATCGTCAGCTGACCGTGCATGAACTTGCTTTCACAGAGGCTCCGCACGCTGAAGACATTCCAGCAGTCGGCCCCAACGCTGCTGAAGACATTGGTCTCCAAGACAATGTGCAAGGTGATGCAGTCCTTCCTCAGCTCGAAACGAGCGAAATGATCAGCATTGGTCGTCCCTTGACGCCAATCACCCAAGATGCATCGTGGGAAGATCGCCCGCAGGAGGAAGAGAATGAGCCCCAACCTACTGCAACTCCACCAACGTCGCCTGCATTCCGTAGGCTTCGCAAAGGGCCAAGGGCTCAGACTGCTGACGACATTCCGGCTGCATCAGCCGAAGAACATGAAGAAGAGCACGAAGAACCTCAAGCTCCATCTCCCCCGCACCAACAAGAAGAAGTTCTCAAGGAGAACGTACCTGAATCCATCCCTCTCACTACACATGATGAGGCTGACACCTTTGCGGCTGCCACACCCAATACTGAAGCATTTGTGGAGCCCGACCAGCCAACAGCTTCAAGAGATACTGAAGCTACTGCCTCTGACCCTTCTGTGCCTGAGTCTGCTGCCATGAAGACTCTCATCTTCTGCATCCTGCATGGCAAATGCTTCAATGCCCAGGATCTCTTTATACGTCAACTTGCAGTGTCTGGCTCAGATCTCTTTGGTCTGAAGATTTATGCTCCATGGGTTGTGAGGCTCATCAAGCTCCACTCTGCTATATCCTATCAACCCTCTGCTCGCAACCATAGAATCTTCTTACCTGATGTGGACACCTCTGCTGAAGCGATTTATCCTGAGCCTGCCAAGCAGCCATTAAGTCTTCAGAATGCAGAACACCAGAGCTTCACTCAGCATGATGAAGGTGTTGAAGCCATTTCCAGAGTCTATCCAATGGCTGGCACCACACGTGCCCCTGCATCAACTGAAGCCACTGCCAGCACAGCTGCACAGAGACCCAAGAAACGCGCTCGTACGCTCACTGACCGTGAACTTCTTGTGGCTCTGCACCAAAAGCAAGATAGGCATCACGACTGGCTCAAAAGGCAGATGCGCAGTATCATGCAAGACGTCAATCGCATCAGGAATCTGGCCACCAAGAATGCCTTTGTCGCACATGAAACCAGTCGCCGCACTTGGAAAGGCCTCACAATGATGTGCACTGAAGCTGAACTGCAAGAGGATGGCTTCAAAGAGAGATTCAAGTTTGACTCCACACCCCCCAGAAGAGCTGTGTTGCGTGGAACTCCGTCGCTTGAAGAATCAGAGTTCTCTTCCTCTGCTGCCACAGTGACTAGAAAAATCATTGAGGAAGAAGACGACGCTACATCACCACCACCTTCTTCAGCGCGCGTCGTCACTGCACCAAGCTCACCAGCTCCACCAAACGCCTCCACCGACCCTGCTGCACCTGGGAACGCATAGAAAACTCTATGTCTTCAAACCTTTTTGGTCATCACTGACAAAAGGGGGAGCAGCATATGATGTTTATAGTCTTCAAGCGGGTCAATAATAAGGGCGGGTGCTTTATTATATTTTGCTTCGTGCTTACAACTCTCGTTTTGCTACATTTGGTTCTTTGAGTTGTAACACTTAAACTTGATGGTCGTCTGCTACTATGTTTGCCACTGTGTTTTTGCGAAGATAAATTCCGCATGTACGACGATAATTTCCGCACTTATATCATTTCGCAGACATCCATTTTTCATTATGCATATCATTATCTTCATATATCTTTACATGCATGATGGATTGTCATCATAAGTTGAAGTGGATTCCCACAAATACAACTTGCTATGTGCATTCGCGTTCCAGAAGCAAATCACTTATATGCACATCTTCAGGGGGAGCCCTTGCAGCTTATGAAGACAATTCCTTTACAATTTCACAAATTATATTCCCCGTTGAAAACTTCAACTAGTTTGTCATCAATCACCAAAAAGGGGGAGATTGTAAGTGCATCTAGTGCCACCCCTAGTTGCTTTTGGAGTATTGACGACAAACCTAGTTGAGGGACTAATGTGTTTGTGAGAATTGCAGGATAACACAGGTAGAAGTCCCTCATTGATTCGGTTTAGTTACCAGAGATGACCCCTAAAAATGTACGAAGACATTGAAGATAATGGTGGTTGTGAAGACATTCATGTCGAAGACAATGACATATGAAGACTCCCCATGAAGCCTATGGAACTCGAAGACTTAGATCCTTCGTAGTTTTACTTTATTCATGTTGTGTCATAGGAACCACCGTACTATTAAGTGGGGTCCAAGAGAACCAGTCAGGATGACTGAAGTGATGCCTAATTCAAATCCTATGTCTTCGAGTGAAGACAATGAGATAAAATCTTGTCCAGAGTCAGACAAGTCAGCTTTACTTGCAGCCCAAGTAAAGTTGCCGTGAGAGTTCGAAATCCGACCATTAGTACACGTGTCACTTCCTTAGTGACCCAGGGTCATTTCGGACAAATCAGGTCGGGTTGCCAAGTGGCTATAAATAGTCCACCCCCACAACCATAAACGGTTGGCTGCTCAGATTTCAGTGCACGGCTTTTGTCGTTTGAGAGCAACCCACCTCGAAGCCTTTGAGAGAAAATCCTTAGTGAGGAGAAAAGCCCTAACCACCCAGAGCCAGAGTAATTGGGCATCACTTAAGTCTTCTTGTCTGAGTGATCTGAAGACTTATTACACTTGAGGACTGTGCATCCTCCAGACGGTTAGGCGTCGTGTTCTGAGCATCCAAGAGGAATTGTGGATTGCCGGTGAACGAAGTCTGTGAAGGTTTGGGAGTCTACCTTGAAGACTTACCAGAGTGATTGGGCGGGGTCTGTGTGACCTTAGCTCAAGGAGAAAACGGTGAGGACTGGGTGTCCTGAGCTGCGTGTTTAGGACTGGGTGTCCGGGACTATGTGTCCTTTGGTTTAAATACCTAGCCGCTCCAACCAGACGTACAGTTGTCACAGCAACTGGAACTGGTCCAACATATCATTGTCTTCAACGTGTCACTGGTTTCATCTTCGCCTCCCGTTACTTACCAGTACACATTGTGAAGCTATTGCATGCGTGCTTTATCTTCTGTCTTCACAACTTGACTGTATGATCTATTTGGCTTCATAACTTCTTCCAACCTGATCCTCATTACACTGAAGCTGTTTGTCACTGTGCTTTCACTATATTGTATACTTGACCATGGCTTGCGTTGTGTAATCTAACTTCCGCTGCATAGTGATAGGCTTGTTCACTCTGTTTGTCTTCATAACTTCCATGTTTTGAAGACTTTCATAAAAATCGCCTATTCACCCCCCCTCTAGTCGATATAATGCACTTTCAGTCTCGTTGTGTCTTAAAGAGTCCTTGGCTATGCTGACTCGGGGACGCTTCGTATGTCATGTGCACTGCCTTGTACATGATGGTGCTGTACGATCGAGCCCGTGTAGGTCCCACCACGAAAACTTTGGACGAAATCTCTATCATATGTTTGTTCCAGCTTATTTTGCAAGCCAATCCTTGGTTTTATTTTGAGTTGTGGTATTCGAGCTGCTTCAAGTCAAATGTTGATTCCATCCCTTGTCTAAATGATGTTCTCATACTCCGATGTAAATACCAATCCTTCTTGATCATCAAGATTGTTTTTGTCAATCCTTTTAACCGGCGTGTTTTCTCCTCAAGTGGATCCGATCACTTCAACATTCAGCAAGATCTGTTATCACTTCTTCTCAACGGTGTTCGTTTCATCCATCTCAAATTGTCTTTGTTTTCCCGCCCACCCACCCTTGTTTCTTCGACGACTCAGATTTCTTAATCAAGCATCCTTTTATTCTTGTGAAGTCTCTTCATTCTTTTCTTTCAAGATTCTTATCCGGTGATTCTCATGAAGATTTTAACGGAGTTTCTAGTTCACCATTATTCATTCTTTTCTTCTCCGGTGGTTTCAAGTCAAGCTTTGTTGATCATACCCTTTTCTCATGTCAATGCTTTCTCATACCGGTGCACCTCATAATAATTCACTTCTCACTATTCAATTGTTTCGGAGTGCTCAAGATATCTCAAAGATTCGTGTTTCCACTCTACTTTCGTTCAAGTTCTTTCGAGGATGTTCCCTCATTCAAGCCATTTAATTCAACCGGTGCAACCTCCCTTTTAAATCATTTCAACGGTGTTTTCTTTTGAGTGGGCCCTAACCCACAGGTCTTTTCCCAGGATCTTTCCTAACTCTTCTTATTTTCCCGGACGTGTTCTCAAATTCTTTTCAAAATTTGACGTAAGAATGATTCAGCATCAGTCATATGTATTTCTCCAAGATCTTTCAAATTCTTTTCATCATTGGATCAACCTCTTCGTTTCGATTCTTCCGGAGTGTCTAAATAATTCTTGGTGGTGTTTCTCGTCGTCATTCTTAGATTTTGAAGACCGAAGAAGAGTTTCTCTTTAATCCTGCTCCATTCTCTTCAACATTCGTGATTCCAGTTTGTTGCCATCCTCTCATAATTATTTGTGATTGTGAGATATTCTTTTCAACCATCCGGAGTAATTCAGGAGACTTTTCAGTTTGTTCATTCGGAGCCCATCATTTAAGAAGACTAATTCATTCCAGCTTTCAGCTCTCATACTCTAAATCATACCGGTGCAGCGTTCAAGTGATCTCTAATCGGTCCATGATCTATTATATTAAACTCCATCTAAATTCTCTCAAGCATCTTCATCCATTTGCTAATTTTTCCCATTGTCCCTTTATCTTTTCTTTGCTCATTTTCATTTCTTATGGTGGTTCGTGCAAGATTCCTCTTCTTTTGTTATCATATCGATGCATTCGTTGTTTCGATTAAACCGGTGTTTCGTTGAAGGCATTCTCAAGTTGTTCTATATCTATCGTAATCCTTTCTACGAGAATAAGTAGTGTGCCAAATCCGTTGAGTGTCATCAATTTAATTGGTGAAGGATACGCATAACATAATTCTTATTCTTGTTTCATCCAAGTGATCTATTCTTTATTCCGAAGGTTCATCAAAATTCTTGATCTCAATTGTTCATCTTATCTTTTTCCGGAGTTCCAAGTTTCCACTCTATCTCGTCGGAAAGCTTCATCTAATCATTGCAAGGATTCTCCTTGTGGTTTCAATTTCTCTGTCTTTTTATTCTTTTATTACTGGAGTTCTCATGAAGGCTCTACATGATGGTTCATCAAAGATTTAATTCATTCTCGAAGTGTTCTTTGAGATTCTTTTCAGAGCAACTCAAGCATTCTTCATCTTGCAATCCGGAGTGCAATTCTTTCACGCATATCTTTTGAGGTGGTGTTATGTCATTCTTGATAATTTCCCTTCGTGCTTCGTGTTTCACAAGTTATCAAGATGAGATAGTTAAACCCATCAATCTCTTTATTGGAGTTATCTTGTGCCATGTTACACCTAAAGCCTTCCCTAAGGATTGTTGCTATTTATGGTGCTTATAAATGACCCAAGTTCTTCAATTATCCTCCCGGTGAAATAAGTTTCTCGTCCCCTTGTTCTTATCAATCCAATTCTTTTTCACGTGAGTAGCAGCTTGTCACCTCATAATTTGAGATGTATTCCATAAGACCATATCAAGCTTATTCTTTTCGTTGTTGGTTTCCAACAACTCCGTGCGAACCTTCTCTTTAAGATGCTTTTCAAATTCTATTGTGGTAGAAGATGTCTTTTCCTCTCAATTCTTTCCTTTTCCAAGATCCAACTTCTATTCTTTCTCCCGGAGGTTTAGTGATGTTGCTCTTTTCACTCCTCATCTCGGTTTGTCAAGATCATGTTCAATTTCTTCCATTTACAGTCAAAAGTGCTGTCCAAATTATATCAGTCTTTTTCCTTCTCTATTTTGTTTAACCGGAGTGTGGTGCCATTCTTCTCAAGTTCTTGTCGCCTTATCAAGTCTTGCATCCTTTCTCAACCGGAGTGTTGTGTTTTCATGCCAGTTCTCTCATCTTATCAAGTTTTACATCCTTTCTCAACCGGAGTGTTGTCTGAGATCTTTCTTACCCCTTGTTCCATTCATTCAATAGTTCCGGTGGCAGTGTGTTGTGATTTCATCAAGTATCTTCTCATCTTATCAAGACCTTATTCAATTCTTTTTTCTTTCCAACCGGAGTGTTGCCCGAATTTGGTCTTCCTTGATCCCCTTCCTTAACCGGAGTGTTTTCAATATATATCTTCCCTTCAACCTCAAGGTTTTTTGCAATGTTCTTTCTTCTTCGTTTCTAAATGGCTGTTTTCGACCTTGTTCACCTTCGTTGAATTCTGTCTCGAATGTATTCAACCTCTCAAGGTTGTGGTTTCACTCGTTTGTCAAAGAAGCAACTTAGTTCTTACCTCTTCTCATATCTCTTCCGTTTTCTCTCCGGTGCCATTCTAGATCTCGGGACGAGATCCTCTCGTAGTGGTGGAGTGTTGTAACGCCCCGTGACCGATGTGCCAGGTGTCTTCCAGTTATTCGCCGGCGTTGCCATGTCATTTGCTTGCGTGTTGCATCTTGTCATGTCATCATATGCATTGCATCATCATGTTTTCAAAACATGCATCAGTCCCGGTCTCCTCGTTCCGCCCGTTATCCGTTCTGAGCCCAGACACACTTGCACGCGCCCGCGGTATGTCCGAAATATTATTTTATTAGTGGCTGAAAAATGTTCTCGGAATGGGATGAAAGTTGGCATGTGGTGTTTTTTTGTTGTCAGTAGACCGCCTGTCAAGTTTCATCGCATTCGGAGATTGTTTGATGCCCCAACGGATAAATATAGCGGCAATATAGCCGGTCAAACGTCGGACGTTTTCGGTCTCCGGAAACAGATGTCGGGCCCTCTCTCTCTTCTCCCCCTCGCAGTCTCGCCACAGCCCACCTAGTCCATCCTCCTTCCCCTCTTCGCTTCTGGAGTTGTCCGATGCGACCGCACGGTCCGAAACCCTCTCTGCACAGTGCATCAAACCCCTCACGTGTGCGTCCGAAATTGCCCCGGACCCGACCCGGACAGTCGACACCGTTGGATCCGGAACATCCCCAAACATCTACAAAATATCACCGTTTCCATATTTGGGCTACCTAAGCTATTTTTCCCGTCCGTCCGATTACGATCGGAGGGACCTTATACCCCTCCTAAACCTATCCGGCTTACTATATATAGATCAACCACTAGGCTATTTTGCCAAACCCTAAATTCTCGGACTTTTGTCCCTGTCGCCGCCACCACCCGGTGTCAATCCCCCTCGGGATCCACCCATCCCCAACCATCGCTTGCCACCTATTGCCTCCAAATCCTTCCCTGCCTCGATCTGGACAGAGCGACCCGCGCCCCTGTTCGTCGGCAACCTCTAGTCCTGCACCAGCCTCTGCATCGAGCAGAGACGGATCACGCCGCCCCGATTCCCTTCGGCAGCAGTCCGCCGCCGCGCCACCTTCAAGCCTTTGGGCGCCTGTTCCCCTACCTGGCCCGCTCGTTCTCCACACGAAGGAGGCGCAACGCCAGCGCCTTGTCTGCCTCCCCTGCTAACGCCTCGTCGCCAGGGAGCCGTCGTCCCCATCTGCCTCCGCCCGATTCCCCGCCCCCGGCGCCGTCTGCAGCTGTACGAAGACACCAGGGAGTCTTCGCCCCGCCAAGTCCCTCTGGTCGACCCGCTTCGATCGCCGGCATGCGTCCCGCCGAGTCCCTTCGCTATCCCACGCCGAGACCCGCTGCCGCCTCCATCGCTTGCTCGCCGCCGTTCTGCTTCACGCCGCGCCGCCGTCCCGTTCGTCCCTGACGAACTGCAGCCGCCCCTCAGGTCAACGGGCGTGCGCACTCGACCGCACGCGCCCGATCTACCCCCACGCCGGCCTACTCGACCGCACCCCTGGGCTGCCTCCACCGACAAGTGCCTAGGCCCAGCCGCCCATGCTCGCTGCAGCCTTAGCCCACCAGATCCGCTGGCCCAAGGCCCGCGAGGTGAGCACAAGCCAGCCCATCCCTGCTTGTTTATGTGATGCCCTGGGCGCTGAATAATATCCCGCGCTCAGCTAGTTTCAGCCCATGCCACGTTTTTTTCCAGTTCTGAGATTTGTCTATTTTTTCCAGAGAACGATGTTTTGCAGAAAACCCCCTAGTTTCATGCATTCAATAATTCACCAACCGTGCATCGGATGTAAATAATTTATATATGAAACTTGACTAGAATTTCATCTAGTTTAATAATATGCCATTTTCTTGCCATGTTAAAATATTTAAAATGATGTTTGTTTAAATTTGCCCCTATGCCATGTTAAAATGATTTAATTCATAACTAAATAACCGTAGCTCCGTTTTAAATAATCTTTATATGTAAATGGGGTAGAATTTTGCCTAGTTTAACGTGGTGGCCTCATCTTGCATGTTTAACAACTCTAAAATAATGTTTAGGGCAGGACAGTACCAAATCTAAAATATGCTATGGGGATTTACCGGAATTGTTGTTTGTTGCTTCCGGCCTCATTTAACCTTGACTAGATAGGTAGTTTTACTTTGCTTCACCTCTTGCCGTGTTAATCAACATTTAATATTGTTGGGTACATAAACGAGAGTGAACTAAATAATTGATGTGGTGTTTCGTCAATATGCAACTCGTTGCATATTGAGCTCCACTTAATTTGTAGGATTGTTTGTGCTCTTCGCCATGCCATGCCTCTTTAAACCGGACATGCATCATACTTGTTTGCGCATCGTGCCATTTTATTGTCATGGTTGTTTACTATGTTGTGTGCTTCTTTTCTGGTGTTGCCTTCTTCGGGTTGGTTCCGATAACTTCGTGCTTGTGAGGAACCGTTCGTCTACGTCCATTTATCTTCTTCATGGACTCATTCTCCTTCCTTGCGGGATTTCAGGCAAGATGATCATACCCTCGAAATCACTACTATCTTTGCTATGCTAGTTTGCTCGCTCTTTTGCAATGCCATTGCTATGATGCCTACCAGTTGCTTGTCAGCCTCCCAAAATGCCATGTTCAGCCTCTAACCCACCAATGTCCTAGCAAACCGTTGATTGGCTATGTTACCGCTTTGCTCAGCCCCTCTTATAGCGTTGATAGTTGCAGGTGAAGATTGAAGTTTGTTCCTTGTTGGAACATGGAGATGTTGTTCCTTGTTGGAACATGTTTACTTGTTGGGATATCACTATATATCTTATTTAATTAATGCATCTATATACTTGGTAAAGGGTGGAAGGCTCGGCCTTATGCCTGGTGTTTTGTTCCACTCTTGCCGCCCTAGTTTCCGTCATATCGATGTTATGTTCCCGGATTTTGCGTCCCTTACGCGGTTGGGCTATAATGGGAACCCCTTGACAGTTCGCCTTAAGTAAAGCTTCTCCAGCAATGCCCAACATTGGTTTTACCATTTGCCACCTAGCCTTTTCTTTCCCTTGGGTTCTGCAGACTCAAGGGTCATCATTATTTTAACCCCTCGGGCCAGTGCTCCTCTGAGTGTTGGTCCAACCCAGAGCACCATGCAGGGCCATCCCTTGGCAACTTGGGTTACGTCGGCTCTTGTACGCTTGGCTTATCCGGTGTGCCCTAAGAAAGAGATATGTGCAGCTCCTATCGGGATTTGTCGGCACATTCGGGCGGTGTTGCTGGTTTAGTTTTACCCTGTCGAAATGTCTTGTTGTACTGGGATACCGAGTCTGATCGGAATGTCTCATGTGGAGGTCTATTCCTTCGTTGACCGTGAGAGCTTGTCATGGGCTAAGTTGGGACACCCCTGCAGGGATTTGAACTTTCGAAAGCCGTGCCCGCGGTTATGGGCAGATGGGAATTTGTTAACGTCCGGTTGTAGAAAACCTGAAGTCGACCTTAATTAAAATGAATCAACCGCATGTGTAACCGTGATGGTCTCTTTCCGGCGGAGTTCGGTAAGTGAACACGGTTGTTGGAGTTATGCTTGACGTAGGTTGTCTAGGATCACTTCTTGATCATACTTTATCGACCGTGCTTTGCCTTCTCTTCTCGCTCTCATTTGCGTATGTTAGCCACCATATACGCTAGTCGCTTGCTGCAGCTCCACCTCATACCTTTACCTTACCCATAAGCTTAAATAGTCTTGATCGCGAGGGTGCGAGATTGCTGAGTCCCTGTGGCTCACAGATTACTTCTAAAACCAGGTTGCAGGTGCCGATGAGTCCATGCAGATGACGCAACCCAGCTCAGGAGGAGCTCGATGAAGATATTGTCCTTTATGTTGTTTCGTTCTAGTTGATCAGTAGTGGAGCCCAGTTGGGGTCGATCGGGGACCTTTGTCGCATTTGGGGTTCTTCTTTAATTTTGGTTCCATAGTCGGACCATGAGTGTATTTGGTTGATGTAATGCTTTATTCATGTAATTGTGTGAAGTGGTGATTGTAAGCCAACTATGTATCTTTCCCCCCTTATTGTATTACATGGGTTGTGTGAAGATTACCTCACTTGCGACATATGCCTTCAATGCGATTATGCCTCTAAGTCGTGCCTCGACACGTGGGAGATATAGTCGCATCGAGGGCGTTACAAAGGCCCAAATAAAAAATTGAGAGAAAAAGAGATAAGGGACAATGTTACTATCCTTTTCCCACACTTGTGCTTCAAATTAGCACCATGATCTTCACGATAGAGAGTCTCTTATTTTGTCACTTTCATATACTAGTGGGAATTTTTTATTATAGAACTTGGATTGTATATTTCAATGATGGGCTTCCTCAAATGCCCTAGGTCTTCGTGAGCAAGCAAGTTGGATGTACACCCACTTAGTTTCTTTGATGAGCTTTCATATATTTATAGCTCTAGTGCATCCGTTGCATGGCATCCCTACTCCTTTCATTGACATCAATCGGTGGGCATCTCCATAGGCCATTGATTAGCCGCGCCAATGTGAGACTTTCTCCTTTTTGCCTTCTCACACAACCTCAATCATTATATTTTATTCCACCCATAGTGCTATGTCCATGGCTCGCGCTCATATATTGCGTAAAAGTTGAAAGAGTTTGAAAAGTCTAAGTATGAAACAATTGCTTGGCTTGTCATCTGGGTTATGCATGATGAGAGCATTTTGTGTGACGAAAACGAAGCATGGCCAAACTATATGATTTTGTAGGGATAAGCTTTCTTTGGCTATGTTATTTTGATAAGACATAATTACTTGGTTAGCATGCTTGAAGTATTATTATTTTTATTTCAACATTAAACTTTTATCTTGAATCTTTCGAATCTGGACATTCATGCCACAACAAAGAAAATTACATTGAAGAATATGCTAGAAAGCATTCCACATCAAAAATTAAGTTTTTCTATCATTTACCTACTCGAGGACGAGCATGAATTAAGCTTGGGGATGCTTGATACGTCTTCAACGTATCTATAATTTTTTTATTGTTCCATGCTATTATATATTCTATTTTGGATGTTTAATGGGATTTATTATACACTTTTATATTATTTTTGGGACTAACCTATTAACCGAAGGCCCAACGCAAATTGTTTTTTTGCCTATTTCAGTGTTTCGCAGAAAAGGAATATCAAACGGAGTCCAAACGGAATGAAACCTTCGGGAGCGCGATTTTTGGAACAAACGTGATCCGGAGGACTTGGAGTAGACGTCAAGCAACCAACGAGGTGGCCACGAGGCAGGGGGCGCGCCTACCCCCTGGGCACGCCTTCCCCCTCGTGGGCCCCTTGTGGCTCTACCGACCTACTTCTTCCTCCTATATATACACATATACCCTGAAAACATCCAGGAGCACCACAAAAACCTATTTACACCGCCGCAACCTTCTGTACCCAAGAGATCCCATCTTGGGGCCTTTTTCGGAGCTCCGCCGGAGCGGGCATCGATCACGGAGGGCCTCTACATCAACTCCATGGCCCCTCCAATGATGTGTGAGTAGTTTACCTCAGACCTTCGGGTCCATAGTTATTAGCTAGATGGCTTCTTCTCTCTCTTTGGATCTCAATACAAAGTTCTCCTCGATCTTCTTGGAAATCTATTCAATGTAACTCTTTTTGCGGTGTGTTTGTCGAGATCCAATGAATTGTTGGTTTATGATCAGGATTATATATGAACAATATTTGAATCTCCTCTGAATTCTTTTATGTATGATTTGTTATCTTTGCAAGTCTCTTCGAATTATCAGTTTGGTTTTGCCTACTAGATTGATCTTTCTTGCAATGGGAGAAGTGCTCAGCTTTGGGTTCAATCTTGCGTTGCTCGATCCCAGTGACAGAAAGGGAAACGTCACGTATTGTATTGTTGCCATCGAGTATAAAAATATGGGGTTTATATCATATTGCTTGAGTTTATCCCTCTACATCATGTCAGCTTACCTAATGCATTACTCTGTTCTTATGAACTTAATACTCTAGATGCATGCTGGATAGCGATCGATGTGTGGAGTAATAGTAGTAGATGCAGGCAGGAGTCGGTCTACTTCTCACGGATGTGATGCCTATATACATGATCATGCCTAGATATTCTCATAATTATTCGCTTTTCTATCAATTGCTCGACAGTAATTTGTTCACCCACCGTAATACTTATGCTATCTTGAGAGAAACCACTAGTGAAACCTATGGCCCCCGGGTCTATTCTCCATTATATTAATCTCCCGTCAACAAGTTATTTCTGGCACAGTTTATTTTGCAATTTTTACTTTTAATCTTTATTACAAAAATACCAAAAATATTATCTTGCCATCTCTATCAGATCTCACTCTCGTAAGTGACCGTGAAGGGATTGACAACCCCTTCATCGCATTGGTTGCGAGGTTCTTATTTGTTTGTGTAGGTATGAGGGACTTGCGTGTGGCCTCCTACTGGATTGATACCTTGGTTCGCAAAAACTGTGGGAAATACTTACGCTACTTTGCACATCACCCTTTCCCCTTCAAGGGAAAACCAACGTAGTGCTCAAGAGGTAGCAGCCGGCAGTTCGAATTCTGGGCTAGAAAAGGAGCAAATATTAGAGACCTATTCTGCACAACTCCAAAAGTCCTGAAACTTCACGGGAGAATGTTTCAGAATATATAAAAAATATTGGGGGAAGGAAGCACCAGAGGGGGGCCACCCGCCATCCACGAGGGTGGGGCGCACCCTACCCCCCTGGGCGCGCCCCTGCCTCGTGGGCCCCCTGGCAGGCCTCCGGTGCCCATCTTCTGCTATATGAGGTCTTTCATCCGAGAAAAAAAATCATAATCAAGCTTTCGGGACGAAAATCCGCCGCCACGAGGCAAAACCTTGGCGGAACCAATCTAGGGCTCTGGCGGAGCTGTTCTGCCGGGGAAACTCCCTCCGGGAGAGCGAAATCTTCACCATCGTCATCATCATCGATCCTCTCATTGGGAGGGGGTCAATCTCCATAAACATCTTTACCAGCACTGAGGGAGTCCTGGATTAGGGGGTGTTCGGGTAGCCGGACTATACCTTCGGCCGGACTCCTGGACTATGAAGATACAAGATTGAAGACTTCGTCTCGTGTCCGGATGGGACTTTCCTTGGCGTGGAAGGCAAGCTTGGCGATGCGAATATTCAAGATCTCCTACCCTTGTAACCGACTCTATGTAACCCTAACCCTATCCGGTGTCTATATAAACCGGAGGGTTGTTGTCCATAGGCAATCAACTCCATATACAACAATCATACCATAGGCTAGCTTTTAGGGTTTAGCCTCCTTGATCTCGTGGTAGATCTACTCTTGTACTACCCATATCATCAATATTAATCAAGCAGGAGTAGGGTATTACCTCCATCGAGAGGGCCCGAACCTGGGTAAAAACATCGTGTCCCTTGTCTCCTGTTACCATCCGGCCTTGACGCACAGTTCGGGACCCCTACCCGAGATCCGCTGGTTTTGACACCGACATTGGTGCTTTCATTGAGAGTTCCTCTGTGCCGTCGCCTTCAGGCCCGATGTCTCCTTCGATCATCAACAACGATGCGGTCCAGGGTGAGACTTTTCTCCCCAGACAGATCTTCGTCTTCAGCGGCTTTGCTCTGCGGGCCAATTCGCTCGGCCACCTTGAGAAGACCGAAAGCTACGCCCCTGGCCATCAGGTCAGGTTTGGAAGCCTAAACTACACGGTCGACATCCGCGGGGACCTGATCTTCGACGGATTGAAGCCACAGCCAGCCCGCCGCATTGTCTCGATGGGCATGATCTAGCTCTGCCGCCGAACAGCACTTTGGAGGCCGCACACGCACCGGCTCCGACCATCGATTCGGAGCCTACTGCGCCGATCGAGGATCAGCGGTTGGACGCTGCCTCAGGGGCTGTGATCTCAGAGGCGATTGAGCCGAACTCCATCCCCGCACTCTACACGACCCGTGACTCCGAGGATCCGGACTCCTCCCCGGACTCCGAACCCCCCGCGCCCCTGCGATCGAATCCGATTGGGCGCCGATAATGGAGTTCACCGCCGCAGACATCTTTCAGCACTCGCCTTTTGGCGTCATCCTGAATTCTCTTAAGTCTCTCTCTTTATCAGGAGAGCGCTGGCCGGATTACGGTCAGCGAGGATGGGATACGGACGATGAAGAAACTCAAAACCCACCCACCACCCACTTGGTAGCCACTGTCGACAATTTAAACGACGTGCTCAACTTCGACTCCGGAGACATCGACAACATGGATGACGATGCAGGAGATACCGACGAACCAACGCCCATAGGGCATTGGACAGCCAACCCATCTCACGATGTGTACATGGTGGATACCCCTAAAGGAAGCGACAACGAGGAAAAAGGGGAAGGGACAAGAGATCGACCCCCCGAAAAGCAATCAAAGAGTCGGCATAAACGCCAACCCAAGCCCCGCCTCGACAAAAACCCAGCCATAGAGGAGGACGAGCCGGTAGACAACGAGTAGGCCTTAGAGAAACCGTCCGAACAAGGCAACACGGATAGAGAAACCGAACATCCCTCCCCCGGCGAAAATGGCATTCTGAACGATCTCACGCCGGATAAACCTATGGAGGAGAAGAATCTCCACGAGAGGCTCATTGCAACTGCACGCAGCCTAAAAAAGCAGAAGCGGAAGCTAAAAACAGCGGAAGATGCACTCCGGATTAGATGGAGCAAGGTAATCAATACCGCAGATAAATACGGCGACAGTCGCCGCACGAAAAGCTATCCGAAAAGAAAGCTACTGCCTGAATTCGACGAAGAGGCCCTAGAGCCCTTGCATTCAAAAAATGAGAAAGCCACACGGTCGGATAGACGACCCCATAAAGCGGCAAGCGGCGCCGCACTTAAATCGGCATGCGACCCACCTAAGGATCGGCATCATGGCCTAGTTAGGTCCATTTATGGCCCAAGAAAGCAAGCTCTCGTAAGCAATGCAATAAAGCCATCATCAGAATCCGGCACACCCAAATACAGGGGCGCCGCACACCCCCTATGTTTCACTGATGAGGTCCTGGACTATGAATTTCCAGAGGGATTCAAACCCGTCAACATAGAGGCATATGATGGAACAACAGACCCTGGAGTCTGGATCGAGGACTATATCCTCCACATACACATGGCTAGAGGAGATGATCTCCATGCCATAAAATATTTACCCCTTAAGCTTAAAGGGCCAGCCCGGCATTGGCTTAAAAGCCTTCCTGAAAACACAATTGGAAGTTGGGAAGAGCTCGAGGATGCTTTCCGAGCAAATTTTCAAGGGACCTATGTCCGCCCTCCGGATGCAGACGATCTTAGTCACATAACTCAACAACCCGGAGAATCAGCTCGGCAGTTCTAGAATAGATTCCTCACTAAAAAGAATCAGATAGTCGACTGTCTGGATGCCGAAGCCCTAGCAGCTTTCAGGCATAACGTCTGAGACGAATTGCTCGCCAGACACCTCGGCCAAGAAAAGCCAAGAACAATGGCCGCACTAACAAGCCTCATGACCCGCTTTTTTGCAGGAAAGGACAGCTGGTTGGCAAGGTGCAGCCCCAGCAACCCAAGTACATCCAAAACTAGGGATGCAAACGGAAAACCGCGACGCAACAAGGACCATCGCCGGACTCAGGAAAAAAGTCCGAAGAGCACGGCAGTCAATGCTGGATTCAAAGGTTCACGACAAAATCAGACAAAACCACCCCTCCAGGATAACAGGGACGATCCATCCAACTTAAATAAAATCCTGGACAGGATATGTCAGATACACAGTACTCCCGGGAAGCTTGCTAACCATACCCACAGAGATTGTTGGGTTTTCAAACAATCTGGCAGACTCAATGCCGAACACAAGGGGCTCGACACACCAAGCGAAGACGAGGACGAACCCCAAAAGCAGAGCACCAGGAAACAAAAGAACTTCCCACAAGAAGTAAAAACAGTGAACTTACTTCACATAACAAAATGTGCGGCGCCCATAAAGGTACGCACCACACGACCTATCCCCAAAGGGTCCCGCCACTGGTTGTCAAAACCAATCATCTTCGATCAGCTAGATTATTCTAGAAATATCAAGAATGCAGGCTGGACTACCTTGATACTCGATCCAATAATTGGCGGACTCCGGTTTTCAAATGTCCTTATGGACGGCGGCAGTGGACTAAACCTGATATATTAGGATACAATCCATCACATGGGGATAAACCCAGCAAGAATCCGTCGCAGCAAAACCCCCTTTCAAGGGGTAACACCTGGTCCGGAGACCCATTGTATGGGTTTGCTCCGGCTCGAAGTTATAATCAGCTCTGCCGATAACTTCCGCCGTGAAAAGCTGACCTTCCATATCGTCCCGTTCTCAAGTCGCTATCAAGCACTCCTGGGACGCGAAGCTTTCGCCCGCTTTAACGCAATACCGCATTATACATCTCTCACGCTTAAGATGCCCGGTCCACGAGGCATCATCTCTTTGAAGGGGAAGCACTAAAGTGCGCCTCCCCAAGCGGAGGACTGTGTGGCTGCTTTGACAGCCCCACAGTAAAATGGCCTCACCGGCCAAAAAAAACTTTGAAATAGGTCATTTAAGACCACGAACGCGGATAGACGAGTTCGGGACAAAATCATCATTGATGCAGGCTTAGTGGCCATATACCCCCACTAGGGGCTCCATGCATATACAATAAGAGACAATAAAGCTCAATTTTATTTATTTTACTTTACACTTTGTTTATTTTAAACTTTTGTTCGGCACGACCCGTTTTCAACTCAGTTCCTCTCTTTTACAGATGAACGTCGTGCGGCGCCTGTCCAGGATACGGCACAACGGAGACACAAGCGCAGACGTGCAGTAGGGACCCGTCCTAAAGGATTCTTTTTATATTAAGACCCTGCATAAACCTTTTTTTACTGTCTCTTATTGATACACCTCCCCTGGTTTTTTCTGATATAACCAAAGGAGGAGGCTGGCGTCTTGGCATGTGGCCACGTCAGAATTTTCGCACGTACCTGGACACTAGGGGCTTTTTTTAATAAAAGAGTGTTGTTTCGCCCGCACTCATAAAGACCGAACACCTTAGGGAGTGTTCGGCGTCGCGAGTTTTGGCATTATATGCATCAGCTCCGAATCATGTCTTTGGTGAAATGTTGGGTTGCCCGGCTCCTGAGTTCGGCTACCTTACATTCCGCTCTATCGGCTAAGGTAGCACTAGGAGAACTACTGCGATTGTGCCCTGGTTCGGCCAGGCGAGCACCTCAGTAGAGAAAGCCGAAAACTGAATGTCATGAGGTAGCGTGAGACTGGTCAGCCACTCGATGACCCATCGGAATCTATCGGTTTCCTCCTCTTTAACGAAGGGCCGCTTCCCGGTCAGGCACATACGCGCCCCAAATTCGGGCGAGCGCAGTCGCCACCAAGAGACTACCTAAATAGTCTCACTGTCAAGCTCCTATGGCTAAGTGAAAGTGTTAAAGCATTATAGTCCGGTTGCTTGGCCCGCTGCGCTATCACCTCCTTTGTAGGACCAAGACGTTGGGTTAAGTGTGAAAATGCGTCTTTTGCGAGCACCCCCGCACTATGTGCATGGGGGCTGAAGCCAACGACTGCCATCTTTCAGATTATATATATATATACCTTAAAACGGCCGCACAGGAGGTGTTCCCAATACTTGAAGGCGCAAGTATAAAAAGGCCACTACAGTTTATCAAAACATTACTTTATAATTACATATGCTATCATAACATAGCATCTTTCGAGCACTGCATCTCTATCACACGAGCGCCTTCAAGGACTTCCTGAAAATAGTGCTCGGAGGGTACTCGGCTTTTTTCCGAATCTCGTGATGCAACAACGGTGGTCTCCATCTCTGCCCAGTATGTCTTGACACGGGCAAGAGCCATCCTTGCGCCCTCTATGCATGCTGACCTCTTCATTGCAGTAATACGCGGCACCGCGTCAAGGAATTGCTGCACCAAGCCGAAATAACTCTTCGGCTCTGATCTCCCCGGCCACAGATGACCCATGACGTACTTCATGGCAAGTTCGGACAACCTATTCAGTTCGGCCCATTGAGCCAAACGATCGTCCACTGACAGTGGACGCTCTGGATTATGAAACTCCGACCAGAAAAGCTTTTCCACTTCACGATCTTTCTGATCTCGAAAGTGTTCGGTCGCATCAGCAGCACTCGCTGCCAAATCCAGATAGGTATCCTCCACACTCCACATCCGGTCCAACGGAGCAAACTTCGGATCGCAAAATTTCCTTCGCAGCATAAAGGGCTTTCCAGCCGCAATCTGTTCGGCCTGACGCAGCTCCTCCTTCGCAGCTCTCATCGCAGAGTGCGCGTCCTTGGCATCAGCAACGGCCTTCTCTCAGTCCGTCTGTTTCGCCTGGTCTTCTTTCTCAAGAAGCCTGCAATGGTCTGCAGCACTCTTTAATTTTTCGGCCATCTCGGCCATCTCTTCCTTGCTTCGGCAATGAGCAGCCTGTTCAGCTCTCAGCTCTTCAAGGGCTTTCTTGGCAGCCACATCACTTTCTCTGGCTTGTTCTTTAGCTCGGGCAAGTTCTGCCCTAAGACTCTCCACGGCGGCCGCACCATCTGCGTCAAGCACACACATTGTAAGACACAGCCATAAAACTGTTCCTACCTGATGCCGCCCGAGAAATTACATACCTTGAGCCTCATCAAGCCGCTTATTCACAAGCATGATGTCGGCATCTGCCATGTCTAGTTGCCGCTTTAGTTCGGCAAAATCTTCAGTTCGGCTCGATTCCGGACACCCCACCGCCTACATTCAAAGGCGACATCTTAGACCTAGGATTATGATCCTCCGCGTGCCATCATTTCTTGATGACGCGCAGAGTCTTAGGGGCTACTATCTACACAGGGCGCATCTTATTTATGCGCAACTGACAAAAGTATACATTATCTAATGTACCTCGAAACCCGTCAGTAAACTTTTGGCGGCCTCATGCAATCCACTCCCTGCGGATGAAATCCTCTCAATAACCGTGC
Organism: Triticum monococcum; assembly: GCA_034509565.1. NCBI lineage: Eukaryota > Viridiplantae > Streptophyta > Magnoliopsida > Poales > Poaceae > Triticum > Triticum monococcum. The sequence goes on from CM067846.1 coordinate 504,716,617, forward strand.
CCATCAATGCGCGGTGCTCCTCTGAGATAGAAGCTCGCCCCAGTAGAATCTTTAGCTCCTCCGGCCGAGCACCAGACGGTGCCGGGCTCATCCCATGACCTCTTTCGAAGGCCGGACGTGGAGAACCTCGGGGGGCCACATATCTACCTTCCGCCCCTGCCGGATTCGGAGAAACCCTCCGCGACGACACCTTAGGGTCGCCCGCCTCGCTAGGCGGCACGGCAAGGGGAGGCGTCCCGCTCTCCATCATCTCGAAGGAGATCCCCCAAAGACGAGCTCTGCTGAGAAGGGCTGAGGTCCGAGCTACAAGGTAAATGTTCGGTTAATCTTCTCAGATATAAATTAAGGATTTCCCTCATCCCTCAAAAGGAAAATCTTTCTCTACTTACGGCTCGCTGGAGGGCTGATCCCCTTGAGGGCGTAGTCCGGCCGAGGAACTCCCCGGCGTCAGACCCTCCGACGAGGTTTTTCTCCCCCGCTTCGAGGCCATGGTTTCCGGGTCGTCAGAGGCGGCTCTCCTCTTCCCCTTAGGAGAGGAATTGTTGGTTCCTCCCTTCGGAGCAGCCTCCTTCGAGGAGGCCATAGTTTCCTTGTCCTCCCCCTTACTTCCCTCCAAAGGCATTATCTCCAGCATCCTGACTAGCACGGGATCCGGCCTGGTTTCGGGAAGGGGAGCCGGACACCTGATCAGCTTTGCCTTCGCTATCCACTCATGTTTAAAAGGACGGTTCTTTTAGGGGCAAGTTTATAACAATTATACGGATAGAAGGTCCGGGCACAAGGTTGCTTACTTGAGTATCCGGGCGATTGCAGCTTAGGCCTGCGTCCTCGGTTAAATCCGGACACATCTCTTGTGATCCGAAGAACAGTTTATACATCTCCACGGGCATTGCGCCCATAAAGTTCTGGAGAGCTCGCGGTCCCTTCGGATTAAACTCCCACGGGCGAAGGGGGCGACGTTTGCCGGGCAATATTCGGTGAATCAGCATGACCTGCGTCACCTTGACCAGGCTGAGGTCTCCTTCCAAGAGATCCTTAATGCGGCCCTGTAACAAGGGCACGTCTTTGGGTAAACCCCAATTTAACCCTCTGTTAACCCATGACGCTAGCCGTGGTGGGGGACCCGAGTGAAAGGCAGGAAGCGCCACCCACTTGGCGCTCCCAGGAGTGGTGATATAAAACGACTCTCGTTGCCATAAGCTTAGCTCCTCTTGAAAAGAGCCCTCGGGCCATGGAGCATCAGCATTTTTGCTTATAACAGCGCATCCGCACTCAGCGTACCGTCCCTTGATCATCTTCAGCTCCACTTTGAAAGTCTTGAGCCATAATCCGAAGTGAGGGGTAACACGTAGGAATGCTTCGCATACAACGATAAATGAGGAGATATGGAGGATGGACTCCGGAGCTAAGTCGTGAAATTCCAGCCCATAATAAAACAGCAGTCCCCTCACAAACGGATCCATCGGGAAGCCCAACCCCCGAAGGTAGTGAGACACAAACACTACGCTCTCACCAGACTGGGGATTGGGGATAGCCTGCCCTTGAGCAGGCAACCTGTGCGAAATTTCGGCTGTCAAGAACTTAGCCTCTCTCAACTTTAGCACATCCTCCTCTGTGACGGAGGAGGGCATCCATCGGCCTTGAAGGTCAGAACCGGACATTGTCGAAGGTCCAAAGCGCCTGGAATCTGGAGCCTAGGGTGTTGGAACTCGAGGCGACGGGCGAACTCGCTTGAGGTTGAAAAAAAGGAGTAAGGCCCTGGTCTCTTTATAAGAGGTTGAATACCAGGAGCCCTCCCCGTAACCATTTGGGACTCGCCTTTAATCGAGAAAACATGCTAACGGGCACGATTGGGTTACCCACGTCCGTATTGATGAGAATCCCGTAAAAGGGGGGGCACACGATCTCTGCTTTGACAAGACGTGCCAAGGGAACTGCCTCGCAAAACACGCTGAGGTGGAAAGATGAAATCGATTCGACTAAAGGACTTGGCTGTAGTGTGATGACGCACTGCGGAATACATGAGCAGATTTGATTTGTGTTAATATTATTCTCTCTACGGCAATATGTGGAATCTTATTTTGCAGAACCGGACACTACTCTTGGTGTTTATAATCTTCTATGAAGGACTTGGAGGAGGAACCCGCCTTGCAATGCCGAAGACAATTTGCGCGCTGGACTCGTCGTCATTGAAGCCTGGTTCAGGGGCTACTGAGGGAGTCCTGGATTAGGGGGTGTTGGGTAGCCGGACTATACCTTTGGCCGGACTCCTGGACTATGAAGATACAAGATTGAAGACTTTGTCCCGTGTGCGGATGGGACTTTCCTGGGCGTGGAAGGCAAGCTTGGTGATGCAGATATTCAAGATCTCCTACCCTTGTAACCGACTCTATGTAACCCTAACCCTATCCGGTGTCTATATAAACCGGAGGGTTGTAGTCCGTAGGCAATCAACTCCATATACAACAATCATACCATAGGCTAGCTTTTAGGGTTTAGCCTCCTTGATCTCATGGTAGATCTACTCTTGTACTACCCATATCATCAATATTAATCAAGCAGGAGTAGGGTATTACCTCCATCGAGAGGGCCTGAACCTGGGTACAAACATCGTGTCCCTTGTCTCCTATTACCATCCGGCCTTGACGCATAGTTCGGGACCCCTACCCAAGATCCGCCGGTATTGACACCGACAAGCACCATCTCATCTCAAACCCTAGTTCATCTCTTGTATCCAATCTTTGTCCCAAAACCTCAGATTGGTACCTGTGGGTTGCTAGTAGTGTTGATTACTCCTTGTAGTTGATGCTAGTTGGTTTATTCGGCGGAAGATCATATGTTCAGATCCTTTATGCATATTAATACCTCTATGATTATGAACATGAATATGATTTGTGAGTAGTTACGTTTGTTCCTGAGGGCATGGGAGAAGTCTTGCTATAAGTAGTCATGTGAATTTGGTATTCGTTCGATATTTTGATGAGATGTATGTTGTCTCTCCTCTAGTGGTGTCATGTGAACGTCGACTACATGACACTTCACCTTTATTTGGGACTAGAGGAAGGCATTGGGAAGTAATAAGTAGATGATGGGTTGCTAGAGTGACAGAAGCTTAAACCCTAGTTTATGAGTTGCTTCGTAAGGGGCTGATTTGGATACATATGTTTCATGCTATGGTTAGTGTCGTGGAATTGTCACGGCAGATGTCCTTAGTGTCAGGACTTAGTTGCAAGGCCAACGCATCTATGTGGTAGCTTGAGAGGGGTTGAGCGGAATCGAGAGACGCAACACAAGACAAGGGTTTAGACAACTTCGGGCCCCAGGAAACATCATCCGGTAACAACCCTACATGCCATTTGAGGCTAGATCTCATTATCATCACGAGGGAGTCGCCGTAAACCGGCTCTCCTCTAGTTGTGTCTAGCCCTAGAGATTGTTTCTTGCTTGTCCCCCTTTGAGGAGCCCTGCCCCTCCTTGTATATGTTGAAGAGGCGGGTTACATGTGGCGTCCAACTCGGACTTTAACTTAAACTATTTTGACTTCCCTTCTTGGGCTTCTTAACGTCTACCGGTTTAACATTGTCTGCCGGTTTAACATTGTCTGCCTTGACTCTCTGTCTTAACTCTCCGCCGGTTTACCATCCGCCGGTTTACCAATTCCCAGCCGGTTTACAACTCCAGTCGGGTCATACCGCGGGGTATATCCCCGACATTAGCCCCAGTTTAATTTGGATTTATCCATGTTAAACTGATCTTGATTATCCTTAAGTCCTTGTCACTTCCTTTTTCTATAAAATCCGAGTCAATAGACCAGCTTCATAATCAATTTGCTCACATCGGTTTGTCATAGAGAAATATTGTGAAGAATAACTCCTTTGACTTCAGCTCCCAATGCTTAACAAAAATATTGGCCTTTGAAATACTGATTTGATCTTCAGCCAGTTTAAGAATGTAGAACTTGCCGGTTTGAGAATGTAGAACTGTGCCGGTTTAAGACTTGAACTTGCCGGTTTATCATTGCTAGTTTACAAATATTGATGGCACCAGGTCATAATTGTAGTTAACACGAAGCTTGAAAATATACCTCTTATATGCCTATCACTTGTAGCCCCCAAGTCTTTAAGAAGGTAGCATAGCAACAGCTTAAGACTTGCTTCAATATGAATATCACAATCTTGAAGAAATCCAGGTTGTTCATCAATCACTAGTCAAAATTGAGTATTCTACATATGTAGCCCCCAAGTGCCGGGTTGTCATGCTGGCAGCAACCTGGGACTTGAAATTGCCTTATTCTCATAACAACTTCAACCAGTGTAGCCCCCAAGGGCCGGGTCATTATGCAATAATGAGTAGGGACTTTGTAAATATAAGCTTGTAAACTTTGATCATCAACGTGTAGCCCCCAAGGGTCGGCTCAGTCAGATAATATTGAGCTGGGACTTTGATATATTCTTCAATGAAAATAACATCATATGATGTAACCCCCATCATGGGGCTTGAATTCACGTCCACAAGGTTAAGAGCCTTGTGCTTTACCAACTGAGCAGTGGACCCTTCAATGTAATGGATAAAAAGCTTTGTACCTTAAATTGTTGACAGAGGCAATTGGTAGCCCCCAAGGGCCGGCTCATTACCATGTGATGAGTCGGGTCTTCAATAAGGTGAGCAAAAAAATGACTTTGCATTAGCCCCCAAGTGTCATGGTGCATGCTTGCAGCGACATGAGACTTGTGTATTTATTGTAATTTCAACTCAAATAATGTAGCCCCCAAGTGCCGGGTCATAAGCCTGCAGCAACTCGGGACTATTCCTTCAATTGTAGAATAAATCATATCTATTGATAATATGATAATCATTTGTGCTAAAGCGACTTTGAAAACCTTAATCATAATACTGGTTATTAATAACCATAATAAAAATCCAGCCATGTTGGCTATTTGAATAATATACCCAGTGATTTATAAGCGCAAAATTCCAATGGCGCAATCCAAATATATACTGGCGACTTATAGCCCAAAGCCAGGCTGGGTCAATAAACACCGGATTATAAGTGTGAAAGTGCAACTATTCCTGGGTGGTTTTGGTAATTCCCAACAACATATAGCTCATTGAGCTAACATTATTCCAAGATTAATATTTCAGGAAAAGCTCAATGAATGGCATGGCATGGATGAGGAAAGTGGATCCCTCAAAATTCTAAGGACAAAAGGTTTGGCTCAAGCTTCAAGATCAAGACTCTACATTTTATATTTTAGTGATCCAAGATCACATTGAGTCTATAGGAAAAGCCAATACTATCAAGGAGGGATGAGGTGTTGCTTAATGGCTTGCTTGCTCAAAGTGCTTAGTTATATGCTCCAAAACCCTCAAATACCTTCCCACATCGACATATGACCTAAACCAAAAGTCAAACTCAGCCCACTGATTCTTTCTATCCGGCGCCACTGAGTTTCAAATGTCATAGCCACTGCCACAAACCCTAGCAATTCGGTTTCACCGATAGGGATCTCGGTCTCACCGAGATGGGATTGTAATCTCTCAGTTTCCCTTCGTAACGTTTCGGTCTTACCGAGATGAGCGATTGGTCCCACCGAGATTGCAATGTAAACTCTCCGTTTCCCTTTTGTAACATTTCGGTCCCACCGAGATGAGCAAATCGGTCCCACCGAGTTTACCTGACCAACTCTCTAGTTAGCTTATTACCAAAATCGGTCCCACTGCGTTTGTGTAATCGGTCGCACCGAGATTACGTTATGCCCTAACCCTAACCATATCGGTCCTACCGAGTTGCATCTCAGTCCCACCAAAAATCCGAACGGTAACTAGGTTTGCTGAATCGGTCCGACTGAGTTTAACCGTTCGGTCCCACCGAGTTTGAAAAATTGTGTGTAACGGTTAGATTCTGTGTGGAGGCTATATATACCCCTCCACCCACTCTTCATTCGAGAAGAGAGCCATCAGAACATACCTACACTTCCAATACACATTTTCTGAGAGAGAACCACCTACACTTGTGTTGAGGTCAAGATATTCCATTCCAACCATATGAATCTTGATCTCTAGCCTTCCCCAAGTTGCTTTCCACTCAAATCTTCTTTCCACCAAATCCAAATCCTGTGAGAGAGAGTTGAGTGTTGGGGAGACTATCATTTGAAGCACAAGAGCAATGAGTTCATCATCAACACACCATTTGTTACTTCTTGGAGAGTGGTGTCTCCTAGATTGTCTAGGTGTCACTTGGGAGCCTCCGACAAGATTGTGGAGTTTAACCAAGGAGTTTGTAAGGGCAAGGAGATCGCCTACTTCATGAAGATCTACCGCTAGTGAGGCAAGTCCTTCGTGGGCGACGGCCATGATGGAATAGACAAGGTTGCTTCTTCGTGGACCCTTCGTGGGTGGAGCCCTCCGTGGACTTGCGCAACCGTTACACTCCGTGGGTTGAAGTCTCCATCAACGTGGATGTACGATTGCACCACCTATCGGAACCATGACAAAAACATCCGTGTCTCCAATTGCGTTTGAATCCTCCAAATCCTTCCCTTTACATTCTTGCAAGTTAAATGCTTTACTTTCCGCTGCTCATATACTATTTTGCATGCTTGCTTGAATTGTGTGGAGATTGCTTGACTTGTGCTAAGATAGCTAAAATCTGCCAATAACTAAAATTGGGAAAAGGCTAGATTTTTATTTGGTCAAGTAGTCTAATCACCCCCCTCTAGACATACTTTCGATCCTACAAGTGGTATCATAGCTTTGGTCTCCATTTGCTTTGATTTCCATATATTTTGGTGGTCATATCCTTGGTTTCACAACCTAGGAGAGTATGGCGTCTAGCGAGGTCATATCCTTACTTTGATGGTACTAATTTTGCTAGTTGGAAGCATAAGATGAAAATGCATATTCTTGGACATAACCCCGCCGTTTGGGCTATTGTGTGTGTTGGCTTGCAAGGTGAATTCTTTGATGGGAGAGAACCGGATCGTGAAGCTACCGCGGATGAGTTGAAGATGCTACAATACAATGCTCAAGCTTGTGATATCCTCTTCAACGGATTGTGCCCCGAAGAATTCAACAAAATCAGCCGTCTTGAGAATGCAAAGGAAATTTGGGATACTTTGATTGACATGCATGAAGGTACCGACACCGTCAAGGAATCCAAGTTGGATGTGCTTCAAAGTCAACTTGACAAGTTCAAAATGAAGGATGGTGAAGGTGTCGCTGAAATGTACTCTAGGCTTGCTCTTATCACAAATGAGATTGCCGGCTTAGGGAGTGAAGAGATGACCGATAGATTCATCATCAAGGAGATCCTAAGAGCGTTGGATGGAAAATATGATACCGTGTGCACGTTGATCCAAATGATGCCCAATTACAAAGATCTCAAGACAACGGAAGTCATCGGAAGAATTTTTGCTCATGAGATGTCACTCAAGGATAAAGAGGAACTTCACAACAAATCAAGTGGTGCTTACAAAGACTCATGTGAATCCCCCACATCATCGAGTGAGAAACAAACCTTCAATGAAGAATTGAGCTTAATGGTGAAGAACTTCAACAAGTTCTACAAGAGTAGAAGCAAAGAGAGAAGCTCCAAGTCAAGGTCCTACAATGACAAAAGATCTTCTAGTCGAGAGCGAAACTGCTACAATTGTGGAAGGCCCGGACACTATTCCAATGAGTGTACGCCCCCCTACAAGAGAAGAGAAGATTCTCCCAAAAGAAGAAGTAGAAGAGAAGAATCACCATCTAGAGAAAGAAGGAGTAGAGATGATCGTTATGAATGAAGACCCTCATGGAGAAGCAAGGATTTGGAAAGAAAGGACAAGTCATCAAGGAGCTACACAAAACGAAGACATCAAGCTCATGTTGGTGAATGGGTATCCGGCTCCGACTCCGACAACCACTCCGAGAGAAGCTATCACTCCGACTCTGAATATACTCAAGATGAAGGTGTTGCCGGTCTAGCACTTGTCACAACCAACTCCTATGGCATATTTGATTCACCAAATGAAGGAGTTGGAACATGCTTCATGGCTAAAGGCCCAAAGGTATCACACCCCGAGTATGTTGATTTCAATAGTGATGAAGATGACTTGTTAGGTGATGATGATTTACTTGTTGACAACTCTAGTGATGAATACTATGATGAAACGTCAATTAATCATGATAATCAAGATAAAACGAATGACAATGATAAGGAGAATATTTAGTCTCTAACTAAAGAACTAAACACTCTTAAGTTAGCTCATGAAACTATCTTAGGAGATCATCAAGAACTTTTAAGGACTCATGAGAAATTACGCTTTGAAAAGCTCAACCTTGAGCAATAGCATGAGTTCTTAAAAGCAATCAATGATGATCTTCGTAAGAAAAGTTCTTCTTACATTGCCAAGCATTTACTCTTATCCACTTACATGCCTCAAGTCAAGTCTAGTAACAAGAACAAGAAAGATTCTTCCTCTAGTAGTAACAATAATCATGCTAAATCTAATATTGTTGCTTCTAGTAGTTCTCTTGATTCCACTAATGATTCTCTTAGCCAAGTTACACTTGAGCAAGAAAATAGCTTATTGAAGGGAATTATAGAGAAAGGTGTTTACAAGAGCCTTGCCGGAAGTAAGCAATTCGAGGAAATTGTACGCAAGCAAGGAAGGCACCGGAAGAATCAAGGTGTTGGTTTTGAACGAAAGTTCAATGCTAATGGAGTTGAGTGGGAAGAAGATCAATACCCCAAGACGAAGTTTGTTCCTCAACAAGAGGAGTATGGTCCTACTTCTCTCAAAGGGACACAAGCTCAAGATGATCTTCCACCACAAGACCACAAGCAAAAAAGGCAAGGACAAGCTTCAAGAGGAAATTGATGCATTTGAAGAAGCTCCTAAGGCCTTGGTCAAGTTGGTTTCCAAGACTACTTCAAGTTCCACTTCATCAAGTACAACTACAACACCGAGGATTCCCATCAAGATGGTGTGGATCCCGAAGAAGAAGAACTAGAGAGTTCTTGAGGGTGACTCCGCCAACATACTTCACTCTTATCATCTTGGCAAGAACAAGTGCAATCAACTTCCACATCTTGCACTAGTTCAAGGAGTCACAAACCCTCTTGTTGGTAAGACAAGGGACAAGGTAACCTAAAAGCTTTCATAGACATCATCTTGTGTGTGCATCACTCTATGTCTATGGATATCCTTGTTTGTTCCTTGTGGGACTAACCCGTGTAGGTATTGAAAGTGCAACTCACTCCAATGGATAGCTCCAAATGATCTACATCAACATTGAGCATCCACATCTTCAACATCTACATGAAGTCGTCATCGACAAAACCCAAGGTTAGTTCATCCCTCTTAGGGGGGATCTCACATCTAGGGGGAGCTTTACTCTAAGAATTGAGCTAAAGCAACTCTAATGGTGTGAACACAACAATGCTTTATGTAAAAGTGGTAACCCCACTTGTGCTTAAACGATGAGTATGACCTATGATCAAATGTTCTCATTTGACTCCTAAGTCAATATACTCATATATAGATGACCTAGTCATCGCAAATTGTTTGATATATGCTAGAATTGGTTGTGCATGCTTTGCCACATATTTCAATTGCCATTTTATTGTGTGAGCATGTTGATTGCATATTTTACTCATTCAAGGACATCCACTTGTTGTTTTTCTTAATTGGTTTTCTTTTCTTTTGCCAAGTGGATGGACAAGAATGCCTAAGAACCCTCTCTAGCTATCTATGCTTTTCTCGTCTCAAACTCTATTCATGCTACATCACAATCAAGTCAGATTCGAACCACTCTGTGTGAGGAGCACTCGGAGTCCTCGATTCATCACAGACTTAAACTTCCAAAACTTCTTTGTGTGTTTCGGTCTGACCGATTCCTCCATTTCGGTCATACCGAGATCACTAAGTCGATCTAGGTTTTCAATCTCGGTGCAACCGATTTGAACTTTTCGGTCACACCGAGTTGCTGTAACTGTCAACAGTTATGCATCTCGGTGCCACCGAGTTGTTCCACTCGGTCACACCAACAGGGTCGGGCTATATATATTCACGGGCAAAATTTTGGAAATTTCTCCGAAACCCCTTCGCCCGCGCATAGCTCGCTCTGCCTCCTGGGTCTCCAGATCATCCTCCTCGTCGCCAGCCGCTTCCTGTCGCTGGTCTCCGCCGCCGTCAACGGAATTCTTCCCCGCCGTTGCCGCCATAGCGAGTTCATCCCGGAACTAGGATATGGACTCGATCACAGTGCTATCCCCGTTCGATTCCTAGCACATTATGTTCATTATGATTCTTACCACAATTGAAACGCTTCTATCCAGTCAAAACACTCCATAGATTAGAGTTGAATCGAAAATTTAGGGTTAGGTTTCCGCCGAAACCATCTCGGACCCACTGGGTTGCAGAACTCGGTTCCACCGATTCGGCCAAGGCCATTGCACATGTGGTTCTCGGTCTGACCAAGAATTGCAAATCGGTGTGACCGAGTTCAGGACTTTGTGAAACCCTAGCAGTCTCGATGCCACCGAACTGTGACTCGGTCTGACCAAGTTCACTAGTTTAGGTTCAAACAGCTGCTTCGGTATCACCGAGTTTGCAAATCGGCTGATCCAAAATGCTTTCTGTGGAAAACTAAAACTAAGTTTTTGACTCATTCTTTTGCAAAAACCTCTGCATTTTGTGATGCTCATCCACTCTATCTCATCTATATCCATTCACAGGGTCTGCAGTTAGTGTTTGTAACATGTCTGACCAGAGTGACAGCCAAAACAGGTCAGAGGAGCAAGTTCACCTGAGTGAGGACACTAGTCCCTCTAGCAGTTCAGATGATGGTAGCAGGAGCACCCCAAGCAATTTGCCAAAGGCTGCCACTAGAGCAAGCAAGAAGAAAACTTCAGAGTCTGAGGATGAAGACTATGTGGCCACTGAGGATGAGGCCACATCAAAGAAGAAAGTGATTAAGAAGGAGTACAACTCAGCTGTAGTTAAGCCAGGGATGAAGATAAAAAGGCCAGTAGGAAGACAACCAATGTCTAAGGCCAGAGCATCCTCTCAAGGATCTTTGGAATCTCAACCCAAAGAGCCTGCTGCAGAAGGAAAGAAAAGGAAGGAAAGGGTTAAGAAGACCATGGCCAGAGTGATTGGAAAGGCTTCCATGATGGAAGAAGAAGAGGAAGAAGAGGTTGCTGCACCAGCACCTAAGGCCCAGAAGCTTATGGGTGATGCTATCAGGATAGGGGCTGCATCATCAAAGCCCAAAGAAGCACCCAAAGCTGCCTCCAAGCCCAAGACTGCACCAAAGAGAAATACCAGAAACATACCAGCTGCTGAGAAGAACAAGGCCCCAGTGCCTGAGACTGTTGCTGAAGAAGAAGATGAAGAGCATGTTCTGAGAAAATTGAAGCCAAAAATTCCAGACCATAATGATGCTCATCCAGTGGCTGAGAACATGAAGATCAGGAGAGACTCAGGACTGAGGAAATGGAGAGAGACAGATCCATATGCTACTAGGAGAAGGACTGTTGTTGATTACAGGTTCCACACAAAGGAACAACGGGATTTCTATGAGACAATTTTGTTGGACAAGAAGCCTATAGTGTGTGATATGAGGTGGGTCAACTGGACCTACATGAAGGAAAATGAGGAACACTATCCTGGTGTGTTTGACAGCTTCCGTGCTTGTGGAGTTGCAGACTTTGTTGGGCAGAAGCTCACAAAGTGGAATGAGGAGCTCATAATGCAATTCTACTCCATAGCACACTTCTATCCAGATGGCTGAATAGTTTGGATGTCTGAAGGTACGAGATACCAATCAACTATTGAGGAATGGGAAAATCTGATCAATGCCCCAAAGGAAAGTGAAGATGACTTGGATGTTTATGCCAAGAAAAAGATGGATCACAATTCTATGTCACAGATGTACAAGGAGATTCCTGAAGATGCTCTTGAGACTTTCAAGTTTGGGCCAGTCCATTTTCTTCTGTCAGGACTGCCAACGATCAACTGGATCCTAAGGCACACTCTTTTGCCCAAGTCAGGTGACCACAACATGATCAGAGGGCATGCAATTAACTTGCTACATATATTTGATGTGCCACAGAAGTTCAAGGTTATGAGCCTTATAGTTGAGACTATCAAGAGGACTACAGCTGACCAGAAAAAAGTTGTGGATATGCCCCACAGATCCAGGAGTTGATAAACTCAAAGATGGGCACATGCACATACTTGTTGGATAAGGAACACTTGCCTATCTATCCTGACTTCGAGGACAACCAAGTTGTGATGAATGAAGATGAACCCTCCTCAGTGCAAGCACAAGCAAAGAAGGAGAAGGCAAGGAAAGAGAAGGCTGCCAAGATGCCAACTCAAGAGGAGGCATCTGAGTACTTTTTGAAAAGCAAGTAGGACCAGCTTGGTTACTTGATAGCATCATCTCTGAGGATTGAGAAGGGGTTGGCCACCCTAACTCAAAACCACGAGAGCTTGGAAAGAATCGTGGAACAAAAATTCTATGATTTAGATGTCAAAGTAACTGAGATTCAGTCTGTTGTGGAGCAGCTACAGGATGACATGCAGGAGAGGAAGGGCAAGACAACCACTGATGCATTTTCTAGAGTGCCTCGAGCTTAGAGATCTGCTGCAGTGCCTGTTCCAGACACCAGAGCCACTTCATATGCACCAGCTATAGCTTCAGTGCCGCCAGCTCCAGCACCTACCCCAGCAGCTCCATCTACTTCGACTGAAGCCTTCGTCCTTGGAGTTCTCCGGACACCACCACCTGAAGACCAAGCCTGAGAGATGTTCTAGTGCTATGCATTTTCTATGAAGTTTTTGGTAGCTTGTTGCCAAAGGGGGAGAAAAATGTATAGATCATAGGCTTCAAGAGAGAGAGAGAGTTTGCTTTTGTTCTCTCTTGTCTTCTTGGTTGAACATTGTTTGTCTTTTGATTGCTTGAGATACTATGCCATTATCTGTGAGACATCGATGATCATGTGGTTGATCATAAGCTACACTTATGCTTGTTAGATGATATTATCTCACTTATCCTTATATGATCATTCACTTTGCTTGGTGATGAGTGCATGTATTTAATTCTTATCATTTTGAGCGCTCCACCAAGATGTATGTGACATGGAAGAGTAACTCATGATCCTAACTCATTGTGCATTTGTAGTCCAAAGAAAATCTTAAGATATGCACAAATTTAGGGGGAGCTCTTGCTTTTCACATACTTCTCAAAGCGACGATATCTTTCACTCTTATTATCATTTGTCGAAGCTTTGATCTATATGTTGTCATCAATTACCAAAAAGGGGGATATTGAAAGTGCAACTATCCCTGGGTGGTTTTGGTAATGCCAACAACATATAGCTCATTGAGCTAACATTATTCCAAGATTAATATTTTAGGAAAAGCTCAATGAATGGCATGGCATGGATGAGGAAAGTGGATCCCTCAAAATTCTAAGGACAAAAAGTTTGGCTCAAGCTTCAAGATCAAGACTCTACATTTTATATTTTAATGATCCAAGATCACATTGAGTCTATAGGAAAAGCCAATACTATCAAGGAGGGATGAGGTGTTGCTTAATGGCTTGCTTGCTCAAAGTGCTTAGTGATATGCTCCAAAACCCTCAACTACCTTCCCACATCCACATATGACCTAAACCAAAAGTCAAACTCAGCCCCACCGATTCTTTCTATCCGGCGCCACCGAGTTTCAAATGTCATAGCCACTGCCACAAACCCTAGCAATTCGGTTTCAGCGATAGGGATCTCGGTCTCACCGAGATGGGATCGTAATCTCTCTGTTTCCCTTCATAACGTTTTGGTCTTACCGAGATGAGCGATCGGTCCCACTGAGATTGCAATGTAAACTCTCTTTTTCCCTTTGTAACATTTCGGTCCCACCGAGATGAGCAAATCGATCCCACCGAGTTTACCTGACCAACTCTCTGGTTAGCTTATTACCAAAATTGGTCCCACCGAGTTTGTGTAATCGGTCACACCGAGATTACGTTATGCCCTAACCCTAACCATATCGGTCCTACCGAGTTGCATCTCAGTCGCACCGAAAATCCTAACGGTAACTAGGTTTGCTGAATCGGTCTGACCGAGTTTAACCATTCGGTCCCACCGAGTTTGGCAAATTGTGTGTAGCGGTTAGATTCTGTGTGGAGGCTATATATACCCCTCCACCCACTCTTCATTCGAGAAGAGAGCCATCAGAACATACCTACACTTCCAATACACATTTTCTAAAAGAGAACCACCTACACTTGTGTTGAGGTCAAGATATTCCATTCGAATCTTGATCTCTAGCCTTCCCCAAGTTGCTTTCCACTCAAATCTTCTTTCCACCAAATCCAAATCCTGTGAGAGAGAGTTGACTGTTGGGGAGACTATCATTTGAAGCACAAGACCAAGGAGTTCATCATCAACACACCATTTGTTACTTCTTGGAGAGTGGTGTTTCCTAGAGTGGCTAGGTGTCACTTGGGAGCCTCCGACAAGATTGTGGAGTTGAACCAAGGAGTTTGTAAGGGCAAGGAGATAGCCTACTTCGTGAAGATCTACCGCTAGTGAGGCAAGTCCTTCGTGGGCGACGGCCATGATGGAATAGACAAGGTTGCTTCTTCGTGGACCCTTCGTGGGTGGAGCCCTTCGTGGACTCGCGCAACCGTTACCCTCCGTGGGTTGAAGTCTCCATCAACGTGGATGTATGATAGCACCACCTATCAGAACCACGACAAAAACATCCGTGTCTCCAATTGCATTTGAATCCTCCAAACCCTTCCCTTTACATTCTTGCAAGTTGCATGCTTTACTTTCCGCTACTCATATACTCTTTTGCATGCTTGCTTGAATTGTGTGGAGATTGCTTGACTTGTGCTAAGATAGCTAAAATCTTCCAATAACTAAAATTGGGAAAAGGCTAGATTTTTATTTGGTCAAGTAGTCTAATCACCCCCCTCTAGACATACTTTCGATCCTACAAAGTGATTATGTACTAACAACTTGTAGTTGAAAGTCGAGTCGGGTTAACGAACACTGGGTTAATTTGATGACTGATAGTAATGCCGGGTCAATGGACATCGGTTCAACCTAAAATTTATCAAAAGAGAAAAATCTTGACAAAGGCAAATAAAACCGTGTAGTCGAGGCTTTTCAAGCGTTGCCAGGCCCAAATTCGAGGCTTTTCATGGGCTGCCAGGCCGCTGAGTTAAACCATTTGACAAAGCCTTTTAAGATGGGCCTCCAACTAACCAATCGTCGTTTTAACTTTGACAAGTTCAGGGTCTCAATGAGAGTAACTGTCAAACGTTCGGCGGGTCATGCCAGGATTACGTGGATAGGAGTGGCTTACTTGATGAAGGCAGGTTAACCCCGGGTTTTAGGTGAATACACCAGGCTTCCAAGCCGTGGGTCGATACCCAATTACAAGGGTCCTTTCAAGCTCTTTGCTACTTTACGCAAAGAGCCCCCAAGTAACTTTGTGAGCTGTGCTCAATGGGTGCCTATGTTCCATGTAATCAATAATATGATAAGCCAATAAGGCGGGATACCCATGTTTGAACCGTACATCATGGCAACAGGTCCTCTTCGGCAACTTTTAACTTTTTGCAAGAGATAAATTCTTCTTGCACCGGGATTTTAAACCAGATATTGAGAGCTTCAAAGCTTTGTGGGAGACAACCGTCCCATGAACCGGATTTTTAAACCGGAATCCTTCTTTTTAAGCCGGAAATTTTCTGACGGCCTTTAAATTTGCACCAATATGGTGTGTCCTCCGGAACCGGGTTATCATTCCCTCCAATGACCCGGAGTTCCCGATTCATGTCATTGTAGCCCCCAAGTCTCAAGATGACTCGAGGAGTTGGCTTGAGACTCTCCATATTTAACCGTGATATAAACCGGTATGAGTCATTCAACATCTTAGTGATATAACTTGCCCTGCACCGGAGAACTTGCAAGCCAGAGTAATTACTCTTTTAAAGAAAGCAATAAAAATATACTGGATGGATCTCACCTGATGTATTTATGATCCTCAGCGGTGTTCGTTAGTCAACCCAGCGCGTTGAATAGGCCGGACCGGAGGGCGGACAGTAGAACGACCGCAGCATCAGAGGCAGCACAGACAGATGAGTTAGCCGCGGTGTGGTAAGCCGGCGTAGACAAGCAAGTTGTCCTCTGCGTTGTAAACCGGTGTGGACACATGACCCGCCACAAGGGCAGATGAGCGAGTCGTTCGTGGTGTTGTAAGGCGGCACGGACGGACGAGTCGGCCATGACATTGTAAGCCGGTGCGGGAGTCCGTTGAGTAAGGACGACCACCTGTGCCAAATAATGTCGGCACGCTTCCATCTCCGTGGTATAATGCCATTTTGTAATGAATAATTGTCCTGCGTCAAGAAATATCACATGCCCAAGTAATTGTTCACACAAAAATATGTGCTATGAAAATAATCCGGACGGATATCACCTGATGTTTTTTTGCTTGGACAATGGATGATCCGTTCATCGCGACAGAGGCGGCTGAGGCAGACTGGTGGCTCAACATAGCCCCGGCGGCTCAACCTGGTAGAGGCGGCCCAACGCGGCCCGACGGCTCATTGTAACCCGTGTCAGGAGCGGCGGTTTGCGCACGTTTGTTCCTCGGGCAGTATGACACAGACAAACGCTGGTACAGAATGTTGCCAACTCGTGCTCCATATCTGCGGCATAAACACAGTTGTCCTACATATAAAACACACAGCAGGGCAGAGTAGTTGTTTGTCCAAAGAAATCATCATGTACTTAGCAAGAAATATATAGGACAAATATCACCTGATTTATTTAGGCGAAAGCTCCATACGCAGACCTTGTTTCCAAGTTCCCTTGGCCATTAAAATATTCGGCCCCTGTTGTTTTGTACTCAGCCAAATTCCTTGGTCCTCTGCTCCTTGCTGGTGTCCACACCCGTAGGCTATCCCGAGTAGAGGTAATAGTTGTACTGATGCTGGACTAGTACTGATAGCAATCTGACCAAGTGATTCCTTCTTGGTAGCGTAAAAGGCCCCTTCAAAACCTTCGAATCCAAATTTGATCACCAGCTCTTTAACGACCATGCACTGATGCTGCAAGCTGAACCGTTGCTCTTTGTTTTAAACAGCAGCGGGCGTGACGGCGCGAGGCAGGATCTGCTCCGGTAATGGAGGCAAGTCCGGCTATGGAAATTTCACTGGCAAAGGGGAAAACTGCCACGGCGGCTGAGACCTGCCGGCCACGGCAGAGGTGCAGCAGAAAGGCACCAGGGGCGAGCCGGCGACAGTGGCCCAGAGGCGAGTGGAGACCGTGGAGGCGGACGTTGTTGGGAAACGTAGTAATTTCAAAATTTTCCTATGCACACGCAAGATCATGGTGATGCATAGCAACGAGAGGGGAGAGTGTTGTCTACGTACCCTTGTAGACCGAAGCGGAAGCGTTGACGCAACGTAGAGGAAGTAGTCGTACGTCTTCCCGGTCCAACCGATCCAAGCACCGTTACTCCGGTACCTTCGAGTTCTTGACACACGTACAGTTCGATGACGCACCCCGGGCTCCGATCCAGCAAAGCTTCGGGGAGGAGTTTCGTCAGCACGACGGCGTGGTGACGATCTTGATGTTTAACCGTCGCAGGGCTTCGCCTAAGCACCGCTACAATATGATCGAGGTGTAATATCGTGGAGGGGGGCGCCGCACACGATTAAGGAACGATCACGAAGATCAACTTGTGTGTTCTAGGGTGCCCCCCTGCCCCCGTATATAAAGGAGCAAGGGGGAGGCCGGCCGGCCCTTGGGTGCGCCAAGGAGAGGGGGAGTCCTCCTCCTAGTGGGAGTAGGACTCCCCTTTCCTAGTCCAACTAGGAATAGGGAGGGGGAAGGAAAGAGAGGGAGAGGGAGAGGGAAAGAGGGGCCGTCCCCCCTCCTAGTCCTATTCGGACTCCCCATGAGGGGGGGGCGCGCCACCTCCTGGACTGCTGCCCTCTCTCTCCCCTCAGGCCCAATAGGGCCCATTACTTCCCCGGGGGGTTATGGTAACCCCTCCGGCACTCCGGTTTTATCCGAAATCACCCGGAACAATTCCGGTGTCCGAATATAGTTGTCCAATATATCGATCTTTATGTCTCGACCATTTCGAGACTCCTCGTCTTGTCGATGATCACATCCGGGACTCCGAACAACCTTCGGTACATCAAAATACATAAACTCATAATAACTGTCATCGTAACGTTAAGCATGCGGACCCTACGGTTCGAGAACAATGTAGACATGACCGAGATATGTCTCCGGTCAATAACCAATAGCGGGACCTAGATGCCCATATTGGATCCTACATATTCTACGAAGATATTTATCGGTCAGACCGCATAACAACATGCGTTGTTCCCTTTGTCATCGGTATGTTACTTGCCCGGGATTCGATCGTCGGTATCTAATACCTAGTTCAATCTCGTTATCGGCAAGTCTCTTTACTCGTTTCGTAATACATCATCTCACAACTAACACATTAGTTGTTATGCTTGCAAGGCTTATGTGATGTGCATTACCGAGAGGGCCCAGAGATACCTCTCCGACATTCGGAGTGACAAATCCTAATCTCGAAATACGCCAACCCAACAAGTACCTTTGGAGACACCTATAGAGCACTTTTATGATCACCCAGTTACGTTGTGATGTTTGGTAGCACACAAAGTGTTCCTCCGGTAAACGGGAGTTGCATAATCTCATAGTCGTAGGAACATGTATAAGTCATGAAGAAAGCAATAGCAACATACTAAACGATCGGGTGCTAAGCTAATGGAATGGGTCATGTCAATCAGATCATTCAACTAATGATGTGACCTTGTTAATCAAATAACAACTCTTTGTTCATGGTTAGGAAACATAACCATCTTTGATTAACGAGCTAGTCAAGTAGAGGCATACTAGTGACACTCTGTTTGTTTATATATTCACACATGTATTATGTTTCCGGTTAATACAATTCTAGCATGAATAATAAACATTTATCATGATATATGAGGAAATAAGTAATAACTTTATTATTGCCTCTAGGGCATATTTCCTTCAGTCTCCCACTTGCACTAGAGTGAATAATCTAGATTACACAGTAATGATTCTAACACCCATGGAGCCTTGGTGCTGATCATGTTTTGCTCGTGGAAGAGGCTTAGTCAACGGGTCTGCTACATTCAGATCTGTATGTATCTTGCAAATCTCTATGTCTCCCACCTGGACTAGATCCCGGATGGAATTGAAGCGTCTCTTGATGTGCTTGGTTCTTTTGTGAAATCTGGATTCCTTTGCCAAGGCAATTGCACCAGTATTGTCACAAAAGATTTTCATTGGATCCGATGCACTAGGTATGACACCTAGATCAGATATGAACTCCTTCATCCAGACTCCTTCGTTTGCTGCTTCCGAAGCAGCTATGTACTCCACTTCACATCTAGATCCCGCCACGACGCTTTGTTTAGAACTGCACCAACTGACAGCTCCACCGTTTAATGTAAACACGTATCCGGTTTGCGATTTAGAATCGTCCGGATCAGTGTCAAAGCTTGCATCAACGTAACCGTTTACAATGAGCTCTTTGTCACCTCCATATACGAGAAACATATCCTTAGTCCTTTTCAGGTACTTCAGGATGTTCTTGACCGCTGTCCAGTGATCCACTCCTGGATTACTTTGGTACCTCCCTGCTAAACTTATAGCAAGGCACATATCAGGTCTGGTACACAGCATTGCATACATGATAGAGCCTATGGCTGAAGCATAGGGAACATCTTTCATTTTCTCTCTATCTTCTGCAGTGGTCGGGCATTGAGTCTGACTCAACTTCACACCTTGTAACACAGGCAAGAACCCTTTCTTTGCTTGATCCATTTTGAACTTCTTCAAAATCTTGTCAAGGTATGTGCTTTGTGAAAGTCCAATTAAGCGTCTTGATCTATCTCTATAGATCTTTATGCCTAATATGTAAGCAGCTTCACCAAGGTCTTTCATTGAAAAACTCTTATTCAAGTATCCCTTTATCCTATCCAGAAATTCTATATCATTTCCAATCAGTAATATGTCATCCACATATAATATCAGAACTGCTACAGAGCTCCCACTCACTTTCTTGTAAATACAAGCTTCTCCGAAAGTTTGTATAAAACCAAATGCTTTGATCACACTATCAAAGCGTTTATTCCAACTCCGAGAGGCTTGCACCAGTCCATAAATGGATCGCTGGAGCTTGCACACTTTGTTAGCTCCCTTTGGATCGACAAAACCTTCCGGTTGCATCATATACAACTCTTCTTCTAGAAATCCATTCAGGAATGCAGTTTTGACATCCATCTGCCAAATTTCATAATCATAAAATGCGGCAATTGCTAACATGATTCGGACAGACTTAAGCATCGCTACGGGTGAGAAAGTCTCATCGTAGTCAACCCCATGAACTTGTCGAAAACCTTTTGCGACAAGTCGAGCTTTGTAGACAGTAATATTACCGTCAGCGTCAGTCTTCTTCTTGAAGATCCATTTATTCTCAATTGCTTGCCAATCATCGGGCAAGTCAACCAAAGTCCATACTTTGTTCTCATACATGGATCCCATCTCAGATTTCATGGCTTCAAGCCATTTTGCGGAATCTGGGCTCACCATCGCTTCTTCATAGTTTGTAGGTTCATCATGATCTAGCAGCATGATTTCCACAACAGGATTACCGTACCACTCTGGCGCGTTTCTCACTCTGGTTGATCTACGAGGTTCAGTAGTATCTTGTCCTGAAGTTTCATGATCATTATCATTAGCTTCCTCACTAATTGATGTAGGTGTCGCAGAAACAGTTTTCTGTGATGTAATATCTTCCAATAAGGGAGCAGATACAGTTACCTCATCAAGTTCTACTTTCCTCCCACCCAAATCTTTCGAGAGAAACTCCTTCTCCAGAAAGTTTTCGAATTTAGCAACAAAAGTCTTGCCTTCGGATCTGTGATAGATGGTGTATCCAATAGTTTCCTTTGGATATCCTATGAAGACACATTTCTATGATTTGGGTTCGAGCTTATCAGGTTGAAGCTTTTTCACATAAGCATCGCAGCCCCAAACTTTCAGAAACGACAACTTTGGTTTCTTGCCAAACCATAGTTCATAAGGCGTCGTCTCAACGGATTTCGATGGTGCCCTATTCAACGTGAATGCGGCCATCTCTAAAGCATAACCCCAAAATGATAGCGGTAAATCTGTAAGAGACATCATAGATCGCACCATATCTAGTAAAGTACGATTACGATGTTCGGACGCACCATTACGCTGTGGTGTTCCAGGTGGCGTGAGTTGCGAAACTATTCCGCATTGCTTCAAATGTACACCAAACTCGTAACTCAAATATTCTCCTCCACGATCAGATCGTAGAAAATTTTATTTTCTTGTTACGATGATTTTCAACTTCACTCTGAAATTCTTTGAACTTTTCAAATGTTTCAGACTTATGTTTCATTAAGTAGATATACCCATATCTGCTTAAGTCACCTGTGAAGGTGAGAAAATAACGATATATCCGCCACGAGCCTCAATATTCATCGGACCACATACATCTGTATGTATGATTTCCAACAAATCTGTTGCTCTCTTCATAGTACCGGAGAACGGTGTTTTAGTCATCTTGCCTATGAGGCACGGTTCGCAAGTACCAAGTGATTCATAATCAAGTGGTTCCAAAAGTCCATCAGTATGGAGTTTCTTCATGCGCTTTACACCGATATGACCTAAGCGGCAGTGCCACAAATAAGTTGCACCATCATTATCAACTCTGCATCTTTTGGCTTCAACATTATGAATATGTGTATCACTACTATCGAGATTCAATAAGAATAGACCACTCTTCAAGGGTGCATGGCCATAAAAGATATTACTCATATAAATAGAACAACCATTATTCTCTGATTTAAATGAATAACCGTCTCGCATTAAACAAGATCCAGATATAATGTTCATGCTTAACGTTGGCACCAAATAACAATTATTTAGGTCTAATACTAATCCTGAAGGTAGATGTAGAGGTAGCGTGCTGATTGCGATCACATCGACTTTGGAACCGTTTCCCACGCGCAGCGTCACCTCATCCTTAGACAATCTTCGCTTAATGCGTAGTCCCTGTTTCGAGTTGCAAATATTAGCAACAGAACCAGTATCAAATACCCAGGTGCTACTGCGAGCATTAGTAAGGTACACATCAATAACATGTATATCACATATACCTTTATTCACCTTGCCATCCTTCTTATCCGCCAAATACTTGGGGCAGTTCCGTTTTCAGTGACCAGTCTGCTTG
This sequence comes from Triticum monococcum, assembly GCA_034509565.1. Classification (NCBI taxonomy): domain Eukaryota; kingdom Viridiplantae; phylum Streptophyta; class Magnoliopsida; order Poales; family Poaceae; genus Triticum; species Triticum monococcum. The sequence goes on from CM067846.1 coordinate 504,738,963, forward strand.
CAGTAGAAGCACTCAGTTTCAGGATTAGGTCCAGACTTGGGTTTCTTCTCTTGAGCAGGAACTTGCTTGCCGTTCTTCTTGAAGTTCCCCTTCTTCTTCCCTTTGCCCTTTTTCTTGAAACTAGTGGTCTTGTTGACCATCAACACTTGATGCTCCTTTTTGATTTCTACCTCCGCAGCTTTCAGCATTGCGAAGAGCTCGGGAATAGTCTTATTCATCCCTTGCATATTATAGTTCATCATGAAGCTCTTGTAGCCTGGTGGCAGTGATTGGAGAGTTCTGTCAATGACGCAATCATCTGGAAGATTAACTCCCATCTGAATCAAGTGATTATTATACCCAGACATTTTGAGTATGTGCTCACTGACAGAACTGTTCTCCTCCATCTTGCAGCTATAGAACTTATTGGAGACTTCATATCTCTCAATCCGGGCATTTGCTTGAAATATTAACTTCAACTCCTGGAACATCTCATATGCTCCATGACGTTCAAAAATTTGTTGAAGTCCCAATTCTAAGCCGTAAAGCATGGCACACTGAACTATCGAGTAGTCATCAGCTTTGCTCTGCCAGACGTTCATAACATCTGGTGTTGCTCCAGCAGCAGGCCTGGCACCCAGCGGTGCTTCCAGGACGTAATTCTTCTGTGCAGCAATGAGGATAATCCTCAAGTTACGGACCCAGTCCGTGTAATTGCTACCATCATCTTTCAACTTTGCTTTCTCAAGGAACGCATTAAAATTCAACGGAACAACAGCACGGGCCATCTATCTACAATCAAACATGCATAAGCAAGATACTATCAGGTACTAAGTTCATGATAAATTTAAGTTCAATTAATCAAATTACTTAAAGAACTCCCACTTAGATTGACACCCCTCTAATCCTCTAAGTGATCACGTGATCCAAATCAACTAAACCATGTCCGATCATCACTTGAGATGGAGTAGTTTCATTGGTGAACATCTCTATGTTGATCATATCTACTATATGATTCACGCTCGACCTTTCGGTCGACGTGTTCCGAGGCCATATCTGCATATGCTTGGCTCGTCAAGTATAACCTGAGTATTCCGCGTGTGCAACTGTTTTGCACCCGTTGTATTTGAACGTAGAGCCTATCACACCCGATCATCACGTGGTGTCTCAGCACAAAGAACTTTCGCAACGGTGCATACTCAGGGAGAACACTTCTTGATAATTTTAGTGAGAGATCATCTTATAATGCTACCGTCAATCAAAGCAAGATAAGATGCATAAAAAGATAAACATCACATGCAATCAATATAAGTGATATGATATGGCCATCATCATCTTCTGCCTGTGATCTCCATCTCCGAAGTACCGTCATGATCACCATCATCACCGGCGCGACACCTTGATCTCCATCGTAGCATCGTTGTCGTCTCGCCAATCTTATGCTTCCACGACTATCGCTACCGCTTAGTGATGAAGTAAAGCATTACAGCGCGATTGCATTGCATACAATAAAGCGACAACCATATGGCTCCTGCCAGTTGCCGATAACTCGGTTACAAAACATGATCATCTCATACAATAAAATTTAGCATCATGTCTTGACCATATCACATCACAACATGCCCTGCAAAAACAAGTTAGACATCCTCTACTTTGTTTGTTGCAAGTTTTACGTGGCTGCTACGGGCTTTAAGCAAGAACCAATCTTACCTACGCATCAAAACCACAACGATAGTTTGTTAAGTTGATGTCGTTTTAACCTTTGCAAGGACCGGGCGTAGCCACACTCCGTTCAACTAAAGTTGGAGAAACAGTCACCCGCAAGCCACCTATGTGCAAAGCACGTCGGGAGAACCGGTCTCGCGTAAGCGTACGCGTAATGTCGGTCCGGGCCGCTTCATCCAACAATACCGCCGAACCAAAGTATGACATGCTGGTAGGCAGTATGACTTATATCGCCCACAACTCACTTGTGTTCTACTCATGCATATAACATCAAACCATAAAACCTAGGCTCGGATGCCACTGTTGGGGAACGTAGTAATTTCAAAATTTTCCTACGCACACGCAAGATCATGGTGATGCATAGCAACGAGAGGGGAGAGTGTTGTCTACGTACCCTTGTAGACCGAAGCAGAAGCGTTGACGCAACGTAGAGGAAGTAGTCGTACGTCTTCCTGGTCCAACCGATCCAAGCACCGTTACTCCGGTACCTCCGAGTTCTTGACACACGTACAGTTCGATGACGCACCCCGGGCTCCGATCCAGCAAAGCTTCGGGGAGGAGTTTCGTCAGCACGATGGCGTGGTGACGATCTTGATGTTTAACCGTCGCAGGGCTTCGCCTAAGCACCGCTACAATATAATCGAGGTGTAATATCATGGAGGGGGGCACCGCACACGGTTAAGGAACGATCACGAAGATCAACTTGTGTGTTCTAGGGTGCCTCCCTGCCCCCGTATATAAAGGAGCAAGGGACGGCATGGCAGGCGGCTTAACGGGTCGCCGAAGGCGGCGCAGGCCCTAGCAGACCACGGCGAATAGGCTGCTCAGCCCAGAGGCAAAGGGAGATCGCGGCGACTCAAGGGTGCGGGTTCGGCCCAGAACAGAGGTGTACTGGCAAAGCACAGCAGCAGCAGAAACGATCCGACGTGGCTCAGAGACGACCGTGACAGAGGTGGCGAGGTGAGTACAGTGGCGGCTCGAAGTGAGCAGAGGCAACCCATGGCAGTGCTGCCGGCGGTTTTGCAGGCGAGCGGGCCATGACAGAGGCGGCTCACGCCATAACAGCGGGTTGAGGTGTGGCAGTTCAAGACGGACGCCGGCGGTCAACAGAGGTGGGAAGGTGCCTGCGAAACGCGGCCGCATCACAATAGCAGCAAAGCCCGCGCCCATCTCCACTTTTGAGTCGTCGCCGGTTCGAGGAGTCCACGTTCGTGCTTCCTTCTTGTAGTGGCTCCCTCTTTTTTTCAACTTTGACTTTTCTTCAATTTAGATCTTGCAAGCAGATCGAACGTGGCTCTGGCCATTGAGAGAATAATCGTCCAGCCTAATATTTTTACTTGATATGACAAGTAGTATTTGTCTGATTGATACATGCTTGCTCATAAAGACATACTTGCTAATCGATTTGCAGTCTTCCGGTCGTCGGACTAAGAAATAACAACGGTTTGTAGGTGCGGTGAAGTCAAACCGGAGGCGGAGCAAGGTGACTCGGTCTTCGGCAGATTAGTACAAACTCAAGGCCGCGATTACGCTACAGCCAGTTTGGTATTATGACAATCTTGGATTCGATGACCTGGACTTCTACTTGGAATCGGTGTCGCGGCCTCTGACCCACAGACACGCAACAGATTTAGATCGAAACCGCAATGAAAATTTCTGTTAACTCGGTGACTTGCGGCAACGCACAGACACGCAATCTTAATTCTCGCCCCAATTTTGCTCGCACCGCTCAATTGTTCATCAATGTGCAGATTCTTTCAAACCGGCTTCTCTTCATCCGGAAAATTGCGAACCTCTCGATCCTGGGGAGAGATCCCTTTAAGAACTCAACACCACCGTGCGCGGCCTCACGGTGGGCGCCAACTGTTGTGGAATTGTCACGGCAGATGTCCTTAGTGTCAGGACTTAGTCGCAAGGCCAACGCATCTATGTGGTAGCTTGAGAGGAGTTGAGCGGAATCGAGAGACGCAACAGCAGACAAGGGTTTAGACAGCTTCGGGCCCCGGGAAATATCATCCGGTAACAACCCTACATGCTGTTTGAGGCTAGATCTCATTATCATCACGAGGGAGTCGTCGTAAACCAGCTCTCCTCTAGTTGTGTTTAGCCCTAGAGATTGTTTCTTGCTTGTAACATCTCAAATTTTCAATTTGGAATGTTATACATTAGATCATCATACATATCATATTTTATTTTGCTTTTGGTTTTGATCCTAGAAAATCCTAAGCAGCTCAAGGACCCACTGAGAGAGTTGGAGATTTCGTTATTTACATATTTGAGTTTTCTCAAATTTTGTAAACAGGATCATTTGATTTTATTTATTTTATCGTAAATTATTTCTATTACAAAGATACTAGAGAGGGAATAAACTGACTTTCCCAAAATATAGAAATATTGAGGATTTAATAAAAAAATCAAATAAGTTTTATTTCGGAGTTTTCTGGTATTTTTAATTGAATTTAGGAAAAATACACGTTTTTCAAAGTTGTATTTTGGGCCCAAATAAATGTTCACTTTATCGGGCTTGATTTTATAAACCCGGGAAAATTTATTTCATGTTTTTTGGAGTCCGTTTAGTATTTCTTTTTATTTTTCTTCCGAGCGTAATTATTTAAAAAAAACAAAACCGACTATGGGCCGTACCCGAGCGGGACTCCGCCCGGGGGCGCCTTTAAATAGCAAGGCACCCAGCGCCTCAGCCCATAACCGCGCCCGCGCCCGAAACCCTAGCCCGTCGTCGCCGCCGACTCGCCGGAGTTGCACGCCGCCCGAGGTTCGCCGCCGCCTCAACTTCCGTGCCGATTTTTTTTAAATAAAAAAAATATATATATATTTTCGTCGATTTATTTCGATTTTTTTATTATTTTAATATTATTTTATTATTTTAATTATTTTCGGATTAGGTTAATTAACGATTAATCTGTTCGTCGTTTTTCTTTTTCGTCGGATTTTCCATAGTTATTTTCTGATCGCGATTTCTGATCCGATTTTCGTTTTAGTATAACTTTTCTCTCGTTTATCGGAATCAGGCGATTCAAGCGCCTGGAGTTTCGTCCCGAAACCCTCTTTCCGAATAATCAACTTAAACAAGTTTTTGCTAGTGTAAAATTTGACTTAGATCCAGATTACTAGCATGAAGTTGATTTTTTTCGCCGTTTGATTTCTTTTGCTTCGTTCGATTTGATTCTTTTTGCAAACCAGGGTTCTTAAGTTGAACTTTCTGGTTAGATCTTCTATTTGAGTTTTACCTGTGCATTAGATGAGTACTTATTGTATGCTTGTTTGTTTGTCTGCGATAGAATACCCGGAGTGCGCCGCCTGTTACTTCGAATTGTTAGGTTTCGCGGATCATCAGCAAGGCAAGTAACACTTTGATCATACCTTTTCTACAACCCAGTTTTATTGCATTAGATCAATCCTCACACATTGCATGATTATGATCTAATTAAATTGTGGGATGGGAAGTAGATGAGGTAGTACCTATTACCTGTTTATTATCAAACCTTTGGGAGTTATTTCTACGTTTGCTTATTATGCCATGCTATGCTAGTAGACGTGGATTGGGTGAGTGATATCCATGACAGATGTGAGATTGTTAATTAATGGTTTATCTAAGGTGGCAACCTAAACACACATCTGGGTGGCACCTGGGTATTCCAGGACTTGCCTGTTTTTCTTTTGGACCGCCACCCAGGCTCAAAGGGATCATGAGATTATTCATACTAGAAACTTCCGTGTGCAGCCACAAGCCATTATGGGCTCTGGCATAGTTGATTAAGTCGTGCGAACTCTTACAGGGTATACTAGCAGATGTAGGGGAAAGTAGGTGTACCGGTCTATCCATCGTAAGGTGCTAGCGCTTCTGAAAGACTGTGTCTCGGTCATCCGTTTCTCAAACACCATGTAGTGCGAGAAATCCAATGGAGGCGATCGAGTCTTGTGGGGAAAAGTGCGCAAACCTCTGCAGAGTGTAATAAACTAATCATGGTTAGCCGTGTCCCCGGTTATGGACATCTTGAGTATCTAGTACCTGGATTATCATGTGAATCTCAACATGTTACTCTAAAGTTAATTTTGTTGGGTTTGTTAAGTGATGATGCTTAATTGGGATTGAGAATGCTGTCAACCATTCTCAATGTTTAACAACCACCATGATAGTAATTAAATTTATTCCTTTGGAGTAGGGAAAAATTGGCTTTACGCAAAAACTGTAACCATAGAGCTTTCCACCAGCCAAATATGCATATAGTATAGTTGTTTCATTCCATTACTCTCTATGTGTTACCTTGCCAGCATATTCCATGTGCTGACCCGTTCTCGGGCTGCAACGTTAATGTTGTAGACTTTTCAGATGACGATTAAGGAGTTTTAGGTCGTGGTTCTATACTCAGTGATGCCGTTGGTGTTGATGGACTCACTTATCTTCCAAGCCTTCCGCTGTTATCGTTATTAGATGGCCTTAAGCCATATTTATTGTAATAAGTTCTCTTTTGAGACACTCGATGTAATAAGTGTGTGATTGCTACTCTGCTATAAATCCTCCGAGTACTGTGTGGTGTCAGCATTATTGATTCAGGGATGACCCCGGAGCACAGAGATCAGACTGTTTGAGGTCTGGTCGCTACATTGCTTGTCCCCCTTTGAGGAGCCCTGCCCCTCCTTATATATGTTGAAGGAGCGGGTTACATGTGGAGTCCAACTCGGACTTTAACTTAAACTATTTTGACTTCCCTTCCTGGGCTTCTTAACGTCTGCCGGTTTAACATTGTCTACCTTGACTCTCTGTCTTAACTCTCCGCCGGTTTACCAAGTCCCAGCCGGTTTACAACTCCAGCCAGGTCATACCGCGGGGTATATCCCCGACAGTTAGGTTTACCTTAATACTTCTTTTGTAGTTGTGGATTCTTGCAAGAGGGGTTAATCATAAGTGGGATGCTTGTCCAAGGAAGGGCAGTAGCCAAGCACCGGTCCACCCACATATCAAATTATCAAAGTATCGAATGCGAATCATATGTACGTGATGAAAACTAGCTTGACGATAATCCCCATGTGTCCTCGGGAGTATTTTCCTTTATATAAGAGTTTGTCCAGGCTTGTCCTTTGCTACAAAAAGGATTGGGCCATCTTGCTGCACCTTATTTACTTTTATTCCTTGTTACCCATTACAAATTACCTTATCATAAAACTATCTGTTACCGATAATTTCAGTGCTTGCAGAGAATACCTTATTGAAAACTGCTTATCATTTCCTTCTGCTCCTCGTTGGGTTCGACACTCTTACTTATTGAAAGGACTAAGATAGATCCCCTATACTTGTGGGTCATCAGTCGTCGACGAGCTACACCTTTTGGGCATCGACAAATCTTCTTGGCACTTGGAGCGCACCATCGTGGATTGGTGGGCTAATTGCTCTAGTGTTGGCACCACAATAGGAAAGTCATGGCCTCTCTCACCATGCTCATATCTTGGACAATTTGGAATGAGAGAAATTATCTAGTCTTCTATGACAAAATCCCCCCCCCCTAAAATCTTGCTAAAAATTATCACCATGGAGATAAAGTTTTGGGTCACCGCCGGTGCAAAGAAACTAGGGACTTTAATTTTGGAAGAATAATCTTTTTGGTATTTTGAGGGTGAATTGTAAGTCAAACTCTATTCCTTTAATTAATGAATGAGACATATCTTTTGGATTTTGGTACGAGTAGCAAAAGAGCCTGTGCGTTGTAACAAGAGAAAACAATATATTCATGCAAATGTGTTTTTCGAAGGAGATGCATGATTTCAGATCATAATATGTTTTGTAACGTAAAAGAGAGACCATTTGAAGAACATGTTTGTCGGTGTCAAAACCGGCGGATCTCGGGTAGGGGGTCCCGAACTGTGCGTCTAGGCCGAATGGTAATAGGGGGCAAGGGACACGAAGTTTTACCCAGGTTCGGGCCCTCTTGATGGAGGTAAAACCCTACGTCATGCTTGATTAATATTGATGATATGGGTAGTACAAGAGTACATCTACCACGAGATCGGAGAGGCTAAACCCTAGAAGCTAGCCTATGGTATGGTTGTTGATGTGTATGTTGTCCTACGGACTAAAACCCTCTAGTTTATATAGACACCGGAGAGGGTTAGGGTTACACAAAGTCGGTTACAATGGTAGGAGATCTTCATATCCGTATCGCCAAGCTTGCCTTCCACGCCAAGGAAAGTCCCTCCCGGACACGGGACGGAGTCTTTAATCTTATATCTTCATAGTCCAGGAGTCCGGCTGATGGTTTAGTCCGGCTATCCGAACACCCCCTAATCCAGGACTCCCTCAGTAGCCCCTGAACCAGGCTTCAATGACAACGAGTCCGGCGCGCAGATTGTCTTCGGCATTGCAAGGCGGGTTCCTCCTCCAAGTACTTCATAGAAGATTTTGAACACAAAGATAGTGTCCGGCTCTGCAAAATAAGTTTCCACATATTGCCATAGAGAGAATAATATTTACACCAATCTAATCTGCTGGCGCATTCCATAGTGTGTCACACCACGGCCAAGCCTTTATCCGAGTCGTTTCATTATCCCACCTCAGCGCGTCATGCGAGGCGGTTTCCTTGGCATGTCTTGTCAAAGCAGAGATTGTGTCCCCTTATCCTGGGATTCTCATCAATACGGGCGTGGGTAACCCAACCGTGCCATTGATTATGGCGCATGGAGATAAGAGAGTTTTACCAGGCTGGTGGGGACATGTAGTTGCGTCCACCCATATAAGGGGACAAGGATCCACCTTTTCACCTATGCCTTTTTCCTCCTTCACCTATCCATTCTTGCGCACTCGAGCTCCAGCGCCCAAGTCCGCACTCCCCACCTCAACCTTCTCCAGCCATGTCCGGAGTGGGAGGCAAGTGGATGGTCTCCTCCGCCACGGAGGGACACATCAAAAAGCTGAGGAAGGCCGGATACCTGTCTAACGACATCGCGTACCGGCTTCCCGAAAAGGGGCAGCTCATCCCCACCCCTAGGCCCCATGAGAGGGTGGTGTTCCTCCCCCATTTCCTCCACGGACTGGGCTTCCCTCTCCACCCATTTGTCCGGGGGCTCATGTTCTACTACGGCCTGGATTTCCACGATCTGGCCCCGAACTTCATCCTCAACATCTCGGCGTTTATCGTCGTGTGTGAGGACTTCCTCCGCATCCGCCCTCATTTCGGCCTATGGCTCAAGACTTTCAACGTCAAGCCGAAGGTGGTGCGCGGCAACCAGGCGGAGTGCGGAGGCGCCATGGTGGGCAAGATGGCCAACGTCCTATGGCTCGAGGGCTCCTTTGTGGAGACCCTGAAGGGGTGGCAATCGGGGTGGTTTTACATCACCGAGCCGCGCGACGCCGAATGGGTCGCACCCCCTGAGTTTCGATCCAGACCCCTACGCGGCTCACCTCCTGGAAGGAGACGGGGCTGTCGTGGGGTAAGAAGGGAGAGCTGACTGGCCTCCAAACATGCGTCCAAACCCTAGTGGACAAGAAGCTCAAACTTGTCAACGTAGTCTAGGTTATGCTCATCCGCTTGATCCTCCCGTGTCAACAACGGGCTTTCAACCTGTGGGAGTTCGACCAAACTCTGAGCAGGCTCTTCGACACGATGTATAATGGCGCGAAGAGGCACGGTAGCCTACCAGCTAGACTTACCCGAGGAATTATCCGATGTCCACGACGTGTTCCACGTCTCGCAATTGAGGAAGTGCGTAAGCAACCCAGAGAAACAAGTATCCCGTGAGAGCATTGACGTGCAGCCAGACCTCACTTATCGGGAACGTCCAGTAAGAATATAAGAGGAGTCTGAAAGGAGGACCTGACAGAAGACCATCAAATTCTTCAGAGTCTAGTGGAGCAATCACACCGACAGTGAAGCAACTTGGGAAAGAGAGGATTTTCTTCGAACAGAGCATCCACACTTATTTGAGGAACAGCTAAAATCTCGGGGACGAGATTTTTCCTAAGGGGGTAGGTGTTGTGACACTCCAAAAAATTTTAATTTGGTTTTCATCAAAAAATTTGTTGGATTTTAAAAGAGGGCATTTAAAATTTCTTTTCCAGAAATCCTTCCTCTTTAAAACTTCCTTTTCTTTGGTAAGGATTTTTATTTTTATTCAAACTATGGTGTTTGATCATTCAAAACTTCTTCTCTGTTGGTTCCCTTCTCAAATTATATTTTTGGGAGTTTAATCATTTTCTTTTAAAAAGAAACTCTATGGGAATTGGGGATTTTCATATCTTGAAAACCACCCATGACTTTGTATTTTTGCCCATGTGGTAAAACATCTCAAAATCCCTTCCTCCTCCTTGTAATCAACCTAAGTTCTCTGTCCCAACTAATCCAAACAAGTTTTGGATTTTATTCTAATTATTTTTCCTCTCAAATCATTTCTGTCAATTATTTGGAGCCTGAGTGATTTTCAAAGCAAGTACCCTATTGCATTTGAGTTTTGACCTCAAACCAACTCCTCTGGATTGTCCTTAGCATCCACAACCCAGAACCATCTTGATCCACTCCTCCTCTTTTCAAAATATTCAAATTTCAACCTCTACAAGTTTGGACCAGATTTGCCAAATTTGGTGAAATTCATATCTACACTTCTCCAAAAATTCCACCAAAATTCAGGCAGCCTACTAGAGCAATGAGAGGCCACTCCACCAAGTATCAGCTCAAGGAAAAATCCCTAGAGGCCAAATTCATTCTGTCGAACACTTGGCGTGCACTGTTGCTGTTCATATTCAGTAAAATTCAGAGTTCAGTGTCGTTTTCGTTCGTCAGTTTCAATCACGCGTAGACAGTGCCCTTGGCACGTTCCTCGCCGCCTCTTCCTCCTGTCTGGAACACCACACGCGCGCTTGGCGCCATCCTGGCGTCGGTGGCACCCTGGCCCGCCTGCGCCGGCGTGTCTTGCGGCGGCCGAACCACCGTAGCGGCCGACAGGGAGCAGAAGGCGGCTCAACGCCGTTCGGCGCCGCCCAACGCTTCTCTGCCCTCCGTGTGGCTCATGCATGCCAGCGCAGCCCCGCTGCACCGTCGCCGTGGCCCGACAGCCCTGGACGCGCTCTCTGCCGCCGACGGACCCGCGCCGTCCCGTTCCGACCAAAACCTGCCCTAAGCTTCTAATCCAAGTCCGTTTAGCGTCTGAATGGAACCAGTGGACCTCCATGTTGATGCCCAACCTCCTAAACTCCCCGACCAAGCACTGCGCCGCCGTAATCCATCGCCGGAGATCCCCGTTCACGGCCACCGCCTCGGATCGCCTATAAAAGGAGACCCCGAGCTCGCCCTCGAGCACACACCACCACTGCACCCCACAAACACCCCGCCAGGCCACTAGGAGGACCTCGAGGAGGTCTCCTCCCCCGGCTCCGGCCGCCCCGTTCCGCCTCGGCCTACATCTCGATTCGCTCCGGTGAGGCCATCTCCGGTGCCCAAACCTCGTCAGTAGCATCCTCGAGCAACCACTGAGCTAACCCAAGCGTCAATTTGGCCTTCGCAGCTCTCCCCGACGAGATCCATCTCCACCCGAACCACCGTCCGCCGGAGCAAGGCTCACCATCGACGTGGTGCTCGCCGACCGCCACCACCACCACCAACCGACGCGGAAGGGCGCCCTGAACACGGAGGTACTCTCCGATCTCCCTACCTCGCCGTGGATCGCCGCCGGCGACCACCGCGGCTCTCGGGCACCGACGAGCTTCGTCCCCCATTTGAAAGTTTAAACCTGACGGGTGGGACCCGCCCGTCAGCCTCTCAGTTCTTTTTAAACGAACTGTTTTCTGAAAACGTCTCCTGCCGAATACGTTTTCCCTCTGGGCCGGCGTAGTTTCAATCGAATCGTTTTCTGTTTTTATAAGCAAAGCCCTGGAAACTTTCTGTTTCATTACAGATGAGTCCCTGGACAAAAACCTTTATAACTTTTTAGCAGAAGCATATTTTTGATTGATTCTTTTTCTGTCCTCTTTAGAATTTGGTCTAGTTTTTTATCAGATTTATTTGAAAAATATTTGGAATAATTTTTGTGCACCTCTCGGTATTTACGTTAGCGCGTGTGTTTTCTTTATACCGTAGATACCGAAGGAGGTGATGGAGCCGCGAACTTTACCGAGCTAGGCTCCGACTACTCTGAACCAGGCAAGCATGTTTGAACTTTTGATATGATGAGTGTCTTGGCATGTTTTGCATTTAGTTAGTTTCATGGCATGTTGATGAGCATACCGATGAACGTTATTTTCATGCATTGTTGAGGTAAGTGAGTTCGATGATCCATAGGTGGATGGATGTGAGTATGAATGGCCATGTGTTGGCATGAGGATGGGTAAGATGGCAGTGTTGTAGCATGCTAGTCTTATGCCAGACTATATGACTACAGTGTCAAACCGTATCGGTCCAGTTCCTCCCATTTCCTTCCCTATACTACCACATGTTTTTCGCAAGGAATATGGCTTAGTAAGTTGCAAACCGCTTTCCTGGTACACACCAAAAGGAGAGGCCGTGATGATGGTTCCATGGCCCTGGATTAAAGCCAGTCATCCGGTCAGGGGGCATGGGTGTTTCCGGTTGGGACCGAGAGGGGGGCACCCCTTAGAGCGCGCGTATATAAATTTGATCCCATGCTATTCGAGATTGTGATCTCCCCGCCTCAAAATTTTTTCTTGGACGATGTCTAGGGTGAGTCCTGGCATCGAGAGGTAGGATGGGTGTGTACTGGTTAGCTGTGTTTCCTTCTGAAAAACCGTAAACGGAACTAGTCCTTCGTGACTACGGTAATCTGTTGGCTGTGGGAAAAAATTTGTACAAACTCTGCAGAGTCATACATTCCCTTGAATCATCTATTCCATGTCCAAATTCGTATTATCTTGTCCTAACTGTGTCAGTTTGATGATAGAGACTCCGGTGAATCCCATGAGTGCTCAGTCCGGTTAAATGTTTAATTCTGTGGATGGACTAACCCGTTTATTATCATGAATTGAATATTTATTATGAGCATTATTTCCTTGTGAATAAAAGCCCGTTCTGCGATGTCGCTCAGACGTCCGACTGTGGCATTGTTATTATTTACTTTCAATAAAAGCCCTTTCTGCGATGTCGCTCAGACGTCCGACTGTGGCAATGTTATTATTTATTTTCAATAAAATCCCTTTCTGCGATGTCGCTCAGACGTCCAACTGCGGCATTTCTTTTAAAGCCCTTTATGTGGTGTCGCTAAGACGCCCGACTGTGGCATTTCTTTTGAAGCCCTTTCTGTGATGTCGCCCCGACGTCCGACTGTGGCATTTTTTTTAAAGCCCTTTATGTGGTGTCACCAAGACGCCCGACTGTGGCATTTCTTTTGAAGCCATTTATGTGGTGTCGCTAAGACGCCCGACTGTGGCATTTCTTTTAAAGCCCTTTATGTGGTGTCGCTAAGACGCCCGACTGTGGCATTATTTTCTTTTATTTATTTGTTCACCTTTCGAGGCGTCGCTTCAGACACCCGATCGGTTTCCTTTTATATCTTTTGTTGGGATTTCAGGCGGACTACCGCCGCTTCCCTTTTACTTGCTTCATTATGCTAATTTTTCTGAAAGTGCATTTGGTAAATTAATCATGATGCATTCATGCATGCATTTGTTATATCTTACGTCTGAACTGTCTTGCGAGTACTTTCAAAGTACTCACTGGCTTGTTGATTTGGCCAGATGCTGACGAAGGCGATCTCATGGATGAAGAGTTCGATAGCGAGTCCGATGCCTAGAGGAATCCTAGTCAGTCTCGTGCGACCCTGGATTTGGTCACTGTATTATATCCGCTTCCGCAACCCGAAAAAAATTCATCGAGCCTCACCTCGAAGCTCGATGAGATGCTAGTTTGAGAGTCATGTTATCACACTCCCCACTGTGTTATTCCACCATCACTTTATCCTCGAGTCAGTAGTATGCCACCACACCATTGTGTTATATCCACCATTATGTATAATTATTGGCGCGCTTGTAATAATTTGTTGAGCAGCCCTAGCTCAACCCTGTAATATATTCTATGCTACTGGCTTATTGTATCAAGAATTTGTCTACCAGTGAGGAGGATTTCTCTCATACTGGACTCAAAAGATTGGTTTCTCAATAAATATTTTTATTGGAAAAACCAGTCGTGACAAGCTTGGTACCAGAGCCAGGCTGACTGTAGGAAGCCACTAGGTGCGATCGCTAATCGGTTATTAGCATGATAGAGCCGATTTATATTTTTGCAATTGTAGTCATTTTCTAACAGTCAGCATAAATTTATGATCTGACCATTCAGGATTTTTGCCTACTTTTGTAGATGGCCGACAACAGCTGCGAGTCTTAGACCTTCGCCAACGTGCCCGATGGGTTCGTCAAGCTTCTCTCCTTCATCGTTCAGGTCGCGATGGGGCCATCCGTGCGCCCAGTCTTCACACTCTGCTAGCACAAGGTCAACGACAGTCTGACCATGCACCAGGTCATGGTGTAGTTCAAGGGAGGGCGTGGTGAGTTACACCGCTTCCGTTCGTGGGAAGAGCCATGCCTACAGAGAGGCATGCTATGCAGATGGCAGCCCGCGAGGCGATAGCTCGCCTCAGGGATGTCCTTCCCGTAATGAAGACTCGTCGTTACCGCTATCTTCCATGCCATGTGCCCTACACCTGTCACTACGCATTCTCCTGCCCCGGAGGAGAACGAGACGAGGCTTTTGAGATGCTTATTGAGTATCTCCGGGCTCTGGAGGCAGCCTTCGACAACCTGGTGGACGACTTCGTGGCTGCCCGCATGGACACAGTCCATGGCTGTGCCGCCAATAGGAGGGAGCTCCTGCCCACCGCACCGCCACTGACTTTTTTCTCGTCCTCAGCATCTTATGCACCTACTCGCTGCCTGCCTACCACCGAAGAGTTCAACCAAGTCATTGCGCCCACTCCAGCGTGCACTGCACCACCTTTCGCGCCCAATCCTGTTCGCGTTGCTCCGCCCCTGGCACCCACTCCATCTACTCGACGCGGCACTACACGTCTGGAGCCTATTAGTGAGGAGGAGGTCGAGTCCCCAGCCTCACTGCGCCTCACCCTTGGCAGGGCCAAGGAGACCGTCGACATTTCCGACTGAGTACGCTTAGCCGTCATGCGATGTACCGCTTTGTAAGATATGTTTATATGTACATAGGTTGTGAGAAGTAGCTTGTTTGCGCATCATGTAGGAACTGGAGAAGTGCACTAGCCTAAATAACATGTCAGGATTATGTACGCATATCCTGAGTGATGTATTGTATAATTATCGCCCGCGTGTAAGATATGTAATGAGCAGTCCTTCTCCGTGCGCAAATCAATTTGTTTTCTTAAGTGATCTTGGTCATTTAAATTATTTGCCATCCTTGTGCATTTTTTGGAGTTGTTTTTTTTTCCGACCATTTTCGCTTTTCTTATGAGTTTTACAAAATATATCCCCAGAGTGAAAAATGTCTCGCCCTTGGACTCGCTCCATGCCTACTCCGCCAGAGGAAAATTATGACACTCAACCAGGCAACAATTTCACACAAGGGCAGTCGAGTCAACAGGGTAGTGAAACGGCACTTTCCCAAATGTGCCGCCTTTATGAACAGAGTTAGCAACAACATCGTGAAATGATGAACCAAGTCATCAACATGGGAAATCACCATGGACAGTATCAGCAGCATTCCAAGTTATCTGAGCTACAGAAGACACGTCCCCAAACATTTTCTCATACTGACAAGCCTCTTGAAGCCGAGGACTGGCTTCGAGATATGGAGAGGAAATTAATTATTGCAAAATGTTCAGACCCCGAAAAGGTATTGTATGCTCCGCACTATCTCACAGGAGCAGCCGCATCGTGGTGGGAGAATTTTCTGCACATGCATCCCAACGAAAATGACATAGCCTGGGATGATTTCAAGGAAGGTTTCTGTGGTGCACACATTCCTAAGAGTATTATGAAAATCAAGAAGAGAGAGTTCAATGACCTCAAACAAAGGAACATGACAGTGTCAGATTATAACGGTCAATTTACTCTATCGTCTCGCTACGCCAATGAGGAGCGTATGACTGAAAGTAAGAAGATGGAGAAATTCCTCGACGGTCTGGCGCCCGCGCTTAAATGCCAACTGGTCATGCACACTTTTCCAGATTTTAAAACGCTGGTGGACAAAGCGATTACTCTGGAAAATGAGAGACGCAGCCTGGAAGATATCCGCAAGCGAAAAAGGGACCAGACCAACCATGCTCGCAATCACCGAAGCAAGACAGATTTTCAAAAGGGTGAGACGCACAATTCCTCATCCAACGTCTCACGCCCAATCAAGAATTTTCATGCAAGGGACAAGGAGTTCACATATTGCCCCGGCGTTACTTGTTATGCCTGTGGAGAGGAAGGACACTATGCCAAGCAGTGTCCCAAGCCTATAAACTCAACCCCAAAGCCGAACAACGGTGGCAATAATTCAGCGCCCAAGCGAAACAATTTCAATCCCAACAACAACCACAGGAAGGGTCATCTGAACCACGTAACCAAAGAGGAGGCACAAAATGCTCCGGATATCGTACTCGGTACGTTTCCTGTCAACACAATACCTGCAATGGTTTTGTTTGATTCTGGAGCTTCTCACTCTTTCGTTTCGAAAAGTTTTGCTTTGCAAAATAATTTTTCGATGCTTCCTTTGGAGAAATCCATGATCATCAAGTCCCCTAGGATTCAGCAAGTTACGCAGAGCAACTGTCAGGATGTGGTTATTGAGTTCGAAGGATTGAAGTTTCACGCCAATCTTATTGTACTGGAAAACAAAGGACTAGATGTCATCCTAGGGATGGACTGGCTAACCACCAACAAGGGTTTTGTTGACTGTTTCAACCGGACCGTAATCCTCACGCACCACCACGGGAAGACAATAAGAGTGTCAGCCAAGGAAGGAAAAATACCCCGGCAACCGAGATTGAATAAGGTGGACGTTTCTGAGCTAAACAAGGTTCCAGTAGTGTGTGAATTTCCAGACGTATTCCCCGAAGGGCTAACAGGCATGCCACCAGACCGAGAGATAGAGTTCAGCATTGAGCTCGCACCAGGAACCACCCCCATATACAAGAAACCATATCGAATGGCACCATCCGAGCTGGTTGAATTGAAGAAACAAATAAAAGAATTGCTAGACAAAGGATACATTCGAGCCAGCTCCTCACCTTGGGGATCACCAATTCTATTTGCCAAACAGAAGGATGGAACACTGAGATTGTGTATTGACTATCGAGCACTTAACATGGTCACAGTCAAGAACAAATACCCGATGCCAAGGATAAACGATTTGTTTGATCAACTCGCTCAGGCCAAGGTATTCTCAAAAATTGACTTAAGGTCAGGATACCATCAATTAAAGGTGCGAACAGAAGATATCCCCAAAACAGCCTTCACCTCTAGATATGGACTGTATGAGTTCACAGTAATGCCATTTGGATTAACGAACGCCCCCGCATATTTTGTTCACCTCATCAACAAAGTATTTATGAAGTTTATGGACAAGTTCGTTGTGGTATTCATCGACGATATTCTGGTATACTCCAAGACACCAGAAGAGCACGCAGAACATCTCAGGATTGTGCTAGGAGAACTCAGGAAACACAAATTGTATGCCAAGTTCAGCAAGTGTGAATTTTGGCTAAGACAAGTAGGCTTTCTAGGCCACGTGCTAACCCAAGACTGTATCGCGGTGGACCCGGAGAAAGTCAAGGCCATACTTGGCTGGAAGTCACCAGCGAGCGTAACAGACATACGGAGTTTCTTGGGAATGGCAGAATATTACCACAGATTTATTGAAGGATTCTCCACCATAGCCAAGCCTATGACGCAGTTACTCAAGAAAGACAAGAAGTTTGAATGGACAGAAGCCTGCGAGAAAAGTTTCCAAGAGCTAAAGCGGAAATTAACAACAGCACCAGTATTAATTGTGCCAGACATACACAAAATTTTTGAAGTGTATTGTGACACGTCCATAAAGGGTCTCGGATGCGTGTTGATGCAAGAAGGCAAGGTTGTCGCCTACGCTTCAAGGCAACTTCGCAAGCATGAGGAAAATTATCCCACTCATGACTTAGAAATGGCAGCAGTCATTCATGCACTCAAGGAATGGAGGCATTTCTTACATGGGAATCGATGTGAAATATATACGGATCATAAAAGTCTCAAATATATTTTCACGCAGCCAGAACTAAATTTACGGCAACGACGCTGGTTGGAATTGGTAAAGGATTATGATGTTGGTATCCACTACCATCTAGGTAAAGCAAATGTAGTGGCCGATGCTCTTAGTCGGAACCCCAGCTCCGACGAAAACAGTCTGCAAAGCTTGAGGCCTGAATTCCAACAAGAATTTGCCAAACTCAACTTGATAATGGTAGCAAAAGGCACCATATCAAACTTGGAAATACAACCCGACCTTGTGGAGGAAATTAAAGAAGCTCAGCCTGGTCACCCCAGCATCGAAGGCATCAAAAGAAAGGTAAGTATGGGCAAGGCCTCGGCATTCT
This sequence comes from Triticum monococcum, assembly GCA_034509565.1. Classification (NCBI taxonomy): domain Eukaryota; kingdom Viridiplantae; phylum Streptophyta; class Magnoliopsida; order Poales; family Poaceae; genus Triticum; species Triticum monococcum. The sequence continues at coordinate 504,757,200 of CM067846.1, forward strand.
TCATAGACGATGGAGGAATATTATGGTACGGAGACAGACTCTGCGTACCAAATATAAAGGACCTCAAACAGCAAATCCTAGCTGAAGCCCACACCGCCCCGTACTCGATCCACCCTGGTGAAACCAAGATGTATAAAGATATTCAAGAAAGATTTTGGTGGCACGGTATGAAGAGGGACATAGCCACCTTCATTGCATGTTGCGACTCTTGTCAACGCATAAAAGCTGAGCATCAGAGACCAGCCGGACTACTACAACCGAACAAAATACCTGAGTGGAAATGGGATGAAATAGGGATGGATTTCATCGTCGGACTACCTCGGTCACGACACGAGAATGATGCCATATGGGTCATCACCGACAGATTAACCAAGGTGGCACATTTCATTCCAGTGAAGACAACCTACAACACTCAGAGGCTTGCCAGGATTTATCTCTCCCGTATAGTTTGTCTGCACGGTGTCCCGAAGACTATAATATCCGACAGGGGCACTCAATTCGTCTCAAGATTTTGGGAGCATTTACAACAGGCTCTGGGAACTCAACTAGCCTTCAGTACAGCATACCACCCACAGACTGATGGACAAACGGAACGCGTAAACCAGGTTTAAGAAGACATGCTGAGAGCATGTGTCCTCACATATGGAACCAGTTGGGAAGAAAGCCTGCCATACGCCGAGTTCGCGTACAACAATAGCTACCAGGCCAGCCTGCAAATGGCACCATTTGAGGCTTTATACGGACGGAGATGTCGTACCCCGTTAAATTGGTCAGAGACCGGAGACAGCCGCATCTTCGGACCAGACATGCTCAGAGTAGCCGAGGAAAAAGTCAAGCTAATCAGAGACTGACTTAAGACCGCTCAAAGTCGACAGAAGAGTTATTATGATCAGAAACATCGTGGGGTCAGCTTCGAGCCCGGTGAGTTCGTATACCTGAGAGTATCTCCTATGAGAGGATTGCAACGATTCAAGATTAAAGGGAAGCTAGCACCAAGATTCATCGGACCATTCTGTATAATGGCGCGAAGAGGCACGGTAGCCTACCAGCTAGACTTACCCGAGGAATTATCCGATGTCCACGACGTGTTCCACGTCTCGCAATTGAGGAAGTGCGTAAGCAACCCAGAGAAACAAGTATCCCATGAGAGCATTGACGTGCAGCCAGACCTCACTTATCGGGAACATCCAGTAAGAATATTAGAGGAGTCTGAAAGGAGGACCCGACAGAAGACCATCAAATTCTTCAGAGTCCAGTGGAGCAATCACACCGACAGTGAAGCAACTTGGGAAAGAGAGGATTTTCTTCGGACAGAGCATCCACACTTATTTGAGGAACAGCTGAAATCTCGGGGACGAGATTTTTCCTAAGGGGGGAGGTGTTGTGACACTCCAAAAAATTTTAATTTGGTTTTCATCAAAAACTTTGTTGGATTTTAAAAGAGGGCATTTAAAATTTCTTTTCCAGAAATCCTTCCTCTTAAAAACTTCCTTTTCTTTGGTAAGGATTTTTATTTTTCTTCAAACTATGGTGTTTGATCATTCAAAACTTCTTCTCTGTTGTTCCCTTCTCAAATTATATTTTTGGGAGTTTAATCGTTTTCTTTTAAAAAGAAACTCTATGGGAATTGGGGATTTTCATATCTTGAAAACCACCCATGACTTTGTATTTTTGCCCATGTGGTAAAACCTCTCAAAATCCCTTCCTCCTCCTTGTAATCAACCTAAGTTCTCTGTCCCAACTAATCCAAACAAGTTTTGGATTTTATTCTAATTATTTTTCCTCTCAAATCATTTCTGTCAATTATTTGGAGCCTGAGTGATTTTCAAAGCAAGTACCCTATTGCATTTGAGTTTTGACCTCAAACCAACTCCTCTGGATTGTTCTTAGCATCCACAACCCAGAACCATCTTGATCCACTCCTCCTCTTTTCAAAATTTTCAAATTTCAGCCTCTGCAAGTTTGGACCAGATTTGCCAAATTTGGTGAAATTCATATCTACACTTCTCCAAAAATTCCACCAAAATTCAGGCAGCCTACTAGAGCAATGAGAGGCCACTCCACCAAGTATCAGCTCAAGGAAAAATCCCTAGAGGCCAAATTCATTCTGTCGAACACTTGGCGTGCACTGTTGCTGTTCATATTCAGTAAAATTCAGAGTTCAGTGTCGTATTCGTTCGTCAGTTTCAATCACGCGTAGACAGTGCCCTTGGCACATTCCTCGCTGCCTCTTCCTCCTGTCTGGAACACCACACGCGCGCTTGGCGCCATCCTGGCATCGATGGCACCCTGGCCCGCCTGCGCCGGCGTGTCTTGCGGCGGCCGAACCACCGTAGCGGCCGACAAGGAGCAGAACGGCGGCTCAACGCCGTTCGGCGCCGCCCAACGCTTCTCTGCCCTCCGCGTGGCTCATGCATGCCAGCGCAGCCCCGCTGCACCGTCGCCGTGGCCCGACAGCACTGGACGCGCTCTCTGCCGCCGACGGACCCGCGCCGTCCCGTTCCGACCAAAACCTGCCCTAAGCTTCTAATCCAAGTCCGTTTAGCGTCTGAATGGAACCAGTGGACCTCCACGTTGATGCCCAACCTCCTAAACTCCCCGACCAAGCACTGCGCCGCCGTAATCCATCGCCGGAGATCCCCGTTCACGGCCACCGCCTCGGGTCGCCTATAAAAGGAGACCCCGAGCTCGCCCTCGAGCACGCACCACCACTGCACCGCACAAACACCCCGCCAGGCCACTAGGAGGACCTCGAGGAGGTCTCCTCCCCCGGCTCCGGCCGCCCCGTTCCGCCTCGGCCTACATCTCGATTCGCTCTGGTGAGGCCATCTCCGGTGCCCAAACCTCGTTAGTAGCATCCTCGAGCAACCACTGAGCTAACCCAAGCGTTAATTTGGCCTTCGCAGCTCTCCCCGACGAGATCCATCTCCACCCGAACCACCGTCCGCCGGAGCAAGGCTCACCGTCGACGTGGTGCTCGCCGACCGCCACCACCACCACCAACCGACGCGGAAGGGCGCCCTGAACACGGAGGTACTCTCCGATCTCCCTACCTCGCCGTGGATCGCCGCCGGCGACCACCGCGGCTCTCGGGCGCCGCCGAGCTTCGTCCCCCATTTGAAAGTTTAAACCTGACGGGTGGGACCCGCCCGTCAGCCTCTCAGTTCTTTTTAAACGAACTGTTTTCTGAAAACGTCTCCTGCCGAATACGTTTTCCCTCTGGGCCGGCGTAGTTTCAATCGAATCGTTTTCTGTTTTTATAAGCTAACCCCTGGAAACTTTCTGTTTCATTACAGATGAGTCCCTGGACAAAAACCTTTATAACTTTTTAACAGAAGCATATTTTTGATTGATTCTTTTTCTGTCCTCTTTAGAATTTGGTCTAGTTTTTTATCAGATTTATTTGAAAAATATTTGGAATAATTTTTGTGCACCTCTCGGTATTTACGTTAGCGCGTGTGTTTTCTTTATACCGTAGATACCGAAGGAGGTGACGGAGCCGCGAACTTCACCGAGCTAGGCTCTGACTACTCTGAACCAGGCAAGCATGTTTGAACTTTTGATATCATGAGTGTCTTGGCATGTTTTGCATTTAGTTAGTTTCATGGCATGTTGATGAGCATACCGATGAACGTTATTTTCATGCATTGTTGAGGTAAGTGAGTTCGATGATCCATAGGTGGATGGATGTGAGTATGAATGGCCATGTGTTGGCATGAGGATGGGTAAGATGGCAGTGTTGTAGCATGCCAGTCTTATGCCAGACTATATGACTACAGTGTCAAACCGTATCGGTCCAGTTCCTCCCATTTCCTTCCCTATACTACCACATGTTTTCCGCAAGGAATATGGCTTAGTAAGTTGCAAACCGCTTTCCTGGTACACACCAAAAGGAGAGGCCGTGATGATGGTTCCATGGCCCTGGATTAAAGCCAGTCATCCGGTCAGGGGGCATGGGTGTTTCCGGTTGGGACCGAGAGGGGGGCACCCCTTATAGCGCGCGTATATAAATTTGATCCCATGCTATTCGAGATTGTGATCTCCCCGCCTCAAAAGTTTTTCTTGGACGATGTCTAGGGTGAGTCCTGGCATCGAGAGGTAGGATGGGTGTGTACTGGTTAGCTGTGTTTCCTTCCGAAAAACCGTAAACGGAACTAGTCCTTCGTGACTACGGTAATCCGTTGGCTGTGGGAAAAATTTTGTACAAACTCTGCAGAGTCATACATTCCCTTGAATCATCTATTCCATGTGCAAATTTGTATTATCTTGTCCTAACTGTGTCAGTTTGATGACAGAGACTCCGGTGAATCCCATGAGTGCTAAGTCCGGTTAAATGTTTAATTCTGTGGATGGACTAACCCGTTTATTATCATGAATTGAATATTTATTATGAGCATTATTTCCTTGTGAATAAAAGCCCGTTCTGCAATGTCGCTCAGACGTCCGACTGTGGCATTGTTATTATTTACTTTCAATAAAAGCCCTTTCTGCGATGTCGCTCAGACGTCCGACTGTGGCAATGTTATTATTTATTTTCAATAAAAGCCCTTTCTGCGATGTCTCTCAGACGTCCGACTGTGGCAATGTTATTATTTATTTTCAATAAAATCCATTTCTGTGATGTCGCTCAGACGTCCGACTGCGGCATTTCTTTTAAAGCCCTTTATGTGGTGTCGCTAAGACGCCCGACTGTGGCATTTCTTTTGAAGCCCTTTCTGTGATGTCGCCCCGACGTCCGACTGTGGCATTTCTTTTAAAGCCCTTTATGTGGTGTCGCTAAGACGCCCGACTGTGGCATTTCTTTTGAAGCCCTTTATGTGGTGTCGCTAAGACGCCCGACTGTGGCATTTCTTTTAAAGCCCTTTATGTGGTGTCGCTAAGACGCCCGACTGTGGCATTATTTTCTTTTATTTATTTGTTCACCTTTCGAGGCATCGCTTCAGACACCCGATCGGTTTCCTTTTATATCTTTTGTTGGGATTTCAGGCGGACTACCGCCGCTTCCCTTTTACTTACTTCGTTATGCTAATTTTTCTAAAAGTGCATTTGGTAAATTAATCATGACGCATTCATGCATGCATTTGTTATATCTTACGTCCGAACTGTCTTGCGAGTACTTTCAAAGTACTCACTGGCTTGTTGATTTGGCCAGATGCTGACAAAGGCGATCTCATGGATGAAGAGTTCGATAGAGAGTCCGACGCCTAGAGGAATCCCAGTCAGTCTCGTGCGACCCTAGATTTGGTCACTGTATTATATCCGCTTCCGCAACCCAAAAAAAATTCATCGAGCCTCACCTCGACGCTCGATGAGATGCTAGTTTGAGAGTCATGTTATCACACTCCCCACTGTGTTATTCCACCATCACTTTATCCTCGAGTCAGTAGTATGCCACCACACCATTGTGTTATATCCGCCATTATGTATAATTATTGGCACGCTTGTAATAATTTGTTGAGCAGCCCTAGCTCAACCCTGTAATATATTCTATGCTACTGTCTTATTGTATCAAGAATTTGTCTACCAGTGAGGAGGATTTCTCTCATACTGGACTCAAAAGATTGGTTTCTCAATAAATATTTTTATTGGAAAAACCGGTCGTGACATCCACCGACGCCGACGACGGCAGAGAGGTGTGGCAGCCCAGGGCTAAGCCCCTGGCAAAATCGTAAGTATCCGGATACCAGAGTAATTCATAGTATCCATTTATTGCACAGCTTTCCCTTACGTCGAATATGTTTATGCAGCCCACCCAAAGACTGGCTCGACGCATCGTCGAGCGGCTCACTAGACTCGTCGGATGTGAACTCGCTTCTGACGGCTTCCTCCCCCCGCCCTACGGACGACACCGAAGTGTTGTCCCAATAGGTTCCAAGCCGGGAGGAGGTGGTCCTGGAGGCGCCGCAAGGCGACCTCCCGGACTCCAGGAGTAAAGGGGATGAAACCCCCCAAGGCTCCAAGTCCGGCTCTAGGCCGGACACCGCTCCGGAACCTTCAAAGGTTCCAGCGTCCGGCGGGGGACCTCCTTCCAAGAGGAGCAAGTCCACCGTGCCGGTGGCCCCCGTCCAACCGGAGGCGCCGGACAATATGTTGGAGGCGCTCCAAGGCGCCTCCATCGACAAGGAGCACCGCACTATTAGGAGTGTGGTGGTCCAGAAGGTTCAGTCCGCCAAGAGCGGACTGACTAAAGCTTGTACTAGCCTTTTAACAGGCTTTGAGGTAAGTAAAGAATGTGTAAATAATATTACCGCATAGACAGTAGCCCCTGATGCTCTGTTTGGCGTTCGGGAAGAAAAGCCGAATAGAGGATCAAATAAAATTCGCAGGAGTCTAACAAAAATGAGTCAATATGCATATGCAGGCTTCTCTGCTTGCGTCCGCCGCACTGACTACGGAAGTGGACACGCTAAAGCAGAACCTCGAGCGGTCCGAGCAAGAGCTCGGGCGTGCCAAGAAGCAGCTCGAGGACAATGAAGGTAAGAAATACCTTGTTTTTAAATATATATAAAAAGGTGCAATTGCAAAGAATGACAGGATTCTCGTGGCTATTGTAGGGGCCACATCTGAAGTGGCGACCCTTAAGCAAGCGCTGGTCGAGGCCGAGAAGAGGGCGGCCTCGGAGTGCACCGAGCGGGAGAAGTATGAGGCCGAGGTTGGCAAGGTGCGGCAAGAGCTCCAGGCTCTCATGGAAAAACATGAGAGTTTGGAGCTTGACTCAAAGACGTGAGCGTCCGAGCTCGCGGTGGCTATTGAAAATGCCAAGTCTGCCAAGGCCGAATCCCAGAAGACCCTCCAGGAGTTGGATGAGGTGAAGAAGATAGCGGCGGGTAAGGCATTCTTTATGCAAAGCAAACACATAAACGTGAGTTACTTGTTACTTACCCAAATCCGGAGCTCTCCAGGAGCGTTCGCAGATCTTCCCCGGAGTGTGTCCGATGCCGCCGCATTCCATCGAGCCGAGGAAGGCAGCTCGACAGAGAAGGTGTTCTGGTCTCAGTATGCTGAGGCCGGACACCCCGTGCCCCTGAGCGACCAGCTGAAGCAACTGGTCGAGCTCCACAAGGCGGCCGAACAGGCCATGAAGGGCCTCATTGTTCGGCTGTGGCCTGGAGGGGCTCTGCCTGGGAGCTATTTCGGGCTGGTGCGGCGGCTGGTGGAGGCCTGTCCAAGGCTCGAAGTCATCAAGCGCTCGTCTGCATTAAAGGTGCCCGTAGGGCCCTTGCCCGTGCTAAGGTGCACTGGGGCAAGCTGGATGCTGAGAAGCTTGTGAAGGACGGGCCACCACCAGGGAAAGAGCATCGCAAGCCCAAAAATTACTATAAGGATGTTCTGAAGGGTGCCTGCCTTGTGGTGGATGAATGTTCTAGGGATGTAATTTTTGAGTGAAACTTGCTCGTTTTGTCCTGTGCACTGAAAACTTGTTTATATGCGCTAAGAAATGCTGTTGGAATTTAAAATATTACCTTTTGTGCGGCTGTTTATCAATTCTGAGAGACGGCGAGTCGTCGGCTTCTGCCCCCGTGCCGCTTAGTGTTGGGGTGTTCGGGGATAAACCTGAGCGCTCTTTTTCCCATGTTTGGGTCCTTCAAGGGAGGCGCTCAGCCAACGAACAAGGCAATCGGACTATAATGCGTGAACACTCTCACTTAGCCATAGAATTCTATAATTTTAAATTTCGGCGAAGCCCCAGTTATTCGGAAGACCGAATTCGGGGCGCTATCCACGCCTTGGCCGGACAGAGCCGGCTCCTCGCCCTAAGCGGCATAAGTCTTTAGGGACTCGAAAAACCTCTCGAACAGCGACCAACTCTTGCTTCATCATGACAGTTAGTTTTAGCTTTCTCCACTGAGGTGCTCGACCCAGCTCAACTGGGGCACAATCGCAGTGGTTCTCCTAGTGCTACCTTAGCCGATATAGCAGAACGTAAGGCACCAAAACATAGGAGCCAGGCAAACCCAACTATTGACCCAAGACATGATTCGGAGCCGATCCATCTAATGCTATAAGTTCGGGGTGCCGCACTTGTTAAAGTGTTCGGACTTCTCACACCATATTGAGGGGTACTAAATCCCCTGGCGTATTTTGGCCGTACCAACATGTACGGGGGCAACATGTCGTTAAGCAACATATATAAAGAAAAAAGGTAATGCAAAAATAGACCAATGCTATGCATTGTTTATTAAAAAGGGTTGCGATCAAAACAAAACGATACAAATAATGCGATAAGTGGAAGGTTGGACTAGTTAACATGTCTGTTCCAGGGGCAAGCTGCGGAATAGTATACGGAACCGGTATACTGCTCATGATAGAGACCACCTGGGAGTTCCGTAATGCGGCGTGGCTTGTCTGCTTCCCTGGTTCTTGCATCGTTTGCGCGGCAATTGAACTGCCGAACAGGCCTTCCGAAGGATGGAGTCCTGAAAGTAAGAGAAAATTAAAAAATCGGCAGCCCCTGGTACGGTTTAAGCCGTGTTTTGGGCGTGCCGTGATGGTGCCCCTCCCCCTGTACCCATGGTATCTCTAGAGCGTAGTTATGTACGCGAAGTACTAGCGTCGCCTTTTTGCGAGGGTTGGGGTTGGGGTTGCATTGCTACGCCTGCTCGGATCGTGTCAAGTGGTCTTGTTGTAGGTTACTCCGGGCGCGCTTGACGGTGTCTGGTCGTTTATTGGCCGGACTGGAGAACTGCCTGGAGAGGCTGCTTTGTACTTCCGCTGCAAGGGCCGCCGTGTGCTCCTCCGTTCGGAGGGAGAGTTCGGTGTTTCCATTGACCATAATTACTCCTCGAGGGCCTGGCATCTTGAGCTTAAGGTATGCGTAGTGCGGTACCGCATTGAACTTAGCGAATGCGGTTCGCCCGAGCAGTGCGTGATAACCACTGCGAAACGGGACTATGTCGAAGATTAACTCCTCGCTTCAGAAATTATCCAGAGATCCGAAGACCAGTTCAAGTGTGACTGAGCCTGTACAGTTGGCCTCTACAACTGGTATTACGCCTTTAAAGGTCGTTTTGGTGGGCTTAATCCTCGAGGGATCTATGCCCATTTTCTGCACTGTATCCTGGTAAAGCAGGTTCAGGCTACTACCACTGTCCATAAGGACTCTAGTGAGATGAAATCCGTCAATAATTGGGTCTAGAACCAATGTGGCGAATCCGCCATGACGGATGCTAGTGGGATGGTCCCTTCGATCAAAGGTGATTGGGCAGGAGGACCATGGGTTGAACTTTGGGGCGACTGGCTCTAACGCGTATACGTCCCTTAACGCGCGCTTCCGCTCCCTTTTGGGGACGTGGGTTGCGTATATCATGTTCACCGTCCGCACTTGTGGGGGAAAACCCTTCTGTCCACTATTGTTCGGCGGCCGGGGCTCCTCGTCGTCATCGCTATGCAGCCCCTTGTCTTCATTTTCGGCGTTTAACTTGCCTGCCTGCCTGCTTGAACACCCAACAACCACTGTTGGTGTGATTGGCCGGCTTTTCGGGGGTGCCATGTATCTGGCACAAGCGGTCGAGTATTCGGTCCAAACTGGACGGGCCCCTAGGATTCCTTTTGAATGGCTTTTGCCGCTGACCGGATTTAGAGCCTCTGAATTCGGCATTAACTGCCGTATCCTCAGTGTTACGGCATATCTCTCTCAAGGTAGTTTTGGTGATTGATGACAACATGTTGCCGGACTAATCTTGTGCTTTGAATTATTCACAGATTCTCCCCTGGCACGAGACGCCTTCTTTCCCTCGGAGTGTATTTCAAGATGGTGTAGCTCTTTCATTTCTTTCTCGGTGGACTAGTTGCGTAGAGGGCACCGTACTATCAAGAGGGGGTCCGCTGGGGTTTTGCATGGGTGGAATCATCACATACACATCAGCTTCTCATCCTCCGAGCTTTTCCTGTCCATTGAAGAGATCTCCCATCTCTTCCTTGTCCTGCCTGAGTCTAAGCGGTAGTACCGTGCACCCAGCGGTAGTACCGCTGAGAAGCCACAGGCGGCAGTACCACTCCGCAGCGGTAGTACCGCCGTGGCTCCACAGCAGTAGTACCGCTGGGGGCCCGGCACCTCCGCCTGGTCCTCAGCTTCTTTGAGAGATCCCTTCTCCCTCTCTCTCTCTCGCCCCAGCGGTAGTACCGCACTGCCTGCGGTACTACGGCCGAAGGGTCACAAGCGGCAGTACCGCTCCACAACGGTACTACCGCCCTTGACCCCACTGTCGTAGTACCGTTGGGCAGTCTGGCTCCTACCGCCTCGATTCGAGAGGTCTTTTTCTCGTGTCAGGTTTTGTGGCACTAGTCACGGTTGTAGTGGCGGTAGTACCGTTCCTGGAGCGGTAGTACCGCAGTTGGAGCTTTTCCCTACTTAGTCTCCTCTGTGCGGCAGTACCACTGGCTGGCGCGGCAGTACCGTCGCCTGGCGGTAGTACCGCTCCTTCTCAGCGGTAGTACCGCCCTGTGCGGGGCTGGTTGGTGGGGGGCAACGGATTGTTGCCCCCACTATAAAAGGGAGCCCCCCTTCTTCCTTTCCACCTACCTCTTCTTCCCCCAAGCTCCATTTATTGCTCAAGCTCCATTAAATACTCCAAGCTTCATTTTGCCCGATCTATCTCCCTAGCCAATCAAACTTGTTGATTTGCTCGGGAGCGGTTGAGAAGGCTCCGATCTACACTTCCACCAAGGGATTTTTGATTCCCCCACTCATCCCTAGCGGATCTTGTTACTTTTGGGTGTTTGAGCACCCTAGACGGTTGAGGTCACCTCGGAGCCATATTCCATTGTGGTGAAGCTTCGTGGTCTTGTTGGGAGCCTCCGATTAAGTTGTGGAGATTGCCCCAACCTTGTTTGTAAAGGTTTGGTCACCGCCTTCAAGGGCACCAATAGTGGAATCACGGCATCTTGCATTGTGTGAGGGCGTGAGGAGAATACGGTGGCCCTAGTGGCTTCTTGGGGAGCATTGTGCCTCCACACCGCTCCAACGGAGACGTACTTCCCCTCAAAAGGAAGGAACTTCGGTAACACATCCTCGTCTTCACCGGATCCACTCTTGGTTATCTCTTACCTTTACTTGTGCAAGCTCTTTAGTGTTTGTTCCCTTGCTTGCTTGTATGATTGTTGATATTGCATCATATAGGTTGCTCACCTAGTTGCACATCTAGACAACCTACTTTGATGCAAAGTTTAATTTGGTAAAGAAAAGCTAAAAATTGGTAGTTGCCTATTCACCCCCCTCTAGTCAACCATATCGATCCTTTCAATTGGTATCAGAGCTTCGTCTCTTCATTAAGGACTTTACCGTTCAAAGAGTATGGTTGATACCGTAGACGGTGTGGAGGAACACTCCGGTGTGAATCCGATCTCGTCTACGGGATATGGGGGAACTTCGGTCTCTCGTGAGGAGTTCAATGTGGCCTTGGAGACATTGAAAACCTCCATGACGACCGAAGTTGAAAGCATGTTTACTAAATTTCTTGAGGGGCTTAAACTATCCACCGCACCGTTGAAAGTGGGTGATCCCGCCAACAAGGTGTCGGATGCTATCCCCGACAAGGGGGAAGCTAGTAGTGAAAAGGCTCCTTCTTCTAATGGCAAGAATGGCACCGGCACTTTGCCCATGTGGAACCACCACTTATTTATGGTGGACCGGTTCCTTCCACTCATTTGAATCATGCCGGTCCTCCCCCAAAGATTGTGAAAAATGAGGATTTTGATTCTTGGGTTTACCGCTTTAAACGTCATTTAAATCATGTGAACACTAATCTTTGGAGAATCATTGAAGAAGGTTTCTATCCACATGATCCAAGCAACTTCACTCCTCGAGAAGCCACGGACAATCAATTCAATGAGAATGCTCTCTTCATCATTCAAGATGCAATTCCACCCGAAGACCTACCTCATCTTCATCCCTTCGCCTTGGCCAAAGATGCATGGCATTGTGCCGTGTCTCTCTACCGGGGAAGCGCAAGCATTCAACGCTCCAACTATGAAGTGGTACAAGATGAGGCCGATGAGTTTGCAATGAAGGAAGATGAAGAACCTCGTGAGCTTTATCGGAGAGTAACCAAACTCGCGGTCTCACTACGAGATCATGGGAGCAAGGACACGGGTGACAATTGGATCAAGCGCAAATTCCTCAAGGAAATGATGCCCTACCACAAGGCCATGTCCTCCGTCATTCGTCAAAGACCAGACTTCCACACTTTGACCTCAAGCGAAGTGTTGGATGAGTTTGTGGCCATGAACATTTTTGACAAGACCGCCGACAATGTGGTGCTCCATTCTCAACGGGCAAAGAATCCTAACCTTGCTTTGAAGGCCAAGCTCACCGTGGAAGAAGAAGAAGAGGAAGAAGAGGAGAGCAACCCCGAAGATATGAAGTATGTATATCATGAACACATGGCACTTGCTTCAAGGCAATTTTGGATCAAGAAGAACTCGAGGCCCAATTTTAGCAAAAACAACTCGAGTGGCACAAGGGGCAAGCAACGTGTAAGGACTTGCTACAATTGTGGCAACGTGAGTCATTTTGTTGCGGAATGCCCATAGGAGAAGAGGGAAGACAATGGTGGCAAACTCATCTGAAAGGACAAGGCCAAGTCGTTCCCCAACAAGAACAACTTCACCAAGAAGACTCCTCCCAAGGCCTTGGTTGTGCAAGAAGAGTACAATGAGGATGATGATGAAGATGATGAGTCGGCTGCCATGGCCTCCATTGCCATTGCAACAACGTCATGAGTGTCTCTCTTCAACTCACCCAACGAGAGCATCACCGCCAAGTGCCTCATGGCTAAAGCCACCAACAAGGTAACCTCCAACATCAAAACTTCCATCATTAATCATCCTTCCCCATCGGATAGCATTAATGAAGTTGAGGGAGCTAATGTGGAGGCTAACGAGTTTGAGGCCTTTATGGGCAAACTCAAGGGAAAATCCAAGAAGCACTTTGTTGCTCTCTTGGAACAACTTGGTGAGGCCAATGACATGATCGAGGCTCATGAAGACACCATCTCGAAGATGGAAGGGCATAGTCGTGACTATGCCGATGAGATTTCGGATCTTTCCAATGCTCTTGAGGAAGAGCGTGGTCTTCGTTTGGCTCTTGAGGAGTCACACAACGTTGATCATGCTAAGTTAGAGAAAGATTATGATCATGCCCTCGTTGTTTCTCGTGTGCTAAATTCCGAGAAGGCCAAACTTGGGGTTGATCTTGCTAGACTCAGAGAGGAGTTTGATATACTTGACAAGGCCCACAAGGCCTTGAAGGGTATTCACGCTAGTCTCAAGGAGTCTCATGATCAACTCCAAGTGAAGCTAACTAAGGAGAAAGCAACTTTTCCTCATATGGTTTTAATTGATAATGCAAATGCTACTAACCCGTGTTGTGAGCATATGCATCTTGTTGAGGAAAATGCTAAGTTGAAGGCGCAACTTGATAGAGGTCTTGCGACTTGCATACAAGGCAAGAAGAACCTCAACGATCTCTTGATCACCCAAAAGGGAGGTGTGGCGAAGGAAGGGGTTGGGTACATCCCTGACTCCAAGAACAAGAAGAAGAATGACAAGACCAAACGACCTCCTCCCCTCATGCAAACCTTTGTGAGGGCGGGAGAGAGTGTCCTCGAGGAGAAGAAGAAGAACAAAGTCAAGAAGGGCAATGTCACCTCTCCCAACAAAGCCGGCGATTTCAATCCTTCTTATGTGTTATGCCGTGCTAGTGATGGGCATGTTTATGCCAAATTTGTTGGTTCTCTTCATGAGTACATTGAATGGTCTATTTGGGTTCCTAAGACCCTTGTCACTAACATCTAAGGACCCATTACAAAATGGGTACCTAAAACCAAGCATTGATCTCTTGTAGGTGTTTGCTTCCAGTGGTGGATCATGGTTTCTCGATAGCAGAGCTACAAATCATATGACCGGAAGCAAGGACTTGGTGGTGGACGTGCACAAAGTTCCATCTATGCTCACCAATGTCGAGTGGGGTGACGCCTCATCCTCTAAGGTATTGGGACTTGGCAAGGTGGTCATCTCTCATGATCTCACGATCGAGAAGGTCATGCTTGTTGAGTCCCTTGCATACAATTTACTTTCCGTTCGTCAACTTGCAATCATGGGCTTTGCCACTTTCTTTGACATTGATACCATGGCCCTCTTGTGGAGCAAGACTCTTAAAGTAGCTTTTGTTGGGCATGTCGAGAACGGTCTATATGTGATTAACTTTTCGGAGCGACCCACTAAGACCGCGACATGCCTAATGGCTAAAGTTGATGTGGGGTGGCTTTGGCATCGCCGTTTAGCCCATGTCAATATGAGATCTTTGCAAAGTCTTCTCAAGGGGGACCATGTCCGTGGACTAACGAATGTTAGTTTTGTTAAAGATCGTGCTTGCAGTGCCTGTATCGAAGGAAAGCTACATGAGAAGGCTCACCCTCCCACGACTATCATTTATTCAAAGAGGCCCTTGGAGCTCCTTCACATGGATCTTTTTGGGCCCCCATCCTACGATAGTATTGGAGGTAGAAAGTATTGCTTGGTGATTGTGGATGACTACTCAAGGTACACGTGGGTGTATTTCTTCAAGAGGAAGAGCGAGACCCAACAAACCGTCATTGACTTTGCAAATGAAGCACAACGTCAACACAATGCAAAGATCTTGACAATAAGAAGTGACAACGGTACCGAGTTCAAGAACTACACCTTGGATGAATTTCTTAGTGATGAGGGAATCAAGCATCAATATTCCGCACCATACACCCCTCAACAAAACGGTGTTGTGGAGAGGAAGAACCGGACGTTGATGGATGCGGCAAGGACCATGATGGCGGAGTTCAAGTCTCCGTACAACTTTTGGGCCAAAGCCATCAACACTGCGTGTCATGCATCCAATCGGCTCTACCTCCGCAAGGGCTTGAACAAAACTCCATATGAGATACTCACTGGTAACAAGCCCAACCTCAAGTACTTCCGGGTATTCAGGTGTAAGTGTTTCATTCTCAAGAAAGGTGTTCGGTTGTCTAAATTTGAGGCTAAAGCTTATGAGGGCATATTTGTTGGTTATGCTACAAACTCTCATGCTTACCGTGTCCTCAATAAATCCACGGGACTTATTGAGGAAACGTGTAACGTGGAGTTTGATGAGAATAACGGCTCCCAAGTGGAGCAAAGTGGCACTTGTGATGTAGGTGATGAAATTCCTCCTCAAGCCATAAGAAGAATGGGTGTTGGTTTTATCCTACCCATTGAGGAACCCCTTGTGGCCGAAGGAGAAGGACAATGCTCCACTCAAGTGGAGCCATCACCAACCCAAGGCCCACACGCTTCTGAAGAACAAAATGAAGGCCCTCAACCTCATGAACAAGACCAAGGGCTAGATCATACTCAAGACGGTGTGGACACACCAAGTGATGCCCAAGGTCAAGTTCTCTCCCCCGAGCAAGTTCAAGATCAAGAACAAGTTCATGACAGCGCTCAAGATGATCAAGTAACCGCTCCTCAACTCACCACCGAGGAGGAATTAGAGCGTCGTGCCGCCAAGGTTGCTTCCAAGATCTCCACCAAGGATCATCTCATGAAAAATGTGCTTGGAAGCTTAAGAAAGGGGGTAAGCACTCGTAGACAATTAGCAAATTATTGTGAGCATCACGCGTTTGTCTCTTGTGTGGAACCCCTCAAGGTCTATGAGGCGCTAGAAGATCCGGATTGGCTCAATACCATGCACGAAGAACTCAACAACTTCGAGCGCAACAAAGTGTGGAGATTGGTGCCAAGGCCAACGGGGAACCACAACATCATTGGAACCAAGTGGATATTCAAGAACAAGCAAGATGCCCATGGGATTATCATTCGCAACAAGGCTCGCTTGGTAGCACAAGGCTACTCCCAAGTCGAGGGTATCGACTACGGTGAAACCTTTGCTCCCGTTGCTCGTCTTGAATCCATTCGCATGTTGATTGCATATGCTTCTCATCATAACTTTAAGTTACATCAAATGGATGTGAAGAGTGCTTTTCTTAATGGTCCCATTAATGAATTGGTGTACGTCAAGCAACCCCCCGGGTTCGAGGATCCCTACTTTCCCGATCATGTGTATCAACTCGATAAGGCACTCTATGGCCTTAAACAAGCCCCACGTGCGTGGTATGACCACCTTACCGAGTTGTTACAAGACCGTGGGTTTGAAGTTGGGATAATCGACCCCACTCTTTTTACTAAGAAGGTCAAAGGGGAGTTGTTTGTGTGCCAATTATATGTTGATGATATTATCTTTGGTTCTCCTAATAAAGCTTTCAATGAGGAATTTGCCGCTCTCATGACCTCAAAGTTCGAGATGTCCTCCATGGGGGAGTTGAAGTTCTTTCTAGGGTTCGAAGTGAAGCAAAGAAGAGAAGGAACCTTCATCAATCAATCCAAATACACTCAAGACATGCTCAAGAGATTCAAGCTAAGTGACATCAAGCCGGCTTCCACTCCATTGCCAACCAAGTGCCAACTTGACTTAGATCCCAATGGTAAAGTGGTGGATCAAAAGGTATATCGTTCCATGATTGGATCCTTGCTTTACCTTTGTGCATCTAGACCGGACATCATGTTGAGTGTGG
Source organism: Triticum monococcum (assembly GCA_034509565.1). Taxonomy (NCBI): domain Eukaryota; kingdom Viridiplantae; phylum Streptophyta; class Magnoliopsida; order Poales; family Poaceae; genus Triticum; species Triticum monococcum. The sequence goes on from CM067846.1 coordinate 504,773,783, forward strand.
GTATTTGTGCACGTTTTCAAGCCGCACCTAAGGAAAGTCACCATGTGGCGGTCAAACGAATCTTTCGATATTTGGCTCATACCCCAAACTTTGGCTTATGGTACCCAAGAGGATCAAACTTCAAGCTTGTAGGTTACTCGGATTCCGATTGTGCGGGAGACAAAGTGGATAGGAAGTCCACCTCTGGAGGGTGCCAATTCCTTGGTTGCTCTCTGGTAAGTTGGTCTTCCAAAAAGAAAAGTTGTGTGTCTCTCTCGTCCACTGAGGCGGAGTATGTTGCCGCCGGTAGTTGTTGTGCACAACTTCTATGGATGAGGCAAACTTTAAAGGATTATGGTGTCACTTGTGACAAAGTGCCTCTTTGGTGTGACAATGAAAGTGCCATCAAGATTTCTCTCAACCCGGTGCAACACTTCAAGACGAAGCATATTGAGATTCGGTATCACTTCATCCGGGATCACATTAGGCGAGGAGAGATCAAGCTCAACTATGTCAACACTCATGACAACCTTGCAGATATTTTCACGAAGCCCTTGGATGAAGCAAGATTTCGCGAGTTAAGGCATGAGCTAAATATCATTGATTCGAGCAATGTGGCTTGAACCCGTGCACACCCTACCACGCTCAAATTGTTGTCTAGTTTAGGTGTAGGCATGGACATAGGGGGAGTGTTATTCTCTCAATGAACTCTCCCTCCCCCATTATGCATAAATTGATCAAGTCTTTCACTTTAGCCATTGTTGATGGCACTTGTGCTTAAAAGATGAGTTTTGGTCATGGGCCCAAGGTTAAAATCTTCGCGGTGCCATACCTTTTGACTCAAACATAGGTGGCCTCGGCCACCGCCCTCTTGTGAAGAGGTGTGTCTTGTTCGTTTGCCATTGTGTTTGCCGTTTTTGTCATTTCGTTGAGCCTAAGCCGTGTCTGTTTAGTTGTCATGGCGTGCTGGGCGGTACTACCGCTGGTGGTGTGCGGTACTACCACTCGTAAGCGGTACTACCGCCCCCCAGCATGGTACTACCACTGGGGGACGAGGACAGGGGGTTAAGTCGGGGCAGGGGAGGTTTCTTCTCCCCCATACCCATTCACTTCACCCCTCTTTTCTCTTCCTCTCTCTCCAGCCTCCACTCGCCGCGGGAGGGCTCCGGCGGATCTCCGTCTCCGGGGCGTCCCTCTTCATTTCCTTTGGTGGAGTCGATCCCCACCACGTCCTCTTGCCATGGATGCCGGTATTGCCCCCGTTCTTTCTTTCGTTTTGTCTCCTTTTCAGTTCTTATTTCTTAGGGGCAATGGTGATTGCATCTCTAGATTTTTGGCTAAATCTAGGCTTGAGTTGGTTGGGGAAGGCAACTAGACTATCTAGATTAGAGTTTGGTAGGATTATTTTTGAATTTGGTAGGCCGGTAGTGCCGGATCTGACCACGGAAGTAGGAAACCGCTATTTCACTGCCTCGCGCTAGGAAACTGCTGTTTATCCGCCTCAAGCAGTACTACCGCTCCCTTTGGAGCGGTACTACCGCTTGACCTAGGGCGGTACTACCGCTCCCTTTGGGGCGGTACTACCGCAGACAGGTCACGGTACTACCGTTGTATGCCAATTTCCATCATTTTCCTACCTCACCTTGATCTTTTTGTTATGCTTGTTGGCTTATGCTCTTTTCTTTCTGGTTGCTTTGCGTTTTCTTGTGTTTGGCTCCAGGTGATGACCCTTCCGAGCAGCAAGGTCGCCGTATCAACCCCGGGCGTGCCACATCAAAATGCTACCGTACCTCTGAGCCTGCCGGTGGTTCCTCGAGCACCCAACCGCCTCCAGCAAGTGCATCTGCAAGTGTTCCTCCACCTCCTCAGCATTCGAAGCGGGCTGCCTAGAAACCCAAAGGGAAGACTGTGACTGAGATGACAAACAAGGAGTTTTGGGAGAAGCGTCGCCGCAACCCCTATGCGGTGGCCCAAGAACCCACTTTGGTCAACCGCCCGTTCTGGAACCGTTTTCAGTTTGCCATCTACTTCGATGTGATCAAGGCCAAGAAGAATCTTTTTGTTGATGTTCGCTCCATTGATACTGATGCTATGGAGAAGGACCCAGAGTACTTTGGCGAAGCTCTTCAGATGTGCACTCAGCTGAACATTCTCAGGATCATGCAATTCAACAAGGATTTTGATGCGGATTTGGTAGCTCAATTCTATGCCACCGTCCATCTTGGGACGGATGTCGACAGGACTCTGACATGGATGACCAATGGCAAGCTGCTTTCTGTCAAGTGGAAGGCTTTCATGGAGTTACTTGATGTGGTGGATACTGGGCTTGAGACTCCTGTCGGTTTCCGTCCTCACCGCAATGCTACATCCACCCACAAGCAAGCCCTTTGGCCCTACTGCACTGTCAAGGTTCACCCGGTGACTGAGAAGAAGACCTATGAGCTGTCTCCGTATCTGGACATTCTTCATCGCATTTTCCGTGAGACTCTCTTCCCTCGGATCGGGAATCTGGATATGGTCCACTCTTACCTCGTGGACATGCTACTTTTCTGTCAGCATGAGAAGGAAGCAAGCACTGGAGAGAGCCTGGATATCTCTCATGTCATGTGGTCTGAACTTCTATCTGCCGTGTCTAAGTGCAAGTGTCCTATCTATGGTCCATTCATCATGAGGCTCATTGAGAGGGCCTGGGCACAAACTTATCCCAGAGTATTGCTAGAGACTGGAGACTTGGTGTCTCATGAGATCAAGCGTCTGAGGAAGAAGGACAACTGGACAGTGCCTCACACAGGGGGTTCGTCAGCTACTGCTGCCATGGGGTCCGTCTGCTGCTACTGCTGCTGCCATGGGGACCGAGGGTGAGGCTGCTACTGATGATCATGAGGAGAACTTTGGCCCCTCTAGTGCAGAACCGTCATGGGCTCAGAAGCTTAAGCGTAAGATGAAGAAGCTTTTCTGCATGGAGTCTCATGGTCAGTACATGACTCATGTGGCGGAGAAGCATGCCAGGACGCGCCACAAGGAGCTCATGCGTCAGATGGGAGCTACAGTTGCCAGTGGGTCTGAGGGTCAGATCACTGAAGAGGAGGACTGGATTCATCAGAACTGCCACTGGACCGACTCCGATGCCGAGCAGTTTTCGACCCACGATGAAGATGCAGAGATGTGATGTTCGAGCTTTTCCACCTCCCATCACCTGGAGTTGTAGTGTCACTCTATGCCCTTGTTTGGTGTCTCGATGCCAAAGGGGGAGAGAGTGTAGGGACTTTGCTTCTTGTGTCGTGTTTGAGTCGTCTTGTGGTTTCTTGCGTGTTTCTTTTGGTTTGGTTTGGTGTGAAACCTAAGTTCTAGACATATGGTGTGAGACATATGCTCCCTATTGCTACCTTATTACTTATGTCTTTTCAGAGTACTGTAGGTTATTATGAGATGCATGCTTGCCATGTCTATTCACTTCTCTCATAGATCATGTGCTTAGTATTGTTGGACTATAAAATATAGGGGGAGTGTTGATCCGAATGTGTGTGTCGTGCCATCTCTAGGTGCACACATTCTGGGGGAGCCCGTCTATATTTTGTAGTTCTTAGTTTACTTCATTTCATTTCTTTTCCTTGCGCAAATCCCTAGTTGTCATCAATCCACCAAAAAAGGGGAGATTGTTACGGCATATCTCTCTCAAGGTAGTTTTGGTGATTGATGACAACATGTTGGCGGACTAATCTTGTGCTTTGAATTATTCACAGATTCTCCCCTAGCACGAGACGCCTTCTTTCCCTCGGAGTGTATTTCAAGACGGTGTAGCTCTTTCGTTTCTTTCTCGGTGGACTAGTTGCGTAGAGGGCACCGTACTATCAAGAGGGGGTCCGCTGGGGTCTTGCATGGGTGGAATCATCACGTACACATCAGCTTCTCACCCTCCGAGCTTTTCCTCTCCATTGAAGAGATCTCTCATCTCTTCCTTGTCTTGCCTGCGTCTAAGCGGCAGTATCGTGCACCCAGCGGTAGTACCACTGAGAAGCCACAGGCGGCAGTACCGCTCCGCAGCGGTAGTACCGCCGTGGCTCCACAGCAGTAGTACCGCTGGGGGCTCGGCACCTCCGCCTGGTCCTCAGCTTCTTTGAGAGATCCCTTCTCCCTCTCTCTCTCGCCCCAGCGGTAGTACCGCACTGCCTGCGGTACTACGGCCGAAGGGTCACAAGCGGCAGTACCGCTCCAGAACGGTACTACCGCCCTTGACCCCACTTCCATAGTACCGTTGGGCAGTCTGGCTCCTACCGCCTCGATTCGAGAGGTCTTTTTCTCGTGTCGGGTTTTGCGGCACTAGTCACGGTTGTAGTGGCGATAGTACCGTTCCTGGAGCGGTAGTACCGCCCTACCACCGCGGTAGTACCGCAGTTGGAGCTTTTCCCTACTTAGTCTCCTTTGTGCGGCAGTACCACTGGCTGGCGCGGCAGTACCGTCGCCTGGCGGTAGTACCGCTCCTTCTCAGCGGTAGTACCGCCCTGTGCGGGGTTGGTTGGTGGGGGGCAACGGATTGTTGCCCCCACTATAAAAGGGAGCCCCCCTTCTTCCTTTCCACCTACCTCTTCTTCCCCCAAGCTCCATTTATTGCTGAAGCTCCATTAAATACTCCAAGCTTCATTTTGCCCGATCTATCTCCCTAGCCAATCAAACTTGTTGATTTGCTCGGGAGCGGTTGAGAAGGCTCCGATCTACACTTCCACCAAGGGATTTTTGATTCCCCCACTCATCCCTAGCGGATCTTGTTACTCTTGGGTGTTTGAGCACCCTAAACGGTTGAGGTCACCTCGGAGCCATATTCCAGTTGTGGAGATTGCCCCAACCTTGTTTGTAAAGGTTCGGTCGCCGCCTTCAAGGGCACCAATAGTGGAATCACGGCATCTCGCATTGTGTGAGGGCGTGAGGAGAATAAGGTGGCCCTAGTGGCTTCTTGGGGAGCATTGTGCCTCCACACCGCTCCAACGGAGACGTACTTCCCCTCAAAAGGAAGGAACCTCGGTAACACATCCTCGTCTTCACCGGATCCACTCTTGGTTATCTCTTACCTTTACTTGTGCAAGCTCTTTAGTGTTTGTTCCCTTGCTTGCTTGTATGCTTGTTGATATTGCATCATATAGGTTGCTCACCTAGTTGCACATCTAGACAACCTACTTTGATGCAAAGTTTAATTTGGTAAAGAAAAGCTAAAAATTGGTAGTTGCCTATTCACCCCCCTCTAGTCAACCATATCGATCCTTTCACTCAGCATTGTCGCCGTTAATGCGGCGCTTCTGCTTGTTGCGACGCGACCTGCCACTACTATCCCTGGTGTCCGAATTACCAGGGTTCTTGGTCATATTTTTGCTACGAGCAAGCCAGCTGTCTTCTCCCACGCAAAAGCGGGTCATAAGTTTCATGAGTGCTGCCATAGATTTCAGTTTTTCCTGTCCAAGGTGCCGGGCCAGCCACTCGTCACGGGTATTGTGCTTGAAGGCTGCTAGGGCCTCAGCGTCCGGACAGTCGACTATTTGATTTTTCTTTGTTAGGAACCGTGTCCAGAATTGCCTGGCCGATTCCTCTGGCTGCTGAATTACGTGACTTAGGTCATCGGCGTCTGGGGGTCGCACATAAGTGCCCTGGAAATTGTCGAGGAATGCGGCTTCCTGGTCCTCCAAACAACTGATTGATCCTGTTGGCAAGCTGTTAAGCCAATGCCGAGCTGGTCCTTTAAGCTTGATTGGGAGGTATTTGATGGCGTGGAAATCATCGCCGCGGGCCATGTGGATATGAAGGAGATAATCCTCGATCCATACCGCAGGATCTGTTTTTCCATCATATGATTCGATGTTTACGAGTTTGAAACCCTTGGGGATTTGATGATCCATTATTTCGTCTGTAAAGCAGAGTGGGTGTGCGGCGCCTCTGTACTGGGCTATATCATGACGTAGCTCCAATGATCCTTGTCTACTGTGTTCGGCCCTGCCGAATTTGTGGCCGGCGTGACGGTTACCGTCTCGAGCCGTGGGGCGCCCACGCGATCCATAGATCGATCTTGTTTGCCTTGCCTTGTCCTCCAACATGTCTCGTAAGTCCGGCGCATATTCCCGTGCCTTGGTACGAGGTGCGGCTTGAGTGGAGGGCCGAGAGGCCTCTCTGTCGCGGCCACGAGGTGGCCGGTCGGCCGCATCAAGTGCTTCCTCCTCTAATCGGGGTAGCAACCTGCGCTTTGGGTAGCTCTTGGAGGGGTGTTCGAATTTATGCTCTTTGGCCGCAAGGACTTCAGTCCATCTGTCGACTAGCAAATCTTGATCAGCTCTAAGTTGTTGCTGTTTTTTTAGGCTTCTTGCCGTGGCCATAAGCCTGCGTTGAAAATGCTCTTGCTCGACGGGATCCTCTGGCACGACGAATTCATCGTCGTCGAGGCTTACCTCGTCTTCGGAGGGAGGCATATAATTATCGTCCTCGACCTCTCTGTCTGCCGCTTTCTCATGAGGGCTGGTTTCTCCATCCTCCTGTGCTAAATCTTGCTGGAGGGGGTTTTCTTCGGCGCTTTCCGGAGTATTATTATCTCCCATGCTGGAATCACCGTGTTTGTTTTGGCGGGATTTTGAGCGGCGCCGCTGACGCCGGCGCTTAGGCTGTTTCTTGGAGGGGTCATCCTCCGCTGTTCCAGCGCCATCTCCCTCTTTTGGGGTGTCCACCATGTATATGTCATACGACGAGGTGGCTTTCTAAGGCCTAGTAAGCACTGGTTCTTCATCATCTCCTTCATCGGCGTCCATACCGTCGATGTCTTTGGAGTCGAAGTCGAGCATGTCGGTTAAGTCATCGACAGTGGCTACAAAGTGGGTGGTGGGTGGGCTTTGAATTTCTTCATCGTCCGTACCCCAACCTTGCTGACCGTAGTCCGGCCAGGGCTCTCCTGATAAAGAGAGAGACTTCAGTGACTTCAGGATATCGCTGAAGGCGAGTGCTGAAAGATGTCCGCGGCAGTGAACTCCATGATCGGCGCCCAATCGGATTCGATCAGCAGGGGCGCAGAGGGTTCGGAGTCCAGAGAGGAGTCCAGCTTCTTGGAGTCACGAGTCTCGCAGAGTACGGGACTGGTGTTCGGCTCAATCGCTGTTGGGGTCGCAGCCCCCGAGGTGGCATCCAACCGCCCATCCTTGATCGGCGCAGTTGGCTCCGAATTAAGGGTCGGAGCTGATGCGGGTGCGGCCTCCAGGGCACTGTTCGGTGGCAGAGCAAGATCATGCTCGTCGTGACAGTGCCGCGCGCTCGGTAGTGGCTCGAATCCGTCGAAGATCAAGTCCCCGCGGATGTCAGCCGTGTAGTTTAAACTTCCAAATCTGACCTGACGGCCAGGGGCGTAGCTTTCCATCTGCTCCAGACGGCCAAGCGAATTGGCCCGCAGTGCGAAGCCGCCGACGACGAAGATCTGTCCGGGGAGGAAGGTCTCACCCTGGACTGTATCGCTATTGATGATCGTAGGAGCCATCGAGCCTGACGGCGACTACACAGAGGAACTCTCAATGAAAGCACCAATGTCGGTGTCAAAACCGGCGGATCTCGGGTAGGAGGTCCCGAACTGTGCGTCTAGTCCGGATGGTAACAAGAGGCAAGGGACATGAAGTTTTACCCAGGTTCAGCCGGTGCAAAGAAACTAGGGACTTTATCACCATGGAGATAAAGTTTTGGGTCACCGCCGGTGCAAAGAAACTAGGGACTTTAATTTTGGAAGAATAATCTTTTTGGTATTTTGAGGGTGAATTGTAAGTCAAACTCTATTCCTTTAATTAATGAATGAGACATATCTTTTGGATTTTGGTACGAGTAGCAAAAGAGCCTGTGCGTTGTAACAAGAGAAAACAATATATTCATGCAAATGTGTTTTTCGAAGGAGATGCATGATTTCAGATCATAATATGTTTTGTAACGTAAAAGAGAGACCATTTGAAGAACATGTTTGTCGGTGTCAAAACCGGCGGATCTCGGGTAGGGGGTCCCGAACTGTGCGTCTAGGCCGAATGGTAATAGGGGGCAAGGGACACGAAGTTTTACCCAGGTTCGGGCCCTCTTGATGGAGGTAAAACCCTACGTCCTGCTTGATTAATATTGATGATATGGGTAGTACAAGAGTAGATCTACCACGAGATGGGAGAGGCTAAACCCTAGAAGCTAGCCTATGGTATGATTGTTGATATGTATGTTGTCCTACGGACTAAAACCCTCCGGTTTATATAGACACCGAAGAGGGTTAGGGTTACACAAAGTCGGTTACAATGGTAGGAGATCTTCATATCCGTATCGCCAAGCTTCCCTTCCACGCCAAGGAAAGTCCCTCCCGGACACGGGACGGAGTCTTTAATCGTATATCTTCATAGTCCAGGAGTCCGGCTGATGGTTTAGTCCGGCTATCCGAACACCCCCTAATCCAGGACTCCCTCAATGTCGTTCTAAGATCACCAGACACGCCGCTACTAAGACAAAAAAAATAGTAAATGATGATTTATATATGTTCTCCTTGCTTTCTTAGAAAATCTCGCCTTTTGCCCTTTTGGGTAAGATATCTTGGATTAAGTAGGAAATTATTGAATCTATGAAAAGAAAATATTGTATGAATTTATCAAATTTTAACCTAATCAAATGAACCAAGTATACAAACTATGTACAAGTTTGAATTTGTCGTAAATAGAACACAACTATGTACCTTCTATATAGAGCAGAGTGATACAGGTAACATACTTCCTCAGACAAATGAAGCAAAACATATTTCAAGAGAACTAGCAAAAGGGCTCATGCGTTGCAACAAGATAAAAAATATTCATGCAAATGTGTTTTTCAAAGCAGATGGACGATTTCAGATCATAACATGTTTCATAACGTAAAAGAGAGGCAATTTTAAGAACATGTTGTTCTAAGATCACCAGACACGCCGCTAGTAAGACAGAAAAATAGTACATGCTGATTTTTATATGTTCTCCTTGCTTTCTTAGAAAAACTCGCATTTTGTTTAGTATGAAAGATACCTTTATTTGTCCAAAATAACTGTGAAAAAGGAACCTACAATGGTGACAAATAGGAGTACTGAAAGCTTGAGATGCCTTTTGCCCTTTTGGGTAAGACGTCTTGGATTAAGTAGGTAATTATTGAACCTATGAAAATAAAATATTGTATGAATTTATCAAATTGTAACCTAATCAAATGAACCAAGTATACACAAATATGTACAAGTTTGAATTTGTTGTAAACAGAACATAACTATGTACCTTCTATGAGCAGAGTGATACATGCAACATACTTCCTCAAAGAAATGAAGCGGAACATATTTCAAGAGAATTTGGAATTTGAGATAGACTTTTCCTAATTTGATCATACTATTATGAAAGTTTCTATTTTTTTTTTCCAAACACTTTGGCATTGACGTACATGTAAACACATCCAGGAAGAAACATCCTGATCAAATATGCCCAATGAAATGAAAAGAAAAGAGGTGAAATACATTATGCATTGACAAGAACCAATCATTATAAGATGGCTTCCCTGAAAAGGATGCAAACCGAAAGGTGGTGACTCCAAAACTTACATTCCTGTAGAAGAAATAGCATATCTCCATAAGAAAAGGACTATCAACATAACACCTGATTTTGAAAGTTCATTATTTGTCTAAATAACATAAAGTATACCATCCCTAAAATATGTTGTCGATAACACCAATGTCCATGCAGCAAAAGCAACTGTTCTCAGGAAGCCGAATTGGAAAATGCCAATATCAGTTGTCGTGACAGCCTAAGACATTGTGAAGAGAAACAATTGACCGTTAAATGATTATGATGTGTTATTGTCACTGGACTCATTCACTCCGCTTGATATATAAGGGCGGTGGTTGATGGGTCGTCTAAAGATTAGGATCTTAGTACTCTATTTGAGGTCCATGCCCTTATTGTGCAGCATGACATTCACGGGCGTGAGTGTCTCCAGGAGCAGCACCTGGTCTGAATATGGAAAAGATATAACCGCCCATGATCAAAACTACAGAAAATACATAACACCTCTCTCTGTACACAGACATGCATCCCTCTTCGTTTACCGCTGGACCGCCCTCCCTAAAAGTTGGTCCTCCTTCTCCCCCAAAATCCCACATCCCAAGATCACATCACTCGCTTCACTCGCTTTCTCTGTCAAGCCCGCACCACCATTAGAGCTGCATCGAGTACTGGCATGAGCGCCATATTAATTGGGCTCTGTTTTCATTAATTTCTTCATTTGCATGTCTAATGAATCCATTAATTCCTAATCCTATTAATTATTTTCTTCTTTTCAAAAAATGTTTGTTCTTGGTCTCTTCTCTTCATTCCACATATGAATCACGAATCCCGGGTCTCTCCTCCTCAAAGGCATTTCTTATTGATTCTTGAGTTGGCTTACCGAGTTCAACTCACATACGTATATAAACTGGTCGAATTGTATGAAAGCGCCTGAGGTGGTACTAAATATACATGAACCCTCTCTTCTCTTTACACTAACGAGCTGGTGTATGCAAGTTTGACACACGTATAAGTTATGCGGACCTTCGAAGTGAGCATAATTGGTAGTTAGTTTAGTTGGTCGCAGCGGAAGAAGTAGCCTCGTATGTTGCGAATTCGAATATGTCTCTGGCAATACTTTTGCCTCCTTTTCTGTAATTGTACTACTGGGCCGGCTTTGTTGGGCTGCTGCACACCACGGGCGAGGCCCGGTGAACTGTTTTTCATTTAGTTTTTCGACTGCGGATTGAGGCATTTCCTAAACGGCGCCTTAAGCGCCCCTTAAAGGCCAACCCGTACAGGGCGCACACCCCCTCTCTCCCCGCTGGGCCGGCCCATTTCCTTTTCTTCTTTCTGTTTGTAACTGCAAAAAGTACGCGAGAGGTGGGATTCGAACGCGGGACTCCATTTGTTGTGCGAAGCTGCAGCAACCAACCAGCCATCTCAACTAGTGTGACTTTTTCCATCGTTTTTTCCTCTTGTCTTCTTGTTTTCTTTCTTATTTTTTTCTTTTTTCGGTTTTGTGAACTTTTCTGAGTTCATGAACATTTTTTCGTGAACCTTTTTTGAATTCGCGAACTTTTTTTGAAAAGCGATGAACTCTTTTCAAATTCGATGAACTTTTTTCCAAATTGATGAATTTTTTGTGAACTTTTTTCACAATCGATGAACCTTTTGCAAATCTGTGAACTTTTTGTCAGAATAGATGAACTATTTTAAATTTTGATGAACTTTTTCTGAAGTCAATGAACTTTTTTTCAAATTCAATGAACTTATTTAAAATTCAATGAAATTTTATTTGAATTTGATGAACTTTTTATCAAGTTCAATGAACTTTTTCCAAATTTGATGAACTAATTTCAAATTCGATGAACTAATTTCAAAGTTGATGAACTTTGTTCAAAATTTATGATCTTTTTTTCAATTTGTGAACTTTTTTCTATAGGGATGAACATTTTTTAATTCTTGGTTTTCTTTATTTTTATGAGTTATTTTCGAAATTTACATTAAAAAAATCTATACAGCGTATATAATATATGTTGTGTACAGTATTTAAAGGGTTAAATTGTATAGATTCCTAATTGTACTCATCAAGTTGTGTTCTGTCTAGCGGCTGCGAAGGCAGGCTGCTACTCTACCGGTCCCGGGTTCGATTCCTCGTGCGCGCACAAGTTTTTCTTCGCGTTTGTTTTTCCAGCATGTTGGTGGGCCAGCCCGGTAGGCACCGCGCGTGCGCGCCGGTTTAGCTCGGCGGCGCTTAAAGCGCCAGTTAGGAGGGCATTCCCTAAACGGCGTCCGTTGCGCCCGTGACAGGCATGGGCGCAAACGGGCGCACACCCCCGCGTCAGGCTGGGCCGGCCCATCTAACGTGTCTTTGTTCCTGTCTTAATCCGCAAAAAAAAGGCGCAGCTAGGATTCGAACCAAGTACCTCTCCCTTCAAAGAACGCCACTGTAACCACGCGGCCTCCGGGAGGGATCTAGTTACCTTTTAATATTTCCATTTATTATTCGTTCTCCTCCCATTTTTTCGTTCTCTTTTCTTCTTTGTCTTGGGCCGATGAATTGGTTCGCAAGTACATGAACGTTTTTTCAAATCGATGACCTTTTTTAATATTCATAAACTTTTTTTTAAATTTTGATGAACTATTTTTAAATTCGATGAACTATTTTTCAAATTTGATGAACTATTTTCGAATTTCGATGAACTTTTTTCAATGTTGATGATTTTTTTTTTCAAAATCGATGAACTTTTTTTAAAAATTGATGAACTTTTTTCAAAATCGATGAACCTTTTTTGAATTTTGATGATCGTTTTTCAAATCTGTGAACTTTTTCTCCAGATTCATGAACTGTTTTTTCAAATGATGAACCTATTTCAAAATCGATAGAATTTTTTCTCAAAATCGTGAACGTTTTTTCAAAATCGATTAATTTGTTTCAAAGCAAATGAACTGTTTTGTAATTTATGAACTTTTTCCCAAATGTTTTGAAAAAAAATAAAAATCAAAGCGCTACAGTAGTGTACTTAAAGTCCTTTGCCTGTATTTGGTCAGTAGCGCAAAGATGCTCAGTTGGTTAGCATTCTTGTTCGCTTTTCTAACGCCGAGAGTTCGATACTTGCTGAGAACGAATTTAGGGTGTGTGTTTTTTTTTTGCTTTTTTCGCGCCCCTGTAGATTGTTGCTGGGCCGGCCCAGTCGGATCGGCTTCGGGCGCCTATACGAGAAACCGGCGCTGAGAGCGCCGGTTAGGAGCTCCCGCGGATTGAATACCGAATTATTAGTACGACCTCGCGTATTGTAGACGAATGAAAAATTGAGATGAACGTACTAAAAAATTGGAGAAATGCGCCGTCTTTTATTATTAGGTATAAATATAGCTACATGGATGCACCGAGAGGATGCAACAAATACGCAATCAATGGTGTGCATTCAGCGTCTTACAAAATTCGGACATTTTATGTCGTACGTGGAGTAGGCTCTTTATGGATCGGTCCGCCTTAAATTGTCCTTTTTTTCACCCGCAAAGAAATTAAAAAATTGTCTTCTTTTTGTCAAATCATGTCCAGTTTTTTTCGTAAAAAATGAAAAGAAAAAAATGTCAATTCTATTTTAGTTTGGTCGTTCTTTAGGAAATGTGTATCTTACTGTACGATGCGGGCATGAACTATTTGCGGTTGAATAATTTTGATGCGATATTTGATTCATTAAAATTTCTTTCACCACAAATCAGAATTGCTAGGAGTGTGACAGTATGTCACGAACACAATTGCAAAGGATTATGAGTTGATGACCAATCTTGAGGCATGGGAGAAGAGACATTTAGCTTAGAACACAGGGCACACACTTTCCGGACCCAGGTCGACCCCTTTAGCGGTGGGGCATATGGCCAGAGGGCAGTGCTCGCCGGCCGTGCCCCACCAAACAATGTTCCGGTTCTGCATGGTGAGCGCCAAGTAGAGCAGCACCGCCATGAAGGCGACCCCTGCGTCCATCGCGGCGGAGAAGATGTAGTTGTACCGCTGCCACCACCTCTTCCGGTACCGGAACACAAAGAAGTTGAAGATGGTCCCGACGAGCAGCCACGAGTTGTAGTTCACGGCCGTCGCCGGCGGCATGCTGGCCGTCGCGTTGATGAGCACCGGCAGGTTGATCAGCAGTATCCATTTCTTGTCGGGGAATATCCTGTGGAAGATGTAGACGACGAAGGGAGACGCGGCGCCGATGAGGAAGAAGTAGTTGATGGCTGCGTAGTTGCCAAGCGGCCCGAAAATGCGCCGTGGACCAACGAGGCCCCAGATGACCGACGCGTCGAAGAAGACCCGGTCGTTGGGGCACGTCCATGGGCTATTCGCCGAGAGCTTTTCGATATGGCAGATGTTCTCCACGGAGCCGAGCAGCCACCATGCCACGCTGAGGTTGATTGTACCGGCCACAATTGTACCGACGAACTGAGCGTGAACAGAGCGTGAAGGTCAGTACGTAAGTTTTATCTTTACACACATGTTACTCCTCTGCTTTGGAAGATGATCAGATTGAGGGGTTCTGTTAATTTACCTGAACAACGAACATTGATCTGGGGGGTATCTTCATGTAGTGGCCAAGCTTGAAGTCCGAGAGGAAGGCGACGGCCTGTGACATGCTCATGTAACCATACACCTTGAAGCAGACATTGGCGATGGGGTAGCCGGGCCTTATCAGCCCCATGGCGTACTCCGCGATGACATTCAGACCAGGCGACTGCCGTCCGTCAATTTATAAATGCCCTTTGTCAGTTTTCTTGCAAAATTGCAGGAGATTACGCTGCAGATTCTTAAATTCACTTGCCTGGTTCGTGGTTGCCGTGATAATGCTTATGGGGAGGGTGAAGACGAAGGACATGCCACAGGCGAAGACGAGGCCCCACCATGGGAGCTGAACCTGGTCGATGAGGACGGTGCAGAGGATGAGGGCCACTGCCATCGACAGTACCGTCAGCGAGTAGAACCACCACGCCGGTATGTCCTCGTACGTCCTCATCAGCTTCGTGTGGACGTCAGGATCCTCCCGCCGCGAAACTCTGAACCGCTGGTAGATCTCCCTGCACATCGGTCCATGTCCCATTTCAGTTCGGATACCAGACGTGATCACACAGTAGGCCGACGTGCAGAGATGAGAGCCCTTACTTCCCGTAGAAGAGGCCGACGTGCGAGATGGTGGCGGCGATGGTGGCGAAGCTGAGCCCGTAAGAGAGCGCAAAGAAGGTGCTGATGTTCACCATGCCGAGCTTTCCGTAAGCGTCAATGTCGAGCTGGAACTGCTTGTTCACAATGGCGTCGATGTCGTAGTCCGTCCCGTTGGACATGAAGAGCTGCGTGGAGAAGATGGGGAACGTCTTGGCGTGGTACAGGTTGGTGCCCCAGTAGGCCGTGGGCACCAGCACCCAGACGAAGAAGACGTAGCCGACGAAGATGTTGGCGATGGCGAAGAAGGGCGTGACGAGCGGGCTGCCGAGGTAGGAGGCGACGGTCTCCCAGTCGAGGGTGAAGGCTCCGAGGCCCAGGCCTTTGAGGCCGGAGCCGAGCTGCTGCGCGGTTACCGACTTGGGGAACGCCCAGCACACCCATGCGATGGACGTCAGGCTCTGGAAGATGAAGCCTGGCAGGGCGTAATACGAGAAGCTGCAGATGAGCACCACCAGGAAGAACTTGAAGCGTGAGATTTGGCGCGAGCCCTTGGCGAACTCTTCCTTCTCGTGCAGTGCCCTGGTACAACAATGCAGGTGTTGTTAGTGTCGTGCTACATGCCGAGGCATGATTTCATGATAATTATATTCCATGGCTATCACTTACAACATCTGAATCTAGTTGCTTACTAAAAATCATTATGTGTGGTGGTTTAACAATGGCTTTGTGTTTAGTAACCTGGAGTGGATCAATTAAATACATGTGTGATGGTTTCATTATTGTGAACCGTTGGATACTGATAGTGCTGGTGGCGGCTAGCGGTGGTGGGTTGGCCGGTCGCTCCCTGCAAGCCCAGATCTGGGCCCTTCAAGCCCCATCTGGGTCAGGGCGGGCCGTTATGGACTCCGGCGGGTCACTTCCGGCTGGTCTGGCGTGCTACGGGCGATGGCGGCGGCGGCTACCGTGTTGCGTCTGCTGCAGTGCGGCGGCGGGAGCTTAGCGGGCCAGTTTTGGGCTCGGACGGGCAGTTGGCCTAGTGTGCTCTTGCTCCCGCGTCCGGTCTGCTACCGCCCGAGCCGGTGGACATTGTCCCTTCCCATGTGGCTGCGGTACTGCCGGTCCTGTCTATGGTGGCTTTGCTTTGGTCCAGCCAGCCTTGCAGCGTTTGCTATGGTGAGACAACGGTGGCGTCCTTCTGACTGTGTTGGCACATGTTGGTGGGCGGTAGGCATAGTGGAGCTGGTAGTTGGTCCTGGGTTGTGGGTGTGAGGGGTCGGGAGAAATTTCTATCAGGTCTGGCCAACACCAAAGCGGTGACGCCTGTGGGCGCCAACCTTCTTGAAGGGCATCTGGTGTACCTCTCCCCCACTCCCTTTCATGTACCGGGAGAAATCCTATGACTTGCCCGGGCAGCAGCGTCGTCGTTGTCGCAGTCCTTCTTAAAGGTGTTGCTTGGTACGTGGTAATTTGGTGGCATAGGAGTGTGGTGGAATTCTCCGGTGGGCGCAACGGTTGCGGGATACTGTAGCTTTCATTGATCCGGTGCTGCTGGCATTTTTTCTCTTGTTTTCTATTGTGGACGTGATTGTGTTGTTTGCCCCAGCGATGAACTTACCGTTGTATTGAGTGATTACTATATTAATATAGCGGGGTGAAAGCCTATTCCGTCAATGTCGGTTTGTAGCTAAATCCAATACTTACGCTTCACAGATTATGCCGCTATTTTACGCCATCGGCTTTGCTATATGAACGGAAGAATGCGGCGCCTGGTCGCCCACCCCATCAGTTAAGGGGAGGGGGTAACTTTTGCCAATTAAAACACAACAGGTCAACTCGTCCGTGAAACTTGTCCGTGTGGTGTCCGTGTGTCTAGCATTTTTGTTACATCATCGCTTTCTGTATCTTTAATTAATGACAGCGTCTAGCATTTTTGTTACGTCATTGCCTTTTGTAACTTTAATTAATGACGGCCTGCCGATTGGAGCCAATTTTAACACGTTGGTTCAAAGCGACGGCTACTGATAATACTATGTGCACAACTTGTTTCTAGTATGAAAAAACAGTGACCTGTTCTTCTCGGAAAAGATGGTTAACACACTTGACACTAAAAAATATTTGCTCGGCCCAGCTGTTGGTTATGTTGGTGGTCCTTCTCACTTTACCTTGAGGCAGTACCTTTCTCCATCGACTTCATCGACAAACTGGGGAGAAGGCAAGTTGTAGTATATGTACTTAGTACAGCTATTTGTGGCTATGCGTGCTTCAGTAGGTTCCTCTGTCGACTCCGTCAGTAAGTTTCTCTATACTCGAAGACAAACAAGTAAGGAACGAACGACAGCGGATCGTTCAGAAAAGGATACTCGTATATATAAATTTAATGAGGCAGTGCTTTGTTCGGCCGCCTCCAAAATGCAATAGCTAATGGCAAACCAACAAGAATCGAACCAACTCAAGGATTAGTGTATTGCCAAAAACGTTTTTATATTATGAGACGGAAGGAGTAAATGACAGGATATACAGCGCCGGAAAGCCCGTTTATTTATTTATTTTTAGCTCAATATTTCATTTTTTTGGGAGAGAAAAACTTTCTTAAACTGTAGACTGATAAGTGGGCTTAAACAGGCTTAAACGATGCGCCATTTACACCCCTATCAAGGATGTGCGCTCTATACATCGGTAAAAAGAATGTAATAACGCAAGAAGGCGACCAAACGAACTTGAGTAGAGTGGGTATAGTGATCGTCAGAGGTGCTCACCGGAAGAGCGAGACTTGGACGAGCGTGCTCGGCCACCACATGTGCGCCGGCTCCACCACGTACTTGCGCATCAGCCCGGCCCAACCGTACCCAAGAACCTAGATCCATTTGATTTCGATCCCACAGGGCAGAAGTAAGAAAGAGTAGCATGAAAGAACACCAACGCATATATGAACTACTACGTACCTGGGTGGTGATGATGAGGAGCCAGGCGGCGATGAAGGAGATGGAGCGGCCGTAGAAGGCGCGGATGATGTCGACGATCATGACGGCGTACGCGTTGCCACCGCCGAAGGCGTAGCCGGCATTGGCGAAGATGGAGATGAGCACGTGCTCCTTCATGTTGAAGGGCCCCGGGTTGAAGCTCCACTCCCCGCCGCCGAGCAGCCCCGGCGCCCGGAACTTACGGCGCGGCAGCACGCGCGCCAGGAAGTGGCCCATGGGCAGCGACGCCACTTGCACCGTGAGCGAGGTGATGACGAGCGGCTCCGTCCGGTAGGAGAAGAACTGGTTGAGGAAGCTCAGCAGCGAGCAGGAGAAGAGCCCGATGCTCCACATCCGGAACGTCCACACCGGCAGCGTCGGGTCGTCGACAGTGGGGACCGTTAGCCGCACCTGCTCGATCGGGGAATTCTCCTCCTCCTCCAGTTTGCCGGGGGCGGTGGCGAGGCCGCGCTCGTCCGCCGCTGTTTCGCCCATTGCTATGTCCGCTGTACGTCTATACCCGAGGGGGTGGTGTGGGAGCAGGGGTCTGATGGTCCGGCCATTTATATGGGTGCTGGGGTTTCAGGGGGAGCAGCTACTACTGTGTCCACATTCTTTGGGCGTAACGTTTGCTTACCGCATTAGTGTTGTCAGGCTTCTTCCTAACAAAAGACTCAGATTAAATTATTAGTTTTGCCATAGATGGACTCAGATTCATTTTCATGGTATTTTCCGAATTTAATATGAACTTCACACTAATAATTCCTGGTATTAAATTCGAAAATACCAGGAAATTTTAAAAAATCTGAAATCTTGGGATATCAAACCCCGGGTGCCCAATCTACTCCAGTGTGAAGTTCGACGAAAAAATACAAAAAAAATGTATTCATGACGAAGAAAATAAAGTCCGACCGACGATCCATCAAAACAGTTTTTTTCTATACATAGAAATTATTATTATTATTTTGCCACTGGTATATTTCCAAGTATTTTTTCACGAAATTTGACATGAAAGTAGATTGGGTACCTAGGTTTGATATTTCAAAAACCCAATTTTGTTTCAAATTCCCCCGTGTTTTTTTGAACTAAATGTTCATATAGGGGGCAAAGCACCCAGGTGCTACAAAACATATTTCAACCCCTAATTCTTGCCCTAGTCTAATTTACAACCCCCAACTACAATACCGTCCACATTACAACCCCAAACTCTTAAAATCGGCCAAGATTTAATCCTCCCCTCCCTGTTGACCGGATTTGACCCAGTTGACCATCCAGTCAACATGTCCAGTCGGCAAGCTATGTCAGCAAATAAAAACAAAATTTCCAGAAAAAAAATCTGTAAAATAAAATAATAATATTTTTCTAGAAAAGATGCAAAAGAAAAAAACTTAAAGTCAGAATAAAATAAAATTTAACAATATATGTAAAATCAAGAAAACATGGCTATCACCAGGAAAAGATGTTGGACTTTTTTATTTTGCGGATTTTTCAGAATTTTGAACATTTTATTCAGAGTTTTCAAAAAACATCCCCAAACTTTTTTTTTTCAATTTTCCAGATTTTTCCATAACTTTTTCATAATTTTTGGAAAGCAGCCCCATTTTTTTGAATTCCTAGAAATTTGAAATTTTCAAAAAGAAATGATTTCACATTTTTTATTTTACAATTTTGGATATTTTTTTCATTTTTTTCTGGAAATTTTGAATGTTTTCCTAAGGTGGCGAACTTGCTGACTGGTTTGTCAATGGGTCAAACCCGGCCAATAGGGAGGGAATGGTTGAATTCTAGCCGGTTTTAAGATTCGGGGTTGTTATGTAGGCTGTATTGGAGTTGGAAGTTGTAAATTAGACTAGGGCAAAAGTAGGGGTTGAAATATGCACTTTCTGTCTTTTTGAAAACATTCACAGGGCAACCACGATTGTTGCGAACCTTAGTCAAACTTTGTGATGTGGGATCTATATGCATTTGAAGGTACCAGCTACACATCGGTTGGCATGAACAGTTATCTATCTTACAAACCAACAACGAGCTATCACTGCACGACACTGAGGCAAAAGGCTACAATATGGAGCAAAGGCGCGAGTGAAGTTGAGCAAAAGTTGGACCTGAGATAGAGGGAATTCATGATACATGGCTTAGGATTGCAAGTGGAAGCACCAATGTAACATCCCAAATTTTCAATTTGGAATGTTTTACAATTTATAGCTAAGCATCTATGCATTTTGTTTGAATCGAGTGGCATTTGGATATTTCAGAGGCTTTTGAGTTTGTTGATTTTGGATTCAAATTGGCAAATGAAATTCTTTCAAATCAATGCCTAACAAATACTTGAGTAAAAGTATGAGAGGAGTAAACATGACACTCCAAAAATATCAGAAGAAAAATATTGCCAAAAAAAATTTGAATTCAAATTTGATTTTAGTTGGAAAAAAATGTTTTTACTGTGTTTCTGTTTTGCCTCTGGAAAAATGTTCACGTTGTAGGATTTGTTTTTCTGATTTTATTGATATATATATATATGTCCTACATAAATACTATATTTTTTCTCTATGTAGTTTTTCTTCTCTCTGTCTGTATTCAAAAAAAAAGAATGAAAAAAAAACCCAGGCGCCAACCAGGCCAACCGGCCCAGCCAACGCCGAGCGCCACTCACCAGCGGGCCAAGCGCAGCCCATCAGCGCCGAGCCGGCCTGCCCCCAGCACCCCGCGCCCGATCCCACTCCGCCTCGGTCGCCCGCTCGCTCTCCTCTCTCCCTCTCTCACCGACGCCCCGGGCCCGCCCTCATCCCCAACCCCTCGCCCATGTCTCCCCGCGCCAGAGCGCGACCGCTGCCGCCCGTCGCCGCGATTTTCTCGGGATCACGATCCCGCGACGCCCCTTCCTCCAAGATGATGCCCTATAAAAGGCCAAGCCCCTCCTCTCTCGAACCTCCAAAAAAACCCTACCCAACTCCCACCATAGCCACCGCCGTCGCCAAACGCATCTCGCTGCCGCCGCCTCGGTTCGCCGCCACTTCCGCCGCCGGTGAGCACGCTCTACCCTTCCAAGCTACACCACCCGAACCGCCGGTTCCCCGCGCACCTTGCTGATATCATCTCCCTGTCCAGGAGCCCCCGACACCGTCGCCCCGAGCTCGTCCACCGCCCGCCTGAGCAGGAGCTCACCCGAGCTCGCACCGATCGTCTCCGTCATCTCTTTCTATCTTCTGCCGTGGTCGGGCTTTGAGTCTTACTCAACTTCACACCTTGTAATACAGGCAAGAACTCTTTCTTTGACTGCTCCATTTTGAACTACTTCAAAATCTTGTCAAGGTATGTACTCATTGAAAAAACTTATCAAGCGTCTTGATCTATCTCTATAGATCTTGAAGCTCAATATGTAAGCAGCTTCACCGAAGTCTTTCTTTGAAAAACTCCTTTCAAACACTCCTTTATGCTTTACAGAATAATTCTACATTATTTCTGATCAACAATATGTCATTCACATATACTTATCAGAAATGCTGTAGTGCTCCCACTCACTTTCTGGTAAATACAGGCTTCACCGCAAGTCTGTATAAAACTATGTGCTTTGATCAACTTATCAAAGCGTATATTCCAACTCCGAGATGCTTGCACCAGTCCACAGATGGATCGCTGGAGCTTGCACATTTTGTTAGCACCTTTCGGATTGACAAAACCTTCTGGTTGCATCATATACAACTCTTCTTTAATAAATCCATTAAGGAATGCAGTTTTGTTTATCCGTTTGCCAGATTTCATAAAATGCGACAATTACTAACATGATTCGGACAGACTCAAGCATAGATATGAGTGAGAAGCTCTCATCGTAGTCAACACCTTGAACTTGTCGAAAACCTTTTGCGACAATTCTAGCTTTGTAGATAGTAACACTACTATCAGCGTCCGTCTTCCTCTTGAAGATACATTTATTCTCAATTGCTTGCCGATCATCGGGCAAGTCAACCAAAGTCCAAACTTTGTTCTCATACATGGATCATATCTCAGATTTCATGGCCTCAAACCATTTCGCGGAATCCGGGCTCATCATCGCTTCCTCATAGTTCGTAGGTTCGTCATGGTCAAGTAACATGACCTCCAGAACAGGATTACCGTACCACTCTGGTGCGGATCTCACTCTGGTTAACCTACGATATTCGGTAGTAACTTGATCTAAAGTTACATGATCATCATCATTAGCTTCCTCACTAATTGGTGTAGTAGTCACAAGAACAGATTTTTGTGATGAACTACTTTCCAATAAGGTAGAAGGTACAATTACCTTATCAAGTTTTCTACTTTCCTCCCACTCACTTCTTTCAAGAGAAACTCCTTCTCTAGAAAGGATCCATTATAAGCAACGAATGTCTTGCCTTAGGATCTGTGATAGAAGGTGTACCCAACAGTCTCCTTTGGATATCCTATGAAGACATATTTCTCCGATTTGGATTTGAGCTTATCAGGGTGAAACTTTTTCTCATAAGCATCGCAACCCCAAACTTCAAGAAACGACAACTTTGGTTTCTTGCTAAACCATAGTTCATAAGGCGTCGTCTCGACGGATATAGATGGTGCCCCTTTTTAACGTGAATGCAGCTGTCTCTAATGCATGACCCCAAAAACGATAGTGGTAATTCGGTAAGAAACATCATAGATTGCACTATATCCAATAAAGTACGGTTATGACGTTCGGACACACCATTATGATGTGGTGTTCCAGGTGGCGTGAGTAGTGAAACTATTTCACATTGTTTTAACTGAAGACCAAACTCGTAACTCAAATACTCTTTTCCACGATCAGATCATAGAAACTTTATTTTCTTGTTACGATGATTTTCCACTTCACTCTGAAATTATATGAACTTTTCAAATGTATCAGACTTCTATTTCATTAAGTAGATATACCCATATCTGCTTAAATCATCTGTGAAGGTCAGAAAATAATGATACCCGCTGCAAGCCTTAAATATTCATCGGACCACATACATCAGTATGTATGATTTCCAACAAATCTGTTGCTTGCTCCATTGTTCCGGAGAACGGCGTTTTAGTCATCTTGCCCAAAAGGCATGGTTCGCAAGCATCAAGTGATTCATAATCAAGTGATTCCGAAAGCCCATCAGCATGGAGTTTCTTCATGCGCTTTATACCAATATGACCTAAACGGCAGTGCCACAAATAAGTTGCACTATCATTATTAACTTTGCATCTTTTGGTTTCAATATTATGAATATGTGTATCACTACGATCGAGATCCAACGAACTTGTTTCATTGGGTGTATGACCATCGAAGGTTTTATTCATGTAAACAGAACAACAATTATTCTCTGACTTTAATGAATAACCGTATTGCAATAAACATGATCAAATCATATTCATGCTCAACGCAAAAACCAAATAACACTTATTTAAGTTCAACACTAATCCCAAAAGTATAGGGGAGTGTGCAATGATGATCATATCAATCTTGGAACTACTTCCAACACACATCGTTACTTCACCCTTAACTAGTCTCTGTTTATTCTGCAACTCCTGTTTCGAGTTACTACTCTTAGCAACTGAACCAATATTAAATACTGAGGGGTTGCTATAAACACTAGTAAAGTAGACATCAATAACATGTATATCAAATATACTTTTGTTCACTTTGCCATCCTTCTTATCCGCCAAATACTTGGGGCAGTTCCGCTTCCAGTGACCAGTCCCTTTGCAGTAGAAGCACTTAGTCTCAGGCTTAGGACCAGACTTGGGCTTCTTCACTTGAGCAGCAACTTGCTTGCTGTTCTTCTTGAAGTTCCCCTTCTTCCATTTTGCCCTTTTCTTCAAACTAGTGGTCTTGTCAACCATCAACACTTGATGTTTTTCTTGATTTCTACCTTCGTCGATTTCAGCATCACGAAGAGCTTGGGAATCATTTCCGTTATCCCTTGCATATCATAGTTCATCACGAAGTTTCTACTAACTTGGTGATGGTGACTAGAAAATTCTGTCAATCACTATCTTATCTGGAAGATTAACTCCCACTTGATTCAAGCGATTGTAGTACCCAGACAATCTGAGCACATGCTCACTAGTTGAGCGATTCTCCTCCATCTTTTAGCTATAGAACTTGTTGGAGACTTCATATCTCTCAACTCGGGTATTTGCTTGAAATATTAACTTCAACTCCTGGAACATCTCATATGGTCCATGACGTTCAAAACATCTTTGAAGTCCCGATTCTAAGCCATTAAGCATGGTGCACTAAACTATCAAGTAGTCATCATATTGAGCTAGCCAAACGTTCATAACGTTTGCATCTGCTCCTGCAATAGGTCTGTCACCTAGCGGTCCATCAAGGACATAATTTTTCTGTGCAGCAATGAGGATAAACCTCAGATCACGGATCCAATCCGTATCATTGCTACTAACATCTTTCAACACAATTTTCTCTAGGAACATATCAAAATAAACATATGAAAGCAACAACGCGAGCTATTGATCTACAACATAGATATGCTAATACTACCAGGACTAAGTTCATGATAAATTAAAGTTCAATTAATCATATTACTTAAGAACTCCCACTTAGATAGACATCCCTCTAATCCTCTAAGTGATCACGTGATCCAAATCAACTAAACCATAACCGATCATCACGTGAGATGGAGTAGTTTTCAATGGTGAACATCGTTATGTTGATCATATCTACTATATGATTCACGCTCGACCTTTCGGTCTCTGTGTTTCGAGGCCATATCTGCATATGCTAGGCTCGTCAAGTTTAACCTGAGTATTCTGCGTGTGCAAAACTGGCTTGCACCCGTTGTAGATGGACGTAGAGCTTATCACACCCGATCATCACGTGGTGTCTGGGCACGACGAACTTTGGCAACAGTGCATACTCAGGGAGAACACTTCTTGATAATTTAGTGAGAGATCATCTTATAATGCTACCGTCAATCAAAGCAAGATAAGATGCATAAAAGATAAACATCACATGCAATCAATATAAGTGATATGATATGGCCATCATCATCTTGTGCTTGTGATCTCCATCTCCAAAGCACCGTCATGATCACCATCGTCACCGGCGCGACACCTTGATCTCCATCGTAGCATCGTTGTCGTCTCGCCAATCTTATGCTTCCACGACTATCACTACCGCTTAGCAATAAAGTAAAGCATTACATCGCGATTGCATTGCATACAATAAAGCGACAACCATATGGCTCCTGCCAGTTGCCGATAACTTGGTTACAAAACATGATCATCTCATACAATAAAATCAGCATCATGCCTTGACCATATCACATCACAACATGCCCTGCAAAAACAAGTTAGACGTCCTCTACTTTGTTGTTGCAAGTTTTACGTGGCTGCTATGGGCTTAAGCAAGAACTCATCTCACCTACGCATCAAAACCACAACGATAGTTTGCCAAATAGACTCCGTTTTAACCTTCTCAAGGACTGGGCGTAGCCACACTCGGTTCAACTAAAGTTGGAGAGACAGTCACCCGCAAGCCATCTATGTGCAAAGCACGTCGAGGGAACCGGTCTCGCGTAAGCGTACGCGTAAGGTTGGTCCGGATCGTCTCGTCCAACAATACCGCTGAACCAAAGTATGACATGCTGGTAGGCAGTATGACTTGTATCGCCCACAACTCACTTATGTTCTACTCGTGCAAATAAGATCAAACCATAAAACCTAGGCTCGGATGCCACTGTTGGGGAATGTAGTAATTTCAAAAATTTTCCTATGCACACGCAAGATCATGGTGATGCATAGCAACGAGGGGGAGAGTCTGATCTACGTACCCTTGTAGATCGCAACGGAAGCGTTGACACAACATGGAGGAAGTAGTCGTACGTCTTCTTCCCGATCCGACCGATCCAAGTACCGTTACTCCGGCACCTCCGAGTTCTTAGCACACGTCCAGCTCGATGACGATCCCCGGGCTCCGATCCAGCAAAGCTTCGGGGAGGAGTTCCGTCAGCACGACGGCGTGGTGATGATCTTGATGTTCTACCGACGTAGGGCTTCGCCTAAGCACTACAACGATATGATCGAGGTGGAATATGGTGGCAGGGGGCACCGCACACGGCTAAGGAACGATCTCAATGATCAACTTGTGTGTCTAGAGGTGCCCCCTGCCCCCGTATATAAAGGTTTCCAGGGGGAGGGCTGGCCGGCCAAGCTATGGAGGCGCAGGAGGAGTCCTACTCCTACCGGGAGTAGGACTCCCCCCCAATCCTATTCCTAATAGGACTCCCAAGGAGAAAGAGAGGGAGAGAGGTGGCCGGCCACCTCTACTAGTCCTAATAGGACTAGGGGAGGGGGGAGGCGCGCAGCCCACCTTGGGCTGCCCCTTTCACCTTTCCACTAAGGCCCAATAAGGCCCATATGGTTCCCGGGGGGTTCCGGTAACCTCCCGGTACTCCGGTAAAATCCCGATTTCACCCGGAACACTTCCGATGTCCAAACATAGGCTTCCAATATATCAATCTTTATGTCTCGACCATTTCAAGACTCCTCGTCATGTCCGTGATCACATCCGGGACTCCGAACAACCTTCGGTACATCAAAATGCATAAACTCATAATAACTGTCATCGTAACGTTAAGCGTGCGGACCCTACGGTTCGAGAACAATGTAGACATGACCGAGACACGTCTCCGGTCAATAACCAATAGCGGGACCTGGATGCCCATATTGGCTCCTACATATTCTACGAAGATCTTTATCGGTCAGACCGCATAACAACATACGTTGTTCCCTTTGTCATCGGTATGTTACTTGCCCGAGATTCGATCGTCGGTATCCAATACCTAGTTCAATCTCGTTACTGGCAAGTCTCTTTACTCATTCCGTAATACATCATCTCACAACTAACATCTTAGTTATAATGCTTGCAAGGCTTATGTGATGTGTATTACCGAGAGGGCCCAGAGATACCTCTTCGACAATCGGAGTGACAAATCCTAATCTCGAAATACGCCAACCCAACATCTACCTTTGGAGACACCTGTAGTACTCCTTTATAATCACCCAGTTACGTTGTGACGTTTGGTAGCACCCAAACTGTTCCTCCGGCAAACGGGAGTTGCATAATCTCATAGTCATAGGAACATGTATAAGTCATGAAGAAAGCAATAGCAACATACTAAACGATCGGGTGCTAAGCTAATGGAATGGGTCATGTCAATCAGATCATTCAACTAATGATGTGATCCCATTAATCAAATAACAACTCTTTGTTCATGGTTAGAAAACATAACCATCTTTGATTAACGAGCTAGTCAAGTAGAGGCATACTAGTGACACTCTGTTTGTCTATGTATTCACACATGTATTATGTTTCCGGTTAATACAATTCTAGCATGAATAATAAACATTTATCATGATATAAGGAAATAAATAATAACTTTATTATTGCCTCTAGGGCATATTTCCTTCACCAGGACCACCGGAGCAGCAGCGCTGTCGCCGCCCGAGTCGCCGTCGCCGTCAACCGCCGCGGTAAGCCACCGGGGCCCCTCCACCGTTGGATCTCGCATGTACGGCGTAGATTAGAAGTAGTGAAAGGTTAGGTTTTATTTAGATTAGATAGGTTTTAGTTGGTTTTATTTTGGTTTAGTTTCTGGTTTAGTGTAGACCGGCCCGATCGGTTTTTTTACCCGTACGCGTATTAGCCTATTCAACGCCCGAGCGCAGTTTAGTTGCAGATCGCCCACTATTTCGGCCCGTTAGCGCTTTAGTTTTTTTATGTTTAGTTTCATTTCTGTTTTTAACAGAATAGTTCCAGTTTTGTAGAATCTATATCTTTTAGGTTATTTAATATTTTTAGTTGATTCTTTTTGATCTAGTTTGCAAATTTCCTATAGTTTCTGGATAAAATAGATTCGGCCATGTTTTCATTTTTAAAAAATTGTTTTATATTAGTTTTATTCAGATTAGTTATTCTGCCATAAATTTAATTAGGATTATTAATTTTTTTAGTATTTTTTTTCTACTGCTTAGTTTTGACCTTGCCTAGCAGTAGGAACTTATTTGGTTATTTTTAGTATTTATTAAAAATAGTTTTACTCAAAAACAAGCTTTTCTAGTTTTTTTAGCTTGCTGCTGTTTTCTGCTGTTCTAGTTATTTTTAAAATTTTATTTTACCTCTGTTATAATTTATTTTAGATTAGTTTCTGTAGTTTTAGAACGTGAACTTTTATTTACAGAAAAGAAAAAGTTTATTTTATTTTCTTGTTAGTTCTTGGTTTGGTTTTCTCCGAGTTTTTCTTTGGTTTTGGTTTGATTGTTTTGTGTGATTTATGTTAGCATGCTGTTATGTTAAGTGATTGTATGTTTGTATGCTTATATGATTATTGTTTGCTTCGATAGAATTTCCGGAGTGCGAAGCCTGCTATTACGAGTCGCTAGCTTTCGAAGACCGTCAGCCAGGCAAGTTATTTGATCATGTTTTACAATACCTATGATTTTGTTGCATTAGAATTATTCCTCCCCACCATGCATGCAGTAGGAGAATTTTAAGTTATGTTCTTGAGTAGTATCATGAGGTAGGATGAACCCACTTCCCCTTGTTATCATTGCCCGGGATGATATAGTTTATTTTGCTATGCTCGTAGACAGGGTTGGTTGAGTGTTTCATAAGGGAGATGTGAGAGTCAAGATGATGACAACCCCATGACTTCAAGCTCAAGATGGACTTCAAATTCACTACTGGGTGGAGGACGGTTGACGGGCACCCTGGAGAAACCACCGGATGGCCGGGATGCATGGAGAAGCGCCATGACATCTTGCGGAAAGCTTCACCCAGCCATGAAGAGACGGATGGATACACCTTGACCGGAAGCTTACCTGTGCAGCCGCAAGCCATTATGGGCTCTGGCTGGGTTGACCTTAGGCGTGACTCTGGACGGACGGTGCCAGCAGATGTAGAAGAACGGTAGGACATGGATGGGTACCGGCAGTGCTCAGAGAAACTCTACGGAAGACCCTGTTTCGTTCATCCCGTCTTCAAACACCAGGCAGTGCGAGGACATAAAGGAGGGAATGATTCTTGTGGGTAAAGTGCACAGGACTCTGTAGAGTAACAACCTAATCGATTAGCCGTGTCCCCGGTTACGGACAAATGAGCCTCTGGAAATTGGAGTATTTCGGAAATCTCAACACCAAACTAAATTAATTAAGGGGTTATTTAATAATTGGGAATGAGATATTGGTTGGCGGAACCATCTCAATAACAACCAACATTTTTTAGTAATTGCCAGCAAGTCCTTTGTCATAGGGAAAAATTGGGTTTTTCGCAAAAACATAAAACTTAGAGCCCCACAGCCAAATTGCATATAGTGTTAGAAATTTTATTGTTGTTCTCTCTATGACTTGCCGGCATATTCAAAATGCTGACCTGCACGGCTGCAACGTCTTATGTTGCAGAGGAGTTTTCCGACCAGGAGTGAGGCTACGATCTACGCTTGGCGATTGCCCTATGGAGTCGGATGGACTCGCTATTCGTCTACGCTTTCGCAGCTTTATTTAGTTTATTTCTCATGAGTTGGCCTTCGGCCGAATTTATTCTATTGTAATAAAGACTCGATATAAGAATCATGTAATAAATTCAGGTGTGATTGAACTTTGAATCTTTTCATCAATGTACTGTGTGTGCCAGCATGATCTTGGGATGGTACAGCTACACAGAGACTTGAACGATTTTGGGTCGGATCGTTACAGAGATGGTATCAGAGCACACGCTGACCGTAGGACGTAACCCCTAGGATCGGAAAGCCATAGGAAGAGACTATTTTATTTTATGTCCTTATCATTCTGTAATTCTCCCCTGTTCATTTCTGACTTCTCTCCGATTTCAACATTCTAGATGGCCGTCAAGTTCATCCCAGTTCTGCTCCCGGAGTTTTGCCAGCCGGATGAGACAATGCTTTTCGGTAGGAGGCTGGTCCAGATCGCCAAGGAATTAAAGATTTCTCTGCCGTCTATCACAGGGACCCCTATCATGGCATTTCCAGAAGACTGTTGTTATAGGATTAAGGTGCACATACCAGGGAGAACTTTTGGAAGCCTCTCGACGCCCGTTGACTTCAAGTTCACTGCTCCCACTTGGATACTCGGGAGAAACATAGCAGTTCATAGTGTACTTGGACGCATCCAGGAGGAATACAGGACCGAGCTTGTTGGATCAGACCACACCATGATTTCTCGCAGGACTGCAGATGGAGAGATTATCCGCACCATAGATGACGACTCCGTCCGCTCATATGTCCAAGACTTGGAGGCTCACATCAGGGCTCTAGAGATTCAGATGTGCAGGAGCTTGAAGACGGTCCAAAAGTTGCATCTTCGTGAAATTGAACTAGAGGATGCGGCACGTGAAGCCCACTATGAGCATGAGGATGAAGTCAAGTATTTTATGGAAAGACTCGAGGACCGGAGGAAATATATTGCCACACTAGAGGAGAAGACGGATCTGGGAGAAGACCTTTTCCCGAGTGGAGATGATGGACCTCTCGTGAGCAATGACCAGGATTATGATGAGAGCTCCACCGATGGAAGCCGCAAGAGGAGACGCCGCACCAGAGGACGACGCACCAGAGGACGCAGGGATAATTGATGAAGACATTTAGTCGACCGCCATGTTATTTTTATTTTCATCGATCAGTTAGGCCGTTATTTTCGATTAGTCGTGAGATCTTGTAATCCGAGTTTGAACCTTGCTTGAGTTGAATGAATAAATGATTGGTGTGATTGTGTTTGTGCATTCATTTGGGTAGTGCTATTTTCTCATTAGACCCTTGTTCTATTCTAATTTATCATCCACTCCATAACACCAGATGCCTCCGAGGCGTGACCCCGGTTTCACTTTCCCGCCGGAGCTCACCCACCTGATTCAACAGCAGAATGCCTTAATGCAAATGCTCATCCAAAACCAAGGAAACAACAACAACAATCCACCGCCACCACCCCCTGTCGATAACCTGACCCGGTTCCTAAGGCTGAATCCGCCGGTGTTCTCTAGTAGCACCGAGCCGATTGTAGCTGATGATTGGCTCCGCAAGATCGGAAGGGATCTAACAACTGCTGGATGCACAGATGCTGAGAAGGTCCGTTTTGCCGCACATCAACTGAATGGACCTGCAGCCTCTTGGTGGGAAAACTACACCGCCACTTATCCGGTCGCCACCATGACATGGGATCAGTTCCAGCGGGCTTTCCGCACCGCGCATGTCTCAGCTGGAGCCATGAGTCTGAAGAAGCGTGAGTTCCGCAACTTACGCCAGGGGAATCGTACTGTGGGGCAGTATGTGGATGAGTTCAACAAGTTGTCTCGATATTCCCCAGATGATGTGGCCACAGATGCCGCAAAACAGGAGAAGTTTCTTGAGGGACTTAATGATGAGCTAGGGATGCAGCTAATGGTGGCTACCTTCAATAACTACCAGGAGCTGGTAGACAAGGCCACTATACTTGAAGGCAAGCAGCAACAGATTGAAAGCCGCAAGCGGAAATATAGCTAGGGAAAGTACAACTCCGGAGCTCAGCAGAAGCCCCGCTATGCCCCATACTCGGGAGGACATAACCATCACAACCATGGAGGACACAATCATGGAGGACATAACCATGGAGGTAATGGGAACAATCGCAACCACGACAACAACCCCAAGTCAGGCAATGGAGGCAACGGCAACCAGCACCGTCCTGCTCCGACTCAGAAGGATCTGAGTCATATCACCTGTTTCAAGTGCCAGAAGACAGGGCACTACGCCACCGATTGTCCAGAGGCCAAGCAGAGGAATGGGAACAGCAACGGCAACGGAAGCTTAGCAAAGAAGCCCAACCCTTTTCCTCGTGCTCAGGTGAATCACATTGACGTGGAGGACGTCTATGATCAGCCAGAACCTGTGGTTGGTAAGTTTTTATTAAATTCACGTCCAGTATTGGTACTCTTTGATTCCGGTGCAACGCATTCATTCATATCAAGGGTAGTTGTGGAAAAATACGGGTTGCCCACTAGGACCCTTAGAACCCCGATCCAACTCACTTCTCCAGGAGGAGAGATGATGACAGGCTTAGGCTACCCTCAGCATCGGAAATCATGATTTTCCTGTAGACCTCATAGTCTTAGAATCCCAGGGATTGGACGTGATCCTAGGCATGGACTGGTTGACGAAGTTTGAAGGGAACATCGACTGTGCCCGCAAGACGATTTTGCTCACCACCCCGGAGCAGAAGAGGATCAAGTATGTATCCAGGCGCACACCGATAAAGAAGCGGGTGAATTCCCTCACGGGAGTGGTTCAGGAGGAAGTGCCTGTAGTACAAGATTTTTCGGATGTATTTCCGGAAGAATTACCAGGAATGCCACTGGATAGAGAAATAGAATTTATGATCGAATTATTACCTGGCACAGCCCCAATATCCAAGAGACCTTATCGGATGCCCCCGAATGAGTTGGAAGAGATCAAGCAATAGATCAAGGAATTATTGGAGAAAGGATATATTCGCCGAAGTTCGTCACCTTGGGGGGCCCCAGTTCTTTTGGTAGAGAAGAAGGATGGCACCCTGAGAATGGTTGTAGATTATCGTTCATTGAACGACGTGACCATCCAGAACAAGTACCCTCTGCCGATGATTAACAATTTATTTGATCAGCTAGTTGGAGCCAAGGTATTCTCCAAGATCGATCTTCGATCAGGGTATCATCAGTTGAAGATTCGTGAACAGGATATACCCAAAACAGCTTTCACCACCAGGTATGGTTTATATGAGTATACAGTCATGTCATTCGGATTGACTAATGCCCCTGCGTATTTTATGAGCATGATGAACAAGGTATTTATGGAATATCTGGACAAGTTTGTCGTGGTGTTCATCAATGACATATTGGTCTTCTCCAAGAGCGAGGAAGAGCATAAGGAACATTTGCGTCTAGTTCTGGAGAAACACCGAGAACATCAATTATATGCCAAGTTCAGCAAATGTGAATTTTGGTTGAAGGAAGTCGGATTCCTCGGACATGTTATTTCAGGAGAAGGAATAGCAGTCGACCCCACCAAGGTTGAATCAGTCACCAACTGGCAGTCCCCCACCTTAGTCAAGGAGATCCGCAGTTTTCTCGGACTCGCAGGATACTATCGGAGATTTATTGAGAATTTCTCCAAGATTGCTAAACCCATGACCGAGCTGTTGAAGAAGGAAACAAAGTACATTTGGACCGAGGATTGTGAAGCCAGTTTTCAGGAGTTGAAGAAACGTCTGGTTACAGCCCCCGTACTCATTTTACCGGACATACACAAGGACTACCAGGTGTATTGTGACGCTTCTCGTCAAGGGCTTGGAGGAGTGCTCATGCAGGAAGGAAAAGTTGTAGCTTATACCTCCAGAAAGCTACGACCTCATGAGATGAATTATGCCACGCACGATTTGGAGTTAGCAGCCGTAGTGCACGCACTCAAGACGTGGAGACATTTCCTTGTCGGAAATAGTTGTGATGTTTACACGGATCATAAGAGCTTGAAGTACATCTTCATGCAGAAGGAGTTGAACCTCAGACAAAGGAGATGGCTTGAATTGATCAAGGACTATGATATGAGATTGCATTACCACCCAGGGAAAGCAAATGTTGTAGCAGATGCCTTGAGCCATAAAAGCCATGTGAACACCCTCATAGCTGGAGGATTACCTCAGAATTTAGCCGACAGTCTCAGAGATCTCCGATTGGAAATAGTACCATGAGGATTTGTTGCCACTTTGGATATTCAGTCCACTCTGACCGAAAAGATCCGTGAGGCCCAGAAGACAAACAAGGAAATTGCAGAGATAAAGGAAAAGATGAGTAATGGAAAGGCTAAAGGTTTCCGTGAGGATGAACACGGAACTTTATGGTTTGAGGATCGCATATATGTGCCCAATGACCCAGAGGTCAGGAAGTTAATTCTTCAGGAGGCCCATGATTCACCGTACTCGATTCACCCAGGCAACACCAAGATGTATCTAGATTTGAAGGAAAGTTTCTGGTGGACAGGTATGAAGAAGGATATTGCCGAGTACGTAGCAGTATGCGATGTTTGCCAGCGAGTAAAGGCTGAGCATCAGAAGTCGGAAGGGTTACTTCAACCACTGCCGATTCCCGAGTGGAAATGGGAAAAACTTGGAATGGATTTTATCACAGGATTACCCAGGACCCGTTCAGGTTATGATTCTATCTGGGTAGTGGTTGATCGCTTAACCAAGGTAGCTCATTTCATTCCCGTGAAGACTACCTATACCAGCACTAAGTTACCCAAGATATACATGACCAGGATCGCATGTCTGCATGGAGTTCCGAGGAGTATCGTGTCAGATAGAGGAACACAATTTACCTCAAAGTTTTGGAATCAGTTGCATGAAACTTTGGGTACGAGGCTAGAGTTCAGTACAGCTTTTCATCCGCAGACAGATGGACATACCGAGAGAGTCAACCAGATTCCGGAGGACATGTTGAGAGCCTGTGCGCTAGACTATGGGTCTAGCTGGGATGACAATCTACCATACACAGAGTTCTCATACAACAACAGCTATCAGACCAGTTTGAAGATGGCCCCTTTCGAAGCTCTATACGGAAGGAGGTGCAGAACACCATTGCTGTGGGATGGTGTTGGAGACTGAAAGCTTTTTGGTCCTGATCTTATCAGAGACTCCGAAGAGAAGGTCAAACTGATTCGAGATAGACTCAAGGTAGCTCAATCGAGGCAGAAGAGTTATGCCGACAGTAAACGCAAGGAAGTAACATGCGAAGCGGGAGACCGAGCATATCTTGGTGTGTCCCCACTTCATGGAATCAAGAGGTTCGGTGTTAAAGGAAAGTTAGCACCATGATTCATTGGCCCCTACAAAATCCTCGAACGTCGTGGAGAAGTTGCTTACAAGCTGGAATTGCCGGAAGGATTGTCCGGAGTTCATGATATCTTCCATGTTTCTCAGCTGAAGAAATGCCATGCTGAGATGGCTGATATTCCTTTGAGAGATATAGTGCCCCTAGAGGCCGTACAGCTCGACAGTGATCTGACTTATGAGGAGAAACCTATCAGAATTCTCGAGACTGCAAACAGAGTCACCCGCAGCAAGATCATCAAGTTTTGCAAGGTTCTGTGGAGTAATCATTCCAAGGAGGAAGCCACCTGGGAGCGAGAAGAAGATCTTCGCCGAGACCACGCGCACCTATTTGCTAGCCAACTCGAATCTCGAGGGCGAGATTCATCTTAAGGTGGGTAGGTTTGTAACATCCCAAATTTTCAATTTGGAATGTTTTACAATTTATAGCTAAGCATCTATGCATTTTGTTTGAATTGAGTGGCATTTGGATATTTCAGAGGCTTTTGAGTTTGTTGATTTTGGATTCAAATTGGCAAATGAAATTCTTTCAAATCAATGCCTGACAAATACTTGAGTAAAAGTATGAGAGGAGTAAACATGACACTCCAAAAATGTGAAGAAAAATATTGCCAAAAAAAATTTGAATTCAAATTTGATTTTAGTTGGAAAAAAATGTTTTTACTGTGTTTCTGTTTTGCCTCTCGAAACATGTTCACGTTGTAGGATTTGTTTTTTCTGATTTTATTTATATATATGTGTCCTATATAAATACTATATTTTTTCTCTATGTAGTTTTTCTTCTCTCTGTCTATATTCAAAAAAAAGAAAGAAAGAAAAAAACCCAGGCGCCAACCAGGCCAACCGGCCCAGCCAGCGCCGAGCGCCACTCACCAGCGGGTCAGGCGCAGCCCACCAGCGTCGAGCCGGCCTGCCCCCAGCACCCCGCGCCCGATCCCACTCCGCCTCGGTCGCCCGCTCGCTCTCCTCTCTCCCTCTCTCACCGACGCCCCGGGCCCGCCCTCATCCCCAACCCCTCGCCCATGTCTCCCCACACCAGAGCGCGACCGCCGCCGCCCATCGCCGTGATTTTCTCGGGATCACGATCCCGCGACGCCCCCTCCTCCATGATGATGCCCTATAAAAGGCCAAGCCCCTCCTCTCTCGAACCTCCAAAAAAACCCTACCCAACTCCCACCATAGCCACCGCCGTCGCCAAACGCATCTCGCTGCTGCCGCCTCGGTTCGCCACCACTTCCGCCGCCTGTGAGCACGCTCTGCCCTTCCAAGCTACACCACCCGAACCGCCGGTTCCCCGCGCACCTTGCTGACATCATCTCCCTGTCCAGGAGCCCCCGACGTCGTCGCCCCGAGCTCGTCCACCGCCCGCCTGAGCAGGAGCTCACCCGAGCTCGCACCGATCGTCTCCGTCATCCCCGAGCTCCAGCGACTCCACCCCGACCTCCCCTCGGCCGCATCTACCTGACCATCTCCGTCGCCACCCAGGACCAGCGGAGCAGCCGCGCCGTCGCCGCCCGAGTCGCCGTCGCCGTCAACCGCCGCGGTAAGCCACCGGACCCCTCCACTGTTGGATCTCGCATGTACGGGGTAGATTAGAAGTAGTGAAAGGTTAGGTTTTATTTAGATTAGATCGGTTTTAGTTGGTTTTATTTTGGTTTAGTTTCTGGTTTAGTGTAGACCGACCCGATCAGTTTTTTTTACCTGTACGCGTATTAGCCTATTCAACGCCCGAGCGCAGTTTAGTTGCAGATCGCCCACTGTTTCGGCCCGTTAGCGCTTTAGTTTTTTTATGTTTAGTTTCGTTTCTGTTTTTAACAGAATAGTTCCAGTTTTGTAAAATCTATATCTTTTAGGTTATCTAATATTTTTAGTTGATTCTTTTTGATCTAGTTTGCAAATTTCCTATAGTTTCTGGATAAAATAGATTCGGCCATGTTTTCATTTTTTAAAAATTGTTTTATATTAGTTTTATTCAGATTAGTTTTTCTGCCATAAATTTAATTATGATTATTACTTTTTTAGTATCTTTTTCTACTGCTTAGTTTTGACCTTGCCTAGCAGTAGGAATTTATTTGGGTATTTTTAGTCTTTATTAAAAATAGTTTTACTCGAAAACAAGCTTTTCTAGTTTTTTAGCTTGCTGCTATTTTCTGCTGTTCTAGTTATTTTTAAAATTTTATTTTACCTCTGTTATAATTTATTTTAGATTAGTTTCTGTAGTTTTAGAACGTGAACTTTTATTTACAGAAAAGAAAAAGTTTATTTTATTTTCTTGTTAGTTGTTGGTTTGGTTTTCTCCGAGTTTTTCTTTGGTTTTGGTTTGATTGTTTTGTGTGATTTATGTTAGCATGCTGTTATGTTAAGTGATTGTATGTTTGTATGCTTATATGATTATTGTTTGCTTCGATAGAATTTCTGGAGTGCGAAGCCTGCTATTACGAGTCGCTAGCTTTCGAAGACCGTCAGCCAGGCAAGTTATTTGATCATGTTTTACAATACCTATGATTTTGTTGCATTAGAATTATCCCTCCCCACCATGCATGGAGTAGGAGAATTTTAAGTTATGTTCTTGAGTAGTATCATGAGGTAGGATGAACCCGCTTCCCCTTGTTATCATTGCCCGGGACGATATAGTTTATTTTGCTATGCTCATAGACGGGGTTGGTTGAGTGTTTCATAAGGGAGATGTGAGAGTCAAGATGATGACAACCCCATGACTTCAAGCTCAAGATGGACTTCAAATTCACTACTGGGTGGAGGACGGTTGACGGGCACCCTGGAGAAACCAGAGGATGGCCGGGATGCATGGAGAAGCGCCATGACATCTTGTGGAAAGCTTCACCCAGCCACAAAGAGACGGATGGATACACCTTGACCGGAAGCTTACCTATGTAGCCGCAAGCCATTATGGGCTCTGGCTGGGTTGACCTTAGGCGTGACTCTGGACGGACGGTGCCGACAGATGTAGAAGAACGGTAGGACATGGATGGGTACCGGCAGTGCTCAGAGAAACTCTACGGAAGACCCTATTTCGTTCATCCCGTCTTCAAACACCAGGCAGTGCGAGGACATAAAGGAGGGAACGATTCTTGCGGGTAAAGTGCACAAGACTCTGCAGAGTAACAACCTAATCGATTAGCCGTGTCCCCGGTTATGGGCACATGAGCCTCTAGAAATTGGAGTATTTCGGAAATCTCAACACCAAACTAAATTAATTGAGGGGTTATTTAATAATTGGGAATGAGACATTGGTTGGCGGAACCATCTCAATAACAACCAACATTTTTTAGTAATTGCCAGCAAGTCCTTTGTCATAGGGAAAATTTGGCTTTTTCGCAAAAACATAAAACTTGGAGCCCCACAGCCAAATTGCATATAGTGTTAGAAATTTTATTGTTGTTCTCTCTATGACTTGCTAGCATATTCAAAATGCTGACCTACACGGCTGCAACGTCTTATGTTGCAGAGGAGTTTTCCGACCAGGAGTGAGGCTACGATCTACGCTTGGCGATTGCCCTATGGAGTCGGATGGACTCGCTATTCGTCTATGCTTCCGCAGCTTTATTTAGTTTATTTCTCATGAGTTGGCCTTCGGCCGAATTTATTCTATTGTAATAAAGACTCGATATGAGAATCGTTTAATAAATTCAGGTGTGATTGAACTTTGAATCTTTTCATCAATGTACTGTGTGTGCCAGCATGATCTTGGGATGGTACAGCTACACAGAGCATTGACCGATTTTGGGTCGGGTCGTTACAACCAATGCTGAGAAGAACTTGTACACCTCAGAGCTAAGGGGATGCTTGCTGAAGAGATGAGAAGAGCAAGGGTTGTCAAAGTTAGGTCAAGTCGACCGAAATAACATTGTAGCACTCTCAGACGCGGGCAAGAAAGAGAATTGACCGGGAAGGAGGGGTGGGTCGACAAGATAATGGAGGGCGATGATATTGTCGGGGATGAAGTGAGAAGTGGCGCAAGAAATATGGGTCGGAGTGAGTGGGGGAGGCACATGGATGAGAGGCGATGGGAATTAGGGTTAGGGATTAAAGCAGTGTGGGCTTTTGGATGGATGGAGATCCAATGCTAAGAAAAATTATTGGGATCTCAAACTTACTGATTAACCTTTTATTTCATGAGAGAGTACCAAATGACAAGTGTAATCGTAAACCTCTAGTGGCAGAGCTGGCTGCCATGGATTCATGATTTGACAACAGCTCTTCTTCAAGGCAAAATGAGTTAGGAGATATGGGGATAAAGCTCAAGTTCAACAACTTCTTAGGGTCGAACAGGAATACTGGCCTCATAGGGATAGGCAAAAGTGGATCACACATGGTGATGACAACCTGGTGTATTTCCACGCCTTTGTGAATGCCACACGTCGTAAGTGTGGCCTCATGCGCGTCATGTCGGGGCAGTGGCTCCTCTTGGGGCTAGGCAAGATCAAGAGGCATGTTTACTATTTTTCACATCAAGTTGTTGGGATCAGGGGAGCATCGCTTTACTAGCCTTGCCCCCAATATTCGGGACCCCACAAAAATGACACGCTTGCCCTTTCGCTCCTTCCAGAAGAAATGGGCCGCGCCTTATTTAGCATGAAACCCATACCGCCCTGGGCTCAATGGTTGGCTTGTTTCCTCTTTCGTAAATTTTGGGGTTTGTTTAAAGAGGATGTTTACGAAATGATCAACGGATTTTCCTTGGGTACCGTGGATATCGTGTCCTAAGTTTGGCATTCTCTCTCATCCCCAATGTCAAATGCATAGATCCATCAAGCAATGTAGATTGGTTGCTCGTATTAACATCATGTTTGAAATTGCAGCTAAAGTTTATGCGAATAGGGTATCGTCGGTTGCTCATAGTATTATTCATAAATATAAATCTATGTTCATTATGGGATGTTTCATTCATGAAGGTATTGTTACCATGTAAGAAATTGTCCATGATATCAAATCAGGTAAAATCACATGATTCTTTGAAGTTGGGCTTTGAGAAGCATATGACAGGGTTAATTGATCATTCCTTTAGCAAGTGTTGTTGCACAAAAGATTCGAGGCAGTCTCTGTGCACCGTATCATGGATTTGGTCTTGGCGGGCAAACTATAATCTCCTTCAATGGCAAAGTGGGCCCATTCTTTCATAGTCGGTGGGGAGTTAGACATGGAGACCCTTTGTCCCCGCTATTATTTAATTTTCTTGCAGACACCCTAACAACCATGGTGGAAAAAGCACGAGATGTTGCCATATCCGTGGGGTGATCTCTCACCTGATTCCGGGAGTGGTATCCCAACTTTAATATGCGGACGATACGGTGCTGCTCTTTGTAACAGATCGACACAACATTGCTATTGTTAATTTTTTTCCTACACTTTTTTGAAGTGATGTCAAGGCTATAAAAATTAACTTTCAGAAATGTGAGGTTGTTGCCATGGGGATGGACAGCAACGAGGCCAGGAAAGTTTCTAACCTCCGTGCTTGTAACTTGAGAAAGTTCTCGATTACTTATATTGGCCTTACCACTGGATACAGAAAGCTTACTATCGATGATGGTAAGACCTCTATACCAAGGTCGCAGGTCATGTGGCGTCGTGGTGAGGCAAGACCCGACTTGTCCTCACCAACTTGTGTCTTTCTTCCCTACCTATGTTCACCATGGGGATATTTATGTTGGCGGATGGAGTTCACGGGCAGTTTGACAAATCACATACCAAATTAACTAGGCCCAAGCGCAAGTATCATACCAAAGTGGGCGGCTATTTTCTGTCCTAAGAGCCTTGGGGAGAGAGGGTGCTTAATTTTTTAATGTTGTGCCCTCCTTGCGAAATGGATCTAGGAGCTCTTGAAAAATAAGTCGGTCTGACCTTATCAACCCAAATATTTCCCCATCTCCATTTCTTCGGGTGTACTGCTAAGCATTCGACCTTTTGGAATGGTTCCGGGAGCCAAATTCCATATGCACAATGATCGATTGGTTAAGTTTTAATTAGACTCCTGGTTGGGCATGGGACAGTTGCAGCAACATTTTGAAGATCTATATGCCATCATGATCGAGCCGGACATCTCGGTTGTAGATACGCTCACCCCCCTCCCCTGCGACATCGTCTTCAGGCATGCCCTTCTCAAGAGGAGAAATACAACTGGGTAATGTTGTGAGAGGCGATGGATGCTCACCATCTCTCTACGGGCCCTAATAAGATCTCTTGGCATTTAGCCTTGCCGGGTCGCTTTTCGGTTAACTCCCTATACAAAAAACTTTCAGATAGTCTGCCTTTAGGTCACGCTTTGCTCCTTTGGCAAGCGGTTATGCCTGTCGGGAGTCTTGTTCGACATATGCCAACCGGTGCCTTATCATGGAGGGGGCTAATAATACGTTGTCAGTGCGTGGAAACGGGGTAAGGCGCAAACATGCTCACGGCGCATCTTACCCAGGTTCGGGGCTCTCTTATGAGATAATACCCCTACTCCTGCTCTGCGGGGTCTTCGCATGATCACTCAAGCAACAATGGTGGCTACAAGCTTGCTCCTTTTGAGCTGTTTCTCTAGAGGGGGAAGAAGAACAAGGCTAGCCCTAGCTTCCTCTCTCTCTATGTGTGTGTGGGTGGACTGAGGTCTCAACCCTTTGCATGGGTGCCCTGGGGGGTTTATATAGGCCTACCCCCTAGGGGTACAATGGTAATTTGGCAAGGTGTAGGACTCGGATATCAGTGTCTATGGTCGCCGACTTCTCCGCCAGCCGCTGGGGCCCGCCGCCTGGTGGGTCCCGGTTGTCTCGTACTTCATTGACAGGCCGCGCCCGCCGCTTGTGGGTCCTGTCGGCTGCTTAGCACTGTGGCAATGCCACTGGTGATGTGTGCTTTGTCGGGGAAGGCGTGGCTATAGTACCGCCGCCTGGCGGGTGTTCACTGTAGCCACTCCCCGCCTCTTCTAATTAATGGCGCGCAGACTTTGAGGGAGGGGATGGCCGCCTGCTGGGAGTCGGCTCCCCCGTGCCGACTGGTCGGAGCTTGCCGCCTTCTGGGTTCTCATGGACAGGTAGGGCCCACCGCCTGCGGGACGTACTGACAGCCCGTAGTGGGAGCATGGCCTTCTCTGCCATGAGTGATGTCATGGGCTGCGTGGCAACAGTGTCGTGCCGGGCGAAGAATGAACGCCCGGTATGCTGCACTATGGCCACGCTCTGCCCAGGATTCAGGGATGGCAGGCTGCACTGTAGCCACGCCCCGTCTCGTCGTAATTATGTGGGTGCTAACTTTGAGGGCGTGAGGGGTCGCCTGCTAGGAGCCGGCTTATACGTCTCCAACGTATCTATAATTTTTGATTGTTCCATGCTATTATATTATCTGTTTTGGATGTTTAATGAGCTTTAATATGCACTTTTATATTATTTTTGGGACTAACCTATTAACCGAAGGCCCATTGCAAATTGTTGTTTTTTGCCTATTTCAGTGTTTCGTAGAAAAGGAATATCAAACGGAATCCAAACGGAACGAAACCTTCGCGAGGATCTTTCTTGGAACAAACATCGCCCAGGAGACTTGGAGTGGAAGTCAGAGACGAAACGAGGCGACCACGAGGCAGGAGGGCGCGCCCAGGGGGTTAGGCGTGCCCCCCACCCTCGTGGGCCCCTCGTAGCTCCACCGACCTACTTCTTTCGCCTATATATACTCTTATACCCTGAAAACACCCAGGGGAGCCATGAAACCATTTTTCCACCGCCGAAACCTTCTGTACCCGTGAGATCCCATCTTGGGGCCTTTTCCGGCGATCTGCTGGAGGGGGATTCGAGCACGAAGGGCTTCTACATCAACACCATAGCCTCTCCGATGATGTGTGAGTAGTTTACCATAGACCTTCGGGTCCATAGTTATTAGCTAGATGGCTTCTTCTCTCTCTGTGGTTCTCAATACAAAGTTCTCCTCAAAGTTCTTGGAGATCTATTTGATGTAATACTTTTTGCGGTGTGTTTGCCGAGATCCGATGAATTGTGGGTTTATGATCAAAATTATCTATGAACAATATTTGGTTCTTCTCTGAATTCTTGTATGCATGATTTGATATCTTTGAAAGTCTCTTCGAATTATCGGTTTAGTTTGGCCTACTAGATTGATCTTTCTTGCAATGGGAGAAGTGCTTAGCTTTGGGTTCAATATTGTGGTGTCCTTTCCCAGTGACAGCAGGGGAAGCAAGGCACGTATTGTATTGTTTCCATCGAGGATAAAAAGATGGGGTTTATATCATATTGCTTGAGTTTATCCCTCTACATCATGTGATCTTGCCTAATGCATTACTCTGTTATTATGAACTTAATACTCTAGATGAATGCTGGATAGCGGTCGATGTGTGGAGTAATAGTAGTAGATGCACAATCGTTTCGGTCTACTTTCCACAGACGTGATGCCTATGTTCATGATCATGCCTAGATATTCTCATAACTATGCGCTTTTCTATCAATTACTCGATAGTAATTTTTTCACTCACCGTAATATATGCTATCATGAGAGAAGCAACTAGTGAAACCTATGGCCCCCGGGTCTATTTTACATCATATTAGTTTCCTCTCAACTTGCCGCCGTTTATTTTGCAATCTTTACTTTCCAATCTATACAACAAAAATACCAAAAATATTTATCTTATTATCTCTATCAGATCTCACTTTTGCAAGTGGCCGTGAAGGGATTGACAACCCCTTTATCGCGTTGGTTGCAAGGTTCTTGATTGTTTGTGCATGTAATAAGCGATTTGCGTATAGTCTCCTACTGGATTGATACCTTGGTTCTCAAAAAACTGCGGGAAATACTTACGCTACTTTGCTGCAACACCCTTTCCTCTTCAAGGGAAAACCAACACATGCTCAAGAGGTAGCAAGAAGGATTTCTGGCGCCATTGCCGGGGAGATCTATGCTCAAGTCGAGACATACCAAGTACCCATCATAAACTCTTCTCCTTTGCATTACATTATTTGCCATTTGCCTCTCGTTTTCCTCTCCCCACTTCACCTTTGCCGTTTTATTCGCCCTCCTCCGTTCGTCCTTCTGTTTGCTCGTGTTACCATGTGCCTTCTATTAGCTTGCATATTCGCTTGCTAAATATCTATTGTTATGGATCCTCATCCTCTTGCTAATCTTTTTAAAAGACCCAATTATGATGAACCAATTGCTAGTGAGTTGAGTGCACTAGATTATCTGTA
Organism: Triticum monococcum; assembly: GCA_034509565.1. Classification (NCBI taxonomy): domain Eukaryota; kingdom Viridiplantae; phylum Streptophyta; class Magnoliopsida; order Poales; family Poaceae; genus Triticum; species Triticum monococcum. The sequence continues at coordinate 504,817,473 of CM067846.1, forward strand.
TGGAGTTTTTCTTGAAATCCGTGAATCTGAAAATTGTGATGAAGTGCTTTATAAAGTGATTCACGATAGACCTTTGAATAAAAAGCATGATTGAAATGATGTTATTATTTATTCTATGAATGTCGATTGTGCTAATAATATGCAAAACCCTAAGCTTGGGGATGCTAGTTTTGCTATGTGCACTACTTGTTGCAATGATCATGATTGGGGTAATTCTTCTTATGATCTTGAAAATTTATTTAAGCCCCATGATGAATATAAGATTGATAATAATGTTCGCAATGTTGAAAGTGGGTTTGGAAGAGTGTCAACTTTAGATCCCACATATTTTGAGAATGTTCAATCTAATGCAATTTTCGATAAAAGTGGGTTTGGAGAGGTCATGACTTTAGTTAATGTTAATCCCACTATTTTGGAAGAGTGTAAACTTTGCATGCATGTGGATCGTGTTGAAAATATTTCATGTGATAGATAATTTTTTGAATTTTCTTGATCCCAATTGTAATTATTATGAGAGAGGAAAATATGATTGTAGAAATTTTCATGTTACTAAATTACCTCTCGTTATGTTGAGATCGCTATTGTTTCTTTCCGCTTCCTTGCATATGCTAGTTTTCTGCTTGCTATGATAATTTGTTTGCCTATAAGATGCCTATGCATAGGAAGTATGTTAGACTTAGATGTGTTTATCATTTTTCATGATGCTCTCTTTGTGCTTCAATTCTTGTCTTTCATGTGAGCATCATTGAAATTATCAGTGCCTAGATAGGGGCGTTAAACGATACGCTTGTTGGGAGGCAACCCAATTTTATTTTTGTTCTTCACTTTTTGTTCTTGTTTAGTAATAAATAATTTATCTAGCCTCTGTTATGATTGTGTTTCTTATGTTTTAATTAGTGTTTGTGCCAAGTAAAGCCTTTAGGATCTTCTTGGGTGATTGTTGTTTGATCTTGCTAAAAAAATAGAAAGTATGCGCTCACGAGAATAATTTTCATTTTTTTACCAGAAGCGATAAAATACCAATTCCAACAGCAGTAGAGCAATATACAAATTATTTAGGTCGTCCTAATTTTGCAGAATTTTTGGAGTTACAAAAGTATTCGAAACCTCCAGATTACTACAGACTGTTCTGTTTTGACAGATTCTGTTTTTCGTGTGTTGTTTGCTTATTTTGATGAATCTATGGCTAGTATCGGGGGATATGAACCATAGAGAAGTTGGAATATAGTAGGATTAACACAAATATAAATAAAGAATAATTTAATACATTAAAGTGGTGGTTTGTTTTCTTATACTAACGGAGCTCGTGAGATTTTCTGTTGAGTTTTGTGTTGTGAAGTTTTCAAGTTTTTGGTAAAGAGTTGATGGATTTTGGAACAAGGAGTGGCAAGAGCCTAAGCTTGGGGAAGCCCAAGGCACCCCGAGGTAAAATTCAAGGATAACCAAAATCCTAAGCTTGGGAATGCCCCTAAAGGCATCCCCTCTTTTGACTTCGTCTATCGGTAACTTTACTTGAGTCTATATTTTTATTCATCACATGATATGTGTTTTGATTGGAGCGTCTTGTATGATTTAAGTATTTGCTTTTTCATTTACCACAATCATCCTTGCTGTACACACCTTTTGCAGAGGCACACATGAATCGAAATTTATTAGAATACTCCATGTGCTTCACTTATATCTTTTGAGCTAGATAATTTTGCTCTAGTACTTCACTTATATCTTTTAGAGTACGGCGGTGGTTTTATTTTATAGAAATTATTGATCTCTCATGCTACACTTATATTATTTTGAGAGTCTTTTAGAACAACATGGTAATTTTCTTTGGCTATATAATTAGTCGTAATATGATAGGCATCCAAGATGTGTATAATAAAAACTTTCATATAGAGTGCATTAAATACTATGAGAAGTGGGATACTTGATAATTGTTTTGAGATATACAGATGGTAATATTAGAGTCGTGCTAGTTTAGTAATTGTGAAATTGAGAAATACTTGTGTTGAGGTTTGCAAGTCCCGTAGCATGCACGTATGGTAACCGTTGTGTCACAAATTTGAAGCATGAGGTGTTCTTTGATATCTTTCCTTATGAGTGGCGGTCGAGGACCAGCGATGGTCTTTTCCTACCAATCTATCCCCCTAGGAGCATGCGCGTAGTGCTTTGGGTTTGATGACTTGTAGATTTTTGCAATAAGTATGTGAGTTCTTTATGACTAATGTTGAGTCCATGGATTATACGCACTCTCACCCTTCCATCATTGCTAGCCTCTTCGGTACCGTGCATGGCCCTTTCTCACCTCGAGAGTTGGTGCAAAGTTCGCCGGTGCATCCAAACCCCGTCATATGATACACTCTATCACACATAAGCCTCCTTATATCTTCCTCAAAACAGTCACCATACCTACCTATTATGGCATTTCCATAGTCATTCCGAGATATATTGCCATGCAACTTTCCACCATTCATTTATCATACATGTCACTCTTGATTTATTGCATATCCTGGTATACTGCCGGAGGCATTCACATAGAGTCATATTTTGTTCTAAGTATCGAGTTGTAATCCTTGAGTTGTAAGTAAATAAAAGTGTGATGATCTTCATAATTAGAGCATTGTCCCATGTGAGGAAAGGATGATGGAGACTATGATTCCCCCATAAGTCGGGATGAGACTCCGGACGAAAAAATAAATAAAAGAGGCCAAAGAAGCCCAAATAAAAAATATTCCAAAGAAGCTCACCAAAAAATGAGAGAAAAAGAGAGAGGGGACAATGTTACTATCCTTTTTCCACATTTGTGCTTCAAAGTAGCAACATGATCTTCATAATAGAGAGTCTCCTATTTTGTCACTTTCATATACTAGTGGGAATTTTTCATTATAGAACTTGGCTTGTATATTCCAATGATGAGCTTCCTCAAAATGCCCTAGGTCTTCGTGAGCAAGTGAGTTGGATGCACACCCACTTAGTTTCTTTTGTTGTGCTTTCATACATTTATAGCTCTAGTGCATCCGTTGCATGGCAATCCCTACTCCTTGCATTGACATCAATTGATGGGCATCTCCATAGCCCGTTGATTAGCCACGTCAATGTGAGACTTTCTCCTTTCTTGTCTTCTCCACACAACCTCCATCATCATATTCTATTCCACCCATAGTGCTATGTCCATGGCTCGCGCTCATATATTGCGTGAAAGTTGAAAAAGTTTGAGAATACTAAAGCATGAAACAATTACTTGGCTTGTCATCGGGGTTGTGCATGATGAGAGAATTTTGTGTGACGAAAATGAAGCATGGCCAAACTATATGATTTTGTAGGGATGAGCTTTCTTTGGCTATGTTATTTTGAGAAGACATAATTGCTTGGTTAGTATGCTTGAAGTATTATTATTTTTATGTCAATATTAAACTTTTGTCTTGAATCTTTTGGATCTGAACATTCATGCCACAATAAAGAAAATTACATTGAAAATTATGTTAGGTAGCATTTCACATCAAAAATTCTGTTTTTCATCATTTACCTACTCGAGGACGAGCAGGACTTAAGCTTGGGGATGCTGATACGTCTCCAATGTATCTATAATTTTTGATAGTTCCATGCTATTATATTATCTGTTTTGGATGTTTAATGGGATTTAATATGCACTTTTATATTATTTTTGGGACCAACCTGTTAACCGAAGGCCCATTGCAAATTGTTGTTTTTTTGCCTATTTCAGTGTTTTGTAGAAAAGGAATATCAAACGGAATCCAAACGGAACGAAACCTTCGCGGGGATCTTTCTTGGAACAAACGTCACCTAGGAGACTTGGAGTGGAAGTCAGAGATGCAATGAGGCGGCCACGAGGCAAGAGGGTGTGCCCAGGGGGTTAGGCATGCCCCCACCCTCGTGGGCCCCTCGTAGCTCCACCGAACAACTTCTTTCACCTATACATACTCTTATACCCTGAAACATCCAGGGGAGCCACGAAACCACTTTTCCACCGCCGCAACCTTCTGTACCCGTGAGATCCCATCTTGGGGCCTTTTCCAGCGATCTGCTGGAGGGGGATTTGATCACGGAGGGCTTCTACATCAACACCGTAGCCTCTCTGATGATGTGTGAGTAGTTTACCACAGACCTTCGGGTCCATAGTTATTAGCTAGATGGCTTCTTCTCTCTGTTTTGTTCTTAATACAAAGTTCTCCTCGAAGTTCTTGGAGATCTATTCGATGTAATACTTTTTGCGGTGTGTTTGCCGAGATCCGATGAATTGTGGGTTTATGATCAAGATTATCTATGAACACTATTTGGTTCTTCTCTGAATTCTTATATGCATGATTTGATATCTTTGCAAGTCTCTTCGAATTATCGGTTTAGTTTGGCCTACTAGATTGATCTTTCTTGCAATGGGATAAGTGCTTAGCTTTGGGTTCAATCTTGCGGTGTCCTTTTCAAGTGACAGTAGGGGCAGCAAGGCATGTATTGCATTGTTGCCATCAAGGATAAAAAGATGGGGTTTATATCATATTGCTTGAGTTTATCCCTCTACATCATGTCATCTTGCCTAATGCGTTACTCTGTTATTATGAGCTTAATACTCTAGATGCATGCTGGATAGCGGTCGATGTGTGGAGTAATAGTTGTAGATGCATAATTGTTTCGGTCTACTACACGGACGTGATGCCTATGTTCATGATCATGCCTAGATATTCTCATAACTACGCGCTTTTCTACCAATTTCTCGGCAGTAATTTGTTCATCCACCGTAATATCTGCTATCATGAGAGAAGCCACTAGTGAAACCTATGGCCCCCCAGGTCTATTTTACATCATATTAGTTTCCCGTCAACTTGCCGCCATTTATTTTGCAATCTTTACTATCCAATCTACACAACAAAAATACCAAAAATATTTATCTTATTATCTCTATCAGATCTCACTTTTGCAAGTGGCCGTGAAGGGATTGACAACCCCTTTATTGCGTTGGTTGCAAGGTTCTTGATTGTTTGTGTAGGTACTAGGAGATTTGTGTGTAGTCTCCTACTGGATTGATACCTTGGTTCTCAAAAAACTAAGGGAAATACTTACGCTACTTTGATGCATCACCCTTTCCTCTTCAAGGAAAACCAACGCATGCTCAAGAGGTAGCAAGAAGGATTTCTGGCGAGGTTGCCAGGGAGATCTACGCTCCAGGCAAGACATACCAAGTACCCATCATGAACTCTTCTGTCCCCCATTACATTATTTGCCATTTGCCTCTCGTCCCCCCCCCCCCACTTCACCTTTGCCGTTTTATTTGCCCTCTTCCGTTCGTCCTTCTGTTTGCTCATGTTACCATGTGCCTTCTATTAGCTTGCATCGTCGCTTGCTAAATATCTATTGTTATGGATCCTCATCCTCTTGCTAATCTTTTTAAAAGATCCAATTGTGATGAACCAATTGCTAGTGAGTTGAGTGCACTAGATTATCTATATGGAGTTTTGCTTGAAATCCGTGAATCTGAAAATTGGGATGAAGTGCTTTATAAAGTGATTCACGAAAAACTTTGAATGAAAAGCATGATAGCAATGATGTTATTATAAATTTTATGAATGCCAATTGTGCTAATAATATGCAAAATCCTAAGGTTGGGGATGCTAGTTTTGCTATGTCCACTACTTATTCTGCGAGGGTTACCTCAACATCCTCCCCACCCTCGAGCTCTGGGGGGAGTTCTTCTACACCAAACTCGGCACTGCCATCAAGAATGAGGCGGCCTAGTGCGGAGTCTTCGTCGTGGTGCGACGTCCGGTTGCTGGGAACTGCTTCCCGGCCATCAATTTGATGCAGTCGGTCAACTTGTGGAAAAGGTCTTATTTCTATGTGAAGAACGTCCATCCGGAGCATGACTTCGTCAACCTGCCGGCTTACAAAGCCGGCCCACCGGCTGAGCCCCGCACCAACTGGACCTACAAGCCGAAGACGTTGTCGGCCACCTCCACTGCCGCCATCGCCTAGCTCAAGGAGATGACGGAGTCAGAGGGCCTCATGGCTTCGGACCTGCTGACCGCCTTCATGGTGTGCCGGGTGCTCCCCCTCCAATCCTGGCCTCACATGATCAGCTGGACGAGCGGGCATCAAGACCCGTGTCGGATGTGCACCAAGGAGATGCCGGACACGGAGGTTGCCCGTCCGGTGAACTTCATCTCGAACTGCAAAATCTCGGAGGGGGAGTGGCAGTTCGACAAGCGGCCGTCCTGCCGCGCAAACCCACCGCCCGCGGTAAGTCCTTAACTCTTTTTTCTCTTTATCTACCAGACTCTGCTTTTGCCGCCTGATCGGTTAGTCACGGTGCAGATCCTCACGTCCCATCCGGTAGCCGACGCCTTGGACGAGGGCCAGGAGTACCTACCGAACCGGTCCGTGAGCGACGCGGACAACCCCGACTTGGGGGCGGCCGCCTTGGAGGAGGAGGACGCCATAGGCGGTGGCGGCGGAGGAGGCGGCTCCAGAGGAGGCGACGTCGAGGTGTGGCCGGATGATGACCCAGAGGAAGACGAACCACGCCGCCCTCGCGGCGCCGACAAGGCAGGTGCAAGCTCATCAGCTGCGCCGACCACACCAGGCGGCGCATTGAAGCGCCGGGCCACCAAGCCGCTGTTCGGCAGCTGGCCAAAGAAACCGAAGAACACGGCCGCCGTGACCAGGCGGGAGGAGGCCGCCACGAAGGCGGCCCAGTTCCAGAGGACCCCAAAGCAGCCCCCGATGGTGTCCGCGTAAGCACTTGACTCTTCTTGCGTTTTTCCTTTCGTCTTACTTGCAAAACTCCTTCTGGATTTCTTCTTGTCTTGCTTGAACAGGTCTCCACTCTCTCTTGAGCGGTCAGGCTCTGCTTCCATCATCGAGGGGACGGAGGGCTCCGCCAACACCAGCCGCGTGGATCCACGCGCCGAGCTCTAGGCGGCAATGGAGCGGAAGCTGTGGGAGGCGCATGAGGAGCGGGAGGAGGTGGAGCGGCAGAGGGCGGCGGCGGCCAAGGCGGCGCAGGAAGAAGCCGATGCGGCCGCCAAGGCCCAGGCCGACGCCGCGGCCAAGGAGCGGGCGGACGCGGTCGCCAGGGCGCGGGCAGAGAAGGCCACACACGGACAGGTGCCACAACTTGTCATTCTCTGCGTGCCGCTCCGCTGGCGCCAGGGACCCAGGCGCCGACTGGAGGAGTCGGCGATGAACAGTCGGTCGTGGAGGGCGGAGGAGGCGACGCCATCGTCTTGGGGGCGGAGGAGCCCCTGCAAGCGTCGACCGCCGAGGCACACGGCGGCCAGCCCGATGCGCCGTTGGTGCTACCATCTGGCGGTGAGCTGGTGGTGGGGGCGACCCTCGCAGCCCGTACTCCGATACGTCGGCGCGTGGTGAAGGCGATGTCGGTGCCACGGCCGTAGGAGATCGAGGCCGTGAGGTCGTCGGCCCCAGATGCAGATGCCACCAGCGCCATTCCGCCAGAATGGACGCCTGGGGTCGGGACGAGCGTGTTGAACAAGGCGGCGCAGGATGTCCAGGCCCAGCTTCAAGCCCAAGGTACTGCCCTTCAGTAGTACACGAAGGCGTTCTTGTCGACGCGAGCAGCCATCCGGGTACGTTACTTTGCCTTGGTTTTAATTCTTGTAATCTTCCATGGGGGCGCGCCAACGCACCCACTGGGTGTAGCCCCCGAGTTCCGGGCTGGCTGCTGAGCAGATGGCTCGGAACTGAAAGGTAAGTTCCGAGTGTTGACCTCTTATTTTCTTGTATTGTCTTCATTGCATGATTACCACAACATCCACGCTGCCGCCTTTAACTCCTAGGTTCGGGAGCTGGCCAAGCAGAACACCGACCTGGCCGACAGCCAGAGTGCCGAGCAGTCGGGCCGGGTCTTCTGGCAACCAGTTTTTCTTTTTGGTCAATTTGCTGATTGTCTTCTTTTCTTTTCCTTTGTAGGAGCCAACGCCACCTTGCAGCAGCTTCTGGGCGAAGCCCAAACTGCATTGTGCGCCAAGTAGGAGGAGTGTAGCAGGGCCGAGCAGGAGCGCGACCGCCTGGCACAAGGCGGAGGTCCAGAAGCTCATGGAGGCGGAGGAGGCCCTCGAGGCCGAGTTCGAGACTCAGGGCTCGAACTAGGTCAATAGGGAGAAAGCTCTGACTGACGGGTACGGCGAGATCGAGGACATGCTCGACGGTGAGTTGTTCTTTCCTTTCGAGCCAGCTTGCGACTTCATACTTCTTTTTCCTTCTTGTGCAGAGTATTTTCCTAGTTACGCCGTTGCCGCCAGCCAAGCCATCGAGGCTCGCCGCGACGAGCGAAGGCTAGCTGGAGCAGAAATCGCGCCTAACGCCCCTCGGACCCTCGCTGAGCAGCTGCTTGCCGTCCATGCTCGTCTCTGACCGGCCCATCAGGCGCTCCGCCATCTGCAGCGCACCAGAGCCCAGGTGGTCTCCACCCTCTGGCCAGGTGCTCCAGTTCTGCACAACCCCAGTCATACTTCCGACTGGTTAGAGGTGGCTATCGGCCGCTTCGAGGCGTGGAAGGGCTCCGCAGCCCGGGCAGGTGCACAGCGGGCCTTAGAGTTCGTCAAGGGGTGGTACTAGGGGCTGAACCTAGCCCAGTTGGCCACTCTCCGTGTTGAAGCCAATGAAGAGTTGGCGGCGGTGGCACCCGAGCTCTATCATCGCGCCGGGGGTGGGGGATAGCCGAGTACACGGACACCAGTGTCTTCCTCCCCGAGCTAAATGAGGAGGGCGCCAAGGCGCCGCCCAGCTGGTTCGGGCTGAACCCAGAAGACGGCGAGGACTCGGTGGAGGAGATCGCCTCCAGCGATGAAGGTGAGGAGGAGGAGGACGAGGATGGGGACGGCGAAGATGATGCGCCGAATGATGGAGACGACAGCCGGCCTCAGTCTGACCAATTCTCGACCAACGAGCAGCACGCCAGTGAGCCGACTGCTGCCGGTGCTGACCAGGCCGAGACCAACCAGGCGGCCATTCCACCACCCGGAGCCTCGACCTCCGCCGACCCCTCTGATCCGGCTGCTGCTCCTCTGGCCCAGGCGGCCAAGTTATCTTTCTTTTCTGTTTTGTAATCTTTGAATAAACTTGTTAGATTTGCGCAGTTCCACCCGTTAGGGGTGTATTCAAACTCTGTTAAATGCTGGCCAAGGGCCTTTTGCTATGTAAATTATCTTTGTTGATTTCCCACTTGTCTTGCTTTTCTGCTCCTTTGGCTTTTTTCCTTTGCCGCCTTCCCTTAGCTACCATCTTGCTAACCGGACAGCCGCTCTGTGGTCTGTGGCTGGGTCAAGTACTTGGCCATTTTGGGAAGGCAAGTACTTTAGCCGTTTGTAGAGCGTAGGAAGTTAAGTAAGAAGCCGGCCGGCTGGCTGGCTGCTCAGCAGCCGATCGGTGAGGCGAGGAGACGACTTAGCCTGTGCGAGTGCTTTTGGTCCTTAGCCATTTTTCGTGTGGGCACCGTTTCCTGCCTTTAGCTCTTGCCAGTCGAACAGCCGCTCTGCGAGCTGCGGCTTATGATAAGAGAGGGCTTAGGTGTCGGCACACTACTTGTCCGACTACAGGTAGCACCGACTAGTACAAGCTGGCAAGCCCTCGGGCTGACTGGTCGAACCCGGTGCCAGGCAGAACAAAGAAGTAATATACTCATAGGCACAGAACTTATCGTATATATAAAAAGGGTAGCCCCCAAGCACTCCTTGAGGGACCCGATGTCTTAACGCTTAATACAAAAGGTAGCGCGGCACATACTGCATCAACTGTAAAATCTTCGGAGGAGATTTGCATTCCATGGGCGCTCTGATTCCTTGTCGGAGTCGTCTCTCTTGCTTGCTCTAGGCTTGTGTGCATCGATGAGGTAGTAGGAGTCATTGTCCAAAGCTTTGCTGATGATGAATGGGCCTTTGCAAGGGGCCGAGAGCTTGTGTTGGCCGGCTATTCGCTGGATCATCCGGAGCACATGGTCTCCCTCTTGGAACGATCTTGGCTTGATCTTCCGACTATTGTAGCGGCGCAGCTCTGCTGGTAGATGGTGGACCGGCTGAGTGCTACCAGCCGACCCTCTTCTAGCAAATCAACGCCACCTTCTCTTGCTTCTTTTGCCTCCGCCTCCGTGTACATGGTGACACGAGGTGAGTCAAACTCGACGTCAGTTGGGATGACGGCATAGGCCCTGTATACGAGGAAGAATGGAGTGAAGCCGGTTGATTTGTTCGGAGTGGTGCGAAGGCTCCAGAGGACGGCCGGCAGCTCATCGATCCAGCAGCCGGCCGAGCGCTCCAGTGACTCGACCAGTCGAGGCTTGATGCCGGAGAGGATGAGGCCATTTGTTTGCTCGACTTGGTCGTTTGACTATGGATGGGTAACGGACGCTAAGTCCAGTCAGATGCCCTGCATCGTGCAGAAACAGGCCAAGGCTCCCTTGGCAAAGTTCGTGCCATTGTCAGTGATGATGTTGTGTGGCATACTGGCACACCATATTGGACGGTGATATCTGTAATGAAGGTCACAACAGTCGGACCGTTCAGTTTCTTGATTGGCTTCGCTTCAATCCATTTGGTGAATTTGTCCACGGCGATAAGTAGATGGTCATGCCGCCATGTGCTGTCTTGAATGGTCCCACCATGTCCAGCCCCGACACGGCAAAAGGCTAGGTAAGGGGGGATGGTCTTGAGTGCAGAAGCCGGTAGATGTTGCTTGGAGCTGAACTTCTGGCACCCTTTGCAATGCTTGACCAACTCCTTGGCGTCTTCCAAAGCGGTCGGCCAGAAGAAACCATGGCGGAAAGCTTTGGCGACAAGGGATCTGGAGGCCGCGTGGTGGACGCACTCGCCTTGATGGATATCTTTGAGGATTGCTTGACCCTTCTCTGGTTCTACGCAGTGTTGGAAAACTCCAGTCACGTTGCGTCTAACAAGCTCTCTGTTTACTATCGTGTAGGCTCCTGCTCGGCGCTGCACTTACCAGGCCGAGATCTCGTCAGCCGACAGTTCTCTGGTCACCAGAAACTTGAGGATGGGTTGTGCCCATGATGGTGCTTGAATTTATTCTACTGCCACTACGGCCACTTGTACTAGGGTGGTTGGGTTGGGAGGTGGCGGGTTGGGGTCGGCCGCGGCTTGCTGCATTGTTGAAGTCTCCGGGCCGACTGCCGCAGCCCCCAGGCCGGGTTGTGAAGTCCCCGGGCCGGGTGCGACTGCTGCAGTCCCCGAGCCGCTTGGTGAAGTCCCAGGGCCGATTTCTGCAGCCCTCGAGCCGGGCTGTGAAGTCCCCGGGCCGGGTGTGACTACCACAGTCCCCGTGCCGCCAGCCGAAGTCCCCGGGCCGGCTCCTGAAGCTCTTGAGTCGGATCCGACTGCTTCGGGAGCAGCCGGCACGAAGATGGACTCGGATTCTAGAGAAGTCTTGATTGACGGCTTGCGGAGGCACTGAAGGGAGATGCCGGCTGGTATTGCTTGACAGATGGAGCCGATCTGTGCCAGGGTATCAGCTGGCTCGTTTTTGTTCCGTGGCACGTGAAGGAACTCGCACCCCTCAATATATTCGTTGAGCTACTGAACAAGGAAGCGGTAACTTGCCATGTTTGCATCTAAACCCGGGCAAACGTCAGGCCAGGCTTGACAAAGCCCGAAGAAAAAATCCCAGCCCGGCCCGGCCCGAAGTACATGAATAGTGACATTTTTAATTAAATTAATCATTTTCGGGATATTATATTATTTTGTTATACCTATATTTCGAATACAATATGTTTTTATATATATTTCAGGCTTTATTCGGGCTTTTGGCCCGGGCTTCGGGTCAGAAAATGGAGCCCGAGCCCGGCCCGAATGTCGGGCTTCGGGTTCGGGCCGGCGGGCCGGGTTGTCCATGACCGGGTCTATTTGCATCCTTGGCGTCCCAATCACTAGACGACTGTTGGACCACCAAGTCGGAGTCATCGTAGCACATGATTTGACGGGTGCTGATCTCTTTGGCCAACCAGAGGCCGTGTATTAGCGCCTCATACTCGGCCATGTTGTTGGAGGCGGTGAAGTGAATTTGCAATGTGTATCTGAGCTTGTCGTCTTTGGAAGAGGTGAGGACAACACCGGCTCCCAAGCCGGTGCGCATCTCAAAGTGCATCCGCCAATGGGTGGAGTCCAGAGCTGGCGGCATGTACTGGTTCTCGGCCCACTCGACGAGGAAGTCGGCCAGTGCTTGGTACTTGATGGTGGTGCGTGGCTGGTAGAAGATGGTGTAGGGGGTCAACTCAATGGCCCATTTGGCCACCCGACCAGATGCATCTTTGTTGCCTATGATCTCGGCAAGTGGGGCAGTGCAGACAACTGTAATGGGGTGCTCTTGAAAGTAAGGCTTCAGCTTCTTGGCGGCGAAGTGCACATCGTAACACATCTTTTGGTAGTGGGGGTAGTTCTGCTTTGAGGTTGACAGCACCTCGCTCAAATAATGCACAGGCCTCTGGACCGGCTATGCCCTGTCGGCCTCTAGGCGCTCTACTACCATGACAGTGCTGACCACCCGGCTGGTGGCGGCGATGTAGAGGTACATGGGCTCTTTAGCAGCCGGGGCCGCCAGGACAGGCGGCGTAGTTAGCATCTTCTGCAGCTGGAGAAAGTCCTTGTCCGCCTTGTTGTTCCACTCAAAGTGAGTGGTTTTCTTCATGAGTTGGTACAGGGGAAGAGCCTTCTCACCCAGCCGACTAATGAAGTGGTTGATGGATGCCAAGCAGCCGGTGAACTTCTGGACGTCTTGCAGTCGGGTGGGTTTCTCCATCCTCTCAATGGCTTTGATCTTCACAGGGTTGCACTCAATGCCGCGCTCTAAGACTAGGAAGCCAAGGAGTTGGCCGGCTGGTACCCCAAAGACGCACTTCTCTAGGTTGAGCTTGATTTGAAATCGGCACAGGTTATCAAAAGTTTCCGTGAGATCTTCCAAGAGGGTACCGCACTTCTCCGTCTTCACCACAATATCGTCTACGTAGACATGGGCATTTCTACCGAGTTGCTTGAGGAGGCACTTCTGCATGCAATGCTGAAAAGTGGCACCAGCATTTCTCAAGCCGAATGTCATAGTCAGGTAGCAGAAGGCTCCGAATGGTGTGATGAAGGTGGTCTTCAGGTGGTCTGCCGGGTTCAACTTGATCTGGTGGTAGCCTGAATAAGCATCGAAAAAATTCAACAGCTTGCATCCGGCTGTGGAGCCTATCACTTGGTCAATCGGAGGCAAAGCAAACAGATCTTTGGGGCAAGCTTTGTTGAGGCTGGTATAGTCAATACACATGCGCCATTTGTTGTTTTCTTCAGTACAAGGACTCGGTTGGCAAGCCACTCCGGAAAAAACACTTCCATGATGAAGCCGGCTGCCAGAAGCCGGGCTATCTCCTCACCCATGATTCTTCTCTTCTCTTTCGACAGTCGGCGGAGCGGTTGTTTGACTGGTTTTGCATCTGCTCTGACATGTAGCTTGTGCTCAGCGAAATCCGTCGGAACACCCGGCATGTCTTTGGGAGACCATGCGAAGATGTCCCGATTCTCATAGAGGAAATCGACGAGCTCGCTTTCCTATTTGCTATCGAGGTTGGGACCTTCGATAGCGTGCCTCTCCAGGTGCTCGGGGTCCAAGGGGATCTTCTTTGTTTCTTTGGCCGGCTAGAAGGAGCCCTGGGTCTCTGACTCTTTGGGTTCTAGTGACAGGTTCGGCTGCTTGCTAGCCATGGCCACCACCCGGTCTAGGAGGTTCTTCTCAGCAACAATTACAAGGGACTCAGCCAACCGGCTGCTAGCTGTAGCACAGGCGGCGACTTCTCATAGTCTTCGGTAATTGTGATAATGCCCTTGGTTCCCGGCATCTTCATCTTGAGGTGGGCATAGTGTGGCACCGCCATGAACTTGGCTAGAGCCGGTCGGCCTAGAAGTACATGATAAGGGCTGTCGAGGTCCACCACCTCAAACCAAATTGCCTCACGGCGGAAGTGATCTTTGTCTCCGAAGAGGACATCTATCTTGACCTTGCCGATTGATGAGCAGGAAAGGCCAGACACAATACCATGGAAAACAGTCTGACTAGGCTGGAGCTGCCTCCCTTTGATGCATAACTTCTCAATGGTATCGCGGTAAAGGATGTTGATGCTGGTGTCGCCAACTATCAGAACCCGGGAGAAGCGAGCAGCTCGTCTCTCCGTTGCAAGTGTGGCATCCAATACCAGAGCATAGGAACTCGGAGAGGGCATCACCCCCGGGTGGTCAGCACGACTCCAGCTGATGGGCTTCTTGGACCAGTGCATGAATTCTGGGGCACTTGAAGCAACGTCATTCACCTCTCAGTGCTACTGACGCCGGTTGTGCCGGTCACCAGCCACACTAGTGAAGACGACATAGGCTCCCCGCTCTTCGAGGTAGTCATCTTGAACATCGCTGACTGCTGGACGGGCCGCCGGCTGCTGGGGAGGAGGCAGCAGCGGGCCAGCAGGCGGAGAGGGCAGCAGCCCTTCGCCCTTGGAGATTCGGGTGAGCTAGTGGCACTTCCCGGTGGTGTGATTGGACGGCTTTGCACCGCCGTGGAATTTGCAGGTTGCATCGATGGTCTGCTCATGGGAGAAGGTGGGTAGCCAAGCAGGCTTGCCGCCCTTCTGGCGCTTGGGGCCGGGTTATCCTTTAGGCTGCTGGTCTTTGACTGTTGCCACCTGCCGGCTAGTGGAAACCGGATGCGAGGCCTTGCGCTTATTGTCGTTTGGCTGCTGCCGCCGACTGTTGTCAGCAGCCAGCGTCCTAGGAGCCGGAGGGAGCACCTTTCTGAAAGCGTCCACTCAGAGCTCCGACTTCTTGGAGGAGTCGGCAGTGGCGTACTTGTCTGCTATGATCAACAGTTCGTCGAGTGTAGCAGGCTTGTCGCAGAGGAGTCGGTGCTTGAGGAGGGTGCCTTCTCGGCACCCGGCAGTGAAGTACTCGATTGCCTGGACCTTATGCACCCCTTCACAAGAGTTGCGCAGTTCTACCCACCGCGTCAAGTAGTCACAGGTGGACTCATTCAGGCCTTGAACGCACACCAAGAGCTGGCGGGGCTTGGGCAGCCGCTTGTAGGTGTTGGTGAAATTGCGGATGAACACTTCGGTGAAATCCACCCAGCTGTTGACGCTGTAGGGCTTGAGGCTGTTCAGCCACGTCTGGGCCGTGCCCTGGAGCATGAGCGGAAAGTACTTCACAACAACGCGCTTGTTGTCGTTCGCTATGTTGACAGCTGTGGAGTAGTCAACCAGCCAATCCTCCGGCTTCACGGAGCTGTTGTACTTGGGCGTGCCTCTCGGGAGCGAGAACCCTTTGGGGAAGGGCTCGTCGCGAATGCGGGGGCCGAAACAAGGTTGGCACATCGCGTCTTCATCTAGCGCTAGGGACCGAGCGAGATGGTCGATCCGGTGGCGGGCGTCATTCTCTCCGACTCCTTCTCGGTGGCCCAGCCGGTCGCCGAGAGTTGGGTGCTCAACAGGCGGCGGGGAAGCGCACCTCTCCCTTCGAGGAGGCGGGGGAGGCGGATAGTCATCTTGTCGTTCCACTGCTTGTGGGCGGCCGTCTTTGTCGCGCTCGATGGTGACGCGTGTCTGGCTGCGGCTGGCAGCCGGCTCCTTGTCTCATCTGTCGTGGATGCCGCCTGTCGATGTCCGGGAGGTCGCGCCATGCTCTTGGCGAGGGGGCGGGTTATCAACCCGTTGGCCGGGCTCTTCTGCACGGCAGCCGGCTTGTTGCTACATAGCAGCCGCGTCGATAATCTGCTGAACACGCTCCGTCATGTAGCGACGCTCATCACCCTCCATGTGGTCCAGCTCATCCGCTGCCGCCTGGGCAGCACGTATGTTCTCCATGGGCGTGGCGTAGACAGGGTGGTCTACCCCAAACATGCTGGCGATGGCACCGCCTCGCTATCGGACCGTGCCCACACGGCTAGGCCCGCCAGTAGTCGGCGTGCCGCCAACAGCGCGGTCGATCCCGCGCTGGAAGGCCTCGGCGAGGCGTCTCATGGTAGCCAACTTCTTAGCGTTATGAACGAGCGAGACGCGGCAGGCCTCCAGCGTCTCGGTGTTGGCGTCTGCCGCAATGGGTGTAGACAGGTCCCGCATTGCCGCCTGCAACGGGTCTTGGGCGGCTCCGCCAGAAGCGTCGTCGTGGCTGATGACAAGCACCTCCATGACGGTGCTGACGCCGCTCTCCGCGCACGGGAGCGGATCATCGATGACCACCACGTTGGCAGTGAAGGAGTCAAAGGAAGCCGTGTTAGTGTCGACAAGCATCGGGACGATGGAGCCAACCAACTCTAGGTCAGTGGCGGGCTCATTGGCGATGTGGAGATTGCCAAGGAGGTCGACGAAGCAGCTCTCGGAGCTGGTTGCTCCTGCATTGGGTGCAAGCTCGTTGGAGAGGCGGATCGCGCCAACAAGATCGATGAGGCTGGCCACCGCGCAAGCCACTTCTGCGCCATGCAGCGCGTCGGCGCAAACGCCATCAGGCGTGCCAGGCTGGCTGTGCTCGCTAGGGAGGAACAATGTTCCCGTCCAGAACAGATCTCCGGACGACGGTGCACCAGGCCCCACAGTGGGCGTCAAATATCAGGGGTGTCGTGCGACATATGCCAACAGGTGGCTTATCATGGAGGGCTAATAATATGTCGCCGGTGCCTAGAAATGTGATAAGGCGCAAACATGCCTGCCGGCGCATCTTACCCAGGCTCGGGGCTCTCCTAGGAGATAATACCCCTACTCCTGCTCTGCGGGGTCTCCGCATGATCCCTCAAGCAACAATGGTGGCTACAAGCTTGCTCCTTGAGCTGTTTCTCTAGAGGGGAAGAAGAACAAGGCTAGCCCTAGCTTCCTCTCTCTATGTGTGTGTAGGTGGACTAAGGTCTCAACCCTTTGCATGGGTGCCCTGGGGGGGTTTATATAGGCCTACCCCCAGGGGTACAATGGTAATTTGGCTAGGTGTAGGACCCGGCTGTCAGTGTCTATGGTCACCGGCTTCTCCGCCGGCCGTTGGGGCCTGCCGCCTAGTGGGTCCTACCGGTTGTCTCGTACTACACCGACAGGCCGCGCCCGCCGCTTGCGGGTCCCGCTGGCTGGTTAGCACTATGGCAATGCCACTGATGATGTGTGCTTTGTCGGGCAAGGCACGGCTATAGTACCACCGCCTGGCTGGTGTTCACTGTAGCCACTCCCCGTCTCTTCTGATTAATGGTGCACAGACTTTGAGGGAAGGGGAGGGCCGCCTGCTGGGAGTCGGCCTCCCCCCGTGCCGAATGGTCGGATATCGCCGCCTTCTGGCTTCTCACGGACAGGTAGGGCCCGCCGCCTGCAGGCCGTACTGACAGCCCGTAGTGGGAGCATGGCCTTCCCTGCCATGAGTGATATCATGGGCTGCGTGGTAACAGTGTCGCGCCAGGCAAGGAATGTCCGCCCGGTACGCTGCAGTATGGCCACGCTCTGCTCGGGATTCAGGATGGCAGGCTGCACTGTAGCCACGCCCTGTCTCGTCGTAATTATGTGGGTGCTAACTTTGAGGGCATGAGGGCCCGCCTGCTAGGAGCTGGCTTCTCTGGAGGCCGCCTGCCAGGAGTCAGCCTGTCTCATGGCTTTCTTCTGAGGACCGCTGCCCTCTGGCAGCCGGCCGCTTGGACTAGCCGGCCCCGATAAGGTGGCTCTTTGTCTTCAAGGCTTGAGGGGCGCAGCCAGCCCCAATATCTTGAATCGCCATGGGGAGCAGATGAGGCTACCCATGGCCGTTCACTCTAACAGTGCCTCTCAAATCAAGATTTTCTTATGGCAGTTGATGTACAACCGCTTATCTCATTTGCTTAATAGTGACTGTAATGGCCCTTCGAACCGTTCATATGCACTTTGTGGGATGCATGAAGACACTAACCACACCTTTTTCCATTGCGTGATGACCAAGTTCACTTGGAGCTATGTCCGGGAGGCATTTTTGATCTAGAACTTATTTCCCTTGTTTCGTGCCTTTGGGGTTCTTACAAGCGCGTTGGTTGGCATTGTATTTGCGGCTTTTCTTCACGCTCTTTGGCATGTTTATAACAAACTTGATATAGAAAAGGTGTTCCCTTCTCATCCTACTGATTGCATCTTTAAATGTGTCATTTTTCTACCGCAATGGACACCGGTAGGGAAGCAGGAGAGGGACGAGATGAAGGTGGTGATCCTCAAGCTTAAGATAGATCAACACCATAGGAAGCAAGCCCCACCCGTTGGCACCCAAGGATAGGTGCCTTTTGCCGGAGTCCATGTACTCTGTTGCGAGCCTTGTCTCTGTACGTTAGAACTCCGTTTTATTTTGGATCGCATCCCTATAATTGTTATGTTATGACTAATATTCACATTTTTTGAGCCAAAACCGTAGAACAATCGTTCTACGGTAATTTCATTAATTAAAAACAAAAGCAAAGTATTACAACTCCTACACAAAGTTACCCAATACCAGCTTTGTGAAACATAGAAAAATTCTAGGTTCTGTGCTATCCAAGTGCTGATCATGTCATCCTTCTTCTGCTTTGCTCTTATTCTGGTTACTTCAAGACCTTCTTTGAGATAAAACTTCCATGAGTCATAATGTGGTGGTGCCTTTCTGATGATTTTTTCATTTCTGGTCATCCAAATGCTCTAGCAGCCCATAATAACAATCTCCATTCCAATATCCTTTGGTACTTTGCTCATAGTGAAAAGGATTTCATCATAAATAGATATACCTCTGTGCTTATTAGGAGTTATCAGGCTCCAACATGTCCAAGCAAATTGGCAGTCCCAAAACAGGTGAATATTTGTTTCCTCTGTAGCATCTATGCATAGTGCACATTTGTAGTCCTCCGGATACATGTTCTTGCACTTTAACATATTTCTAGTGCTGATTCTGTCATGTAAAAAGCAGCCAAAAAGATCTTGTGTCTAAGTCTATAGGCTGATTTCCACAGCATCTTAAAGATATTGTGTGTTGTGCTCACTCATGTGATTGCTTTGTATAGACTCATGGATGAGAATTTGTGTGGGACGCTGAAAGTGCAACTATCCCAAGGTGGTTTTGGTAATTCATAACAACATATAGCTCATTGAGCTAATGCTATTCCAAGATGATTATTTCAGGAAAGCTCAATGATTGGCATGGCATGGATGTGAAAGTGGAACCCTCAAAATGCTAAGGACAAAGGATTGGCTCAAGCTCAAAAGCTCAAGACTCTTCATTTTATATTTTAGTGATCCAAGATCACATTGAGTCTTTAGGAAAAGCCAATACTATCAAGGAGGGATGAGGTGTTGCTTAATGAGCCTCTTGCTTCATGTGCTTAATGATATGCTCCAAAATCCTCAGCTACTTTCCCATATCCACAAATGACCTAAACCCTAAGCCAAACTCGGTCATACCGATTCTACCTATCCGGCGCCACCGAGTTTCATATGTCATAAGCCACTGCCAAACCCTAGCAATTCGGTCCTACCGATAGGGATTTCGGTCTCATCGAGATGGGGTTGCAAACTCTCTGTTTCCCTTTCGTAACTTTTCGGTCTCACCGAAAGAGCAAATAGGTCCCACCGAGATTGCAATGTAAACACTGTGTTTCCCTTTTGTAACTTTTCGGTCTCACCGAAAGAGCAAATCGGTCCCACCGAGTTTGCCTAACCAACTCTCTGGTTAGCTTATTACCAAACTCGGTCTCACCAAGTTTGTGTAATCGGTCTCACCGAGATTACGTTGTGCCCAAACCCTAATAGAATCGGTCCTACCGAGTTGCATGTCAGTCCCACCGAAAATCTCTAACGGTCACTAGGTTTACCTTTTCGGTCTGACCGAGTTTATTGATTCGGTCCCACCGAGATTGGTAGATTGTGTGTAACGGTTGGATTTTGTGTGGAGGCTATATATACCCCTCCACCTCCTCTTCATTCGGAGAGAGAGCCATCAGAACACATACACCATTCCAACTCATATGTTCTGAGAGAGAACCACCTACTCATGTGTTGAGACCAAGATGTTCCATTCCTACCATATGAATCTTGATCTCTAGCCTTCCCCAAGTTGCTTTCCACTCAAACCTTCTTTCCACTAGATCCAAATCCTATGAGAGAGAGTTGAGTGTTGGGGAGACTATCATTTGAAGCACAAGAGCAAGGAGTTCATCATCAACACACCGTTTGTTACTTCTTGGAGAGTGGTGTCTCCTAGATTAGCTAGGTGTCACTTGGGAGCCTCCGACAAGCTTGTGGAGTTGAACCAAGGTGTTTGTAAGGGCAAGGAGATCGCCTACTTCGTGAAGATCTACTGCTAGTGAGGCAAGTCCTTCGTGGGCGATGGCCATGGTGGGATAGACAAGGTTGCTACTTCGTGGACCCTTCATTGGTGGAGCCCTTCGTGGACTCGCGCAACCGTTACCCTTCGTGGGTTGAAGTCTCCATCAATGTGGATGTAGGATAGCACCACCTATCCGAACCACGGGAAAAACATCCGTGTCTCCAATTGCGTTTGAATTCTCCAAACCCTTCCCTTTACATTCTTGCAAGTTGCATGCTTTACTTTCCGCTGCCAATATACTCTTTGCATGCTTGCTTGAATTATGAGATTATTGCTTGACTTGTCCTAAAATAGCTAAAATCTGCCAAGAACTAAAATTGGGAAAAGGTTAAGTTTTTATTTAGTCAAGTAGTCTAATCACCCCCCCTCTAGACATACTTTCGATCCTACAAGTGGTATCAGAGCCTTGGTCTCCATTTGCTTTGATCTCCATAGCTTTTGGTGGTCATAGCCTTGGTTTCACAACCTAGGAGAGTATGGCGTCTAGCGAGGGAAATTATCACCGTAGAGGTCCTTACTTTGATGGTACTAATTTTGCTAGTTGGAAGCATAAAATGAAAATGCATATTCTTGGACATAACCCCGCCGTTTGGGCTATTGTATGTGTTGGTTTGCAAGGTGACTTATTTGATGGGAGAGAACCAAACCGTGAAGCTACCGCGGATGAATTGAAGATGTTGCAATACAATGCTCAAGCTTGTGATATTCTCTTCAACGGATTATGCCCCGAAAAATTCAACAAAATCAGCCGTCTTGAGAATGCAAAGGAAATTTGGGACACTTTGATTGATATGCATGAAGGTACTGACTCCGTCAAGGAATCCAAGTTGGATGTGCTTCAGAGTCAACTTGACAAGTTCAAAATGAAGGATGGTGAAGGCGTCGCTGAAATGTACTCTAGGCTTGCTCTCATCACAAATGACATTGCCGGCTTAGGAAGTGAAGAAATGACTGATAGATTCATCATCAAGAAGATCCTAAGAGCCTTGGATGGAAAATATGATACTATGTGCACGTTGATCCAAATGATGCCCAATTACAAAGATCTCAAGCCAACGGAAGTGATTGGAAGAATTGTTGCTCATGAGATGTCACTTAAGGATAAAGAGGAACTTCACAACAAATCAAGTGGTGCCTACAAAGCCTCATGTGAAGCCCCTACATCATCAAGTGGGAGACAAAACTTCAACGAAGAATTGAGCTTAATGGTGAAGAACTTCAACAAGTTCTACAAGAGTAGAAACAAAGATATAAGCTTCAAGTCAAGGTCCAACAATGACAAAAGATCTTCTAGTCGAGAGCGAAACTGCTACAATTGTGGAAGACCCGGACACTATTCCAATGAGTGTACGGCTCCCTACAAGAGAAGAGAAGATTCTCCAAAAAGAAGAAGCAAAGATTCACCACCAAGAGAGAGAAGGAGTAGAGATGATCGTTATGAATGAAGGTACTCACGGAGAAGCAAGGATCCGGAAAGGAAGGAAAAATCATCAAGGAGCTACACAAAACGAAGACATCAAGCTCATGTTGGTGAATGGGTATCCGGCTCCGACTCCGACAGCCACTCCGAGAGAAGTTATCACTCCGACTCCAAAGATACTCAAGATGAAGGTGTTGCCGGTCTAGCACTTGTGTCATCCAACTCCTACGACATATTTGATTCACCAAATGAAGGAATTGGAAGATGCTTCATGGCCAAAGGTCCTAAGGTAACACACCCCGAGTATGTTGATTTTAATAGTGATGAAGATGACTTGCTAGGTGATGATGATTTGCTTGTTGACAACTCTAGTGATGAATACTATGCTGAAACGTTAATTTATCATGCTAATCAAGATAAAACAAATGACAATGATAAGGAGAAGATTGAGGCTCTAACTAAAGAACTAAACACTCTTAAGTTAGCTCATGAAACTATCTTCGAAGATCATCGAGAACTCTTAAGCGCTCATGAGAAATTACGCTTTGAAAAGCTCAATCTTGAGCAAGAGCATGAGTTTTTAAAAGCAATCAATGATGATCTCCGCAAGAAAAGTTCTTCTTACATTGCCAAGTGTTTACTCTTATCCACTTACATGCCTTAAGTCAAGTCTAGTAACAAGAACAAGAAAGATTCTTCCTCTAGTGGTAACAATGATCATGCTAAATCCAATATTGTTGCTTCTAGTAGTTCTCTTGATTCCACTAATGATTCTCTTAGCCAAGTTACACTTGAGCAAGAAAATAGCTTATTGAAGGGAATTATAGAGAAGGGAGTGTACAAAAGCCTTGCCGGGAGTAAGCAATTCGAGGAAATTGTGTGCAAGCAAGGAATGCACCGGAATAATCAAGGTGTTGGTTTTGAACGAAAGTTCAATGCCAATGGAGTTGAGTGGGAAGAAGATCAATACCCCAAGACAAAGTTTGTTCCTCAACAAGAGAAGTATGATACTTCCTTCAAGGGGACACAAGATCAAGATGATCTTCCACCACAAGACTACAAGCAAAAAGGCAAGGACAAGCTTCAAGAGGAAATTGACGCATTTGAAGAAGCTCCTAAGACCTTAGTCAAGTGGATTCCCAAGACTACTTCAAGTTCCACTTCGTCAAGTACGACTACAACTCCAAGGATTCCCATCAAGATGATGTGGATCCAAAAGAAGAAGAACTAGAGAGTTCTTGAGGGTGACTCCGCCAACATACCTCACTCTTATCATTTTGCCAAGAACAAGTGCAATCAACTTCCACATCTTGCACTAGTTCAAGGAGTCACAAACCCTCTTGTTGGTAAGACAAGGGACAAGGTAACCTAAAAGTTTTCATGGACATCATCTTGTGTGTGCATCACTCTATGTCTATGGATATCCTTGTTTGTTCCTTGTGGGACTAACCCATGTAGGTATTGAAAGTGCAATTCACTCAAATGGATAGCTCCAAGTGATCTACATCAACATTGAGCATCCACATCTTCAACATCTACACGAAGTCATCATCGACAAAACCCAAGGTTAGTTCATCCCTCTTAGGGAGGATATCACATCTAGGGGGAGCTCTACTCTAAGACTTGAGCTAGAGCAACTCTAAGGATGTGAACACAACAATGCTTTATGTAAATGTGGTAACCCCACTTGAGCTTAAACGATGAGTATGACCTATGATCAAGTGTTCTCACTTGACTCCCAAGTCAATATACTCATATATAGATGAACTAGTCATCGCAAATTGCTTGATAGATGCTAGAATTGGTTGTGCATGCTTTGTCACATATTTCATTTGCCATCTTATTGTGTGAGCATGTTGGTTGCATATTTTACTCATTCGAGGACATCCACTTGTTGTTTTGATTGTTTGGCTTTATTTCTTTTTGCCAAGTGGATGGACAAGAATGCCTAAGAACCTCCTCTAGCTATCTATGCTCTTCTCGTCTCAAACTCTATTCATGCTACATCACAAAATTTGATCAAGTCAGATTCGAACCACTCCGTGTGAGGAGCGCTCGGAGTCCCCGATTCGTCATAGACTTAAACTTCTAAAACCTCTTTGTGATTCTCGGTCTGACCGATTCCCCACTTTCGGTCCTACCGATATCATTAAGTTGATCTAGGTTTTCGATCTTGGTGCAACCGATTTGAACTTTTCGGTCACACTAAGTTGCAATAACTGCTCGCAGTTATGCATCTCGGTGCCACCGAGTTGTTCCACTCGATCACACCGACAGGGTCGGGCTATATATAGTCACGGGCAAAAATTTGGAAATTTCTCCGAACCCCTTCGCCCGCGCGATAGCCTGCTCTGCCAACTTGGTCTCCGGATCGTCTCCTCGCCGCGAGCAGCCTCCTGTCGCTGGTCTCCGTCGCCGTCAACGGGAATTCTACCCCGCCGTTGCCACCGTAGCGAGTCTCCGCCGCACTAGGGGTCAACAGTCAGAGTTTGCATCATGTCAGACCAAAGTGATAGCCAGAACCTGTCAGAACAGCAAGTGCAGCTGAGTGAGGGCACTAGTGCCTCAAGTTCCTCAGATGATGGCAGCAGGAGCACCCCTAGCAATCTGCCTAAGGCTGCCACATGACAGAGAAAGAAGAGAACCTCAGACTCAGAAGATGAGGATTATGTGGCAGAAGAGGAAGCAACCTCCAAGAGATTTGAGCCAGCACAAGGTACAAAGCCAGGGTTGAAGTTCAAAAGGCCTGCAGGCAGGCAGCCTATGTCAAAGGCAAGAGCTTCAACTGAGAAGCCCGCTCCCATTGAGCCAGTTGCTGCTAAGGGCAAGAAGAGGAAAGAAAGGGTGAAGAAAACTATAGCTAGAGTGCTTGACAAAGCTTCCATCATGGAAGATGAGGAGGAAGAAGAAGAGGTGGCTGCACCAGCACCAAAAGCACCCAAGCTGATGGGTGATGCCATAAGGTCAGGGGGAGCTGCTTCCAAGGCCAAGCCTGCTCCAAAGCCCAAGCCAAAGAGGAATACAAGAAGCATCCCAGCTGCTGAGAAGAACAAGGCCCCAGTGCCTGAAGCTGCAGAAAAAGAGGAAGAGAATGTCCTCAGAAAGCTCAAGCCCAAGATCCCAGACCACAACGATGCTCATCCTGTGGCTGAGGATATGAAACTCAGGAGAGATTCAGGGCTCCGGAAGTGGAGAGAAGCAGATCCGTATGCTTCAAGGAGAAGGACTGCAGTGGACTACAGGTTTCATACCAAGGAGCAGCAAGACTTCTATGAGACAGTGCTGCTAGACAAGAAGCCCATTGTCTATGACATGAGATGGGTCGATTGGCAATACATCAAGGATAACGAGGAGTACTTCCTTGGAGTGCAGGACAGCTTCAAGGCGTGTGGAGTACATGACTTTGTTGGGCAGAAGCTCACAAAGTGGAACGAGGAACTCATCATGCAGTTCTACTCCACAGCTCATTTTTATCCAGATGGTAGGATAAGTTGGATGTCAGAGGGTACGAGGTACCAGTCCACAGTTGCTGAATGGGCTCAGCTGATAAATGCCCCAGAGGAGCAAGCAGATGACCTGGACGTTTATGCTAAGAAGAAGATGGACCACAACTCTATGTCCAACATGTACAAGGAGATTCCAAATGAAGCACTTGACACTTTCAAGTTTGGCTCAGTACATTATCTTCTATCAGGGCTGCCTACTATCAACTGGATACTAAGGCACACCTCATTGCCCAAGTCTGGAGATCACAAGATGATCAGAGGCCACACGATCAACTTGCTTCATATCTTTGACGTGCCTCAGAAATTCAAGGTGATGAGCCTAATGGTAGAGACCATTAAGAGGACAGCAGCAGACCAGAAGAGGAGCTGTGGATATGCCCCATAGATTCAGGAGCTCATCAACTCCAAGATGGGCACGGGCATATACCTCTTGGACAAGGAACACCTGCCTATCCATCCGGACTTTGAAGATAACCAAGTGGTCATGACTGAGAATGAGCCATCATCTGCCCAAGCACAAGCCAAGAAGCAGAAGGCTAGGAAGGAGAAAGCTACCAAGATGCCTACTCAAGCGGAGGCATCTGAATATTTCTTGAAAACCAAACAAGAGCAGCTTGGTTACTTGATTGCATCCACCCTGCGGATTGAGCAAGGACTAGCCACCCTAACTCAAAACCAGGCAAGCTTAGAGAGGATCATGGAACAAAAGTTCTATGACTTGGATGTCAAAGTGACAGAGATTCAGTCTGCAGTGGAGCAGCTCCAGGATGACATGCAGGAGAGGAGAGGCAAGACTACTAACTGATGCCTTTGCGAGAGTGCCCCGAGCTCCGAGGTCGTCTGCAGTGCCAGTTCCTGACATGAGGGCAACCGCCTCAGCTCCAGCCGCAGCATCAGCTCCAACTCCAGCATCTACTTCAGCTCCAACGTCTACTTCAGCATCTACGGAAGCCTTCGTACTTGGAGTGATCCGGACTCCACCACCACCTAAAGATCAAGCCTGAGTGTCAACTTAGCACTATGCATTTTCTAGGAACTTTTTGGTAACTTGTTGCCAAAGGGGGAGAAAATGTATAGATCATAGGCTTCGAGAGAGAGTGTTGCTTTTATTCTCTCTTGTTTTATTTGGTGGTTTTTCGAACTTCGTTTGCTTTTGTGTGAGATACTATGTCATTATCTGTGTGAGACATCGATGATCATGTGTTTGATCATAAGCTACACTTAATGTTTGCTTAATGCTATTTTTATCCTATCTATCTTATGTGATCATTCACTATTCTTGTGATGAGTGCATGTATTTCATTCTTATCATTTTGAGCGCTCCACCAAGATGCATGTGACATGGAAGAGCAACCCATGACTCTAACTCTTTGTGCATTTGCAGTCCAAAGCAAATTTTAAATATGCACAAATTTAGGGGGAGCTCTTACTTTTCACATACTTCTCAAAGCGACGATATATTTCATGCTTATTATCATTTGTCGAAGCTTTGATCTATATGTTGTCATCAATTACCAAAAAGGGGGAGATTGAAAGTGCAACTATCCCTAGGTGGTTTTTGTAATTCATAACAACATATAGCCCATTGAGCTAGTGCTATTCCAAGATGATTATTTCAGGAAAGCTCAATGATTGGCATGGCATGGATGTGAAAGTGGAACCCTCAAAATGCTAAGTTCAAAGGATTGGCTCAAGATCAAAAGCTCAAGACTCTTCATTTTATATTTTAGTGATCCAAGATCACATTGAGTCTTTAGGAAAAGCCAATACTATCAAGGAGGGATGAGGTGTTGCTTAATGAGCCTCTTGCTTCATGTGCTTAATGATATGCTCCAAAATCCTCAGCTACTTTCCCATATCCACAAATGACCTAAACCCTAAGCCAAACTCGGTCATACCTATTCTACCTATCCGGTGCCACCGAGTTTCATATGTCATAAGCCACTGCCAAACCCTAGCAATTCGGTCCTACCGATAGGGATCTTGGTCTCACCGAGATGGGGTTGCAAACTCTCTGTTTCCCTTTCATAACTTTTCGGTCTCACCGAAAGAGCGAATCGGTCCCACCGAGATTGCAATGTAAACTCTGTGTTTCCCTTTTGTAACTTT
The DNA here is from genome assembly GCA_034509565.1 of Triticum monococcum. Classification (NCBI taxonomy): domain Eukaryota; kingdom Viridiplantae; phylum Streptophyta; class Magnoliopsida; order Poales; family Poaceae; genus Triticum; species Triticum monococcum. The sequence goes on from CM067846.1 coordinate 504,844,838, forward strand.
TTGGTCTCACCAAAAGAGCAAATCGGTCCCACCGAGTTTGCCTGACCAACTCTCTGGTTAGCTTATTACCAAACTCGGCCTCACCGAGTTTGTGTAATCGGTCTCACCGAGATTACGTTGTGCCCAAACCCTAACAGAATCGGTCCTACCGAGTTGCATGTCAGTCCCACCGAAAATCTCTAATGGTCACTAGGTTTACCTTTTCGGTCTGACCGAGTTTATTGATTCGGTCCCACCGAGATTGGTAGATTGTGTTTAACGGTTGGATTTTGTGTGGAGGCTATATATACCCCTCCACCTCCTCTTCATTCGGAGAGAGAGTCATCAGAACACATACACCATTCCAACTCATATGTTCTGAGAGAGAACCACCTACTCATGTGTTGAGACCAAGATGTTCCATTCCTACCATATGAATCTTGATCTCTAGCCTTCCCCAAGTTGCTTTCCACTCAAACCTTCTTTCCACTAGATCCAAATCCTATGAGAGAGAGTTGAGTGTTGGGGAGACTATCATTTGAAGCACAAGAGCAAGGAGTTCATCATCAACACACCGTTTGTTACTTCTTGGAGAGTGGTGTCTCCTAGATTGGCTAGGTGTCACTTGGGAGCCTCCGACAAGATTGTGGAGTTGAACCAAGGAGTTTGTAAGGGAAAGGAGATCGCCTACTTCATGAAGATCGACCGCTAGTGAGGCAAGTCCTTCGTGGGCGATGGCCATGGTGGGATAGACAAGGTTGCTACTTCGTGGACCCTTCGTGGGTGGAGCCCTCCGTGGACTCGCGCAACCGTTACCCTTCGTGGGTTGAAGTCTCCATCAACGTGGATGTAGGATAGCACCACCTATCCGAACCATGGGAAAAACATCCGTGTCTCCAATTGCGTTTGAATTCTCCAAACCCTTCCCTTTACATTCTTGCAAGTTGCATGCTTTACTTTCCGCTGCCAATATACTCTTTGCATGCTTGCTTGAATTATGTGATGATTGCTTGACTTGTCCTAAAATAGCTAAAATCTACCAAGAACTAAAATTGGGAAAAGGTTAAGTTTTTATTTAGTCAAGTAGTCTAATCACCCACCCTCTAGACATACTTTCGATCCTACAGACGCCACCAATTGACCAAGAGCCTCTATATGTTGATCTTATTCTGTTGTTGATGGTATCTTGAAGGTCATTGAACTGATTGTAAGCTTGCAGAGATAGGGGTTTGTGGAAATTGTGGCTGAAATCATCCTGTTGCTGGGCCTTTTGTAGTGTAATATCCTTATTTATGGAAAAAGAATGAAGTTCAGGGTATTGGATGTATAAAGAAATATTTGTCCATTTGTCAGTCCAAAGCATAACTGTATCTCTCGTTCCTCTTTGCACACAAAATGTTGTTTGTAAGTAGGTAGCAGCTTTAGGATAGCTTTCCACCAGAAAGAACCAACCAATTTGTCTCCTGGTACACAGTCTTGATAGTATGTCTCGCAAATGATATTCACCCAGGGATGTCTTCTTTATTAAGGAATTTGTGCAAGAATTTCATGAGGAGTGCTTGGTTGTGAGTGTGTAAATCCAAGACCCAAGGCCTCCATGAGTTTTTGGTTGGCAGACTTTATTCCAGGAGGTCAGGGAAGCACCTCTTTCTTGTGTACCATATTTTCTCCAGAACCACATCATCAGGTATGAGTTGATTTGTTTGACCACAGTCTTGGGAATCATCAGAGCACACATGAAGAAAGTTGGCATGCTAGTGAATACTAATTTGATGAGAGTAAGCTTATCTCCAGTTGATAACAGTGTGGAACAGCTCAGCTAGCAGGACTTGCTCGGCCTGTATCATAATAGTGGGTTGTGGTGGTTGCACCTCTTCAGCTAGCATGACTTGCTCGACTTGTAGTGGTTCAGGCCCGTTGTGCTGCAAGATCTTGGTTAAATCTGGGATGATGTGAAGCAGTGGCGCCAAAGGGCCATTAGCAGATGCATCTGAACTGACACTATTGTCAGGTGGAACCATGCATACAATAAGGCTACTATTAGCTTCCTGTGCCACATTGTCAATATCCTCCATAGGTTCCATAATATCATTCAGATTAAGGAATTCTCCGTCATATAGTTCCATATCTACATCTTGTGGCATGGCCCAATGGCCCCACCCTGGTAAGTTCTCCTCTTCTGCATCTTCCTCAACTTGAGCATGTCCATTAACCTGATCATCATCCTTAGCATTGAGTGCAAGTTGGAGATTGAGCTGTGGGTCTTGCTGCTGAATAGTAGCATGTAGATCATCATGTTCATGTTACTGCAATGTTCAAATGAAATGGTTGTGCTAGTTTGGGTGGAAAATTGCATGAGGTGGGGCTGGATGTGGATTGCCATGAGGATCAATGGGATCTTCATCAAGTGTATCATTGCCCAAAATCTGTTGTTGAAGGATAACCATAGGAACAGAAAGAGAGTCTGTTTGGAAATCATAACCCTCTCCAAAAACAATAATTGCTGGAATGTCACTTAACTCCTCCACTCCCACTTTAACCATAAGATTTGCTCTAGTACTTCTGTCTCTGTCTCAGCTCAAGAATTTTCCAAACCTACTGAATGCATTGTTGACCCCCCGAATGGTTCTCCTATCAAAGTGGTATCCACATAGAAAAATCCACACATCTTCGTTCATTACTAGACTCCTCCAATTCAGCCCCTTGTTATGTGGTTGGAAGATAACATGCACGTCTGTAAACTGATGTGGACTATTGGATACTAAATCATTGACATGTCTCCAAGATATCTATAATTTTTTATTGTTCCATGTCGTTATATTATCATTCTTGGATGTTTTACAATCATTTTACATCATTTTGGTACAAACATATTGACATAGTGCCCAGTGCCAGTTGTTATTTTCTACATGTTTTTACATCGCAGGAAATCAATACCAAACGGAGTCCAAACGCAGCGAAACTTTGTGTGGAATTTTTATGGACCAGAAGACACCCAATGGGCCGAAGAAGCACCTGGGGTGCCTCGAGGGGGGCAAAGCCCACCAGGGCACGCCTAGGCCCCCAGACGCGCCCAGGTGGGTTGTGCCCACCTTGGTGGCCTCCTGCACCGCCTCTTCGCTCTATAAATACTGCAAAATTCCAGAAACCCTAGGGAGTCGACGAAAATCAATTGCAGCTGCCGCAAGTTCCAGAACCACCAGATCCAATCTAGACACCATCACGGAGGGGGTTATCATCCTCATTGGTGCCTCTCCGATGATGCGTGAGTAGTCTTTTGTAGACCTACGGGTCCGTAGTTTGTAGCTAGATGGCTTCCTCTCTCTCTCTCTCTCTCTCTCTCTCTTGATTATCAGTACAATGGTCTCTTGGAGATCTATTTGATGTAACTCTTTTTGCGGTGTGTTTGTTGGGATCCGATGAACTTTGAGTTTATGATCAGATCTATGTTCTTATCCATGAAAGTTATTTAAGTCTTCTTTGATCTCTTATATGCATGATTGCTTATAGCCTCATATTTCTTCTCCGATATTTGGGTTTCATTTGGCCAACTTGATCTATTTATCTTGCAATGGGAAGATGTGCTTTGTGATGGGTTCGATCTTACGGTGCTTGACCCCAGTGACAGAAGGGGAACCGACACGTATGTATCATTGCTATTAAGGATAACAAGATGGGGTCTATTTCTACATAAATAGAACTTGTCTACATCATGTCATCGTTCTTATTGCATTACTCAGTTTCTCCATGAACTTAATACACTAGATGCATGCTGGATAGCGGTTGATGTGTGGAGTAATAGTAGTAGATGCAGGCAGGAGTCGGTCTACTAATCTTGGACGTGATGCCTATATAATGATTATTTCCTGGATATTCATCCTGATTATTTGAAGTTCTATCAATTACCCAACAGTAATTCGTTTACCCACTGTTTTCTATTTTTCTCAAGAGAAGCCACTAGTGAAATCTACGGCCCCCGGGTCTCTTCTTTATTATATTTGCCTTCGCGATGTATTTTTATTTTCTTTCATTTTCAGATTTATTAATCCAAAAATACAAAATACCTTGCTGCAATTTATTGTTATTTATTTTATCTCGCGTTCCCACGAGATCTATTTATCCAATCTACTACAATTTCATCTATCTTTTTACCCGTGAGGGATTGGCAACCCCTCTCTTACGTCGGGTTGCAAGTATTTGTTCTTTGTGTGCAGGAGCTGTTTACGTGGTGTTGCGTGGTTCTCCTACTGGTTCGATAACTTTGATCTCATCACTAAGGAAAATACCTACCGTTGATGTGCTGCACCATCCCTTCCTCTTTGGGGAAATACCGACGTAGTTCAAGCAAACATCAAAAGTAATTTCTGGCACCGTTGCCGGGGAGACATCATCAACATCTACCAGGTACCTACTCACAGATATCATCTCCTTGCAATTTACATTATTCGTTATTTGCCTCTCGTTTTTATCTCCCACACTTCACAAAAATTTGCCGTTTTATTCATCCTCTTTTTTGTTCGTCGTTTTCTCGTTAGATCTCTTGTTTGCTATCTTTGCTTGTGTTGCCATGTGTCTTCTATTTGCTTGCATCTTCGCTTGCTAAAAATCTATTAATATGGATCCTCATCCACTTGCTAATCTTTTTAAGAGATCCAATTATGATGAACCAATCACTAGTGAATTGAGTTCACTAGATTATCTTTATGAAGTTTTGCTTGAGATTTATGAATCTGAAAATTGTGATGAAGTGTTAAATGAAGAAATTTATAAAGTGATTCATGATAGCTCCTTGAATGAAAAGCATGATTGCAATTATTTTACTATAAATTATATTAATGTCAATTGTGCTAATAATATGCAAAACCCCAAGCTTGGGGATGCTAATTTTGCTATGTCCACTGCTTATTGCAATGATCATGATTGGGGTGATTCTTCTTATGATCTTGAAAAACTATTTAAGCCTCATGATGAATATGTTTGCAATAATATTGAAAGTGGGTTTGGAAGAGTGTCAACTCTAGGTAAAAATAATCCCACATATTTGGAGAGTGTTCAATCTTATGAAAGTTTTTATAAAAGTGGGCTTGGAGAGGTCGTGACTTTATTTGATGATAATCCCACTATTTTAGAAGAGTGTCAACTTTGCATGCATGTGGATCATGTAGAGAGTATGTTACGTGATAGCTATAATGTTGAGTTTGAATATGATCCCACATATAATTATTATGAGAGAGGGAAATATGGTTGTAGAAATTTTCATGTTACTAAATTATCTTTCGTTATGTTGAGATTGTCTATGTTTTATTCTTCTTCCTTGCATATGCTAGTCTTTGCTTGTTTTGACAATTTGTTTGCTTATAAAATTCCTATGCATAGGAAGTATGTTAGACTTAAATGTGTTTTCACATGTTACATGATGCGCTCTTCGTGATTCAATTACTATCTTTCATGTGAGCATCATTGAAATCTTATGCCTAGCTAGGGGGATAAAACGACAGCGCTTGTTGGGAGGCAACCCAATGAATAATTTTTTTTGTCTTTTCCTTTCTGTCCTTGAGTGTTTGCACAATTATGCTACTGTCATGATTGTGTTTTTTGTGTTTTAATTAGTGTCTGTGCCAGGTAAATCCTTTAGGATTATGTTGGGTGATAGTTGATTTGATCTTGCTGAAAAACAGAAACTTTCGCGCTCACAAAAATAATTCTCATTTTTAACAGGAGCTAGATAAAATACCTTATTTTTGCAGAAGATTAATATACAAATTTCTCACGTGGTCCTAAATTTTCAGATTTTTTGGACTTATAGAAGTATTCGAAATATCCAGATTGCTATAGACTGTTCTGTTTTTGACAGATTCTGGTTTCTTTGCGTTGTGTGCTTATTTTGATGATTCTATGGTTTTCTTTGAAGATTATTTGCCATAGAAAAGTTGGAAAAAATATACATAATGCAAGAATAAAATATGAATGGGTTTGCAATAGTACTTATAGTAGTGATTTTCTTTCTTATACTAATGGATGTCACGAAGGTTTTGTTGAGTTTTGTGTGATTGAAGTTTTCAAGTTTTGGGTGATATTACGATGGATGAAGGAATAAGGACTAAGAAGAGCCTAAGCTTGGGGATGCCCATGGCTCCCAATATATTCTCCAAAGAGAAGCAAGCAACTAAGCTTGGGGATGCCCGAGTGGCATCCCCTCTTTCTTCTAACAACCATCAGTATTTTACCCAGAACTATATTTTTATTCGTCACATACACTACAAGAATCAGGCACTTTGACGTCTTTTATGGCTGATGGCAAAGGCATGCCTAGTCAATGGCAAAGGCCTTTGCCGTCAGCCAGCAGACGACAACAGGTTTGGCTAAATAAGCTACGACAAAGGGCACTTTGCCATCTGCTGGCGGACGGCAAAGATGAAATGGTCTTTGTCATCCGCCAGCCAACGACAAAGGACCTGGACCGCACACATGGCAGGTTAGGTCTGTTAGGGGGTTAACGGCGTGCTTTGCCGTCTGCTGGCAGACGACAAAGACCTTTGCATCTTGGCCATCTGCCAGTGGATGGAAAAGTGCACAAATATGCCAGCCCAGATGCCCCCCAGGTAGCTGCCACGTGGCAAGCTATGCCGTCTCCTGGCAGACGGCAAAGATGCCAAGGTCTTTGCCATCTGCCAGCAGACCGCAAAGCTGCCAAATAGGCCAGGCTAGTGCACCCCAGGTGGCACAGGTAGTTGCCACGTGGCAGCTTTGCCGTCTGCTGGCTGATGGCAAAGCTCTTTGTCGTGTGCTAGCAGAAGGCAAAGAGCCTGTACAACCCCTGTTTTTTCTGTTTTTTCTTAAATTCATTCAATTTCATATAACTTCACAAATACATATATATACACACATTTGAAAATACTTTCAACAAGCATAATAACACATATACATACCAAATCATATCCCTGCCATATGGATATGATCATCCAACACATACACATACCCAATGAAAAGTCCATATGCAACATATATCTAACAACAAGCATACAATGGTTTCATCCATACATACATATATAGGTAGCAAGTTTTAGATTGTTCATCCTTCAAAATCAAAACAAAAAGGAAGAACAAGGAGAAGAGTAGACTCCATCAATGCAAGCTTCCTCATTGAAAGCAAATCTGCAAATTGGGAAAGAAGAAAGTTAGAAGAAGAAGAAGACTAGAAGATGAAGACTAGCTAGAAGAAGAAGAAGAAGAATTTTTCTTCTCTTTCTTTTTCTCCTCTCCTCTTCTTTATATTGTTCTTATTCTAACTAAGGTAGGTAAAAAGGCCAATTTTTAGCTAAGCTAGGTAAAAATGCTAAGTGTAGGTCATTTTAGAGGTAAGCTAGGTACATAGGTCATTTTGGAGCTTATTAAGGTTATTATGTAATTTTCGTGGAAAATAAGCTAAGTCTATGCCATTTTCGAGGTAACAAAGATTATCATGCCATTTTTTACCTAAGTATGCTAAGTATGTCATAAATGAACTGAAGAAGCTAAGTATAGGTCATTTTTGAGCTAACCTGGGTAGTTGTGCCATTTTTTACCTAAGTAAGCTAATTATGTCATAAATGAACTAGTTAAACTAAGTATAGATCATTATTGAGCTATCCTAGGTAGTTATGCCATTTTTAGCTAACTAAGCATATTAAGTCATTTAGGAGGAAAAAAATGCTAAGTATAGGTCATTGTATAGCTATCCTAGGTAAAGTATAGGTCAACTAAGCTTATTATGTGAATTTGGAGAAAAATAAGGTAAGTATAGGTCATTTTTGTGGTAACCTAGGTGATGATGCCATTTTTGAGCCAACTTACGTAAGTACAGCTCATTTTTTATCTAACTTAGGTAATTATGCCATTTAGGAGGAAAATAAGCTAAGTATGCATTTGTTAAGAAAAACACTAGAGAAAACTTACCCTCATCACAACAAATGCGATGAAGATCGCAACTAAGGTAACAATTGATCCAACGGCATAATGATACCAAGCCTCATTATCAATGGCATATTTTGTAATCTTCTTAAGCTTCAGGCGCATTGCATCCATCTTCAAGCGCATTGCATTCATCATCATCTTGTGATCAACGATGACATCAGCAACATACAACTCCAATGTCATCTTCTCTTCTTCAATTCTTTTATTTTTTTTTCTTTCAAGTACTCATTTTCTTTTTCAACTAAATTTAACTTCTCGACAAGAGGGTCGGCTTCAAATTCCGGTTCACATACCTCCTAGATTAAAATATCTCTATGTCAACTTGATGGCCATAATTGCCATAAATGTGAAATGCAACAAATAGTTATGAAAGAGAATTTACCACATCTGAATCATAAAGTAGGCGAGGGCCGACGGGGACAAACATCCAGACCATGGCACTATGTATAAGAAACAATCATACAAAGTAAGAAAATTATACAAGTAACTATATAAATCATACAACAATACAAGTAACTATATAAATCAAGTACAACATAAAAAATTGAATACCTAATAATAATCTAGATTTTCAGGTTCAATAAATGCTCTAGGGTCAATAAATGCTTCATCATCATCACTATCAGTAATGACGTGCTCATCACCATCATTAATTTTTTTGACAGAAAGATTGTAAGGAAATCCCTTACAGTATAATTGGTGCAACAAATCCAAATTGCAAGTACCATGCCTTGAACCTGGGTGGGTGGGAAGGCATCAGCCCCTTCCCACCACTAGGCTATGCCTTAGTCTGCATCACCATCATTAATAAATGCATCATCATGTGGAAGGCCACCTTTACGTAATCGGTCAAGCATTGACAGGTCATCCCCAGTAGTAACCTCTTCTAGTTCAGGCTCTTCTTGTTTCGGCTCAGGGGTGAAGTTGGGTTCACTGTCGCTGTCTACTTCAATGTTCTGGGGTGAAGTAGAGCGGTGTCGGGACCCCGATTCTAAGTCACACCGATCTAGCTTGTAACACCTCATATCACTTTGTGGCCTCATGCACGGTATCCCCACGGGTGTCGCCTTACCATGGCTCGGGACCGTTTGCGCCTTTTGGCTCACGTATATGATAGTGTTGCTAGCATCCATATGACAGAGAACCCAGGCCGACATGACTAGTCGTGAACCCAAAGTGGCACTAACTTACGGGGACAAGCATACATGAATCAACATCGAGCATGTCGGTTAACAGCGTGTGAATCCGGGCTGTAGCAACTGGGCTAACAGGACTCCGGGAATCCGGGCTGTAGTAGGCTAGTAGGACTCCAGAAGTCACCGCGTGACATTTCCCCGACGGGACAGACACAGGAACGAAGTGAATCACATGTCGGCCAGTCTAAGTGTTCCGAAGCAGTAGTGCGAGGCTAGCAGGACTCCGGTGAACCGGGCTATAGCAGACTACCATGGCTCAGTGGAAGCACTAGACTACATTTCCCCATAAGAGAGGCTACCAAGGATAAACAACTAGGTTGTCGGATACCACACATAGCAATACACGTCACACGTACGGATAACATGCAAGTATGTGTTGTACAACATGGCATCACAACATAACTCAAACTCATATAGATAAAGGCCTAGAAGAGCCACCTAGCATTAATACAAACAGGGGTCATGTGACCCATCATTCAGAGCATACAAGCAATGAAAGCATTACATGTCTGAGTACAGACAACTATAAAAGAAAAAGGCTAAGAAGCCTGACTATCTACAAGTCCCCCCCAAGGGTACAAGATCGTAGCTGAGGTAACAAGCTACTCGTCGAAGTCCAAGTGGTACTACTAGTGATACAGATGTCTCACCTGCAAAACATAAATAAAGCAAACGTGAGTACAAAGGTACTCAGCAAGACTTACATCAGATCCTATCATACATGCATTTCTATCAAGAAGGTAATGTGGGGTTTAGTTGCAGCAAGCCAGCTTTGACCCAGTGGCTATCCTGTTCTACGACTACGAGAAACTTCTTTGAGGTGAGGCAGCGCACACGAGTCCACTAATCACCACATCAATACACTACTATGGATTCATCCCCGTCTCTCTATGAGAAGGCCATCCATAGCACCCACACTTGTCTTGAGCATTTTAGAGTATCCACTTTAAGTTGTCTATGTACCACGTAAGCATCCAAGAAGTCCATAACCGAGGACACGACTATTCGAATGGATCCTGATAACCTTGCAGGGGTGTACTTCTTCACACACGCTCACACCACTTATCACCTTGTACACGTCATGTATCTCGGCAACCTTCAAGCGGAAGCGTGGCGAGGGTGTCGGCCATGACCTGACTAACCACACATGACTCTAGTCCAGGTTTATTGCCTATTCGGGTTCCATCCGCAAGGAGATCCGGCCGGGGTTTCGCTCACGGCCCCAAACGATGTGTACAGGGTTCCCGAGCCCACCATCCGGGTGCCACTCGGTACACCGGGCCATGGTGCCTAGTCTGTCCCAAGTCCACCCTGCCGGGTGCCACTCGGTATAAAAATAGCACTACCTACAAACACCAGAAACTAGTTGCAACTCATGGACAGAGATCAAGTTGGCTAATAAGTCGAGAGGGGTCGAGTTACCAGAACCCAATGTGTGGTAGTAGTTAGTCATTGGACAACTTACATAGAACTCAGTTCTTAAGGACGGTCCGAATGAGACAACCCACCATGTACTCCTACATGGCCTCTCACCGCCACCTTTACCAAATCGTGTTCACACGCTTAACTCTCAGCACCAGAACATATCGTAACACTCCAATTCATTCCCGTTGAACCAGACCTGACATACTCTAAGCAATAGCAGGCAATGCATGGTAGGAACACAACATGGCTCAATCAACTCCTACACATGCTAGTGGGTTTTAACTATTTACTATGGCAATGACAGGTCATGCAGAGGAATGGGTTCAACTACCGCAGCATAAAGTAGCAGTTGAATCGTTGTTGTCCTAATGCAATAAATGAGAGCAGGAGTGAGAGAGTAGGACTGTATTGGAATGAACAAGGGGGTTTGCTTGCCTGCTAGATCAACACAGGGGCACTGCTCCTCCGACAGGTACTCGGGATCGGTCTCCGGAGCAGGACCTATCGAGAAGGAACGGTGTCGGCAATCAAAACAGAATCATATGCAACAATATGATGCATGAACATGGCATGAGTATGTTATGTTGTTTGAGTTAATGCAACTAGCATTCATTTAGTTGAAGTCCATTTGAACCAAAGGTTCAAATGCAACTCCAAAATAAGCCTTTATAAATGCCATTCATGTGTTTTCTCATATACAGCATGTATAAGTTGGTTTGTCATGCATGAAAATGGTACATATGGATAGATTGCATTTTTCTGATAATTTTTCATATATAAATTATTTCAATCTGAGCTACGGTTGAATTTCTATGAATTTTTGAAGTTTTGAACTTTTTCTAGAATTTCCTAAATAAATTAAAATCTAGAAAATGATTAATTACATCAGCACTACGTCATTCCTGCGTCAGCAGGTCAATGGCGCTGACCAGGTCAATGGGGTCCACACGTCATTGACATGGTTAGCTAACAGAGTTAGTTAGTTATTAAACTAATCCTAAACTAAAAATTAGCAGGGCCGGGACCCACATGCCATTCACCCATACGGGTCAAATCTGGTCAACTGGGCGGTCAAACCCAGTCAATCCCGTCGGCGTTTAGCCGCCGGCAAGGCGGAACACGGCGGAGGGGTACGAGATTCGCCTTCCGGCGACCATTTGGGCGGCGGAGGCCACGAGCGAGGAGCCAGGGCTCGTCCGCGTCTTCTGGAGCAAGTGGGAGAGGCGGGGACGGCCCGAGCTTGCCGAAGCGGAGCTCGGCGCGGCGGCCGGAGCATGGCTTTGAGCGGAAACGGGCTACGGGGCATGACAGGGGCTGCGGAAGGCGTCTACGGCCTCCTGGCGTTGCGCTGAGCTCGGCTATGTGCTCGGTTGCAGCTCTATGTGATGGTGGCCACGGTGGCGACATGGCTGTGCGGCGGCGAGCTTCGGGCACGGCGGCGCTAGCGCTAGAGGACGTGCGGGGTGATGGGGTTATGGGCGAAACGAAGAGGGGCTCACCCCACGTCGTTTGGAGGCAACAGCAAGCTCGGGGGAGGCCGGACGGCGACGTGGCGTTGCAGGCGATCTCGAGCGCTGGAGGTTGAAGACGACGGCGGTGGCGGTGTTGCAGGGGCTCCCGAGGCGCGTGGCTCGACGGAGAGGTAGACGGAGACGTGGCGGAGCTTGCAGACATGGAGAGAGAGTGAGGGGGAGGCGGTAGCTACGACGGCGACGAGCTGCGGCGACGGCAGCGCTCGGCCATTCGCGTGAGAGAGTGAGGGAGAGGAGGGAAGGCCACGAGAGAGAGAGGTCCGGGGCGGTGCGTGGCATTGCGCAGAGCATCCAGGCGATGAGGGGGAGGCCAGCCAGGCAGGTGGCGTGGCGGCACGACGGTGCGCGTGCGCTGAGCACACGCTCGGGCGACTGGCGCGAGGACAAGGACGACTGGCACGGGCCAGTTGGCTGGGCCGGCCTGCTGGGCCGCACAGTGCCAGGCCGCAGGTAGGTCCAGGTAAGCGTTTTCCTTTATTTGTTTTCTGTTTTCTATTTTTCTGACATTTGTTTGGTTTAATAAAAATACTAAACCATGTTATTTTCTTATGCCAATTTTTTTGGGGCTAGTGGTATTATTCCAGAGCTCCTCAACTACTAGCATAATTTTTGGACAATATTTTATATATATATAACAATATATATGTCGGTGTTTTGGGAACGGGGGTCCCCAGACTTGCCTGCCTGCGGCCTGCGGCGTGGCTCAAAGGGGGGCCCAGCACGGCCCATCTTCACCAACACGGACCCAAGACCCTCGCGAGGGGCCAAGCCTCATGGGGCGGACGACGCGGAGCTCCCTCAGGCATAGCCTCATCGGGCTGGCTCGCGAGGAGGTGGAGAGATCAAGGCGGGGTACCTCACAAGGTGCCCGTGATGCAAGCCATGACGACCAAGGGCACCAGGCGGGTGCCAGCCCGCGCAGTGTCCTCCTTTCCTCTTTGGTGCAAAGGGGGCAAGCGCAGCCGCGGAGTACCAAGGCATCAGGCAAAGGTTGCCATTTCGGTGCAACAGGACCAAGACCAGGAGGACTGCAAGACGGAGGTCATCGTGGAGCCCAAGATGGCGTCACCACTAGAGCTTTGTGCAGGCGAAGACTACTTTTGTCAGGATAGCTGGTACTAGCTGTCCCCCTTCAAATTAGCCCGCCATTGTTGGCTCCCTTCCCGCTCGATATTTGGGAAGAGGGCCAGGGCCTCTATAAATAGGAGTAGCCACCCCCAGGGGAGAGGGGCATCAATAATCGGAGAGAGAGAGAGAAGGGTGACTGAACTCCTCCTAGCAGTTCATCGCCCCAGCCAAGAACAGACCCTCGCGTGGCTGTTCTTCCTTGTATTTCTTATCACCATTAGCCCAAGAGGAAATCCACCATGCCACATACTTGAGTAGGGTATTACACCACAACGGTGGGCCGAACCAATATAAACCCTAACTCTCTCGTGTTGTTCTTTCCATAGCTTAGATCTTAGCGAGGCGGAGGGGTGCAGTTAGGTAGGAGGCGAAATCTCCGCGCGCACCCCAGTGTTCGAACCTCAAGGGTCTGCCGGAACCCGAAATCCGACGATATATCCAAAGCAAATAATTACTGCATTAATTCCAAATGCCCAAAATAAGTACTTATGAGCTCCTGAAAATATTGGTCTGATTTTTATCTCTGTCCAATATTTTCAGAGAGCAACATGAACATTTTCTTGGACCTTTTTGGAGCAATTTTTATCTGGGTCATTTCCAGAAATGAATTCTGAGGGTTTCACAAATCCCCATTTCAAATTTAAATGAAATTTAAACATGATGCTCACATGACCAGCTAGTCCAGGTCATACCAGAACTAGGGATGTGACAAGCGCTTCTTCAAACATTTTTTGGAAAGACGTGTTTCTTGGAAGAATTCTCCTTCATATGTGTCTGGGTTAATGTGAGGTTCATAATCCTCTTCATTGGGACGGTGGTCTACCACGTGGCGGCACTTCATAAATGACATCCCAACTATTGATATTTGGATCACTTTGACAGGCCCATGGTAGATAGAAAACTTGGGTTGCCTGTTGAGCCATAATATAGACGTCGAGAACATCCAAATGGGTGGTTTCTTTGATTTCCACTAGCCCTATATTTTAATGAGTCCTTCTAGTCTCCTTCGGCTGGAACCAATAACATTTGAAGACTACGATGTTTGGTGGTTTTGCACCATAGAATTGAAGTTCATAAATTGCTTCAACTCTTCCATAATACTCGGTATCTCCTTCACCGATAGCAGAGACACAACAATTTGTAGACTTTCGGTCGGCCATAGATAGCTCTTTGCCATAGGTACAAAAGCGATACCCGTTGATGTCGTATTTTTCAAATGAATGGACCTTAAAGTCAAAACCATTAGCGACTTGTCTCAGTTCGACATCCATAAACTCTGAATTAGCCTACAAGTTTAATACAAAAGGTATTGTTGCATTAGCCACAAATTATACGAAGAAATGAAATGGTCTAATGGAAATTACCGGTTTTTAGAACCAGCAGATGAAACCGGGATAGCCGCATCCATGCTTTGCCAAAAGCTCATACTCTTCGACGGAATCCTTTTGGATCACCGCTCCATACGAGAATTTGGCGATGTATTGACTATATCAAATTTATCTGGGAATAAGAGTAGTTCAAAGGAATTAGAATTTGCAAAACAATGTACTGAGAACTTACTTGATGTACGGCGACACTTCTGTTAGGTTGGTGAAGATATACAACGAAATGATCTGCCATTCTTCGAAATCCAATGTTAAGTAATTAGAAGCACCGGCTGGTGCGAGATCCCCTTTGAATAGGTTGAGGTTGGATCCACCCTTTTTAGTCGTCAGCATTGTACCGAGGCTTCGGATTATGCGAATGACGATTTTTGGCTTCGTAGTGTGCTGTCATGAAGTTTGCGGCCTCCTCAGTGATGAATGCCTCAGCCATCGATGCTTCAATTGTACGTTTATTTTTACATTTTGCTGGTAGCGTCTTCTGCATCCTCTCAGTTGCGTAGCACCAACGATTTTGCATGCCCCCCAATCTTGCCTCGGTTGGGAGATGCAAAATCAAGTGTTGCATTGGATTAAAGAAGCCCAACGAAAAGATCTTCTCTAACTTGCAGATCAACTCCGGCGCCAACTCTTCCATTTCTTCTAGCAGGTTAGGCGATAGTTCTTTCGCACAAAGAACACGGAATAAATAGCTCAGCTCTGTCAGTACTAGCCATTCATCCTCAGGGATGAAGCCACACAACATCACCAGCATTACCGCTCAATCCATGTGTGTCAATCATGACTCTTGAGACAAAATAGCTTCAATTTATCAAGACTCGCTCCCCTCTTTAGATTCGCTGCATACCCATCGGGGAACATCAACTGCTTTTGCACCCATAAGATAATTTCCCTCATAGTAGGCCTTCCAAGATTGAACCATGCCTTAGGCTTCGTCCAGTTCTGCTTTCCTTTCGATTCTTGCATGTTTTGTAACGGTCTATCACATAGCGCCTCCTGATTGGTACATGTTTGCAGGTAGCACATGGCCTTTGGGTAGAAAATGTCCAAATACTATCATCATTGCTCGTAGCATTCTCCGCCCAAGTTGAATTGAGCCTCCAGAGCCATTATTTGTGAGATGGCATCCAGCTGACAAAGCTTAGTGTGCTCGTGGAGAGGACATTTTGAAGACTCCAACATTTCATTGAAGGCCTTTACAGATTCCTCCATCTCATTGTTTGAGTCCCGAGCATCATCAAAGTCTTCCACCATGTCTTGCATCCCGATACCATGCTTGTCGGTGCGACGGCGAAGCACCTCAGCTCTGGCACGTTGGGCAGACTCGCCATGAAATGTCCACACTGTATAACCTGGCGTAAAGCCCCTCTTCTATAGGTGTTTGCCCATTTCATACTCTGTCATCTTGTGCCAATTGTTGCACCCAACATAGGGGCACCATGTTGTCCTCTGGACATTTGCAAATGCGGCTCTCAGAAACCCCTTGGTTTTTGTTAACCATTCAATGGTCATGTCTTCCTGACTAGTGTGACCGGTGTACATCCACGCACGATCACTCATCTTGCCTAGCTACTGGACACATAAGAAATATATATATATATATATATATATATATATATATAAATCAGCATGTATATATTCATTAGTTAATGGAGTTTGTCACTTTAATTACGTCCATGCTACCTAGACGCTAATAGGTAAAGATAGGTCCTAATCCCACCCGAGTATGTGTAGATTGGGTTCGTTTTCCCATGCTTTGCTCTGGATTCGATGCAAAATTTTGGTAGCACCTCCCCGTTGTTTTCCGGATACACTTCTCGGCAATAAGCAGAGAGGATGTGTACCCAGAGAACAACAGGGAGGCACTAACGAAATTCTGCATTGGATCCGGAGCAGAGCATATGGGAAAACGAATCCAATCTACACATACCTGGGATGTCCATGGATAACGTTGGGCAATTTTAAAGAATCACGGTTATAAATATGCAAATGCATGCATATTTATAGATGTAACCCTTTCGAACGGGAGACGCATAGTGGCCTCGCATACTGATGATTGAAGACACCTATAGCTAGCAAGTTTCATCCGCATGAAGACAGGAACAGAGCAAATGAAGGGGGGAGGAGGAGATGTCATTTGTGCTCACCCACGAATGCAGGGGCGGAGCTCATCGAACACTAGACCCTCGTAGTAATGAAAAAACTGCACATTTAAATCGAAAGATGAGTAAAATAGCAATTTGGTTTTTCCGTCAACCCAACTAAATAATTACAATAGGACGAGCGGGTTAGGGGGGTTCCTCGGTGTCGATGGAACCCTACATAGCAAGTATCATCGGTGCGAGATACATGTGGCGCTCGGCGTTGAACACTAGATCCACATCCCATAAGTGACGTCGGGGATCGGCGTCCCGCGCGCAACAATAGTTCTAGGGGCCGATGACGTTCGAACACCTTGGTGAATTTGTTTGGCAGCCTATGCAATGAGGATTAAAGCGAAGTTTTGAAACATCAAACAACCAAACCGACTTGAGTCAGTTTGGGTGTTTCAAGTTTAAACACTTGGCTTTTAATCATCATCGCAGAGGCTGCAAGACAAATTCGTAAAGGTGTTCGACCGCCATCGACCCCTAGAACTGTTGCTGCGGGACGCCGGATGCCGGCGTCACTTGTGGGACGTGGATGTAGTGTTCGACACCGACGGCCACATGTATCTCGCACCGACAATACTTGCTATTTAGGGTTCCATCGACATCGAGGAACCCCCTAACCCGCTCATGCCCGGGTTTTCATCTTCTACTTCTACTTCCTTTTTTCATCATCATCGTCTTCTACTACTAGTTATTGTTCTTTTTTTACCTTCTTCTTCCTCTTCTTCTTTTACTTCTTTTTTTCATCTTTCTTGTTTATTCTTAAAAAATAGAAGAAAAAAAACTAAACTAAACTACAAACTAAATGTAACCTAAAATAAACTAAATTAACCTAAACTAAACAAACATAAACTAAATCTAAAAAATTGAAGAAAAAACTCACCACGAGGAGGGGCGGGGCGACCGGCGACGGGGTGGCGCAGGGCGGCGGCAGCTCAGGCACGGGGGTGGGGCGGGGCGGCGGCGGCTCGGGCACAGGGGCAGCGCGGGGCGGCCGACGACGGGGGTGGCGCAGGGCTGCCAGCGAGGGGGGCGTGGGGCGGAGGCGGCTCGGGACGGTGGCGGGGCGGGGTGGCTGCCAACGGGGCTGGCGCAGGGCTGCCGGGCGGGGCGGCCGACGACGGGGTTGGCACGGGGCGGCGGCGGCTCAGGCACGGGGACGGGGCGGTCGGCGACGGGGGTGGCACGGGGCGGCGGCGGCTCGAGCACGGTGGCGGGGCGGCCGGCGATGGGGGTGGCGCGGGGAGGCGGCAGCGCGGGTAAGGGGCGGCGGCGGCTCAGGCAGGGGAGAGAGAGCGGACACAGAGAGGGTGCGGCGCGCGCTGGCATCTTTTTAGTTAGGTCACAGCTCTTTGCCGCCTGCTAGCACACGTCAAAGAGCCTAGCTAATGGACGTTAGGTTGGCCACTTTATTTCTCGCCCGCTCACAAACTGAAAAGAAGTTTTGCCGTCTGCTAGCGGACGCCAAAGAAAGTGGTCGTTAGCTGGTTCTTGCTAGGGGGGCTCCCTCCCTCTTTGTCGTCCGCTAGCTGACGGCAAAGAGCTGGCTGACAGCAAACACGATCTTTGTCGTGAGCTCTTTCTTTGTCGTCAGCTTTCCGTTAGCCGATGGCAAAGACCTTCTTTGCTATCAGCTAGCTGACGGCAACGATCCTAATTCCAGTAGTGATACTATGAGTTTTTCTTGGAGCGTATTGTTTGATATGAGTCTTTTCTTGTTTTGCTTCGTATTTCAAGTCATTAATCCTTGCCGGACACACCTATTTGAGAGAGCCAAAATTATGCCATGACTTGTTAGAATTGCTCTCTATGCTGCACTTAAATCTTTCTGAGCTAAGGAATTTCACTAGTACTTCACTTATATCATTTTTAGCATAGTGTGCTTTTTTATTTTTGAAGAAATTCTCTCATGCTTCACTTAGATTTGTTTGAGAGTTAGTAAATTTTTAATAAATTCTCTCTTGCTTCACTTCAATTATTTTGAGAGAAAGAAATATGATCCTCATGATCTTCACTTATATTTGTTTGAACTTGTTAAAAGCAACATATGAAACTAGTCCCAAACTGATAGATATCCAAGGAGGATATAATAAAAAAAACTTTCATGAAGATCATTGGACAAAATAAACTTGATTCCTTGTAATAGTTTTGAGATATGATGATGTGATATGTGAGTCATGTTGATGAGTAATTATGCTTAGTAAGAATATTGGTGTTAAGGTTTTTGATTCCCTATGCAAGCACGAAAGTCAATAGTTATGCAATGAAATTACATACTACTTGTGGTGCATTATTCGGTGTTAATTATGCTTAATGCTCGCTTATGAGATTTTTCGTTTCTTGGTTGGTCGCTTCTCAATCTTTTGCTAGCCTTCATTTTGCACTAAGTATGATCACTACTTGTGCATCCAAAATCCTTCAAACCAGTTTTGCCACATGAGTCCACCATACCTACCTATATTCGGTATTCTTTTGCAATTCTAAGCAAATTTTTATGTGCCATCTCTAATTTTCAAAATAAATTTCTCTTTTATGTGTTCGTACCGCTCATGAAACGATAGGGGGTGGCTAATATATTTCCATGCTATATGTGTTATTGTCACGATGGGTGTTTATTCACTTGTCATTGCACGAGAGTACGACAAAGGTATTAGGGATGCTCAGTCCTGAAAACAAAAATAAATTTACTTTATGTTGTCAAATAATATATTCCTTGGAATGTGTTGGTATGGAAGGCACACGTGGATACGGCTAGCCATGGAAAGTGAAATTATGGTTGAAAAAGGAATAAACTTTATTTTCTATTTGGGAACCGCCTATGATATATCTATCATGGAAACTATTGGGAACTACTCGGTCGTTTTCGTTGACAGGAAAATCATGCCTCCCAAAATGTTTTTATCTCTATCTTTTTCACTTTGAGCTCTAGCACCTCTACAAATCCCTACTTCCCTCCGTGAAGGGCTTTTCTTTTACTTTATGCAATTTTTATTTTTATTTGAGTCTCCATCTTCTTTTATAAAGCACAAACTAAGGGGCACTATGATCGTACTTGAGCATTGGATGTAGCTAATATGCGAGTGTGTTTCATGAATGGATCAATGATTGAGCATAATGGGCTAGGGATAACTTGCTTTAGTGTTGATATTTTGAAAGACATGGGTGCTTGTTGATATGCTTGAGTATTTTAAGTCCTCATTTCAAAACTAGACTATTGCTTTGAATCATATAAAAGTCCAAATGTCCATGCTACAAAGAAAAGAATATGTGATGAACATGTTAGGCAGCATTCCACATCAAAATTCTGTTTTTATCATTTACCTACTCGAGGACGAGCAGGAATTAAGATTGGGGATGCTGATACGTCTCCAACATATCTATAATTTTTGCCTATTCCATGTTGTTATATTATCATTCTTGGATGTCTTATAATCATTTTGTATCATTTTTTGGTACTAACCTATTGACATAGTGCCCAGTGCCAGTTGCTATTCTCTACATGTTTTTTACATCGCAGGAAATCAATACCAAACGGAGTCCAAACAAAGCGAAACTTTTTGTGGAATTTTTAGGGACCAGAAGACACCCAATGGGTCGGAGAAGCTCCTAGGGGGTGCCCTGAGGGGGCACAACTCACCAGGGCGTGCCTGGGCCCCTAGGCGCGCCCAGGTGGGTTGTGCCCACCTCGGTGGCCTCCCACACTGCCTCTTTGCTCTATAAATACCCCAATATTCCAGAAACCCTAGGGGAGTCGACGACAATCAATTCCATCCACCGCAAGTTCCTGAACCACCAGATCCAATCTAGACACCATCACGGAGGGTGTCGTCGACCTAACACGGCAGATGCCCTAGCGAAAGGGCTTAGGTGTGGAGCCATCACAACTAGGTTAGCTTAAAGGGGTTAATCGGGACAAAGGACACAGAGAATTTATACTGGTCAGGCCCGTCGCAACAAGGTAAAGGCTTACTCCAGTTTGGGGTTGTATTGCTTGGGGTTCGATTACCAGGGAGCGAATACGCTTGACCTAGTTGTCGGCTTGTTGTTTCTTGCGTTAACCCTCCTCCGGGTCACCCCTTTTTACATAGGTTATTGCCCGGCGGCTCCTAGAGGCCCGACCGGCTCATACACAACGTGTCCGGCTCGGTGACTAACTAATCTTGCCTTACAATACAAGTTACACATATGGCGGTTCATCCTGTTGGGCCTCAAGTCGCCTGTGGGTCTTAGGCCGCTAATAGGCTTGCTTCATGACCTGCCATCTTCCTCTTTATGTCGCCAGTGGTATGACCTGGCCCCTCTGAGGGAGTCCTGGATTAAGGGGTCCTCGGGCGTCCGGCCTGTGTGACATGGGCCGAACTATTAGGCCATGAAGATACAAGATAGAAGACTTCTTCCCGTGTTCGGTTGGGACTCTCCTTTGCGTGGAAGGCAAGCTAGGCGTCCGGATGTATTATTTCCTTTCTCTATAACCGACTTTGTATAACCCTAGGCCCCTCCGGTTTCTATATAAACCGGAGGGTTTTCGTCAGTAGGGACAATCACAATCATACAGGTTAGACCTCTAGGGTTTAGCTACAACGATCTCGTGGTAGATCAACTCTTGTAATCCCCATATTTATCAAGATCAATCAAGAAGGACATAGGGTATTACCTCCATCAAGAGGGCCCAAACCTGGGTAAAACATCACGTCCCCTGTCTCCTGTTACCATCAAACTTAGACACATAGTTCGGGACCGCCTACCCGAGATCCACCGGTTTTGACACCGACATTGGTGCTTTCATTGAGAGTTCCAATGTGACGTTGAAGTTAGGGTTGATGGCTCGCCTTGTTATCAAAGACAATATCACCTCCGGAGGAGCTCTGGCCTCGGGCCAAACCCTCCGGCTGGGCGGCTTTACCATGACCGCCCGTTCGGCCGTTAAGTCGACGATGACTTCTCGGGTCATTGAAAATCACCTCCGTGTTGACTCAGAATACTCCAAATGGATGGATCCGGCGGAGTGGTGGTCTTTAAACGAACTCCTGGATCGGATCGCCACCATGGGGGTCACTACTGACTATGATAAGATTGGGCTTAAACCCGATTAGAGAGAAATCAAATCTCCGCCGATCACCCATCAGACAACGGTCGTAGAAGAGCAAAACAATAATTCTTCCCCTATGCTGAAGATGAACTATGTTTGGATTTCTGAGCTCGAAGAACCGGATACCTATCTGCAGAACGACACTCCAGGCCCTTCAAATCCAGGATCAGGCGTGGGGACCATAAAATCATTGGACATCCCAGAGCCCAAACTAATAAGCTCGAAAATATCTCAAACTCCGGACTCCAAATTGGGTCAGGGTTCGGATTTAAAGCCACCCACCCACCAGATGCAATATTCAACAAAAATTCTGGTCATCCAAATATATGCGACGTCACGTGCATACGACAGCAGTCTCAGGAAACAGTCCATCACTTTTGGGCCAGGTTCCTCCTTGTCAAGGACAAGATTAAAGATTGCCGCGATGAGGACGCGATTTCAATATTCTGCAATAATTGCACGGACGAAGGAATCCTCAATGGCATCAACTACCGTCACGTATTACATTTCACGGACTTGGCAACTATAGTACAGAAGTACTGCGCAATGGAAAGCGCCTGGAAAACTCAGACAGCTTGCTGGGAGCCACCGGTCTCCACCCAACCCCTCGGGCGAACAAAACGGATGCACCCTCGCGGGGCACCCGAACCCATAGTAAAGAAAACTGAACCCATTACGGGACGCGGAATCGTTCTGGAGGGATGGCTCGATAGGCCATGCAAAATACACACGACACCGGATACCGTTCCAACCCACAGCCTTAGAGCATGTTGGATACTCCAACAAGTGGCCAGGAGCCGCGAGGATATCCTCACCAAAAAGACCACGGAGCAACTCCCCCTGGAGTACGACGACCAAAGAGTATTGACAGTCTTCGAGACTTTCGCTTGAAACAATCGGCACAAGAGGGCACTCCGCGACCTTGCCGAAGTCTGCCAAGTCGCAACAATAAACCTCTGGAACGACACGGCCATAACTTTCAACGCTAGTGACGAACCCAAAATCTGGTCAGTCCGGGCACCAGCCGCCTTGGTCCTCAACCCAATTGTGGATGGCTTTTGGCTTACTAAAGTGCTCCGGACTTGGAGTGATCCGGACTCCACCACCACCTAAAGATCAAGCCTGAGTGTCAACTTAGCACTATGCATTTTCTAGGAACTTTTTGGTAACTTGTTGCCAAAGGGGGAGAAAATGTATAGATCATAGGCTTCGAGAGAGAGTGTTGCTTTTATTCTCTCTTGTTTTATTTGGTGGTTTTTCGAACTTCGTTTGCTTTTGTGTGAGATACTACGTCATTATCTGTGTGAGACATCGATGATCATGTGTTTGATCATAAGCTACACTTAATGTTTGCTTAATGCTATTTTTATCCTATCTATCTTATGTGATCATTCACTATTCTTGTGATGAGTGCATGTATTTCATTCTTATCATTTTGAGCGCTCCACCAAGATGCATGTGACATGGAAGAGCAACCCATGACTCTAACTCTTTGTGCATTTGCAGTCCAAAGCAAATTTTAAATATGCACAAATTTAGGGGGAGCTCTTACTTTTCACATACTTCTCAAAGCGACGATATATTTCATGCTTATTATCATTTGTCGAAGCTTTGATCTATATGTTGTCATCAATTACCAAAAAGGGGGAGATTGAAAGTGCAACTATCCCTAGGTGGTTTTTGTAATTCATAACAACATATAGCCCATTGAGCTAGTGCTATTCCAAGATGATTATTTCAGGAAAGCTCAATGATTGGCATGGCATGGATGTGAAAGTGGAACCCTCAAAATGCTAAGTTCAAAGGATTGGCTCAAGATCAAAAGCTCAAGACTCTTCATTTTATATTTTAGTGATCCAAGATCACATTGAGTCTTTAGGAAAAGCCAATACTATCAAGGAGGGATGAGGTGTTGCTTAATGAGCCTCTTGCTTCATGTGCTTAATGATATGCTCCAAAATCCTCAGCTACTTTCCCATATCCACAAATGACCTAAACCCTAAGCCAAACTCGGTCATACCTATTCTACCTATCCGGTGCCACCGAGTTTCATATGTCATAAGCCACTGCCAAACCCTAGCAATTCGGTCCTACCGATAGGGATCTTGGTCTCACCGAGATGGGGTTGCAAACTCTCTGTTTCCCTTTCATAACTTTTCGGTCTCACCGAAAGAGCGAATCGGTCCCACCGAGATTGCAATGTAAACTCTGTGTTTCCCTTTTGTAACTTTTTGGTCTCACCAAAAGAGCAAATCGGTCCCACCGAGTTTGCCTGACCAACTCTCTGGTTAGCTTATTACCAAACTCGGCCTCACCGAGTTTGTGTAATCGGTCTCACCGAGATTACGTTGTGCCCAAACCCTAACAGAATCGGTCCTACCGAGTTGCATGTCAGTCCCACCGAAAATCTCTAATGGTCACTAGGTTTACCTTTTCGGTCTGACCGAGTTTATTGATTCGGTCCCACCGAGATTGGTAGATTGTGTTTAACGGTTGGATTTTGTGTGGAGGCTATATATACCCCTCCACCTCCTCTTCATTCGGAGAGAGAGTCATCAGAACACATACACCATTCCAACTCATATGTTCTGAGAGAGAACCACCTACTCATGTGTTGAGACCAAGATGTTCCATTCCTACCATATGAATCTTGATCTCTAGCCTTCCCCAAGTTGCTTTCCACTCAAACCTTCTTTCCACTAGATCCAAATCCTATGAGAGAGAGTTGAGTGTTGGGGAGACTATCATTTGAAGCACAAGAGCAAGGAGTTCATCATCAACACACCGTTTGTTACTTCTTGGAGAGTGGTGTCTCCTAGATTGGCTAGGTGTCACTTGGGAGCCTCCGACAAGATTGTGGAGTTGAACCAAGGAGTTTGTAAGGGAAAGGAGATCGCCTACTTCATGAAGATCGACCGCTAGTGAGGCAAGTCCTTCGTGGGCGATGGCCATGGTGGGATAGACAAGGTTGCTACTTCGTGGACCCTTCGTGGGTGGAGCCCTCCGTGGACTCGCGCAACCGTTACCCTTCGTGGGTTGAAGTCTCCATCAACGTGGATGTAGGATAGCACCACCTATCCGAACCATGGGAAAAACATCCGTGTCTCCAATTGCGTTTGAATTCTCCAAACCCTTCCCTTTACATTCTTGCAAGTTGCATGCTTTACTTTCCGCTGCCAATATACTCTTTGCATGCTTGCTTGAATTATCTGATGATTGCTTGACTTGTCCTAAAATAGCTAAAATCTACCAAGAACTAAAATTGGGAAAAGGTTAAGTTTTTATTTAGTCAAGTAGTCTAATCACCCACCCTCTAGACATACTTTCGATCCTACAGACGCCACCAATTGACCAAGAGCCTCTATATGTTGATCTTATTCTGTTGTTGATGGTATCTTGAAGGTCATTGAACTGATTGTAAGCTTGCAGAGATAGGGGTTTGTGGAAATTGTGGCTGAAATCATCCTGTTGCTGGGCCTTTTGTAGTGTAATATCCTTATTTATGGCAAAAGAATGAAGTTCAGGGTATTGGATGTATAAAGAAATATTTGTCCATTTGTCAGTCCAAAGCATAACTGTATCTCTCGTTCCTCTTTGCACACAAAATGTTGTTTGTAAGTAGGTAGCAGCTTTAGGATAGCTTTCCACCAGAAAGAACCAACCAATTTGTCTCCTGGTACACAGTCTTGATAGTATGTCTCGCAAATGATATTCACCCAGGGATGTCTTCTTTATTAAGGAATTTGTGCAAGAATTTCATGAGGAGTGCTTGGTTGTGAGTGTGTAAATCCAAGACCCAAGGCCTCCATGAGTTTTTGGTTGGCAGACTTTATTCCAGGAGGTCAGGGAAGCACCTCTTTCTTGTGTACCATATTTTCTCCAGAACCACATCATCAGGTATGAGTTGATTTGTTTGACCACAGTCTTGGGAATCATCAGAGCACACATGAAGAAAGTTGGCATGCTAGTGAATACTAATTTGATGAGAGTAAGCTTATCTCCAGTTGATAACAGTGTGGAACAGCTCAGCTAGCAGGACTTGCTCGGCCTGTATCATAATAGTGGGTTGTGGTGGTTGCACCTCTTCAGCTAGCATGACTTGCTCGACTTGTAGTGGTTCAGGCCCGTTGTGCTGCAAGATCTTGGTTAAATCTGGGATGATGTGAAGCAGTGGCGCCAAAGGGCCATTAGCAGATGCATCTGAACTGACACTATTGTCAGGTGGAACCATGCATACAATAAGGCTACTATTAGCTTCCTGTGCCACATTGTCAATATCCTCCATAGGTTCCATAATATCATTCAGATTAAGGAATTCTCCGTCATATAGTTCCATATCTACATCTTGTGGCATGGCCCAATGGCCCCACCCTGGTAAGTTCTCCTCTTCTGCATCTTCCTCAACTTGAGCATGTCCATTAACCTGATCATCATCCTTAGCATTGAGTGCAAGTTGGAGATTGAGCTGTGGGTCTTGCTGCTGAATAGTAGCATGTAGATCATCATGTTCATGTTACTGCAATGTTCAAATGAAATGGTTGTGCTAGTTTGGGTGGAAAATTGCATGAGGTGGGGCTGGATGTGGATTGCCATGAGGATCAATGGGATCTTCATCAAGTGTATCATTGCCCAAAATCTGTTGTTGAAGGATAACCATAGGAACAGAAAGAGAGTCTGTTTGGAAATCATAACCCTCTCCAAAAACAATAATTGCTGGAATGTCACTTAACTCCTCCACTCCCACTTTAACCATAAGATTTGCTCTAGTACTTCTGTCTCTGTCTCAGCTCAAGAATTTTCCAAACCTACTGACTGCATTGTTGACCCCCCGAATGGTTCTCCTATCAAAGTGGTATCCACATAGAAAAATCCACACATCTTCGTTCATTACTAGACTCCTCCAATTCAGCCCCTTGTTATGTGGTTGGAAGATAACATGCACGTCTGTAAACTGATGTGGACTATTGGATACTAAATCATTGACATGTCTCCAAGATATCTATAATTTTTTATTGTTCCATGTCGTTATATTATCATTCTTGGATGTTTTACAATCATTTTACATCATTTTGGTACAAACATATTGACATAGTGCCCAGTGCCAGTTGTTATTTTCTACATGTTTTTACATCGCAGGAAATCAATACCAAACGGAGTCCAAACGCAGCGAAACTTTGTGTGGAATTTTTATGGACCAGAAGACACCCAATGGGCCGAAGAAGCACCTGGGGTGCCTCGAGGGGGGCAAAGCCCACCAGGGCACGCCTAGGCCCCCAGACGCGCCCAGGTGGGTTGTGCCCACCTTGGTGGCCTCCTGCACCGCCTCTTCGCTCTATAAATACTGCAAAATTCCAGAAACCCTAGGGAGTCGACGAAAATCAATTGCAGCTGCCGCAAGTTCCAGAACCACCAGATCCAATCTAGACACCATCACGGAGGGGGTTATCATCCTCATTGGTGCCTCTCCGATGATGCGTGAGTAGTCTTTTGTAGACCTACGGGTCCGTAGTTTGTAGCTAGATGGCTTCCTCTCTCTCTCTCTCTCTCTCTCTCTTGATTATCAGTACAATGGTCTCTTGGAGATCTATTTGATGTAACTCTTTTTGCGGTGTGTTTGTTGGGATCCGATGAACTTTGAGTTTATGATCAGATCTATGTTCTTATCCATGAAAGTTATTTAAGTCTTCTTTGATCTCTTATATGCATGATTGCTTATAGCCTCATATTTCTTCTCCGATATTTGGGTTTCATTTGGCCAACTTGATCTATTTATCTTGCAATGGGAAGATGTGCTTTGTGATGGGTTCGATCTTACGGTGCTTGACCCCAGTGACAGAAGGGGAACCGACACGTATGTATCATTGCTATTAAGGATAACAAGATGGGGTCTATTTCTACATAAATAGAACTTGTCTACATCATGTCATCGTTCTTATTGCATTACTCAGTTTCTCCATGAACTTAATACACTAGATGCATGCTGGATAGCGGTTGATGTGTGGAGTAATAGTAGTAGATGCAGGCAGGAGTCGGTCTACTAATCTTGGACGTGATGCCTATATAATGATTATTTCCTGGATATTCATCCTGATTATTTGAAGTTCTATCAATTACCCAACAGTAATTCGTTTACCCACTGTTTTCTATTTTTCTCAAGAGAAGCCACTAGTGAAATCTACGGCCCCCGGGTCTCTTCTTTATTATATTTGCCTTCGCGATGTATTTTTATTTTCTTTCATTTTCAGATTTATTAATCCAAAAATACAAAATACCTTGCTGCAATTTATTGTTATTTATTTTATCTCGCGTTCCCACGAGATCTATTTATCCAATCTACTACAATTTCATCTATCTTTTTACCCGTGAGGGATTGGCAACCCCTCTCTTACGTCGGGTTGCAAGTATTTGTTCTTTGTGTGTAGGAGCTGTTTACGTGGTGTTGCGTGGTTCTCCTACTGGTTCGATAACTTTGATCTCATCACTAAGGAAAATACCTACCGTTGATGTGCTGCACCATCCCTTCCTCTTTGGGGAAATACCGACGTAGTTCAAGCAAACATCAAAAGTAATTTCTGGCACCGTTGCCGGGGAGACATCATCAACATCTACCAGGTACCTACTCACAGATATCATCTCCTTGCAATTTACATTATTCGTTATTTGCCTCTCGTTTTTATCTCCCACACTTCACAAAAATTTGCCGTTTTATTCATCCTCTTTTTTGTTCGTCGTTTTCTCGTTAGATCTCTTGTTTGCTATCTTTGCTTGTGTTGCCATGTGTCTTCTATTTTCTTGCATCTTCGCTTGCTAAAAATCTATTAATATGGATCCTCATCCACTTGCTAATCTTTTTAAGAGATCCAATTATGATGAACCAATCACTAGTGAATTGAGTTCACTAGATTATCTTTATGAAGTTTTGCTTGAGATTTATGAATCTGAAAATTGTGATGAAGTGTTAAATGAAGAAATTTATAAAGTGATTCATGATAGCTCCTTGAATGAAAAGCATGATTGCAATTATTTTACTATAAATTATATTAATGTCAATTGTGCTAATAATATGCAAAACCCCAAGCTTGGGGATGCTAATTTTGCTATGTCCACTGCTTATTGCAATGATCATGATTGGGGTGATTCTTCTTATGATCTTGAAAAACTATTTAAGCCTCATGATGAATATGTTTGCAATAATATTGAAAGTGGGTTTGGAAGAGTGTCAACTCTAGGTAAAAATAATCCCACATATTTGGAGAGTGTTCAATCTTATGAAAGTTTTGATAAAAGTGGGCTTGGAGAGGTCGTGACTTTATTTGATGATAATCCCACTATTTTAGAAGAGTGTCAACTTTGCATGCATGTGGATCATGTAGAGAGTATGTTACGTGATAGCTATAATGTTGAGTTTGAATATGATCCCACATATAATTATTATGAGAGAGGGAAATATGGTTGTAGAAATTTTCATGTTACTAAATTATCTTTCGTTATGTTGAGATTGTCTATGTTTTATTCTTCTTCCTTGCATATGCTAGTCTTTGCTTGTTTTGACAATTTGTTTGCTTATAAAATTCCTATGCATAGGAAGTATGTTAGACTTAAATGTGTTTTCACATGTTACATGATGCGCTCTTCGTGATTCAATTACTATCTTTCATGTGAGCATCATTGAAATCTTATGCCTAGCTAGGGGGATAAAACGACAGCGCTTGTTGGGAGGCAACCCAATGAATAATTTTTTTTGTCTTTTCCTTTCTGTCCTTGAGTGTTTGCACAATTATGCTACTGTCATGATTGTGTTTTTTGTGTTTTAATTAGTGTCTGTGCCAGGTAAATCCTTTAGGATTATGTTGGGTGATAGTTGATTTGATCTTGCTGAAAAACAGAAACTTTCGCGCTCACAAAAATAATTCTCATTTTTAACAGGAGCTAGATAAAATACCTTATTTTTGCAGAAGATTAATATACAAATTTCTCACGTGGTCCTAAATTTTCAGATTTTTTGGACTTATAGAAGTATTCGAAATATCCAGATTGCTATAGACTGTTCTGTTTTTGACAGATTCTGGTTTCTTTGCGTTGTGTGCTTATTTTGATGATTCTATGGTTTTCTTTGAAGATTATTTGCCATAGAAAAGTTGGAAAAAATATACATAATGCAAGAATAAAATATGAATGGGTTTGCAATAGTACTTATAGTAGTGATTTTCTTTCTTATACTAATGGATGTCACGAAGGTTTTGTTGAGTTTTGTGTGATTGAAGTTTTCAAGTTTTGGGTGATATTACGATGGATGAAGGAATAAGGACTAAGAAGAGCCTAAGCTTGGGGATGCCCATGGCTCCCAATATATTCTCCAAAGAGAAGCAAGCAACTAAGCTTGGGGATGCCCGAGTGGCATCCCCTCTTTCTTCTAACAACCATCAGTATTTTACCCAGAACTATATTTTTATTCGTCACATACACTACAAGAATCAGGCACTTTGACGTCTTTTATGGCTGATGGCAAAGGCATGCCTAGTCAATGGCAAAGGCCTTTGCCGTCAGCCAGCAGACGACAACAGGTTTGGCTAAATAAGCTACGACAAAGGGCACTTTGCCATCTGCTGGCGGACGGCAAAGATGAAATGGTCTTTGTCATCCGCCAGCCAACGACAAAGGACCTGGACCGCACACATGGCAGGTTAGGTCTGTTAGGGGGTTAACGGCGTGCTTTGCCGTCTGCTGGCAGACGACAAAGACCTTTGCATCTTGGCCATCTGCCAGTGGATGGAAAAGTGCACAAATATGCCAGCCCAGATGCCCCCCAGGTAGCTGCCACGTGGCAAGCTATGCCGTCTCCTGGCAGACGGCAAAGATGCCAAGGTCTTTGCCATCTGCCAGCAGACCGCAAAGCTGCCAAATAGGCCAGGCTAGTGCACCCCAGGTGGCACAGGTAGTTGCCATGTGGCAGCTTTGCCGTCTGCTGGCTGATGGCAAAGCTCTTTGTCGTGTGCTAGCAGAAGGCAAAGAGCCTGTACAACCCCTGTTTTTTCTGTTTTTTCTTAAATTCATTCAATTTCATATAACTTCACAAATATATATATATACACACATTTGAAAATACTTTCAACAAGCATAATAACACATATACATACCAAATCATATCCCTGCCATATGGATATGATCATCCAACACATACACATACCCAATGAAAAGTCCATATGCAACATATATCTAACAACAAGCATACAATGGTTTCATCCATACATACATATATAGGTAGCAAGTTTCAGATTGTTCATCCTTCAAAATCAAAACAAAAAGGAAGAACAAGGAGAAGAGTAGACTCCATCAATGCAAGCTTCCTCATTGAAAGCAAATCTGCAAATTGGGAAAGAAGAAAGTTAGAAGAAGAAGAAGACTAGAAGATGAAGACTAGCTAGAAGAAGAAGAAGAAGAATTTTTCTTCTCTTTCTTTTTCTCCTCTCCTCTTCTTTATATTGTTCTTATTCTAACTAAGGTAGGTAAAAAGGCCAATTTTTAGCTAAGCTAGGTAAAAATGCTAAGTGTAGGTCATTTTAGAGGTAAGCTAGGTACATAGGTCATTTTGGAGCTTATTAAGGTTATTATGTAATTTTCGTGGAAAATAAGCTAAGTCTATGTCATTTTCGAGGTAACAAAGATTATCATGCCATTTTTTACCTAAGTATGCTAAGTATGTCATAAATGAACTGAAGAAGCTAAGTATAGGTCATTTTTGAGCTAACCTGGGTAGTTGTGCCATTTTTTACCTAAGTAAGCTAATTATGTCATAAATGAACTAGTTAAACTAAGTATAGATCATTATTGAGCTATCCTAGGTAGTTATGCCATTTTTAGCTAACTAAGCATATTAAGTCATTTAGGAGGAAAAAAATGCTAAGTATAGGTCATTGTATAGCTATCCTAGGTAAAGTATAGGTCAACTAAGCTTATTATGTGAATTTGGAGAAAAATAAGGTAAGTATAGGTCATTTTTGTGGTAACCTAGGTGATGATGCCATTTTTGAGCCAACTTACGTAAGTACAGCTCATTTTTTATCTAACTTAGGTAATTATGCCATTTAGGAGGAAAATAAGCTAAGTATGCATTTGTTAAGAAAAACACTAGAGAAAACTTACCCTCATCACAACAAATGCGATGAAGATCGCAACTAAGGTAACAATTGATCCAACGGCATAATGATACCAAGCCTCATTATCAATGGCATATTTTGTAATCTTCTTAAGCTTCAGGCGCATTGCATCCATCTTCAAGCGCATTGCATTCATCATCATCTTGTGATCAACGATGACATCAGCAACATACAACTCCAATGTCATCTTCTCTTCTTCAATTCTTTTATTTTTTTTTCTTTCAAGTACTCATTTTCTTTTTCAACTAAATTTAACTTCTCGACAAGAGGGTCGGCTTCAAATTCCGGTTCACATACCTCCTAGATTAAAATATCTCTATGTCAACTTGATGGCCATAATTGCCATAAATGTGAAATGCAACAAATAGTTATGAAAGAGAATTTACCACATCTGAATCATAAAGTAGGCGAGGGCCGACGGGGACAAACATCCAGACCATGGCACTATGTATAAGAAACAATCATACAAAGTAAGAAAATTATACAAGTAACTATATAAATCATACAACAATACAAGTAACTATATAAATCAAGTACAACATAAAAAATTGAATACCTAATAATAATCTAGATTTTCAGGTTCAATAAATGCTCTAGGGTCAATAAATGCTTCATCATCATCACTATCAGTAATGACGTGCTCATCACCATCATTAATGTTTTTGACAGAAAGATTGTAAGGAAATCCCTTACAGTATAATTGGTGCAACAAATCCAAATTGCAAGTACCATGCCTTGAACCTGGGTGGGTGGGAAGGCATCAGCCCCTTCCCACCACTAGGCTATGCCTTAGTCTGCATCACCATCATTAATAAATGCATCATCATGTGGAAGGCCACCTTTACGTAATCGGTCAAGCATTGACAGGTCATCCCCAGTAGTAACCTCTTCTAGTTCAGGCTCTTCTTGTTTCGGCTCAGGGGTGAAGTTGGGTTCACTGTCGCTGTCTACTTCAATGTTCTGGGGTGAAGTAGAGCGGTGTCGGGACCCCGATTCTAAGTCACACCGATCTAGCTTGTAACACCTCATATCACTTTGTGGCCTCATGCACGGTATCCCCACGGGTGTCGCCTTACCATGGCTCGGGACCGTTTGCGCCTTTTGGCTCACGTATATGATAGTGTTGCTAGCATCCATATGACAGAGAACCCAGGCCGACATGACTAGTCGTGAACCCAAAGTGGCACTAACTTACGGGGACAAGCATACATGAATCAACATCGAGCATGTCGGTTAACAGCGTGTGAATCCGGGCTGTAGCAACTGGGCTAACAGGACTCCGGGAATCCGGGCTGTAGTAGGCTAGTAGGACTCCAGAAGTCACCGCGTGACATTTCCCCGACGGGACAGACACAGGAACGAAGTGAATCACATGTCGGCCAGTCTAAGTGTTCCGAAGCAGTAGTGCGAGGCTAGCAGGACTCCGGTGAACCGGGCTATAGCAGACTACCATGGCTCAGTGGAAGCACTAGACTACATTTCCCCATAAGAGAGGCTACCAAGGATAAACAACTAGGTTGTCGGATACCACACATAGCAATACACGTCACACGTACGGATAACATGCAAGTATGTGTTGTACAACATGGCATCACAACATAACTCAAACTCATATAGATAAAGGCCTAGAAGAGCCACCTAGCATTAATACAAACAGGGGTCATGTGACCCATCATTCAGAGCATACAAGCAATGAAAGCATTACATGTCTGAGTACAGACAACTATAAAAGAAAAAGGCTAAGAAGCCTGACTATCTACAAGTCCCCCCCAAGGGTACAAGATCGTAGCTGAGGTAACAAGCTACTCGTCGAAGTCCAAGTGGTACTACTAGTGATACAGATGTCTCACCTGCAAAACATAAATAAAGCAAACGTGAGTACAAAGGTACTCAGCAAGACTTACATCAGATCCTATCATACATGCATTTCTATCAAGAAGGTAATGTGGGGTTTAGTTGCAGCAAGCCAGCTTTGACCCAGTGGCTATCCTGTTCTACGACTACGAGAAACTTCTTTGAGGTGAGGCAGCGCACACGAGTCCACTAATCACCACATCAATACACTACTATGGATTCATCCCCGTCTCTCTATGAGAAGGCCATCCATAGCACCCACACTTGTCTTGAGCATTTTAGAGTATCCACTTTAAGTTGTCTATGTACCACGTAAGCATCCAAGAAGTCCATAACCGAGGACACGACTATTCGAATGGATCCTGATAACCTTGCAGGGGTGTACTTCTTCACACACGCTCACACCACTTATCACCTTGTACACGTCATGTATCTCGGCAACCTTCAAGCGGAAGCGTGGCGAGGGTGTCGGCCATGACCTGACTAACCACACATGACTCTAGTCCAGGTTTATTGCCTATTCGGGTTCCATCCGCAAGGAGATCCGGCCGGGGTTTCGCTCACGGCCCCAAACGATGTGTACAGGGTTCCCGAGCCCACCATCCGGGTGCCACTCGGTACACCGGGCCATGGTGCCTAGTCTGTCCCAAGTCCACCCTGCCGGGTGCCACTCGGTAGAAAAATAGCACTACCTACAAACACCAGAAACTAGTTGCAACTCATGGACAGAGATCAAGTTGGCTAATAAGTCGAGAGGGGTCGAGTTACCAGAACCCAATGTGTGGTAGTAGTTAGTCATTGGACAACTTACATAGAACTCAGTTCTTAAGGACGGTCCGAATGAGACAACCCACCATGTACTCCTACATGGCCTCTCACCGCCACCTTTACCAAATCGTGTTCACACGCTTAACTCTCAGCACCAGAACATATCGTAACACTCCAATTCATTCCCGTTGAACCAGACCTGACATACTCTAAGCAATAGCAGGCAATGCATGGTAGGAACACAACATGGCTCAATCAACTCCTACACATGCTAGTGGGTTTTAACTATTTACTATGGCAATGACAGGTCATGCAGAGGAATGGGTTCAACTACCGCAGCATAAAGTAGCAGTTGAATCGTTGTTGTCCTAATGCAATAAATGAGAGCAGGAGTGAGAGAGTAGGACTGTATTGGAATGAACAAGGGGGTTTGCTTGCCTGCTAGATCAACACAGGGGCACTGCTCCTCCGACAGGTACTCGGGATCGGTCTCCGGAGCAGGACCTATCGAGAAGGAACGGTGTCGGCAATCAAAACAGAATCATATGCAACAATATGATGCATGAACATGGCATGAGTATGTTATGTTGTTTGAGTTAATGCAACTAGCATTCATTTAGTTGAAGTCCATTTGAACCAAAGGTTCAAATGCAACTCCAAAATAAGCCTTTATAAATGCCATTCATGTGTTTTCTCATATACAGCATGTATAAGTTGGTTTGTCATGCATGAAAATGGTACATATGGATAGATTGCATTTTTCTGATAATTTTTCATATATAAATTATTTCAATCTGAGCTACGGTTGAATTTCTATGAATTTTTGAAGTTTTGAACTTTTTCTAGAATTTCCTAAATAAATTAAAATCTAGAAAATGATTAATTACATCAGCACTACGTCATTCCTGCGTCAGCAGGTCAATGGCGCTGACCAGGTCAATGGGGTCCACACGTCATTGACATGGTTAGCTAACAGAGTTAGTTAGTTATTAAACTAATCCTAAACTAAAAATTAGCAGGGCCGGGACCCACATGCCATTCACCCATACGGGTCAAATCTGGTCAACTGGGCGGTCAAACCCAGTCAATCCCGTCGGCGTTTAGCCGCCGGCAAGGCGGAACACGGCGGAGGGGTACGAGATTCACCTTCCGGCGACCATTTGGGCGGCGGAGGCCACGAGCGAGGAGCCAGGGCTCGTCCGCGTCTTCTGGAGCAAGTGGGAGAGGCGGGGACGGCCCGAGCTTGCCGAAGCGGAGCTCGGCGCGGCGGCCGGAGCATGGCTTTGAGCGGAAACGGGCTACGGGGCATGA
This sequence comes from Triticum monococcum, assembly GCA_034509565.1. Lineage (NCBI taxonomy): Eukaryota > Viridiplantae > Streptophyta > Magnoliopsida > Poales > Poaceae > Triticum > Triticum monococcum. Next base: position 504,880,762 of record CM067846.1, read on the forward strand.
CAGGGGCTGCGGAAGGCGTCTACGGCCTCCTGGCGTTGCGCTGAGCTCGGCTATGTGCTCGGTTGCAGCTCTATGTGATGGTGGCCACGGTGGCGACATGGCTGTGCGGCGGCGAGCTTCGGGCACGGCGGCGCTAGCGCTAGAGGACGTGCGGGGTGATGGGGTTATGGGCGAAACGAAGAGGGGCTCACCCCACGTCGTTTGGAGGCAACAGCAAGCTCGGGGGAGGCTGGACGGCGACGTGGCGTTGCAGGCGATCTCGAGCGCTGGAGGTTGAAGACGACGGCGGTGGCGGTGTTGCAGGGGCTCCCGAGGCGCGTGGCTCGACGGAGAGGTAGACGGAGACGTGGCGGAGCTTGCAGACATGGAGAGAGAGTGAGGGGGAGGCGGTAGCTACGACGGCGACGAGCTGCGGCGACGGCAGCGCTCGGCCATTCGCGTGAGAGAGTGAGGGAGAGGAGGGAAGGCCACGAGAGAGAGAGGTCCGGGGCGGTGCGTGGCATTGCGCAGAGCATCCAGGCGATGAGGGGGAGGCCAGCCAGGCAGGTGGCGTGGCGGCACGACGGTGCGCGTGCGCTGAGCACACGCTCGGGCGACTGGCGCGAGGACAAGGACGACTGGCACGGGCCAGTTGGCTGGGCCGGCCTGCTGGGCCGCACAGTGCCAGGCCGCAGGTAGGTCCAGGTAAGCGTTTTCCTTTATTTGTTTTCTGTTTTCTATTTTTCTGACATTTGTTTGGTTTAATAAAAATACTAAACCATGTTATTTTCTTATGCCAATTTTTTTGGGGCTAGTGGTATTATTCCAGAGCTCCTCAACTACTAGCATAATTTTTGGACAATATTTTTTATATATATAACAATATATATGTCGGTGTTTTGGGAACGGGGGTCCCCAGACTTGCCTGCCTGCGGCCTGCGGCGTGGCTCAAAGGGGGGCCCAGCACGGCCCATCTTCACCAACACGGACCCAAGACCCTCGCGAGGGGCCAAGCCTCATGGGGCGGACGACACGGAGCTCCCTCAGGCATAGCCTCATCGGGCTGGCTCGCGAGGAGGTGGAGAGATCAAGGCGGGGTACCTCACAAGGTGCCCGTGATGCAAGCCATGACAACCAAGGGCACCAGGCGGGTGCCAGCCCGCGCAGTGTCCTCCTTTCCTCTTTGGTGCAAAGGGGGCAAGCGCAGCCGCGGAGTACCAAGGCATCAGGCAAAGGTTGCCATTTCGGTGCAACAGGACCAAGACCAGGAGGACTGCAAGACGGAGGTCATCGTGGAGCCCAAGACGGTGTCACCACTAGAGCTTTGTGCAGGCGAAGACTACTTTTGTCAGGATAGCTGGTACTAGCTGTCCCCCTTCAAATTAGCCCGCCATTGTTGGCTCCCTTCCCGCTCGATATTTGGGAAGAGGGCCAGGGCCTCTATAAATAGGAGTAGCCACCCCCAGGGGAGAGGGGCATCAATAATCGGAGAGAGAGAGAGAAGGGTGACTGAACTCCTCCTAGCAGTTCATCGCCCCAGCCAAGAACAGACCCTCGCGTGGCTGTTCTTCCTTGTATTTCTTATCACCATTAGCCCAAGAGGAAATCCACCATGCCACATACTTGAGTAGGGTATTACACCACAACGGTGGGCCGAACCAATATAAACCCTAACTCTCTCGTGTTGTTCTTTCCATAGCTTAGATCTTAGCGAGGCGGAGGGGTGCAGTTAGGTAGGAGGCGAAATCTCCGCGCGCACCCCAGTGTTCGAACCTCAAGGGTCTGCCGGAACCCGAAATCCGACGATATATCCAAAGCAAATAATTACTGCATTAATTCCAAATGCCCAAAATAAGTACTTATGAGCTCCTGAAAATATTGGTTTGATTTTTATCTCTGTCCAATATTTTTAGAGAGCAACATGAACATTTTCTTGGACCTTTTTGGAGCAATTTTTATCTGGGTCATTTCCAGAAATGAATTCTGAGGGTTTCACAAATCCCCATTTCAAATTTAAATGAAATTTAAACATGATGCTCACATGACCAGCTAGTCCAGGTCATACCAGAACTAGGGATGTGACAAGCGCTTCTTCAAACATTTTTTGGAAAGACGTGTTTCTTGGAAGAATTCTCCTTCATATGTGTCTGGGTTAATGTGAGGTTCATAATCCTCTTCATTGGGACGGTGGTCTACCACGTGGCGGCACTTCATAAATGACATCCCAACTATTGAGATTTGGATCACTTTGACAGGCCCATGGTAGATAGAAAACTTGGGTTGCCTGTTGAGCCATAATATAGACGTCGAGAACATCCAAATGGGTGGTTTCTTTGATTTCCACTAGCCCTATATTTTAATGAGTCCTTCTAGTCTCCTTCGGCTGGAACCAATAACATTTGAAGACTACGATGTTTGGTGGTTTTGCACCATAGAATTGAAGTTCATAAATTGCTTCAACTCTTCCATAATACTCGGTATCTCCTTCACCGATAGCAGAGACACAACAATTTGTAGACTTTCGGTCGGCCATAGATAGCTCTTTGCCATAGGTACAAAAGCGATACCCGTTGATGTCGTATTTTTCAAATGAATGGACCTTAAAGTCAAAACCATTAGCGACTTGTCTCAGTTCGACATCCATAAACTCTGAATTAGCCTACAAGTTTAATACAAAAGGTATTGTTGCATTAGCCACAAATTATACGAAGAAATGAAATGGTCTAATGGAAATTACCGGTTTTTAGAACCAGCAGATGAAACCGGGATAGCCGCATCCATGCTTTGCCAAAAGCTCATACTCTTCGACGGAATCCTTTTGGATCACCGCTCCATACGAGAATTTGGCGATGTATTGACTATATCAAATTTATCTGGGAATAAGAGTAGTTCAAAGGAATTAGAATTTGCAAAACAATGTACTGAGAACTTACTTGATGTACGGCGACACTTCTGTTAGGTTGGTGAAGATATACAACGAAATGATCTGCCATTCTTCGAAATCCAATGTTAAGTAATTAGAAGCACCGGCTGGTGCGAGATCCCCTTTGAATAGGTTGAGGTTGGATCCACCCTTTTTAGTCGTCAGCATTGTACCGAGGCTTCGGATTATGCGAATGACGATTTTTGGCTTCGTAGTGTGCTGTCATGAAGTTTGCGGCCTCCTCAGTGATGAATGCCTCAGCCATCGATGCTTCAATTGTACGTTTATTTTTACATTTTGCTGGTAGCGTCTTCTGCATCCTCTCAGTTGCGTAGCACCAACGATTTTGCATGCCCCCCCAATCTTGCCTCGGTTGGGAGATGCAAAATCAAGTGTTGCATTGGATTAAAGAAGCCCAACGAAAAGATCTTCTCTAACTTGCAGATCAACTCCGGCGCCAACTCTTCCATTTCTTCTAGCAGGTTAGGCGATAGTTCTTTCGCACAAAGAACACGGAATAAATAGCTCAGCTCTGTCAGTACTAGCCATTCATCCTTAGGGATGAAGCCACACAACATCACCAGCATTACCGCTCAATCCATGTGTGTCAATCATGACTCTTGAGACAAAATAGCTTCAATTTATCAAGACTCGCTCCCCTCTTTAGATTCGCTGCATACCCATCGGGGAACATCAACTGCTTTTGCACCCATAAGATAATTTCCCTCATAGTAGGCCTTCCAAGATTGAACCATGCCTTAGGCTTCGTCCAGTTCTGCTTTCCTTTCGATTCTTGCATGTTTTGTAACGGTCTATCACATAGCGCCTCCTGATTGGTACATGTTTGCAGGTAGCACATGGCCTTTGGGTAGAAAATGTCCAAATACTATCATCATTGCTCGTAGCATTCTCCGCCCAAGTTGAATTGAGCCTCCAGAGCCATTATTTGTGAGATGGCATCCAGCTAACAAAGCTTAGTGTGCTCGTGGAGAGGACATTTTGAAGACTCCAACATTTCATTGAAGGCCTTTACAGATTCCTCCATCTCATTGTTTGAGTCCCGAGCATCATCAAAGTCTTCCACCATGTCTTGCATCCCGATACCATGCTTGTCGGTGCGACGACGAAGCACCTCAGCTCTGGCACGTTGGGCAGACTCGCCATGAAATGTCCACACTGTATAACCTGGCGTAAAGCCCCTCTTCTATAGGTGTTTGCCCATTTCATACTCTGTCATCTTGTGCCAATTGTTGCACCCAACATAGGGGCACCATGTTGTCCTCTGGACATTTGCAAATGCGGCTCTCAGAAACCCCTTGGTTTTTGTTAACCATTCAATGGTCATGTCTTCCTGACTAGTGTGACCGGTGTACATCCACGCACGATCACTCATCTTGCCTAGCTACTGGACACATAAGAAATATATATATATATATATATATATATATATAAATCAGCATGTATATATTCATTAGTTAATGGAGTTTGTCACTTTAATTACGTCCATGCTACCTAGACGCTAATAGGTAAAGATAGGTCCTAATCCCACCCGAGTATGTGTAGATTGGGTTCGTTTTCCCATGCTTTGCTCCGGATTCGATGCAAAATTTTGGTAGCACCTCCCCGTTGTTTTCCGGATACACTTCTCGGCAATAAGCAGAGAGGATGTGTACCCAGAGAACAACAGGGAGGCACTAACGAAATTCTGCATTGGATCCGGAGCAGAGCATATGGGAAAACGAATCCAATCTACACATACCTGGGATGTCCATGGATAACGTTGGGCAATTTGAAAGAATCACGGTTATAAATATGCAAATGCATGCATATTTATAGATGTAACCCTTTCGAACGGGAGACGCATAGTGGCCTCGCATACTGATGATTGAAGACACCTATAGCTAGCAAGTTTCATCTGCATGAAGACAGGAACAGAGCAAATGAAGGGGGGAGGAGGAGATGTCATTTGTGCTCACCCACGAATGCAGGGGCGGAGCTCATCGAACACTAGACCCTCGTAGTAATGAAAAAACTGCACATTTAAATCGAAAGATGAGTAAAATAGCAATTTGGTTTTTCCGTCAACCCAACTAAATAATTACAATAGGACGAGCGGGTTAGGGGGGTTCCTCGGTGTCGATGGAACCCTACATAGCAAGTATCATCGGTGCGAGATACATGTGGCGCTCGGCGTTGAACACTAGATCCACATCCCATAAGTGACGTCGGGGATCGGCGTCCCGCGCGCAACAATAGTTCTAGGGGCCGATGACGTTCGAACACCTTGGCGAATTTGTTTGGCAGCCTCTGCAATGAGGATTAAAGCGAAGTTTTGAAACATCAAACAACCAAACCGACTTGAGTCAGTTTGGGTGTTTCAAGTTTAAACACTTGGCTTTTAATCATCATCGCAGAGGCTGCAAGACAAATTCGTAAAGGTGTTCGACCGCCATCGACCCCTAGAACTGTTGCTGCGGGACGCCGGATGCCGGCGTCACTTGTGGGACGTGGATGTAGTGTTCGACACCGACGGCCACATGTATCTCGCACCGACAATACTTGCTATTTAGGGTTCCATCGACATCGAGGAACCCCCTAACCCGCTCATGCCCGGGTTTTCATCTTCTACTTCTACTTCCTTTTTTCATCATCATCGTCTTCTACTACTAGTTATTGTTCTTTTTTTACCTTCTTCTTCCTCTTCTTCTTTTACTTCTTTTTTTCATCTTTCTTGTTTATTCTTAAAAAATAGAAGAAAAAAAACTAAACTAAACTACAAACTAAATGTAACCTAAAATAAACTAAATTAACCTAAACTAAACAAACATAAACTAAATCTAAAAAATTGAAGAAAAAACTCACCACGAGGAGGGGCGGGGCGACCGGCGACGGGGTGGCGCAGGGCGGCGGCAGCTCAGGCACGGGGGTGGGGCGGGGCGGCGGCGGCTCGGGCACAGGGGCAGCGCGGGGCGGCCGACGACGGGGGTGGCGCAGGGCTGCCAGCGAGGGGGGCGTGGGGCGGAGGCGGCTCGGGACGGTGGCGGGGCGGGGTGGCTGCCAACGGGGCTGGCACAGGGCTGCCGGGCGGGGCGGCCGACGACGGGGTTGGCACGGGGCGGCGGCGGCTCAGGCACGGGGACGGGGCGGTCGGCGACGGGGGTGGCACGGGGCGGCGGCGGCTCGAGCACGGTGGCGGGGCGGCCGGCGATGGGGGTGGCGCGGGGAGGCGGCAGCGCGGGTAAGGGGCGGCGGTGGCTCAGGCAGGGGAGAGAGAGCGGACACAGAGAGGGTGCGGCGCGCGCTGGCATCTTTTTAGTTAGGTCACAGCTCTTTGCCGCCTGCTAGCACACGTCAAAGAGCCTAGCTAATGGACGTTAGGTTGGCCACTTTATTTCTCGCCCGCTCACAAACTGAAAAGAAGTTTTGCCGTCTGCTAGCGGACGCCAAAGAAAGTGGTCGTTAGCTGGTTCTTGCTAGGGGGGTTCCCTCCCTCTTTGTCGTCCGCTAGCTGACGGCAAAGAGCTGGCTGACAGCAAACACGATCTTTGTCGTGAGCTCTTTCTTTGTCGTCAGCTTTCCGTTAGCCGATGGCAAAGACCTTCTTTGCTATCAGCTAGCTGACGGCAACGATCCTAATTCCAGTAGTGATACTATGAGTTTTTCTTGGAGCGTATTGTTTGATATGAGTCTTTTCTTGTTTTGCTTCGTATTTCAAGTCATTAATCCTTGCCGGACACACCTATTTGAGAGAGCCAAAATTATGCCATGACTTGTTAGAATTGCTCTCTATGCTGCACTTAAATCTTTCTGAGCTAAGGAATTTCACTAGTACTTCACTTATATCATTTTTAGCATAGTGTGCTTTTTTATTTTTGAAGAAATTCTCTCATGCTTCACTTAGATTTGTTTGAGAGTTAGTAAATTTTTAATAAATTCTCTCTTGCTTCACTTCAATTATTTTGAGAGAAAGAAATATGATCCTCATGATCTTCACTTATATTTGTTTGAACTTGTTAAAAGCAACATATGAAACTAGTCCCAAACTGATAGATATCCAAGGAGGATATAATAAAAAAAACTTTCATGAAGATCATTGGACAAAATAAACTTGATTCCTTGTAATAGTTTTGAGATATGATGATGTGATATGTGAGTCATGTTGATGAGTAATTATGCTTAGTAAGAATATTGGTGTTAAGGTTTTTGATTCCCTATGCAAGCACGAAAGTCAATAGTTATGCAATGAAATTACATACTACTTGTGGTGCATTATTCGGTGTTAATTATGCTTAATGCTCGCTTATGAGATTTTTCGTTTCTTGGTTGGTCGCTTCTCAATCTTTTGCTAGCCTTCATTTTGCACTAAGTATGATCACTACTTGTGCATCCAAAATCCTTCAAACCAGTTTTGCCACATGAGTCCACCATACCTACCTATATGCGGTATTCTTTTGCCATTCTAAGCAAATTTGTATGTGCCATCTCTAATTTTCAAAATAAATTTCTCTTTTATGTGTTCGTACCGCTCATGAAACGATAGGGGGTGGCTAATATATTTCCATGCTATATGTGTTATTGTCACGATGGGTGTTTATTCACTTGTCATTGCACGAGAGTACGACAAAGGTATTAGGGATGCTCAGTCCTGAAAACAAAAATAAATTTACTTTATGTTGTCAAATAATATATTCCTTGGAATGTGTTGGTATGGAAGGCACACGTGGATACGGCTAGCCATGGAAAGTGAAATTATGGTTGAAAAAGGAATAAACTTTATTTTCTATTTGGGAACCGCCTATGATATATCTATCATGGAAACTATTGGGAACTACTCGGTCGTTTTCGTTGACAGGAAAATCATGCCTCCCAAAATGTTTTTATCTCTATCTTTTTCACTTTGAGCTCTAGCACCTCTACAAATCCCTACTTCCCTCCGTGAAGGGCTTTTCTTTTACTTTATGCAATTTTTATTTTTATTTGAGTCTCCATCTTCTTTTATAAAGCACAAACTAAGGGGCACTATGATCGTACTTGAGCATTGGATGTAGCTAATATGCAAGTGTGTTTCATGAATGGATCAATGATTGAGCATAATGGGCTAGGGATAACTTGCTTTAGTGTTGATATTTTGAAAGACATGGGTGCTTGTTGATATGCTTGAGTATTTTAAGTCCTCATTTCAAAACTAGACTATTGCTTTGAATCATATAAAAGTACAAATGTCCATGCTACAAAGAAAAGAATATGTGATGAACATGTTAGGCAGCATTCCACATCAAAATTCTGTTTTTATCATTTACCTACTCGAGGACGAGCAGGAATTAAGATTGGGGATGCTGATACGTCTCCAACATATCTATAATTTTTGCCTATTCCATGTTGTTATATTATCATTCTTGGATGTCTTATAATCATTTTGTATCATTTTTTGGTACTAACCTATTGACATAGTGCCCAGTGCCAGTTGCTATTCTCTACATGTTTTTTACATCGCAGGAAATCAATACCAAACGGAGTCCAAACAAAGCGAAACTTTTTGTGGAATTTTTAGGGACCAGAAGACACCCAATGGGTCGGAGAAGCTCCTAGGGGGTGCCCTGAGGGGGCACAACTCACCAGGGCGTGCCTGGGCCCCTAGGCGCGCCCAGGTGGGTTGTGCCCACCTCGGTGGCCTCCCACACTGCCTCTTTGCTCTATAAATACCCCAATATTCCAGAAACCCTAGGGGAGTCGACGACAATCAATTCCATCCACCGCAAGTTCCTGAACCACCAGATCCAATCTAGACACCATCACGGAGGGTGTCGTCGACCTAACACGGCAGATGCCCTAGCGAAAGGGCTTAGGTGTGGAGCCATCACAACTAGGTTAGCTTAAAGGGGTTAATCGGGACAAAGGACACAGAGAATTTATACTGGTCAGGCCCGTCGCAACAAGGTAAAGGCTTACTCCAGTTTGGGGTTGTATTGCTTGGGGTTCGATTACCAGGGAGCGAATACGCTTGACCTAGTTGTTGGCTTGTTGTTTCTTGCGTTAACCCTCCTCCGGGTCACCCCTTTTTACATAGGTTATTGCCCGGCGGCTCCTAGAGGCCCGACCGGCTCATACACAACGTGTCCGGCTCGGTGACTAACTAATCTTGCCTTACAATACAAGTTACACATATGGCGGTTCATCCTGTTGGGCCTCAAGTCGCCTGTGGGTCTTAGGCCGCTAATAGGCTTGCTTCATGACCTGCCATCTTCCTCTTTATGTCGCCAGTGGTATGACCTGGCCCCTCTGAGGGAGTCCTGGATTAAGGGGTCCTCGGGCGTCCGGCCTGTGTGACATGGGCCGAACTATTAGGCCATGAAGATACAAGATAGAAGACTTCTTCCCGTGTTCGGTTGGGACTCTCCTTTGCGTGGAAGGCAAGCTAGGCGTCCGGATGTATTATTTCCTTTCTCTATAACCGACTTTGTATAACCCTAGGCCCCTCCGGTTTCTATATAAACCGGAGGGTTTTCGTCAGTAGGGACAATCACAATCATACAGGTTAGACCTCTAGGGTTTAGCTACAACGATCTCGTGGTAGATCAACTCTTGTAATCCCCATATTTATCAAGATCAATCAAGAAGGACATAGGGTATTACCTCCATCAAGAGGGCCCAAACCTGGGTAAAACATCGCGTCCCCTGTCTCCTGTTACCATCGAACTTAGACACATAGTTCGGGACCGCCTACCCGAGATCCACCGGTTTTGACACCGACATTGGTGCTTTCATTGAGAGTTCCAATGTGACGTTGAAGTTAGGGTTGATGGCTCGCCTTGTTATCAAAGACAATATCACCTCCGGAGGAGCTCTGGCCTCGGGCCAAACCCTCCGGCTGGGCGGCTTTACCATGACCGCCCGTTCGGCCGTTAAGTCGACGATGACTTCTCGGGTCATTGAAAATCACCTCCGTGTTGACTCAGAATACTCCAAATGGATGGATCCGGCGGAGTGGTGGTCTTTAAACGAACTCCTGGATCGGATCGCCACCATGGGGGTCACTACTGACTATGATAAGATTGGGCTTAAACCCGATTAGAGAGAAATCAAATCTCCGCCGATCACCCATCAGACAACGGTCGTAGAAGAGCAAAACAATAATTCTTCCCCTATGCTGAAGATGAACTATGTTTGGATTTCTGAGCTCGAAGAACCGGATACCTATCTGCAGAACGACACTCCAGGCCCTTCAAATCCAGGATCAGGCGTGGGGACCATAAAATCATTGGACATCCCAGAGCCCAAACTAATAAGCTCGAAAATATCTCAAACTCCGGACTCCAAATTGGGTCAGGGTTCGGATTTAAAGCCACCCACCCACCAGATGCAATATTCAACAAAAATTCTGGTCATCCAAATATATGCGACGTCACGTGCATACGACAGCAGTCTCAGGAAACAGTCCATCACTTTTGGGCCAGGTTCCTCCTTGTCAAGGACAAGATTAAAGATTGCCGCGATGAGGACGCGATTTCAATATTCTGCAATAATTGCACGGACGAAGGAATCCTCAATGGCATCAACTACCGTCACGTATTACATTTCACGGACTTGGCAACTATAGTACAGAAGTACTGCGCAATGGAAAGCGCCTGGAAAACTCAGACAGCTTGCTGGGAGCCACCGGTCTCCACCCAACCCCTCGGGCGAACAAAACGGATGCACCCTCGCGGGGCACCCGAACCCATAGTAAAGAAAACTGAACCCATTACGGGACGCGGAATCGTTCTGGAGGGATGGCTCGATAGGCCATGCAAAATACACACGACACCGGATACCGTTCCAACCCACAGCCTTAGAGCATGTTGGATACTCCAACAAGTGGCCAGGAGCCGCGAGGATATCCTCACCAAAAAGACCACGGAGCAACTCCCCCTGGAGTACGACGACCAAAGAGTATTGACAGTCTTCGAGACTTTCGCTTGAAACAATCGGCACAAGAGGGCACTCCGCAACCTTGCCGAAGTCTGCCAAGTCGCAACAATAAACCTCTGGAACGACACGGCCATAACTTTCAACGCTAGTGACGAACCCAAAATCTGGTCAGTCCGGGCACCAGCCGCCTTGGTCCTCAACCCAATTGTGGATGGCTTTTGGCTTACTAAAGTGCTCACTGGCGGCGGCAGCGGACTAAACCTCATCTACGAGGACACACTGAATAAAATGGAAATAGACAGGAGCCGCATCGAGCATAGTAATACGAGCTTCCGCGGGATCATTCCCAGCCGGGAGGCACAATGCACGGGAAAAATTACACTCGACGTGGTACTCGGCAGGCCGGAGAACTATTGGTCCAAAGAGATAACCTTCCAAGTGGCCCCTTTCAACATTGGATATCACGCCCTATTGGGGCGAGATGCATTCACCCGCTTTCAGGCTATACCTCATTACGGGTATATGAAGCTCAAGATACCCAGGCCCAACGGTGTTCTCACTCTCGCTAGTGATCCGGACATAGCCCTCTGTGTTGAAAACAAAACATCATCTCTGGCCCTCGAGGCACTGTCTGAAGCCCTCGCGGCCGAAGAGCTAACCGCACTACGCTCTATGGTGGATAGGGACGACATAATCCTTGATAAGCGTCCAAAGTCCACCTCCTTCAAACCAGCAGATGAAATAGTCAAATTTTAAGTCCACCCGACGGACCCCAAGAAGACAGCTTCCATCGGAGCACAGCTAGACCCAACGGTTGACGCCGCACTACGAACGTTCCTGCGCGAGAACTGGGACATATTCGCCTGGCACCCTTCTGATATGCAAGGAATCCCACGCAGGCTGGCCGAACACAGCCTCAATGTATTGAAGGGATATAAGCCGGTCAAGCAAACATTGCGGTGCTTTTCCAAACCTAAACGACAACCATGGGGGAGGAGCTAGCCAAGTTAACCGAGGCCGGATTCATTAGGGAAATAAAACACCCGGACTGGCAAGCAAACATGGTGATGGTGCCAAAGAAGGATAAATCCTGGCGCCTGTGCGTCCATTTCAAGGACCTCAATAAGGCTTGCCCTAAGGATCCCTTCCCCCTCCCCCGCATCGATCATATTATTGATGCAACTATAGGACAGGAATCACTGTGTTTCCTCGACGCATACGCCGGGTACCATCAAATTAAAATGAAGGAGTCCGGTCAAGCCGCAACGGCATTCATCACCCCATACGGGCCTTTCTGCTTCAACACTATGCCCTTTGGGCTTAAAAACGCCGGTGCCACCTACGAACACATGATTCGAACATGCCTGGAAAAACAAATCAGCAAGACGGTTGAAGCATATGTGGATGACGTCATCATCAAGACTAAGAACATTGAGTCATTAATAGACGACCTGCGTCTCACATTCGACAATCTCCGGACATATGACATCAAGCTCAATCCAAAAAAATGTGTTTTCGGCATTCCCGCTGGAAAACTGCTGGGCTTCATCGTTTCCAATAGAGGAATTGAGGCAAATCCAGCCAAAATCCGAGCTTTGTCACAATTGGCTACACCAATGGACCTTAAATAGGTCCAAAAACTAGCCGGATGCATGGCAGCTTTAAGCTGCTCTATCTCCAGACTAGGGGAAAAAGCATTGCCACTTTATCGCCTTCTCCGACGTACTGGCCACTTTGAGTGGATGGAAGCGACAACAGCCGGACTGGAGCAAATAAAGGCTCTCTTAGCGAGCAACCCAATCCTGGCCTCGCCAAACATCAGTGAACCAATGTTATTATACATCTCGGCAACACACCAGGTGGTGAGCGCAGTGCTCGTCGTTGAATGAGAGGAGGACGGACACAAGTTCCACTTCAGAAACCGGTATACTACGTATCCACTGTCCTCACACCATGCAAATCTCGGTACCCTCATTACCAAAAGATAGTGTACGCGGTCTTCATGGCATCCCGGAAGCTGCGACACTACTTTCAAGAGTGTTCGATCATGGTGACTTCCGAAGTACCACTCAATGATATAATAAATAACCGCGACGCTACGGGTCGGATTGCCAAGTGGGCTATTGAGCTCCTACCATTTGACATAACATACAAACCACCCGGGCCATTAAATCCCAAGTATTGGCTGACTTCGTTGCCTAAAGAGCATGGCATATATTCCAACTGGGTCATGTACTTCGATGGCTCTAAAATGCTGGCCGGTTTAGGAGCGGGCGTTGTTTTAATGTCCCCCACTTGAGACACAGTCCAGTACATACTCCAAATATTATACACAGACTCCAACAATGCAGCCGAATACGAGGCCTTATTGCACGGTCTTCAGATGGCTACCTCCATGGGCATACAACGCCTGGAGGTGTGCGGGGATTCAAATCTCGCAACATCCCAAATAAATGGAGACTTCGACGCCAAGGATCCAATGATGGCGGCCTATCATAACGCCATACTCAAAATGACAGCTCGGTTCGAGGGACTCGAGTTTCATCATGTGGCTCGAGAAAGAAATCAAGCGGCAGGTGTCCTTGCTCGCATGGGTGCCAAGCGCGACCCCGTCCCGCCTAACAACTTTTTGGAAAGGCTTTTCAAGCCATTCATGGTGTGGCAGGATGAGAGCGGCAACACTAGTCCGGATCCGACTATACCCCCAGATTCCGAACACAATACTGATATCATCGGGGGCTCAACCACCAAAATAACACCATCGTCCCATCTTATAATGGTAGTAATCGCCCAATGGACCGAACCGTTCTTGGCCTGCATTAATAGGTGAGAGCTCCTTGAGGACTAGAATGAGGCTCGTTGCATTGTTCGGCGCTCGAAAGCCTACAAGGTCCATAACGGAGAGCTCTACAAGAAAAGTGCTACCGGAGTCCTTCAAAGATGTATCTCCAAAGAAGACGGACAACAGCTCCTGGCTGAAATCCATGCTGGTCTCGGCGGTCACCACGCTGCAGCCCGGGCCCTTGTAAGTAAGGCCTTCCGTATAGTTTTCTTTTGGCCGATAGCCCGAGCAGATGGATAGGACCTGGTCCAATGTTGTGTCGGATGCCAGCTCTTCGCCAAGCAAAGCCATATGCCGCATACTACTTTACAAACAATCCCCATTACTTGTCATTTTGCGGTCTGGGGGCTTGATATGGTAGGACCCCTTAAAGGAGGAAGCCATAAGAAAAAATATCTGCTAGTCATGGTAGATAAATTCACCAAATGGATAGAGGTCAAACCAGTGAAAACGGCCGAAGTTGGACTGGTGACAGACTTTATATCTAGTGTTGTGCACCGTTATGGTGTCCCACACAACATCATCACCGATAATGGCTCCAATTTCACAACCGATGAAGTGGAATCCTGGTGTGCTAAATTGGACATTAAGCTCGACTACGCCTTGGTCTATCATCCACAAACAAACGGTCAAGTCGAACAAGCTAAAGGTCTTATTATGAGCGGCATTAAGCCTAGACTAATGCGGTCGTTGAAAGAATCAGACAGGCACTTGGTTGAGGAGCTCGACTTCGTACTCTAGGGGCTGCGGACCACGCCCAATCGCACTACCGAATACACACCATTCTTCATGGTGTACGGCGCAGAGGCCATTTGTCCTGCGACATCATTCATGACTCACCTCGAGTGTGCATGTACGAAGAGAGAGAGGCCGAGCTCGATCGACAGGACAGTCTAGATGCCCTGGAGGAGGAGCGTGACGTTGCAAAAGCCCGTTCTACATTCTATCAACAGCATGCTCGAAGATACCAAAGCAGAGAAGTGTGGGCCAAGACTTATAGTGTTCGTGAAGTCGTTCTGTGCTTGCCAGAAAAGAAAAAGGACAAACTCAAGCCCAAATGGGAGGGTCCCTATCGGTGTCAAAACTAGCGGATCTCGGGTAGGGGGTCCCGAACTGTGCGTCTAAGGCCGATGGTAACAGGAGAGAGGGGACACGAAGTTTTACCCAGGTTCGGGCCCTCTTGATGGAGTTAATACCCTACGTCCTGCTTGATTGATATTGATAAGCATGAGGATTACAAGAGTTGATCTACCACGAGATCGTAATGGCTAAAACCCTAGAAGCTTAGCATGTATGATTATGATTGCCTCTACGGACTAAACCCTCCGGTTTATATAGACACCGGAGGGGCCTGGGGTAGTACAAAGTCGGTTACATATAAAGGAAATAATACATGTGGATGCCTAGCTTGCCTTCCACGCCAAGGAGAGTCCCATCCGGACACGGGAGAGAGTCTTCTGTCTTGTATCTTCATAGCCCATTAGTCCAGCCCATGTCACACAGGCCAGACGCCCGAGGACCCCTTAATCCAGGACTCCCTCAGAAGCCCCTGAACTAGGCTTCAATGACGAAGTGTGCGGCGCGCAGATTTTCTTCGGCATTGCAAGGCGGGTTTCTCCACCGAATACTCCAAAGCACCCTTTGAACACAGAAAAGGTGTCCGGCTAAATAAATACCATACACAACCGCAGAGAGTATAATATTTTACAAGTCCAATCTGCTGACAATTTTTGTAGTGTGACAGCATGTCCCAGCCCAGTCATTATTTCGAACCGTTTTTTAGCCTCCCCCTCCACATTTTAAGATGCGGTTTTATTGGCACGTCTTGTCGAAGCAGAGGTCGTGTCCCCTTATTATGGTATGCTCATCAATACGGGCATGGATAACCCAACCGTTCTATTGGCATGATGTCACATCCCTAGTTCTGGTATGACCTAGGCTAGCCCTTCATGCTTGCATCATGTTTAAACTCCTTTTAAATTTGAAATGGGGATTTGTGAAACCCTCAGAATCATTTCTGAAAATAACCCAAATAAAAAGTGCTCCAAAAGGGTCCAAGAAAATGTTCATGTCTCTCTCTGAAAATATTGGTGAGAGGTAAAATTCAAACCAATATTTTTAGGAGCTCATAAATATTTATTTTGGCCATTTGGAATTAATGCATAATTATTTGTATTGGATTTATATTTGTTATATATTCAAATATACTCCAATAATTCTGATTTTTAATGTGGGGCTTTGGAATAATCCAATTAGTTCCTACAATAATTTTTAGGGCAATATAAAATGATTTGGTATTTTTATCAAATCAAAACAAATGTCAGAAAATAGAAAACAAAAACAAAATAGGGAAAAAAAAGAGCAGAGCTCACCTGGTCCACCTACCTGGTAGCCCAATAGGCCCAGTACTGTTGGAGGCCCAGCCCACCTGGCGACTTGCCAGTCGTCCTCAACCTCTGCCAGCAGGCAGAGGCGAAGGCGGGCACGGCGTGCGCTAAGGCCGCCACCTCCTCCCTGCCTGCCTCACGCCCCCGTGGCCTTCTCGCGAGGACCAGGAGACGTGGACGAAGCCCCGCACCTCCCTGCCTCTCCCTCTCTCTCTTGCACTCTCCCTCGCCTCATCCCCTCCTCTGTCTCTCTCTCACGCGCACGGCCGAACGCCACCATCGCCGCCGCTTGCAGTTGCCGCGGCCAGAGTGAGCCCAGAGCTCCACCACGACCTCTTATTCGTCCCCATCCAGCTACACATCGCCGGATGCCCCGTGACGCCGGCTTGGAGCTCATCTTCAACCCCCTGCACTGAGCGTCACCGTCATCGATTCGCCGACGTGAGTGCATCCCCGACCTTCCCCTCGCGCTCGTTAGCCTCGCTGTGAGCTCCGCCATCGTTTCCCCGTCTCCCTGTACTCTACCTCCCTCTCTAGCCGCTGTTCATAACGAGCC
The DNA here is from genome assembly GCA_034509565.1 of Triticum monococcum. Taxonomy (NCBI): domain Eukaryota; kingdom Viridiplantae; phylum Streptophyta; class Magnoliopsida; order Poales; family Poaceae; genus Triticum; species Triticum monococcum. The sequence continues at coordinate 504,897,357 of CM067846.1, forward strand.
CGAGAGCTCTTCGCCGCCGGCCATGTCGCCGCCATGGTTACGACTACTGGAGCTCGCACTCGAGCACACCACTGCGCTCAGTGCCTCCCCACGAGCCCGCAGCACGCCCCCAGCTCGCCTTCCCGTGCCCCCTAGCTCTCACTCGCATCTCGCTCGAACTCCGGCTCTCGCCCCGAGCTTCGCTTCGGCGAGCTCCGGCCGTCCCCGCTGCTGCCACATGCCGCCCTGGATGCGGGCGAGCCTCAGCTCCTCGCCCGTGGTCTCTGCCGCCCGAATGGTCGCCGGAGGGCGAATCCCGCGCCCTCCACCGTGTCTGCTGCCGCCGGCGGCTAAACGCCGGCGCGTTAGCCCCAGTTGACCAGGGGGTTTGACCTCCCCTGGCTCAATGACAGGTGGGGCCCGGCTCGGCTAATTTTTAGTTTAGGATTAGTTTAAATTAATTAACCTCTGTTAGTTAACCATGACACTGACGGGTGGACCCCGCGTGTCAGGTTTGACCTGGACAGCCGCGTTGACCCGCTGATGTAGTGATGACGTCAGGCTGACGCAATATATCCTTTTCTGGTATTAAAATAAATCAGGAAATTCGAGAATATATTCAAAACTTCAAAAATTCATAGAAATTCAACCGGGAATGAATTGGAGTGTTATGATACGTTCTGGTGCTAAGAGTTAAACGTGTGAACACGATTTGGTAAAGGTAGCGGTGAGAGGCCATGTAGGAGTACATGGTGGGTTGTCTCATTGGGACCATCCTTAAGAACTGAGTTCTGTGTAAGTTGTCCAATGACTAGCTACTACCACACATTGGGCTCCGGGCGCTCCAAGCTCTCTCGACTTATTAACCGCCTTGAGCTCTGTCCAGGAGTTGCAAATAGTTTCTGGTGTTTGTAGGTAGTGCTATTTTTCTACCGAGTGGCACCCGGCAGGGTGGACTTGGGACAGACTAGGCACACGTGGCCCGGTGTACTGAGTGGCACCCGGATGGTGGGCTCGGGAACCCTGTACACATCGTTTGGCGCCGTGAGCGAAACCTCGGCTGGATATCCTTGCGGATGGAACCCGAATAGGCGATAAACCTGGACTAGAGTCTTGCGTGGTTAGTCAGGTCGTGGCCGACACCCTCGCCAGGCTTCCGCTTGAAGGTTGCCGAGATACATGACGTGTACATGGCGGTAAGTGGCGAGAGCGTGTGTGATGAAGTACACCCCTGCAGGGTTATCATGATCTATTCGAATAGCCGTGTCCTCGGTTATGGACTTCTTGGATGCTTACGTGGTACATAGACAACTTAAAGTGGATACTCTAAAATGCTCAAGACAAGTGTGAGTGCTATGGATGGCCTTCTCGTAGGGAGATGAGGATGAATCCTTAGTGGTGTATTGATGTGGTGATTAGTGGACTCGCATGCGCTGCCTCATCTCAAAGAAGTTTCTCGTTGTCGTAGAACAGGATAGCCACTGAGTCAAAGCTGGCTTGCTGCAACTAAACCCCACATTACCTTCTTGATACTAATGCATATATGATAGGATCTGATGTAAGTCTTGCTGAGTACCTTTGTACTCACGTTTGCTTTATTTTATGTTTTGCAGACGAGACATCTGTCTTACTAGTAGTTTCGCTTGGACTTCGAGGGTAGCTTGTTACCTCAGCTACGATGTTGTACCCTTGGGAGGGTCTTGTAGATAGTCAGGCTTTCCAGCTCTTTTCTTTTGTAGTTGTCTGTACCCAGACATGTAATGCTTCCGTTGCTTGTATGCTCTGAATGATGGGTCATGTGACCCCTGTTTGTATTTATGCTATGTGGCTCTGTTGAGCCTTTATACATATATGAGTTTGCATTTTGTTGTGATGCCATGTTGTACAACACATACCTGCATGTTATGCGTATGTGTGACGTGTATTGTTATGTGTGGGATCCGACAATCTAGTTGTTTATCCTTGGCATTCTCTCTTATGGGGAAATGTAGTCTAGTGCTTCCTTGAGCCATAGTAGTCCGCTACAGCCCGGTTCACCGGAGTCCTGCTAGCCTAGCACTACTGCTTAGGACACTTGACTGGCCGGCATGTGTTTCACTTTGTTCCTATGTCTGTCCCTTCGGGGAAATGTCACGCGGTGACGACCGGAGTCCTGCCTAGCCTGCTACAGCCCGGGTTCCCCGGAGTCCTGTTAGCCCGGTGCTACAGCCCGGATTCACACGCTACTGACCGACACGCTCGATGTGAATCATGTATGCCTGTTCCCATAGGTTAGGGCCGCTTTGGGTTCACGACTAGCCATGTCGGCCCGGGTTCTCCGTCATATGGATGCTAGCGACACAATCATATACGCGAGCCAAAAGACGCAAATGGTCCCGGGCCATGGTAAGGCGACACCCGTGGGGATACCGTGCGTGAGGCCGCAAAGTGATATGAGGTGTTACATGCTAGATTGGTGTGACTTAGAATCGGGGTCCCGACAGCCTTGGTATCAGAGCCTGACTACCTGTAGGATTTCCAAGCCAACCTGGTCGAAGTTGTGTCTAGAAATTCTTTAGTTTTGTAAGGGAATTGATTGTGGAAGGGAACGTAAGGCTCTTTTTACTCCTTATACCTCATGCCTTTTGATCTGAGTCATCCTATCTTTCCTACGGGGTTAAGGAACTAGGCTTCCTCTTCTGTCTATCAGGATTACGTGTTACTACTCCGTAGTCTCTTAAGATTGGTTGATCAGAGTCATATCCCAGTTCGAGTACCTCTGGTGTAGCCTGTTTAGTAATATCTCAGAACCTTGAGTAATGATGTTGAGCATGGTGCTACCCCATCTTTTGCGGAATGTCTCATTTTGAGCAGTTTGCTGCCGTTATGCTGCCGGATTTGTCCTAGGAGTTCAAGAGATAGTATTTTTCTCGTACTATAATCTACATCCTTATGGTGATGCTGAATCCATCCTTGTTTCCTTGGTTGGCTCTTTAGGATGTTGCCGGTTAACCGAAGTTCTGTTGTTCATATCCGGAACCACGGAGATGGTAGGGATGAGGATCCTCCTGACCAGTCTTCATTGGCAGAGTTCATGTTAGAGATGGAGAAGAACAAGCGAGAGTCTAACCGCTTGCTAGCACGTATTGAGGAGAACACCTCCTGCCAGCACAAAGAGTTTGTGTCCATCCATGACTTCATCAGTCTGAAACCACCCACCTTCCATCATTCCATTGAACCACTCGATGCAGATGACTGGCTCCATAGTATCACACACAAGATGCATTCTGCGAATGTAGCTGAAAGTGACAAGGTCACCTATGCTGCTTATCACCTGGAAGGTCCTGCTAGTAATTGGTGGCAGAACTATGAGGCTATGCTTCCAGCTGGCCAGATAATCACCTGGAGAGATTTCACTGAGGCTTTCCGCGAGCATCACATTCCTCAGGCTCTTGTTGATCGCAAGAGAGAAGAGTTTTGTAGTTTCACCCAGAGTAAGATGGCTGTTGATGCCTACAGTAGAGAATTTGAGAACCTCGCCCGCTATGCTACAGAAGAAGTGTCCACAGACACCAAGAAGCAAGCTAGGTTCCGGAAGGGTCTCAACCCCAAGTTGCGTCGTGATCTCCACCTGCACCATTGCAATACATTCCAGGCTCTTGTGAACAAGGCCATTAATGCGGAGACAACTCAGCTCACTTACGAGGAGTCTCATAAGCACACCCGTGATTTGGTTTCTTCCTCCGGCTCTACCTTGCAGAAGCGCCGGTTTTGGGTTCCGAACTCCGCTCTTCCACCCGGTTACTCACCGAGGCCCTCTTATGTGGCACCTCACCCAGTTCAGTTACATGCTCCACCCAGGCCTATTGGTAGACCGCTTGTCAAGGCGGGCCCACGTCCTACTTAAGGGACTTGCTTCACATGCGGAGAACCAGGACACTATGCACGTGACTGCTCTCAAACCAGTTATGCCCCACCCCAGCCTGAGAAGTCTGTTGGCCGTGATAAGCCATCGCACAAGATGGTTAGTGTCAAGTCAGCTCCCACTGAACGTGGATGTGTGCATCACGTCTAAGCTAAAGACACTCATGATGATCCGGATGTCGTTCTTGGTACCCTCCTTGTCAATTGCCATCCAGCTTTGGTTTTGTTCGATACTGGAGCATCTCACTCCTTCATCTCTGAAGGCTATGCTCGTTTGCATGACATGTCATTTTGTGATATGCCAACTCCACTTGAAATCCAAACTCCAGGGTCTAGATGGCAAACTACCAGAATAAGCCATGGTAATGAAATCCTTGTTGACAGACTTGTATTCCTTGCATCACTTATAGCCCTCAGGTCTACAGATATTAACATCATCTTGGGTATGGACTGGATGAAAGCTCATCATGCCAAGATTGATTGTTACACAAGGTCTGTTCAGCTTACACACCCATCTGGCAAGATAGTCACCGTCTCCACTAGAGTTGCAAAGCGTCAACTCTATTCTCTTAATGCCAACCCTCTTCCAGACCTTGAAGATATCCCGGTAGTCCGTGACTTTCCGGATGTCTTTCCAGAGGAACTGCCAGGTATTCCACCTGACAGAGATGTAGAATTTGTCATAGATCTTATCCCAGGAACCGCTCCAATCTCTAGGAGACCTTACAAGATGGCACCCTTAGAACTAGCTGAGCTTAAGAAACAACTCGATGAATCCTTGCAAAAGGGTTTCATCCGTCCCAGTTCTTCTCCCTGGGCTTGCCCCGTTCTCTTCGTCAAGAAGAAGGATGGTACGGACCGGATGGTTGTAGATTATCGTCCCGTTAATTTGGTCACGATAAAGAACAAGTATCCGCTCCCCAGGATCAACGACCTGTACGATCAGCTTGCTGGATCCTCAGTCTTTTCCAAGATGGATTTGAGGTTAGGCTACCACCAAATCAAGATCAGAAATGGGGACATTCCTAAGACGGCTTTTGTCACTCGTTATGGTCAGTACGAGTACCCCGTCATGTCCTTTGGTCTAACCAATGCTCCAACTACTTTCTCTCGCTTGATGAACTCGATCTTCATGGAGTACCTAGACAAGTTTGTCGTGGTTTACGTCGATGATATCCTTATTTACTCGAAGAACGAGGAAGAGCATGCCGAACATCTTAGACTTGTGCTAGAAAAACTCAGAGAGCACCGCCTTTATGCCAAGTTCTCCAAGTGCGAATTTTGGTTGCCAGAAGTGACCTATCTCGGCCACGTAATCTCTGGTAAGGGCATTGCTGTCAATCCCGAAAGAGTTCAGGCCGTTCTTGATTGGACTCCACCTGAATCAGTTAAGCAAGTTAGGAGTTTCCTTGGTCTAGCCAGTTATTGTCGCCGCTTCGTTGAGAACTTCTCCAAAGTGGCCAAACCTCTCACGGAACTTCTCAAGAAAGATAAAAAGTTTGAGTGGTCCCCACAGTGTGAACACAGTTTTCAGGAACTGAAAAGACGTCTTACTTCTGCTCCCATACTTGTGCCACCGGACTTCACTAAAGACTTTGTTATCTACTGCGACGCCTCACGACAGGGACTAGGTTGCATTCTGATGCAAGATCGCCATGTGATTGCCTATGCATCTCGACAGTTGCATCCACATGAGGAGAATTATCCTACACATGATCTAGAGCTTGCAGCCGTAGTCTATGCACTTAAGACTTGGCGACATTACCTTCTTGGTAAACGTTGCGAGATTTACACCGATCACCAGAGTCTCAAGTATATCTTCACCCAACCAGATTTGAACCTTAGGCAAAGACGTTGGTTGGAGTTGATCTCAGATTACGACTTAGGGATTACCTACACCCCAGGCAAGGGGAATGTTATGGCCGATGCGCTAAGTCGTAAGTCCTATTGCAACAATCTCATGTTGCAGCAGGGCCAACCACTTCTCCATGAGGAATTATGCAAACTTAACCTCCACCTTGCTCCTCACGGATTCCTTTCTACCTTGGTGGTGAAACCTACTCTTGTGGAACATATCATCTCTGCTCAAAAGCAGGATACGGGAATTTCCCGGATCAAGAGAAACATTAACAAGGGAGTTGGTGGTAGTTTTTCTATAGATGGTCACGGTGTTGTTTTCTTTTAGAGTCGCTTGGTGGTTCCCAAGAATCAACATGTTCGACAATTAATCCTTAAGGAGGCGCATGAATCTCCTCTCACGATTCATCCCGGTAGTACTAAGATGTATCAGGACCTACGCCAGAGGTTCTGGTGGACTAGGATGAAGAGAGAAATTGCTCAGTTTATTGCTAACTGTGACGTTTGTCGTCGCGTTAAGGCAGAGCATCAAAGACCTGCTGGCACCCTTCAACCTTTAGCTATTCCTGAGTGGAAATGGGATAAAGTTGGCATGGACTTCATCACCGGCTTTCCCAGGACCAAGAAAGGGAATAACGCTATCTTCGTAGTCATTGATCGTCTTTCCAAAGTGGCTCACTTCCTACCTGTTCGAGAGAGTATCACTGCTAGTCAGCTCGCTGACTTATATATTTCTCGAATAGTGTCACTTCATGGTGTTCCACTAGAGATCAATTCAGACCGTGGTAGTCTCTTCACTTCTCATTTCTGGGAGAGTTTCCAAACTGCCATGGGCACCCATCTTTCTTTCAGTATCGCTTTCCACCCTCAATCAAGTGGTCAGGTGGAAAGGGTCAACCAGATTCTTGAAGACATGCTTAGAGCTTGTGTTATCTCATTCGGTATGGATTGGGAGAAGTGTCTTCCTTTTTCCGAGTTTGCTTATAACAATAGCTATCAATCCAGCCTCAAGAAAGCTCCTTTTGAGGTTCTGTATGGATGAAGATGTCGAACACCTTTGAACTGGTCAGAAACCGGTGAACGGAAATTCTTTGGACCGGATATGATCTAGGAGGCAGAAGAGCAAGTTCGCATCATTCATGAGAATTTGAAAACCGCCCAATCTCGTCAAAAGAGCCAGTATGACCATCGTCATAAGGAAGTGGCTTATGAAGTTGGCGATAAGGCTTATCTTCGGGTTACTCCTCTAAAGGGTACCCATCGATTCGGTATCAAGGGCAAGTTGGCTCCTCGTTACATTGGTCCCTTTCTCATTCTCGCTAAACGAGGAGAGGTTTCCTACCAGTTGGAACTACCACCACATCTTTCTCGAGTTCATGATGTCTTCCACGTCTCTCAACTCAGGCGTTGCTTCTCGGATCCCATCCGCGAAGTGGACCACGAAACGCTTGATCTCCAGGATAACCTCACCTATCGAGAGTACCCTGTATGCATCCTTGATCAAGCAAAGCGTGTCACCCGACGTCATAACATCAAGTTCCTCAAGGTTCAGTGGTCTCATCATTCTAAGAGAGAAGCCACTTGGGAGCATGAAGATCGTCTTCGACTTGAGTACCCCGCTTTCTTCCCGCCGACTCCTGAATCTCGGGACGAGATTCCTTCGAGTGGGGGCGAGTTGTCACATCCCTAGTTCTGGTATGACCTAGGCTAGCCCTTCATGCTTGCATCATGTTTAAACTCCTTTTAAATTTGAAATGGGGATTTGTGAAACCCTCAGAATCATTTCTGAAAATAACCCAAATAAAAAGTGCTCCAAAAGGGTCCAAGAAAATGTTCATGTCTCTCTCTGAAAATATTGGTGAGAGGTAAAATTCAAACCAATATTTTTAGGAGCTCATAAATATTTATTTTGGCCATTTGGAATTAATGCATAATTATTTGTATTGGATTTATATTTGTTATATATTCAAATATACTCCAATAATTCTGATTTTTAATGTGGGGCTTTGGAATAATCCAATTAGTTCCTACAATAATTTTCAGGGCAATATAAAATGATTTGGTATTTTTATCAAATCAAAACAAATGTCAGAAAATAGAAAACAAAAACAAAATAGAAAAAAAAAGAGCAGAGCTCACCTGGTCCACCTACCTGGTGGCCCAATAGGCCCAGTACTGTTGGAGGCCCAGCCCACCTGGCGACTTGCAAGTCGTCCTCAACCTCTGCCAGCAGGCAGAGGCGAAGGCAGGCACGGCGCGCGCTGAGGCCGCCACCTCCTCCCTGCCTGCCTCACGCCCCCATGGCCTTCTCGCGACGCCCAGGAGACGTGGACGAAGCCCCGCACCTCCCTGCCTCTCCCTCTCTCTCTCTCTCTCTCGCACTCTCCCTCGCCTCATCCCCTTCTCTGTCTCTCTCTCACGCGCACGGCCGAACGCTACCATCGCCGCCGCTTGCAGTTGCCGCGGCCAGAGCCACATCCTCGCCCTCCGCCTGAGCCCAGAGCTCCACCACAACCTCTTCTTCGTCCCCATCCAGCTACACATCGCCGGATGCCCAGTGACGCCGCCTTGGAGCTCATCTTCAACCCCCTGCACCGAGCGTTGCTGTCGTCGATTCGCCGACGTGAGTGCATCCCCGACCTTCCCCTCGCGCTTGTTAGCCTCGCTGTGAGCTCCGCCATCGTTTCCCCCTCTCCCTGTACTCTACCTCCCTCTCTAGCCGCCGTTCGTAACGAGCCCAAGAGCTCTTCGCCGCCGGCCATGTCGCCGCCATGGCTATGGCTACTGGAGCTCGCACTCGAGCACACCACTGCGCTCAGTGCCTCCCCACGAGCCCGCAGCACGCCCCAGCTCGGCTTCCCGTGCCCCCTAGCTCTCACTCGCATCTCGCCCGAACTCCGGCCGCCGCCCCGAGCTTCGCTCCGGCGAGCTCCGGCCGTCACCGCTGCTGCCACATGCCGCCCTTGATGTGGGCGAGCCTCAGCTCCTCGCCCGTGGTCTCCGCCGCCCGAATGGTCGCCGGAGGGCGAATCCCGCGCCCTCCGCCGCGTCTGCTGCCGTCGGCGGCTAAACGCCGGCAAGTTAGCCCCAGTTGACCAGGGGGTTTGACCTCCCCTGGCTCAATGACAGGTGGGGCCCGGCTCGACTAATTTTTAGTTTAGGATTAGATTAATTAATTAACCTCTGTTAGTTAACCATGACACTGACGGGTGGACCCCGCGTGTCAGGTTTGACCTGGACAGCCGCGTTGACCCGCTGATGTAGTGATGACGTCAGGCTGACGCAATATATCCTTTTCTGGTATTAAAATAAATCAGGAAATTCTAGAATATATTCAAAACTTCAAAAATTCATAGAAATTCAACCGTAACTCAGATTGATATAATTTATATATGAAAAATTATCAGAAAAATTCAATCTATCCATCTGTACCATTTTCATGCATGACAAACCAACCTATACATGCTGTGTATGTGAAAATACACTTATGGCATATTTAAGAGCTTATTTTGGAGTTACATTTGAATCTTTAGTTCAAATGGACTTTAACCAAATGAATGCTAGTTGCATTAGCTCCAATAACATCACATCTTCATGCCATGTTCATGCATCATAATGTTGCATATGCTTGTGTTTGATTGCCGACACCGTTCCTTCTCGATAGGTCCTGCTCCGGAGACCGTTCCAGAGTACCTGTCTGAGGAGCAGTGCCTTCCTTGTTGTTCTACCAGGCAAGCAACCCCCTTGTTCATTCCGATACAATCCCACTCTCTCGCCCCTGCTCTCACTTATTGCATTAGGACAACAACGATTCAACTGCTACTTTATGCTGCGGTAGTTGAACCCTTTCTCTGCATGACCTGTCATTGCCACAGTAAATAGTTAAAACCCACTAGCATGTGTAGGAATTGATTGAGCCATGTTGTGTTCCTACCATGCCATGCCTGCTATTGCTTAGAGTTGTGTCGGGTCTGATTCATCGGGAATGAATTGGAGTGTTATGATATGTTCTGGTGCTGAGAGTTAAACGTGTGAACACGATTTGGTAAAGGTAGCGGTGAGAGGCCATGTAGGAGTACATGGTGGGTTGTCTCATTGGGACCGTCCTTAAGAACTGAGTTCTGTGTAAGTTGTCCAATGACTAGAGACTACCACACATTGGGCTCCGGGTGCTCCAAGCTCTCTCGACTTATTAACCGCCTTGAGCTCTGTCCAGGAGTTGCAAATAGTTTCTGGTGTTTGTAGGTAGTGCTATTTTTCTACCGAGTGGCACCCGGCAGGGTGGACTTGGGACAGACTAGGCACACGTGGCCCGGTGTACCGAGTGGCACCCGGATGGTGGGCTCGGGAACCCTATACACATCGTGTGGGGCCGTGAGCGAAACCTCGGCCGGATCTCCTTGCGGATGGAACCCGAATAGGCGATAAACCTGGACTAGAGTCTTGTGTGGTTAGTAAGGTCGTGGCCGACACCCTCGCCAGGCTTCCGCTTGAAGGTTGCCGAGATACATGACATGTACATGGCGGTAAGTGGCGAGAGCGTGTGTGATGAAGTACACCCCTGCAGGGTTATCATGATCTATTCGAATAGCCGTGTCCTCGGTTATGGACTTCTTGGATGCTTACGTGGTACATAGACAACTTAAAGTGGATACTCTAAAATGCTCAAGACAAGTGTGAGTGCTATGGATGGCCTTCTCGTAGGGAGACGAGGATGAATCCTTATTGGTGTATTGATGTGGTGATTAGTGGACTCGCGTGCGCTGCCTCATCTCAAAGAAGTTTCTCGTTGTCGTAGAACAGGATAGCCACTGAGTCAAAGCTGGCTTGCTGCAACTAAACCCCACATTACCTTCTTGATACTAATGCATATATGATAGGATCTGATGTAAGTCTTGCTGAGTACCTTTGTACTCACGTTTGCTTTATTTATGTTTTGCAGACGAGACATCTGTCTTACTAGTAGTTCCGCTTGGACTTCGACGGGTAGCTTGTTACCTCAGCTACGATCTTGTACCCTTGGGAGGGTCTTGTAGATAGTCAGGCTTTCCAACTCTTTTCTTTTGTAGTTGTCTGTACCCAGACATGTAATGCTTCCGTTGCTTGTATGCTCTGAATGATGGGTCATGTGACCCCTGTTTGTATTTATGCTATGTGGCTCTATTGAGTCTTTATATATATATGAGTTTGCGTTTTGTTGTGATGCCATGTTGTACAACACATACTTGCATGTTATGCGTACGTGTGAGGTGTATTGTTATGTGTGGGATCGGACAATCTAGTTGTTTATCCTTGGCAGTCTCTCTTATGGGGAAATGTAGTCTAGTGCTTCCTTGAGCCATAGTAGTCCGCTACAGCCCGGTTCACCGGAGTCCTGCTAGCCCAGCACTACTGCTTAGGACACTTGACTGGCCAGCATGTGTTTCACATCGTTCCTATGTCTGTCCCTTCGGGGAAATGTCACGCGGTGACGACCGGAGTCCTGCCTAGCCTGCTACAGCCCGGGTTCCCCGGAGTCCTGTTAGCCCGGTGCTACAGCCCGGATTCACACGCTGTTGACCGACACGCTCGATGTGAATCATGTATGCCTGTTCCCATAGGTTAGGGCCGCTTTGGGTTCACGACTAGCCATGTCGGCCCGAGTTCTCCGTCATATGGATGCTAGCGACACAATCATATACGCGAGCCAAAAGACGCAAACGGTCCCGGGCCATGGTAAGGCGACACCCGTGGGGATACCGTGCGTGAGGCCGCAAAGTGATATGAGGTGTTACATGCTAGATTGGTGTGACTTAGAATCGGGGTCCCAACACATGATCCCTTGGGAATAGGCAGGCTTTAAGGCCTATGAGGAGGCATTTGATATTCATCGCCTTTATAAAGGGGCACAGACCCATCTTTCTCCTCCGCGCCTACCTCTTCCCCATCCTTTCCAACCTCGAGTTCCAGCACCCAGGTTTCAACTTAATTGCTCCAAGCCTCCCAGTCATGTCCGGACCCAGCCCTCAAGGCCGGTGGGTGGCCTCCTCTGTCACAGAGGAGGATATCGCGAAGCTCCGGGCGGCAAGATACTTGACCGCGGAAATCCCCCATAGGCTCCCAGCTAAAGGACAAGTTATTCCTACTCCCAGATCTGGCGAGAGGGTCGTATTCATCTCCCACTTCCTCCGGGGGCTAGGGTTCGCTCTCCAACCCTTCATTCATGGACTCATGTTCTATTATGGGCTAGATTTTCACAACCTAGCTCTGGACTCCTTTCTTCACATCTCGGCGTTTATTGTCATGTGCGTGGCTTTCCTCCGCATATTCCCCCACAATTCGGTTTATGTCTCAAGACCTTTAATGTGAAGCCGAAGGTAATCGAGGGGAAGCAAATAGAGTGTGGTGGTGCTACAGTGAACAAGCTCACCAATGCTTTTTGGCCCAAAGGCTCTTTCACGGAAGCTTCCAATCTGTGGCAGCGGGAGTGGTTTTACATCACCGAACCCCGTGGTACCAAGTGGGTAGCTACACCTGCGTTCCGATCTAGCCCTCCATTACAGCTCGCATCGTGGATTAATAAGGGGCTGGAATGGGGATCAATTGATGAAGTACAGACGCTACAAAGCCGCATCCGGAGCCTCCTCGAGAAGGACATCAGCCTCATCAATGTAATCCAGGTAATGCTAGTCCGTCGGGTCCTGTCGTGCCAGTGACGGCCCCTCCGCATGTGGGAGTTCAATCCGGAAGGACCACGGACCCTTCAACACTTCTTCGACACGACTGACAGAGGAATGTGGAAGTTATTCTTCGGGACACGAAAGCAGTGGCCGGATACCACCGAAGACATCAGCCTCGACTGCAACCATCCGGATACATCGGTAAGCACTCCACTCCCGAATAGATCTTAGTTAAATATCCCGTACTACTGAGAAAACCATCTTCAAACAAGGTTGAGTAAAGAAGGCTGAACAAATTGGGTGTTCGCCCCCTCTTCCTGAAGACTCAGCCGATCCTGTGTTAACAGGGATGATGGCTCCAGCGCCATATCAAGTGCCGGCAAAGGAGGACCTGGAGGAGAGTAAGAAGGCCAAAGGTGGCCTCCATTCTAAAGGTACACCAGACACCATGTCCGGGGAGATTGGAACTCCCTCTTCGGAAGACAAAAGAGAAGGAGAGGCTGACAACCCTTTCCCCGATGGGAGGAAAAGGACTGCCTCCGAAGATTTGGAGGTAAAGGCTTCCAAGTGAGGGAAGATGTCCCTGTCAGGTGGTTCGGGTTTGGAAGATGACGTTGTCGCGCAGTTCCTCCATAAGGACAAGCCCTTAGCCGAATCGTAAGTGAACAAGGGTGTCCTAAACATATCCCGTTCCTTTTTGGTTACAAGGGTAACATTTTAAAATACATGTTTGCAGTCCGGCACGCAGTCTTCCTCAACAGTCCTCCTCCTCGGGGGATCTTCTTTCGGAGATGATGGAAAGTGAGACGCCTCCATAGACCTTTTCACCCAATAGGGCGGATGACTTCGAGGTGTCGTCCCGGAGGATCTCTCCTGGTCAATGATAACCCACAAGTATAGGGGATCGCAACAGTTTTCGAGGGTAGAGTATTCAACCCAAATTTATTGATTCGACACAAGGGGATCCAAAAATATTCTCAAGTATTAGCAACTGAGTTGTCTGTCAATTCAACCACACCTGGAAACTTAATATCTGCAGCAAAGTGTTTAGTAGCAAAGTAATATGATAGTAGTGGTAACGGTAGCAAAAGGTAATGATAACAAAAGTAATGTTTCAGGTATTTTGTAGTGATTGTAACAATAGCAACGGAAAAGTAAATGAGTGAAGAACAATATATGGAAAACTCGTAGGCAATGGATCGGTGATAGAGAATTATGCCGGATGTGGTTCATCATGTAACAATCATAACCTAGGGTGACACAGGACTAGCTCCAATTCATCAATGTAATGTAAGCATGTATTCCGAATATAGTCATACGTGCTTATGGAAAAGAACTTGCATGACATCTTTTGTCCTACCCTCCCGTGGCAACGGGGTCCTAGCAGAAAATAAGGGATATTAAGGCCTCCTTTTAATAAAGTACCGGACGAAAGCATTAACACATACTGAATACATGAACTCCTCAAACTACGGTCATCACCGGGAGTGGTCCCGATTATTGTCACTTCGGGGTTGCCGGGTCATAACACCTAGTAGGTGACTATAGACTTGCAAGATAGGATCATGAACTCTCATATATTGATGAAAACATAATAGGTTCAGATCTGAAATCATGGCACTCGGGCCTTAGTGACAAGCATTAAGCATAGCAAAGTCATAGCAATATCAATCTCAGAACATAGTGGATACTAGGGACCAAACCCTAACAAAACTAACTCATCAAACCCTAACAAAACTAACTCGATTACATGATAAATCTCATCCAACCCATCACCGTCCAGCAAGCCTACGATGGAATTACTCATGCACGGTGGTGAGCATCATGAAATTGGTGATGGAGGAAGGTTGATGATGACGATGGCGACAGATTCCCCTCTCCGGAGCACCGAACGGACTCCAGATCAGCCCTCCCGAGAGGTTTTAGGGCTTGGCGGCGGCTCTGTATCGTAAAACGCGATGAATCCTTCTCTCGGATTTTTTTCTCCCCGAAAGCAAATATATTGAGTTGGAGTTGAGGTCGGAGGAGCTCCAGGGGGCCCATGAGGTAGGGGGGCGCGCCCAGGGGGGCAGGCGCACCCCCACCCTCGTGGCTAGGGTGTGGGCCCCTGGTCTTCATCTTTTGCAAGGATTTTTTATTATTTCCAAAAAGATGTTCCGTGAAGTTTCAGGTCATTCCGAGAACTTTTGTTTCTGCACATAAATAACACCATGGCAATAATACTGAAACAACGTTAGTCCGGGTTAGTTCCATTCAAATCATGCAAGTTAGAGTCCGAAACAAGGGCAAAAGTGTTTGGAAAAGTAGATACGACAGAGACGTATCAACTCGCCCAAGCTTAAACCCTTGCTTGTCCTCAAGGAATTCAGTTGATAAACTAAAAGTGATAAAGAAAAACTTTTATAAACTCTGTTTGCCCTTGTTGTTGTAAATATGTAAAGCCAGCATTCAAGTTTTTAGCAAAGATTATAAACTAACCATATTCACAATAATGCTTTGGTCTCACGTTTACTCATATCAATGGCATAATCAACTAGCGAGCAATAATAATAAATCTCAGATGACAACACTTTCTCAAAACAATCATAATATGATATAACAAGATGGTATCTCGCTAGCCCTTTTTGAGACCGCAAAACATAAATGCAGAGCACCTTTAAAGATCAAGGACTGACTAGACATTGTAATTCATGGTAAAAGAGATCCAGTCAAGTCATACTCAATGTAAACTAACAGTAATGAATGCAAATGACAGCGGTGCTCTCCAACTGGTGCTTTTTAATAAGAGGATGATGACTCAACATAAAAGTAAATAGATAGGCCCTTCGCAGAGGCAAGCGGGGATTTGTAGAGGCGCCAGATCTCGGTTTTGAAATAGAGGCGAATAATATTTTGAGCGGTATACTTTCATTGTCAACATGACAACCAAGAGATGGCGATATCTTCCATGCTACACACATTATAGGCGGTTCCCAAATAGAATGGTAAAGTTTATACTCCCCCTCCACCAACAAGCATCAATCCATGGCTTGCTTGAAACAACGAGTGCCTCCAACTAACAAGAGTCGCAGGGGGAGTTTTGTTTGCAATTATTTTGATTTAGTTTGCATAAAGCATGGGACTAGGCATCCCGGTGACCAGCCATTTTCTCGTGAGTGAGGAGCGGAGTCCACACCACTTGAGAATAACCCGCCTAACATGGAAGATATGGATAGCCCTAGTTGATACATGAGCTATTCGAGCATACAAAACAGGATATTTATTTGAAGGTTTAGAGTTTGGCACATGCAAATTTACTTGGAACGGCAGGTAGATACAGTATATAGGTAGGTATAGTGGACTCATGTGGAATAACTTTGGGCTTTTGTCCTAAATTGGTTTATGGCCACAGCTGGCCTGGCGGATATCCATAGTAATAGTTGGGGTCGTACTGCAATGCAGTGGCTATTGCCTCCTAAGCTGCAGCGTGGCGGCGAGCTGCCTCCGCCCTCCTTTCGTATTCATCTGCCTCCTCTCTGGTAATAAAATGTCTTCCTTTCGCCTGATAATCAATGAAGGCAGGAGCAGGGAGAGTAATACGGACAGCACGACGTCTGTCAAAGGTTAAGCGATACTAGAGAGGTGATTCATTCCTCTCGACAAACTGGTGGTGAACGATAGCATTAAAGTCTAGGTAAGCAGGAGGCAATTCAATATCATCATTACGTATGGTTACACCAAGAAAATCAGCTAAGCGGGTTGCATAAATTCCTCCAAAGAAATCTCCATTAAATCTATTATGATGCAACCTACATGCAACAATGGCTCCCAAATTATATGATTTGTCTCCTAACACAACACTCCTAAGAATACTGAGGTCAGAGACGCACATATGACATGCTTCATCTTTACCATGTATGCACCTGCCTATGAAGAGAGCAAAATAATGTATAGCAGGAAAATGAATGCTCCCTATGATAGCTTGTGCTATGTCTCTAGATTCCCCCACAGTTATACTAGCAAGAAAATTTCTAAATTCAGATTCGCGGGGTTCACTAGCACTACCCCATTGTGGGAGTTTGCAAGAAGTGGTAAAATCCTCTAAGTCCATAGTATAAGATTTTTCATAAAGATCAAACAGGACAGTTGGAGAATTACGTGAAAATGAAAATTCAAACCTCCTCACAAAGGAACTAGTGAGATAGTGGTACTGGCGGCACTTTTCTTCCTCGAAGCTCACAAGATCAGCGTTACGCAAATATGCGTTAAATTCTTCCTTAATTCCCTCTCAATCCATAAAGTTTTCCGAAGGCCATTCACATGGCCGCACCGGAGCGTCCCTTGGTGGCTCATCGTCAGCATCACGCATTGCAAGCCTGGGTCCTTGCTTCCTTGAAGAACCACCTTGGTACATTTTCCTAAGCATATTTCTCCCTCTGAAAAATTTCTGAAATTTTTAGTAACTTCAAAATAAAAGTGAACCAAAATCAATAATATTGATAGCAACTACTCCTACAAGTGCCTAGAGCCTATATCATGCATCAAAACTACTTGGAACCACATAAATGTGACATGCAAGCTCAAGAACAGGTCACCTAGGCAACATAAATTTGCAATGAATAAAGCACTAGAACAAAAACTAATTGGACTAATGTAGGAGTCACATACCAAGGAACAATCCCCCAAGCAGTTTTGTGAGAGGTGCTTTGAGCAAGGAGATAGAAAATGGTAGCAAAATGAGCTTGGACTCGGGTTTGAACTAGATAATCGTGTTTGTGGGAGGAAGAAGGAGTGTGTGGGTGCAGGAATAAGTGGAGGGGGCCACCATGGGCCCACGAGGCAGGGGGCGTGACCTCCACCCTCGTGGCCACGTGGATGCCCCCCGTGCTGTGTTCTCAGTGCCAAATATTCTCAAATATTCCAGAAAAAATCATATTTAAATTTCAGGGCATTTGGAGAAATTTTATTTTCGGGGTATTTTTATATTGCACGAATAATTGAGATAACAGACGGAAAATACTTATTTTTATTTTATTTAATATAAATAACATAAAGTAAAAGGAGGGTACAGAGAGTTGTGCTTTCTAACTTCATCCTTATCATGATCATCAAATGGAATCCACTAACAAGGTTGATCAAGTCTTGTTAACGAACTCATTCCGAATAACATGGAACCGGAGAAATTTCGAATAACACTATGTTACCTCAACGGGGATATGCACATCCCCAATAATAAGAATATCATCTTTCTTTTTGACAGTAGGTAGAGGAAATTCAAAACCTCCAATAATAATCGATGTAATTTTTCCAATAGAGTTGATACTATGAACTTGAGGTTGTTTCTTCGGAAAGTGTACCATATGCTCATTACCATTAACATGAAAAGTGACATTGCCTTTGGTGCAATCAATAACAGCCCCTGCAGTATTCAAAAAAGGTCTTCCAAGAATAATAGACATACTATCGTCCTCGGGAATATCAAAAATAACAAAGTCCGTTAAAATAGTAACGTTTGCAACCACAACCGGCACATCCTCACAAATACCGACAGGTATAGCAGTTGATTTATCAGCCATTCGCAAAGATATTTCAGTAGGTGTCAATTTATTCAAATCAAGTCTACGATATAAAGAGAGAGGCATAACACTAACACCGGCTCCAAGATCACATAAAGCAGTTTTAACATAGTTTCTTTTAATGGAGCATGGTATAGTGGGTACTCCTGGATCTCCAAGTTTCCTTGGTATTCCACCCTAAAAAGTATAGTTAGCAAGCATGGTGGAAATTTCAGCTTCCGATATCTTTCTTTTATTAGTGACAATTTCTTTCATGTACTTAGCATAAGGATTAATTTAAAGCATATCAGTTAATCACATACGCAAAAAGATAGGTCTAATCATTTCAGAAAAGTGCTCAAAATCCTCATCATCCTTTTTCTTGGATGGTTTGGGAGGAAAAGGCATGGGTTTCTGAACCCATGGTTCTCTTTCTTTACCATGTTTCCTAGCAACAAAGTCTTTCTTATCATAACGTTGATTCTTTGATTGTGGGTTATCAAGATCAACAGCAGGTTCAATTTCTATATCATTATCATTACTAGGTTGAGCATCATCATGAACATTATCATTAACATTATCACTAGTTTCAGTGTTCATTACAAGATTGTGTTTTAGCATCAGAAATAGAAATATCATTTGGATTCTCAGGTTGTAACGCCCATGATGCGGCTATATCTCCCACGTGTCGAAGCACGACTTAGAGGCATAACCGCATTGTAAGCAATGTCGCAAGTGGGGTAATCTTCACACAACCCATGTACTGAATAGAGGAAAGAGATACATAGTTGGCTTACACTCGCCACGTCACATAATACATAAATAACATTACATTCATCCAGATACAATCAAGGTCCGACTATGGAATCAAAATAAAGAACAACCCCAAAATGAAACAAAGTCCCCGATCGCCCCAACTGGGCACCACTACTGATCGTCTGGAAAGGAAACGTAGTATCATCCTGAGTCCTCATCGAACTCCCACTTGAGCTCAGTCGAATCTCCTGGAGCGGTATCATCGGTCCCTGTATCTGGTTTTGCAAGTAATCTGTGAGTCACGGGGACTCAGCAATCTCACACCCTCGCGATCAAGACTATTTAAGCTTATGGGTAGGGAAAAGGTATGAGGTGGAGCTGCAACAAGGACTAGCATATATGGTGGCTAATATACGCAAATGAGAGCGAGAAGAGAAGGCAAAGGCACGATCGATGAACTATGATCAAGAAGTGATCCTAGAATAACCTACGTTCAAGCATAACACGAGACCGTGTACTCTTCCCGGACTCCGCCGAAAAGAGACCATCACGGCCACACACTCTGTTGATTCATTTTAATTAAGTTAAGTTTTAGGTTATCTACAACCGGACATTAACAAATTCCCACCTGCCCATAACCGTGGGCACGGCTTTTGAAAGTTCAAAACCCTACAGGGGTGTCCCAACTTAGCCCATCACAAGCTCTCACGGCCAATGAAGGATATTCCTTCTCCCAAGACAATCCAATCAGACTCGGAATCCCGGTTACAAGACATCTCGACAATGGTAAAACTAAACCAGCAAAGCCACCCGAATGTGCCAACAAATCCCAATAGGAGCTGCACATATCTCATTCTCAGGGCACACTCAGATGAGACATCCTACGAGTAAAACCAACCCTCAAGTTGCCCCGAGGTGGCCCCGCAGTCTACTCGGTTTGGACCAACACTCAGAGGAGCACTGGCCTAGGGGGGTTTAAAATAAAGATGACCCTTGGGCTCCGGAAACCCAAGGGAAAAGAGGCTAGGTGGCAAATGGTAAAACCAATGTTGGGCGTTGCTGGAGGAGTTTTATTCAAGGCGAATTGTCAAGGGGTTCCCATTATAACACAACCGTGTAAGGAACACAAAATCAAGGAACATAACACCGGTATGACGGAAACTAGGGCGGCAAGAGTGGAACAAAACACCAGGCATAAGGCCGAGCCTTCCACCCTTTACCAAGTGTATAGATGCATTAAAATAGACAAGATATAATAATGATATCCCAACAATAAACATGTTCCAACAAGGAACAAACTCCAATCTTCACATGCAACTAGCAACGTTATAAGAGGGGCTGAGCAAAGGGGTAACATAGCCAAACAACGGTTTGCTAGGACAAGGAGGGTTAGAGGTTTGACATGGCAATATGGGAGGCATGATAATCAAGTGGTAGGTATCATAGCATAGGCATAGCAATAGAGCGAGCATCTAGCAAGCAAAGATAGAAGTGATTTCGAGGGTATGGTCATCTTGCCTGCAGAGTTCTTCGAGTTGACGTTAGCTTGATCCTTGTAAACGTACTCAACGGGTTCCTCGATCACGTACTCGTCTCCCGGCTCTACCCAAAGCAAGAACACAAGCAAAGGGAGACACAATCAACCACGTGCAATGCACAAGCAACATGATGCAAAACATGGCATGATATGCGGGATGCGATATGCATGTTTCGGAAAGGAAAGATTGAACCTGGCCTCAACTTATAAAACCAAGAGTGCCACTGGAAAGATGAGTTGATTTCGGTCGAAATCGATATAAAGATCACCGGAATCGGATGCACGGTTTGCAAATGGCAAGCAAAACAAATATGCACCAAACTGCGATTAACAACACGAAGCCATCTAAATGCATCATTAACAAGCTACTGCACTCTAACATAGCAACAAAACACATGGCAGGGATCCACTCAAGATTCTTGACAAAAGATGAACACTAAGCTACGGCTAATTCACTCAATAGCAGGTTCAAACAAGCATGGAAAAAGTGCAAAAGATATCAGGTTACAGACTTAGTGAAAATAACAACATGTCAGGAATTTAACATCAGGAAGCAATGTTTAGAGCAAGGTAACAACATGCTACAGGAACATATCATGGCAAAGCAAGGCATGGCATGAACCTACTCAAAGCATACAACAAAAGTCCCTTACTGACCATAAGCCAAAAGGGATCAGAAAATACAATGGCAACCATGTGAACATAGCAATTATCATTGACAAATTCAGACTTAGTAGAAAACTGAAACATGGCAAAACAGATATTAAGTAGGCATGTTTGCGAGCTCGATGCACTCACCACAAGGCATTGCATGACAAACTAAGGATACACCCAGCAAGTAGACATGGCATAGAAGCTAAACATGGCAAGAACAACATCATAGCATGCATGGATCAATTACAACAAGCTCGGCAAAAATGCTTAACACGTAAACATTCTGCCAGGAACATTTTATAGCAAAAGTAGAGCTCGATTGATTCAAGCTAGGGTGCTCCATAAATGCAAACAAAGACATGGATGGATAGAGCACAACAATATCTACAAAACATCCTTACTGATCATGCTCAAAAGAGGCATGGATCACTCTGTAGCAACAAGAATACATGGCATAAAAATATTAACAGGGCAAAGACTTAGAAGATTTCGAAGTCCCTAAAATCAGCAACATTACGAGGGTTACTTTGAATGCTTGTGCAGGTCACTACAAAGATCACAAAAATACATGGCATACACCCCTATAAAGATGGCATGGAATACTTCAAAACACATGTAGGGATCAAGTTCATATGAGGCACACAACAATCATGGAAAAAATGACAAATGTCCAATTACCGATAAGAATCTGAAAATAATATAAACTAGCACTCTTGCAACAGCATTTAGGGCATCAAGATGAGGTCAAATGAACATGGTGCAATGGAATGAAATGAAGTACTCGTCGAGACGAACAATTTGATATGCTACACGCCCAAAACGGAGCCGCGGGTGTAGAGTTATGGCATGATGAAAATATGCAAAAAATACTGAAACGGGGTAAATTAGGTCAAACGTTAGGGTTTCCAGATCTGGATCCGGATCGGGCGGCGCAGAAACCGAGGTCGCCGGAACAGTGCTCGCCGGAGACGTCAGCAGCGAGGAGAAGGCCGGCCGGAGCTGGGGAAGGGGGCCGGCGATGGAGGACGGCGAGGAGCGGCGCTCGCCGGCGTCGGGGAAGCGGCGGCGAGGCGCGGCGCGCGTGGAGGCGCCATGTGGCGGTCGGAGAATAGGACGCCGGGTGGCGGCCGGCGAGCTGGTGGCGTGCGTTGGCCGCAGCGGATCGGGGCGGCGCGGGTCGAGGAGTAAGGCGGCGAGGCGCGCGGGCGCGAGGGGCGGCGAGGAGATGGGCCGCGGGGGCTGGTTCCGGGCGCGAGGGGCGGCGAGGAGATGGGCCGCGGCGGCGGGTCGGCGGCGGGCGGTGATGTGTCGGGCGCCGATTGGTCGGTGGCGGCAGGGCGGATGTGTCCGGTGGCGCGAGGAGAGGAGTCTAGGGTTAGGGTAGAAATGACCCAAAATTTCAGGGAGGAGTGCCTTTTAATATGTAGGAGGAGCTAGGAGGCTTCAAATTGAGCACGGTTTTTGGCCACGCGATCGTGATCGAACGAACTAGATGATGGAGGGGGTTTAGGTGGGTTTGGGCCACTTTGGAGGGGTGTTGGGCTGCAACACACACGAGGCCTTCTCGGTTCCTCGGTTAACCGTTGGAGTATCAAACAAAGTCCAAATGGCATGAAACTTGACAGGCGGTCTACCTGTAGTAAACCAAGGCCACTTGGCAAGTCTCGGTCCAATCCGATAATGTTTAACACCCGCACATGAAAAGAGGTAAAAGGGGACACCAGAGGACATAGGAGCGCCGGAATGCAAAACGGACAACGGGGAAAATGCTCGGATGCATGAGACGAACACGTATGAAAATGCGATGCACATGATGACATGATATGAGATGCATGACAAAGATAAAAGCACACACAGACAAAAAACCGACAACGAGGAAATATCATAACTTAGTGCCAAAAATGGCAAGAGTTGGAATACAAATATGGCAGGTTACATACGGGGTGTTATATAGGTGTTTTAGTAATAGGTTCACTAGAAGCATGCAAAGTCCTATCATTTTTCTTTTTCTTCCTTTTAGAAGGACTAGGTGCATCTATATTATTTCTCTGAGAATCTTTCTCAATTCTCTTAGGGTGGCCTTCAGGATACAGAGGTTCCTGAGTCATTCTACCAGTTCTAGTAGCCCCTCTAACAACATAATCATTATTCTTACTATTCAATTCATTGAGCAAATCATTTTGAGCCTTAAGTACTTGTTCTACTTGAGTGGTAACCATAGAAGCATGTTTACTAATAAGTTTAAGTTCACCTTTGACATTAGCCATATAATCACCCAAGTGTTCAAGCATATCAGCACTGCGTTTTAATTCTCTACCAAAATAAGCATTGAAGTCTCCTTGCTTGACCATAAATTTATCAAACTCATGTAAGCATGGGCTAGAAAACTTAGTAAATGGGATTTCAGCTTTATCATATCTATAGAGAGAATTTACCTTTACTACCTGTGTCGGGTTATCAAGACCACGAGTTTCTTCAATAGGTGATGGATCAAGATCATATGTTTCTTCAACACGCGGTAAATTAAGACCATGTATTTCTTCAATAGGAGGTAAATTCTTAACATCTATAAGTCCATCTAGTGCCACCCCTAGTATGCTTTGGAGTATTGATGACAAACCTAGTTGAGGGACTAATGTGTTTGTGAGAATTGCAGGATAACACAGGTAGAAGTCCCTCATTGATTCGGTTTTCCTACCAGAGATGACCCCTAAAAATGTATGAAGACATTGATGTCAAAGGTGGTATGTGAAGATATTCACATTCAAGACTATGACAAGAGAAGACATCGCATGAAGCCTATGGAGCTCGAAGACTCAGATCTTTCGTAGTTCTTTTTCTTCTTTATTGAGTCATAGGAACAACTGTACTATTAAGTGGGGTCCAAGAGAACCAGTCAGAATGACTGAAGTGATGCTTAACCAAAACCTATGTCTTCGAGTGAAGACTATGAGAGCAAATCTTGTCCAGAGTCGGACAAGTCAGCTTTGCTTGTAGCCCAAGTAAAGTTGTCATGTGTGTTTGAAATCTGACCGTTGGAACACGTGTCAGTTCCTTAGTGACCCAGGGTCATTTCAGAAAAATCAGGTCGGGTTGCCTAGTGGCTATAAATAGCCCACCCCCTACAACCATAAACGGTTGGCTGCTCAGAGTTAGAGTACGGCTTTTGTCGCTTGAGAGCAACCCACCTCGATGCCTTTCAGAGAGAATTCCTTGCGAGGATAAAGCCCTAACCACCCAGAGCCAAAGAGTGTTAGGAATCACTTAAGTCTTCCTGTCTGTGTGATCTGAAGACTTATTACACTTGAGGACTGTGAATCCTCCAGCCGGTTAGGCGTCGCATTCTGAGCATCCAAGAGTCATTGTGGATCGCCGGTGAACGAACTCTGTGAATGTTTGGGAGTCTACCTTGAAGACATACCAGAGTGATTGGGCGAGGTCTGTGTGACCTTAGCTCAAGGGGAATACGATGAGGATTGGGTGTCCTGAGCTGCGTGTTCAGGACTGGGTGTCCGGGACTGTGTGTCCTCAGGTTTAAATACCTAGCCGCCCTAACCAGACGTACAGTTGTCACAACAACTGGAACTGGTCCAACAAATCATTGTCTTCAATGAGTCACTGGTTTCATCCTTCCCTTCCCTTTACTTACTGTTGGTCCTTGTGAAGTCATTTAATATCTTCCTACCTGATCCTTACTACCTAGCTGCTATTAGTCATTGTGCTTTCACTTCATTGAATACTTGACTATGGTTTGCCTAGTGTAGTCTACCTTCCGCTGCATGATAATAGGTTTATTTCTATCGTTTGTCTTCGAAACTTCCACGTTTTGAAGACTTTCATAAAAATCGCCTATTCACCCCCCTCTAGTCAATATAAAGCACTTTCAATTGGTATCAGGGCAAGGTACTCCCTTGTTCTGTGTGATTCGGTTTAACCACCTAGAGTTTTAGCTATGTCGACTGCAGGGATAATTAAAGTCTCCGTTGCGTGCCCCGTCTTCGATGGAACTGAATATCCCTACTGGAAGAATAAGATGTGCATGCATCTTGAAGCCATTGACGTCGACCTATGGTATGTCGTCAAGAACGGCGTTCCCAAGGCTGGAGAAGGTGTCACTGCTGCAGACGTCAAGAAGTTCGTTCAACTGGACTCTGCTGTCAAGAATATCATCTGTGGTCATCTGACCAAAGGACAGTATGGCCGCGTGAGTGCTTTGTAAACATCTAAGCTAGTCTGGGACAGGCTCTCCAAGGTCAATGAAGGCGTCTCAACCCAGAGATGTCAGAGAATCAGTGTCCTTCGCAACCTCTTCAACCGCTTCAAGAGAAATGACAATGAGAATGTCCAGCTCACGTTTGATCGACTCACTGACATCACAAATGAGCTTCAATCCCTAGGCACTACTGAGATCACCAAGCATGAAGTCGTCAAGACACTCCTTAGATCACTTGACAGTTTGTTTGACACCCTAGCCCTGATGATTCAAGAACGTCCTGATTTCAAGACACTCGATCCATCTGACATACTTGAGAGGCTCAACACACATGAGTTTCAGCTTTCTGAGAAAAGAGATATCTACGGTCCCATCTATGGGCGAACTCGTGCCTTGAAGGCAAAATCTGTCTCCTCATCTGAAGAAGAATCTGACAGCAGTTCTGATGATCCTGAAGACATTGGAAAGGAGCTTGCTATGCTTGTGAAGAAGTTCCAAAAATTCACCAAGAAGAAAGGCTTCAGAAAGTCTACACGATCAAGCTCAAGGAATGATGAAGCTTCTGCTCATGACTACAAGAAGAAAACATGTCACAAGTGCAAGAAACCTGGCCACTACATCTCTGAGTGTCCGCAGTGGGACATTGAGAACAAGAAGAAAAATAAGAGCAAGGAGTATGATTCTAATGACAAGAAGAAGAAGAAATACTAAAAGTCTTCTTCCAAGTCCTCCTCAAAGTCTTCATCACACAAGAAGAGCTCATATGGCAAGGCACGTGCGTTTGTTGGCAAGGAAATGGATTCAGAGGAGGAGTCCGCTTCTAAGGAGGCGGAGGTGGAGTCTGAGGAGGAGTCCGATTCTGGCGTTGCGAGTCTGGCTACATCATATGTTGCCAAGTCCATCTTCAACACTGAAGACAATGACTCCATCACCGACACCGATGCAAATGACAAGGACTACCCCGCTCCTACCTACTGCTCCATGGCACGCGGTGCCAAGGTAAACACACGCACTACTCACTATCAAACATCTAGTGACGATGACTCTAATTGTGGTTCCAAACCCAACTACAAAACACTCGCTAAAATTGCAACTGAACAACAGAAAACCATGGAACACATTCAAAAACTGTTAGACAAAAGCGATGATCTGTTAGACGCTGAAATGACTCGATCTTAGTCCTTAATTGAAGACATAAAAAATCTTCATGTTAAGTATGAGGAACTTGAAAGTCGTCATGAAACGCTCTCAACAGCTCATGAAAGGCTTTCCTATGATTATCTTCAAAGGAAGCAAGATCTTGAGAAATTGAGAGCGACTCATGAAGATCTTCAAAAAGAAAACGAGTCGCTTCGCGCCGAACAGATCAGTTCAGCTCAGGAAGGATTTGAACCACCATGTCTTAAATGCATTGAGCGTGATAATGCTACTTCTGTTGCTGAATGTTCTACTGCTGCTACTGTTGCGATATCTTCAACTGTTGATGTGGGAACTAACCCCTCTGCTGAGGATACCACTACTATTGCTGATGAGAATGCTAGGTTGAAGACATTTCTCGAAACAGGGATGTACAAAAGTCTCAAAGGGCATCAGACACTATGTGATGTCCTCAAAAGGCAGATCCTGAACCGAAACCCTAGGAAAGAGGGTGTTGGGTTCGTAAGGAAAATGAATGCTGATGGCTCTTACTGGAAACCTGAGCAGTACCCCAAAACCACATGGGTTGCTGTAAAGGAACCTTCAGCAGATCCATCCACTCTATCTGGCTTCACTTGTGCTAACCCCATTGTCATTGATGAATCCTTTGATGCAAACTATAAACTGTTTAAGAATCAGAATGGTGAAGTGTTTGCCAGGTATATTGGTACTAACTGCAGGAATGGACCGCCTATGAAGAATATCTGGGTGCCCAAAAGGTGTTTGGAGAATCTTCCTATGAATGTCATCATGACACCATAGGTGAAGAAGACAAACCACAGGCTTCATACGGTCCAAAGGCTTCATACAGACAGAGGACTCACCGGAGTCAAACTAACGCAAATGTTTTGCAGGGAAGCCATAATCAGGCCTATGAATATGAGCGCGGTTCATCAAACCGCCATGTTTATAAGACCAAGAACTATTCTGCTTATTCTTATGAATACTATTGTCCTCCTGCAAGACTTTTCGCTACGGCTGCAAAGCCAAAGTTCTCAGATGCTACACTTAGACTCATTGCTTCGAAGCCACCCTTGAAGATGTGGGTGGCTAAGAAAGCTTAACTCTCTTTTGCAGGGAAGGGTCTCCAGCAGAAAACCAAAATCATCTGACACTATTGCTGGGGACCTTAAACATCTTGTAGGGTGCAAGATCAAATGCCCAAATGGTCTTATTATGTACTTCGTTCCTGAATCGCTTGCTACTCGCCCTATCAGTCCAAATCTCGATCTAAGCTTTCATAACCCACTGGTTCGTCAAATGTTTTTGCTTCACAATTCTCTTCGTGAAGCCTATCCCCCTAACTGCACTATAGGGTACGACACCAGCAGCTTCAGAATGGATTATTGATAGTGGGTGTACCAATCACATGACTGGCAAGAGAAGCCTTCTTATGGGCTCAACCTTACGACCATCCGACAAGAGTCACATCACATTTGCTGACACTGGTAAAAGTAAGGTATTGGGTCTAGGTAGAGTTGCAATCTCAAAGGATCAACACATGGATAAAGTCATGCTTGTTGAATCCCTTGGTTTCAACTTAATGTCTGTCTCAATGCTTTGCGATTTAAACATGATCGTGATGTTTGGAAAATATCGTTGCCTTGTTCTAATGGAATCTGACAAGTCTCTAGTGTTTGAAGGGTATAGGAAAGATGATTTGTACGTGGTAGATTTCTCAGCAGGACCACAACTTGCCGTATGTCTTCTGGCAAAAGCTTCAGAATGCTGGCTCTGGCATCGGAGGCTAGGGCATGCTGGCATGAGGAACCTCCACACCCTTGCAAAGAATAAGCATGTCATAGGCATCGAGGGCATCAAGTTCAAGAAAGATCACTTATGCCATGCCTGTGAAGCAGGAAAGATGACGAGGGCAAAGCATCCCTCGAAGACAATCATGACAACAACTCGACCCTTCGAACTGCTCCACATGGATCTTTTCGGTCCCACTCATTACTCAACTCTTACTACTACTGCTTGTCTCTATGGCTTTGTCATTGTTGATGATTATTCTAGATATACTTGGGTGCACATAATCCTCTACAAGACTGAAGTGCAGGATGTCTTCAGACGCTTCGCCAATCGAGCAATGAACAACTATGGTGCCAAGATAAAGCACATCAGAAGTGACAATGGCACTGAATTCAAGAACACTGGCCTTGATACATATCTTGATACTTTGGGCATCACACATGAATTCTCAGCTCCGTACACGCCACAGCAGAATGGCGTCGTCGAACGCAAGAACACAACACTCATTGAGATGTCCCGAACGATGCTTGATGAATACAAGACTCCAAGAAAATTCTGGCCTGAAGCCATTGATACGGCATGCCATACAATCAATCGTGTTTATCTTCAGAAGCTCCTGAACAAGACATCTTATGAGCTCCTTACTGGCAAGAAGCCAAATGTCAGTTACTTCAGAGTATTTGGCGCCAGGTGCTGGATCAAGGATCCACATCACACTTCAAAATTTGCACCAAAAGCACATGAGGGTTTTATGCTTGGATATGGAAAGGATTCGCACTCCTACAGAGTCTTCAATCTCTTTCATTATAAAGTGGTTGAAACAGTGGATGTGCGGTTCGATGAGACTAACAGTTCACAAAGAGAGCACCTGCCAAATGTGCTAGATGAAGTTCCATCCAGTGAATCACTCAAACTTATGGGAACTGGAGAAATCATACCCTCTGAAGCTCAACCTGAAGAGGAACTTATCATCTCCACACCTGATCAACCTGAAGACAATGCTCAGCCTGAAGACAATCCCTCTAACAATGACAATGATCAGCAAGAACAAACTCTTCACCCTGTACATCCTTGTGTTGCAAATGAAGTGCAGATTGAGAGAATAATTGATAGCATCAATGCACCCGGTCCGCTCACTCGTTCAAGGGCAACACAGCTAGCAAATTTCTGTGGGCACTTCGCATTTGTCTCAATAACAGAACCCAAGAAAGTTGAAGAAGCCTTCATGGAACCTGAATGGATTCAAGCTATGCAAGAAGAGCTTCAACAGTTTGAGCTGAATAATGTATGGGAACTGGTTAAGCATCCTGATCCTCGGAAGCACAATATAATAGGAACCAAATGGATATACCGCAACAAGCAAGATGAGCATGGTCAAGTTGTCAGAAACAAAGCTCGTCTCATTGCTCAAGGATATACTCAAGTGGAAGGGATTGACTTCGATGAAACATTTGCTCCCGTGGCTCGACTTGAAGCCATACGCATACTGCTGGCCTATGCAAATCATCATAACACACTTCTATATCAAATGGATGTGAAGAGCGCATTTCTCAATGTCAAGATTGAAGAAGAAGTGTATGTTGCACAACCGCCTGGCTTTGAAGATCCAAAACATCCTGACATGGTATACAAGCTCAACAAGGCACTGTATGGCCTCAAACAAGCCCCTCGGGCTTGGTATGACACACTCAAACACTTCCTGAAGAGCAAAGGCTTCACACCTGGTTCCCTCGACCCCACTCTCTTCACGAAGACATATGATGGTGAACTGTTTGTCTGCCAAACATATGTGGATGACATTATCTTCGGCTGCACCAATCAGAAATACACTGAAGAATTTGGATATATGATGCAAGACCAATACCAGATGTCCATGATGGGAGAGCTGAAGTTCTTCCTTGGTCTTCAAATACGACAGCAACGCAACAACATCTTTATATCTCAAGAGAAGTATCTCAAAGATTGCCTGAAGAAGTTCGGTATGCAAGACTTCAAAGGCTTCACGACGCCAATGCCAACCAAACATCATCTGGGTCCCGACGACAATGCTAAAGAGTTCGATCAAAAGGTATACCGCTCCATGATTGGTTCTTTACTTTATCTATGTGTATCTAGGCCAGATATTATGCTTAGTGTTTGCATGTGTGCTCGATTCCAAGCGGCACCAAAGGAATCGCATCACTTAGCTGTGAAGCGAATTCTTCGATATTTGGCTTACACCCCAACTCTAGGATTATGGTATCCAAAGGGCTCAGAGTTTGATCTAGTTGGATTCTCAGATGCTGATTATGCTGGTGACAGGGTGGATCGCAAGTCTACATTAGGCACATGTCATTTTCTGGGACGATCACTTGTATGTTGGTCTGCAAAGAAGCAGAACTGTGTATCTCTCTCCACTACTGAATCTGAATACATTGCTGCTGGATCTTGCTGCGCTCAACTTCTGTGGATGAAGCAAACACTCAAAGACTATGGCATTCATCTGAAGCAAGTGTCACTCTACTGCGACAACGAAAGCGCCATCAAGATTGCCAACAACCCAGTTCAGCACTCGAAGACAAAGCACATTGATATTCGTCATCACTTTCTCAGAGATCATGTTGTGAAGGAAGATATTGATATCATACACGTCAACACTGAAGAGCAATTGGCAGATATCTTCACCAAGCCCTTGGATGAGAAGAGATTTTGCAAGTTACGGTGTGAGCTAAATATCTTGGAATCCTCAAATGTCCTGTGATCAGGCACACATCCTAACACTTATGCATATTGATGACTTAGATGTGCAACACACGAAGTAAAGTATATCTTCAATCAATGAAGACATGGATTCTAAGTCTTAATACATTAATGAGGAATTTGACTTCGGAGCGCCACGATAATTGTGCGCCGTGTCTGGGTCTAATACTTCCTATACGGTGGGTAACGCCACCACCAAATGTTCTGTTTGAAGTGTTTCACTCATGGCGTTACATTTGCTATGTCTTCACATTTGGTCTGGCTTGAATCTCAACATGTCTTCATGATTATCTTCACTATGTTGATTATATATATACTAGTATTCTATCCTCTACAGCATTCACTTATAGCTATGTCTTCTTGTTGAATCTTTTGAACTAAGTGAACATGATCGGACCCTAACCTCTCTATGCTTTCTATCTCAAACTCTATCTCTCCAAATCATATGCATTCTCTTGAAACTGTCAAATGTCTTCTCTGCGTCCTTGTCAGCAGAAGATACAGAGACAAACATTAAGTCTGCTTTCAATGCTATTCCTTCACCTGAAACCCGGAGAAGTGGGAACGACCACCCGACAATCCAGGCGTGCGTGGGACGTGGAACAACCTCTTAGAGCACTCTTGTAACCATGGTCATCATCATCAATATCAATGAAGCAGGATGTAGGCTTTTACCTCCACCCTGAGGGGCCGAACCTGGGTAAAACATCGCGTCTCTCGTCCCACTCAACCCCTCTCAAGCTACCACATAGATGCGTTGGCCTCGCGACTAAGTCCTGACACAAAGGACATCTGCCGTGACAATTCCACGACACTGGGCATATCTTTTTGATCCTCTGATCTCCTCCCTTTGGACGCCAACCAGAGTCTCAGGGGCTACTACTTATACACATGTGCATTTGGCACGTAGAAGTGCAATTGAAGATATTACATGGCATACCTCGAAGCCTCGTAGCAGGCTCATGAAGGCTTCATTCAATCTGCTTCTCGCAGACAGAATGCTCTCAACTACTATACCCATTAAGGTAGGATGTTCCTCTAAGATGGACGCATGTTGCAACATGGCCATCGATGTATCCGGCGCCTCCCGATTCCTGGAAGCGGCCGTGGGAGTACGGACTCCCTTCGAAGGGATATGTTTACTCGACCACAGAGTCGTCTCCGGCTATAAACTAGATAGTCTGGGGTATCACCTTCGGGCGTGGTCTTCATTGTCCCTCACACCACTTGTTGATTGATACGTCTCTGTCATATCTACTTTTCCAAACACTTTTGCCCTTGTTTGGACTCTAACTTGCATGATTTGAATGGAACTAACCCGGACTGACGCTGTTTTCAGCAGAATTGCCATGGTGTTATTTATGTGCAGAAACAAAAGTTCTCGGAATGACCTGAAACTTCATGGAACGTCTTTTTGGAAATAATAAAAAATCCTTGCAAAAGATGAAGACTAGTGGCCCACACCCTAGCCACGAGGGTGGGGGCGTGCCTGCCCCCTAGGCGCGCCCGCTACCTCGTGCCCCCCTGGAGCTCCTCCGACCTCAACTCCAACTCTATATATTTGCTTTCGGGGAGAAAAAAATCAGAGAGAAGGATTCATCGCGTTTTATGATACGGAGCCGCCGCCAAGCCCTAAAACCTCTCGGGAGGGCTGATCTGGAGTCCGTTCGGGGCTCCAGAGAGGGGAATCCGTCGCCATCGTCATCATCAACCTTCCTCCATCACCAATTTCATGATGCTCACCGCCGTGCGTGAGTAATTCCGTCGTAGGCTTGCTGGACGGTGATGGGTTGGATGAGATTTATCATGTAATCGAGTTAGTTTTGTTAGGGTTTGATCCCTAGTATCCACTATGTTCTGAGATTGATGTTGCTATGACTTTGCTATGCTTAATGCTTGTCACTAGGGCCCGAGTGCCAGGATTTCAGATCTGAACC
Organism: Triticum monococcum; assembly: GCA_034509565.1. Classification (NCBI taxonomy): domain Eukaryota; kingdom Viridiplantae; phylum Streptophyta; class Magnoliopsida; order Poales; family Poaceae; genus Triticum; species Triticum monococcum. The sequence continues at coordinate 504,930,074 of CM067846.1, forward strand.
TATTATGTTTTCATCAATATATGAGAGTTGTTGATCCTATCTTGCAAGTCTATAGTCACCTACTATGTGTTATGATCCGGCAACCCCGAAGTGACAATAATCGGGACCACTCCCGGTGATGACCGTAGTTTGAGGAGTTCATGTATTCACTATGTGTTAATGCTTTGGTCTGGTACTCTATTAAAAGCAGGCCTTAATATCCCTTAGTTTCCGCTAGGACCCCGCTGCCACGGGAGGGTAGGACAAAAGATGTCATGCAAGTCCTTTTCCATAAGCACGTATGACTATATTTAGAATACATGCCTACATTACATTGATGAATTGGAGCTAGTTCTGTGTCACCCTAGGTTATGACTGTTACATGATGAACCACAGCAGGCATAATTTTCTATCACTGATCCATTGCCTACGAGTTTTCCATATAATGTTCTTCGCTCATTTACTTTTCCATTGCTATTTTTACAATCACTACAAAATACCAAAAACATTACTTTTGTTATCATTACCTTTTGCTACCGTTACCCTACTATCATATTACTTTGCTACTAAACATTTTGTTGCAGATATTAAGTTTCCAGGTGTGGTTGACTTGACAACTCAGCTGCAAATACTTGAGAATATTCTTTGGCTCCCCTTGTGTCGAATCAATAAATTTGGGTTAAATAGTCTACCCTCGAAAACTGTTGCGATCCCCTATACTTGTGTGTTATCAAGACTATTTTCTGGCGCCGTTGCCGGGGAGCATAGCTCTATTCTTTGAGTCACTTGGGATTTATACCTACTTATCATTATGAAGAACTTGAGAGATCCAAAAACCAAGATTTATCCCTCAACTACGAGGGGAGGTAAGGAACTGTCATCTAGCTCTGCACTTGATTCACCTTCTGTTTTGAGTAAGCTTGCGACACCTAAAGCTGCTTCTGCTATTCATTCTGATATGTCGCATGTTATTGATGATGCCATTTCTGCTATGCATGATACTTATGATGAAACTACTTCTATGCTTGATACTACTGTGCCACTTGGTGAATTTCTTGATGAACAACTTGCTAGGGTTAGAGAGAATGAAATTATTGAAACTGATAACACTGATGAAGGTGATGATGAAGACTCTCCCCCTAATAAATATGAATCGCATGTTATTCCTGAGGGTTACGTTTTGGAAAAAGAAGCTGCTTTAGCTATTTTAGCTTGCAAAGATAGATACGAGCTCAAGAGGTTATTAGCTAAATGGAAGCAACAATCTCTTAATGCTAGAATGAAACCCGACCCTGCTTTTTCTACTTCACCTATCTGTGTTACTGATAAGGATTATGAATTCTTTGTTGATCCTGATATAATTACTTTGGTTGAATCTGATCCTTTTCATGGCTATGAATCTGAAACTGTTGTGGCACATCTTACTAAATTAAATGACATAGCCACCCTGTTCACCAATGATGAGAAATCTCGCTACCTTTATATCCTTAAAATATTTCCGTTCTCATTAAAGGGTGATGCTAAGATATGGTTTAATTCTCTTGATCCTGGTTGTGTGCGTAGTCCCTAGGATATGATTTATTACTTCTCTGCTAAATATTTCCCTGCTCATAAGAAACAAGTTGCTTTGAGGGATATATATAATTTTGTGCAAATTGAAGAAGAGAGTCTCCCACAAGCTTGGGGTAGGCTTCTCAAGTTACTTAATGCTTTGCCTGATCATCCTCTTAAGAAAAATGAAATACTTGATATCTTTTATAATGGACTAACCGATGCTTCCAGAGATTACCTGGATAGTTGTGCTGGTTCTGTTTTCAGGGAAAGAACACCGGATGAAGCTAAAATTCTCTTAAATAATATGTTGACTAATGAAAATAATTGGACACTTCTTGAGCCTATTCCTAAACCAACCTCGAAGAAGAGATGTGTTCTATTTCTCAGTCCTGAAGATATGTAAGAGGCAAAGAAATCCATGAAAGAAAAAGGTATTAAAGCTAAAGATGTTGAAAGTGCGTTATATCGACTAGAGGGGGGGGTGAATAGGCGATTTTTATGAAAGTCTTCAAAACGTGGAAGTTTCAAAGACAAACGATAGAAATAAACCTATTATCATGCAGCGGAAGGTAGACTACACTAGGCAAACCATAGTCAAGTATTCAATGAAGTGAAAGCACAATGACTAATAGCAGCTAGGTAGTAAGGATCAGGTAGGAAGATATTATGAAGCCAATCAGAACAAGCAGTCACTCAGTGAAGACAAAAGATAGTGCAATCATACAATGACTTCACAAGGACCAATAGTAAGTAAAGGGAAGGGAAGGATGAAACCAGTGACTCGTTGAAGACAACGCTTCGTTGGACCAGTTCCAGTTGCTGTGACAACTGTACGTATGGTTAGGGCGGCTAGGTATTTAAACCTGAGGACACGCAGTCCCGGACACCCAGTCCTGAACACGCAGCTCAGGACACCCAGTCCTCACTGTATTCCCCTTGAGCTAAGGTCACACAGACCTCGCCCAATCACTCTGGTAAGTCTTCAAGGTAGACTCCCAAACCTTCACAGACTTCGTTCACCGGCGATCCACAATGACTCTTGGATGCTCAGAACGCGACATCTAACCGGCTGGAGGATTTACAGTCCTAAAGTGTAATAAGTCTTCAGATCACACAGACAAGAAGACTTAAGTGATGCCTAACACTCTTTGGCTCTGGGTGGTTAGGGCTTTATCCTCGCAAGGAATTCTCTCTCAAAGTCACTCAGTGAAGACAAATGATAGTGCGAACATACAATGACTTCACAAGGAGTAACAGTAAGTAAAGGGAAGGGAAGATGAAACCAGTGACTCGCAGAAGACAATGATTTGTTGGACCAGTTCCAGTTGCTGTGACAACTGTACGTCTGGTTAGGGCGGCTAGGTATTTAAACCTTAGGACACACAGCCCCGGACACCCAGTCCTGAACACGCAGCTCAGGAAACCCAGTCCTCACCGTATTCCCCTTGAGCTAAGGTCACACAGACCTTGCCCAATCACTCTTGTAAGTCTTCAAGGTAGACTCCCAAACCTTCACAGACTTCGTTCACCGGTAATCCACAATGTCTCCTGGATGCTCAGAACGCGACGCCTAACCGACTGGAGGATGCACAGTCCTTAAGTGTAATAAGTCTTCAGATCACACAGACAAGAAGACTTAAGTAATGCCTAATTCTCTTTGGCTCTGGGTGGTTAGGGCTTTATCCTCGCAAGGAATTCTCTCTCAAAGGCTTCGAGGTGGGTTGCTCTCAAACAACAAAAGTCGTACTCTGAATCTGAGCAGCCAACCATTTATGGTTGTAGGGGGTGGGATATTTATAGCCACTTGGCAACCCGACCTGATTTGTCCGAAATGACCATGGGTCACTAAGGAACTGACACGTGTTCCAACGGTGAGATTTCAAACTCACACGGCAACTTTACTTGGGCTGCAAGCAAAGCTGACTTATCCGACTCTGGACAAGATTCACTCTCAAAGTCTTCACTCGAAGACATAGGTTTTGTTTAAGCATCACTTCAGTCATTCTGACTGGTTCTCTTGGACCCTACTTAACAGTACGGTGGTTCCTATGACTCAATAAAGAAGAAAAATAACTATGAAAGATCTGAGTCTTCGAGCTCCATAGGCTTCATGCGATGTCTTCCCTTGTCATAGTCTTTAATGTGAATATCTTCACATACCACCTTTGACATCAATGTCTTCATACATTCTTAGGGGTCATCTCTGGTAGGAAAACCGAATCAATGAGGGACTTCTACCTGTGTTATCCTGCAATTCTCACAAACACATTAGTCCCTCAACTAGGTTTGTCGTCAATACTCCAAAACCAACTAGGGGTGGCACTAGATGCACTTCCAATCTCCCCCTTTTTGGTGATTGATGACAAACTAGTTGAAGTTTTCAACGGGGAATATAATATGTGAAATTGTAAAGGATAAGGAATTGTCATCATAAGTTGCAAGGGCTCCCCCTGAAGATGTGCATATAAGTAATTTGCTTTTGGAATGCAAATGCACATGGCAGGTTGTACTCGTGGAGATCCTCTTCAACTTATGATGACAATTCATTATGCATGTGAAGGTATGTGAAGATAATGACATGCATAATGGAAAATGGACGTCTGCAAAATGATCTAAGTGCAGATTTTATCGTCGCACATGCGGAATTTATCATCGCATCACAAAGTAGCAAATAAGTAGCAGACGACCATCGAGTTTAGGTGTTACAACTCAAAGAACCAAATGTATCAAAACAAGAGTTGTGAACACTAGGAAAAATATAAAGCAACCGCCCATGTGGACCCGCTTGAAGACTATCAAACTCATATGCTTCTCCCCCTTTTGTCAGTAAGGACCAAAAAGGTTGAAGACATAGAGCATCTACTCGTTCCCATGAAGAGTAGGTGAAGTAGCAGAGTCGTCGGTGGTGTTCGGCGGTGCAGAAGAACTGGGAGCTGTGTCGAAGCATGCTGAAGGAGGGGGCGGTGAAGTAGCATCGTCTTCGTCCTCGATCACTCTGGCATTCACAGTTGCTGCAGAGGAAGAGAACTCAGAGTCTTCAAGAGATGGAGTTCGTCGCAGCACTGCCCTTTGAGGAGGTGTGGAGTCAAACTTGAAGCGTTCAGAGAAGCCATCCTCTTGAAGATCATCTTCAGAGCACATAAGCGTCAGCCCTTTCCATGTGCGTCAAGAGGTTTCATGGGCAACAAAGGCATTCTTGGTGGCAAGATTGCGAATGCGGTTAACATCCACCAAGAGGCTTTGCATTTGGCGCTTCAGCCAGTCATGATGCCTATCCTGTTTCTGATGAAGAGCCACCAGAAGCTCTCGGTCATTGAGAACACGAGATCGCTTCTTGGGTCGTTGGGTAATAGTGCTTTCAGTGGCTTCAGTGAGGGCACGATGAGGTGCACGTGTAGTTCCAGCCAGAGGATAAACACGAGTGACTGCTTCAACTCCTTCAATGTTCTGAGAGAAACTTTGATGCTCCGCATTCTGAAGACTAAGAGGCTCCTTGGCAGGCTCAGGATAAATGGCTTCAACGGACATATCCACATCAGGCAGAAAGATCCGATGATTGCGAGCAGATGGCTGATCTGAGATAGCGGAGTGGAGTTTAATCAGCCGCATTATCCATGGAGCGTAGAACTTCAAGCCAAAAAGATCAGAGCCTGATGCAGCAAGTTGGCGGATGAAGAAGTCTTGTGCATTGAAGCATTTGCCATGAAGAATATAGAAGACCAAAGTCTTCATTGCACCTTCCAGCTTGGCATCTGGAGAATGTCCTTTGATGGGCCAGAGAGTTTGCCTTATGATGTGATAGATAGTCCTTGGCAGATACTCAAGGTCTTCAACAAAGAACTCCTTAGGATATGCAGCATCTTGTGGCAAGGGCTTCATCATACTGAGCATCTGACTCATGTTTGGTTCAGGCTTCTGAAAGATGTTCTCCAAAGCTTCACTATGAAGCTGAGAGCCAGGTTCATAGAGATCGCCAGGAGTGGGCAGACCAGTGAGCTCAATGATATCAAAGGCTTTGGCTTCGTCATGAACATTTCCTGTCATCCACTCCAGGACCCAAGTCTTCGAATATCTGTTGTACCCACGGATGTGAAGTGTAGCATAGAATTGGAGCAGCAACTCTTCGGTGTCAAGACTCTTATGTGGGAAGATGCAACCTTGATTGTACAGAATGCAGGAGTAATAACTTCACTGCGGATAGCTCCAGAACCGATCAGAAGATATTATTTCCCTTGAGTAGGGGTTCTTGGAGCTATTGAAGAAAGTGTTGTCTGCTTTGAAGCCGTTGACATTGAAGGATCCAGGTGCTGATGCAGGACCTGGAAACCTGGGCAACCTTGGAATTGGCTTCTGTACCTGAGGCCTATGCTCAACATGATAGTCAAACTGAGGACCAGCAGCAGGCGCAGGAACAGAAGCAGTAGCATCATTGGCTTCGCTGACTTCTGGTTCTTGGGTTGGTGTAGGCTCCACATTTGCTTCAGCCATGACAGCGCCAGTGGCTTCATTGGTGTTGGTGGTGGCAGCCTCAAGATTTTCTACCTCCACTTGATGAGCTGGAGGATCGGGCATAGACACGTTCTCCGCGAGAACAGCTTCCTCAGTAGTTGGGGGAGTGGGGACACGTTCTTGTTCTTGGGTGTCATCGGCTGATGCAGCCGGAATGTCTTCAGCAGCTTTAGCTTCAGATTCAGAGACTGGAGGCCTTGGTCCTTGGCGAAGCCTGCGTAACATTGGCGACGCTTTTGGAGAAGGAGTTGGCTGGGCCTCAAGGTCATCTTCTTCTTGTTCTTGTGGGTGATCAGCCCATGATGCATCCTGAGCAATTGGCGTCAGAGGATGACCAATGCTGATGAGTTCGCTGTGCGTAAGCACAGCCGATGATACCTGTTGGTGCTCGAGCTGAGGAAGAACTACATCATCTTCAACATGGTCATAGTGACCAATGTCTTCAGCAGCAGTGGGATCAGCTGCTGGAATGTCTTCAGCTTCATAAGCCTCTGTGGAAGCAGGCTCATGGACAGTCAGTTGGCGCTCTTGATGTTCAGCGGCAGGGCGAACCATGGAGATGGGTTCAACAATTAAGGGCTCTATGGGAGCAGCCCGTTCCTTCTTGGTCTTCCGCTTCTTCTTGGAGGGAGCAGCATCAGAGGCTTCAGAATATTTCCTCTTTCTGGCTTCAGCCTCAGCAGTCCTCGTCTTCTTCAGTTCTGAAGCGGTTGACCTGGCCTTTGGCTTCGAGCCAGTCATGCTAGTTGGGAAGACAATGGGATCTGCTTCCTGCCTTGGTGCATTGGGTTCGGCCACAGTGGGCTTCTTCTTCTACTTAGCAGCCATCCTGGGATCAATGCCCGGACGCCCAAGGGCCTTGCGCTTCTCAGCCTTGTTGTAGCCTTGCACACACTTGTCAGCCAGGCTCTTCATGCACTCACGAGAACCCTGAGCTTCTGCACGTTTCTTGAGAAAGGCTTCTTTGAGCTCGTGCAGCATAATCTTGAAGTTTTTCACCTCTTGCACGCTGAGCTTGGCCATATGCTTCTTGAACTGAGCTTTCTCAAAGTCAATCTTTTGCTTCAGTTCGACGATGTGCTGAGCTAGAGCTAGCTCTGAAGCAATGGCGCCATGGAAGGAGACAATGAGGCCAATTGGAAGTTGCAGATCTTCGAAGCTGAGTTTGGGCGTGTCAAACCACTCATCAATGAAGTTGTGAATGATTGCCATGTCAAAGAGAGGTAGATCATTGAAGATTTCTGCTTCTTCTTTGCTCTTGATCAGTTGCTCAAGAGCGTCATCTGCAAGATCTTCATCACTGGACAGATCAATGGCATCGTTGCACAGAATAGCAGCAGCAGTCAGTTCTTGGCTGGTGTGTGGCAGAGGCATCTTGACTTTTGGGGGCTTGGAGATGCGTGACAGATCTTCAGACTGCACACTGTCTTCAGGAGGTGCAGTAGCCAGTGGCTTCGCCCGTGAGATTTTTGGTGCTGAGGCAGGTTTTGAAGCTTTAGGCTACGTCAGTTTCTTTGGCTTCGGTGCTGCACGTGCTTCATCTGATTCAGCGTCATCTGCAGGCTTATCCACGGCTGTCCCTTGAACCACGATATGAGTGATGAGACCTTCCAGGTTGTAGAACGGACCGATGACATTGGGTTCTGCATCACGTGTGCCGTCAGTACGGGGAGCAGAGGGACCAGGGTTGAAGTCTAGTCCCAAAGACTTCTTGTTCTGCTTCGCTGAGTTCTTGGTAAACTAGAAGTTGCGCTTGAACAGATTGTCGTCATGACACCATAGTAGTGATGATGGGTGTGCATCTACAGGCTGTGGCCCACAGACCATGCAGGGATAGAAGCCTTGTTCAATGGCTTCATCTCTGGACCTGGGTTGAAGATTTTTGTATAGGATGTCTCCTCAAGGTCGCTTGATGGCATTTTTCTCAGCATATTCCTAGGTCACAAACCGGTATTTGAACCATTGTTCCGCCCAATATCTTCGAATCCATTGGATTTGGGTCTTGCGCTGATTGTAATCCTCTTTAGGATCTGTCTTGTAAAGCTCTGAGAGGTCATCAGGCAAATCTCTTGATGTTCCCCCGCGACGTTGTCTGCCACCCTTCCTTACTGATTTCTCTGCAGCCATGAACTTCAAACTGAATGGCTTCAACACGTTCAAAGGCTTCAAAGGCTTTCGCTTGCTGGACAAACAGGAACTGGCTTCGGGAGAATTTATATGATACTGTAAGAATTCTGCAAATGAATGCAGACTATGAGAACCAAGGGATTCTCCCACGGACATGTACCTGTGACAGCATTAAGGTGCGAGGGAAGGGAAAGAGGTCATATGCATTCTCAAAAGATTTTGAAGATAAATCAGTTTAGAAGACATTGACCTCATCGTGCGAAGACATTCACTCATAGATAAGGAGTTGGTTCCAGATTTGTATGAATCCACGGATCAGTACAAGTGAGGAATCTAACTACTTTGTGAAGCATAAGTGAATATACTAGGCATATTATGAGATGCATTATGAAGTGGATCCAACATGTGTGAACAAAAACCACTTGTGGTAGAAAGTGACGAATCTGTAGGATCAAAGGGGCCGTAAAAAGGAGGGTTTTATTTTCCACACAAGGAACTGCTAAACGGAGTGGAAGAGGAGGCCGAGCAGTTCGATCGTCCGTGCCCTAACTTGGTGATGGAGGACACCTACGGCGATGGCGGAGAAGACGATGTCCGCCGTCGGCGTGAAGACAGCGTCGGAGAGGTTGCGGCAGCTAAGCGCTTCGTCGCCGGCGTCGTCAAGGGCTAGCAGTGGCGCTAGGGTTCGTGCGAGAGTGGAAGAATAGATAATGACTGTGGTGTGGTGTGTATTTATAGGGGCAGGGGTGGCTTAGTGTTATTACACAGGTGCCCCTGGCGATTCACATCTGAGGAACACATGGCCATCATGCAGCATATCTATCTCGAGAGCTATTGCCTGAACCTAACTTGTCCAACTCATGGAACTTGTTCGTCTTCTCCCTTTTGGGGAGCCCTGCCCCTCCTTATATATGTTGGAGGGGCGGGTTACATGTAGAGTCCTATTAGGATTAGGACTAGTCTATCTCTAATACAAACCGAATACAAGTCCAGGTCTTAGCTCCTTGTAAATAATGTTCCTCATGCCTTTCCTCTTAAACCGGCCCACCGTTAAACGTGAACCGGCCTTCTGGGCTTTGGGCCTTGTCATCCGTCGATCCCGCACGCCGGATCACCAGTGGGTCATAATGACTAGGTGGGTTGCTTGTAAACCGCCAGGTCAGGGCGGGTCACCAGTAACTCGCCAGGTGTTAGCGGGGTCTTCAGATAAACCGCCAAGTCCGGTCGGGTTAACTTCCGGCCGGTTTACACCGCGGGGTATATCCCCAACATTAGCCCCCAAGTTTTGCTTGGATTTATTCATGGTACAATTATGCTGCAAAATAAACACAAGAACAAATTTGACAGGTTATGCTCCGGGTAAAGAATTTTTGTAAACCGGCACCTGATCATCCTTAAGTCCTTGTTATTTCGTCCTTCTGGGAAATCCGGGTAAACAGACAAGCTTCATAATCAATTTGCCGACATTGGCTTGTCACCGAGAAATATTGTGAAGAATAACTCCTTTGACTCAGCTCCGCCGGTTTAAGAAATATGGGTCTGTAGCCCCCAGGTCTTAAGAGGAGAACATAGTGATAACTTAAGACTTGCTCCAATAAGTGTTTCAACCTTGAAGAAATCCGGTTTGTTCATCTCAATCATATAAACTGAATACTCCATATGTGTAGCCCCCAAGTGCTGGGTTGTCATGCTTGCAGCAACCTGGGACTTGTAATTGCTTATAAAAACTTCAATCAGTGTAGCCCCCAAGGGCCGGGTCATTATGCAATAATTTTCAGGGACTTTATAAATATAATCATGTAGACTTGAGCAGTGATATGTATCCCCCAAGGGCCGGCTTAGTAAAATAATACTGAACCGGGACTTGATATATACTTCAATGAAAATAACACCTTATAATGTAGCTTCCATCGTAGGGCTTGAACCCACGTCCACAAGGTTAAGAGTTTTGTGCTTTACCAACTGAGCAATGAATCCTTCAATATTATGGACGAAAACTTGTGTACCTTGAATTGTTGACAGGAGAAATTGGTAGCCCCCAAGGGCCGGCTCATTATAATATGATGAGTCGGGTCTTCAATAAAACTAGTAAAAATGACTTTGCATTAGCCCCCAAGTGTCATGATGCGTGCTTGCAGCGACATGAGACTTGCATGTAATCTCGATTTGAATAATGTAGCCCCCAAGTGCCGGGTTGTATGCCTGCAGCGACTCGGGACTATTCCTTCCATTGTAGAATAAATCATATCCTTTGATAAAAGAGTAGACATTGCGCTATAGCGACTTTGAAAACCTTAATAAAAATCCAGCCATGTTGGCTATTCAAGATAATATAATCCGGTATGAAAACCTTATTCATTCAATATCATAATGAAATTTCAGCCAAGTTTGGCTATTTGAATAATATAACCCAATGATTTATAAGCGCATGATTCCAATGATGCAATCCAAATATACACTGGCGACTTATTGTCTAAAACCAGGCCGGTTTAATAAACACCGGATCATACTAGCGGTTTAATAAACACCGGTGATTTATAATCATGGTTTATTCAACCTGTTTCTGCATACAACAAGTTTAAAGTGTCCTGGCGGTTTACCGCCGGACGGGTCATAATGCCCAACATATAACCTGGGTTTATAACAAAGGCTACATTTAGAATAATCAAATATGAAATATATCATACCTGTGACATTGAATCACATCGTTGGTTTTACCAACTTTTTGTAGTAAGGGTGATAACCCAAATCTTGAGTACTGATAACACCTTCCATATGGTGCTGGTTTATAATAAAACCATGCCGGGTTGTGATAAACACCATGTTTCTCCATAAGAGGATGTTAACAACAACGATCAAACCGGGCAAATAGTCTTCGGATTGACATGAGCTGTGTTCCGTTAATTGATTGGTTGAAAACTTTGTCGGTTTTAAAAAAACGCAATAAAAAAGAAAAAAGTATCTTGCAAAGAAAAGTGAGAAGCAAAAGCAATGACAAAACCGTTGCAAAAAAAGGTTTATTTGAGCTGATCAAATGGTGTTACCATGGCCGAACACGACCAAGCTCCCGTTAGGCGTAACTATGGTTCTAGTCAGCCAGGTCCCGAAATGAAACCGTGGCATTTATGCCGACCAAGTGGCATGGTAATGGTTTGGGTTCGACCAAGCCCCCAAGTGATTCTGTGGCCTTAGGCCGATCAGGAGGCATGACTGGTTCAGACGTGACCAAGTCCCCAAGTGATCTGGTGGCTCTCGCCTATCAAGAGGTATGGTATTGGTTCGGACATGACCAAACCTCCAAGTGATATAATAATATGATAAGCCAATAAGGCAGGATACCCATGTTTGAACCGTGCATCATGGCAGCAGGTCCTCTTCGGCAATTTTTAACTTTTGTAAGAGATAAATTCTTCTTTGAATCGGGATCTTGAACCGGATATAGAGAGCTTCAAAGCTTTGTGGGAGACATCTTTCCCTTGAACCGGATTTTAAACCGGAATCTTCATTTTTAGCCGGAAATTTTCTGACGGCCTTTAAACTCGAATTTGCGAGAAGTTAATTCCTTTTTGAACCGGACATTGTTAAATCGGATTTGAGCGCTCCAGAGCTTTGTGGGAGAACAGATTTCCCTTGAACCGGATTGTAAACCGGATATTTGAGAGCAGCAGTCAGACTGATTTCCCTTGAGCCGGATTTTAAACCGGAATCCTTTCTGATGACCCGGATCTTCTTCATTGAGCCGGGATTTTGTAACTATCATATACTTCCTAAACAGGAAATTTTCTGACGGCCTTTAAACTTTCATCAATATAACAGTAGCCTCCAGGACTGGGTTATCTTTCCCTCCATCATCCTGGGGTTCTTTAAACCGGCTGAAACTGGCAAGATTTGCTGAGTCATGTCATCGTAGCCCCCGAGTCTCAGAGGTGACTCGAGGAGTTGGCTTGAGACTCTCCATATTTGATCGTGATATAAACCGGCATAACTTGTATATCATTGATGTTGATAGCACGATGTGAATCCATAGAAGGTTGAGGTGACTGCGGCGGGTTGCAAATGATCCCATATGAGCCGTGTTAGCAACTCGGCCAATGGTTTCTTCCAACTGGCGATTTGAAGTTAATCAAAACTGTAGTGGCGGCGACTTGTGCGCCTATCCATTGAACCATCCAGTGCAAACGGCGGCTGATAATATATGATAATTTACCTCCAATTTGTTGGAAGAAAACCGGGCTTCCTAAGTAGTGACTTGCTCATAGTCAATAAACAGTTCATCCAGACAAGTGCAGCCCGGTATGTTGATGTAGACCAGGCCGCGAGAGACGGACGACAAAGATGACCACAGCATCAGAGGCGGCTCAGACAGATAAGTCGGCCGCGGTATTATACGCTGGATCGGCCGCAGTGTTGTAAACCGGCACGCACGCGTGAACCGGCCGCGAGAGCGGACGGGTGGGTTGTTCGTGGAGTTGTAAGCTGGTGCAGACGCGTGAGTCAATCACAGGCGCAGTCCCTTCTAATTGATGTAGATCGGACTGTACAGGCGGCAGCTTGTACGCATCCATTCACCATGTAATGTGGCACGGACGACCACCGGGCAGGACGTTGCCAGCGCGTACTCCGTACCCATGGTATAAACCATGTTTATAATGAATAATGGTCCTGTACACAAAAATATACAAATCAAAGTAATTTGTCCTTTGATAGAAATAATATGTGTTAAATAAACAAATTTGAGATGGATAGCACCTGATGTTTGCAAATGGTGAACGGCTTTGGATGATGAATTATCCTTTCACCGCAACTGAGGTGGTGGCTTAAAGCACTACCCGGTCGACTCAGACGGACCCTCCGGGTCATGTTTTGGCTCTCTTTTTGACAGCCTTTGATTTTTCCTTTCTTTTCTTCTGTCCAGCCAGAGCGAATGCAGGGGAAGCTGCTTTTCGAGTAATGCATTATTGCTCCTTCTCTGGCAGAGCGAGTGGCGAGAGCTTGCGGAACTAGAGCTGTTCGCAGCTGAGGCGGCCCCGAAGCAGAAATGGCGCGGCTAGTCAACGCGCCGCAGGCAGAGGAGGCATCCGAGGCGAAGCCAGTTCGGTGGCATAACCCGGGCTTGATCCGGTCTTGAGGCTGTAGGACCGAGCGGAGCCGTAGGTGGGTCGGTCAGTTCGACCGCAACAGCGACTTGGCGATGGCACAACTCAGCGTGACGAGGCGGATGCTAGCAACCCGGAACGGACAGGTGAGGCCGCACCCGCGGCGGGTTGCAGCGGAGGCAGAGGTGGCCTGCGGTTAGAAAGGAGGCCCGCAACAAGGCGGCTCCAGGGGAGAAGGTACGCCGCTCGGTCACTTAGCAGGGCCAGGGCGAACGGCAATCTTCCCATGCTGCACCTGAATCGGACAGTGAGTCCGGTTCAGGCGTACTGGGTTGACAAAGCGGCGGTGGCTGAAGAGTGACTGCGATCTTTTAGCGGCAATCCGGGTTGTAGAGGAATCAAGGCACGGACAACAAAAGAGTCCGGGTTGTATCATATCTTCTTCCGGGTTGTGGCCTCCATCAGTCTGGCACCTATTCCTTCGTTTTTTTGCTAGTCTCACCGAAAAGTGGCAGTGAAATCTTAATTTAATAACACTAGTAGCAGTACCGATTGTTTTACCATTGGGGCTTGTGTGATGCCACTCTAATCTGTCTGATACTAGTAGTAGCTGTAGAATCCGTGTTGTCATAGCGGATCTGGGTCATAACCATGGCTCGACTTGTAATCCGCCGCATAACCCTAGTATTTCTCAAACTTTTAACTCTCACAGATTGTAAATCTGAATCGATGATCTTCAAGATGATGTAGATCCTCCCAAACCGGTTCATCCGGAAAATCACAAACTTCTCGATCCCTTTAAGAGATCCCTTCAAGAAACTCATCACCACCGTGCGCAAGCCCCACTGTGGGTGCCAACTATCATGGAATTGTCATCGCATATGTCCTTTGTGTCATGACTTAGTCGCGAGGCCAATTCATCTATGTGGTAGCTTGAGAGGGGTTGAGCGGGACGAGAGACGCGATGTTTTACCCAGGTTCGGCCCCTCGGGGTGGAGGTAAAAGCCTACATCCTGCTTCATTGATATTGATGATGATGACCATGGTTACAAGAGTGCTCTATCTCAAGAGCTATTGTCTGAACCTAACTTGTCCAACTCATGGAACTTGTTCGTCTTCTCCCTTTTGGGGAGCCCTGCCCCTCCTTATATATGTTGGAGGGGCGGGTTACATGTAGAGTCCTATTAGGATTAGGACTAGCCTATCTCTAATACAAACCGAATACAAGTCCAGGTCTTAGCTCCTTGTAAATAATGTTCCTCATTCCTTTCCTCTTAAACCGGCCCACCGTTAAACGTGAACCGGCCTTCTGGGCTTTGGGCCTTGTCATCCATCGATCCCGCATGCCGGATCACCAGTGAGTCATAATGACTAGGTGGGTTGCTTGTAAACCGCCAGGTCAGGGCGGGTCGCCAGTAACTCGCCAAGTGTCAGCAGGGTCTTCAGATAAACCGCCAAGTCTGGCCGGGTTAACTTCCGGCCGGTTTACATCGCGAGGTATGCCATGTAATATCTTCAATTGCACTTCTACGTGCCAAATGCACATGTGTATAAGTAGTAGCCCCTGAGACTCTGGTTGGCGTCCAAAGGGAGGAGATCAGAGGATCAAAAAGATATGCCCAGGAAATAATTCAATTAATTGGAACACAGGCTGTTGCATCCGTGGCGGCTGCGCATGCTGTAGAGGCTGCAGGTCTGAAGCAGAAACTTGATGTGGCGGACGACGACATCACGCTTATTAACAGGCAGCTCGACGAGGCGCAAGGTATGTTTTGGGGCAGTCAGTATATGTATGTATAATAATATGAGCACGAAGCTGAGATATGTGTAACTGCAGATGGTGCTGCCACGGTTGAGACCCTGTGGGCTGAGCTCGTTCGGGCCAAGGAGAAAGCCAGGATGAGTAATGTGGTTGTCCAGAAGGCAACTGTTGAGTTAAAAGCCGAACAGGCTGCTTGGCGCTAGTGCGAGGAGAGAATATCTACCATGGCGCGCGAGCTAAAGGATGCCACTGTCCGATGTGAATTCCTCGAAAAGGATAACAAAGTAAAAACGGCTGATCTCGACAAGGCCTTACAATAGGCGAGAGAAGCATGGTCCGATTCTAGAGCGGCTCGGGAGGAGATCCGGCAAGCTGGCGAGATAGCGGCTGGTAAGCCCTTCTTATTACAGACTAAATTCGGTGATCCGAAGTATGCCCCGCTTAATCAAATGTAGAGTTCTCTAGACGCATTCTTGGACTTGCTGAAGAGTGTCTTCGATGCGGCGCAGTTTTACCAAGCGCAAGAAGGACATGCAACGGAGAAGCTTTTCTGGTCGCAATTCGGCATGCCAAAGCGTCCGATGTTGCTGAACTAACAGATGGCCCGGTGAGCCGAGCTCCACAAAATATCCGGATCTGCCATGAAGGACGTCGTGGTCTGGCTGTGGCCGACTGAGCCAATTCCGAATAGTTATTTTGGTTTGGTGCAGCGACTTGTTGATGCGGTGTCGCGTATCGACGCCGTTAAGCGGTCGACGTGCATTGAAGGTGCACGGATGGCCCTTGCCCGCGTTAAGATGTACTGGGCAAAGATGAAGGCCACCGATATTGCAGCAAAGAGTCCACCCGGGGGAAAGGACCATCACATGCCAGAGCATTATTTTGAGGATATATGTCACATCCCTAGTTCTGGTATGCACTAGGCTAGCCTTTCATGTGAGCATCATGTTTAAACTTTCATGGAAATTTGAAATGGGGATGATCAAACCCCTAGCATCAAAGGAAGTCACTAGGTTCAACTAAAATATTTTCAGTAAATCCAAATGGCTTTCAAAAATGTTCATCATTTATGGAAAATGCTGTAAACAGTAACCAGAGGTGATGCACATTTTTCCATGACATAATTGGGCTCTGAATTAAATCATACTCTATTTGCATTTGGGCATTTAAAAGCTATAAAATATTTTAAATGCTCAAATAGTCATAAACTAAAATGTTTACTGTAGGATATATTCCCAATAGTGATCATGAGTAGTTTCATGATTTTTGGGAGTGTCTAAGTATTTTTAATAAAGCCCTAAAGACTACAGAATAATAGAAAACAAAATTAAAACAGAAAGCAGAGAGAGAGAAAGCAAACCTGGCGGCCCAGCTGTGGCCCAGCACTGTTGGCCCAGCCCACCTCCTTCCCTTGTCTTCTTCCAGCTGCTGCCAGGAGGACGCCGGGCGTGTGCTCGCCGCGCGCGCGCCACCTCCACCCTGCCTGGCTGCCCCCTCGTCGCTCTGGCCCTCCCTCGCGACGCCACGCAGCCCCCGACCTCTCTCGCACTCTCCCTCGCCCTCATCCCCTCCCCTATCTCTCTCTCTCACGCGCATGGCCGAACGCGCCCGCCGCCGCCGATGAGCATCACCGCGGCCATCGCCTCTCCCTCGTCCCCTGGAGCTGCCCACGAGCTCCGCCGAGTCCCTCTCCTCCTCCTCACCGAGCCGCCTGATGCCGGAAGCCCCTGGATGCCGCCTGCACCGCCGTTCCCCTCGTCGGCCACCGAAGATCGTCGCCGTCGATTAGCTTCCTCCGGTGCCTCCCCGAGCTCGCTGACCCTCCCGTTCGACTCACTGTGAGCTCCTGCTCCTAAACCCCCTCTCTCCTTTGTCGATTTCCTCTTCTAGCCCCACTGTCCACCACGGCTGAAGCTCGCCGCCGCCATGCCTCATCGCCGCCGTGGCTGGAGCCGTTGTAGCTCGAAGCCGAGCACACCATCGCGCTCAACGCGTCTCCAGGAGCCCGTAGCCAGCACCAGCTTCTCCCCATGTGCCCCCTAGCTCCAACACGATTACACCGTAGCTCCGGCCGCCACTGGGCTCGTCGCCGGCGTCGATTCCGGTGACCCCGTGACCTGCTGCGACCTCCACTAGATGCGCGGGAGCAAGGGCTATCGCCCGGTGCCCTCGGCACGTCCAACCGACGCCCATAGCGCGATTCCGGCGAGCCACCGCCGCACTGTGAGGTCGTCGGAGTTCAACTCCGGTGGCTGGTGACGTGGCACATGATTAGCCACTGATGACCCCGCTAATTAACCCCCTCACTCACTGACATGTGGGCCCCAGCCTGCTAACTAACCTAGCTTAACACTTAAACTAATCTGAGTTAGTTAATTAACTAACTTTGTGACTGACCAACGGGCCCCGCTGGTCAGGTTTGACCTGGAACGCGCCTGTTGACCGCTGACATCATAGTGACGCAGTGCTGACGCAATAAACTATTTTTTGGGTTTAATTTAAATCAGCAAATTCCAGAAAATGCCCAAAACTTCTAAAATTCATAGAAATTCAACCGTAACTCCAAATGAAATAAATTATATATGTAAAATTATCAGAAAAATTCAAGGAATCCATCTGTACCATTTTCATGCATGTTTGAGCAAGTTAACCTCACTGTTTAGGATGAAACATGTTTAGGGCAAATTTCATAATAGGGTTGGAGTTGGAATTTGATATAGTCTTGAATTCCACTTCAATTAAAATGACTTTCTGTTGCATTAGCCCAAATCACAACATATTGCCATGTCATGATCATGCATCATATTGTTGCATTGCATTGATTGTATTCTTCCTTGTTTGCCGGTAATTGCCCCCTCTTAGTAGACGTTGTTTCCGACGATGAGATCGATGACACCGATGATGAGCTATACTATCTTCAGAAGTGCCAGGCAAGCAAAACCCCCTTGTTCATTCCGATACAATCCCACTCTCTCGCTCCTGCTCTCTTTTACTGCATTAGGACAACACCATTTCAACTGTTACATGCTGCGGTAGTTGAACCCTTTCCTCTGCATGACCTGTCATTGCCACAGTAAATAGATGAAACCCACTAGCATGAGTAGGAGTTGTTTGAGCCCTGTTGTGCCTACTCATTCATGCTTGTTTGTCATGCCTGCTACTGCTTAGAGTTGAGTCAGGTCTGATTCATCGGGGATGAATTGGAATGTGGTGAACATGTCCTACCGTTGAGAGCTAAGTGTGTGAACACGATTTGGTAAAGGTAGCGGTGAGAGGCCATGTAGGAGTACATGGTGGGTTGTCTCATTGCAGCCGTCCTCAGGAACTGAGTCCTATGTTTGTGATCCATGAACAGTTACTACCACACATTGGGTTCCGGTAACTCGGCCCCTCTCGGCTTATTAATCAACTCGATCTCTGTCCAGGAGTTGCAACTAGTTTCTGGTGTTTGTAGGTAGTGTTAGTAGTCTACCAAGTGGCACCCGGTACAGGTGGGCTTGGGACAGACTAGGCACCGTGGCACGGTGTACCAAGTGGCACCCGGATGGTGGGCTTGGGAACCCTGCACACATCGTTTGGGGCCATGAGCGACACCCCGGCCGGATCTCCTTGCGGATGGAACCCGAATAGGCGATAAACCTGGACTAGAGACTTGTTGGTTAGTCAGGTCGTGGCCGACTCCCTCGCCCGACTTCCGCTTGAAGGTTGCCGAGGTACATGACGTGTACAGGGCGATCAGTGGCGAGAGCGTGTGTGAAGAAGTACACTCCTGCAGGGTTATCATTATCTATTCGAATAGCCGGATTCCTCGGATATGGAAACTTGGACCCCTTGTACAGTTCATAGACAAGTGAAAGTGGATACTCTAAAACTCACAAGATAAGTGTGAGTGCTATGGATGGCCTTCTCGTAGGGAGACGGGAGCGGATCCACAGTGGTGTATTTAATGGTGAATATGTGGACTCGTGTGCGCCACCTCAAAAGAGTTGCTTGCAGTCGTAGTTCAGAATAGCCACCGAGTCAAAGCTGGCTTGCTGCAGTTAAACTCCACACCCCCCCCCCCTTTTGTTGATACCGATGCATATGTAGCTAGTTCTGATGTAAGTCTTGCTGAGTACCTTTGTACTCACGTTTGCTTATTTTATGTTTTGCAGAGAGACTTCAGTCCCGCTAGTAGTTCCCCTTGGACTTCGACGTTTAGCTTGTTACCTCAGCTACGATCTTATGCCCTCGGCAGGATCTGGTAGATAGTCAGGCTTCTCAGCCTTTTCATTTGTAGATGTCTGTACTCAGACATGTTAAGCTTTCGCGTGTGCTTTGACTTGTGTGCTCTGTATGTTGGGTCATGAGACCCATGTTTGTAATATCTCGCTCCTCGGAGCCTAATGAATAAATACTTGAGTCGTAGAGTCTTGTTGTGATGCCATGTTGTATGTACTCATATCGGGCATATTGTGTGTATGACTGAAATGCTTGGTATGAGTGGGATCCGACAATCTAGTTGTTTATCCTTGGTAGCCTATCATATGGGGAAATGTAGTCTAGTGCTTTCTGAGCGATAGTAGTCCGCTACAGCCCGGTTCACCAGAGTCCTGTTAGCCCAGCACTACTGCTCAGGACACTTGACTGGCCGGCATGTGTTTCTCTTCATTCCTGTGTCTGTCCCTTCGGGGAAATGTCATGCGGTGACATCCGGAGTCCTGCCTAGCCTGCTGCAGCCCGGGTTACCGGAGTCCTGTTAGCCCAGTGCTACAGCCCGGATTCACACGTTGTTGACCGACATGCTCGAGGTTGATTCATGTATGCCTGTCCCCATGGGTTAGTGTCGCTTTGGGTTCACGACTAGCCATGTCGGCCCGGGTTCTCTGTCATATGGATGCTAGCGACACCATCATATACGTGAGCCAAAAGGCGCAAACGGTCCCGGGCCATGGTAAGGCGACACCCGTGGGATACCGTGCGTGAGGCCACAAAGTGATATGAGGTGTTACCGGCTAGATCGATGTGACTTGGAATCGAGGTCCCGACAGCTTTGGTATCAGAGCCTGACTGCCTGTAGGATTACCAAGCCAAAATGGTCGAAGTTGTGTCTAGAAATGCTTTAGTTATGTAGGGGAATTGATTGTGGAAGGGAATGTAAGGCTCTTTTTACTCCTTATCCTCATGACCTTTTGATCTGAGTGACCCTCTTCTTTTCTGCGGGGGTTAAGAACTAGGCTTCTCTTCTATCTCTCAGGATGACGTGTTACTAAACCGTAGTTGCCTAGGATTGTTGAGTTCAAGCCTCAGTTCAGTTCCTACTACTTCCATATGTCATAGCTGGCCTCAGAACTTTGATATGATGTTGTTAAGTGGTTATGCCACCATTTTTGCAGGTTGTCTCAAATCTTTTTGAGCAATTACAGCCGTTATGCTGTCCGAGTCATCCGAGGTTTCTAAACAATCTGATGCATTTGCAAATCCCTTCTTTCCATTTCGATGTCTCTTTGGGCCAGTTTAACCACACTAATCGGTGAGTTGAGGTACTTTGTTGCCTCGACATATATGTTGGAGCTAGTATTATGACCCTAGGCATCTTAGAGGATCACTCACTATTCTAGCTATGTTTTGTGTTTCCAGTGTGATGAATCTGGCCACCATTCTCGAAAGCATCATGTGATGCCATTTAGTATGTAGGTATTCTACTCCTGGGTTTTGAACCCAAAATTCACTCTACTTACCTCATGTGGATAGTGTTGCTCGTACCTTTAGGCTATTAGTAACCTTTGCGATAGTCCTCGAGGTTCATGGTACATCCTTCTTCCAATTATCGTGAACCACTCTCGGCAGGAGTTCTTTTGAACCAAAAGGTCACGACAGAGTGCTCCTGATGAGTTCTCCATTCTATGTTGTGACTCTGCCAACCCTACCTTTCTGCATGGGTTATCCGGAAGAAATATGATGAACTCGTTCGACATACTAATCTATGCATCCCCAACTCAGAAAATTATATGTTCCCTGAGTTGTTCCCCTTCAGTTGTATTCCGACCATCCTCAATCAGTTGATAGCCAAGAGTATGTGTGCATTTGTGTTCATCAATGCCTATTACTCTAGTGGTCCGTCAAGCCATTCTATTCCGGAATGATTAGGAGAAACAAACTCCAGTACCTCATCCATATCTAGGATTGGGTCAAAGCAACTGTATTCCGCAGATCAAAATGCCAATCCAGCTTCTGCTCTGCTCTACCTTGGAGTGTTACCATCTTTATGTCAAGAGTGTCATGAGAATTGCACCACCTCTTATGAATTCTTGACGCATTAATACTTCTTGCCATCATTGTTACTTCCTCGGTTTCCGTGTTATTGTAACCGGAATGCTGACAAGTGAATTGTGATGTGTGAAATCAATACTGCTAGCAACCCCATTACTTGGTACTAAATGGACAATATTCTCATTTTTACCGTGTTGGGTTTGACTCATCATTCTAAGATAGATTGTGCTACCTAGTCCTTATTTCCGGTGCACTCTTCGATCAATGAGTTAGGATTATTCAATCCCTCACTCTTTTGATCATATCATCTTGCCCTGAAAAGCAAGATTGTTCTCGAGCTTAGTAAGATATCGGTGGTTCGTGATTTTCCGAAGATCTTCTCGGAAGTATTACCTGGCAGTCACCTGACCGCTATGTTGAGTTCGTGATCAAATTGGGTTTCTTATAAATCACCCCTTCTCCAAGAATCTGTGTTGGATATCCCTGAGCTAGTTGGTTGAGCTAGACAACAACTTGGAGAATTGGAAGATAAAAGCTTGTCTGACTTAGTTCATGTTAAGGGATATCTTCTGTGTGTGTGTGTGTGTGTTGAAGAAAGATGATATCTCCATAAATTGGTCCTCGTGATCGGTTGTAGGATCTATTGCCTTGTCAAAACTTTGACTTGAGTATGGGCTATCCTCAAGTCAAGTCAGAACCAACGATGCTCATAATGTTGTCTTACCCGTGGTTGATCCCTCGAGCATACACCATTACATCTTTTGGTCTGACCAATACTATCATCGTGTTCACATGATGATGGAAGTCCAGTGATATGGAAATTCCGGTGAGTTGTTGTTGAGCCCATCAACAGCATTTTGTCTCCCCCATGATTCATGTTGAACATCAACCTAGTGTTGGAAACTTTATAAGCAATGCCTTCGTATTCCATTCATGAAGCTTATGCTTGGATGGAAGAAGTGACTTCCTCGAATTCATGTGCATTTGGGGCAAGTTACCGCCAGAGTTCGAGAAAGATTGTTTTTGTTTTCCCTGGTACCATTCCAAGTCAGTTATGCATGTGTGAATGTATTCTATGGTTTGGTAGATTAATTACCTCCACTCCATATGTATTCCCTAGCACACCAAGCCACTGATTGAATTGTTCAAGGCAAAGAAGTCTACGCTTGGGATCTAATCCATGGACTTGCGTAAAGACTTTGAAATCCTTGATGATGGTTCCCCACCTGAACTCAATAGTGTTTTACTATAAGACTACTACGTGGTCTTGCTCGTCTTGGATAGCGTGTTCACAGGGTTGTAGCAGAACCAGCTCATGTTTTGGAGCTTGCTATCGCAGTTCATTCCCCGAGAATCTCGCAACGTCATCTCGTCAAATTGTGTTGCAAACTCTCATTTTCCTTCTAGACTGGATGGGTCTGGAATATCCTAACACCAACCAGATCTGAATCTCAGGCAGATATGATGGTTGGAGCATTTTCCAAGAACTATAATATTGGTCTCTCGATAACCGGTAAAGTGGATGTCATGGCCAACACATCCAGCCGGAAGACCTATTATTGTAGTATCTCGATTGAAGAAAGTTGGCCACCTTCCCATGAGGATTTCGTAGGATTTACCTCCGTAGTTAATCCTTACGGATTCTTGAGCTTCCGAAGTCTGACCTTTACTTGATTTCTAGATATCCAACCATATCTATGAATGGATTACGCTAGCACATCAAGGAGAACATTAGAAGCAGAGTGCTAAATGTCTCGGTCGATCGTCTAGATTCCGTTCCCTTAGCCTCGCTAAGGGAAGATCTGAGAAGGTGTTATCTTCCTTTGTATCCGCATCATCCATCACTAGTCATCGTGGTAGTATGCCGTGTTGCCAGGATCCTTGCCACGGATGTTGGTAGAACCTTGATGAATATGGAAATGCTCAAGTTCTTGAGAGCACGCGCAAGCAAAATCATCCCTTGCGTTGTCTTCAACAAGGTAGTCCACATCATCCATCCTAGTCCGAGTATGCCATTTCCTCGAGCTATCTCAAACGATCAATTGTAAATCACCTTAAGCTGGTATGAAGAGTTTCAATGATCTCTGAATCAAAAGTAATTCTTTTTGCCACTTAAGGGAATATTTCTGCGAGTCACCTTCTTTAAGATGTCCCGTTATGGTATCATGGCAATTATCTCCTCGCTACTTTGAAACCATGCACCATCATCTTAAGCGTGGAATTGTTGCCTACCAAATTTGAACCTTTATCATCCGCTTCTTTCCATCACCCCTAATGTGTGTTTCGTGTCCCTGCTCAAGAGACGTTCTAATGTCTCACTCCATGAGTTGATCTTGAGTTGCTCGATCTTTGAGAAGATCGTTTCCTGTAGAGTTTCCTTCCGTCATCATCGTGTTGGATGAAGATCTCGAAGACAAAGACGTCAAGAGCAATGTGATGCAATATATCGGTATCTTCGAGAAGGGCAGTTGGATCGAGAAGACTGTGATAGTTTTGTGACCCCTCTGTCTTCTCACTCCACTTCTTGAATCTCAGGACGAGATTCTTGTTTAGTAGGGGTGAGCTGTCACATCCCTAGTTCTGGTATGCACTAGGCTAGCCTTTCATGTGAGCATCATGTTTAAACTTTCATGGAAATTTGAAATGGGGATGATCAAACCCCTAGCATCAAAGGAAGTCACTAGGTTCAACTAAAATATTTTCAGTAAATCCAAATGGCTTTCAAAAATGTTCATCATTTATGGAAAATGCTGTAAACAGTAACCAGAGGTGATGCACATTTTTCCATGACATATTTGGGCTCTGAATTAAATCATACTCTATTTGCATTTGGGCATTTAAAAGCTATAAAATATTTTAAATGCTCAAATAGTCATAAACTAAAATGTTTACTGTAGGATATATTCCCAACAGTGATCATGAGTAGTTTCATGATTTTTGGGAGTGTCTAAGTATTTTTAATAAAGCCCTAAAGACTACAGAATAATAGAAAACAAAATTAAAAACAGAAAGCAGAGAGAGAGAGAGAGAGAAAGCAAACCTGGCGGCCCAGCTGTGGCCCAGCACTGTTGGCCCAGCCCACCTCCTTCCCTTGTCTTCTTCCAGCTGCTGCCAGGAGGACGCCGGGCGTGTGCTCGCCGCGCGCGCGCCACCTCCACCCTGCCTGGCTGCCCCTTCGTCGCTCTGGCCCTCCCTCGCGACGCCACGCAGCCCCCGACCTCTCTCGCACTCTCCCTCGCCCTCATCCCCTCCCCTGTCTCTCTCTCTCACGCGCACGGCCGAACGCGCCCGCCGCCGTCGATGAGCATCACCGCGGCCATCGCCTCTCCCTCGTCCCCTGGAGCTGCCCACGAGCTCCGCCGAGTCCCTCTCCTCCTCCTCACCGAGCCGCCTGATGCCGGAAGCCCCTGGATGCCGCCTGCACCACCGTTCCCCTCGTCGGCCACCGAAGATCGTCGCCGTCGATTAGCTTCCTCCGGTGCCTCCCCGAGCACGCTGACCCTCCCGTTCGACTCACTGTGAGCTCCTGATCCCAAACCCCCACTCTCCTTTGTCGATTTCCTCTTCTAGCCCCACTGTCCACCACAGCCGAAGCTCGCCGCCGCCATGCCTCATCGCCGCCGTGGCTGGAGCCGTTGTAGCTCGAAGCCGAGCACACCATCGCGCTCAACGCGTCTCCAGGAGCCCGTAGCCAGCACCAGCTTATCCCCATGTGCCCCCTAGCTCCAACACGATTACACCGTAGCTCCGGCCGCCGCTGGGCTCATCGCTGGCGTCGATTCCGGTGACCCCGTGACCTGCTGCTACCTCCACTAGATGCGCGGGAGCAAGGGCTATCGCCCGGTGCCCTCGGCACGTCCAACCGACGCCCATAGCGCGATTCCGGCGAGCCACCGCCGCACTGTGAGGTCGTCGGAGTTCAACTCCGGTAGCTGGTGACGTGGCACATGATTAACCACTGACGACCCCGCAAATTAACCCCCTCACTCACTGACATGTGGGCCCCAGCCTGCTAACTAACCTAGCTTCGCACTTAAACTAATCTGAGTTAGTTAATTAACTAACTTTGTGACTGACCAACGGGCCCCGCTGGTCAGGTTTGACCTGGACCGCGCCTGTTGACCGCTGACATCATAGTGACGCAGTGCTGACGCAATAAACTATTTTCTGGGTTTAATTTAAATCAGGAAATTCCAGAAAATGCCCAAAACTTCTAAAATTCATAGAAATTCAACCGTAACTCCAAATGAAATAAATTATATATGTAAAATTATCAGAAAAATTCAAGGAATCCATGTGTACCATTTTCATGCATGTTTGAGCAAGTTAACCTCACTGTTTAGGATGAAACATGTTTAGGGCAAATTTCATAACAGGGTTGGAGTTGGAATTTATATAGTCTTGAATTCCACTTCAATTAAAAGGACTTTCTGTTGCATTAGCCCAAATCACAACATATTGCCATGTCATGATCATGCATCATATTGTTGCATTGCATTGATTGTATTCTTCCTTGTTTGCCGGTAATTGCCCCCTCTCAGTAGACGTTGTTTCCGACGACGAGATCGATGACACCGATGAAGAGCTATACTATCTTCAGAAGTGCCAGGCAAGCAAAAACCCCTTGTTCATTCCGATACAATCCCACTCTCTCGCTCCTGCTCTCTTTTACTGCATTAGGACAACACCGTTTCAACTGTTACATGCTGCGGTAGTTGAACCCTTTCCTCTGCATGACCTGTCATTGCCACAGTAAATAGATGAAACCCACTAGCATGAGTAGGAGTTGTTTGAGCCCTATTGTGCCTACTCATTCATGCTTGTTTGTCATGCCTGCTACTGCTTAGAGTTGAGTCAGGTCTGATTCATCGGGGATGAATTGGAATGTGGTGAACATGTCCTACCGTTGAGAGCTAAGTGTGTGAACACGATTTGGTAAAGGTAGCGGTGAGAGGCCATGTAGGAGTACATGGTGGGTTGTCTCATTGCAGCCGTCCTCAGGAACTGAGTCCTGTGTTTGTGATCCATGAACAGTTACTACCACACATTGGGTTCCGGTAACTCGGCCCCTCTCGGCATATTAATCAACTCGATCTCTGTCCAGGAGTTGCAACTAGTTTCTGGTGTTTGTAGGTAGTGTTAGTAGTCTACCAAGTGGCACCCGGTACAGGTGGGCTTGGGACAGACTAGGCACCGTGGCACGGTGTACCAAGTGGCACCCGGATGGTGGGCTTGGGAACCCTGCACACATCGTTTGGGGCCGTGAGCGACACCCCGGCCGGATCTCCTTGCGGATGGAACCCGAATAGGCGATAAACCTGGACTAGAGACTTGTTGGTTAGTCAGGTCGTGGCCGACTCCCTCGCCCGGCTTCTGCTTGAAGGTTGCCGAGGTACATGACGTGTACAGGGCGATAAGTGGCGAGAGCGTGTGTGAAGAAGTACACCCCTGCAGGGTTATCATTATCTATTCGAATAGCCGGATTCGTCGGATATGGAAACTTGGACCCCTTGTACAGTTCATAGACAAGTGAAAGTGGATACTCTAAAACTCGCAAGATAAGTGTGAGTGCTATGGATGGCCTTCTCGTAGGGAGACGGGAGCGGATCCATAGTGGTGTATTGAATGGTGAATATGTGGACTCGTGTGCGCCACCTCAAAAGAGTTGCTTGCAGTCGTAGTTCAGAATAGCCACCGAGTCAAAGCTGGCTTGCTTTAGTTAAACTCCACCCCCCCCTTTTTGTTCATACCGATGCATATGTAGCTAGTTCTGATGTAAGTCTTGCTGAGTACCTTTGTACTCACGTTTGCTTATTTTATGTTTTGCAGAGAGACTTCAGTCCCGCTAGTAGTTCCCCTTGGATTTCGACGTTTAGCTTGTTACCTCAGCTACGATCTTGTGCCCTCGGCAGGATTTGGTAGATAGTCAGGCTTCTCAGCCTTTTCATTTGTAGATGTCCGTACTCAGACATGTTAAGCTTCCGCGTGTGCTTTGACTTGTGTGCTCTGTATGTTGGGTCACGAGACCCATGTTTGTAATATCTCGCTCCTCGGAGCCTAATGAATAAATACTTGAGTCGTAGAGTCTTGTTGTGATGCCATGTTGTATGTACTCATATCGGGCATATTGTGTGTATGACTGAAATGCTTGGTATGAGTGGGATCCGACAATCTAGTTGTTTATCCTTGGCAGCCTATCATATGGGGAAATGTAGTCTAGTGCTTTCTGAGCGATAGTAGTCCGCTACAGCCCGGTTCACCGGAGTCCTGTTAGCCTAGCACTATTGCTCAGGACAATTGACTGGCCGGCATGTGTTTCTCTTCGTTCCTGTGTCTGTCCCTTCGGGGAAATGTCACGCGGTGACATCCGGAGTCTTGCCTAGCCTGCTGCAGCCCGGGTTACCGGAGTCCTGTTAGCCCAGTGCTACAGCCCGGATTCACACGTTGTTGACCGACATGCTCGAGGTTGATTCATGTATGCCTGTCCCCATGGGTTAGTGCCGCTTTGGGTTCACGACTAGCCATGTCGGCCCGGGTTCTCTGTCATATGGATGCTAGCGACACCATCATATACGTGAGCCAAAAGGCGCAAACGGTCCCGGGCCATGGTAAGGCGACACCCGTGGGATACCGTGCGTGAGGCCGCAAAGTGATATGAGGTGTTACCGGCTAGATCGATGTGACTTGGAATCGGGGTCCCGACAATATCCTTGAGGGCGCTTGTTTGATAGAGGGTCAGTGCTCGAAGGATATGATATTAGAGTGATTGTACCAAAATTGTAAAAACAATATTATGATATATTATAGGCTCTATTTTTTGCCTGAAAGTTTTTGTTCCTCCTATGCGGCCGTTTTTTGTATAATCTGAAAGTTTACCAGTCCTCGGCTTCAGCCCCCTCGCATATAATATGGCGGTGTTCGAAAAAGCGCTTGATCACTCTTGACCCAACGTCTTGGTCCATGAAGGAGGTCAATGTGGCGAACTAGGCAATCGGACTATAGGGCTTTAAAACTTTCACTTAGCCATAGGAGTTTGACGGTGGGTCTACGATATAGCCCCTGGTATGTACGCGTTTATCCGAATATGATGCGCTACATAGCGACCAGAAGAATGGTCCTTCGTGTAATACAGAAGGAATCACGAAAGATTCTGATAAGTCATCAACTGGTTGACTAGCTCTCGCAGCATCATGACAGTCAGTTTTCGGCTTTCTCTACTGAGGTGCTTGACCAGATGAACCGGAAACACAATCGCAGTAGTTCTCCCTTTACTACCTTAGCCGATAGGACGGAACGTAAGGTAGCAAGCACACGAGCCTGGCAACCCAACTATTGACCAAAGACATGATTCAGAGCTGATGCATATAAGGCCAAACTCGTGACGCCAAAGTGTGCTATAAAGCTGTTCGGAATTGTCGGCAACTCATATGTTGCCATATCGAGCCCCTGGCGATTTGTGCCGAGGTGCGTGCGTGAAACAACCGAAGAAGCAAAATTCAGTTCTTTAGAAAAAGCAAATACTAAATACGGACTATGTTCACTGGAATCTGATTGACACGTCAAACGCAATCTTGCAGATTATAGCGCTACTACCTGGGCTATTTAACATGCCAGGGATCGAAGGCTGAGGAAAAAGGCACTTTATAGGTTTGAAATAAAGAGTGCGGTCTACAAAAAATCATTTGGACCTCATGTCGCACGTCTGTGTTGCCTTGCCTCGCTGAAAGGACTCCTTGGCAGGAGTAGCCTTTGGTTATCCATATGAAGTCGAACTCAGAAAGAGTCCGTAAGATGACCAGGCTTTGAGTTACCTGTGTAAAAGATAAAAATAGTTAGAAAAATGGGAAAAGGCTATAGGAGTGTGGACCGCATTGTAGGCATGTCCGTACTGTGCCTCCGCCGATGACCATGGTATTTTCAGTGCATAATTATGTATGTGTGGTACAAACTTTGCGGCTATATGAGGCGAACGATGGAGGCCGAACTGCTAAATTAGCTCTGAGATTGATCGGTCTTGTTTAATAGAGACCGGAGGCTTGATGGTCGATGAGATATGCGGCTTGATGAGGCTGCTTTGTACTTTGGCTGCAGTAGCCGTAGTATGCTCCTCTGTATGGAGGGAGCGTTCCGTATTTCCGTTTATCGTGATGACACCGCGTGGACCGGGCATCTTAAGCTTTAGATAGACATAGTGTGGGACCGCATTAAAACGAGCAAAAGCGGTACTCCCGACCAGTTTATGGTTGCTACTGCGGAACGGGACAATATCGAAGGTCAAGCCTTCGCTTCAAAAGCTGTTTGGCGAGCCGAAAACGGTTTCCAATGTAATTGAGCCCATGCAGTGAGCTTCTATGCCGGGTACTGCTCCCTTAAAGGTAGTTGTTGTGGGCTTGATTCTTGAAGGATCAATGCCCATTTTGCAGACAATGTCTTGGTAGAGTAGATTAAGGCTACTACCGCCGTCCATAAGAACTTTCATGAGGTGAAACCCGTCGATAATTGGGTCGACGATCAGAGCTGCCAAACCTTTGTGACGGATACTGGTTGGGTGGTCTTTGCGATCAAAAGTGATCGGGCAGGCCGTCCATTGGTTAAATTTTGGGGCGACCGACTCTATGGTGTAGGCGTCCCATAGTGCGTGCTTGCGCTCCCCTATGGGGATGTGTTTCACGTATACCATGTTGACTATTTTTACTTCGGGAGGGGATTGCTTCTGACCCCCGGTGTTCGGTTGGCGAGTCTCTCCTCATCACTATCACTAGGCGGCCCCTTCCCCTTGTGTCTGGCATTAAGCTTGCCAGTTTGTTTAAAGACCCAACAACTTCTATTGGTATGATTGGCTGGTTTATCGGGGGTGCCATGAATTTGGCAGGGCCGATCCAGTATCTTGTCCAAATTGGATGGTCTGTCTCTATTTGCCTTGAATGGCTTTTTCCGTTGACCGGGCTGGGAGCCTTTGAATCCAGCGTTGACTGTCGTGTCTTGCGTTCCTTCATTATTATTCTGACGCTTGTGTTTATTGCGTCGTGGCTTGCCGTTGCCGTCTTGAACTTCAGAAGTGCCCGGATCACTGGTGCTGTTGCTTCTACGAGCGAGCCAGCTGTCTTCTCCCACGCAAAAGCGGGTCATCAGAGCGGTAAGGGCTGCCATGGATTTTGGTTTTTCTTGGCCGAGGTGGCGGGCGAGCCACTCGTCTCCAACGCTGTGTTTGAAGGCCGCAAGGGCTTCGCCGTCCGGACAATCAACAATTTGGTTATTTTTAATTAAGAACCTAGTCCAGAGCTTATGGGATGACTCCCCGGGCTACTGGATAATGTGACTTAGGTCATCGGCATCCGGTGGCCGGACATATGTACCTTGGAAGTTATCGTGGAAGGCGTCTTCCAAGTCTTCCCAGCTGCCAATGGAGTTCTCTGGGAGGCTATTTAGCCAGTGCCGCACTGGTCCCTTTAGTTTTAGTGGGAGGTACTTGATGGTGTGAAGATCATCACCGCGAGCCATATTAATATGGAGAAGGAAATATTCAATCCATACAGCGGGGTCTGTTGTCCCATCATATGATTCGATGTTCACAGGTTTAAACCCTTCTGGGAATTCGTGTTCCATTACTTCATCGGGGAAGCAAAGGGGGTGTGCGGCACCTCTATATCGGGCCACGTCGCGACATAGCTCGGAAGGAGTTCGTCTGCGGTTTTCAGCCCGGGCGTGATTATGCTTGTCATGTTCGGCTAGATGGCCGTCGTCACGCGTCGGGGCACACTCCCGCGATCCGTAGACCGATTTGGTGTGTCCTGCTCTACTGTCCAGGTCCTGCCATGGGTCATATGTATATCCCCTAGCTGTTTTATCACTGCCTTTACGGCGAGGTAGGACGGG
This sequence comes from Triticum monococcum, assembly GCA_034509565.1. Classification (NCBI taxonomy): domain Eukaryota; kingdom Viridiplantae; phylum Streptophyta; class Magnoliopsida; order Poales; family Poaceae; genus Triticum; species Triticum monococcum. The sequence continues at coordinate 504,961,229 of CM067846.1, forward strand.
CTGGTGTTCGGCTTGAGTTGCCGCTTTGGCCCGGCCACGTGGTGGTCGATTAGCTGCATTACGCGCTGATGGTACGGGCTCTAGTGCCTCGTCATCAAATTGAGGTAGCAATTTGCACTTCAAGTAACTTTTGGTTGGGCGCTCGAGGCCGTATTCCTCGGCTGCCAGGACATTAATCCATCGATCATTGAGCAAATCTTGATTAGCATGAAGATGTTGCTGCTTCTTTTTCAGACTCCTTGTAGTGGCTATTATCCGGTGCTTAAAGCGCTCCTGCTCGAGAGGTTCCTCGGGCACGATAAAATCCTCGTTGCCAAGGCTCACCTCATCCTTGGAGAGCAGAAGATAGTTACTGTCCTCCGAGTCTTTGTTTACGGCCTGTTCATCAGGGCTGACTCCCCATCTTCCCGCTTGTCCGAATCGGAGGTTGGCTCAACGGGGTGTTCATTGTCCTCGGCATCGTCTAGAGTATTGTTTTCTCCTGCGCCGGTATTGCTGTCTTTTCGGCGGTGTGACTTGGAGTGGCGCCATTGTCATTGGCGCTTTGGCTGTGTCTTAGGAGGTTTATCCTCAACTGGGTCTTCTTTGTCATCGTCGTTAGCTTCTTTGGGTGTATCCACCATGTAAACGTCATACGAAGAGATGGGCGTCCAGCGTCCGGTAGACGGTGGGTTTTGGGCCACCTCTTCTCCGGCATCGTCGTCCATACCATCGATATTTTAGAGTCGTAATCGAGCCTGTTTGTTGAGTCCTCGACAGTGGCTATAAAGTGGGTGGTGGGTGAGACGTAAAATTCCCCGCTCTCAGCCCCTAGCTCAGGTTGGGCGTAGTTCAGACATTGCTCCTCTATAATCACGAGGGATCGCATCAAGTACAGAGCCTCGCTTAAAGGCGAGGTTTGTCGAGGGAGAAAAGAATCTGTGGAGTATGGCGGGAAGGGAATTCCTCGGCCGAGCTCACACGATGCTGACTCCAAGAGTTCGGAACCAGTGTCCAGGGAAGAGTCTGGCTTTGTGATGGTTGCTGGCGACACTACTTCCTCTGGCCCTCTAGTACTGGGCCCAGTGGCCACAGATAGTCCGACGGGTTTAGAAATCTCGTCTTCGGTGTTGGCGAGGCGCTCCGTCTCTAAGGCCAGAGTGGAGGTTGGGGTCGTGAATCCTTGGAAGATCAAGTCTCCTCGGATATCAGCGACATAATCCAAGTTTCCAAAACTAATCTGGTGACTTGGGGCGTAGCTGTCGATCTTCTCTAAATGGCCAAGCGAGTTGGCCCGCAGTGCGAAGCCGCCGAATACGAAGATCTGGCCAGGGAGAAAAACCTCCCCTAGGGCAGCATCGTTGCAGATGATGGATGGAGCCATTGAACCTTCTGATGGCGACATAGTGGAACTCTCAATGAAAGCACCAATGTCAGCGTCAAAACCGGCGGATCTCGGGTAGGGTGTCCCGAACTGTGCGTCTAAGGTCAATGGTAACAGGAGACAGGGGACACGGAGTTTTACCAGGTTCGGGCCCTCTTGATGGAGGTAATACCCTACGTCCTGCTTGATTGATATTGATGAGTATGAGGATTACAAGAATTGATCTACCACGAGATCGTAATGGCTAAAACCCTAGAAGTCTTGCCTGTATGATTATGATTGCCTCTACAGACTAAACCCTCCGGTTTATATAGACACCGGAGGGGCCTGGGGTAGTACAAAGTCGGTAACATAGAAAGGAAATAATACATCCAGCCGCCTATCTTGCCTTCCACGCCAAGGAGAGTCCCATCCGGACACGGGAGAGAGTCTTCTGTCTTGTATCTTCATAGCCCATTAGTCCGGCCCATGTCACACAGGCCGGACGCCTGAGGACCCCTTAATCCTAGACTCCCTCGGTCCCTTCATCATAGATGAGGTTCTCACTGGAGGAGCGTACCGCCTGCATGATGCCTCTGACAATCGCCTAGAGCCGAACCCGTGGAATGCCACAAGACTCCGAAGATTCTACGCCTAGAGTCGTACTCTTTGTTCGTCTTCTTCTCCCTTTGTTTTCATTTTTTACCCTCTTCAATTTTTCTCCAGCTCTTGTGCGGCCAAACCACACACCTATGATGTGCACATCCTTAAATGTATACACTCATAATACCTGGGGGCTTATTTTACAAAAGCTTATTATTATTTTCTGAGCATCAAGCTCAACACATATGTGTCCTCTTCCGCATATGTACCTTTTCTTCGCCATTATTTGCATCATTATGACTTCAGTTTTTGCCAAGCTGGGTTGCCTGGATCCTGTACTTATGCCCTATGTTCCTGTTTGTTCGGTTAGGGCATAAAGGGAGCACCTCTGCGATTGTTACAGCCGAGTCATCCAGACTTGTACCTCAAACTAGGTGAAGCCGAAAGCTAGCGTTCTTAAGGGAATATTCGGTCGGAGAACTAAAGACATTTTACCTTCATCACACCATGAACCCCCAGATGTTACGTATACTGCGATTTTCAATCACAGTTCGGACATGCATACTAACGCATATCCGCCCAGGGAAAGGAACCCTTAACGGGACTATTCTCCCTGGAGGATGTTTCTTACAATCAACATGTAATATAACATAGCTAGTCGGATACAACTAGTCTGTTCAAGCAACTATGACCCATACGCCTGGTATCCACGCATACCCCGGTCTATATTACCGTTGTAGTATTTGGAAACTCTCTGAGCGTTCGGGTCCAAAGGTCAAAGCGAAAAGGTCTGCCATAACAATTGTTTCACAATCCATCTAGGGAAAATTTTGTCAATTGAAGTACATATTCACTTGGACTCAAAAACTTCTTCCTCTATGCCATTTAATAGGTTATCTAGCTTACAATCATGTTGGGAATACTTGGCGGCTATCTTTACCTGGTTATACACCAGACTAACTAGAATTTCTTTACCATCTGACCCTCGAGGTCCAACTCGGGCCATATGATTCGGATCAAGCTTGGTGTACTGTGTTTTTACCATGTCCCAGGTCTCTCGCACACCTTCTCGGCAGGCCGATATCTTCCGTAATCAGAAGCGCCGCCGTGCTCCCTGGAATAGCTTCACAAGCTCCTCCGTACTTCCTGGAGGAGAGGCCGATGGCCACAAAGCTTTGGCAATGCTCTGCATTGCTTGCCGAGCTCACTCGTGTAGGTGGGACAGCTCTTGCAGAAGGTCGCCTTGAGAGCCGGACATTTCCTCTTCGGGACGGCTAGTCAGCATACCTGCAGACATAAATCTGTCAGATCATTTCTTTGCTGAAGTACATAAAGGTAAGGTCAAAAGCATATTCAATATGCCGGCTTGTAGCCTCCTATTCTCCTTGACGGCGTTAGCTAGCTGGGCTCGCACATCTTTTAGTTCTTCGCCCAGCGGAGTATTGGAATCCTGCAACTTGTTCTTTTCATCCCTGACCTGCGTCAGCACATGTTCGCCTGCTGCATGTTGCCTTTTGGCCTCCTGTTCACCAGCCTGGGCGATTTTCAGTTTTTCCCTCGGTTGATCTACTGATCCTGTCAGCGGAAACACAATAGTATTAATATTACTGGTATATGATTATATTTTTTTCTGATGGGGGAAAACATTACCAAGCGGTGCCTCCTTGGATTTCTCCAATTTGGCGATAGCCGTAGCTAGCTGGGTCTGGCACTTTTCCAGCTCTTGAGACAGCAGGCTATTCTTCTCTGTGAGTACTTGATTATACAATGATCCTTAAATCAGTTGTATCAACTGCTTCAAGTCTCGGGGCTACTGGTATATGATTACCAAACCTGTACTTACCCGCATATCTTTTAAATGCTAGTCGGTGGCTCTAGCAAGCCCATCCCGACCAGCACAGGTATATGCGTCGGCCGAGCTGAAGGCATTGAATGCCTCTTTTGAAAAGCCGGGGTCGCGGAGAGCGGCCCTCCGGCACCGATGATTCATAGCACTCTCCACTTCAGAGTTCATGACAGACATATCATCCGAATCCTCTGCGGAAAGGCAATCCGGTGTCACTCCCGTGTCAGCCCCCGTCCTTAGGGTAGGGTCTGGAATTTGACTAGTGGAGGCGTGATCGGTAGGATCCCTGGACATAGTCCGGCGAACGCTCTTCCTGATAAAATGCAGCGGATAATGTCACAGTTCGATGTGAGGACCAGGAGGCATATTTAAAAAAAAGCCATACCTCTTTGATGAAGGTTCAGCCGTGTTATCGTCTACCTTCCTCTTCGACGACTTGTTTGGCGCGGGCGCCACGTTCTTCCGAAGCGCCTTTGGTGTAGCATGGTGCGCCGAGCGCCTCCCCTTTGAAGCACGAGACAGTGCGGTGGGTGAGGTACAGTGAGGAAGCTCTTTCGGAGGAGATGTCTCCTAATTACTTACATGTGAGGCAGGAAGGAGGCCGGGATAGTCGGCCACGATTGGCACTACTGCGCCATCATAGCTCGCCTGGTAGAATACTCCCTCCTCGAGTTCTACAAATATGTCTGGATCCTCTTTGTATCTGGGGTCAAGGTCCCGGTTACGGTTCTCTAGCTGTGGAGCAGGGCTATAGATCCCCGCTATAGCCTTCCGCCATTCCTGTTACACATGGAAGGGTTAATGCCAATTGAGCATGACTCGGGAAGAGGATTGAGTAGAGTGATGGGATTAAAACTCACCGAGCTAGGAGGATTGTACATAGAAAATCCTTCCTGAAGTGTAAGACGAGTGAACTCCTCTTTCTCCCCTTTATACATACCGGCCAGTACTGCGGCCAGGGCGGTAAGGGAATCCGGACCCTTTCGTCCACAGCGCGAGGCGTCGTCTTCCCCATTGTAGTGCCACATGGGAAGCCCCCTGAATTGGAGCAGCTGAACACCTCGCACTATGGAAATGGCCATTACATCGATTATTAATAATCCGGACTATGCAAGTGTCCTTATCTTGCCCATTAACTATTGGACTTCTGCATTATCTTCCTCCTCGAGGCTCCGAGGGCGCCAGCTGTGGCGTTTCTTTAATGGAGCACTGGTAAATTCGGGAAGGCCCATTCGGACTGGGTTAGGGAGAGCGACGTCCTCAATATAGAACCACACTGAGGGCCACTCTTCATATGCCTTCTTCGGCATGCCGGATAAGTTTCCAGTCCCGGCTATGCGCCATACTTCAGCGCCGCCCACCTCAAATATAGATCCCTTTTGGGAGCGAGGGACGAGGCAGAGAAGTTTCCTCCATAGTTCTAAATGGGTAAACAATAGTTGATTTGAATTTGTTCACATCAATCTTCATCATCTTGACTTAGCAAACTCTTCCATTATCAGCTCATAGTAATGTGCCATGACGTCACCTCAGAAAAATTTGGTAACCCACCATGACATCATCATGCATTAACTTCACATAGAGCCCAGTATATCTCAAAGGATCTTTGTTTTAATGGATATCCTGAAAATCGAGGCGTTCGCATAGCCTCATAACCATTTTTTGATCTCATTGATTCTTGCACACGTCATCTGATCATTACCTTATAAATTGAGAGGGGGTCCTGGTCTTCACTTTTCCCCCTCACCTCATTGTCTTTGTCTTCCTCCTCACGACTCCACCGCAGACCCAAGCTCTGCCGCCGCTGACCTATGTCTGCGGCATCAACTCAGGCCGCTTGCTACCTCTTGAGCATGCGTTGGTTTTCCCTTGAAGAAGAAAGGGTGATGCAACAAAGTAGCGTAAGTATTTCCCTCAGTTTTTGAGAACCAAGGATCAATCCAGTAGGAGACTACACGCAAGTCACCTAGTACCTGCACAAACAATCAACGCGATAAAGGGGTTGTCAATCCCTTCACGGTCACTTATGAAAGTGAGATCTGATGAAGATAATAAAATAAATATTTTTGGTATTTTAGTTGTATAGATTGGAAAATAAAGATTGCAAGATAAATAGTAAACTAGAATTGTAGATCGGAAACTTATATGATGTAAAGTAGACCCGGGAGCCATAGGTTTCACTAGTGGCTTCTCTCAAGATAGCATATATTACGGTGGGTGAACAAATTACTGTCGAGCAATTGATAGAAAAGCGCATAGTTATGATGATATCTTGGCATGATCATGAACGTAGGCATCACATCCGTGTCAAGTAGACCGAAACGATTCTGCATCTACTACTATTACTCCACACATTGACTGCTATCTAGCATGCATCTAGAGTATTAAGTTCATAAGAACAGAGTAACGCATTAGGCAAGATGACATGATGTAGAGGGATAAACTCAAGCAATATGATATAAACCCCATCTTTTTATCCTCGATGGCAACAATACAATATGTGCCTTGCTGCCCCTGCTGTCACTGGGAAAGGACACCGCAAGATTGAACCCAAAGCTAAGCACTTCTCCCATTGCAAGAAAGATCAATCTAGTAGGGAAAACCAAACTGGTAATTCGAAGAGACTTGCAAAGATATCAAATCATGCATATAAGAATTCAGAGAAGAATCAAATATTGTTCATAGATAATCTTAATCATAAACCCACAATTCATCGGATCTCGGCAAACACACCGCAAAAAGAATTACATCGAATAGATCTCCAAGAACATCAAGGAGAACTTTGTATTGAGATCCAAAGAGAGAGAAGAAACCATCTAGCTAATAACTATGGACCCGAAGGTCTGTGGTAAACTCCTCACACATCATCGGAGAGGCTATGGTGTTGATGTAGAAGCCCTCCGTGATCGAATCCCCCTCCGGCAGATCACCGGAAAAGGTCCCCAGATGGGATCTCACGGGTACAGAAGGTTGCAGCGGTGGAAAAGTGGTTTTGTGGCTCCCCTGGATGTTTTCAGGGTATAAGAGTATATATAGGCGAAGGAAGTAGGTCGGTGGAGCTACGAGGGGCCCATGAGGGTGGGGGCGCGCCTGGCCCCCCTAGGCGCACCGCCCTACCTAATGGCCGCCTCATTGCTTCCTTGACGTCCACTCCAAGTCTCCTTGATTGTGTTTGTTACAAAAAAGATCCTCGCGAAGATTTCATTCCGTTTGGATTCTGTTTGATATTCCTATTCTGCGAAACACTGAAATAGGCAAAAAAAAAGCAACTGGAACTGGACCTCCGGTTAATAGGTTAGTCCCAAAAATAATATAAAAGTGCATATTAAAGCCCATTAAACATCCAAAACAGATAATATAATAGCATGGGACAATAAAAAATTATAGATACATTGGAGATGTATCACCGTTACATCAACCTGACTAGAGCTTGGTGGAGTCTCAATTCAATGGCGGAGAGATGCCCAGACACTTCACCTGCTGACGAGAACCCCTTGTCGGGTTTTCGTGACCACCGGCTCAGCCCGAGGCACCCTCTCCCCGAATGTCTTACCACTACTGAATGAGCCAAACTTATGCCTACCTTTTCAAAGGTTAGAGCACTGCTAGGAAACGGGTTGATTGGTGTTGACTTGGTCCACTGCTCGGTAGCCTGGAGTATTATACCTTTGAGTCGCCGACCCGGTTTAATGTGTACCTACACCGGTGATGTCAAGGATCCACTGCCAGACACATTTAACTAACAGCATGATCAATGAGATGACAAAAACCCTTCTCAACGAAAGCTTGGAGAGCTGTAGCAAAGTGGGGCTGAACCCCTTCTGCAAGCTTAACCCGCCAACTGATGTAAGTTCCTCAATCCTCTTATTTTGCCTCACTGTTTATACAATATGTGTATCTCTTACGATCATCTGACTTACACAGGCTACATCCGCCTTTTGGAACAAGAAGTATGACGAGAAAGCGGCCAAGAAAGCCATGGCTAAGACTAAAGCCCTTAAAAAGAATAAGAAGAAAACCACCGCCTCAGAGCTTTTAAACTTGGAGGAGGAGGATGTGTCGGAGGTAGACCTTTATTCCCTTGGCTCTTTTTTCAATTATCTTATTGAAACTGATTGCTATTAGGATGACGCGGAAACCAGCCAGGCGAGTGATGAAGAGGTAACTAATATTTCCTCCGGCTCAGAGCCTTTGCCAAGACAGAAAATTCCACAAGTGACCCGGAAAGTAAGGTTTTCTCACCCTTTAGCTTACTTGGATCCCAACTTTATTTTGAAGCAACAACAGCGTGAGAGCCGGCGCAGAACTCGGACCAGCGGAGGTGGAGAGCTTTCCTCTGGGTTACCCAACACACCAGTCCCACGCAAACGCCGGAATGAGGTGCTTCAACATTCCAATTCTTTTTATCCCAAGGCGGGTCTTATTCGCCAACCACTTAATCCTTCTGACTCAAATTATCAAGGGACTTCTCACTCTTCTTCTGGTGATTCATCAAAGACCCAGCTTCCGGCTTTCAAGACTACCCTCGGTAAAGACTTTATCCTTGTTATTTCACATCTCTGCACATATACTGACCTTGTCTCTTTTCCACAGTGGGATGGCAAAGCCTAGCAAGAAGGAAAAAATTAATAACTGGTTGAAGACCCAAAAATTTTGAGCCCGAGAAGCAAGCGCCGGTATCTGAGGCTTCTGTGCAACACCCAGCGGAGCTTGCTAATGACCCGCTACTAGAGAATCCTGGCACCTACACTGATCATACAATTATCGACCCTTTGGGTGCTAAACCGCCAAGCCCAATCAAGCCTTCAGAGCCAAATACTGAAGAAGTTCTAATCATTGGCACTGGTTTCCAACAACCGGGGGATCCCACTGTCCTGGCGAAACACTCTGCCAAAGAAGAATTGATTGAGAAATGCAAAGTCAAGTTTGACATGGCCAATTATTCTCATCTGAGCATCAGTGAAGTACTCTCTGGCTACCTCAGCCAAGTGCACACCAGCCGTGATCTTGAGATTGATATAGTCAAGCAAATGCATCAGAAATATGTGGTACAAAGTTTTGATTCATCTGTTTAAGAGATATTCCTTCAGCCCCCATGTCTTAGTCTAGGAAAGACGGTATTGATTGTGGCAAAGACTTCAACCATTATATCATAGAAAAAACTTCAAGTCATAGCCACCCTGAGCCGGCTTATCTTGAAAAATATGAGCTGGATCGGCTAAATCATTGCCAAATAAAATCTCACCTTATAATCCTCACAGGTCGGGTTATCTTTGAAAAAGATGAACCGGATTTGTCTATCACTACCTCATAAAAGAAACTTTCTACACCCATTAGCCCCCAAGTGCCAAGTGCTATTGCTTGCAAAGGGCTTGGGACTTTTTCTGAATTTATATTGTGACATAACTATTGATAATTGTTTAACCCCTTACTTACAGGAAGCCTCAACTCAATTTCAATCTCAATTGGTCGATTTAAAAGCCCGGCTCGAAGTGCAAGAACCTGAGACCTGGAAGGCTGACTCCAAATTCAAGTCTAGCTTGGATGAAACAGAGAAGCTTAAAACCGGGTTTCACACTAAGAAAGCCGCCTGGGCTGAAGAAAAGACTGCCCTGGTACAGAGAGCTGGGAACGCTGAAGCCTCTTTGCAAAAAGTCACCACAGAACTTACCGGCTTAAAATGTCATATCGCACAGATGACCTCCGCCATTTTTGGTAAGTAAAACTTAAATTTGGTAATTAATTTCCTCACTCCATTTTGTAAGCCGCCTGGTGACTTAATCACACTACGTTATACAGGCCCCAGGAGCAGCAATCTTGTTCAAGAGGTGTTGATAAAGCTCAAGGCAGTTTACACGCTAGTAGAGCAATTATATACCGGCACCCAGTGCACAATAGCCACCATCTCCCCAACCAATCAAGCACCATCCCTTCTCAGTGAGGTCTTAAGCAAACTTTCTGTCCTACCCGCAAGAATTGAAGAAATGAAGCGGTCAGCAGCCAGAGCCGGTGCCATTACGGCTTTATGCCAGGCGAAGGCATGGCTGCCAGAATTAGACCCGGTTGAGCTAGCTACTAGCTGCCCCAGTTTCAAAGAGGACGAGTCTCCCTTTGATAAGAAGGATTTTGCTGCTTGTGTGAAAGAGATGCGTCCGTTGGGGAGCCTTATAGCCGAAGAAACAGATATATCAAGATATCTGTTACCTCTTGAACACTTGCTTTGGTTTTCCCTTGAAGAGGAAAGGGTGGTGCAGCAAAGTAGCGTAAGTATTTCCCTCAGTTTTTGAGAACCAAGGTATCAATCCAGTAGGAGGCTACGCACCAGTCCCTCACACCTACACAAAACAAATAAATCCTCGCAACCAACGCGATAAGGGGTTGTCAATCCCTACACAGTCACTTACGAGAGTGAGATCTGATATATATATATGATAAGATAATATTTTTGGTATTTTTATGATAAAGATGCAAAGTAAAATAAAAGCAAAGTAAATAAATAAGTATTGGAAGATTAATATGATGAAGATAGACCCGGGGGCCATAGGTTTCACTAGTGGCTTCTCTCAAGAGCATAGATATTTTACGGTGGGTGAACAAATTACTGTTGAGCAATTGACAGAATTGAGCTAGGTTATGAGAATATCTAGGTATGATCATGTATATAGGCATCACATCCAAGACAAGTGGACCGACTCCTGCCTGCATCTACTACTATTACTCCATACATCGACCGCTATCCACCATGCATCTAGAGTATTAAGTTCAAGAGAACAAAGTAACGCTTTAAGCAAGATGACATGATGTAGAGGGATAAACTCATGCAATGTGATGAAAACCCCATCTTGTTATCCTTGATGGCAACAATACAATACGTGCCTTGATGCCCCTACTATCACTGGGAAAGGACACCGCAAGGTTGAACCCAAAGCTAACCACTTCTCCCATTGCAAGAAAGATCAATCTAGAAGGACCAAAACCAAACTGATAATTTGAAGAGACTTGCAAAGATAACCAATCATACATCAAAGAATTCCGAGAAGATTCAAATATTGTTCATAGATAAACTTGATCATAAACCCACAATTCATCGGTCTCAACAAACACACCGCAAAAGAAGATTACATCGAATAGATCTCCACAAGAGAGGGGGAGAACTTTGTATTGAGATCCAAAAAGAGATAAGAAGCCATGTAGCTAATAACTATGGACCCGAAGGTCTGAGGTAAACTACTCACACTTCATCGAAGAGGCTATGGTGTTGATGTAGAAGCCCTCCGTGATCGATGCCCCCTCCGGCGGAGCTCCGGAACAGGCCCCAAATGGGATCTCGTGGATACAGAAAGTTACGGCGGTGGAATTAGGGTTTTGGCTCCGTATCTGATCATTTGGGGGTACGTAGGTATACATAGGAGGAAGAAGTACGTCGGTGGAGCAACAGGGGGCCCATGAGGGTGGAGGGCGTGCCTGGGGGGTAGGCGCACCCCCTACCTCGTGGCCTCCATGTTGGTTGCTTGACGTAGGGTCCAAGTCTCCTGGATCTTGTTTGGTCCAAAAATCACGTTCCCAAAGGTTTCATTCCATTTGGACTCCGTTTGATATTCCTTTTCTTCGAAACCCTAAAATAGGCAAAAAAACAGCAATTCTGGGCTGGGCCTCCGGTTAATAGGTTAGTCCCAAAAATAATATAAAGGTGGATAATAAAGCCCAATAATGTCCAAAACAGAAGATAATATAGCATGGAGCAACGTTGGAGACGTATCAAGCATCCCCAAACTTAATTCCAGCTCGTCCTCGAGTAGGTCAATGATAAAAACAGAATTTTTGATGTGGAATGCTACTTGGCATAATTTCAATGAAATTCTTCTTAATTGTGGCATGAATATTCAAATCCGAAAGATTCAAGATAAAAGTGTAATATTGACATAAAAATAATAATAGTTCAAGCATACTAACTAAGCAATTTATGTATCTTCAAAATAACATGGCCAAAGAAAGTTATCCCTACAAAATCATATAGTCTGGCTATGCTCTATCTTCACCACACAAAGTATTTAAATCATGCACAACCCCGATGACAAGCCAAGCAATTTTTTCATACTTTTGACATTCTCAAACTTTTCAATCTTCACGCAATACATGAGCGTGAGCCATGGACATAGCACTTTAAGTGGAATAGAATGGTGATTGTGGAGAAGACAAAAAGGGAGAAGATAGTCTCACATCAACTAGGCGTATCAATGGGCTATAGAGATGCCCATCAATAGATATCAATGTGAGTGAGTAGGGATTGCCATGCAACGGATGCACTAGACCTATAAGTGTATGAAAGCTCAAAAAGAAACTAAGTGGGTGTGCATCCAACTTGCTTGCTCATGAAGACCTAGGGCATTTTGAGGAAGCCCGTCATTGGAATATACAAGCCAAGTTCTATAATGAAAAATTCCCACTAGTATATGAAAATGATAACAAAGGAGACTCTCTATCATGAAGATCATGGTGCTACTTTTGAAGCACAAGTGTGGTAAAAGGATAGTAGCATTGTCCCTTCTCTCTTTTTCTCTCAATTTTTTTTATTTGGGCCTTTTCTCTTCTTCTTTTTTATGGCCTCTTTTTTCGTCCAGAGTCTCATCCCGACTTGTGGGGGAATCATAGTCTCCATCATCCTTTCCTCACTTGGGACGATGCTCTAAAAATGATGATCATCACACTTTTATTTTCTTACAACTCAATAATTACAACTCGATACTTAGAACAAGATATGACTCTATATGAATGCCTCCGACGGTGTACCGAGATATGCAATGACTCAGTAGTGACATGTATGAAAGAATTATGAATGGTGGCTTTGCCACAAATACAATGTCAACTACATGATCATGCAAAGCAATATGACAATGATGGAGTGTGTCATGGTAAATGGAACGGTGGAAAGTTGCATGGCAACATATCTTGGAATGGCTATGGAAATGCCATGATAGGTAGGTATGGTGGCTGTTTTGAGGAAGATATATGGTGGGTGTATGATACCGGCGAAAGGTGCGTGGTATTAGAGAGGCTAGCAATAGTGGAAGGGTGAGAGTGCGTATGATCCATGGACTCAACATTAGTCATAAAGAACTCATATACTTATTGCAAAAATCTACAAGTTATCAAAGCAAAGTATTACGCGCGTGCTCCTAGGGGGATAGATTGGTAGGAAAAGACCATCGCTCGTCCCCGACTGCCACTCATAAGGAAGACAATCAATAAATAAATCATGCTCCGACTTCATCACATAACGGTTCACCATACGTGCATGCTACGTGAATTACAAACTTCAACACAAGCATTTCTCAAATTCACAATTACTAAACTAGAACAACTCTAATATCACCATCTCCATATCTCAAAACAATTATCAAGTTTCAAACTTCTCATAATATTCAACACACTCATAAGAGAATTTTATTATTACTCTTGTATACCTAGCATATTAGGATTATTTAAGAAAATTACCATGCTATTTAAGACTCTCAAAATAATCTAAGTGAAGCATGAGAGATCAATAGTTTCTATAAAACAAATCCACCACCATGCTCTAAAAGATATAAGTGAAGTACTAGAGCAAAACTATATAACTCAAAAGATATAAGTGAAGCACATAGAGTATTCTAATAATTTCCGAATCATGTGTGTCTCTATCAAAAGGTGTGTACAGCAAAGATGATTGTGGTAAACTAAAAAGCAAAGACTCAAATCATACAAGACGCTCCAAGCAAAACACATATCATGTGGTGAATAAAAATATAGCTCCAAGTAAAGTTACCGATAGAAGCAGACGAAAGAGGGGATGCCTTCCGGGGAATCCCCAAGCTTTGGATTTTAGATGTCCTTAGATTATCTTGGGGGTTCCATGGGAATCCCCAAGCTTAGGCTCTTGCCACTCCTTGTTCCATAATCCATCAAATCCTTACCCAAAACTTGAAAACTTCACACCACAAAACTTAAAGTAGAAAATCTCGTGAGCTCCATTAGCGAAAGAAAACAAAAGACCACTTCAAGGTACTGTAATGAACTCATTCTTTATTTATATTGGTGTTAAACCTACTTTATTCCAACTTCTCTATGGTTTATAAACTATTTTACTAGCCATAGATTCATCAAAATAAGCAAACAACACACGAAAAACAGAATCTGTCAAAAACAGAACAGTCTGTAGTAATCTGTAGCTAGGGCAAGATCTGGAATCCCAAAAATTCTAAAATAAATTGATGGAAGTGAGGAATTTATCTATTAATCATCTTCAAAAATAATTAACTAAATAGAACTTTCCAAATAAAAATTGCAGCAGTTCTCGTGAGCGCTAAAGTTTCTGTTTTTTACAGCAAGATTAACAAGACTTTCCCCAAGTCTTCCCAATGGTTCTACTTGGCACAAACACTAATTAAACACAAAAAACACAACCAAAACAGAGGCTAGATAAATTATTTATTACTAAAGAGGAGCAAAAATCAAGGAATAAAAATAAAATTGGGTTGCCTCCCAACAAGCGCTATCGTTTAACGCCCCTAGTTAGGCATAAAAAGCAAGGATAGATCTAGGTATTGCCATCTTTGGTAGGCAATCCATAGGTGGCTCTCATAATAGATTCATAAGGTAATTTAATTTTCTTTCTAGGGAATTGTTCCATGCCTTTCCTTAACGGAAATTGGAATCTAATATTTCCTTCCTTCATATCAATAATTGCACCAATCATTCTACGGAAAGGTCTACCAAGAATAATAGGACATGAAGGCTTGCAATCTATGTCAAGAACAATAAAATCTACGGGCACATAGTTCATATTTGCAACAATAAGAACATCATTAATTCTTCCCATAGGTTTCTTAATAGTGGAATCCTCAAGGTGCAAGTTTAAAGAGCAATCATCAAAATCGCGGAAACCTAACAAATCACACAAAGTCTTTGGAATCGTGGAAACACTAGCACCCAAATCACATAAAGCATAGCATTCATGATCTTTAATTTTAATTTTAATAGTTGGTTCCCACTCATCATATAGTTTTATAGGGATAGAAACTTCCAACTCAAGTTTTTCTTCATAATATTGCATCAAAGCATCAACGATATGTTTGGTAAAAGCTTTATTTTGACTATAAGCATGAGGAGAATTTAGCACGGATTGCAACAAGGAAATAGAATCTATCAAAGAGCAGCTATCATAATTAAATTCCTTGAAATCCAAAATAGTAGGTTCATTAACATCTAGAGTTTTGATCTCTTCAATCCCACTTTTATCAAATTTAGCATCAAGATCTAAAAACTCCAAATTTTTGGAACGCCTTATTGGTAAAGGTGGATCATATTCAGTCCCATCATTATCAAGATTCATATTGCAAAACAAAGATTTAATAGGGGACACATCAATAACTTTTAGATCTTCATCTTTATTATCATGGAAACTAGAAGAACACGCTCTTATAAAGGAATCTTTCTTAGCATGCATCCTAGCGGTTCTTTCTTTGCACTCATCAATGGAAATTCTCATGGCTTTGAGAGACTCATTGATATCATGCTTAGGAGGAATAGATCTAAGTTTCAAAGAATCAACATCAAGAGAAATTCTATCAACGTTCCTAGCCAACTCATCAATCTTAAGCAATTTTTCTTCAATCAAAGCATTGAAATTCTTTTGCGAAGTAATAAATTCTTTAATATTGGATTCAAAATCAGAGGGCATCTTATTATAATTTCCATAATAATTGTTGTAGGAATTACCATAATTATTAGAGGAATTACTAGGATAAGGCCTAGGATTAAAGTTTCCTTTATACGCGTTGTTACCAAAATTATTCCTACCAACAAAATTCACATCCATAGATTCATTATTATTCTCAATCAGAGTAGACAAAGGCATATCATTAGGATCAGAAGAAACACTCTTATTAGCAAATAATTTCATAAGTTCATCCATCTTTCCACTCAAAACATTAATTTCTTCTATCGCATGCACTTTTTTATTAGTAGATCTTTCAGTGTGCCATTGAGAATAATTAACCATAATATTATCTAGGAGTTTAGTAGCTTCTCCTAAAGTGATTTCCAAAAAATTGCCTCCCGCGGCCGAATCTAAAAGATTTCTAGAAGCAAAATTCAATCCGGCATAAAAAATTGTATAATCATCCACAAATTCAAACCATGTGTTGGGCAATTACGTATCATTAATTTCATCCTCTCCCAAGCTTGTGCAACATGTTCATGATCAAGTTGCTTAAAATTCATAGTATCGTTTCTAAGAGAGATGATCTTAGTGGGAGGAAAATACATAGAGATAAAAGCATCTTTGCACTTATTCCAAGAATCAATACTATTTTTAGGCAAAGACGAAAACCAAGCTTTAGCACGATCTCTAAGCGAAAAAGGAAATAGCTACAATTTCACAATATCATTATCAACATCTTTCTTCTTTTGCATATCACACAAATCAATGAAGCTATTTAGATGGGTAGCGGCATCTTCACTAGGAAGGCCGGAAAACGGATCTTTCATGACAAGATTCAGCAAGGTAGCATTAATTTCACAAGATTCAGCATCGGTAAGACGAGCAATCGGAGTGCTAATAAAATCATTGTTGTTGGTATTGGTAAAGTCACACAATTTAGTGTTATCTTGAGCCATCGTGACAAGCAAGCAATCCAACACACAAGCAAACAAGGAATGGGCAAAAAAAGGCAAATAGAGCAAGAGAGGGAGGATAGAGAGAGAGGGCGAATAAAATGGCAAGGGTGAAGTCGGGGAGAGGAAAACGAGAGGTAAATGGCAGAAAATGTAATGCGGGAGATAAGGGTTTGTGATGGGTACTTGGTATGTTGACTTTTGTGTTGACCTCCCCGGCAACGGCGCCAGAAATCCTTCTTGCTAACTCTTGAGCACTTGCGTTGGTTTTCCCTTGAAGAGGAAAGGGTGATGCAGCAAAGTAGCGTAAGTATTTCCCTCAGTTTTTGAGAACCAAGGTATCACTCCGGTAGGAGGCTACGCGCCAGTCCCTCGCACCTACACAAAACAAATAAATCCTTGCAACCAACGCGATAAGGGGTTGTCAATCCCTACATGGTCACTTATGAGAGTGAGATCTGATAGATATGATAAGATAATATTTTTGGTATTTTTATGATAAAGATGCAAAGTAAAATAAAAGCAAAGTAAATAACTAAGTATTGGAAGATTAATATGATGAAGATAGACCCGGGGGACATAGGTTTCACTAGTGGCTTCTCTCAAGAGCATAGATATTTTACGGTGGGTGAACAAATTACTGTTGAGCAATTGACAGAATTGAGCATAGTTATGAGAATATTTAGGTATGATCATGTATATAGGCATCACGTCCAAGACAAGTAGACCGACTCCTGCCTGCATCTACTACTATTACTCCACACATCGACCGCTATGCAGCATGCATCTAGAGTATTAAGTTCAAGAGAACAGAGTAATGCTTTAAGCAAGATGACGTGATGTAGAGGGATAAACTCATGCAATATGATGAAAACCCCATCTTGTTATCCTTGATGGCAACAATACAATATGTGCCTTGCTGCCCCTACTGTCACTGGGAAAGGACACCGCAAGATTGAACCCAAAGCTAGGCACTTCTCCCATTGTAAGAAAGATCAATCTAGAAGGCCAAACCAAACTGATAATTTGAAGAGACTTGCAAAGATAACCAATCATACATAAAAGAATTCAGAGAAGATTCAAATATTGTTCATAGATAAACTTGATCATAAACCCACAATTCATCGGTCTCAACAAACACACCGCAAAAGAAGATTACATCAAATAGATCTCCACAAGAGAGGGGAGAACTTTGTATTGAGATCCAAAAGGAGAGAAGAAGCCATCTAGCTAATAACTATGGACCTAAAGGTCTGAGGTAAACTACTCACACTTCATCGAAGAGGCTATGGTGTTGATGTAGAAGCCCTCCGTGATCAATGCCCCCTCCGGCGGAGCTCCGGAACAGGCCCCAAGATGGGATCTCATGGATACAAAAAGTTATGGCGGTGGAATTAGGGTTTTGGCTCCGTAGCTGATCGTTTGGGGGTACGTAGGTATATATAGGAGGAAGAAGTACGTCGGTGGAGAAACAGGGGGCCCACGAGGGTGGAGGGCACGCCTGGAGGGGGTAGGCGCGCCCCCCTACCTCGTGGCCTCCCTGTTGGTTGCTTGACGTAGGGTCCAAGTCTCCTGGATCTTGTTCGTTCCAAAAATCACGTTCCTGAAGGTTTCATTCTGTTTGGACTCCGTTTGATATTCCTTTTCTTCGAAACCCTAAAATAGGCAAAAAAAAGAGCAATTCTGGGTTGGGCCTCCTGTTAATAGGTTAGTCCCAAAAATAATATAGAAGTGGATAATAAAGCCCAATAATGTCCAAAACAGAAGATAATATAGCATGGAGCAATCAAAAATTATAGATACGTTGGAGACGTGTCAATATCAGGCGGCTTATACAATAGACAATCAGAAAATGCCAATGTCGGCTTACAAAATTGTGGATCTCCTCCCTCCAATCCGTAAGCATACTTTCACCCCTAAAATCGATCCGTCTGAGCTTATCGATGACGAAGCTGAATTTCAAGCCTTGACTGGCATCAATTGGTCATCACCTAACTTCCAAACAACGGAGGAAGAAGAAGAACCGGCACGAGATGACCCATAAGCCTCAACCCGCCAAGACCAGTAAAATTGATCCGCTAGACGGCTCATAATCTGCATCATTAGACGTCGCCTGAAAAACACTTAATCATTTGGGCTCGCAGAGCCATGTAATAGACTAGTAAAACAATGATATGTCATGTCATCGTGCATGTTTTATCCTCTGGAAAACTGGTGGTACTTATTCTTTTGCCATGAAAGATTATGGAAAGTAGATCATGTTATCTCATAATGCATCTGCACACATTGAAGAAAAAACACCCTGGCGGTTTTCGTCAGGGCGGGTCATAACATCCGACATGATATGTCTTGGCGACATAAAGTCTATAGCCAGGGCAGTTTGGAAAAACTCAAATACTTATTCAAATATGATATCATACATGTAGACCAGTAGCATATCATTGATGTAAATATGTAAGTCTGCAAGCCGGAAGGACATAAATCCAGAAGGGTGCAGCTCTATTTTGTTTTTGAAAAATTTCATTTTTATCCCATAAGTCGGCTCTCATGTGACGTAAATCCGTTGTTATAGCCTTAACTAGTTCAGGATCTTACTGAAAAGAGTATCGGGCAAGAGTACAAACGGGCCACATAGCAGAGAGACTGCAACAACGAGTGAGTTTATCCTAGCTCTCTGTAAGCCGGCTCTCACGTGACAAAGGCCACCATTTTAACCTTGACAAGTTCAGGCTATTATTAAAAGAGCAGCTGTCAAGAGTACGGTGGGTCACCTAGCGGAGTAGCATCAAGCAAACAGGCAGGTTTAACTCAATGTTCGGCTTGGAAACCGGATCACATGGGTGTGAACAGCTATGCTCGGGGAGCAGGAGGCCCCCATGTGACCAATAAGGTGGCCAGAGCCGGATCAAGATGGGTGAGCGAGCTATGTTAATTTAACAGGAAGCCCCCAAATGTCCAATAAGGTGGACGGAGGCCGGATTAAGATGGGTGCACCGAGCTATGTTCATTGAACAGGAAGCCCCCAAATGTCCAATAAGGTGGCCGGAGCCTCGGATCAAGATGGGTGAGCGAGATATGTTCATTGAACAGGAAGCCCCCAAATGTCCAATAAGGTGGACGGAGGCCGGATCAAGATGGGTGAGTGAGCTATGTTCATTGAACAGGAAGCCCTCAAATGTCCAATAAGGTGGCCGGAGGCCGGATCAAGATGGGTGAGCGAGCTATTGATACGTCTCCAACGTATCTATAATTTATGAAGTATTCATGCCAATATATTATCATTCCTGGATGCTTTACAATCATTTTATAGCAACTTTATATCATTTTTGGGACTAACCTATTAACCCAGTGCCAGTTGCTATTTTTGGTTGTTTTTTACATCGCAGAAAATCAATATTAAACAGAGTCCAAACACCGCAAAACTTTACGGGGCTTTTTTTGGACCAGAAGGAACCCATTGGGCCAGAGCTTCACCTGGGGGGTGCCCCGAGGGGGGCACAACCCACCAGGGCGCGCCAGGGCCCCCTGGCACACCCAGGTGGGTTGTACCCACCTAGGTGGCCTCCCGCACCCCCTCTTTGCACTATAAATTCCCAAAGATTCCGAAACCCATCGGGGTTAACTTATATCAGAAGTTCCGCCGCCACAGGGCTCCGTAGCAACCAAAAACCAATCTAGACCCATTCCACACCCTGCCGGAGGGGGGAATCATCTCCGGTGGCCATCTTCATCATCCCAGTGTCCACCACGATGAGGAGGGAGTAGTCAAGCCTCGGGACTGAGGGTTTGTACCATGAGCTATGTGTTTAATCTCTCTCTCTCTCTCTCGTGATCTATATCATGGGCTTTGCTAATATAGTCGGATCATATGATGTTTCTCCCCTCTATACTCTTGTTGTGATGAATTGAATATTTACCCTTTGAAGTTTTGTCATGTCGGATTGAATATTCAGAGGTGAGAACACATGATATATGTCTTGCGGTATGAATACTTGAGGTGACAATTGGGGTATCTCATTGATTCACTTGATATATGTTATGGCATTCAACTCGCGGATTCCGTTGTGATATTGGGGTAATCTATGCATAGGGGTTGATGCACGATTTTCTCTGACGGAAACTTCGTGGTCTCTTTATAGTTCTTTGTGTGCATTGACTATTATGAATATGAATATGCTTTGGTGTTATTCTAGTATGAACTCTAGGATAGATCGAATGGAAACAATAGCTTTGTGTTAATATAGTACAAACTCTTGAATAGATCAATCGGAAAGAATAGCTTTGAGGTGGCTTCGCACCCTACAAACAATTCCTACCTTTTGTTCTCCGCTAATAGGAACTCGGGAGTGATTCTTTGTTGTACCTTGAGGGATAATCATATGTTCCAACTATGTTAGCACTGTTGGGAGATTGCACTAGTGAAAGTACGGACCCTAGGCCTTATTTTAAGCATTGCAACGCCATTTTGTGCCCGATTACTATTTGCTACCTACTATTTTTATTTATTTAGATTATACAACGGCGCCGAACTAGTGCACCTATACAATTTGCCATTGTATTGGGTGTGTTGGGGACACAAGAGATTTCTTGTATTTGGTTGCAGGGTCGTTTGAGAGAGACCATCTTCATCCTACACCTCTCACGAATTGATAAACCTTAGGTCATCCACTTGAGGGAAAATTGCTACTGTCCTACAAAACTCTGTGCTTCGAGGCCCAACACGTGTCTACAAGAATAAAGTTGTGTAGTGGACATCAAGCTCTTTTCTGGCGCCGTTGCCGGGGACGTGAGTGCTTGAAGGTATATCTCTAGATCTTGCAATTGAATCTTTTAGTTTCTTGTTTTATCACTAGTTTGGTTCATAAAAGAAAACTACAAAAAATGGAATTTAGGTTGCATCCTATTATTTATCATATTTATAATATCTTTCTTGAAAATGATGGTTTGGAAAATTGAGCTCAATTGTTAAAAGAAGTCAATAAACTTTTTGGCACAAAATATTTGAATGATGAGCATGATTGCAATGTTGTTAGTATTAATTCTTTGAATATCCATGATGTTAATGATATGCAAAGCCATAAGCTTGGGGATGCTATGTTTGATGAAGATGATATTTTTAGTTCCCCAAGATTTGATGTGCAAATTTGTTATAATGATTGCATGCTTCCTATTTATGATGATTATAATGATGAAAGTGGATTTGGAGAGGTCATGGCTTTATTTAGTGAGGAATCCACCAGTTTGGATGAGGCTCCAATTGACTATGACAACAAGGTTCCTATCTATGATGACTATGGTGATGACGTATATGTTATAGAGAATAATTATAAGCATCAAACTTTTCATCATGATATTAATTTTCAATCCCATGATAGTCATTTTGTTGAATTTGCTCCCACCACTATTGATGAGAAGAAATTTTCTTATGTGGAGAGTAATAAATTTTCTATGCTTGTGGATCATGAAACAAATGATTTATGTGATGATTATACTGTTGAATTCATTCATGATGCTACTAAAAATTATTATGAGAGAGGAACATATACTTTTACATATCTCAATAATATCAAGTTTCCTCTCTATGTGTTGAAAGTTTTGAAGTTGTGCTTGTTTTGCCTTCCTATGCTAGTTGATTCTTGTTCCCATAACTTGTTTGCTCACAAAATCCCTATGCATAGGAAGTGGGTTAGGATTAAATGTGCTAGTCATATGCTTCATGATGCTCTCTTTATGTTTCAATTCTTATCTTTTATGCGAGCACCATTGAAATCAGCATGCCTAGTTTGAAAGGCGTAAAAGAAAAGCGCTTGTTGGGAGACAACCCAACACTTTTACCTACTGCTTTTGTGTGCTCACATGATTATTATACTGTAGTAATCATGTTTTATTGCTTTTTTCAATGAAGTGCCAAATAAAGCCTTTAGGATCTTGTTGGGTGATAGTTGCTTTGATCTTGCTGAAAAATAGAAACTTTTGCGCTCACGAAAATAATTCTAGTTTTTAACAGAAGAGTTCTATTGAGTTGATTATTTTTGAAGAATATTACTATACAAATTTCTCACGTGGTCCTAATTTTTCAGAATATTTGGAGAAGTATAAATATGGTTTGAGTACAGATTACTACAGACTATTCTATTTTTGACAGATTCTGTTTTCAATGCATAGTTTGCTTGTTTTCTACTTTCCATTGCTTATATTGCTCAATTTAAATTCTGGAAATGATATGAAAAAGTAGGCATTGTGTGAGAACAATTATGAATCTTGTCTTTGATAGTACCAAAAGTGGAATTGTTTGCTCTTTATCATACTAACCTATTTCACAAAGTTTCGTTAAGTTTTGTGTGATTGAAGTTTTCAAGTTTTGGGTGAGATGTAGATATGAGGAGTATAATGAGTGACAAGACCCTAAGATTGGGGATGCCCAAGGCACCCCAAGTTAATATCCAAGGAATATCCAAGCAACTAAGCTTGGCGATGCCCCGGAAGGCATTCCGTCTTTCGTCTCCAACAATATCGGTAACCTTACTTAGAGCTATGTTTTCATTCGTCACATGATATAGGTTTTGCTTGGGGAATCAATTATTTTGTTAGGATTTTCTTGCTGTTATTTATTATAATGTTTTTCACCTTTTATTTCAATAAAAGTGGCATGTATAGCCGTTACTATGCTTATTTTGCAAGTGTACATGTTGCTGTTTGAAAACAGAAAGTTTACCGCAGTTGCAAAAATTCCCTAGAAAAGTAAGAATGTGATAAAATTTTGGAACACCTTTAAAAATGAGCTCTGATAAATTTTATACAGTGTGGCAAATTTTCACAACTTTTCGAGTTAGGGAAGTATTGATACTCTTGCATTCTTTACAGACTGTACTGTTTTGGCAGATTGCTGTTATGGTTGCATTGTTTGCATATGTTTGCTTGTTTAATGATTTTATTTGCGGATAGGAGTATTAAATATGCAGAGGCATTTAGTATGCAATTTTGAATAATAATTTTATATATTTTCTACAGTAGAGAATGATAAGGTTTTTGCATTGGTTTATACTAACTTATCTCACGAGTCCTTGTTAAGTTTTGTGGATGAAGCTTTTGATATTTAGGAAAATAGTGATATGAGAGGCATTAAGGAGACACAAAAGCTCAATATTGGGGATGCCCAAGGCATCCCAAGATAATATTCGAGAAGTCTCAAGCATCTAAGCTTGGGGATGCCCCGGTAGGCATCCCATCTTTCTTCTTCAACAATTATCGGTTAGTATCGGTTGAACCTAGGTTTTTTCTTCTTCACATGAGTTGTGCTATACTTGGAATGTCATTGTATTTTGTTGCTATTTGAATAAAATACTTATATCTAAAAGTTTTTAAATAAGAGAGAGTCCACACATAGCTATCTATTTACTTAACTACTCATTTGATCTTCACTTATATCTTTTTTGGAGTAGCTTGCCATTTACTCTTGTGCTTCACTTATATCCTATGAGTAAATTGTTGAATAAATTGAATGTCATGAAGTTGAAATCATATCATGCCTAGTGGTAGCTTCACATTGGGTTTAGAAAATGAAACCTTTTGAGGCTTGACAATCACAATATTGGTCATACAAGCAATTCACGAATAATTAGTATAAGGAAGAGAACTTTCACATATAAATACACTATCATGGAAATATTTTGTGATTGTGAGCCCCTGTCAAAATATTATATGCCAAAATTGTTGATGTTGGACAAGGAAGACAACGTAATGGTTTATGTTTATTCATATTCACACAGAAGTCATATTGTCATAGATCCTTCAACATGTGGTGCTTGCCTCCCATCTTTGCTAGCCAAAAATTCCGCACCAAGTAGAGATACTACTTGTGCATCAAAAAACCCTTAAACCCAAATCTTATTTTCAAGAGTCCACCATACCTACCTAAAGATTAAGCAAGATCCTTCAAGTAAGTTGTCATCGGTGCAATAAGGCAATCAAAATTGCTTCTAAAAGTGTTAGATCATTTAGTGTAAGAGAAAATTGAGCATTGTACGAACTGATGATGGCAAAGCAATAAAAGTGACGGACTGCATAATAAAGGTTGATATCATAAGGGGCAATATAACATGATGTTCTTTTGCACTAAGGGATTGAGCATACAAACAAATAAGCGCATGGCAACCTCTGTTTCCCTCTGCGAAGGGCCTATCTTTTCATTTTCAGTATTTTTTATGCAAAGGGTCATAGTTATTCTCTCTATTCCTTTTTATTTTTCTCTTTTGGCAAGCATCATGTGGTGAGGAAAGATCTAGGCACATATGTCCAGTTGAATATGGGTAGCATGAGTTATTATTGTTGACATCACCCTTGAGGTGAATATGTTGGGAGGAAAAACAATAAGCCCCTATCTTTCTATGAGTCTGGTTGAAACGTTTTGCTCATGTGTATGTGGTGAGTGTTAGAAATCATAGAATACTATATGATGGTTGAGTATGAGGAGCTCTTACTTAAACTCCGTTGAATAAGTTGAATTGCAATTGCTTGGTGACTAATAACATAGGTTGTTGAGTTTCAAGAGAATTCATTGTTTGAACCTTAACATGCGAATTGGTTGCCACTATGACATGAGAAGTTTCATAAGAAAGAATTGTTGTTATGATGCTAGGAAAAGTGATTGAAATTATCATTGATCAAACTTGTGCACTTTGTTAGAATTCACACTTCATAAATTATTTCTTTTATCATTTACCTACTCGAGGATGAGTAGGAATTAAGCTTGGGGATGCTGATACGTCTCCAACATGTCTATAATTTATGAAGTATTCATGCCAATATAATTATCATTCTTGGATGTTTTACAATCATTTTATAGCAACTTTATATCATTTTTTGGAAATAACCTATTGACCCAGTGCCCAGTATCAGTTGTTGTTTTTGCTTGTTTTTTACATCGCGGAAAATCAATATTAAACGGAGACCAAACACCGCAAAGCTTAACAAATTTTTTTTGGACCAGAAGGAACCCATTGGGCCAGATCTGCACCTGGGTGGTGCCCCGAGGGGGGCACAACCCTCCAGGGCGCGCCAAGGCCCCCTGGCGCGCCCAGGTGGGTTGTGCCCACCTCGGTGGCCTCCCGCACCCCCTCTTTGCACTATAAATTCCCAAATATTCTGAAACCCATCGGGGTTAACCTAGATCAGAAGTTCCGCCACCGCAGGGTTCCGTAGCCACCGAAAACTAATCTAGACCCGTTCCGGCACCCTGCCAGAGGGGGGAATCATCTCCGGTGGCCATCTTCATCATCCCGGCGTCCACCACGATGAGGAGGGAGTAGTCCACCCTTGGGGCTGAGGATTTGTACTAGTAGCTATGTGTTTAATCTCTCTCTCTCTCTCTCTCTCTCTCGTGATCTATATCATTGGGCTTTGTTAATATAGTCGGATCATATGATGTTTCTCCCCTCTATACTCTTGTTGTGATGAATTGAATCTTTACCCTTTGTAGTTTTGTCATGTCGGATTGAATATTCAGAAATGAGAACGCAGGATATATGTCTTGCGGTATGTATACTTGAGGTGACAATTGGGGTATCTTATTGATTCACTTGATATATGTTACGGCATTCAACTCGCGGATTCACGCGGTGATGTTGGGGTAGTCAATGCATAGGGGTTGATGCATGTTTTTCTCCGACGAAAACTTCAGGGTCTCTTTATAGTTCTTTGTGTGGATCGAGTATTATGAATATGAATATGCTTTGGTGTTATTCTAGTACAAACTCTAGAATAGATCGAATGGAAACAATAGCTTTGTGTTATTTTTGTACGAACTCTTGAATAGATTGATCGAAAAGAATAGCTTTAAGGTGGCTTCCCACCCTACAAATAATTCCTACCTTTTGTTCTCCGCTAATAGGAACTCGGGAGTGATTATTTGTTGTACCTTGAGGGACAATCATATGATCCAACTATGTTAGCATTGTTGGGAGATTGCACTTGTGAAAGTACGAACCCTATGCCTTGTTTTTAAGCATTGCAACACCATTTTGTGCCCGTTTACTATTTGCTACCTAGCTGTTTTTATTTATTTAGATTATACAAATATATTGCCATTGTATTGGATGTGTTGGGGACACAAGAGATTTCTTGTATTTGGTTGCAGGGTCGTTTGAGAGAGACCATCTTCATCCTACACCTCTCACAGATTGATAAACCTTAGGTCACCCACTTGAGGGAAAATTGCTATTGTCCTACAAAACTCTGTGCTTGGAGACCCAACACGTGTCTACAAGAATAAAGTTGCGTAGTGGACATCAAGCTCTTTTCTGGCGCCGTTGCCGGGGAGGTGAGTGTTTGATGGTATATCTTTAGATCTTGCAATTGAATCTTTTAGTTTCTTGTTTTATCACTAGTTTTTTTCATAAAAGAAAACTACAAAAAAATAGAATTTAGGTTGCATCCTATTATTGATCATATTTATAATATCTTTCTTGAAAATGATGGTTCAGAAAATTGTGCTCAATTGTTAGAAGAAGTCAATGAAATGTTTGGACAAAATATTTGAATGATGAGCACGATTGCAATGTTGTTAGTATGAATTCTTTGAATATCCATGATGTTAATGATATGCAAAGCCATAAGCTTGGGGATGCTATGCTAGATGAAGATGGTATTTTTAGTCCCCCGAGATTTGATGTGCAAATTTGTTATAATGATTGCATGCCTCCTATTTATGATGATTATAATGATGAAAGTGGATTTGGAGAGGTCATGACTTTATTTAGTGATGAATCCACCAGTTTGGATGAGGCTCCAATTGACTATGACAACAAGGTTCCTATCTATGATGACTATGGTGATGACGTGTATGTTATAGAGAATAATTATAAGCATCAAACTTTTCATCATGATTTTAATTTTCAATCCCATGATAGCCATTTTGTTGAATTTTCTCCCACCACTATTGATGAGAAGAAATTTGCTTATGTGGAGAGTAATAAATTTTCTATGCTTGTGGATCATGAAAAGAATGATTTATGTGATGATTATACTGTTGAATTCATGCATGATGCTACTAAAAATTATTATGAGAGATGAACATATGCTTTTACATATCTCAATAATATCGAGTTTCCTCTCTATGTGTTGAAAGTTTTGAAGTTGTTCTTGTTTTGCCTTCCTATGCTAGTTGATTCTTGTTCCCATAACTTGTTTGCTCACAAAATCCCTATGCATAGGAAGTGGGTTAGGATTAAATGTGCTAGTAATATGCTTCATGATGCTCTCTTTATGTTTCAATTATTATCTATTATGCGAGCATCATTGAAATCATCATGCCTAGCTTGAAAGGCGTAAAAGAAAAGCGCTTGTTGGGAGACAACCCAACACTTTTACCTACTGTTTTTTTGTGCTCACATGATTATTCTACTGTAGTAATCATATTTTATTGCTTTTTTCAATAAAGTGCCAAGTAAAGCCTTTGGATCTTGTTGGGTGATAGTTGCTTTGATCTTGCTGAAAAATAGAAACTTTTGCGCTCACAAAAATAATTCTAGTTTTTAACAGAAGAGCTCTATTGATTTGATTCTTTTTGCAGAAGATTAATATACAAATTTCTCACGTGGTCCTAATTGTTCAGAATTTTTGGAGTAGTATAAATATGGTTTGAGTACAGATTAATACAGACTATTCTGTTTTTGACAGATTCTGTTGTCAATGCATAGTTTGCTTGTTTTTTTGTTTCCATGGCTTATATTGCTCAATATAAATTGTGGAAATGATATGATAAAGTAGCCATTGTGTGAGAACAATTGTGAATCTTGTCTTTGACAGTACCAAAAGTGAAATTGTTTTCTCTTTATCATACTAACCTATTTCACAAAGTTCCGTTAAGTTTTGTGTGATTGAAGTTTTCAAGTTTTGGGTGAGATGTCGATATGAGGAGAATAAGGAGTGACAAGACCCTAAGCTTGGGGATGCCCAAGGAACCCCAAGTTAATATCCAAGGAATATCCAAGCAACTAAGCTTGGCGATACCCCGGAAGGCATCCCCTCTTTCGTCTCCAACAATATCGGTAACCTTACTTAGAGCTATGTTTTCATTCATCACATGATATAAGTTTTACTTGGAGCGTCAATTTATTTTGTTAGGATTTGCTTGATTTTATTTATTATAATGTTTTTCACCTTTTATTTCAATAAAAGTGGCATGTATAGCCTTTACTATGCTTATTTTGCAAGTGCACATGTTCCTGTTTGAAAACAGAAAGTTTACCGCTGTTGCAAAAATTCCCTAGAAAAGTCAGAATGCGATAAAATGTTGAAACTTTTGGTAGAATGAGCTCTGATAAATTTTATTCAGTGTGTTAAATTTTCATAACTTTTGGAGTTAGGTAAGTATTGATACTCTTGCATTCTTTACATACTATACTGTTTTGGCAGATTGATGTTATGGTTGCATTGTTTGCATATGTTTCCTTGTTTAATGTTTCTTTTTGCGGATAGGAGTATTAAATATGCAGAGGCATTTAGTATGCAATGTTGAATAATAATTTTAGTGATTTTCTACAGTAGATAATTATAAGGTTTTTGCACTGGTTTATACTAACTTAGCTCACGAGTCCTTGTTAAGTTTTGTGTGGATGAAGCTTTTGAGATTTAGGAAAATAGTGATATGAGAGGCATTAAGGAGACACAAAGCTCAAGATTGGGGATGCCCAAGGCATCCCAAGATAATATTCAAGAAGTCTCAAGCATCTAAGCTTGGGGATGTGTAACACCCTCGATGCGACTATATCTCCCACGTGTCGAGGCACAACTTAGAGGCATAATCGCTTTGAAGGCATATGTCGCAAGTCAGGTAATCATCACAAACATCCCATGTAATATAGATAAATAAAAGGGATAACATAGTTGGCTTACACTCGCCACGTCAATCAAGTACATAAATAACATACATCATCCAAACACTCATGGCCCGACTATGGCGCCAAAATAGAAGAAAACCCAACATGCGACACGGTCCCAATCACCCCCAACTGGGCACCACTACTGATCATCAGGAAAGGACACATAGTAATGCTGAGAGTTCTCGTCGTACTCCCACTTGAGCTCGAGCACGTCACCTGGAGTGGAATCACCTGGACCTGCATCTGGTGTAATAGTAATCTGTGAGCCACAGGGACTCAGCAATCTCGCACCCTCGCGATCAAGACTATTTAAGCTTATAGGAAGGGGTAAGGCAAATATATGTGGAGCTGCAGCAAGCGACTAGCAATTATGGTGGCTAACTTATTCGCAAAAGAGAGCGAGAAGAGGAGGCAAAGCGCGAGCGAGAAACTAGAGATCAACCTATGCAAACATTACTCCAACACCGTGTCCACTTCCCGGACTCCGCCGAGAAGAGGCCATCACGGTAACACACATGGTTGATTCATTTTAATTAAATTAAGGTTCAAGTTATCTACAACCGGACATTAACAAATTCCCATCTGCCCATAACTGCGGGCACGGCTTTCGAAAGTTCAATCCCTGCAGGGGAGTCCCAACTTAGCCCATGACAAGCTCTCACGGTCAACGAAGGAATAGACCTCCTCCCAAGACGTTCCGATCAGACTCGGTATCTTGGTAATTCAAGACACTTCGACAGGTTAAAACAAGACCAGCAACACCGCCTGAATGTGCCGACAAATCCCGATAGGAGCTGCACATATCTTGTTCTCAGGGCACACTCAGATAAGCAATCCGTACAACTAAAACCAGCCCTCGAGTTTCCCCGAGGTGGCGCTGCAAGGGGCTCTAGGTTGGACCAACACTCAGAGGAGCACTGGCCCGGGGGGGTTTAAAATAAGATGACCCTCGGGCTCCGGAAACCCAAGGGAAAAAGGGGCTAGGTGGCAAATGCTAAAACCAAGGTTGGGCATTGCTGGAAAAGCTTTAATCAAGGCGAACTATCAAGGGGTTCCCATTATAACCCAACCGCGTAAGAAACGCAAAATCCGGGAACATAACACCGATATGACGGAAACTAGGGCGGCAAGAGTGGAACAAAACACTAGGCGAGAGGCCGAGCCTTCCACCCTTTACCAAGTATATAGATGCATTAAGATAACATGGCAATATAATGATATCCCAACAAGTAAATAAATGTTCCAACAAGGAACGCCTCCAATCTTCACCTGCAACTAGCAATGCTATAAGAGGGGCTGACCAAAGCGGTAACATAGCCAATCAACGGTTTGCTAGGACATGGTGGGTTAGAGGTTTGACATGGCAATTGGGAGGCTGACAAGCAAAAGGTAGGCATCGAAGCATTGGCATAGCAAAAGAGCGAGCAAACTAGCATAGCAAAGATAGTAGTGATTTCGAGGGTATGATCATCTTGCCTGCAAAGTTGTCAGAGTTGACTGGATCCTCAAAAGCAAACTCAACGGGCTCCTTGTTAGCGAACTCGTCTCCCGGCTCTACCCAAACAAGACAAACAAGCAACAAGGATACAATCAACCACGTGCAAGCTCAAACAATAAGATGCAATGATGGTATGCTATGCAGGATACGATGCGGGATGCAAAATGTAAGATATGACAGGAAATGCATGAACCTGGCCTCAACTTGGAAAACCAAGTGTGCCACTGGAAAGATGATATGAAATCGCTTGAAAACGATATAAAGAACACCGGAATCGGAGTTACGGTTTGGAAATGGCAAGCGATTCAAAACTGGCACCGGTCTGCGATTTACAGCAAGTAGGCCTCTAAATGCAATGAAATGAACATGCTACAGCGCTCAAACATGACAACAAAATACATGGCAGGGAAGTATTCAAGGTGTTTAACAAAAGACTAGCACTGAGCCACGGCCAATTCATCCATTAACAGGTTCACACAAGCATGGCAAAAACGCAAATGGTAAACAGATCTCAGACTTAGTGAAATTAACACTTGCCTGAAATTTCAGATCATGAAGCCCTCTTCGGAGCAACAAAACAACATGCTACAAGACCTGATCATGACAAATAAAGACATGGCATGGAGCTACTCAACAAGCTTAACAAAAGTCCCTTAGTGACCTTGAGCCAAAAGGGATCACAAAATATACTAACAAGCACACGAACATAGCTAAAACATAATCAGTTTTCAGACTTCGTGAAAACTGACACATGCTGAAACATAACTCACGAAGGCATGTTTACGAGCTCGATGCTCTCACTACAGTGCAGGTCATGCCAAGGCAAGCATACATCCATTAAGGAGGCACAAAATGCAAGCTAGACATGGCAAGAACAATGGCATAGCATGCACGGATCAACTACAACATCACCGGCAAAATCGCAAAAAGTTGACGATCTGCCCAGATTCACAACGAAGCAAAAGTAGAGCTCGATTGACTCAAGCTAGGGTGCTCCATAATTGCAAACAAAGACATGGATGGATAGAGCACTACAATATTAACAAAACTCCTTTACTGATCATCCACAAAAGAGGCACGGATCACTAGGAAATAGCACGAACATATGGCATCATGAACTAAACAATCCCAGGACTTAGTGAAATTACTAAGTCTCTGAAAACAGATTTACCAAGTGCCTCACTTTGCAAGCTTGCACAAGACACCACACACATCACAAAAATACATGGGTTGCACCTCTGGAAAGATGACAAAACCCTTAACAAAACATATGTAGAACTCATGGGCATATCATGCACACATTAATCATGGCAAAAATGACAAAAGTCTAAGATGAACTAGCACATCTGACAATTAACTCACGAAGCCTTCTTCTAACAGCATTTCGGACATCAAGATGAACTCAAATGAAAATTATGCAATGGAATGAATTGATGTACTCTATGAGGCGAACATTTTGATATGCTATATGTCCAAATTGGAGCTACGGATGATGAGATACGACATGATGAACATTGCATAAAAAATTAGGGTTCAGGGGAAAAAGTCAACCGATCCAAAATATCCCAGATTTGGATCAGAAGCTACTGTAGCAGGCACTGTTCACGCGCGCGACTCCTGAGGATGGCCGGTGCCGGAGTTCATCGGAAGGTGGCCGGAGAGGGCGTGGAGGAGGCGGTGGAGCTCTCCGGGGACCGGATCCGGCCACGGGGACGCGGGGCGGCGAGGATCCGAGGCGGCGGCGGCGGATCGGGGCGGCGGCAGCCGGATCGAGGCGGCGACGGCCGGTGGAACGGCGGCAAGGTTCCGGTGGCGGCGGCGGCGCGGCCGGCGACGAGGAGGAGAGGCGGGCGACGGCGATGGGCTGAGGAGGAGGCAGGCGGCGGCGATGGGCTCGCGGGGGCCCGGTTTGGGCCTCCCGGGCCAGCGGCGGAGAGGAGCCTGGCGGGACACGTGGCGGCCCCCTAGTTGCTCGGGGCGGCGGCGCGTCTCGTCCGGCTGAAAACGGACATGTCCGGTGACGGCGGGGGCAATTTTTTAGGGTTTCGGGGAGGAAGAAGATCCGAAAATCAGGGGGGGTCTTTATATAGGCATAGAGGGAGCTAGGAGAGTCCAAATGAGGTGCGGTTTTCGGCCACGCGGTCATGATCGAACGCTCTAGATGATGGAGCAGAGTTTGGTGGGTTTTGGGCCAAAATGGAGGGGTGTTGGGCTGCAACACACACGAGGCCTTTTCGGTCCCTCGGTTAACCGTTGGAGTATCAAACGAAGTCCAAATGATACGAAACTTGACAGGCGGTCTACCGGTAGTAAACCAAGGCCGCTTGGCAATTCTCGGCCCAATCCGGAAATGTTTAATCCCCACACACGAAAGAAGGCTAGAAATGACCACCGGAGGAGAACGAAGCGCCGGAATGCAAAACGGACAACGGGGAAATGCTCGAATGCATGAGATGAACACGTATGCAAATGCAGTGCACATGATGACATGATATGAGATGCATGACAACGAAAACAACACACGGAGACAAAGACCCGAACCCGAGGAAATAAATATAACTTAATGCCGGAAATGGCAAGAGTTGGAGTACAAAAAGGGAAAGTTACATCCGGGGTGTTACAACACTCCACCACTACGAAAAGATCTCGTCCCGAGATCTAGGACTGAAAGAACGCCGGGTACTCAGAACGGAGGTGATCCTCGCGTTCCCTGGTAGCTTCACGGTCGGAATGGTGTGACAACTTGACTTTGAGAAATTTGATTGACTTGTTGCGAGTCCTACGTTCAGTCTCTTCAAGAATAGCAACTGGGTGCTCATGATAAGAGAGATCTTCTTGGAGCTCAATGTCCTCAAAGTTGACTGTGCGGTCAGGAGTCTTGAAACACTTTCGAAGCTGAGAGACATGGAACACATCATGAACATTTGCAAAGTTTGAAGGAAGCTCGAGTTGATAGGCGAGGTCGCCTCTCTTGCTGACAATCTTGAAAGGTCCCACGTATCTAGGGGCAAGCTTCCCTTTGATACCGAAGAGACGAGTCCCTTTCATAGGAGAGACGCGGAGGTAAACATGATCTTCGATCTCGAAAGCCAAATCACGGTGCTTACTATCATAGTAGCTCTTCTGGCGGGATTGGGCTGCTTTGAGGTTATCACGAATGACTTTGCACATTTCTTCTGCCTCTGTGATTAAGTCATTACCCAGCAGCTCACGTTCACCGGTTTCAGACCAGTTGAGAGGGGTACGGCACTTCCTGCCATACAGAATTTCAAATGGGGCCTTGCCCGAACTTGCTTGAAAACTGTTGTTGTAGGAGAATTCAGCATAAGGAAGACAATCCTCCCACTTCATGCTGAAGGAGATCACACAAGCCCTGAGCATATCTTCAAGAATCTGGTTGACACGCTCGACTTGACCGCTTGTTTGAGGATGGAAAGCTGTGCTGAAGCGGATGTTGGTGCCCATGGCCTTCTGAAAAGAATCCCAAAACTTGGAGATAAAGATGATGCCACGGTCTGAAGATATCACTTTAGGAATACCATGCAGAGAGACAATTCGAGAGGTATAGAGTTCCGCCAATTGAGCTGCAGTGATCGACTCTTTGATAGGCAGAAAATGAGCCACTTTGGTGAGCTTGTCGATGACAACGAATATAGCATCATTGCCACGCTTGGACTTTGGAAACCCAGTCACGAAGTCCATTTCAATATGGTCAAACTTCCATTCTGGAATGGGAAGAGGTTGGAGGAGACCTGCTGGCCTTTGGTGTTCTGCCTTCACTCTTCTGCAGACATCACATTCATTCACGAATTGAGCGATCTCGCGCTTCATTCGGGTCCACCAATAAGCTTGCTTAAGATCCTGATACATCTTCGTGCTCCCAGGGTGGATGGAGAGGAGAGAATTGTGAGCCTCGTTCATGATCACTTTACGAAGTTCACCTTTGGGTACAACAATTCGATCCTCGAAGAAGAGAGTATCCTTGTCATCAAGGTGGTAGCACTTGTACTTGGGTTGACTCTTGGCAGTCCCAATCTTCACCTTTCTCACCATAGCATCAAGAAGCTGGGCTTGGCGAATCTGGTCTTCCAAGGTAGGAGAGACTTGAAGGTTGGCGAGGAAACCTTGGGGAACAACTTGCAGATTAAGTTTGCGGAAAGCTTCACAAAGCTCGGGTTGATAAGGCTTAAGAATCAAACTATTGCAATACGCTTTCCTGCTCAAAGCGTCAGCAATCACATTGGCCTTGCCTGGAGTATACTCAATACTCAGATTATACTCTTGAATCATTTCGACCCATCGAGTTTGCCTGAGGTTGAGATTAGGCTGAGTAAAGATGTACTTGAGACTCTTGTGATCAGGGAAAATGTCCACTTTTCTTCCCAATAGAAGATGTCTCCAAGTCAAAAGAGCATGCACAACTGCCGCCAACTCGAGATCACGAGTGGGGTAGTTCTTCTCATTAGGCTTCAACTGGCGAGATGTATAAGCAACAACTTTCTTCTCTTGCGTCAACACTGCGCCAAGACCTTGGAGAGAGGCATCACAAAAGACCTCGTACGGTCTGGATTCATCAGGCGGAGTCAGAACTGGAGCAGTGATCAACTTCTCTTTCAAAGTGTTGAAAGCAATATCACACTCCGGAGACCAAACGTACTTGACGTGCTTCTGAAGAAGATTTGAGAGAGGCTTCGCGATCTTAGAAAAGTTTTCAACGAATCTTTGGCAATAGCTTGCGAGACCGAGGAAACTGCGGAGTTGCTTCACGTTCTGAGGAGGTTCCCAATTCACAATTGCAGACACCTTCTCAGGATTTACGGCAATGCCCTTGGCAGAGATGATATGACCAAAATAAAGAACCTCATCGAGCCAAAATTCACACTTGGAGAACTTGGCGTAGAACTGATGTTCCCTGAGCTTATCGAGAACCAAACACAAGTGCTTGGCATGATCTTCTTTGTTCTTGGAGAAAACCAGAATGTCGTCAAGATAGACCAAAATGAAGTCATTGGTGTAGGCATTGAAGATGAAGTTCATCATGCGAGAGAATGTCGGAGGAGCGTTGACGAGGCCAAAAGACATGACAGTGTATTCATATGAACCAAAGCTTGCCCTGAAAGCCGTCTTGGGAATATCTTGCTCACGGATACGAATCTGATGATACCCCATACGGAGATCAAGCTTGGAGAATACTTGAGCACCTTTTAGTTGTTCGAACAACTCACTGATGTTGGGAAGTGGGTATTTGTTCTTGATGGTCTTCTTGTTCAATGGACGGTAATCAACACAAAGTCGGTCCGATCCATCCTTCTTCTTCACAAAAATAACACCACAACCCCACGGAGAAGAACTAGGCCGGATGAGACCCATTCTCTCTTGCTCATCGAGTTGTTTCTTGAACTCCTTCAACTCTTCAGGTCCGAGCTTATAAGGGCGTTTGCACACATGTTCCGTATCGGGCTCAAGATCAATAACAAATTCAACGGGCCGGTGCGGAGGCATTCCTGGAAGCTCTTCTGGGAAGACGTCTTGATATTCGCAAACGACTGGAATCTGCGAGATAGCATCCAGTTCACCCTTCTCATTGAGAGAAAACAACCGGATTGTATCATCACGAGCGGCAAAGACAATTACATCCTCAGACGAATGAGTCAATTGAATCTGCCTGGCTGCACAATCAAGCTGAGCCTTGTGCTTAGAAAGCCAATCCATTCCGAGAATAAGGTCAATATCGGAATCACCAAGAACATTTGGAGAGGACAAGAACTTATAGTCACGCAAAGTGATTGTAACATCCGGAACACATACTCGAGATGTCATTTGACGGGCCGGAGAAACAATAGCCAACGGTTTCGATAACACTTGAGTAACAAAATCATGCTTAGATGCAAAAGGTCTCGACATGAAACAATGCGACGCACCAGTGTCAAAAAGAACTCTTGCAGGAAAATCATTAACAGGAAGGTTACCCATGATGACATCTGATGAATCCTCTGCCTGAGCTGCGTTCATCAAGTTGACCTTGGCGTGCTTGGGGTTATGCTTGACCACAGCTGTACTTGCCGATCTCACAGGAGGAGGAGGTGGAAGACGCCTCTGGTTGAACCACTTGTTGGCATAGTGACCCTTTTCTTGGCACTTGTTGCACGTGACCTCTGAAAGCGGACGGTGGTATGGAGCACTCGATCTTGGAGCTTGAGACAAAGTCTTGTTCTAAAAGCCAGGGTTGGGTGGGTGGGAAGAACCACTGCCACTTTTGCTCTTCTGCTGATACGGCTGAAGGAACGGAGGAGGAGGAAGCCAATACTTCTGCTGCTTGGCCACTTGAGTAGAGGAAGAAGGAGTAGCATCTCTGACTCGCTTCTTGGAAGCATCACACCTCAATTGAGCAGTCTCTTGCTTCAGTGCCATGTTGTAGAACTCATCGTATCTCAATGGCTCAAAGAGGACAAGAACGAATGCACTTCTCTTGAAGTGGTCACATATCCCTAAATTGCGAAGCCACGTAGAATTAGGTAGAAGAAGTAAATCAACAAGGTATGGAATCAACATTTCACTTCGAAGCAACTCGAATACCACAACTCAAAACAAAACAAAGGATTGGCTTGCGGAATAAGCCGGAACAAACATATGATAGAGATTTCATCCGAAGTTTTCATGGTGGGGCCTACACGGGCTCGATCGTACAGCACCATCATGTACAAGGCAGTGCACATGACATACGAAGCGTCCCCGAGTCGGCATAGCCAAGGACTCTTTAAGACACAACGAGACCACTGTAAAATCGACCGTGAATAGGCGGACCACTAGACGTCGAACCCCAATTTCATATCATACATCTGCCGGAAAGATATCCTAAGAGCTACTTGAATTCCCACCTATGAAACTCCCAAAAAAATTCCGGTTATGCAATCAGGTGTTGGGGATACAGGGGAAGCATAATATCTCACCCAAACTAGCAATTCCTACATCTAGCTGTATCCATCCTTCAACACATAACCAAGAAACCTTCGGAAACCATCTACCTCAACCTTCGAAAAGCATCTGTTATACAAGTTATGGCGATACTCCCGAACTCCCGCCCAAGTACTGGGTGGCGTCGAGGTTATCTCACCAACAAACTGCATAAAAGAGATTTTCAATGTCGGCGAAAATATCTCAGGTATTCCAAAATTGCAATGATAAAATTATGATGACAACACCTCAGAGCTCAACTCCCCGGGACACTTCCACTAAACCCCTTGACAGGAGTCACTAAGACAATGTTCTCATCATAAAACCATCGGAATGATTCCAAGATACCCGCATGATCCTAAAAAAAATTTAGTGAAATTTGAGAAGAGAAGAGTCAAAACTCTACGTCAGGATGCCTTACGAGAGCGATGAGGAGACTGGGAAGTAAAAAGAATTCCTAACTCTCCGATATATAATTCCTAAATGACTCAAAACATTTTTCTAGACACAACTCGGCTGCTAAAAACGATCAAACAATGGGGCTCCTAAAGTCGGGGAAGGCTCTGATTACCAACTTCTCTGAACACATGTCTCCTAAGTGGAAGTTGTCAGAGTTGGAACTTGTAACACCCTCGATGCGACTATATCTCCGACGTGTCGAGGCACGACTTAGAGGCATAATCGCATTGAAGGCATATGTCGCAAGTCAGGTAATCATCACAAACATCCCATGTAATATAGATAAATAAAAGGGATAACATAGTTGGCTTACACTCGCCACGTCAATCAAGTACATAAATAACATACATCATCCAAACACTCATGGCCCAACTACGGCGCCAAAATAGAAGAAAACCCAACATGCGACACGGTCCCAATCACCCCCAACTGGGCACCACTACTGATCATCAGGAAAGGACACATAGTAACGCTGAGAGTCCTTGTCGTACTCCCACTTGAGCTCGAGCGCGTCACCTGGAGCGGAATCACCTGGACCTGCATCTGGTGTAATAGTAATCTGTGAGCCACAGGGACTCAGCAATCTCGCACCCTCGCGATCAAGACTATTTAAGCTTATAGGAAGGGGTAAGGCAAATATATGTGGAGCTGCAGCAAGCGACTAGCAATTATGGTGGCTAACTTATTCGCAAAAGAGAGCGAGAAGAGGAGGCAAAGCGCGAGCGAGAAACTAGAGAGCAACCTGCGCAAACATTACTCCAACACCGTGTCCACTTCCTGGACTCCACCGAGAAGAGGCCATCACGGTAACACACACGGTTGATTCATTTTAATTAAATTAAGGTTCAAGTTATCTACAACCGTACATTAACAAATTCCCATTTGCCCATAACCGCGGGCACGGCTTTCGAAAGTTCAATCCCTGCAGGGGAGTCCCAACTTAGCCCATGACAAGCTCTCATGGTCAACGAAGGAATAGACCTCCTCCCAAGACGTTCCAATCAGACTCAGTATCTCGGTAATTCAAGACACTTCGACAGGTTAAAACAAGACCTGCAACACCGCCCGAATGTGCCGACAAATCCGATAGGAGCTGCACATATCTCGTTCTTAGGGCACACTCAGATAAGCAATCCGTACAACTAAAACCAGCCCTTGAGTATCCCCGAGGTGGCGCTGCAAGGGGCTCTAGGTTGGACCAACACTCAGAGGAGCACTGGCCCGGGGGGGTTTAAAATAAGATGACCCTCGGGCTCCGGAAACCCAAGGGAAAAAGGGGCTAGGTGGCAAATGGTAAAACCAAGGTTGGGCATTGCTGGCAAATCTTTAATCAAGGCGAACTATCAAGGGGTTCCCATTATAACCCAACCGCGTAAGGAACGCAAAATCCGGGAACATAACACCGATATGACGGAAACTAGGGCGGCAAGAGTGGAACAAAACACTAGGCGAGATGCCGAGCCTTCCACCCTTTACCAAGTATATAGATGCATTAATATAACATGGCAATATAATGATATCCCAACAAGTAAATAAATGTTCCAACAAGGAACGCCTCCAATCTTCACCTGCAACTAGCAACGCTATAAGAGGGGCTGAGCAAAGCGGTAACATAGCCAATGAATGGTTTGCTAGGACATGGTGAGTTATAGGTTTGACATGGCAATTGGGAGGCTGACAAGCAAAAGGTAGGCATCGAAGCATTGGCATAGCAAAAGAGCGAGCAAACTAGCATAGCAAAGATAGTAGTGATTTCGAGGGTATGATCATCTTGCCTGCAAAGCTGTCAGAGTGGACTGGATCCTCAAAAGCAAACTCAACGGGCTCCTCGTTAGCGAACTCGTCTCCCGGCTCTACCCAAACAAGACAAACAAGCAACAAGGATACAATCAACCACGTGCAAGCTCAAACAATAAGATGCAATGATGGTATGCTATGCAGGATGCGATGCGGGATGCAAAATGTAAGATATGACAGGAAATGCATGAACCTGGCCTCAACTTGGAAAACCAAGTGTTCCACTGGAAAGATGAGATGAAATCGCTTGAAAATGATATAAAGAACGCCGGAATCAGAGTTACGGTT
The DNA here is from genome assembly GCA_034509565.1 of Triticum monococcum. Classification (NCBI taxonomy): domain Eukaryota; kingdom Viridiplantae; phylum Streptophyta; class Magnoliopsida; order Poales; family Poaceae; genus Triticum; species Triticum monococcum. The sequence goes on from CM067846.1 coordinate 505,001,551, forward strand.
TGGAAATGGCAAGCGATTCAAAATTGGCACCGGTCTGCGATTTACAGCAAGTAGGCCTCTAAATGCAATGAAATGAACATGCTACAGCGCTCAAACATGACAACAAAATACATGGCAGGGAAGCATTCCAGATGTTTAACAAAAGACTAGCACTGAGCCACGGCCAATTCATCCATTAACAGGTTCAAACAAGCATGGCAAAAACGCAAATGGTAAACAGATCTCAGACTTAGTGAAATTAACACTTGCCTGAAGTTTCAGATCATGAAGCCCTCTTCGGAGCAAAAAAACAATATGCTACAGGACCTGATCATGACAAAGAAAGACATGGCATGGAGCTACTCAACAAGCTTAACAAAAGTCCCTTAGTGACCTTGAGCCAAAAGGGATCACAAAATATGCTAACAAGCACACGAACATAGCTAAAACATAATGAGTTTTCAGAACTAGTGAAAACTGACACATGCTGAAACATAACTCACGAAGGCATGTTTACAAGCTCAATGCTCTCACTACGGTGCAGGTCATGGCAAGTAAAGCATACATCCATTAAGAAGGCACAAAATGCAAGCTATACATGGCAAGAACAATGGCATAGCATGCACGGATCAACTACAACATCACCGGCAAAATCGCAAACAAGTTGACGATCTGCCCAGATTCACAACGAAGCAAAAGTAGAGCTCGATTGACTCAAGCTAGGTTGTTCCATAATTGCAAAAAAAAACATGGATGGATAGAGCACTACAATATTAACAAAACTCCTTTACTGATCATCCTCAAAAGAGGCACGGATCACTAGGAAACAGCACGAACATATGGCATCATGAATTAAACAATCCCAGGACTTAGTGAAATTACTAAGTCTCTGAAAACAGATTTACCAAGTGCCTCACTTTGCAAGCTTGCACAAGCCACCACACAAATCACAAAAATACATGGGTTGCACCTCTAGAAAGATGACAAAACTCTTAAAAACATATGTAGAACTCATGGGCATATCATGCACACATTAGTCATGGCAAAAATGGCAAAAGTCTAAGATGAACTAGCAGATCTTACAATTAACTCATGAAGCCTTCTTCTAATAGCATTTCGGACATCAAGATGAACTCAAATGAAAATTATGCAATGGATTGAAATGATGTACTCTCTGAAGCGAACATTTTGATATGCTATATGTCCAAATCGGAGCTACGGATGATGAGATACGACATGATGAACATTGCATAAAAAATTAGGGTTCGCGGGAAAAAGTCAACCGATCCAAAATATCCCAGATCTAGATCAGAAGCTACTGTAGCAGGCACTGTTCACGCGCGTGACTCCCGAGGATGGCCGGCACCGGAGTTCGTCGGAAGGTGGCCGGAGAGGGCGTGGAGGAGGCGGTGGAGCTCTCCGGGGACCGGATCCGGCCACGGGGACGCGGGGCGGCGAGGATCCGAGGCGGCGGCGGCGGATCGGGGCGGCGGCGGCCAGATCGAGGCGGCGACAGCTGGTGGAACGGCGGCGAGGTTCCGGTGGCGGCGGCGGCGCGGCCGGCGACGAGGAGGAGAGGCGGGCGACGGCGATGGGCTGAGGAGGAGGCAGGCGGCGGCGATGGGCTCGCGGCGGCCCGGTTTGGGCCTCCCGGGCCGGCGGCGGAGAGGAGCCTGGCGGGACACGTGGCAGCCCCCTAGTGGCTCGGGGCGGCGGCGCGTCTCGTCCGGCTGAAAACGGACATGTCCGGTGACGGCGGGGGCAATTTTTTAGGGTTTCGGGGAGGAAGAAGATCTGAAAATCGGGGGGTGGTCTTTATATAGGCATAGAGGGAGCTAGGAGAGTCCAAATGAGGTGCGGTTTTCGGCCACGCGATCGTGATCGAACGCTCTAGGTGATGGAGCAGAGTTTGGTGGGTTTTGAGCCAAAATGGAGGGGTGTTGGGCTGCAACACACACGAGGCCTTTTCGGTCCCTCGGTTAACCGTTGGAGTATCAAACGAAGTCCAAATGATACGAAACTTGACCGGCGGTCTACCGGTAGTAAACCAAGGCCGCTTGGCAAGTCTCGGCCCAATCCGGAAATGTTTAATCCCCACACACGAAAGAAGGCTAGAAATGACCACCGGAGGAGAACGAAGCGCCGGAATGCAAAACGGACAACGTGGAAAATGCTCGAATGCATGAGATGAACATGTATGCAAATGCAATGCACATGATGACATGATATGAGATGCATGACAACGAAAACAACACACGGAGACAAAGACCCGAACCCGAGGAAATAAATATAACTTAATGCCGGAAACGACAAGAGTTGGAGTACAAAAAGGGAAAGTTACATCCGGGGTGTTACAACACTCCACCACTACGAAAAGATATCGTCCCGAGATCTAGGACTGAAAGAACGCCGGGTACTCAGAACGGAGGTGATCCTCGCGTTCCCAGGTAGCTTCACGGTCGGAATGGTGTGACCACTTGACTTTGAGAAATTTGATTGACTTGTTGTGAGTCTTGCATTCAGTCTCTTCAAGAATAGCAACTGGGTGCTCACGATAAGAGAGATCTTCTTGGAGCTCAATGTCCTCGAAGTTGACTGTGCGGTCAGGAGTCTTGAAACACTTTCGAAGCTGAGAGACATGGAACACATCATGAACATTTGCAAAGTTTGAAGGAAGCTCGAGTTGATAGGCGAGGTCGCCTCTCTTGCTAACAATCTTGAAAGGTCCCATGTATCTAGGGGCAAGCCTCCCTTTGATACCGAAGCGACGAGTCCCTTTCATAGGAGAGACGAGGAGGTAAACATGATCTCCGATCTCGAAAGCCAAATCACGGTGCTTACTATCATAGTAGCTCTTCTGGCGGGATTGGGCTGCTTTGAGGTTATCACGAATGACTTTGCACATTTCTTCTGCCTCTGTGATTAAGTCATTACCCAGTAGCTGATGTTCACCGGTTTCAGACCAGTTGAGAGGGGTACGGCACTTCCTGCCATATAGTGTTTCAAATGGGGCCTTGCCCAAACTTGCTTGAAAACTGTTGTTGTAGGAGAATTCAGCATAAGGCAGACAATCCTCCCACTTCATGCCGAAGGAGATCACACAAGCCTTGAGCATATCTTCAAGAATCTGGTTGACAAGCTCGACTTGACCGCTTGTTTGAGGATGGAAAGTTGTGCTGAAGCGGATGTTGGTGCCCATGGCCTTCTGAAAAGAATCCCAAAACTTGGAGGTAAAGATGCTGCCACGGTCTGAAGATATCACTTGAGGAATACCGTGCAGAGAGACAATTCGAGAGGTATAGAGTTCCGCCAATTGAGCTGCAGTGATCGACTCTTTGATAGGTACAAAATGAGCCACTTTGGTGAGCTTGTCGATGACAACGAATATAGCATCATTGCCACGCTTGGACTTTGGAAACCCAGTCACGAAGTCCATTTCAATGTGGTCAAACTTCCATTCTGGAATGGCAACAGGTTGGAGCAGACCTGCTGGCCTTTGGTGTTCTGCCTTCACTCTTCTGCAGACATCACATTCATTCACGAATTGAGCGATCTCGCGCTTCATTCGGGTCCACCAATAAGCTTGCTTAAGATCCTGATACATCTTCGTGCTCCCAGGGTGGATGGAGAGGAGAGAATTGTGAGCCTCGTTCATGATCACTTTACGAAGTTCACCTTTGGGTACAACAATTCGATCCTCGAAGAAGAGAGTATCTTTGTCATCAAGCCGGTAGCACTTGTACTTGGGTTGACTCTTGGCAGTCCCAATCTTCACCTTTTTCACCATAGCATCAAGAAGCTGGTCTTGGCGAATCTGGTCTTCCAAGGTAGGAGAGACTTGAAGGTTGGCGAGGAAACCTTGGGGAACAACTTGCAGATTAAGTTTGCGGAAAGCTTCACAAAGCTCGGGTTGATAAGGCTTAAGAATCAAACTGTTGCAATACGCTTTCCTTCTCAAAGCGTCAGCAATCACATTGGCCTTGCCTGGAGTATACTCAATACTCGGATTATACTCTTGAATCATTTCGACCCATCGAGTTTGCCTGAGGTTGAGATTAGGCTGAGTAAAGATGTACTTGAGACTCTTGTGATCCGTGAAAATGTCCACTTTTATTCCCAATAGAAGATGTCTCCAAGTCAAAAGAGCATGCACAACTGCCGCCAACTCGAGATCATGAGTGGGGTAGTTCTTCTCATTAGGCTTCAACTCGCGAGAGGTATAAGCAACAACTTTCTTCTCTTGCATCAACACTGCGCCAAGACCTTGGAGAGAGGCATCACAAAAGACCTCGTACGGTTTGGATTCATCAGGCGGAATCAGAACTGGAGCAGTGATCAACTTCTCTTTCAAAGTGTTGAAAGCAATATCACACTCCGGAGACCAAACGTACTTGACGTGCTTCTGAAGAAGATTTGAGAGAGGCTTCGCGATCGTAGAAAAGTTTTGAACGAATCTTCGACAATAGCTTGCGAGACCGAGGAAACTGCGGAGTTGCTTCACGTTATGAGGAGGTTCCCAATTTACAATTGCAGACACCTTCTCAGGATTCACGGCAATGCCCTTGGCAGAGATGATATGACCAAGATAAAGAACCTCATCGAGCCAAAATTCACACTTGGAGAACTTGGCGTAGAACTGATGTTCCTTGAGCTTATCGAGAACCAAACACAAGTGCTTGGCATGATCTTCTTTGTTCTTGGAGAAAACCAGAATGTCGTCAAGATAGACCAAAACGAAGTCATTGGTGTAGGCGTTGAAGATGAAGTTCATCATGTGAGAGAACGTCGGAGGAGCATTGACGAGGCCAAAATACATGACAGTGTATTCATATGAACAAAAACTTGTCCTGAAAGCCGTCTTGGGAATATCTTGCTCACGGATACGAATCTGATGATACCCCATACGGAGATCAAGCTTGGAGAATACATGAGCACCTTTTAGTTGTTCGAACAGCTCATTGATGTTGGGAAGTGGGTATTTGTTCTTGATGGTCTTCTTGTTCAATGGACGGTAATCAACACAAAGTCGGTCCGATCCATCCTTCTTCTTCACAAAAAGAACACCACAACCCCACGGAGAAGAACTAGGTCGGATGAGACCCATTCTCTCTTGCTCATCGAGTTGTTTCTTCAGCTCCTTCAACTCTTCAGGTCCGAGCTTGTAAGGGCGTTTGCACACAGGTTCCGTACCGGGCTCAAGATCAATAACAAATTCAACGGGCCGGTGCGGAGGCATTCCTGGAAGCTCTTCTGGAAAGACGTCTTGTTATTCGCAAACGACTGGAATCTGCGAGATAGCATCCAGTTCACCCTTCTCATTGAGAGAAAACAATCGGATTGTATCATCACGAGCGGTAAAGACAATTACATCCTTAGACGAATGAATCAATTGAATCTGCCTGGCTGCACAATCAAGCTAAGCCTTGTGCTTAGAAAGCCAATCCATTCCGAGAATAAGGTCAATATCGGAATCACCAAGAACATTTGGAGAGGACAAGAACTTATAGTCACCCAAAGTGATTGTAACATCCGGATATATACTCGAGATGTCATTTGACGGGCCGGAGAAACAATAGCCAACGGTTTCGACAACACTTTAGTAACAAAATCATGCTTAGATGCAAAATGTCTTGACATGAAACAATGCGATGCACCAGTGTCAAAAAGAACTCTTGCAGGAAAATCATTAACAGGAAGGTTACCCGTGATGACATCTGATGAATCCTCTGCCTGAGCTGCGTTCATCAAGTTGACCTTGGCGTGCTTGGGGTTATGCTTGACCACAGCTGTACTTGCCGATCTCACAGGAGGAGGAGGAGGAAGACGCCTCTGGTTTAAACACTTGTTGGCATAGTGACCCTTTTCTTGGCACTTGTTGCACGTGACCTCTGAAAGCGGACGGTGGTACGGAGCACTCGATCTTGGAGGTTGAGACGAAGACTTGTTCTGAAAGCCAGGGTTGGGTGGGTGGGAAGAACCACTGCCACTTTTGCTCTTCTGCTGATATGGCTGACGGAACGGAGGAGGAGGAAGCCAATACTTCTGCTACTTGGCCACTTGAGTAGAGGAAGAAGGAGTAGCATCTCTGACTCACTTCTTGGAAGCATCACACCTCAACTGAGTAGCCTCTTGCTTCAGTGCCATGTTGTAGAACTCATCGTATCTCAACGGCTCAAAGAGGACAAGAGCGAGCTGAATTTCTTCTCTGAGACCACCCCTGAACTGGTATATCATGCTCTTCTCATCAGGGACGTCCTGCTTGGCAAAGCGGCCGAGCTTCTGGAACAACTTGTTGTAGTCATAGACAGACAAAGAGCCTTGCTTCAAGTTGCGGAATTCCTGACGCTTACTTTCAACCACACTTTGAGGGATGTGATGAGCTCAGAAATCTTGACGGAAATCATCCCAAGTGATCAGACGTCCACCTCTGGAATCCTTGTACTGCTGGAACCATTCTGCAGCTTGATCTTTGAGTTGGAAGGAAGCGAACTTGACGAAATCTTCAGGCCTGACGTTGCTGCACTCAAAATTCTTACCCAGATCCACAAGCCAATCGTCAGCATCGGATGCCTCAACACAATTGCTGAACGTCTTTGGCCCATTAGCAAGGAACTGGTTCAGTGTAGCAAAATGATTCTGATTGCTGCCTTGATTCCCTTGACTGCCTTGATTGCGCTCTTGGAGGATTTGCATGATCAACTGTGTGTTTGCATTGGTAGCGGCCATCACAGCTTGCCATGCCTTCGGAGGAGGTGGAGGTGGTGGCGGATCAGGATTCGGAGTCGTGCGCGTTGGAGGAGCCATCCTGAAGAGGTTGACCACCATTAGCACATTGATAGACAAATATTGAAGCTGAATCCAACGGAATGAAAATTGCAACATAAAGTCTTCACATCCGAACAAAATGAACGAATGCACTTCTCTTGAAGTGGTCACATATCCCTAAATTGCGAAGCCACGTAGAACTAGGTAGAAGAAGTAAATCAACAAGGTATGGAATCAACATTTGACTTCGAAGCAACTCGAATACCACAACTCAAAACAAAACAAAGGATTGGCTTGTAGAATATGCCGGAACAAACATATGATAGAGATTTCGTCCGAAGTTTTCATGGTGGGGCCTACACGGGCTCGATCGTACAGCACCATCATGTACAAGCCAGTGGACATGACATACGAAGCGTCCCCGAGTCAGCATAGCCAAGGACTCTTTAAGACACAACGAGACCACTGTAAAATCGACCGTGAATAGGCGGACCACTACGTCGAACCCCAATTTCATATCATACATCTGTCAGAAAGATATCCTAAGAGCTACTTGAATTCCCACCTATGAAAGTCCCGAAAATTTTCCGGTTATGCAATCAGGTGTTGGGGATACAGGGGAAGCATAATATCTCACCCAAACTAGCAATTCCTACATCCAGCTGTATCCATCCTTCAACACATAACCAAGAAACCTTCGGAAACCATCTACCTCAACCTTCGAAAAGCATCCGTTATACAAGTTATGGCGATACTCCCGAACTCCCGCCCCAATACTGGGTGGCATCGAGGTTATCTCACCAACGAACTGCATAAAAGAGATTTTCGATGTCGACGAAAATATCTCAGGTATTCCAAAATTGCAACGATAAAATTATGTTGACAACACCTCAGAGCTCAACTCCCCGGGACACTTCCACTAAACCCCTGACAGGAGGCACCAAGACAATGTTCTCATCATAAAACCATCAGAACGATTCCAAGATACCCGCGTGATCCTAAAAAATATTTAGTGAAATTTGAGAAGAGAAGAGTCAAAACTCTATGTCAGGATGCCTTACCAGAGCGATGAGGATACTGGGAAGTAAAAAGAATTCCTAACTCTCCGATATATAATTCCTAAACGACTCAAAACATTTTTCTAGACACAACTCGGCTGCTAAAAACGATCAAGCAATGGGGCTCCTAAGGTCGGGGAAGGCTCTGATTACCAACTTGTAACACCCTCGATGCGACTATATCTCCCACGTGTCGAGGCACGACTTAGAGGCATAATCGCATTGAAGGCATATGTCGCAAGTCAGGTAATCATCACAAACATCCCATATAATATAGATAAATAAAAGGGATAACATAGTTGGCTTACACTCGTCACGTCAATCAAGTACATAAATAACATACATCATCCAAACACTCATGGCCCGACTATGGCGCCAAAATAGAAGAAAACCCAACATGCGACACGGTCCCAATCACCCCCAACTGGGCACCACTACTGATCATCAGGAAAGGACACATAGTAACGCTGAGAGTCCTCGTCGTACTCCCAATTGAGCTCGAGCGCGTCACCTGGAGCGGAATCACCTAGACCTGCATCTGGTGTAATAGTAATCTATGAGCCACAGGGACTCAGCAATCTCGCACCCTCGCGATCAAGACTATTTAAGCTTATAGGAAGGGGTAAGGCAAATATATGTGGAGCTGCAGCAAGCGACTAGCAAATATGGTGGCTAACTTATTCGCAAAACAGAGCGAGAAGAGGAGGCAAAGCGCGAGCGAGAAACTAGAGAGCAACCTGCGCAGACATTACTCCAACACCGTGTCCACTTCCCGGACTCCGCCGAGAAGAGGCCATCACGATAACACACACGGTTGATTCATTTAAATTAAATTAAGGTTCAAGTTATCTACAACCGGACATTAACAAATTCCCATCTGCGCATAACTGCGGGCACGGCTTTCGAAAGTTCAATCCCTGCAGGGGAGTCCCAACTTACCCCATGACAAGCTCTCACGGTCAACGAAGGAATAGACCTCCGCCCAAGAAGTTCCGATCAGACTCGGTATCTCGGTAATTCAAGACACTTCGACAGGTTAAAACAAGACCAGCAACACCGCCCGAATGTGCCGACAAATCCCGATAGGAGCTGCACATATCTCGTTCTCAGGGCACACTCAGATAAGCAATCCGTCCAACTAAAACCAGCCCTCGAGTTTCCCCGAGGTGGCGCTGCAAGGGGCTCTAGGTTGGACCAACACTCAGAGGAGCACTGGCCCAGGGGGGTTTAAATAAGATGACCCTTGGGCTCCGGAAACCCAAGGGAAAAAGGTCCTAGGTGGCAAATGGTAAAACCAAGGTTGGGCATTGCGGGAAAAGCTTTAATCAAGGCGAACTATCAAGGGGTTCCCATTATAACCTCACCGCGTAAGGAATGCAAAATCTGGGAACAAACACTGATATGACGGAAACTAGGGCGGCAAGAGTGGAACAAAACACTAGGCGAGAGGCCGAGCCTTCCACCCTTTACCAAGTATATAGATGCATTAGGATAACATGGCAATATAATGATATCCCAACAAGTAAATAAATGTTCCAACAAGGAACGCCTCCAATCTTCAGCTGCAACTAGCAATGCTATAAGAGGGGCTGAGCAAAGCGGTAACATAGCCAATCAACGGTTTGCTAGGACTTGGTAGGTTAGAGGTTTGACATGGCAATTGGGAAGCTGACAAGCAAAAGGTAGGCATCGAAGCATTGGCATAGCAAAAGAGCGAGCAAACTAGCATAGCAAAGATAGTAGTGATTTCGAGGGTATGATCACCTTGCCTGCAAAGCTGTCAGAGTTGACTGGATCCTCAAAAGCAAACTCAACGGGCTCCTCATTAGTGAACTCGTCTCCTGGCTCTACCCAAACAAGACAAACAAGCAACAAGGATACAATCAACCACATGCAAGCTCAAACAATAAGATGCAATGATGGTATGCTATGCAGGATGCGATGCGGGATGCAAAATGTAAGATATGACAGGAAATGCATGAACCTGGCCTCAACTTGGGAAACCAAGTGGTCCACTAGAAACATGAGATGAAATCGCTTGAAAACGATATAAAGAACGCCGGAATCGGAGTTACGGTTTGGAAATGGCAAGCGATTCAAAATTGGCACCAGTCTGCGATTTACAGCAAGTAGGCATCTAAATGCAATGAAATGAACATGCTACAGCGCTCAAACATGACAACAAAATACATGGCAGGGAAGCATTCAAGATGCTTAATAAAAGACTAGCACTGAGCCACGGCCAATTCATCCATTAACAGGTTCAAACAAGCATGGCAAAAACGCAAATGGTAAACAGATCTCAGACTTACTGAAATTTAACACTTGCCTGAAATTTCAGATCATGAAGCCCTCTTCGGAGCAACAAAACAACATGCTACAGGAACTGATCATGACAAAGAAAGACATGGCATGGAGCTACTCAACAAGCTTAACAAAAGTCCCTTAGTGACCTTAAGCCAAAAGGGATCACAAAATATACTAACAAGCACACGAACATAGCTAAAACATAATCAGTTTTCAGACTTAGTGAAAACTGACACATGCTGAAACATAACTCCCGAAGGCATGTTTACGAGCTCGATGCTCTCACTACGGTGCAGGTCATGCCAAGGCAAGTATACATCCATTAATAAGGCACAAAATGCAAGCTAGACATGGCAAAAACAATGGCATAGCATGCACGCATCAACTACAACATCACCGGCAAAATCGCAAACAAGTTGACGATCTGCCCAGATTCACAACGAAGCAAAAGTAGAGCTCGATTGACTCAAGCTAGGGTGCTCCATAATTGCAAAAAAGACATGGATGGATAGAGAACTACAATATTAACAAAACTCCTTTACTGATCATCCTCAAAAGAGGCACGGATCACTAGGAAACAGTACAAACATATGGCATCATGAACTAAACAATTCCAGGACTTAGTGAAATTACTAAGTCTCTCAAAACAGATTTACCAAGTGCCTCACTTTGCAAGCTTGCACAAGACACCACACACATCACAAAAATACATGGGTTGCACCTCTGGAAAGATGAGAAAACTCTTAACAAAACATATGTAGAACTCATGGGCATATCATGCACACATTAATCATGGCAAAAATGACAAAAGTCTAAGATGAACTAGCAGATCTGACAATTAACTCACGAAGCCTTCTTCTAACAGCATTTCGGACATCAAGATGAACTCAAATGAAAATGATGCAATGGAATGAAATGATGTACTCTCTGAGACGAACATTTTGATATGATATATGTCCAAATCGGAGGTACAGATGACGAGATACGACATGATGAACATTGCATAAAAAATTAGGGTTCAGGGGAAAAGGTTAACCGATCCAAAATATCCCAGATATGGATCTGAAGCTACTGTAGCAGGCACTGTTCACGCGCGCGACTCCCGAGGATGGCCGGCACCGGAGTTCGTCGGAAGGTGGCCGGAGAGGGCGTGGAGGAGGCGGTGGAGCTCTCCGGGGACCGGATCCGGCCACGGGGATGCGGGGCGGCGAGGATCCGAGGCGGCGGCGGCGTATCAGGGCGGCGGCGGCCGGATCGAGGCGGCGGCGGCCGGTGGAATGGCGACAAGGTTCCGGTGGCGGCGGCGGCGCGGCCGGCGACGAGGAGGAGAGGCGGGCGATGGCGATGGGCTGAGGAGGAGGCAGGCGGCGGCGATGGGCTCGCGGGGACCCGGTTTGGGCCTCCCGGGCCGACGGCGGAGAGGAGCCTGGCGGGACACGTGGCGGCCCCCTAGTGGCTCAAGGCGGCGGCGCATCTCGTCCGGCTGAAAACGGACATGTCCGATGACGGCGGGGGCAATTTTTTAGGGTTTCGGGGAGGAAGAAGATCCGAGAATCGGGGGGGTCTTTATATAGGCATAGAGGGAGCTAGGAGAGTCCAAATGAGGTGCGGTTTTCGTCCACGCGATCGTGATCGAACGCTCTAGATGATGGAGCATAGTTTGGTGGGTTTTGGGCCAAAATGGAGGGGTGTTGGGCTGCAACACACACGAGGCCTTTTCGGTCCCTCGGTTAACCGTTGGAGTATCAAACGAAGTCCAAATGATACGAAACTTGACAGGCGGTCTACCAGTAGTAAACCAAGGCCGCTTGGCAAGTCTCGGCCCAATCCGGAAATGTTTAATCCCCACACACGAAAGAAGGCTAGAAATGACCACCGGAGGAGAACGAAGCGCCGGAATGCAAAACGGACAACGGGGAAAATGCTCGAATGCATGAGATGAACACGTATGCAAATGCAATGCACATGATGACATGATATGAGATGCATGACAACGAAAACAACACACGAAGACAAAGACCCGAGCCCGAGGAAATAAATATAAGTTAACGCCGGAAACGGCAAGAGTTGGAGTATAAAAGGGAAAGTTACATCCGGGGTGTTACAGGATGCCCCGGTAGGCATCCCATCTTTCTTCTTCAACAATTATCGGTTACTATCGGTTGAACCTAAGTTTTTGCTTCTTCACATGAGTTGTGCTATCCTTGGAATGTCATGGTGCTTTGTTGTTATTTGAATAAAATACTTAGATATGAAAGTTTTTAAATAAGAGAGAGTCCACACATAGCTATCTATTTACTTAACTACTCATTTGATCTTCACTTATATCTTTTTTGGAGTAGCTTGCCATTTACTCTTGTGCTTCACTTATATCCTATGAGTAAATTGTTGAATAAATTGAATGTCATGAAGTTGAAATCATATCATGCCTAGTGGTAGCTTCACATTGGGTTTAGAAAATGAAACCTTTTGAGGCTTGACAATCACAATATTGGTCATACAAGCAATTCACGAATAATTAGTATAAGGAAGAGAACTTTCACATATAAATACACTATCATGGAAATATTTTGTGATTGTGAGCCCCTGTCAAAATATTATATGCCAAAAAATTTGACGTTGGACAAGGAAGACAACGTAATGGTTTATGTTTATTCATATTCACATAGAAGTCATATTGTCATAGATCCTTGAACATGTGGTGCTTGCCCCCCATCTTTGCTAGCCAAAAATTCCGCAAGTTGAGATACTACTAGTGCATCCAAAAACCCTTAAAACAAAATCTTATTTTCAAGTGTCCACCATACCTACCTAACGATTGAGCAAGATCCTTCAAGTAAGTTGTCATCGGTGCAATAAGGCAATCAAAATTGCTTCTAAAAGTGTTAGATCATTTAGTGTAAGAGAAAATTGAGCGTTGTACGAACTTATGATGGCAAAGCAATAAAAGTGACGGACTGCATAATAAAGGTTGCTATCATAAGGGGCAATATAACGTGACATTCTTTTGCACTAAGGGATTGAGCATACAAACAAATAAGCGCATGGCAACCTCTGCTACCCTCTGCGAAGGGCCTATCTTTTAATTTTCAGTATTTTTGATGCAAAGAGTCATAGTTATTCTCTCTATTCCTTTTTATTTTTCTCTTTTGGCAAGCATCATGTGGTGAGGAAAGATCTAGGCACATATGTCCAGTTGAATATGGGTAGCATGAGTTATTATTGTTGACATCACCCTTGAGGTGAATATGTTGGGAGGCAGAACAATAGGCCCCTATGTTTCTATGTGTCTGGTTGAAACGTTTTGCTCATGTGTATGTGGTGAGTGTTAGAAATCATAGAAGACTATATGATGGTTGAGTATGTGGAGCTCTTACTTAAACTCCGTTGAATAAGTTGAATTGCAATTGCTTGGTGACTAATAACATAGGTTGTTGAGTTTCAAGAGAATTCATTGTTCGAACCTTAACATGCGAATTGGTTGCCACTATGACATGAGAAGTTTCATAAGAAAGAATTATTGTTATGATGCTAGGAAAAGTGATTGAAATTATCATTGATCAAACTTGTGCACTTTGCTAGCATTCACACTTCATAAATTATTTCTTTTATCATTTACCTACTCGAGGACGAGTAGGAATTAAGCTTGGGGATGCTGATACGTCTCCAACATGTCTATAATTTATGAAGTATTCATGCCAATATAATTATCATTCTTGGATGTTTTACAATCATTTTATAGCAACTTTATATCATTTTTTGGGACTAACCTATTGACCCAGTGCCCAGTGTTAGTTGCTGTTTTTGCTTGTTTTTTACATCACGGAAAATCAATATTAAACGGAGACCAAACACCGCAAAGCTTAACAGAGATTTTTTTTGGACCAGAAGGAACCCATTGGGCCAGATCTGCACCTGGGTGGTGCCCCAAGGGGGGCACAACCCACCAGGGCGCGCCAAGGCCCCCTGGCGCGCCCAGGTGGGTTGTGCCCACCTCGGTGGCCTCTTGCACCCCCTCTTTGCACTATAAATTCCCAAATATTCCGAAACCCATCGAGGTTAACCTAGATTAGAAGTTCCACTGCCGCAGGGTTCCGTAGCCACCAAAACCCAATCTAAACCCGTTCCGGCACCCTGCCAGAGGGGGAATCATCTCCGGTGGCCATCTTCATCATCCCGGCGTCCACCACGATGAGGAGGGAGTAATCCACCCTCGGGCTGAGGGTTTGTACTAGTAGCTATGTGTTTAATCTCTCTCATGATCTATGTCATTGGGCTTTGTTAATATAGTCGGATCATATAATGTTTCTCCCCTCTATACTCTTGTTGTGATGAATTGAATCTTTACCCTTTTAAGTTTTGTCATGTCGGATTGAATATTCAGAGATGAGAACACATGATATATGTCTTACGGTATGAATACTTGAGGTGACAATTGGGGTATCTTATTGATTCACTTGATATATGTTATGGCATTCAACTCGCGGATTCGCGTGGTGATATTGGGGTAATCAATGCATAGGGGTTTATGCACGTTTTTCTCTGACGGAGACTTCGGGGTCTCTTTATAGTTCTTTGTGTGGATTGAGTATTGTGAATATGAATATGCTTTGGTGTTATTCTAGTACAAACTCTAGGATAGATCGAACGGAAACAATAGCTTTGTGTTATTTTTGTATGAACTCTTGAATAGATTGATAGAAAATAATAGTTTTGAGGTGGCTTAGCACCCTACAAACAATTCCTACCTTTTGTTCTCCGCTAATAGGAACTCGGGAGTGATTCTTTGCTATACCTTGAGGGTTTATCATATGATCCAACTATCTTTGCACTGTTGGGAGATTGCACTAGTGAAAGTACGGACTCTAGGCCTTGTTTTTAAGCATTGCAACACCGTTTTTGTGCCAGTTTACTATTTTCTACCTTGCTGTTTTTATTTATTTAGATTATAAAAATATATTTCTACCATCTGTATTATGCTTTTATGACCATCTCTTCGCCGAACTAGTGCACCTATACATTTGCCATTGTATTGGGTGTGTTGGGGACACAAGAGATTTCTTTTATTTGGTTGCAGGGTCGTTTGAGAGAGACCGTCTTCATCCTACACCTCTCATGGATTGATAAACCTTAGATCATCCACTTGAGGGAAAATTGCTACTGTCCTACAAAACTCTGCGCTCGGAGGCCCAACACGTGTCTACAAGAATGAAGTTGCGTAGTAGACATTAGTTATGTTCATTGAAGAGGAAGCCCCCAAATGTCCAATAAATCGGCTTGAGAACCGGATCTCATGGGTGTGAAAGACTATGCTCAATGAGCAGGAAGCCCCCATGAGACTCATGAATCGGCTTGAGAACCAGATCGATGAGTGTCAATAGCTATGCTCGATGAGCAGGAAGCCCCCATGAGACGAATGAATCAGGGAACAAAGACTCAATTTTGCTGGAAATAAAAACGCTAGAGGCTCTGAATTCTCAGGGGTGATGGCTTTATTAAACTGAATCATAATATATACATTGGTCTAATATGTACAATACCAAAACTAGCGGCTCAAGTATAATATGGCCGCAGATGAGCGATATTCCGTGGGCGGCGGGTCTCCTCCTCCGACTTGCGGGAGTCCTTGTGTTCTCAAACATCAATGAGGTAATATGACCCGTTGTTCAAATTTTTGCTGACCACAAAGGGCCCTTCCCGAGGTGGGGACAACTTGTGCATATCTGTTTGATCCTGGATGAGCCGGAGCACCAAATCGCCCTCTTGAAAGGTTCGAGTTTAACCTGGCGGCTGTGATATCGACATAAATCGGAAAGCCTCGGCTTGAATCCACTGTGACTGTGCGTCCAAGGCAGCCCACTCCATCGCCATCCGAGCGTTCTCGGCATTAAGTTCTTCCTTGGCTTGAGCTATCTCCCCTCGCTGTTTCGCGACGCCCACCTTATGATGTGCTTGAGTCTCTGGGGTCACCTCTACCTCCATCAGAGCTACTAGGGCGTCCAGGAGCTCAGACAAAACCCGAGTCGGCGGGGGCGTAGAGCTGCTTGCTCCGGCTGTTGCCTCGTCTGTTGAACCAGAAGTCATCGCCGCAGCAGTTGAAGCACGGAGAGCCGGTTGGGTGCTGGCCATGAAGATCGCAGCCCTACTTGGCGGCTGATAAGGGTCTGGAATACCGTCGCCATTGGAATAGCCCCCAAGGCCGCCGTCTTGCATATATACATTGAGACAGTTTCATCGGTTGAAGACTCGTCATTAGAGTAGATAGTCGTCTCTCCTCCGGATATAGATCCTTCCTCGAGATCTGCCCCGTGCATGAAACCCACAAAGGCGTGCTCCACAGCGGTTTGAACATTGGCGGGTCATGCACGCTGAGCTGTCTTGATGATGTCGGTGCAGATGTCCGGCTCGGGGCCTGATTCGTCAATCGTGCCGATGAAGACGTGGATTCCGCTGAAGGGAACCCGGTACCCCTACTCAATTGAGCCGGCCTCGGGGACCGGCAAGCATCGTCGATGTAGAGCTTGCCGTGACAACTCTTGGTCATCCAGCCCACGGTGTATCCCTTGATCCCTGCGAAGTTGCCCTTCAAGAACTCGAAACCACAGTGCGCCAACCCCAAGGTGGGTGCCAACTATCGTGAACTTAACATAGCACATGCCCTAGTGAAAGGGCTTAGGTGTGGAGCCATCGCTACTAGGTTAACTTAAAGGGTTTAATCGGGACAAAGGACACAGAGAATTTATACTGGTTCGGCCCCTCGCAACGAGGTAAAGGTGTTGGGGAACGTAGCATGCAATTTCAAAAAAATTCCTACGATCACGCAAGATCTATCTAGGAAATGCATAGCAATGAGAGGGGGAGAGTGTGTCCATGTACCCTCGTAGACCGAAAACGGAAGCGTTAGGTTAACGCGGTTTATGTAGTCTAACATCTTCACGATCCAACCGATCTAGTACCGAACGTACGACACCTTCGAGTTCAGCACACGTTCAGCTCGATGACGTCCCTCAAACTCTTGATCCAATAGAGGGTCGAGAGAGAGTTTTGTTAGCACGACGGCGTGGTGATGGTGATGGTGATGTAATCCGTGCAGGGCTTTGCCTAAGCACTACGACGCTATGACCGGAGGAGTAAACTGTGGAGGGGGCACCGCACACGGCTAAGAGAACAATTGATGTGTTATGGGGTACCCCCTGTCCCGTATATAAAGGAGGGGAGGAGGAGGCGGGTGGTCAGGAGGGGGCGCGCCATGGGGGAGTCCTACTAGGACTCCACTCCTAGTAGGATTCACCCCCCCCCTTTTCCTTTCTTCACCGGAGGGGAAAAGGGAGGAGGAGAGGGAGAGGGCAAGGGGGGCGCCGCCCCCTCCCCTAGTCCAATTCGTACTGCGATGGGGGGCGCGAGGCCACCCGTTGCGGTCCTCCTCTCTCTCCACTAAGGCCCATCTAGGCCCAATACTTCCCCCAAGGGGTTCCGGTAACCCCCGGTACTCCGGTAAAATACCCAAACCACTTGGAACCATTCCGGTGTCTGAATACTACCTTCCAATATATGAATCTTTACCTCTCGACCATTTCGAGACTCCTCGTCGTGTCCGTGATCTCATCCGGGACTCCACACAAAATTCAGTCACCAAAACACATAACTCATAATAAAAATCGTCATCGAGCATTAAGTGTGCGGACCCTACGGGTTCAAGAACTATGTAGACATGACCGAGACACATCTCCAGTCAATAACCAATAGCGGAACCTGCATGCTCATATTGGTTCCTACATATTCTACGAAGATCTTTATTGATCAAACCGCAATAACAACATACATTATTCCCTTTGTCATCGGTATGTTACTTGCCCGAGATTCGATCGTCGATATCTTCATAGCTAGTTTCAATCTCATTACCGGCAAGTCTCTTTACTCGTTCCATAGTGCATTTGTAACATCCCAAATTTTCAATTTGGAATGTTATACATAGATCCTTCATGCATATCATATTTTATTACATTTCATTTCGCGAATCCTCGAACTCCTAAGAAACTCAAGGACCCTCGGAGAGAATTCAGGATTTCCATGTTTTCATATTTGAGTTTTATCAAATATTGAAATGAGGATTTTTGGTTCTAATTATTTCCGAAAATATTTCATATTAAAATATA
Organism: Triticum monococcum; assembly: GCA_034509565.1. Taxonomy (NCBI): domain Eukaryota; kingdom Viridiplantae; phylum Streptophyta; class Magnoliopsida; order Poales; family Poaceae; genus Triticum; species Triticum monococcum. The sequence continues at coordinate 505,019,816 of CM067846.1, forward strand.
TGAGAGGAGATAATATAACTTCTCCAAAATAAATGAAAAATTGGAGGAAAAATATTAAAATCAAATATTTGATTTTATTCGGAGTTTATTGCTATTTTATTTGAATTAGAAAAATTGCACGTTTTTCAAAGTTGCATTTTAGGGCTAAGAAAATGTTCATCTGGTTGTAAATATTTTATTTAGACGGTGAATTTTTTTCGCATTTTTAGATTTTTATTTTATTTTCTAGGATTTATTTAGTTTTGGCGAATTTTTTTTAAACGCAGTGCCCGATTGGGCCGAGGCCCAGCCGAGCCAGGCCGCCGGCCCACCTGCCCGCGCTGCCGTCTCCCACCTGGAGACCGCGCCCGCCGCCGCCACACGCCGTGGCCAAGTCGGCCACGACCCCGCCCCCTTCCCCAAGCAACGCCACCCCCCCCCTTATAAGCTGACCCGAGGCCCCCTTGGAGCCCCGAAGCCGCCGCCGCCGCAAGCCGCCCGCCCCGCCACCTTGCGTCGCCGCTGCCCGCCCGCCGCTATCGCCGCCTCGCCACCCCACCGCGGAAGCCGCTGGAGGTATACGCCGCCGCGGCCGTTAGTTAGGTTTTATTTTAAAAACCGATCCCGTTTTTTTCATAAACCCTAGTTCGTTTTTTTAGATCGGTTCACCGGTTTTTCTCGGTTTAGTTACTTTGCGGACATTCGTGCGTACGTTCGTTCTAACGAATGGTGTTCACTCGTTAGCCGCAGACAAGGAACGTTCGTTCATTAGCCTGTTCGTCAGTTTTCTTTTTCTTGGATTTCCGCGATTATTTTCAATCGCGATTTCTGATCCGATATTCGTTTCAGTTTATCTTTTCGCTTGTTTATCGGAATCAGGCGATTCAAGCACCTAGATCTTCGTCTCGAAACCCTCTTTACGTTTAATCAAGTTGAACATGATTTTGGTACTGTAAAATTTGACCTTAGTCCAGATTAGTAAACGGATCTTGCTTCTTTTGCAGTTTGAGTTTCGTTGCTCCGTTTGATTTGATTCTTTTCGCAAACCGGAGTTCTTAAGTTGAAATTTCTGGTTAGATCTTTTTATTTAACATTTACCCATGTTAATTTGTTTGATTGCTTATGTATGCCAGTGTTTGTTTGCGATAGAGCACCCGAAGTGCGAAGCATGCTACTACGAGTCCCTAGGTTTTGTGGATCATCAGCAAGGCAAGTAACACTTTGATCATACCCCTTTACCACCCAGTTTTTATGCATTAGTTCCAATCCTCAAACATTGCATGATTAGGATGTGATTAACATGTGGGTTGGGAAGTAGTTGATGAGGTAGAACCTATTGCCCTGTTATATTCAAACCTTGGGAGTTACTTTTACGTTATACTTATATTGCTATGCTATGCTCGTAGAGGTGGTTTGGGTGAGTGAAATCCATGACAGAGGTGAGATTGTTAATTAATGGTTCAACTTAAGGTGGCAACTTGAATACACATCTGGGTGGATTGTTTGTTGGGCACCTGGGGAATCCAGTGTTGTCCTAGGATATCCCGGAGTACCCGTGTGATAATCCTATGGTCCACACCCAGGCTCAAAGGGAACTAAGATATTTTCATGCTAGAAACTTCTGTGTGAAGCCACAAGCTATTATGGGCTCTAGCATAGTTGAGTAAGTTGCGTGAAGCTTCCGAAGAGGTGGATCAGCAGGTAGAGGGATGTAGGTTGGTATGGTCTACCCAGAGTAAGGAGTTAATGCTTCTGAAAGATTGTGTCTCGGTCATCCGTTTCTCAAACACCATGTAGTGCGAGAAATCCAACGGAGGAGACCGAGTCTTGTGGGGAAAAGTGCACAAACCTCTGCAGAGTGTATAAACTAATCATGGTTAGCCGTGTCCCCGGTTATGGACATCTTGAGTATCTAGTACTTGGAGTATCATAAGTATCCCATCACTATTAAATAATATTGTTGGGTTGTTAATTACTTTAATTGGGATTGAGTTGGAGGAACCTTCTCAATGATGTTTCAACTACCATGATAGTTAAATAAAATATATTCCTTTGTTGTAGGGAAAAATTGACTTTTCGCAAAAACTATAACCATAGAGCTTTCCACCAGCCAAATATGCATGTAGTGATAGCATTATTCTGTTCTTGCTCTATTGTGTTATTTTGCTAGCATATTCCATGTGTTGACCCGTTTTCGGGCTGCAACATATTATGTTGCAGACTTTTCAGACAAGGAGTAAGGTTTGTTAGGTCGTTGCCGTGCAGCTCAGCTATGCCGTTGGAGTTGATGGACTCACTTTATCTTCCAAGCCTTCCGTTGTTATCGTATTAGATGGCCTTAAGCCATATTTATTGTAATAAGTTCTCTTTTGAGACATTCGATGTAATAAGTGTGTGATTGCTACTTTGTTATAAATCCTCGAGTACTGTGTGTGTCAGCATTACCGATCCAGGGATGACACTGAAGCACAGAGACTTGACCGTTTGAGGTCGGGTTGCTACAACATCATCTCGTAAGTAACTCATTAATCACATTGCTTGCAAGGATTATAGTGATGTGCATTACCGAGAGGGCCTAGAGATACCTCTCAGATACTCAGAGTGACAAATCCTAATCTTGATCTATGCCAACCCAACAAACACCTTCGGAGACACTTGTAGAGCATGTTTATAATCACCCAGTTACGTTGTGACGTTTGATAGCACACAAGGTGTTCCTCCGGTATTCGGGAGCTGCATAATCTCATAGTCAGAGGAATATGTATAAGCCATTGAAGAAAGCAATAGAAATAAAACTTAACGATCATTATTCTAAGCTAACGGATGGGTCTTGTCCATCGCATCATTCTTCTAATGATGTGATCCCGTTCATCAAATGACAACACATGTCCATGGTCAGGAAACTTAACCATCTTTTGATTAACGAGCTAGTCTAGTAGAGGCATACTAGGGACACTTTGTTTTGTCTATGTATTCACACATGTACTAATTTTCCGGTTAATACAATTCTAGCATGAATAATAAACATTTATCATGACATAAGGAAATATAAATAACAACTTTATTATTGCCTCTAGGGCATATTTCCGTCAGTCTCCCACTTGTACTAGAGTCAATAATCTAGATTGCATAGTAATGATTCTAACACCCATGGAGTCTTGGTGTTGATCATGTTTTGCTCATAGAAGAGGCTTAGTCAATGGGTCTGCAACATTCAAATCCGTATGTATTTTGTAAATCTCTATGTCTCCCTCCTTGACTTGATCATGGATGGAATTGAAGCGTCTCTTGATGTGTTTGGTTCTCTTGTGAAATATGGATTCCTTCGCAAAGGCAGTTGCTCCAGTATTGTCACAAAATATTTTCATTGGACTCGATGCACTAGGTTTTACACCTAGATCGGATATGAACTCCTTCATTTGCTGCTTTGGAAGCAGCTATGTACTCCGCTTCACACGTAGATCCCGCCATGATGCTCTGCTTGGAACTGCACCAACTTACAGCTCTACCATTCAATATAAATACGTATCAGGTTTGTGACTTAGAGTCATCCGGGTCAGTGTCAAAGGTTGCATCGACGTAACCATTAACAACAAGCTCTTTGTCACCTCCATAAATGAGAAACATATCCTTAGTCCTTTTCAAGTATTTCATGATGTTCTTGACCGCTATCCAGTGATCCACTCCTGGATTACTTTGGTACCTCCCTGCTAAATTTATAGCAAGGCACACATCAGGTCTGGTACACAACATTGCATACATGATAGAACCTATGGCTGAGGCATAAACTTTCATTTTATCTCTATCTTCTGAAGTGGTCGGGCATTGAGTCTGACTCAGCTTCACACCTTGTAATACAGGCAAGAACCCTTTCTTTGACTGATCCATTTTGAACTTCTTCAAAACTTTATCAAGGTATGTGCTTTGTGAAAGTCCAATTAAGCATCTTGATCTATCTCTATAGATCTTGATGCCCAATATATAAGCAGCTTCACCGAGGTCTTTCATTGAAAATTCTTATTCAAGTGTACTTTTATGCTATCCAAAAATTATGTATTATTTCTAGTCAACAATATGTCATCCACATATAATATTAGAAATTCTATAGAGCTCCCACTCGCTTTCTTGTAAATACATGCTTCTCGAAAAGTCTGTATAAAACCATATGCTTTGATCACAATATCAAAGCGTATATTCCAACTCCGAGATGCTTGCACCAGTCCATAAATGGATCGCTGGAGCTTGCACACTTTGTTAGCACCTTTAGGATCGACAAAACCTTCTGGTTGCATCATATACAACTCTTCTTTAAGAAATCCATTAAGGAATCCAGTTTTGACATCCATTTGCCAAATTTCATAATCATAAAATGCGGCAATTGCTAACATGATTCGGACAGACTTAAGCATCGCTACGGGTGAGAAAGTCTCATCGTAGTCAACTCCTTGAACTTGTCAAAAACCTTTCGCGACAAGTCGAGCTTTGTAGACAGTAGCATTATCGTTGGCGTCAGTCTTCTTCTTGAAGATCCATTTATTCTCTATGGCTTTCCGATCATCGGGCAAGTCAACCAAAGTCCACACTTTGTTCTCATACATGGATCCCATCTCAGATTTCATGGCCTCAAGCCATTTCATGGAATCTGGGCTCATCATCGCTTCCTTATTGTTCATAGGTTCGTCATGGTCTAGCAACATAACTTCTAGAACAGGATTATCGTACCACTCTGGTGCAGACCTTATTCTGGTTGACCTATGAGGTTCGGTAGTAACTTGATCTGAAGTTTCATGATCATCATCATTAACTTCCTCACTAATCGGTGTAGGCATCACTGGAACTAATTTCTATGATGAACTACTTTCCAATTTAGGAGAAGGTACAATTACCTCATCAAGTTCTACTTTCCTCCCACTCACTTCTTTTGAGAGAAACTCCTTCCCTAGAAAGGATCCATTCTTAGCAACGAATATCTTGCCATCGGATCTGTGATAGAAGGTGTACCCAATAGTCTTCTTTGGGTATCCAATGAAGACACATTTCTCCAATTTGGGTTTGAGCCTATCGGGCTGAAGCTTTTTCACATAAGCATCGCAACCCCAAAGTTTAAGAAACGACAGCTTAGGTTTCTTGCCAAACCACAGTTCATATGGTGTCATCTCAACGGATTTAGATGGTGCCCTATTTAACATGAATGCAGCCGTCTCTAAAGCATAACCCCAAACCTATAGTGGTAAATCGGTAAGAGACATCATAGATCGCACCATATCTAATAAAGTACGGTTATGACGTTCGGACACACCATCATGATGTGGTGTTCCAGGTGGCATGAGTTGAGAGACTATTCCACATTGTTTCAAATGAAGACCAAACTCGTAACTCGAATATTCGCCTCCACGATCAGATCGTAGAAACTTTTTTTTTGATACAATGATTTTCCACTTCATTCTAAAATTCTTAGAACCATTCAAATGTTTAAGACTTATGTTTCATTATGTACATATACCCATATCTGCTCAAATCATCTGTGAAGGTCAGAAAATAATGATACCCGCCGCGAGCCTCAACACTCATTGGACCGCATACATCAGTATGTATTATTTCTAATAAGTCAGTGGCTCGCTCCATTGTTCCAGAGAACAAAGTCTTAGAATCTTGCCCATGAGGCATGGTCCACAAGCATCAAGTGATTCATAATCAAGTGATTCCAAAAGCCCATCAGCATGGAGTTTCTTCATGCGATTTACACCAATATGACCTAAACGACAGTGCCACAAATAAGTTGCACTATCATTATTAACTTTGCATCTTTTGGCTTCAATATTATGAATATGTGTATCACTACGATCGAGATTCAACAAAAATAGACCACTCATCAAGGGTGCATGACCATAAAAGATATTACTCATATAAATAGAACAACCATTATTCTCTGATTTAAATGAATAACCGTCTCACATCAAACAAGATCCAGATATAATGTTCATGCTCAACGCTGGCACCAAATAACAATTATTCAGGTCAAAACTAATCCCGAAGGTAGATGTAGAGGTAGCATGGCGACGGCGATCACATCGACCTTGGAACCATTTCTGACGCGCATCATCTAGCCAATCTTCATTTAGTCCGTAGCCCCTGTTTCGAGTGGCAAATATGAGCAACAGAACCAGTATCAAATACCCAAGCGCTACTACGAGCATTAGTAAGGTACACATCAATAACATGTATATCAAATATACCTTTCACTTTGCCATCCTTCTTATCCGCCAAATACATGGGGCAGTTCCGCTTCCAGTGACCAGTCCCTTTGCAGTAGAAGCACTCAGTTTCAGGCTTAGGTCCAGACTTGGGCCTCTTCCCGGGAGCAGCAACTTGCTTGCTATTCTTCTTGAAGCCCCCCTTCTTCCCTTTGCCCTTTTTCTTGAAACTAGTGGTCTTGTTAACCATCAACACTTGATGCTCCTTCTTGATTTCTACCTCCGCAGCCTTTAGCATCGCAGAGAGCTTGGGAATTGTCTTTTCCATCCCTTGCATGTTATAGTTCATCACGAAGCCTTTATAGCTTGGTGGCAGTGATTGTCAATGACACTCTCATTAGGAAGATTAACTCCCAGTTGAGTCAAGTGGTTATGGTACCCAGACATTCTGAGTATGTGTTCACTGACAAAACCATTCTCCTCCATCTTGCAGCTATAGAACTTGTTGGAGACTTCATATCTCTCAACTCAGGCATTTGCTTGAAATATTAACTTCAACTCTTAGAACATCTCATATGCTCGATGGCGTTCAAACGTCTTTGAACTCCCGATTCTAAGCCGTAAAGCATGGCACACTGAACTATCCAGTAGTCATCAGCTTTAGTCTGCCAGACGTTCATAACGTCCGGAGTTGCTCCTGCAGCGGGCCTTGCACCTAGCGGTGCTTCCAGGACATAATTCTTCTGTGCAGCAATGAGGATAATCCTCAAGTTACGGACCTTGTAGTTTCTACCATCATCTTTCAACTTAGCTTTCTCTAGGGACGCATTAAAATTCAAGGGAACGGTAGCACGGGCCATTGATCTACAACAACGTAGATATGCAAAAAAAAACTATCAGGACTAAGTTCGTGATAAATTAAAGTTCAATTAATCATATTACTTAAGAACTCCCACTTAGATAGACATCCCTCTAGTCATCTAAATGATCACGTGATCCATATCAACTAAACCATGTCCGGTCATCACGTGAGATGGAGTAGTTTTAAATGGTGAACATCTCTATGTTGATCATATCTACTATATGATTCACATTCGACCTTTTGGTCTTAGTGTTCCGAGGACATATCTGCATATGCTAGGCTTTTCAAGTTTAACCCGAGTATTCTGCACGTGCAAAACTGGCTTGCACCCGTTGTATGTGAACGTAGAGCTTATCACACCCGATCATCACGTGATGTCTCGGCACGACGAACTATAGCTACAGTGCATACTCAGGGAGAACACTTGTACCTTGAAATTTAGTGAGGGATCATCTTATAATGCTACCGCCGTACTAAGCAAAATAAGATGCATAAAAGTTAAACATCACATGCAATCAAAATATGTGACATGATATGGCCATCATCATCTTGTGCATTTGATCTCCATCTCCAAAGTACTGTCATGATCTCCATCGTCGCCAGCTTGACACCTTGATCTCCATCATAGTGTCGTTGTCGTCTCGCCAACTATTGCTTCTACGACTATCGCTACTGCTTAGTGATAAAGTAAAGAAATTACATGGCGATTGCATTTCATACGATAAAGCGACAACCATAAGGCTCCTGCTAGTTGCCGATAAATTTTACAAAACATGGTCATCTCATACAACAATTTATATCTCATCACGTCTTGACCATATCACATCACAACATGCCCTGCAAAAACAAGTTAGACATCCTCTACTTTTTTTGTTGCAAGTTTTACGTGGCTGCTATGGTGTTCTAGCAAGAACTGTTCTTACCTACGCATGAAAACCACAACGATTTTTTGTTAAGTGTGTTGTTTTAACCTTCAACAAGGACCGGCCGTAGTAAAATTCGATTCAACAAAAGTTGGAGAAACAGACACTCGCCGGCCACCTATGTGTAAAAGCACATCGGTAGAACTGGTCTCATGAACGTGGTCGTGTAATGTTGGTCCGGGCCGCTTCATCCAACAATATGCCGAATGAAAATAAGACGTTGGTGGTAAGCAGTATGACTATTATAGCCCACAACTATTTGTGTTCTACTCGTGCATATCATCTACGCATAGGCCTGGCTCCGATGCCACTGTTGGGGAACGTTGTCGGTGTCAAAACCGGCCAATCTCGGGTAGGGGGTCCCAAACTGTGTGTCTGAGGATCAAAGGTAACAGGAGGCAGAGGACACGATGTTTACCCAGGTTCAGGCCCTCTTGATGGAGGTAATACCCTACTTCCTGCTTGATTGACTTTGATGAGTATGGGGGTTACAAGAGTTGATCTACCTCGAGATCATAATGGCTAAACCCTAGATGTCTAGCCTATCTGATTATGATTGCCTCTACGTACTAAACCCTCCGATTTATATAGACACCGGAGGGGCCTAGGGTTGTATAGAGTCGGTTTACAGAGAAAGGAATCTTCACATACGAACGCCAAGCTTGCCATCCACGTAAAGGAGAGTCCCATCCGGACACGGGGGAAGGCCTTTGATCTTGTATCTTCTTGGCCCATCAGCCTGGCCCATATCACATAGCCCGAACGCCCGGGGACCCCCTAATCCAGGACTCCCTCAGTAGCCCCTGAACCAGGCTTCAATGACGATGTGTCCGACGCGCAGATTGTCTTCGGCATTGCAAGGCGGGTTCCTCCTCCGAATACTCCAAAGCAGTTGGTCAACAGAACTATGTTCGGCTCTCTATAACCGCCACAACCCTGAACCACAAGGGAAAAATATTTAAACAAAATAAGCCGTGTCTACTGATAGATTTTTCTGCGAGACGTTATGTTCTGGCCTTATTATTATTTTGAACCATTTTTTAGCCTCCTACTTCGCATTTTGAGGCGCGGTCCTTATTGACACGTCTCATCAATACGGGTTTGGTAATCCAACTGTGCCGTTAGCACGACCCCTTGGGAATTGGCGAGTTTTAAGGCTTGTGGGGGACGCTTGATATTCACTTCCTTGATAAGGAGATAAGAACCCATCTTTTTACCCCACGCCTTCTTCCTCCTCAGCCCATCCGTCCTCGAGCTCTAGCGCCCGAGTTCAATTCCTTTCGTCCCCAGCAAATACTCCAGCCATGTCCGGATCTGGCGCTCAGGGCAAGTGGATGGCCTCCTCCATCATGGAGGAGAACATCTAGGAACTCCGGGAAGCGGGGTACCTCGCCGCGGAAATCGCCCACCGGCTTCCTGCCAAAAAGCATATCATCCCCACTCCAGAATCCAATGAGAGGGTAGTATTTATCCCCCACTTTCTCCATGGACTAGGGTTTCCTCTCCACCCTTTTGTCCGCGGGCTCATGTTCTACTATGGGATAGACTTTCACGATCTAGACCCAAATTCCATCCTCCACATCTCGGCATTCATCGTCATGTGTGAGGCATTCCTCCACACCCCCCACCACTTCGGATTATGGCTCAATGTCTTCAATGTGAAGCCAAAAGTGGTAGACGGTCAACACACGGAGTGCGGCGGTGCCATGGTGAGCAAGCTCCCCAATGTCACTTGGCCAAAGGGGGCCTTCATGGAGACCGTGAAGGATGGCAGCATGATTGGTTCTATGTCACTGAACCTCGTGACGCCACATGGGCCACCACTCCTGATTTCAAATCTGGGCCTCCAATGAGGCTCACATCATGGGTTAAAAAGGGCCTAGACTGGGCATCGTCCGACGAGGTGATGACGCTGCAGAAGCATGTCAAGGGCGTGATAGAGAAGAACATCAGCCTCGCCGACGTGATCCAGGTGATGCTTTTTCGCCGGATTCTCCCCTGCCAACGCCGGACTCTCCATATGTGGGAACTCAATCCGGTCGGCCCTCAGACCCTGCAGCACTTCTTTGGCATGAAGCACGAAGACATCTGGAAGCTGCTTTTCAAGGCCCAGAAGTCGTGGCCGGGAACGACCGAAGACCTTGGCCTCGACTGCACTCACCCGGCCACTCCAGTAAGTTTTCGAGTTTCCAAACATAACCTCTACTTGTAGATTCGAGGACTATGCTAAGCCTTCCTTTTCTCCTTCAGATCTAGACAAAGAAAGCGGAGCGGATCAAGTGTCCGGCTCCACTGCCTGAAGACCCAGCTATCCCTCTGCTAACGAAGATGTTGGTTCCGGCATCGTACCAGGCACCGGAGAAGAAGGCCAAGAAGAAGGGAAAGGAGGCTAGAAGTGGCCTCCGCTGTAAAGGTACTTCGGACATCGCTAATACGTTTCTGTCGTATCTATAGTTTTTTATTGTTCCATGCCAATATTATACAACTTTCATATACTTTTGGCAACTTTTTATAATATTTTTGGGACTAACATATTGATCCAGTGCCCAATGCCAGTTCCTGTTTGTTGCACATTTTTTTGTTTCGCGGTAAATCCATATCAAACGGAGTCCAAACGGGATAAAAACTGATGGAGATTTTTCTTGGAATATATGTAATTTCAGGGAAGAAAAATCCACGCGAGACGATGCCCGAGGGGGCCACAAGGCAGGGGGCGTGCCCCAGGGGGTCAGGCACGCCCTGGGCCCTCGTGGCCACCCCGTAAGGCGGTTGATGCCCTTCTTTCGCTGCAAGAAAGCTAATATCTGGATAGAGATAGTGTCATAATTTCATCCCAATCGGAGTTACGGATCTCCGGGAATATAAGCAACGGTGAAAGGGCAGAATCCTAGAACGCAGAAATAGAGAGGGACAGATCCAATCTCGGAGGGGCTCTCGCCCCTCCCACCCCATGGAGACCATGGACCAAAGGGTAAACCCTTCTCCCATCTAGGTAGAAGGTCAAGGAAGAAGAAGAAGGAGGGGGGCTCTCTCCCCCTCGCTTCTGGTGGCGCCGGAACGCCGCCGGGGGCCATCATCATCACCGCAATCTACACCAACATCTCCATCACCTTCCCCCTCTATCTATAGCACTCCACTCTCCCGCAACCCGTTGTACCCTCTACTTGAACATGGTGCTTTATGCTTCATATTATTATCCAATGATGTGTTGCCATCCTATGATGTCCGAGTAGATTTTTGTTGTCCTATCGGTGGTTGGTGAATTACTATGATTGATTTAATTTGCTTGTGGTTATGTTGCTGTCCTTTGGTTCCCATCATATGAGCGCGTGTGTGGATCACACCATAGGGTTAGTTGTATGTTGATAGGACTATGTATTGGAGGGCAAGAGTGACAGAAACTTCAGCCTAGCATAGAATTGATGCATATGGGATTGGCGGGCCCCGAGTTCCGATCTAGCATCCCCATGCGGCTCACCTCCTGGAAAGAGAAGGGCCTATCCAGGGGTAATTCAAAAGAGCTGACTGGACTCCAATCATGTATTCAGAACATGGTGGATAAGAAGCTCAAGCTTGTCAACATAGTCCAGGTTATGCTCGTTCGCCGGATACTCCCGTGCCAACAACGGGAGTTTACATTGTGGGAGTTCAATCCGGCGCAGCACCAAACTCTGAACAGGCTCTTCGACACGACTCATGAAGATGCCTGGAGGGTGCTGTTCAAGGGTGTCGCGGTCCCTCCCCCCATTACTGAGGATCGCGGATTCAGCGCAAAGCGCCACGCCAGTGCGGTAAGTTGTTTTACCTTTCACAGGATACTTGTTTTCTATATAGATTGATTCTATGCGGGGTCTAAACTCCCGTGCCGTTAACAGGACTGGCAGAAGATGGCCGGACAAATCGACTGTCCGGCTCCCTTGCCCGAAGGCCCTACAGACGCCCTTCTGGCGAAGATGTTGACTCCAACCCCTTATAAGGTGCCGGAGAAGACCCAGAAGGCCAAGGGAGCTCGAAAGAGTTCCCGATGCCAGGCGTCGTTGGACTCACCGTCCGATGACTCTGCGGCGCACTCTTCCCCCAAAGACGAGGAAGAGGAAGAAGAGGCTCCCCCACCGACTAGGGGAGACAAGAAAAGGAAGGACGCCCCAACTAGGGAGGCCGGACGGTCCAAGAAGGGAAGGACGCTCCTTACGGACAGCTCCACCGCCGCCGACGAAAGTGAAGACGAGTGGTTGCGCAGGGCCAAGCCCCAAGGGAAATCGTAAGTATTCGGATACCAAAGTAACCCATAGGATTCCTTTGTCGCATTGCTTTCTCTAACGCCGAACTTAATTGTGCAGGCCGCCCCGAGCCAATATCGAGGTATCCTCGGACGGCTCCCTGGGCTCATCGGACATGGATAGCGATCCAGTCCCGACCGCCACCTCCCCTCATCCAGCCGACGATGCCGAGGTGCTGTCTCAAGAGGCACCAGATCGAGGGGGGACAGTCCCGGAGGCGCCTCAAGGCGACCTTCCGGACTCCAGGAGCCGAAGGGACGGGGTTCCCGAGAGCTCCGAGTTCGGCCCTCAGCCGAACACCGCGCCGGACCCTCCAACGGTTCCGAGCTCGGGCAGGCGGTACCCTTCTAAGGGGGGTGAAATGCTTGTGCTGGTGACCTCTGTCCATCCAGAGGCGCCGGACAATATGTTGGAAGCGCTTCGCAGCGCTTCCATCGAGGAGGAGCACCGCACTATCATGAGTGCGGTGATCCAGAAGGTTCAGTCCGCCAAGAGCGGATTGACTGAAGCCTGTACTAGCCTTCTAACAGGCTTCGAGGTAAGTGTTTTAAAATGTAGCAGAAATATTACCGCATAGATAGTAGACCCTCATGCTTTGTTCGGTGTTCACAAAGAAAAGCCGAACGGAGGATCAAATAATATCGCAGGAGTCTAATATAAGTATGTCAGTATGCATATGCAGGCTTCGCTTCTGGCGTCCGCCGCACTAACTGCGGAGGTCGCTGTACTGAAGGAGGCCCTCGAGGGGTCCCAGAAAGAGCTCGGCCTTGCTAAGAGGCGGCTCAAGGAGAACAAGGGTAAGTAATACCCCGTCTATAGATGAGAAAAAGGATGTGATTGCTAAATGACAGGATCAATGTATGTTTGCCGGGGGCCACGACCGAGGTGGTGACCCTGAAGCAAGCGCTATCCCAGGCCGAAGAGAAGGCGGCCCAGGAGCGCACCGAGCGAGAGAGGCACGAGGCTCGGGTGGGGGAGGCGCAGCAAGAGCTCCAGGCTCTCGTGACGAAGCACGAGGCGTTGGAGCTTGACTTGAAGACGCGAGAGTCTGAGCTTGCCGCGGCCCGTGAGAGCGCGAAGAGTGCCAAGGCCGAGGCCCAGAAGGCCCTTCAGGAGATCGACGCGATAAAGAAGATAGCAGCGGGTAAGGCTTTCTATATGCAAAGCAAGCATGTAAAAGTAAATTATCAATTACTTACCCGGATCCGAAGTTCTTCAGGAGCATTCGCATATTTGCCCCACTGTGTGTCTGATGCCGCACAATTTTACCAGGCCGAGGATGGAAGCTCGACGGAGAAGCTGTTTTGGTCTCAGTATGCTGAGGCCGAACATCCGGTGCCAATGAGCGACTAGCTGAAGCAGATGGTCGAGCTACATAAGGCGGCCGATCAGGCCATGAAGGGCCTCACAGTCTGGCTGTGGCCTGGCGGCGCCCTTCCAAACAGCTTCTTCGGCCTGGTGAGGCGGCTTGTGGATGCCTGCCCACGGCTGGAGGTCGTCAAGCGATCCATCTGCATTGAAGGAGCACGCCGGGCTTTCGCCCGTGTCAAAACGCAGTGGGTCAAGCTAGACGTTGTGAAGCTGATCAAGGAGGGACCGCCGGAGGGCAAGGAGCACCGCCACCCCGAGATGTACTATGAGGGTGTTCTGTCGGGTGCCCGTCTTATCGCGGATGAGTGTTCGCAAAATGTAATATTTGAATGAGACTTGCTCGTTTTTTATCCTGTGTGATGAAAACTTGTTTCATATGCGCTATGCAACGCTTGTGTGAATTTAAAATATTACCTTCTGTTTGGCTGTTTATCCAATCTGAGAGATGGCTAGTCCTCGGCTTCTGCCCCCATACCACGAGTGCTGGGGTGTTCGGGATAAACCTGAGCACTCTTGTTCCCATGTTTGGGTCCTTCGAGGGAGGTGCTCAGCACAACGAACAAGGCAACCAGACTAATAATGCTTTATCACTCTCACTTAGCCATAGAATTCTATAATTTTAAATTTCGGTGAAGCCCCTGGTATTCGGAAGGCCGAATTCGGGGCGCGATACACGCCTGTAAGCCGGACGGAGCCGGCCCCTCATCCTAAGCGGCATAAGTCTTTAGGGACTCGAAAAACCTCGCCGGACAGCGACCAGTCTCTCGCCTTATCACGACAGTCAGTTTTAGCTTTCTCTACTGAGGTGCTCGGCTCGGCAGAACCGGGGCACAATCGCAGTAGTTCTCCTAGCGCTACCTTAGATGATAGAGCGGAACGTAAGGTACCAAAACATAGAAGCCGGGCAAACCCAACATTTGACCAAAGACATGATTCAGAGCTGATGCATATAATGCTATAAGTTTGGGGTGCCGCACTTGTGAAAGTGTTCGGACTTTTCACACTATATTGTGGGTACGTAAGCCCCTGGTGCATCGGCCGTACCAGAGTGTACGGTTGCAAGGCGTCGTTAATGAACACACACACACACACACACACATATATATATATATATAACAAAAACGCAATAATAGTCGTAATGTCATGCATTGTATATTGAAAATTGCATTAAAGCAGAGTGATACAGATAGTGCAATAAGCAAAAGAGTAGGACTATGTCCCTTCCAAGGGCGAGCTGAAGAATGATATGAAATCTGTAATCCACCTGGGAATTCTGTAGTTGTCTGCCTCCTTGGTTGCTGTATCATGTGTTCGGCAGTGGAGCGGCCGGACAGTGTTTCCAGAGATTAAAGTCCTGAAAAAAGAAGAAAAATAACCAAACGGGAAGCCCCCTCCCCACCTGTGCCCATGGTATTTTTAATGCGTAATTATGTACGCGCGGCACGAATATCACCGTTGGGCTGGGGTTGGGGTGGCTGCCGTATTGCTACGTGAGCTCAGATCGCGCCAGGTGGTCTGTTTGCCGATTGCCCCGAGCGCGCTTGAGCATGTCCGGGCTTTGAAACGCCGAACTGGTAGATTGCCTTGAGAGGCTGCTTTGCGCTTCTGCTGCAAGGGCCGCGGTGTGCTCCTCTGTTCAGATAGAGCGCTCTATGTTTCCATTGACTGTAATAACTCCGCGAGGTCCTAGCATCTTGAGCTTGAGGTATGCATAATGTGGTACCGCATTGAATCTAGCAAATGCGGTTCGTCCGAGCAGCGCGTGATAACCACTGCGGAACGGGACTATGTCGAAGATTAACTCTTCGCTTCGGAAGTTATCCGGAGATCCGAAGACCACTTCTAGTGTAATTGAGCCCGTGCAGTGGGCCTCTATGCCTGGAATGACGCCCTTAAAGGTCGTTTTTGTGGGTTTGATCCTTGAGGGGTATATACCCATTTTGCACATTGTGTTCTGATAAAGCAGGTTCAGGCTGCTGCCGCCATCCAGAAGGACTCGAGTGAGGTGAAATCCGTCGATGATTGGGTCTAAGACCAGTGCGGCGAATCCGCCATGAAGGATACTAGTGGGGTGGTCCCTGCGATCGAACGTGATCGGATAGGAGGACCAAGGGTTGAACTTTGGGGCAACTGGCTCCAACACATATACGTCCCTGAGTGCACGCTTCCGCTCCCTCTTGGGTATGTGGGTTGCGTATATCATGTTCACCGTCCGCACTTGCGGGGGAAACCTCTTCTGTCCTCAAGTGTGCGGCTGCCGGGGTTCTTCCTCGTCATCGCTATGCGGCCCCTTGTCCTTGTTTTTGGCAATTAACTTGCCGGCCTGCTTGAACACCCAACAATCCCTGTTGGTGTGATTGGCTGGCTTGTCTGGGGTACCGTGTATTTGACATGAGCGATCGAGTATACGGTCCAAGCTGGACGGACCCGGCGTACTTTGTTTGAATGGCTTTTTCCGCTGACCGGGTTTAGAGCCTTTGAATCCGGCATTGACTCCCGTATCCTCAGTACTTTCGCCGTTAATGTGGCGCTTATGCTTGTTGCGACGTGACCTGCTGATGCCGTCCTTAGTATCTGAGGTACCATGGTTCTTTGATATGTTGTTACTGCGAGCCAACCAGCTGTCTTCTCCCGCACAAAAGTGGGTCATGAGCGTCGTGAGGGCTGCCATAGATCTTGGCTTTTCCTGACCAAGGTGCAGGGCTAGCCACTCATCTCGGATGTTGTGCTTGAAAGCCGCTAAGGCCTCCGCATCCGGACAGTCGACGATTTGATTTTTCTTTGTAAGGAACCGAGTCCAGAATTGCATGGCCGACTCTTCTGGCTGCTGAATTATGTGGCTCAAGTCATCGGCGTCTGGTGGTCGCACATAAGTGCCCTAAAAGTTGTTGAGGAATGCGGCTTCCAGATCTTCCCAACAGCTAATGGAGTCCACTGGCGAGCTATTAAGCCAATGCCGTGCTGGTCCTTTGAGTTTTAGTGGGAGGTATTTGATGGCATGTAAGTCATCACCGCGGGCCATGTGGATGTGGAGGAGGAAGTCCTCAATCCATACTGCGGGATCTGTTGTGCCGTCGTATGATTCAATGTTTACATGTTTGAAACCTTCTGGGAATTGATGTTCCATTACTTTGTCTGTGAAGCATAAGGGGTGTGCGGCGCCTCTGTATTGGGCTATATCGCGATGCAGCTCGTATGGGTCCTGCCCGCTGTGTTCGGCCCGGCCGGACTTTCTTTTACCGTATCCGGCGTGATGTTTACCGTCTCATAGAGTGGTGGGGCCTCGTGATCCGTAGATCGATCTTGAATGCTTTGCTTTGTCCTCCAATATATCTCGCAGGTCTGGCGTATCTCCCCATGCCTTTTTATTTGGATGGCGTTGGGGTGGAGGCTGAGATTTTGGCTGGAATGCCTCTCTATCGCGGCCACAAGGTGGCTGATTAGCCGTATCATACGCTTCTTCCTCCATTCGGGGTAGTAACCTGCGCCTTGGGTAACTCTTGGAGGGACGCTCAAGTTTATATTCCTCGGCCGCGAGGACTTCAGTCCATTTGTCAGCTAGCAGATCTTGATCAGCTTGAAGCTGCTGCTGTTTTTTCTTCAGGCTATATGCCGTGGCCATAAGCCTGCGCTTGAAGCGCTCTTGTTCGACGGGATCCTTTGGAACGGCGAATTCATCGTCGCCGAGGCTTGCCTCGTCTTCGGAGGGGGGCATGTAATTGTCATCCTCCTCCTCTCTGCCATCCGCTCTCTCAGCAGAGATGGCTCCTTCATCCTCCTGCTCTAAATCTTGCTGGAGGGGATTGTTGTTGTCTTCGGCGCTATCCGGAGTGTTATTATCTCCTGTGCCGGTATCACCACTTTTGCTTTGGCGGGACTTAGAGCGGCGCCGCTGACGTCGGCGCTTGGGTTGCTTCTTGGAGGGGTCATCCTCCGTTATCTCGTCGCCATTGCCTTCATTGGGTGTATCCACGATGTATATGTCATATGACGAGGTGGCTTTCCAGTGCCCTATAGGTGTTGGTTCATGTTCGTCTCCTACATCGTCGTCCATACCGTCGATGTCTTCGGAGTCGAAGTCGAGCAAGTCGGTTAAATCATCGACAGTGGCTACAAAGTGGGTGGTGGGTGGGCGTCGAATTTCTTCGTCGTCCGCATCCCAGTCCTGTTGGCCATAATCTGGCCAGGGCTCTCCTGACAAAGAGAGAGACCTTAGTGAATTCAGGATGTCACCGAAGGGCGAGTGCTGAAAGATATCCGCGGCGGTGAACTCCATGATCGGCGCCCAATCGGATTCGACAGGTAGGGGCGCAGATGGTTCGGGTCCAGAAGAGAGTCCGACACCTTGGAGTCACGGGCTGTGCAGAGGATTATGCTGGTATTTGGCTCGATCGTCGTCGAGACTGCAGCCCCTGACGTGGTGTCTAGCCACCCGTCCTCGATTGGCGCAGTTGGCTCCGAGCTAAGGGTCGGAGCTAATGCGGGTGCGGCCTCTGGAGTACCGTCCGGTGGCAGAGCTAGGTCATACCCATCGCGACAGTGTGGCGCGCCCGGCTGTGGCTCAAATCCGTCGAAGATCAAGTCCCCATGGATATTGGCCGTGTAATTCAAACTTCCAAATCTGACCTGATGGTCAGGGGCGTAGCTTTCAATCTGCTCCAGATGGCCAAGCGAATTAGCCCGCAGTGCAAAGCCGCCGAATACGAAGATCTGTCCGGGGAGAAAAGTCTCACCCTGGACCGCATCGCTATCGATGATAGTAGGAGCCATCAAGCCTAACGGCGACGACACAGAGGAACTCTCAATGAAAGCACCAATGTCGGTGTCAAAACCGGCGGATCTCGGGTAGGGGGTCCTGAACTGTGCGTTTAGGCCGGATGGTAACACGAGGCAAGGGACACGAAGTTTTACCCAGGTTCGGGCCCTCTTGATGGAGGTAAAACCCTACGTCCTGCTTGATTAATATTGAAGATATGGGTGTTACAAGAGTAGATCTACCACGAGATCAAAGAGGCTAAACCCTAGAAGCGAGCCTATGGTATGATTGTATGTTGTGATTATTGTCCTACGGACTAAAACCCTCCGGTTTATATAGACACTGGAGAGGGTTGGGGTTACACAAGGTCGGTTACAAAGGAGGAGATATCCATATACGTATTGCCTAGCTTGCCTTCCACGCCAAGTAGAGTCCCATCCGGACACGAGACTAAGTCTTCAATCTTGTATCTTCATAGTCTAACAGTCCGGCCAATGGAGATAGTCCGGCTATCCGGAGACCCCCTAATCCAGGACTCCCTCACTAACCCTCTCCAGTGTCTATATAAACCGGAGGGTTTTAGTCTGCCGGACACAACAACTACAACATACAATCATAACATAGGCTAGCTTCTAGGGTTTAGCCTCTCCGATCTCGTGGTAGATCTACTCTTGTACTACCCATATCATCAATATTAATCAAGCAGGACGTAGGGTTTTACCTCCATCAAGAGGGCCCGAACCTGGGTAAAACATTGTGTCCCCTGCCTCCTGTTACCATCCGCCTTAGACACACAGTTCGGGACCCCCTACCCGAGATCCTCTGGTTTTGACACCGACAATCTTCATCACCTTCCCCCTCTATCTACAGCGGTCCACTCTCCCGCAACCCATTGTACCCTCTACTTGAACATGGTGCTTTATGCTTCATATTATTATCCAATGATGTGTTGCCATCCTATGATGTTTGAGTAGATTTTCGTTGTCCTATCGGTGGTTGGTGAATTGCTATGATTGATTTAATTTCCTTGTGGTTATGTTGCTGTAATTTGGTGCCCATCATATGAGCGCGCGCATGGATCACACCATAGGGTTAGTTGTATGTTGATAGGACTATGTATTGGAGGGCAAGAGTGACAGAAACTTCAGCCTAGCATAGAATTGATGCATATGGGATTGAAGGGGGACCAATATATGTTAATGCTATGGTTGGGTTTGACCTTAATGAACATTAGTAGTTGCGGATGCTTGCTAATAGTTCCAATCATAAGTGCATAGAATTCCAAGTCAGGGATGACATGCAAGCAGTGGCCTCTCCCACATAAAACTTGCTATCGGTCTAGTAAAGTAGTCAATTGCTTAGGGACAATTTCGCAACTCCTACCACCACTTTTCCACACTCGCTATACTAACTTTATTGCTTATTTATCTAAACATCCCCTACTTTTTGTTTACATGGTTTTATTATCTTGCAAACCTATCCAAAAACACCTACAAAGTACTTCTAGTTTCATACTTGTTCTAGGTAAAGCGAACGATAAGCGTGCGTAGAGTTGTATCGGTGGTCGATACAACTTGAGGGAATATTTGTTCTACCTTTAGATCTGATACGTCTCCAATGTATCTATAATTTTTTATTGTTCCATGCTATTATATTATCAACCTTGGATGTTTTATATGCATTTATATGCTATTTTATATGATTTTCGGGACTAACCTATTAACCTAGAGCCCAGTGCCAGTTTTTGTTTTTTTCCCTTGTTTTAGAGTATCGCAGAAAAGGAAAATCAAACGGAGTCCAATTGACCTGAAACTTCACAGAACTTATTTTTGGACAAGAAGAAGCCCATGGAGTATCGGAGTTGGACCAGGAGAGTCCCGGGCTGCCCACGAGGGTGGGGGCACGCCCACCCCCCCTGGGCGCGCCCCCTGCCTCGTGGACAGCCCGGAGGTCCATCGACGTACTTCTTCCTCTCATATATACCCATATACCCTAAAAACTTCGGGGAGCACAATAGATCGGGAGTTCCACCGCCAGAAGCCTCTGTAGCCACCGAAAACCAATCTAGACCCGTTCGGCACCCTGCCGAAGGGGGAATCCCTCTTCGGTGGCTATCTTCATCATCCCGGTGCTCTCCATGATGAGGAGGGAGTAGTTCTCCCTCGGGGTTGAGGGTATGTACCGGTAGCTATGTGTTTGATCTCTCTCTCTCTCTCTCTCTCGTGTTCTTGAGGTGATACGATCTTGATGTATCGCGAGCTTTGCTATTATAGTTGGATCTTATGATGTTTCTCCCCCTTTACTCTCTTGTAATGGATTGAGTTTTCCCTTTGAAGTTATCTTATCGGATTGAGTCTTTAAGAATTTGAGAACACTTGATGTATGTCTTGCGTGG
The DNA here is from genome assembly GCA_034509565.1 of Triticum monococcum. Taxonomy (NCBI): domain Eukaryota; kingdom Viridiplantae; phylum Streptophyta; class Magnoliopsida; order Poales; family Poaceae; genus Triticum; species Triticum monococcum. The sequence continues at coordinate 505,040,576 of CM067846.1, forward strand.
GATAACCGTGGTGACAATGGGTTATTCTATTGATTCACTTGATGTATGTTTTGGTGATCAACTTGCGGGTTCCGCCCACGAACCTATGCATAGGGGTTGGCACACGTTTTCGTCTTGACTCTCCGGTAGAATCTTTGGGGCACTCTTTGAAGTACTTTGTGTTGGTTTGAATAGGTGAATCTGAGATTGTGTGATGCATATCGTATAATAATACCCACGGATACTTGAGGTGACATTGGAGTATCTAGGTGACATTAGGGTTTTGGTTGATTTGTGTCTCAAGGTGTTATTCTAGTACGAACTCTAGGGCTGTTTGTGACACTTATAGGAATAGCCCAATGGATTGATTGGAAAGAATAACTTTGAGGTGGTTTCGTACCCTACCATAATCTCTTCGTTTGTTCTCTGCTATTAGTGACTTTGGAGTGACTCTTGGTTGCATGTTGAGGGATAGTTATATGATCCAATTATGTTATTATTGTTGAGAGGACTTGCACTAGTGAAAGTATGAACCCTAGGCCTTGTTTCAACGCATTGCAATATCGTTTGTGCTCACTTTTATCATTAGTTACCTTGCTGTTTTTATATTTTCACATTGCAAAAACCATTATCTACTATCCATATTGCACTTGTATCACCATCTCTTCGCCGAACTAGTGCACCTATACAATTTACCATTGTACTGGGTGTGTTGGGGACACAAGAGACTCTTTGTTATTTGGTTGCAGGGTTGCTTGAGAGATACCATCTTCATCCTACGCCTCCTATGGATTGATAAACCTTAGGTCATCCACTTGAGGGAAATTTGCTACTGTCCTACAAACCTCTGCACTTGGAGGTCCAACAACGTCTACAAGAAGAAGGTTGTGTAGTAGACATCAAGATCTTATCTGGCACCATTGCCGGGGAGGTTAGCGCTTGAAGGTATATCTCTAGATCTTGCAATCGAATCTTTTTGTTTCTTGTTTTAGCACTAGTTTAAAAAAGAAAACTAAAAAAATGGAATTGAGTTTACCTCATACACTTCATCTTTTTAATATCTTTCGTGAGTATGGTGGGAAGTAAATTGTGCCAAAGTGTTAGAAGAAGAATACATTAAAATGCTTGGCACTAAATCTTTGAATGATGAGCATGATTGCAATGTTGTTAGTATGAACTCCTTGAATATCCATAGTACTAATGATGATTGCACTAGTTATGATGAAAATGTCTCCTATAAACATGTCAATTTTTGTGGAGTGCATTGGGTTTGCAAGTACACACCAAATAGGGAAGATAGATATTGCAAGAGGCATAAGCATTTAGAAACTAAATTGTTGCAAGAAAGGCTAGATGTTTTTGCTGAAAATTTAAATTTTCTTGGCCATACTTGTGAACTTTGCAATGAACGTGGTCATTTAACCATCCGATGCAAATTGTTTCATGATCTAATCATTTCCAAAAAATTTGATGACTTGATTTCTCTTGCACATCATAATGAACTTAGTTTGCTTATGGGTTATGAAGAAATGAAACGTATAACTCACTATCTTCCAGTATTTGCCCGTGATAAACTTCTTGGTTTTGATCTAGAGGAAATTTATATGTATTGTGCGGAGAATTGTATTGAAAATCCTTATATTGCCAATTACATAAAGAAAAGAAAACAAATAGAAGATGAAGAGAATACTAATGAAAGGGAAGAGACTTCCCAATATCCTTCTATTATTTCTTATGATGAATCAGGTAACGAGGAGGAGCCTTCTATTCAACCAATCTCATTAATAAGGAGCTCCAAAAAAAGGGTTGAACCCACACATGATGTGAAGAAGAAAAAGACAAGACGGAGAAGCAAAGGTAGAAAGGTATCTCTCCCAAATAATGTTGCTCCTATTACGCATTGTGATGATGATAATTGCTATACTATTGGTGCTATCTATACTATTAATGATGAGAGTGATTATTCTTATGATATGAAAAGGCCCAAGCTTGGGGATGCTATGTTTGATGAAGATGATGTTTTTAAGAATATATTTCCTGCAATTAAAGTTAGTCCCAAGCTTGAGAAAGCTATGTTTAATGAAGATGATATTTTTAGTCTCCCAAGTTTTGATATGCAAATTTATTATGACGATAGCATGCCTCCTACTTATGATTATTGTGATGACACTTATGCTATAAAAAGTACTGATGATTATATTTAGAAAACTTTTCATGATTATGATTACCCTTTTTCTGAACATTACTCTTTTAATGTGGAAACAATTTATAGTATTCGAGTCTCTTATGATACTCCCACTATTCCGAATGAGAAGAATTTTGCTTGTGTGGAGAGTAATAAAATTTCTATACTTGTAGATCATGAAAAGAATGCTTTAGGTGCTGGTTATATTTTTGAATTCATTCATGATGCTACTGAAAATTATTATGAGGGAGGAACATATGCTTGTAGGAATTGCAATAATATCAAGTTTCCTCTCTATCTGCTTAAAGTTTTGAAGTTATGCTTGTTTTGACTTCCTATGCTAGTTGATTATTGTTCCCACAAGTTGTTTGCTCAAAAAATATCTATGCATAGAAAGTGGGTTAGACTTAAAAGTACTAGTCATATTCTTCATGATTCTCTCTTTATGTTTCAATTCTTATCTTTTATGTGTGTCAGAGTAATTGGACACGGATACCCCGAAGACGGCGAGACAAGAATTCAATACATCGGGGCTAGCAAAGCCCCTCAGTCCAACTACCAGGCCGACTGCTGGCTGTTGACTGCTCCACCAGTTCGACTGCTGGCTGCCGAGTGCTCCACCAAGCCGACTGCTGGCTGCTCCACCAGGCCGGTTGCTGACTGCCGACTACCCGGCCAGGCTGACTGCTGGCTGCTGACTGCTCCACCAAGCCGGCTGCTGGCTATCGACTGCCCGGCTAGGCCGACTGCTGGTTGCTGACTGCTCCACCAGGCCGACTGCTAGCTGCTGGTTGCTCCACCAGGCCGACTGCTGGCTGCTGACTGCTACACCAGGCCGACTGCTGGCTGCCGACTACCCGGCCCCCCTGTCGGCTGCTGGCTGCCGACTCCTTCACCAGGCCGGCTGCACGAAGTCAACTACAGGCTGACGCGACCCCGACGTGACGGCCGTATCCAGCACTGTTCACGTGTCACCCCAGCCATCATGTACAGTGTCACTTGTCCCCTGGCATTATTTATGAAGTGACCCAGGGGACAAGCATGACACCCCATCATGCCTTGTCCATCCCACCACATAGCTTACTCTCTAAGCTAGCCATGCCTATATATATGGGCATCCATCCATCCAGGATGGACTCACGCACACACCCAAGCAAGCTAGCTAGCAAGCCATCCACACACACACGCATGCATATATGCCCACGGACACACACCCATTTAGGCAGCCCTATGCCACTCGGCCACTGGAGCTTGCATGCTTATCCGGCCACCCATGCCCACGGACACACACCCATTTAGGCAGCCCTATGCCACTCGGCCACTGGAGCTTGCATGCTTATCCGGCCACCCGCATATATACGAGGCCAGATGCCTACGGCACTGACCTCAGATACAGCTCCAGGAGCACCTTGTACTGCCCGATGTACACCCTAGATATATACTCAGACATGCAGGAGTAGGGGTGTTATCTCTCCGGAGAGCCCCGAACCTGGGTAAACTAGCGCGTGCTACTCTCATACCCGTCCCTGGATATTCCGGCAGCAGTCTTGCCACACGCGAAGCCACCTTGTGGCATATTTCATCTTGCACCCCCCCCCCCCCCGATGAGAATACCATGACATTTGGCATCCACCGTGGGGCGGTACTATGCTACCGCGCTGCTGCTGGTTTCGCAGTCCAGACGGGACCATCTTCGTCATCTCCGTCGCGGCGTCGCGCCGTCTCTCCGGTAGCGCTCGGGGGCTCAACTTCGACCCTCCCCCGGAGCGGCCGTGCGGGACGGCGCACCCTCGCCGTCGGCTTCGCCATCTTCATCATCACAAACACAGTGTCGGTCGTCCGTCCGTGCGCGTGCGCGCCGCGCGCAGTGCCTCGTTTCGGTCGGCCGTGTCCATCCATGCGCCGCTCGCGTCTGCTCCCCTTCGCGTTGTGCCTTGCTCCGGCCGAAACACACTTTCGCTCCATATTTCGTTTATCCAAGCTAGCTAGATGCAAGTCATACATGGTCAAAGTATAGCCATACACAAGCCGGATATTGCCTATACACCACCCGTACAACACTCAAACTATGCCTAGACAATGGCGTTTGTTTGTTGCTGCTATCCCCACGCTGCTCACTTCGCTCCGCGCGTTCTGCCTGAAGCCACCATGGCTGTGGCAAAACCAGCAGCCCCGGTGCCGCGCACCTAGCTCCCCCGCCTCCCTGCTCGTCCTGCCAGCTGCTAGCCATGAGCTCCTCCCGCGCCTTGGCTTCCCGCATCGCCGGCTCCCGCTCGCACTCGCGCTAGCCGCAGCCGCCCCTGCCTCGCTGCCGTCCGACTCCGAACATCCCGCACGCCGGCTGCTCCACGCCCGGCTTCGCCTGCCACCGACTGCTCGTCGCCGGCTGCTCTGAGGTCGGCTTCGCCCGTCGTCGACAGCTGCGCGCCTGCCTCCGTCCGCGGTGCGGCTTCCCCTGCTCTGGCCGGCTCCGGTCTCGCCAACTCCGCCCGTCTCCGGCTCGCCTCCCCAAGCCCGGCCGCGTGCCCGGCCAGGTCCGGCTCCCGCCGCCTCTTCGCTTGTGCTCGCCGCACCACTTCGTCACCAACCGGCTGCGCCACCTTCGTGTAGGTCGCGCGCTTGGGTCCCCTGTCGCCGCTTCACTACCTGCGTGGGCCGCCTGCTCCGCCTCCCGCGGCCCCATGTCGCCGTGCCGCTTGCCCGCATCCCGGACCCCTCCGTCCGCGTGCTGGCCTGCATTGCCCAACGCTCCTCCAAGCCGCCTCCCGTGCGCCGAGCTTGCCGTCCTCCGCGCTGGGTCCTCCCCACGCCGGCCTAGCCGCGCCCGCCTCACCTCTGTCGGGTCCGCGCGCCGGATGCACCGCTCAGCCTCCTGCGTTCGCCTGAGGCTCCGTCTCGTCCGGCTTATGGGCTCCACGTGTGGCTGTGTCCGCCTGGCGTCCGACAAGCCCACCGGCTGCTCCTGCTAGCTCGCGTCGTCCCCGCACTCCCGCGCGCCTAGCGAGCTGCGTCGCCCCCATGCACGCTGGCGCTGGCCCTCCCTGCCTCGTGCTCGGCCGCGTAGCTCCGCACCTGCTACGCGCACGTCGCCTACCGCGGATCTCGTCCGTGGCCGCCCCAACCCGGTCGCCTCGCGCCCGGCTCCGGCCGCTTGTCGTCTCCACCCCAAGTCAGATGGCTGGCTCCGCCACCTGCCGGCTTCGTCCACCACCCGGCTGGCCTGGCCTGCCGCCGGCTCCCCACTCGCTTGCTGTTGGTTCCCACATCCGGCTGCCCAAGAAGAGAAGGAAGAAACGGGGCTGGGTAGAAAAGTCAAAAGGCAGACTGAGCACGGCTGAAAAAAGAAGAAAAAAAGAGACAAAAGAGTGTGTGCAGACTGCCCCAGAAAAAAGAACGAAAGAAAGTGGGAAGCCGACTTCCCATAGCCAATTGGCAGGAAAAAAAAGAGGTGCGCGGTTCCGGTTCCCTAGAGCCGGCTGAAGAAAAGGCCGGGTGCCCATAGCCAACCGGCGGAGAAAAAGAAAGAAATGTGCGTTCGACTACCAGATGTGCGTCTGACCGCTGGCTACCTGGTCGGCTGCAAAGAGCCCGACTGCTGTGTCAGAGTCCGCCTGCCCAGCCGAGAGAAAAAGAAAAAAGAATCAACTTCAACAAAGAAGACAAAGTAGTCGCCGGGAGATCCGGCCCGACAGCTCAGCAGTCGGCCCAGATCTCGGGGGCTACACTCAGCGGGTGCACTGACGCGCCCCCGCAAAGAAGAAGACAAAGTAGTTGCCGGGAGATCCGGCCCGACAGCTCAGCAGTCAGCCCAGATCTTGGGGGCTACACCCAGCGGGTGCGCTGACGCGCCCCCGCGAAGAAGAAGACAAAATAGTTGCCGGGAGATTGGCTCGACAGCTCTGCAGTCGGCCCAGATCTCGGGGGCTACACCCAGCGGGTGCGCTGACGCGCCCCCGCGAAGAAGAAGACAAAGTAGTTGCCGGGAGATCCGGCCTGCAGTCGGCCCAGATCTCGGAGGCTACACCCAGTGGGTGCGCTGACGCGTCCCTGCGAAGAAGAAGACAAAGTAGTTGCCGGGAGATCCGGCCTGACTGCTCAACAGTCAGCCCGAATCTCGGGGGCTACACCCAGTGGGCGCGCTGACGCGCCCCCATGGAAGATTGCAGACAAGAGAAGAGTTTTGTCCGGCTGTCAGCAGCCGGCAAAAAAGGAAAAGGGCGCTGCAAGATGCCTCCCGCCTGGCCAGCCGATCCTGACCGGCCGGGACCCCTTCGAGCACCCGGAGGCTCGAAGGCTGCACCCAGCGGGTGCGCCGGCGCGCTCAGCAAGCTTTGAGCCGCGCCGACTGTCTTCGGCAAACTCTGCCTCGGCTACACAAAAATCAATGTGAGCTCTTCACCCGCATATTTTTTCACCGTGAGAGCACGGATAACCCTGAGTGATGCTCGGGGGCTATCTCCGCATTTTATTACAGTTGCATCACTGTTCGCCCCGGCGCTAGTCAGAGTTGGCTCGGGGGCTGCCGCTTGGCCTGAAACGTTTGTTCCCGCAGACGGCTTAGTAGCGTGCGCGGTACCAAAGGCTCACTCTTAGTCACAGACCGCAGAGCGGCTGCCCGACAAGAAAGAGTGAACGCTGGAGGCCACCCACGTGAAAAACGTCCGGGAAGAAAAACGGTTCGGGTGACCCGGCCGTTTCCTTTATGAGTATCTGCTTGGTTGAATCTGCTCCCAGACTCTGAGTACTATACACTCCACTTCACGGCCCACTCTCAGCCATAGACCGCAGAGCGGCTGTCCGGCAAGCAAGAGCACAAGCCAAAAAGCGGAGGGAACACGAAAAAGATTAAGGGGGCTCGGACGAAACCGAGTCGGCACCCCCCGCATAAAACTTGCAATGCTAAAAGCAAACATTTGATATATCTGCATGGACTAACTTTGTCTTTTTCATGATCATTTCCACGAACACTCGCCAAAAAACCTCCGCCCAACTTTGCCAAGTTGCCCGGAGGCTTGAGGGCTATTGTCGGAGTAATTGGACACGGATACCCCGAAGACGGCGAGACAAGAATTCAAGACATCGGGGCTAGCAAAGCCCCTCAGTCCAACTACCAGGCCGACTGCTGGCTGCTGACTACTCCACCAGGCCGGCTGCTGGCTGCCGACTGCTCCACCAGGCCGGCTGCTGGCTGCCGACTACCCTGCCAGGCCGACTGCTGGTTGCTGACTGCTCCACCAGGCCGGCTGCTGGCTCCTGACTGCCCGGCCAGGCCGACTGCTGGCTGCTGACTGCTCCACCAGGCTGACTACTGGCTGCTAACTACTCCACCAGGCCGACTGCTGGCTGCTGACTGCTCCATCATGCCGACTACTGGCTGCTGACTGCTCCACCAGGCCGACTGCTGGTTGCCGACTGCCCGGCCCCCCTGCCGGCTGCTGGCTGTCGACTCGTCCACCAGGCCGGCTTCTCGAAGTCAACTGCAGCCGGACGCGACCCCGACGTGACGGCCGTACCCGGCACTGTTCACGTGTCACCCCAGCCATCATGTACAGTGTCGCTTGTCCCCTGGCACTATTTATGAAGTGACCCAGGGGACAAGCATGACACCCCACCATGCCTTGCCCATGCCACCACATAGCTTACTCTCTAAGCTAGCCATGCCTATATATATGGGCATCCGTCCATCCATCCAGGATGGACTCACGCACACACACAAGCAAGCTAGCTAGCAAGCCATCCACACACACGATGCATACATGCCCACGGGCACACACCCATTTAGGCAGCCCTATGCCACTCGGCCACTGGAGCTTGCATGCTCATCCGGCCATACGAGGCCAGATGCCTACGGCACTGACCTCTGATACAGCTCCAGGAGAACCTTGTACTGCCCGATGTACACCCTAGATATATACTCAGACATGCAGGAGTAGGGGTGTTATCTCTCCGGAGAGCCCCGAACCTGGGTAAACTAGCGCGTGCTACTCACATACCCGTCCCTGGATATTCCGGCAGCAGTCTTGCCCTCACACAAAGCCACCTTGTGGCATATGTCGTCTTGCACCCCCCCCCCCCCCCGTGAGAATACCACGACAATGTAAGCATCATTGAAATCATCATGCCTAGCTAGGGGCGTCAAACGATAGCGCTTGTTGGGAGGCAACCCAACTTTATTTTTATTCCTTGCTTTTTGCTCCTGTTTAGTAATAAATAATTTATCTAGTCTCTATTATTATTGAGTTTTTATGTTTTAATTAGTGTTTGTGCCAAGTAGAACCGTTGGGAAGACTTGGGGAAAGTCTTGTTGATCATGCTATAAAAAACAGAAACTTTAGCGCTCACGAGATTCGCTGCCATTTTTTATTGGAGAGTGCTATTTAGTTAATTATTTTTGCAGATGATTAATAGATAAATTACTCACGTCCAGAAATTTATTTTAGAAATTTTTGGGGTTCCATAAGTATATGTTGAATCCAGATTACTACAGACTGTTTTGTTTTTCACAGATTCTGTTTTCTATGTGTTGTTTGCTTATTTTGATGAATATATGAGTAGTATCGGAGGGTATGAACCATAGAGAAGTTGGAATACAGTAGATATTACACCAATATTAATTTAGAATGAGTTCACAATAGTACCTAAGTGGTGATTTATTTTCTTATACTAACAGAGCTTACGAGTTTTCTGTTAAGTTTTGTGTTGTGAAGTTTTCAAGTTTTGGGTAAAGATACGATGGACTATGGAATAAGGAGTGGCAAGAGCCTAAGCTTGGGGATGCCCTAGAAGGCATCCCCTCTTTCGTCTTTGTTCATCGGTAACTTTACTTGGAGCTATATTTTTATTCGCCACATGATATGTGTTTTGCTTGGTGTCATTTTATTTTCTTTTGTTTTGCTTGCTGTATGAATAAAATACCAATATCTGAAATTATTAAATGTTAGAGAGTCTTCACATAGTTACATAATTATTCAACTACTTATTGATCTTCACTTATATCTTTCGGAGTAGTTTATTGTTGCTCTAGTGCTTCACTTATATCTTTTTAGAGCACGGTGGTGGTTTTATTTTATAGAAATAGATGAACTCTCGTGCTTCACTTATATTATTTTGAGAGTCTTTATAACAGCATGGTAGTTTGCTTTGGTTATGAAACTAGTCCTAATATGATGGGCATCTAAGAGGGATGTAATAAAAACTTTCATATAGAGTGCATTGAATACTAAGAGAAGTTTGATACTTGATAATTGTTTTGAGATATGGAGATGGTGATATTAGAGTCGTGCTAGTTGAGTAGTTGTGAATTTGAGAAATGCTTGTGTTGAAGTTTGTGATTCCCGTAGCATGCATGTATGGTGAACAGTTATGTTAAGAAGTCGGAGCATGATGTATTTATTGATTGTCCTCCTTATGAGTGGCGGTCGGGGACGATCGATGGTCTTTTCCTACCAATCTATCCCCCTAGAAGCATGCGTGTAGTACTTTGTTTCGATAACTAATAGATTTTTGCAATAAGTATGTGAGTTCTTTATGACTAATGTTGAGTCCATGGATTATACGCACTCTCACCCTTCCACCATTGCTAGCCTCTCTAGTACCGCGCAACTTTCGCCGGTACCATAAACCCACCATATATCTTCCTCAAAACAGCCACCATACCTACCTATTATGGCATTTTCATAGCCATTCTAAGATATATTGCCATGCAACTTTCCACCATTCCGTTTATTATGACACGTTTTATCATTATCATATTGCTTTGCATGATCATGTAGTTGACATTGTATTTGCGGCAAAGCCACCATTCATAATTCTTTCATACATGTCACTCATGAGTCATTGCACATCCCGGTACACTGCCGGAGGCATTCATATAGAGTCATACTTTGTTCTAGTATCGAGTTGTAATCATTGAGTTGTAAATAAATAGAAGTGTGATGATCATCATTAATAGAGCATTGTCCCAAAAAAGGCCAAAAAAGAGAAAGGCCAAATAAAAAATAAAAAAGGGACAATGCTACTATCATTTTTTCCACACTTGTGCTTCAAAGTAGCACCATGATCTTCATGATAGAGAGTCTCTTGTTTTTTCACTTTCATATACTAGTGGGAAATTTTCATTATAGAACTTGGCTTGTATATTCCAACGATGGGCTTCCTCAAAATGCCCTAGGTCTTCGTGAGCAAGCGAGTTGGATGCACACCCACTTAGTTTCTTTTGTTGAGCTTTCATACATTTATAGCTCTAATGCATCCGTTGCATAGCAATCCCTACTCACTCACATTGGTATCTATTAATGGGCATCTCCATAGCCCGTTGATACACCTAGTTGATGTGAGACTATCTTCTCCCTTTTTGTTTTCTCCACAATCACCATTCTATTCCACCTATAGTGCTATGTTCGTGGCTCACTCTCATATATTGCGTGAAGATTGAAAAAGTTTGAGAACATTAAAAGTATGAAACAATTGCTTGGCTTGTCATCGGGGTTGTGCATGATTTGAATATGTTGTGTGGTGAAGATGGAGCATAGCCAGGCTATATGATTTTGTAGGGATGAACTTTCTTTGGCCATGTTATTTTGAGAAGACATGATTGCTTAGTTGGTATGCTTGAAGTATTATTATTTTTATGTCAATATTAAACTTTTGTCTTTAATCTTATGGATCTGAATATTCTTGCCACAATAAACAGAACTACATGGATAAATATGTTAGGTAGCATTCCACATCAAAAATTCTGTTTTTATCATTTACCTACTCGAGGACGAGCAGGAATTAAGCTTGGGGATGCTGATACGTCTCCAACGTATCTATAATTTTTTATTGTTCCATGCTATTATATTATCAACCTTGGATGTTTTATATGCTATTTTATATGATTTTCGGGACTAACCTATTAACCTAGAGCCCAGTGCCAGTTTTTGTTTTTTCCTTGTTTTAGAGTATCGCAGAAAAGGAAAATCAAACGGAGTCCAATTGACCTGAAACTACACGGGACTTATTTTTGGACCAGAAGAAGCCCATGGAGTATCGGAGTTGGACCAGGAGAGTCCCGGGCTTCCCATGAGGGTGGGGGTGCGCCCACCCCCTGGGCGCGCCCCTCCTGCCTCGTGGACAGCCCGGAGGTTTACCGACGTACTTCTTCCTCCCATATATACCCATATACCCTAAAAACTTCAGGGAGCACAATAGATCGGGAGTTCCGCCACAAGAAGCCTCTGTAGCCACTGAAAACCAATCTAGACCTGTTCCGGCACCCTACCGAAGGGGGAATCCCTCTCCGGTGGCTATCTTCATCATCTCGGTGCTCTCCACGACGAGGAGGGAGTAGTTCTCCCTCGGGGCTGAGGGTATGTACCGGTAGCTATGTGTTTGATCTCTCTCTCTCTCTCTCTCGTGTTCTTGAGGTGATACGATCTTGATGTATCGCGAGCTTTGCTATTATAGTCGGATCTTATGATGTTTCTCCCCGTCTACTCTCTTGTAATGGATTGAGTTTTCCCTTTGAAGTTATCTTATCGGATTGAGTCTTTAAGAATTTGAGAACACTTGATGTATGTCTTGCGTAGGATAACCGTGGTGACAATGGGTTATTCTATTGATTCACTTGATGTATGTTTTGGTGATCAACTTGCGGGTTCCGCCCATGAACCTATGCATAGGGGTTGGCACACGTTTTCATCTTGACTCTCCGGTAGAATCTTTGGGGCACTCTTTGAAGTACTTTGTGTTGGTTTGAATAGCTGAATCTGAGATTGTGTGATGCATATCGTATAATCATACCCACGGATACTTGAGGTGACATTGGAGTATCTAGGTGACATTAGGGTTTTGGTTGATTTGTGTCTTAAGGTGTTATTCTAGTACAAACTCCAGGGCTGTTTGTGACACTTATAGGAATAGCCCAATGGATTGATTGGAAAGAATAACTTTGAGGTGGTTTCGTACCCTACCATAATCTCTTCGTTTGTTCTCGGCTATTAGTGACTTTGGAGTGACTCTTTGTTGCGTGTTGAGGGATAGTTATATGATCCAATTATGTTATTATTGTTGAGAGGACTTGCACTAGTGAAATTATGAACCCTAGGCCTTGTTTCAACGCATTGCAATACCGTTTGTGCTCACTTTTATCATTAGTTACCTTGCTGTGTTTATATTTTCACATTACAAAAACCATTATCTACTATCCATATTGCACTTGTATCACCATCTCTTCGCCGAACTAGTGCACCTATACAATTTACCTTTGTACTGGGTGTGTTGGGGACACAAGAAACTCTTTGTTATTTGGTTGCAGGGTTGCTTGAGAGATACCATCTTCATCCTATGCCTCCTACGGATTGATAAACCTTAGGTCATCCACTTGAGGGAAATTTGCTACTGTCCTACAAACCTCTACACTTGGAGTCCCAACAACGTGTACAAGAAGAAGGTTTTGTAGTAGACATCAAGCTCCTCGTTGGGTTCGACACTTACTTATTGAAAGAGGCTACAATTGATCCCCTATACTTGTGGGTTATCAATCGCGTCCGAAGACACCGAGGTTCTCTCCTCCCATGAGGGAGATGAAGATGAAGAGGAAGAGGAGGAGAGAAATTCTCCTCTCAAGGGAGAGAAGAAAAGGGCGGCGTCCACGGACCTAGAAGCGGAGGCGCCCAAGAAGGGGAAGATTTCCCTTTCGGATGATTTGGATTCGGACACCGAAGTCATCCGTGAGCGGCGCCTCAGGCCGAAGCCCCTGGCTGAATCGTAAGTATTTAAACATACTATACATACATCTCGCTTTTTTACATATAGTAGGATAAAATTTTATTTACGTATTTTCAGTCCGGCCCGTGATCTCCCCCAAACAATCGTCGTCTTCGGGAAGCTCATTGGCGCCGGAGATGATGGAGAGCGAAATGCCTCCGCGAGCCTCTCCGCCACGAGTCGCGGATGACACCGAGGTGTTGTCCCAAAGGACTTCTCTGGACCAGGGGGGAGGTGTGGAAGGCCTCTAAAACGGCGCCAGAGGGTGATGCCTCGGCTACCGAAAACATGGGGGATATTATCCCCATGGAAACTGGCGACGGGGGCCTGGATCAGTCCGGCCCCCAGCTGAATACCACTCCGGAGACCCACGTGGCTCCGGAGTCAAGCGAGCAGCCCCCTTCAAGGGAAGGGGGAGTGTCGACTCCACCAGTGACCTCTATGGCTCTATCAATCTGGAGGCGCCGGATATGTTGAGGGAAGCACTTCTACGTGCTTCCATCATGGAAGAGGACCGTGCCCTGATGGCTGCAGTGGTTGAGAAGCTTCAGTCCGCTAAAAGCGGTCTGAACGAAGCATTCACTAGCATGTTAACAGGTTTTGAGGTAAGTGATATAACATGCTTTAGCCGCTTTTCGTATTGGAAGAATATGCATGTATATAGATAGTAGCCCCTGAGACTCTATTTGGATCTTTGGAAAAAAGAGCCGGATAGAGAATAAAATAGTCGTCGGAGATAACGCGTTCATCTATTTTGACAAACAGGCTTCACTGTTGGCGCCTTCAGCTAAGGATGCTAAAGTATCTGAACTCCAGGGGAAATTGAAGCTGGCTGACGACGAGATCGACCGTATTAACAAGCGGTTCGATGAGGCCTGGGGTATGCTTTTTTAAAAGAGACCCCTTTACAAGCCTAAATTATAATGCAAACTCAGAGATTAAGCTCATGCACCACTATGTAAATGATTTTAGGCAACGCGACCGAGGTCGAGGTCCTCAAGAATGCCCTTGCCGAAGCCAAGGAGGAGGCGAGGGCAAGCAAAGTAGCCGTAGAGAAAGAGGTTGCAGATGTAGAGGCCGAAAAAGTCGCCCACCTTCAGTATGAGGCGAGGGTGACCGAAGTAGAGCAGGCGCTCCACGAAGCTGCCACCAAGTGTGAGTCCTTGGAGGAGAGCAACAAGGCCTAAGCGGCCGAGCTCACCAAGGCTCTTCAAGCTGCGAAGGAGGCTCGGTCCGAGTCCCGGGCGGCTCGCGAGGAGATCAAGCAAGCTGGACAGATAGTGGCTGGTAAGCCTTTTCTTTTATAGAGTATATTCGGCGGTCGAAGATATGCTTTGCTAAATCGACTGTGGAGTACTCCAGACGCTTTCACGGATCTTCCGAGGAGTGTTGCCGACGCTGCCGAGTATTTCCGGGCCCAAGAAGGGAACGCGACGGAGAAGCTCTTCTGGTCGTAGTACTTGACGCCGGAGCGACCAGCGCTGCTAAAAAATCAGATGATGCAGCTGGCAGAGCTGCATAGGATGTTCGATTTGGCCATGAAGGACATCATAGTCCGGCTATGGCCAGCTAGATCTATTCCGAGTAGCTACTTCGGTTTGGTCAAGTGGCTTGGCGACGCCTTGCCCCGAGTAGAGGCCGTGAAGCGCTCGGCGTGTATAGAAGGTGCGCAGATGGCCTTTGCCCATGTCAAGATGCACTGGGCCAAAATGAAGGCCGCCATCGTGGCTATTGAGGGTCCGCCCGGGGGCAAGTACCACCGTACGCCAGAGCGTTACTTTGAGGACGTCTTGGAAGGGGCCCTCCTGATAGAGGGCCAGTGCTCAAAGGACATCATGTTCGAGTGAATGTGTCTAAACTGCTCGGATATTGTATAAACCAAAGCTTTGTAATATAAACCAAGGCCTTGTAATATATTGTATGCATTTATCGTAAAGTGTTATTCCTCCTATGCGGCCATGTTCAATTCTTGAGAAATTACCAGCTGTCGGCTTCAGCCCCCACGTATATACTACGGGGGTGTTCGTAATAGCGTGTGACCACACTTGACCCAACGTCTTGGTCCGTAAAGGAGGTGGCAGCGCGGCGAACCAGGCAACCAAACTATACAGTTTTATCATTCTCACTTAGTCATAGGATTTTGACAATGGGACTGTAGGTTAGCCCCTAGTGCGTATGCGGCTATCGAACTTGGATGCCTTTTAAACACTTGACTGGAAAAAGCCAGTCCTTCGTATAATACGGAAGAAATCTCTAGAGATTTAGTAAGTCACCGAATTGCTGACCAGCTCTCGCCGCATCATGATAGTCAGTTTTCGGCTTCTCTACTGAGGTGTTTGACCGGGCTAGCCAGAAACACAATCGCAGTAGTTCTCCCTTTACTACCTTAGCCGAAAAAAATGGAACATAAGGTAGCAAGCACAGGAGCCGGGTAACCCAACTATTGACCAAAGACGTGATTCGGAGCCGATGCATATAATGCAGTATCAGGACGCCGAAGTATACCCTGAGAGTGTTCAGACTTTCTATTGTTGAGAATATGTATATGGCTTGAAATAGAGCCCCTGGTTGATTTAAGTCGTACCAAGGTGTATATGCCAATTCGGACATAAGGTGGGAAAATGGATTAAGAAATAAGCCAATACCGAACAAGGTTGGGCGAAAACTGTTTCCATTATAGTCTGATTGGTATGTCAAAACGTATTTTTATAGAGGATGCTATAAGCATCAGGGCCATTTTACATGCCGAGAACAAGGGAAAGATGTATACAGGTCTAAATTTGAAAAGATGATCTTGAAGATCTTTTGGACACTCTGACGCACGTCTGCGCCGCTTTTCCCTGTAGTATATGATCCTTTGAGAGGATCAACAATCGAGTGTATATATGGGGCCTGGAAAAGGACCCTAAGTACCATCGAAGAGTGGTGTAGGTTGTAAAGAACCTGAAAAGGAAAAGGCAAGAAAAAAAGGATGGAAGAATATAAAGGTCCGGATAGGGTCGAGCCGTGTTGTGGACCGTGTTTTCCATATGCCTCCGTCCGTGCCCATGGTATCTTTAGTGCGTAGTTATGTATGTGCGGTACGTATGCCGCCATCCGGTTGGGGTTGTGGCGGAGGTTGGATTGCTAATCTAGCTCTGGACGAGCCGGGCTGTCGTTCTGTGGGGTAGACCGCACTCGTTTGATAGTGTCCGGGGGCTTGAGTGTCAGGGTAATGTTCGATTTGACAAGGCCACCCTGTGCTTCAGTTGCGAGAGCCGTGATGTGCTCCTCGGTACAGAGGGAGTGCTCCATGTTTCCATTGACTGTTATAACGCCACGTGGTCCAGGCATCTTGAGCTTTAGATAAGCCTAGTGCGGGACTGCATTGAAACGGGAGAAAGCGGTCCATCCGAGCAGTGCGTGATAGCCGCTGCGGAAGGGGACAATGTCGAAGATCAAGTCTTCACTATGGAAGTTATCCGGTGAACTGAAGACTACTTCCAGCGTTATGGATCCTGTGCAACAGGCCTCTACGCCGGGCGTTACTCCCTTGAAGGTAGTTTTAGTGGGCTTGATCCTTGATGAGTCTATACCCATTTGCAGACGGTGTCCTGATAAAGTAGATTAAGGCTGCTACCGCCGTCCATGAGGAACCGCATCAGATGGAACCCGTCGATAATTGGGTCGAGGACCAATGCTGCCAAACCTCCATGACGGATACTGGTCGTATGGTCTCTGCGATCAAAAGTGATCGGGCAGGCTAACCATGGGTTAAATTTTGAGGCGACTAGCTCTATGGCATAAACGTCCGTTAGTGCGCGCTTGCGCTCCCTTTTGGGGATATGCGTAGCGTATATCATATTCACCGTTTTTACCTCGGGGGGAAATTTCTTCTGTCCCCCTGTGTTCGGTGGGTGAGGCTCTTCATCATCGTTCTCGCTAGGCGGCCCCTTCCCCTTATGTTCAGCGTTTAACTTGCCGGCATGTTTAAAGACCCAACAATTTCGGTTGGTATGGTTGGCAGGCTTGTTAGGGGTGCCATGAATCTGGCAAGGCTGATCGAGTATTATGTCCAAACTAGATGGACCGTCCTTGTTTCCTTTGAATGGCTTCTTCCGATGATCGGGTTTGGAGCCACTGAATCCGGCGTTGCCGTCATGTCTTCAGTATCTTCGTTATTGCTTCGACGCTTATGTTTGTTGCGTCGTGGCTTGCCGTTGCCATCCCTGGCTTCGGAGGTTCCAGGGTCGCTGGTGCTATTTCTTCTGCGAGCTAGCCAGCTATCTTCTCCTGTGCATAAAGGAGGGGAGGAGGAGCTGGCCGGCCAATAGGGGGCGCGCCATGGGGGGAATCCTACTAGGACTCCACTCCTAGTAGGATCCCCCCCCCTTTCCTTTCTTCACCGGAGGGGAAAAGGAAGGAGCGGGAGAGGGAGAGGGAGAGGGGGGTGCCTCCCCCTCCCCTAGTCCAATTCGAACTGCCATGGGGGGAGCGGCCACCCCTTGCGGTCCTCCTCTCTCTCCACTAAGGCCCATCTAGGCCCAATACTTCCCTCGGGGGGTTCTGGTAACCCCCCGGTACTCCGATAAAATACCTGAACCACTTGGAACCATTCTGATGTCCGAATACTACCTCCCAATATATGAATCTTTACCTCTCGACCATTTCGAGACTCCTCATCATGTCCGTGATCTCATCCAGGACTCCGAACAAACTTCGGTCACCAAAACACATAACTCATAAAACAAATCGTCATCAAACGTTAAGCGTGCGCATCGTACGGGTTCGAGAACTATGTAGACATGACCGAGACACATCTCCGGTCAATAACCAATAGCGAAACCTGGATGCTCATATTGGTTCCTACATATTCTACGAAGATCTTTATCGGTCAAACCGCATAACAACATATGGTATTCCCTTTGTCATCGGTATGTTACTTGCCCGAGATTTGATCCTAGGTATCTTCATACCTAGTTTAATCTCGTTACTGGCAAGTATCTTTACTCGTTCTGTAGTGCATCATCCCGTAACTAACTCATGAGTCACATTGCTTGCAAGGCTTATAGTGATGTGCATTACCGAGAGGGCCCTGAGATACCTCTCCGATACTCGAAGTGACAAATCCTAATCTTGATCTATGTCAACCCAACAAACACCTTCGGAGAAACCTTTAGAACATCTTTATAATCACCCAGTTACATTGTGACGTTAGATAGCACACAAGGTGTTCCTCCGGTATTCGGGAGTTGCATAATCTCATAGTCAGAGGAATATGTATAAGTCATTGAAGAAATCAATAGCAATAAAACTTAACAATCATTATGCTAAGCTAACGGGCGGTTCTTGTCCATCACATCATTCTTCTAATGATGTGATCCCGTTCATCAAATGACAACACATGTCCATGGTCAGGAAACTTAACCATCTTTTGATTAACGAGCTAGTCCAGTAGAGGCATACTAGGGACACTTTGTTTTGTCTATGTATTCACACATGCACTAAGTTTCTGGTTAATACAATTCTAGAATGAATAATAAACATTTATCATGACATAAGGAAATATAAATAACAACTTTATTATTGCATCTAGGGCATATTTCCTTCAAAAGGCTTACTCTAGTTTGGGGTTGTATTGCTTGGGGTTCGATTACTAGGGAGAGAATACGCTTGACCTAGTTGTCGACTTGTTGTTTCTTGCGTTAACCCGCCGCTAGGTCACCCCTTTATATACATAGGTTCATGCCCGGTGGCTCACAGAGTCCCGGCCGGCTCATAGACAACGTGTCCAGCTCGGTGACTAACTAAGCTTGACGTACAATACAAGTTACACATATGGCGGTTCATCCTCTTGGGCCTCAAGTCGCCTCTGGGTCTTGGGCCGTCAATAGGCTTGCTTCATGACCCGCCATCTTCCTCTTTAAGTCGCCAGTGGTATGACCCGGCCCCTCCTGGGCGGGTTATACCCAATAGTTATATCCCCAACAGAGGGGTTCATCATCCTCATTGGTGCCTCTTCGATGATGCGTGAGTAGTCTTTTGTAGACCTACGGGTCCATAGTTAGTAGCTAGATGGCTTCCTCTCTCTCTCTTTTGATTCTTAATACAATGGTCTCTTGGAGATCTATTTGATATAACTCTTGTTTCGTTGTGTTTGTTGGGATTCGATGAACTTTGAGTTTATGATCAGATCTATGTTTTTATCCATGAAAGTTATTTGAGTCTTCTTTGATCTCTTATATGCATGATTGCTTATAGCCTCGTATTTCTTCTCCGATATTTGCATTTTGTTTGGCCAACTTGATCTATTTATCTTGCAATGTGAAGAGGTGTTTTGTGATGGGTTTGATCTTACGGTGCTTGATCCGAGTGACAGAAGGAAAACCGACACGTATGTATCGTTGCTATTAAGGATAACAAGATGGGGTATATTTCTACATAAATAGATCTTGTCTACATCATGTCATCGTTCTTATTGCATTACTCCGTTTCTCCATGAACTTTATACACTAGATGCATGCTGGATAGCGGTCGATGTGTGGAGTAATAGTAGTAGATGCAGGCAGGAGTTGGTCTACTAATCTTGGACGTGATGCCTATATAATGATCATTGCTTGGATATCGTCATGATTATTTGAAGTTCTATCAATTGCGCAACAGTAATTCGTTTACCCACTATTTGCTATTTTTCTCGAGAGAAGCCACTAGTGAAATCTACGGCCCCCGAGTCTCTTCTTTATTATATTTGCCATCGCGATCTATTTTATTTTCAGGTCTATTAATCAAAAAATACAAAAATACCTTGATGTATTTATTGTTACTTATTTTATCTCGCGTTCCCGCGAGATCTGTTTATCCAATCTACTACAATTTCATCTATCCTTTTACCTGTGAGGGATTGACAATCCCTCTCTTATGTCGGGTTGCAAGTATTTATTCTTTGTGTGCAGGAGCTGCTTACGTGGTGTTGCGTGGTTCTCGTACTGGTTCGATAACCTTGGTCTCATCACTGAGGGAAATATCTACCGTTGTTGTGCTGCATCATCCCTTCCTCTTTGGGGAAATACCGACGTAGTTCAAGCAAACATCACTCATCTCTGTCAAATACGCTATTCAACTTGATATATGCTTGGCCAAACGGACAGGACTCAATCTTAGAGAAACCTAGTTGCTTTTCATTGAGGAAGTCGGACAATACCTCTCTGATAGTGTTGAGGGCCACTGGCAGATTTGGCATGGGGACAATAGTTGTTATTGCCCACTCCTCATGCGTAGCAGGCGCGACACCATTGATGATCTTGATTCTTGTTGGCCTTCCTTCTACCTCGATGCTATGGTTATTTGGTGGAAGAAAAGGTGTGGGATCAAACGGGAAAGCGGCCATTGTTGCGGCTCTGTGGCTCGGAGCCGACGGAGATGAGATTGTGAGGGAGGTTGGGTTGGGACAGATTGTGGCAGCTTGGATTCGATGAGAAATCGGAGTTTGGATAGAGCTGTGATGAGGGCTACCAACCCGGCGCAATTGCAGAGCATTAACTGGATTCGCCTGGGTGGTCGGCTGGGTGACTACCCGATTAGTCACAGTCGTGGGAACAGTGGGGGTTGCCTCAGCAACTCGACCGTCGGACGTCTCTATAGACTGGGCTCGTTGACTGGGCTGTGTTTGCCCTGAGAGAAGCAATCTCGCTCGATGTGGCCCCATCGCTTGCATTTACGACATTTGATACGATTAGTGCAGTTGGGCCTGCTATGGCCCGTGAGAAGACAGCGCATGCAGAATGCACCTTGTGGGCCTTTTTGAAAACAAGAGAATCCCGCCCTCTGGTTGGTAACTGAGGCATTATGGGCATTAATGCTCGTATGATGAGTTGCTTCCGTTGATGGGGTCGTGATGGCGTGATCATGGTGATTTTGAGACAAACTATGGTTGGGATTGCGTGGATCGTTGAAGATGGCCCGAGATTTAAGAGCTTGGAGATAAGATTTTCTAGGATGATGTCTAAAAATATATGTCCAAGCATACTCTTTCTCCTAAAGGTATTGATCAAGCTCCCAACACGGTTTGGTCCTCCATTACCCCAGAGGAGGAAATTGACATTAAGCATAGGGAGAGAGATGTTACCATCCTTGATAATTGAGAAGCCTACTTCTTTAGATGGAACAGAAAATTTCAAAGACCAATTTTGAAGGAGTTGGACCTTGAAGAGAGAAGCACGAGCACCGAAACATGATAGAAGGATAGTGCTTACTGATTCTTCGGTGAGTCTGATCTGCGATCTAGTGAACTCAGCAACTAGGATGAATTCCTCCATCTCTTTGCCATCCTCATAGTAGATGGGTACACCCCACTTCCTACAGACTTCTGCCGCAAAATCTTAACCTTTGTCGAAGTTCAGATCTGCGAGCGATATGATGAAAATTCGAACCGGAGATCACCTGAAAAGGGGCCTGTGGAGCAGGGTTTGGTGTGGACGCCGGGGCCGGAGTGGCCACCGGCGGCGTCCTAGGAGCGGGGGGCTGGTCATAGATGTTCACGTTCTCCGCCTATCGTGGGATTTATCAATTTGAAGCGGGATGCACTTTCGTTCTAAGAGAAATAACGTTTTGAAGTCTCAAATTTTCAAAGAAAAACCCACTAATATCCAAGTATCCAAAAAACTGACATCAACGACAAAACAGGGCAATAAAGCTAAAAAAGGCAAAACAGAGACACTAGACCAGTGACGGCGAGCGATCTCTCACTAGAGTTGTGCATTGTGCCTCGGCTGGAGCTGCTACAAACCACTAGATCCGGACGAAATAAGTTCGCATCGATGCGTACAACCATGTGACCTGCCTCTACTCTAGCTGTAAACCTATGCTAGTTTAACCCCTTGCTCAGTCCAAGTTGTTTCTTCGGTGGGTTCGATGTCACATTGTGTATATGGCTCGACGTCAACGTTTTTGACCAGTCTAAGCACTAGACTTTAGTTTTGTTCGCACGAGCGGCACAAATTCTGAAGGGAATCCCGAGTTCCTTTCTGCTCCTTACGATGCTACCAATACCAAGATTCTGTTTTCTCTCCGATTTTACTCAGGAATTACCAGACCATACGATTTTTGCAGATTTAATTCTCAGTCCAAATTTTCGACTACTACAACCTATGCAAAAATCAAAAGCCATGCAGAAGGGACTAAAATCAGCAGGCGCAGGCAGCAGGTCAAACTTCGTTGAAAACTAAAATTGCAAGCCAATGGGAAAATGAAATGCACAGCAACCATAACGAGATGTCCAACGATAAGAATGCTGCACCAAGACTATCGTAAACTACAAGTAGAAGAACAGCCATATTGCCTAACCCTCAGAAGTACTGCACTTCCCCACAATCAATAGACAGAAAAGAAACACAGTTCCAAATAACAGGAACATGTCACAGAAATGGAACGGTGTACTATAAAATAACAGGAATACTCTGAAATATTGTAGACACATGTCGCATACATAGAACGGCTAATCAAAACAGTACAGGAACGCATTGCTAATAAGTTCAAAATGGAACATCAAACAGTACTAGGGGTAAAAAGGAGCAGACATCAAACTGCTGTAGTTAAAGGCCACCACGGAGGCGCAGGACAAGATGAAGAGTGGATTCTTTTTGGATGTTATAATCTGCCAAGGTACGCCCATCCTCCAGTTGCTTCCCTGCAAAGATAAGCCTCTGCTGATCTGGAGGAATTCCCTCCTTGTCCTGGATCTTGGCCTTCACATTATCGATGGTGTCGGAGCTCTCCACCTCAAGAGTGATGGTCTTTCCAGTTAATGTCTTGACAAAAATCTGCATACCACCACGTAAGCGGAGGACCAAGTGAAGAGTAGACTCCTTCTGGATATTGTAATCCGCCAATGTACGCCCGTCCTCGAGCTGCTTTCCGGCAAAGATGAGCCTCTGCTGGTCAGGCGGGATACCCTCCTTATCCTGGATCTTGGCCTTCACATTATCAATGGTGTCAGAGCTCTCAACCTCAAGTGTAATGGTCTTCCCGGTTAGCGTCTTGACAAAGATCTGCATCCCACCTCGAAGGCGGAGGACCAGGTGAAGGGTAGACTCCTTCTGAATATTGTAATCGGCCAAAGTGCGCCCATCCTCAAGCTGCTTTCCGGCAAAGATGAGCCTCTGCTGGTCAGGCGGGATACCTTCCTTATCCTGGATCTTGGCCTTCACATTATCAATGGTGTCGGAGCTCTCCACTTCAAGAGTGATGGTCTTTCCAGTTAGTGTCTTGACAAATATCTGCATGCCACCACGGAGGCGGAGGACTAGGTGAAGGGTAGACTCCTTCTGAATGTTGTAATCAGCCAATGTGCGCCCATCCTCAAGCTGCTTGCCAGCGAAGATGAGCCTCTGTTGGTCTGGTGGGATGCCCTCCTTGTCCTGGATCTTTGCCTTGACATTGTCGATGGTGTCCGAACTCTCAACCTCTAGAGTTATGGTCTTCCCGGTAAGAGTTTTCACAAAGATCTGCATCCCACCTCTCAGGCGGAGAACAAGGTGGAGGGTAGACTCCTTTTGAATGTTGTAATCGGCCAATGTCCGGCCATCCTCTAGCTGCTTGCCAGCAAATATGAGCCTCTGTTGGTCCGGAGGAATGCCCTCCTTGTCCTGAATCTTGGCTTTAACATTGTCAATGGTATCTGAACTCTCGACCTCAAGAGTGATAGTCTTGCCTGTGAGGGTCTTGACAAAGATCTGCATCTGTTTCACAAAAAATATGACTATGTCAACAAACAGAACTACATTTGAATTTGGATAGACCAGCGCAAAACATAGAGACCCATATGAAACAGAAAGCATGTGTACATGCAATGCACGCATAGCAAGTTGTATACGCAGCCCAGAAATACTAAAGTAACTTCTTTCTACACTAGGAAATCTTAGAGACCAAACATAATTCATGAGGTCAATATGCCCATCGAGACGCAAAGGTCATTCTTGTTGTAGTTAAGAATGTCTACAGATAATGCACCTACAGCCAACAGATTGTTTAAGCTGGATTTATCAACACCTGTAGTTAGATTAGAACACTGCAACATCAACAGACTTGCGATCCCTCAACTAAAAAGTTAATGTTTGCACAATGATAAATGCTAGATTGGAAGCATCGAAACGACGTCGTGTTCAATGGGGCTCCGGTTTCTCTGTCACGAGTCAAAGAGCGGCTACTTGAGGAAGGGAGGCTCTGGGCGAAAGCTGGGCTGTTTAAGGACGACAATACAGGTTTTGAAGAACTAGGTAGCGTGCGGACAGCCAGTGAGTAATATGTAATATAAGTTAGTGCTCGGTGGACTCGGGAATGTTCCTTGTAAATATTGTAGCCCGCGTGGCCCCTCTCCTTTAATGAATGATACGCACACTCGTGCGTATTCGAGAAAAGACAAGCCCTGAATGCTATCTCATGGGTTATTGGGGATCACATTAGTTTCAGGACAGGTTTTGCATCAACGAATGTTTAAATCCAAAATCCCAATCACATCAAACCCACAATATATGATCCAAAAAAAACTCTACTCCGCGGTTTATAAAATAAATAAATCAAACACCTGACGGTGCAGCGTACTACAAGTTCAGAAAAACAATAATGCAAATAGTCGTCAAACAATTAATCTGACTCATAATTCATAAAGCATAAATTAGATCACTAGAATCGTAAACATACAGATCAAAACTCTATCTTCACCGGTGAACCGACAATGAAAAACTGAATATACCTCAAGGAACCAGACATTAACCATAAATCAGAAATTAAGAAGACTATATGTAGATTGCTATTGGTCTTGACTACCGTGTGATAAGAAAGAAGCATTTTTTCCTACTTTAAAATGCATTGGGAAGATAGAAGTACACTTTTTTGTGGACAAATTTTGAACCTAGACGTACACTCTTCACCAGACGGAGCGAGTAAATCAGAGTCTCGAAATCGATCAGATTGCACAATCAAATCACAACTGCCTCGACTTTACAGACCCTATCGCAACCACCTTATGAACCGGAACTTAGGTTTCAGTCGAATCTCAATACTGGGGACGTCGCGGGAAGCGGAACCGATACCTTGGCGGGGCGACGATTGCTGTCGAAGACGGTGCGGCGAAACGACGACGAGCGGATTGGGGGAGAAGGGTTGTGGCGACGGTGATCTGCTTCTTGTGATGAAGTTGTGATTGGACTACTGGAGAGTTGCGGACGAACTATTTATGAGAGGAGAGACCGTGCCTTTTTTCCTAGTGCCTTGGTGGTTAAGGGTAGCCCGGGTTGGACCGCGTTTCCTACGGGCCTTGGTCGGCTTCTACAACTATCGGGGCGGATCTGGTGGCAGAGACGGGCCTACTAACCGTACGCTGCGGCCCATGAAATGCTCCGCACCCAAAGCCGGCCCAAGCGGCTGCTCCCCTAAGAAAAAAACAGGCGGCTGCTGCTGCAGTCGGCCGACCTATTCCACCGATGTCGGCCCAGTGAAATAAAACGGCGCGTACCGGCGAACGCGAAGACCCCACTTCCGTCGACGTCGAGCTCACGCACGCTGGCCCGGTGGTCCACCGCTCAACCCAACCACCAATCCAATGCGCAGCCGCGGCCGCAGACCGCACGTCGTGGGCACGAGGAGCTGTTGGCGGCTGTGCCTTTCCTGCGCCGAAAATAGCATCCCTGAACATTGCAAGCGCGCGCGCACACACACACTGCTGGATAAAAAACTGTTCGGTTTGCAACCGTGACCATCGCAGCCTCGCACTGTGCCCGTGTCAGAAAACTCGCTGACCTCCTCCAGATACATTGCATACGCAGTATACAGTACATACATATCTTGGGCGCAGCTAGCGGACGACGCCGATGATGTTGATAAGCCATCAAACCCTGCATGATGAGCGAGCGAGAGGTTCCGGCAGTTGCGTGCTTTCGACGTAAGTGGCATTCATGACAAAGCTGTCAAGGTCCAACTGCTTCTCCCGCCGCACTGTTACGGATGTCACGGGGGGCACAGCTACGGGAGAGTGGAACCCAGCCCACGCACCGTTGTTGATCCTATCTCGCCGAGAGTCGCCGGCTCCGGCACACCGGCCGGGCCAGCTGCGTCCTGCACTGCATGCGATCGATGCATGCGTGCATGGACCACCTAGCCACCCGATCGGTCATCGGTCGGAATTAAGCGAGCCACGGTACGTTGAGCTAGCATGATTAGCTGCTCCTCACGTCGCGTGCATGCAACCACTAACACTGACACACTAGCTGCTCCTATCGTGTCGTACGTGTTTGCATGTGCATCGTGTGACCACAGGACATGTATGCGCGGGCACGTTTTGTTAGGCAGATCAGATGGCTCCAGTCGCTCGTATAGATAACCAAGGGAGGGAGCTCCGCATGATATGTTTAATGGCGCCTTAATCGGGGGGTTAAGCTGCTCCGGCAAAGCACAGCACCCACTGCTGGACGCCTGCGACGGTGGGTCTGCTTCCACGTGATATTGCTCTCTAGCTTCTCTTTGTTGTGTGTGCCCGGCCTCAATAATCCATTTTCTGAAATCTTATCCGCTTATCCCTGACCCATGAGTGACCGGGTGGTGCTGCGTAGTGTCATGTGCCCCGAAATTGTTTAGTGTGGTACATATATCTTGGTCCATGCTTGAATTAGTTGTGCATAGTTTATCCTAAATGCTACATATATCTTGGTAACATGGCCATTTTTCGATATTGTTTCACTTTTCTAAAAAAAAGTTGTTTTCTACATACACATGCCAATTTTTTAAGGAAAAAAATCTCCTAATCACATGGCAAATTCATAAAAAAATATCGTTCACAATAATGGCAAATTTAGGTCTTTTTGTAATGTTCCCATGACAGGCTTTTTTAGGGATTTTGCTCCCTTATTCATTACAGTCTTTGGAAATGTTTCTACTTTTCTCACATGGCAGCTTTAGAAATATTTTTTCTTTTTCATTTTTCAAATAAAAATCATTTTTGCAATTTTTTATGGCAAACATATTTTTTAGGCAATGGGAAAATTATTGTACACACCATGGCAAACTAAATTGCACAACCACGGTGATTTTATTTGAACATACCATGGTTAATCATTTTAGACCATGGAAAATTTATTAAACAAACAATGGTCAAACAATTTTTGTACCACGGCAAAATATTTTTGAACATTCCATGGCAAAATTTGTTGAACATACCATGACTAGTTATTTGGACCTACCTTGGTAAATTATGTGACTATTTTACAATATTCATTTTAATAATTTGTTGCCGTTATCTTATGAAAACATTTTTTTGGGTGTAAATCTGGCTATGTGATGACAAGAAACCATGTTTTCAATTTTTGCAATGCTCTTTGAGAAACAATTTTCCCTTTAAGTTGCCACGTGAACATGACTATTTCATAAATCTTAGCATGATTTTTTAGTAATTATGTTTTCTTTCTTTTGTAAAATTGCCGGGTGGTTTTCATTATGTGTATTTTTCTACATACAAATTTGCAATTACTTGTTATATATCATGGAATTTTTTGTGTTATTATTTTGACATATTTCTTTTTTTTTAGTTGTTTGGATTGCTTATCACATATGTCACGCGGTTGACATCTTTCTTGTAGTACTGACTATTTTTTATCTACATCATGGCAAA
Source organism: Triticum monococcum (assembly GCA_034509565.1). Taxonomy (NCBI): domain Eukaryota; kingdom Viridiplantae; phylum Streptophyta; class Magnoliopsida; order Poales; family Poaceae; genus Triticum; species Triticum monococcum. The sequence continues at coordinate 505,068,127 of CM067846.1, forward strand.
TCTTTTTTTTACTTTTTTAGAAATAGTTCGCAAAGGGAATGATGATTGGGCAGGAAGTCACACCAAAACGCATGTCTGGCCGTTTATGGGTTCACACTGGCAACCTCTTCCAATGCACAGGTGTGTACATGGGGTGCTAGGTACATTAAAAAGTTTAGCAACTAAAATCCTCAATGCATAGGTGCTTAATTTGTTGTTCTAAACTTCATTCATTTAATTGTTTTAACAACTAAACTCTTTCATGCATAGGGCAAACTTCTTTTATACAAGTGTTTGCATAGGTCCGCGTATTTGGCATTGGTTCTTTCTGTGGCCAACAAAATCCTCTCTCTTCTCTTAACTACCTTGCCACATCGGATTGTTTTGTCTATGTGACATACTTAGCATCTATACATTCTTGGAGCACTAGGAAGGGCCTCATAGCAAACCAAAACGTTCGCTCGATATCAACCCTCCCAGAGGGAACCGATCGTTCGCGTCAGCCTCCGCCAATGGTAGTTGGATATTAGCATCCTAGTTTTATATCTATGTACTCCCTTCATTGCTAAATATAAGTTTTTTTAAAGATTTTAATAATGGACTACATACAGAGCAAAATAAGTAAATCTACACTATAAAATATGCGTGTATATATTTGTATGTAGTTTGTATTGAAATCTCTAAAAAAGACTTATATTTAAGTATGTATATTGGCATGCTTGCGGTAATCGAAGACTTAAACAGATGGGTCGTGGTAGTTTGAAGAAAAATAGAAAAGTCCGAAAGAGCATCTCCGACGAAGCATGTACAAAGTATACATACATATTGAAAGAAAGAAAGGGACTAACAAGGATTAGTCGACGGGAAAATAATTAGGTCAGTCGGTTTTTTCTGGATCGTCCGTTGTAAAGCCACAACCAAATGCCTTCTTCCATCTCCTGCCCTCCCTTATTCATCTTCTTCCCTAAACCATGCATGGCCACTAGTTGACCTCCGTCAACCACGGCCGGCAGCACTTCCGTGCCAGCCTTCCTGCCCCTCCCCCCTTACTACCGCCCACCGTTGTGCCGGTGCCACCCTCGACCGGTGCACCAACGGATTCTTTCCCGGCGAACCTGCACACAACCCCTCCTACGCCCATCGCGAGAATATCCCTTGACGCCAACTCTCATATGCTTCCATATGCTCCCATTTAAAAGAAGTATGTAAATAGTTACTTTTTTGCTTTTGTCTTTTTGTAACACTATTTATGCTAGATTTATCTTTTTTGTTACTCAATGCGTCTTTTGAGGTTGGATTTTTTAGAGGTTGTAGACATATGCATTGTAACATTCGTAGATACAATCAGAAAATTTAAAGACATTTATATTTGTTTTTGGAAGTAGGATAATGGGAGCATTTAAGGGATAGCATCACTTGATACGTACCCCCCGCCCCGAACCATCAAATTTCAAACTTGTCATGGTTAGCTCGCCGCCAACTACTGCTCATTTTTGGCTGGGGCTCATTTAAGGGGTGGCCCCGGGCATCGTTACTCTCTCCTCGCCGCCGCGCCACGTCGTTTGCTTTCTTCCCCTACGGATTCAACATACCCAAATGCAAAAAATCGCACAACTTACATTAGGTGATTCAAGAAAGAAAAGAATGTGTGGTAGCTAAGTAATTTGGTTATCGAGTCTCATGCGAGGGCGTCAAGTCGTGCCTGCTACCGACACATGTTGCACAGTGGCTCTCGCGGAGGTCTAACGTCTAGCCTGTTGCTGTTGGATCGAAGGTGGTGCGATAGTGGCGGGAGGCAGGCGGTATGAGACGTCTGTCTTCCGGTGTCTTCTCCAGAGGTATCCGGTTATCGAGGTGTCGATAGCTCGATAAGGGATGATGGTACATACGGCTTCGACGACGACTTTATGCACTCTGGTGAAAACACATGATCTCTGAGTAGGATACGTCGAGGCGCGCCTGCATCATGTCCTGAAGTTGGTGGATTCAAGCTTGGCTTCGGGATGAGAATCCGGAATTTAACCTTGTGTTGGACTTGCCATCAGTGGCGTACGTGCAGCGATTCCTTCTTGAAGGCATATCCTAGGAGTTGTGTATTTTTTGTTTTGATTTCGTCTTGTATCATAGGGTTAGTGACTCTTTTTTTTGAGTTGTTTGGATTGCTTACCACATGTGTCACGTGGTAGGGTTAGTGACTATATGATGGAGTTAGTGTCGCAAGGCATGCGGCCTCGAGTTTTCTTTTCGTTTTTTCTCTGGGTCGATGTTGTTCGGCTGCTGGATTTTGCAACTGTGTGCATCGACTGATGGAGAGGATGGGGTTACCCTACTTTTGGAAGAAAAAGTAAACAATTTGGTGATAGTTGCAACTGTCATCTCCTCTACTGGTAACCTTGTTAGATAGAAAGAGTAGAGATATAAGTTGTATTCAAACTTCTCCCTCTCGTGTAGTTCTCTGTTTCTTCTCGTGTAATCCTGGAGAGTCCTAGCGACCTCCCAAAACTTGTAACCCACGACATATTGTCAATATAAACAGCGGCCCGAGACCAAAGGGTTCAACGCTTCCTCCAATCTTTACATGGTCATTAGAGCCAATCCTCATCGCATCTAGCAATCCACGAGAAAGCCTTCAACCCCGAGAGGAAAACCAATCTAGCTACCGCAGGTCGAAGCCATGGCAGGAACCGATGCATCCACCGCCGCCGCCTCTACCTTCTCCACCCTTAGCACATCCACCGCAAGCACCCTGACTACCCAATCCGCCGGTTCCTCCTACGCCTCTTCTTCCACCTCCAGCAACGCGGCTAGTTCCCTCGGGTCGCCTCTGTCAGAGAAGCTGACGAGGACGAATTTTCTTCTCTGGAAGGCCATCGTGCTACCCCAGATCAAGGGGGCACAGATGGAGCACTTCCTGGACGCCACAAACACGGCGCCCCCTGCCACTATCACCATCAACAAAGACGGGAAGGAAGAGCAGGTCTTCAACTACGCCAGGACGATCTGGTATGCCCAGCAGCAGCAACTACAAGGTTACCCCATGGGGTCTCTATCACGTGAGGTGCTTGCGCAGGTCGTAACTCTCCAGACGCCAGCCGAGGTGTGGAACGCCATCCACGCCTTCTTCGCTGCGCAAACACAGTCGCAGATCGTCAATACTCGCATCGCCCTTGCAAACCTCCAGAAGGGCAACATGGGGATGCCCGAATATCTCGCCAAGATCAAAGCTTTGACAGATGAAATTGCTTGCACCGGATCCCCGCTTGGAGAAGGCGAGATTGTCTGCTTCGTCCTGAAGGGCTTGGACATGGAGTACAATGCATTCGTCTCGGATCTCTCTGCCCGCGTCGAGCCCGTCACCGTCACCGAGCTCTACAATCAGCTTCTTAGTTTTGAAGCCTGCATCAATCTACTCCAACAAGGAAATCTGCATCAATCTTCGGCAAACGCTCTGACTTGTGGTCGTGGCTATGGTGGTCGAGGCCGCGGTCACCAAGGTCAGCAAGGGCGTGCCGAGGCGGAAACAACAGCGGCTATGGGTGTGGACGCTCCAACAACAACAGCAATGGTGCACGCTCCAACAACAGCAAAAATGGAGGTCGATCTGGTGGGCGGCCTCGACCCCGCTGTCAACTCTGCAAGAAGCATGGTCATGAAGTACTTGAGTGCTGGCATAGGTATGACGAGGATTTTGTGCCTGAAGAGCGCCATGTCCTTGCTGCCCTGAGAGAACAAGCAGGAGAAGGAGAAACTGTGTGGTACGCTGACTCTGGTGCAACCGATCATATCACAAGTGAGCTTGAGAAACTTGCAACTCGAGAACGATACTACGGCAACGACCAAGTGAACACGGCTGCAACCGGTGGAGGTATGTATATACATCATATTGGTCATGCTTTCATTAATTCCCCTACCTGTAAACGTGATCTTATTCTTGAAGATGTTCTTCATGTTCCTCAAGCTAACAAAAATCTTGCATCTATGTCTCGCTTATCAGTTGATAATAATGTCTTCTTTGAGACTCATCCAAAATATTTTTTCATCAAGGATCGGGCAACGAGGGAACTTCTTCATCACGGTAGATGCATCGGTGGTCTCTACCCCATTACATCAAAGTTTCTTAGCCGCGAGCATCATCGTCAAGTTTACTCCGTCGTTAAGCCCTCCTTGGCAAGATGGCATCAAAGATTAGGACATCCGTCTTCTATTATAGTTGAGCAAGTAGTTAATAAAGACAATCTTCCATTGTCAGGTAGAGAAAATAGTGAGTCTATTTGTGAAGCTTGTCAATGTGCCAAGAGTCACCAACTTCCCTATCCGAAGTCTAGTAGTGTTTCTCATGCTCCTTTAGAGCTTATATTTAGTGATGTATGGGGTCATGCAAGAGATTTTTTTGGAAGAAAGAAATATTATGTTAGTTTCATTGATGATTTCAGCAAGTTTACATGGATATATCTTCTTAAACACAAATCTGAAGTCTTTGCTGTCTTTCAAGAATTTCAAAAGCTCGTTGAACATCACTTTGACAGAAAAATTCTTGCCGTCCAAAGTGATTGGGCGGGGAGTATGAAAAACTCAACTCTTTCTTTCGAAGTATAGGCATTGAACATCATGTTTCTTGTCCTCATGCTCGTCAACAGAATGGTTCTGCCGAGCGCAAACACCGCCACATTGTTGAAGTAGGGTTGTCACTACTTGCTCATGCTTCTATGCCTCTCAAATATTGGGATGAGGCTTTTATTGCTGCCACCTATCTCCTAAATCGGGTTCCTTGTAGAGTCATTGGAAATTCCACTCCTTTAGAGCGCCTGTATCATCAAAAACCTGATTATAACTCCCTAAAAATATTTGGGTGTGCTTGTTACCCAAATCTTCGACCATACAATCGTCACAAACTCGACTTTCGGTCAACTCAGTGTGTTTTCATTGGCTATAGCAATCTTCACAAAGGCTTCAAATGTCTTGAAGTTTCCACAGGATGAGTCTATATTTCTCGTGATGTTGTTTTTGATGAAACTCTTTTTCCATTTGCTCAACTTCATCCAAATGCAGGTGCTCTCCTTCATCAAGAAATTTCTCTTCTTTCTGATCCTTTGACTTCTCCTGATCACGGGGGTGAATTAATTGAAACTGATCATGAGATTAATCCAACCAGAAAAGATTCAGATGAAAATGGTGCATCTAATGGCAGCAATGCAGTTTCTAGCCATGATTTTATGTGTGCAAAACAAGACAAAACTAGCGCTGGATCCCATGATGATTTGGTGCAGCGCAGCAGCTTCCAGAGCGCGCGATCCGAGGAGGATCCTTCAGCAGTGTCAGCGCCAGCAGCAAGTGGCCCCGCTAGTCTGGGCGTGGGCCTGGATGCGGGTGGTCGCCGCGAGTCGCCAGCCGCCACGCGTGGGCTGGCCAGGCCCATGGGAGACAAGCCGACCGAGGCGGGGCCCGCGCACGTGGCGGCCTGCTGCACACCCGAGCGGGCGGCTCCAGCAGATGCCACGCAGAGCTCCCCTACTGGTTCGCCCGGTACGAGGTTGACACCCGACACGAGATTAATCCCCTCTGCTGATCTGGAGTTCTCGAATCTGGAGCCTGGATCCTCTCCGTGTGACGTGCGTGGATCTTCTGTGGCTCATCCTGTTGGGGAACGTAGCAGAAATTCAAAATTTTCCTATGTGTCACCAAGATCTATCTATGGAGAAACCAGCAACAAAGGGAAGGAGAGTGCATCTACATACCCTTGTAGATCGCTAAGCGGAAGCGTTCAAGAGAACGAGGTTGAAGGAGTCGTACTCGTCGTGATCCAAATCACCGGAGATCCTAGTGCCGAACGGACGGCACCTCCGCGTTCAACACACGTACAGCCCGGTGACGTCTCCCATGCCTTGATCCAGCAAGGAGAGAGGGAGAGGTTGAGGAAGACTCCATCCAACAGCAACACGACGGCGTGGTGGTGGTGGAGGAGCGTGGTACTCGAGCAGGGCTTCGCCAAGCACCGCAAGAGACGAGGAGGAGAGGTAGGGCTGCGCCAGGGAGAGATCAAATCGCGTGTCTTGGGCAGCCCAAAAACCCCACTATTTATAGGAGGAGGGGAGGAGGGTGCGCCCCCTCTAGGGTTCCCACCCCTAGGGGGCGGCAGCCCTAGATGGGAAAAGGGGGGCGGCCAAGAGGGGGAGAGGGGGGCGCGCCCTAGGGTGGGCCTTAGGCCCATCTGTGCCTAGGGTTTCCCCCTTCTCCTCCTAGCTGCGCCCTAGGCCTTGTGGAAGGCGCACTAGCCCACTCAGGGGCTGGTCCCTTACCACTCTTAGCCCATGCAAGCCTCCGGGGCTGGTGGCCCCACTTGGTGGACCCCGGGACCCTCCCGGTGGTCCCGGTACGTTACCGATAAATCCCGAAACTTTTCTGGTGACCAAAACAGGACTTCCCATATATAAATCTTTACCTCCGGACCATTCCGGAACTCCTCGTGACGTCCGGGATCTCATCCGGGACTCCGAACAACATTCGGTAACCACATACGGACTTCCTTTATAACCCTAGCGTCATCGAACCTTAAGTGTGTAGACCCTACGGGTTCGGGAGACATGCAGACATGACCGAGATGACTCTCCGGTCAATAACGAACAGCGGGATCTGGATACCCATGTTGGCTCCCACATGTTCCACGATGATCTCATCGGATGAACAACGATGTCAAGGACTTCATCAATCCCGTATGCAATTCCCTTTGTCTATCGGTACGATACTTGCCCGAGATTCGATCGTCGGTATCCCGATACCTTGTTCAATCTCGTTACCGGCAAGTCTCTTTACTCGTTCCATAACACATCATCCCGTGATCAACTCCTTGATCACATTGTGCACATTATGATGATGTCCTACCGAGTGGGCCCAGAGATACCTCTCCGTCACACGGAGTGACAAATCCCAGTCTCGATTCGTGCCAACCCAACAGACACTTTCGGAGATACCTGTAGTGTACCTTTATAGCCACCCAGTTACGTTGTGACGTTTGGCACACCCAAAGCACTCCTACGGTATCCGGGAGTTGCACAATCTCATGGTCTAAGGAAATGATACTTGACATTAGAAAAGCTTTAGCATGCGAACTACACGATCTTGTGCTATGCCTAGGATTGGGTCTTGTCCATCACATCATTCTCCTAATGATGTGATCCCGTTATTAATGACATCCAATGTCCATGGTCAGGAAACTGTAACCATCTATTGATCAACGAGCTAGTCAACTAGAGGCTTACTAGGGACATGGTGTTGTCTATGTATCCACACATGTATCTGAGTTTCCTATCAATACAATTCTAGCATGGATAATAAACGATTATCATGAACAAGGAAATATAATAATAATCAATTTATTATTGCCTCTAGGGCATATTTCCAACAGTCTCCCACTTGCACTAGAGTCAATAATCCAGTTCACATCGATATGTGATTAACACTCAAGGTCACATCCCCATGTGACTAACACCCAAAGAGTTTACTAGAGTTAATAATCTAGTTCACATTACCATGTGATTAATACTCGATGAGTTCTGTGTTTGATCATGTTATGCTTGTGAGAGATGTTATAGTCAACGGGTCTGAATCTTTCAGATCCGTGTGTGCTTTACAAATCTCTATGTCATCTCCTAGATGCAGCTACCACGTTCTATTTGGAGCTATTCCAAATAACTGTTCTACTATACGAATCTAGTTTACTACTCAGAATAATCTGGATTAGTGTCAAAGTTTGCATCGGTGTAACCCTTTACGACGAACTCTTTTACCACCTCCATAATCGAGAAAATTCCTTAGTCCACTAGTTACTAAGGATAACTTTGACCGTTGTCCTGTGATCCATTCTTGGATCACTCTTGTACCCCTTGACTGACTCATGGCAAGGCACACTTCAGGTGCGGCACACAGCATAGCATACTGTAGAGAGCCTATGACAAAAGCATAGGGGACGACCTTCGTCCTTCCTCTTTCTTCTGTCGTGGTCGAGCTTTAAGTCTTAACTTCATACCTTACAACTCAGGCAAGAACTCCTTCTTTGACTGATCCATCTTGAACACCTTCAAGATCATGTCAAGGTATGTGCTCATTTGAAAGTACCATTAAGCGTTTTGATCTATCCTTGATGCTCAATGTTCAAGTAGCTTAATCCAGGCTTTCCATTGAAAAACACTTTTCAAATAACCCTATATGCTTTCCAGAAATTCTACGTCATTTCTGATCAACAATATGTCAACAACATATATTCATCAGAAATTCTATAGTGCTCCCACTCAATTCTTTAGAAATACAAGTTTCTCATAAACTTTGTATACACCCAAAACTTTGATCATCTCATCAAAGCATACATTCCAACTCCGAGATGCTTACTCCAGTCCTTAGAAGGATTGCTGGAGCTTTGCATACTTGTTAGCATCTTTCAGGATTGACAAAACCTTCCGGTTGTATCACATACAACCTTTCCTCAAAAATCGTCGAGGAAACAATGTTTTTTTTTGACATCCTATCTGCAAGATTTCATAAATAATGCAGTAATTGCTAATATAATTCCAACAGACTCTTAGCATCGCTACGAGTGAGAAAGTCTCATCGTAGTCAACTCCTTGAACTTGTCGTAAAACATCTTAATGACAAGTCGAGCTTTCTTAATGGTGATACTTACCATTATTGTCCGTCTTCCTTTTAAAATCCATATGTACCTAACAGCCTTACGACCATCAAGTAGTTCTTCCAAAGTCTACACTTTGTTTTCATATATGGATCCTCTCTCGGATTATGTGGCCTCAAGCCATTTTGGAATCCAGGCCCACCATCGCTTCTCCATAGCTCGTAGGTTCATTGTTGTCTAGCAACATGACTTCCAAGACAGGATTACGTACCACTCTGAAGTAGTACGCATCCTTGTCATCCCACGAGGTTTGGTAGTGACTTGATCTAAAGTTTCATGATCACTATCATAAGCTTCCACTTCAATTGGTGTAGGTGCCACAGGAACAACTCCCTGTGCTCCACCACACACTAGTTGAAGAGACGGTTCAATAACCTCATCAAGTCTCCACCATCCTCCCACTCAATTCTTTCGAGAGAAACTTTTCCTCGAGAAAGGACCCAATTCTAGAAACAATCCCTTATTGCTTTCGGACCTGAGACACGAGGTATACCCAACTGTTTTGGGTGTCCTATGAAGATGCATTTATCCGCTTTGGGTTCGAGCTTATCGGCCTGAAACTTTTTCACATAAGCGTCGCAGCCCCAAACTTTTAAGAAATGACAGCTTAGGTTTCTCTAAACCATAGTTCATACGGTGTCATCTCATCGGAATTACGTGGTCCCCCTTTTAAAGTGAATATGGTTGTCTCTAATGCCTAACCCATAAACTATCATGGTAATTCGATAAGAGACATCGTGGTATGCATCATATCCAATAGGGTGCAGTTATGATGTTCGGACACACCATCACACTATGGTGTTCCAGGCTGTAATAGTTGTGAAACAATCTCCACGATGTCTTAATTCTATGCCAAACTCGTAATTCAGATATTCATCTCTATGATCATATCATAGATATTTTATCCTCTTGTCACGACGATCTTTCAACTTCACCCTGAAATTACTTGAACCTTTCAATAATTCAGACTCGTGATTCATCAAGTAAATGTACTCAACATCTACTCAAACCATCTGTGAAGTAAGAACATAACGATATCCTCTATGCGCCTCAGCACTCATTGAACTGCACACATCAAAATGTATTACTTCCAACAAGTTGCTTTCTAGTTCCATTTTACTGAAAAAACGAGGCTTTCAGTCATCTTGCCCATGTGGTATGATTTGTATGTCTCAAGTGATTCAAAATCAAGTGAGTCCAAACGGTCCATTTGCATGGAGTTTCTTCATGCATATACACCAATAGACATGGTTCGCATGTCTCAAACTTTTCAAAACGAGTGAGCCCAAAGATCCATCAACATGGAGCTTCTTCATGCGTTTTATATAAGGATGGCAATTTTATCCATGGACATGGATACCCATGGATATCCAACCCGAATGGATATGGGTTGGATATGCTTTTGCGCCCATGGGTAGTGTCCAAACCCGATCCGATTACTCGTGGATAGGGCATGGACATAATCTTGTACCCATGGATATATCCAAACCCGACCCGATCGTCTGACTTAATGAGCAATATTCCGCTACCCTACCCCATAGTCACATGTTCCACTATAATTTTATCCTTTGTCTAAAACATCCAAAAGAAATTACACAATCCCCACCGTAACATACTCCAACGCACCTTCTCATCCTATTATCTACACTAATTAAATGACTTGTCATTGAGAATCGGTGCCATCTCCTTGAGTTACTCCTCTCATAGCCCTAGCGGAGGCCGCCACTGCCAGCCGCTACCCCCACGTAAGGTGGATCGCTGCAGCAGCCACTACTGGCCTGCGACAACCTAGCTCCATCTTCGCTTTTCCACACACACATTGATGCATGGCCGCAGCAGTGGGACAATGCAAGGGCTATGACTGCACGGCAGGGAGTGAGCACGCCAATGCAGAGTGCACATTATGCAATGAGTTATGACTTATGTATAGGTCTTGAGAGGACCCGATGGATATCCAATGGGTATGGATATCCATCGGATTTGGACATGGTCACAATTTTTCGTCCATGGGTTTTTTCATGGATGGGCTGGGACTGCCTTCATGGATATGGATATGGATTTGGTATTGTTCAACCCGATCCAAACCCGACCCATTGCCATCCTTAGTTTTATACCGATATGACTTATGTGGCAGTGCCACAGGTAGGTGGTACTATCATTACTATCTTATATCTTTTGGCATGAACATGTGTATCACTACGATCGAGATTCAATAAACCATTCATTTTAGGCGTAAGACCATTGAAGGTATTATTCAAATAAACAGAGTAACCATTATTCTCCTTAAATGAATAACCGTATCGCGATAGACATAATCCAATCATGTCTATGCTCAACGCAAACACCAATCTCGATGGTAGAGGGAGTGTGCGATGCTTGATCACATCAAGCTTGGAAAAACTTCCAACACATATTGCCAGCTCACCTTTGGCTAGTCTCCGTTTACTCCGCAGCCTTTTATTTCGAGTTTACTAACATTTAGCATCCGAACCGGTATCTGATACCATGGTGCTACTAGGAGTACTAGTAAAGTACACATTAACACAATGTATATCCAATATACTTCTATCGACCTTGCCAGCCTTCTCATCTACCAAGTATCTAGGGTAATTCTGCTCCAGTGGTTGTTCCTCTTATTACAGAAGCACTTAGTCTCGGGTTTGGGTTCAACCTTGGGTTTCTTCACTAGAGCAGCAGCTGAATTGTCGTATGAAGTATCCCTTCTTTCCCTTGCCCTTCTTGAAACTAGTGGTTTCACCAACCATCAACAATTGATGCTCCTTCTTGATTTCTACTTTTGTGGTGTCAAACATCGCGAATATCTCAAGGATCATCATATATGTCCCTGATATATTATAGTTCATCACGAAGCTCTAGTAGCTTGGTGGTAATGACTTTGGAGAAACATCACTATCTCATCTGGAAGATCAACTCCCACTTGATTCAAGCGATTGTTGTACTCAGACAATCTGAGCACAAGCTCAACAATTGAGCTTTTCTCCCTTAGTTTGCAGGCTAAGAAACTCATCGGAGGTCTTATACCTCTTGACGTGGGCACGAGCCTGAAATCCCAATTTCAGCCCCCAAAACATCCTATATGTTTCGCGACGTTTCAAAACGTCTTTGGTGCCTCAACTCTAAACCGTTTAACCGAACTATCACGTAGTTATCAAAACGTGTATGTCAGATGTTCGCAACATCCACAGATGACGTTCGAGGTTCAGCACACTGAGCGGTGCATTAAGGACATAAGCCTTCTATGAAGCAATGAGGACAATCCTCAGTTTACGGACCTAGTCCGCATAATTGCTACTATCAACTTTCAACTAATTTTTTCTCTAGGAACATATCTAAACAGTAGAACTAAAGCGCAAGCTACGACATAATTTGCAAAATCCTTTTGACTATGTTCAGGATAAACAAGTTCATCTTATGAACTCCCACTCAGATAGACATCCCTCTAGTCATCTAAGTGATTACATGATCCGAGTCAACTAGGCCATGTCCGATCATCACGTGAGACGGACTAGTCAACATCGGTGAACATCTTCATGTTGATCGTATCTTCTATACGACTCATGCTCGACCTTTCGGTCTCTTGTGTTCTGAGGCCATGTCTGTACATGCTAGGCTCGTCAAGTCAACCTAAGTGTTTCACGTGTGTAAATCTGGCTTACACCCGTTGTATGTGAACGTAAGAATCTATCACACCCGATCATCACGTGGTGCTTCGAAACGACGAACTTTCGCAATGGTGCACAGTTAGGGGGGACACTTTCTTGAAAATTTAATGAGGGATCATCTTATTTACTACCGTCGTTCTAAGCAAATAAGATGTATAAACATGATAAACATCACATGCAATCAAATAGTGACATGATATGGCCATCATCACTTTGCTCCTTTTGATCTCCATCTTCGGGGCTCCATGATCATCATCGTCACCGGCATGACACCATGATCTCCATCATCGTGTCTTCATGAAGTTGTCTCGCCAACTATTACTTCTACTACTACAGCTAACGGTTAGCAATAAAGTAAAGTAATTACATGGCGTTGTTCAATGACACGCAGGTCATACAATAAATAAAGACAACTCCTATGGCTCCTGTCGTTTGTCATACTCATCAACATGCAAGTCGTGATTCCTATTACAAGAACATGATCAATCTCATACATCACATATCATTCATCATATTCTTCTTGGCCATATCACATCACATAGCATACCCTGCAAAAACAAGTTAGACGTCCTCTAATTGTTGTTTGCATGTTTTACGTGGCTGCTATGGGTTTCTAGCAAGAATGTTTCTTACCTACGCAAAAACCACAACATGATATGCCAATTTCTATTTACCCTTCATAAGGACCCTTTTCATCAAATCCGGTCCGACTAAAGTGGGAGAGACAGACACCCGCTAGCCACCTTATGCAACTAGTGCATGTCGGTCGGTGGAACCAGTCTCACGTAAGAGTACGTGTAAGGTCGGTCTGGGCCGCTTCATCCCACAATGCCGCCGAATCAAGATTGGACTAGTAACGGTAAGCATATTGAACAAAATCAACGCCCACAACTACTTTGTGTTCTACTCGTGCATAGAATCTACGCAATAGACCTAGCTCATGATGCCACTGTTGGGGAACGTAGCAGAAATTCAAAATTTTCCTACGTGTCACCAAGATCTATCTATGGAGAAACCAGCAACGAAGGGAAGGAGAGTGCATCTACATACCCTTGTAGATTGCTAAGCGGAAGCGTTCAAGAGAACGAGGTTGAAGGAGTCGTACTCGTCGTGATCCAAATCACCGGAGATCCTAGTGCCGAACGGACGGCACCTCCGCGTTCAACACACGTACAGCCCGGTGACGTCTCCCATGCCTTGATCCAGCAAGGAGAGAGGGAGAGGTTGAGGAAGACTCCATCCAATAGCAACATGACGGCGTGGTGGTGGTGGAGGAGCGTGGTACTCCAGCAGGGCTTCGCCAAGCACCGCAAGAGACGAGGAGGAGAGAGGTAGGGCTGCGCCAGGGAGAGATCAAATCGCGTGTCTTGGGCAGCCCAAAACCCCCACTATTTATAGGAGGAGGGGAGGAGGGTGCGCCCCCTCTAGGGTTCCCACCCCTAGGGGGGGCAGCCCTAGATGGGAAAAGGGGGGCGGCCAAGAGGGGGAGAGGGGGGCGCACCCTAGGGTGGGCCTTAGGCCCATCTGTGCCTAGGGTTTCCCCCTTCTCCTCCTAGCTGCGCCCTGGGCCTTGTGGGAGGCGCACCAGCCCACTCAGGGGCTGGTCCCTTACCACTCTTAGCCCATGCAAGCCTCCGGGGCTGGTGGCCCCACTTGGTGGACCCCGGGACCCTCCCGGTGGTCCCGGTACGTTACCAATAAATCCCGAAACTTTTCCGGTGACCAAAACGGGACTTCCCATATATAAATCTTTACCTCCGGACCATTCTGGAACTCCTCGTGACGTCCGGGATCTCATCCGGGACTCCGAACAACATTCGGTAGCCACATACAAACTTCCTTTATAACCCTAGCGTCATCGAACCTTAAGTGTGTAGACCCTACGGGTTCGGGATGTTGGGGAACGTAGTAATTTCAAAAAAAATTCTACGCACACGCAAGATCATGGTGATGTATAGCAACGAGGGGGAGAGTATGATCTACGTACCCTTGTAGATCGCAACGGAAGAGTTGACACAACGTAGAGGAAGTAGTCGTACGTCTTCTTCCCGATCCGACCGATCCAAGCACCGTTACTCCGGCACCTCCGAGTTCTTAGCACACGTACAACTCGATAACGATCCCCGGGCTCCGATCCAGCAAAGCTTCGGGGAGGAGTTCCGTCAGCACGACGGCGTGGTGACGATCTTGATGTACTACCGACGCAGGGCTTCGCCTAAGCACTACAACGATATGATCGAGGTGGAATATGGTGGCAGGGGGCACCGCACACGGCTAAGGAACGATCTCAATGATCAACTTGCGTGTCTATGGGGTGCCCCCTGCCCCCGTATATAAAGGAGCAAGGGAGGAGGGGCGGCCGGCCTAGGAGTAGGCGCGCCAAGGGGAGTCCTACTCCTATAGGGAGTAGGACTCCTTCTTTCCTAGTCTAACTAGGAGAAGGGGGGAAAGGAGGGAAGTGGAGAAGGAAGGGAGAGGTGGGCCGCGCCCCAAATCCCTTGTCCAATTCAGACTGGGCTTGGGAGGGGCGCGCGCCACCTCCTGGCTCCTTCCCACTAAAGCCCATTAAGGCCCAATACTCTTCCCCGTATTCTCGTAACTCCTCGGTACCTCCGAAAATACCCGAATCACTCGGAACCTTTCCGATGTCCGAATATAGTCGTCCAATATATCGATCTTTACGTCTCGACCATTTCGAGACTCCTCGTCATGTCCCCAATCTCATCCGGGACTCCGAACTCCTTCGGTACATCAAAACTCATAAACCCATAATATAACTGTCATCGAAACCTTAAGCGTGCGGACCCTACGGTTCGAGAACAATGTAGACATGACCGAGACACGTCTCCGGTCAATAACCAATAGCGGGACCTGGATGCCCATATTGGCTCCTACATATTCTACGAAGATCTTTATCGGTCAGACCGCATAACAACATACGTTGTTCCCTTTGTCATCGGTATGTTACTTGCCTGAGATTCAATCGTCGATATCCAATACCTAGTTCAATCTCATTACCGGCAAGTCTCTTTACTCGTTCCGTAATACATCATCCCGCAACTAACTCATTAGTTGCAATGCTTGCAAGGCTTAAGTGATGTGCATTACCGAGAGGGCCCAGAGATACCTCTCCGACAATCGGAGTGACAAATCCTAATCTCGAAATACGTCAACCCAACATGTACCTTTGGAGACACCTGTAGAGCACCTTTATAATCACCCAGTTACGTTGTGACGTTTGGTAGCACACAAAGTGTTCCTCCGGCACACGGGAGTTACATAATCTCATAGTCATAGGAACATGTATAAGTCATGAAGAAAGCAATAGCAACATACTAAACGATCGGGTGCTAAGCTAATGGAATGGGTCATGTCAATCAGATCATTCAACTAATGATGTGACCCCGTTAATCAAATGAAAACTCTTTGTCCATGGTTAGGAAGCATAACCATCTTTGATTAACGAGCTAGTCAAGTAGAGGCATACTAGTGACACTCTGTTTGTCTATGTATTCACACATGTATTATGTTTCCGGTTAATACAATTCTAGCATGAATAATAAACATTTATCATGATATAAGGAAATAAATAATAACTTTATTATTGCCTCTAGGGCATATTTCCTTCATGGGAGACATCCAGACATGACCGAGATGACTCTCCGGTCAATAACGAACAGCAGGATCTGGACACCCATGTTGGCTCCCACATGTTCCATGATGATCTCATCGGATGAACCACGATGTCAAGGACTTAATCAATCCCGTATGCAATTCCCTTTGTCTATCGGTACGATACTTGCCCGAGATTCGATCGTTGGTATCCCAATACCTTGTTCAATCTCGTTACCGGCAAGTCTCTTTACTCATTCCGTAACACATCATCCCGTGATCAACTCCTTGATCACATTGTGCACATTATGATGATGTCCTACCGAGTGGGCCCAGAGATACCTCTCCGTCACACGGAGTGACAAATCCCAGTCTCGATTCGTGCCAACCCAACAGACACTTTCGGAGATACCTGTAGTGTACCTTTATAGCCACCCAGTTACGTTGTGACGTTTGGCACACCCAAAGCACTCCTACGGTATCCGGGAGTTGCACAATCTCATGGTCTAAGGAAATGATACTTGACATTAGAAAAGCTTTAGCATGCGAACTACACGATCTTGTGCTATGCCTAGGATTGGGTCTTGTCCATCACATCATTCTCCTAATGATGTGATCTCGTTATCAATGGCATCCAATGTCCATGGTCAGGAAACTGTAACCATCTATTGATCAACGAGCTAGTCAACTAGAGGCTTACTAGGGACATGGTGTTGTCTATGTATCCACACATGTATCTGAGTTTCCTATCAATACAATTCTAGCATGGATAATGAACGATTATCATGAACAAGGAAATATAATAATAATCAATTTATTATTGCCTCTAGGGCATATTTCCAACACATCCGGCTGTCTCAGGATCTGCTACATCAGAGGCATGTGGTTCCGAAAACAACAATTCTGCTGCTACAATTGCTGTACCTTAGGTGTCTCAGCGAACTACCAGGTCTCAATCTGGGATATTCAAGCCCAAGGAGTACAAACATGGCACCATAAGGTATGACAAACGCAAACATGCTTTTCTTACTAGCGTTGATGAACCAGAAAGTCTTAGTGATGCATTAGCACATAAAGAGTGGAAAGAAGCTATGGATGGAGAATATCTAGCACTCATGAAAAATAAAACTTGGCACTTAGTTCCACCAGGTAAAGGTAAAAATGTAATTGATTGCAAATGGGTTTACAAGATCAAAAGAAAGGCAGATGGAAGCATAGACAGATACAAGGCTAGGCTAGTTGCAAAGGGTTTTAAGCAGAGATTTGGAATTGATTATGAAGATACATTCAGTCCTGTTATTAAATCAGCTACCATCAGACTTGTACTGTCTATTGCTATTTCTAGAGGTTGGAGTTTACGACAGCTAGATGTACAGAACGCGTTTCTTCATGGTGTTCTTGAGGAAGAAGTGTTCATGCGGCAACCACCTGGATATGAAAACAAAACTATACCATATCATGTTTGCAAGCTAGATAAAGCCTTGTATGGATTAAAGCAGTGTAAGTGCATCTAGTGCCACCCCTAGTTGGTTTCGGAGTATTGACGACAAACCTAGTTGAGGGACTAATGTGTTTGTGAGAATTGCAGGATAACACAGGTAGAAGTCCCTCATTGATTCGGTTTAGTTACCAGAGATGACCCCTAAAAATGTACGAAGACATTGAAGACAATGGTGGTTCATGAAGACATTCATGTCGAAGACAATGACATATGAAGACTCCCCATGAAGCCTTTGGAACTCGAAGACTTAGATCCTTCGTAGTTTTACTTTATTCATATGGTGTCATAGGAACCACCGTACTGTTAAGTGGGGTCCAAGAGAACCAGTCAGGATGACTGAAGTGATGCCTAATTCAAATCCTATGTCTTCGAGTGAAGACAATGAGAGAAAATCTTGTCCAGAGTCAGACAAGTCAGCTTTACTTGCAGCCCAAGTAAAGTTGCCGTGAGAGTTCAAAATTCGACCGTTAGTACACATGTCAGTTCCTTAGTGACCCAGGGTCATTTCGGACATATCAGGTCAGGGTTGCCAAGCGGCTATAAATAGTCCACCCCTACAACCATAAACGGTTGGCTGCTCAGATTTCAGTGCACGGCTTTTGTCGTTTGAGAGCAACCCACCTCGAAGCCTTTGAGAGAAAATCCTTAGTGAGGAGAAAAGCCCTAACCACCCAGAGCCAGAGTAATTGGGCATCACTTAAGTCTTCTTGTCTGAGTGATCTGAAGACTTATTACACTTGAGGACTGTGCATCCTCCAGACGGTTAGGCGTCGCGTTCTGAGCATCCAAGAGGAATTGTGGATTGCCGGTGAACAAAGTCTGTGAAGGTTTGGGAGTCTACCTTGAAGACTTACCAGAGTGATTGGGCGGGGTCTGTGTGACCTTAGCTCAAGGAGAAAACGGTGAGGACTAGGTGTCCTGAGCTGCGTGTTCAGGACTGGGTGTCCGGGACTGTGTGTCCTTTGGTTTAAATACCTAGCCGCTCCAACCAGACGTACAGTTGTCACAGCAACTGGAACTGGTCAAACATATCATTGTCTTCAACGTGTCACTGGTTTCATCTTCGCCTTCCTTTACTTACCAGTACACATTGTGAAGCTATTGCATGCTTGCTTTATCTTCTGTCTTCACAACTTGACTGTATGATCTGTTTGGCTTCATAACTTCTTCCAACCTGATCCTCATTACACCGAAGCTATTTTTCACTGTGCTTTCACTATATTGTATACTTGACCATGGCTTGCGTTGTGTAATCTACCTTCCGCTGCATAGTGATAGGCTTGTTCACTCTGTTTGTCTTCATAACTTCCACGTTTTGAAGACTTTCATAAAAATCGCCTATTCACCCCCCCTCTAGTCGATATAACGCACTTTCAATTGGTATCAGAGCAAGGTGCTCCCTTGTTCTGTGTGATTCGGTTTAACCACCTGGAGTTTTAGCTATGTCGACTGCAGGGATAATTAAAGTCTCCGCTGCGTGCCCTGTCTTCGATGGAACTGAATATCCCTACTGGAAGAATAAGATGCGCATGCATCTTGAAGCCATTGACGTCGACCTATGGTATGTCGTCGAAAACGGCGTTCCCAAGGCTGGAGAAGGTGTCACTGCGGCTGATGTCAAGAAGTTCACTCAATTGGACTCCACTGCCAAGAATATTACCTGTGGTCATCTGACCAAGGGACAGTACGGCCGTGTGAGTGCCTTGAAGACATCCAAGCTGGTTTGGGACTGGCTCTCCAAGGTCAATGAAGGCATCTCAACCCAGAGAGATCAGAGAATCAGTGTTCTTCGCAATCTCTTCAACCGCTTCAAGCGAAATGACAATGAGAATGTCCACCACACATTTGACCGGCTCACTGACATCACAAATGAGCTTCAAGCCCTCGGCGCCACTGAGATCACCAAACATGAAATCGTCAAGACGCTGCTAAGATCACTTGACAGTTCATTTGATATCCTAGCCCTGATGATTCAAGAACGTCCAGACTTCAATACACTCGATCCGTCTGACATACTTGAGAGGCTCAACACACATGAGTTTCAGCTTTCTGAGAAAAGAGATACCTATGGTCCAAACTATGGGTGAACTCGTGCCTTGAAGGCAAAAGCTGTGTCATCATCTGAAGAAGAATCTGACAGCAGTTCTGATGATCCTGAAGACATTGGAAGGGAACTTGCAATGCTAGTGAAGAAGTTCCAGAAATTCACCAGGAAGAAAGGCTTCAGAAAGTCTTCACGATCAAGCTCAAGGAATGATGAAGCTTCTGCGCATGACTACAAGAAGAAAACATGTCACAAGTGCAAGAAAACTGGACACTTCATCTCTGAGTGTCCACAGTGGGACAATGAGAACAGAAAGAAGAAGAAGAACAAGGAATATGACTCTGACGATAAGAAGACGAGAAATACTCAAAGTCTTCGTCCAAGTCTTCCTCAAAGTCTTCATCACACAAGAAGAGTTCATCTGGCAAGGCTCGTGCGTTTGTTGGCAAGGAAATGGATTCAGAGGAGGAGTCCGCTTCTGAGGAGGCAGAGGTGGAGTCTGAGGAGGAGTCTGATTCAGGCATTGCGAGTCTGGCTACAGCCTACGTCGCCAAGTCCATCTTCAACACTGAAGACAATGACTCCATCACCATCACCGATGCAAATGACAAGGACGACTCTACTCCTACCTACTGCTTCATGGCACGTGGTGCCAAGGTAAACACACGCACTACTCACTATCAAACATCTAGTGACGATGACTCTGATTGTGATTCAAAACCCGGTTACAAAACACTTGCTAAAATTGCAACTGAACAACAAAAGGCCATGGAACATATTCAAAAACTGTTAGACAGAAGCGATGATCTGTTGGGTGCTGAAATGACTCGTCCTGAATCCTTAATTGAAGACATAAAAAATCTTCATGTTAAGTATCAGGAACTCGAAGATCGTCTTGAGACTCTCTCAACTACTCATGAAAAGCTTTCCTATGATTATCTTCAAAAGAAGCAAGATCTTGAGAAGTTGAGAGCGGATCATGAAGATCTTCAAAAGAAAAACGAGTCACTTCGAGCCGAACAGATCAGTTCTGCTCAGGAAGGATTTGAACCACCATGCCTTAAATGCATTAAGCGTGATAATGCTATTTCTGTTGCTGAATGTTCCACTGCTACTGCTGTTGCAATATCTTCAACTGTTGAAGTGGTAACTAACCTCTCTGCTGAGGATACCACTGCTATTGCTGATGAAAATGCTAGGTTGAAGACATTGCTTGAAACAGGGATGTACAAAAGTCTCAAAGGACATCAGACATTATGTGATGTCCTCAAGCAGCTGATTCTGAACCGAAACCCTAGGAAAGAGGGTGTTGGGTTCGTGAGGAAAATTAATGCAGATGGCTCTTACTGGAAACCTGAGCAGTACCCCAAAACTACATGGGTTGCTGCAAAGGAATCCTCAGCAGATCCATCCAATCTATCTGGCTTCACTTGTGCTAATCCAATTATCATTGATGAATCCTTTGATGCAAACTATAAACTGTTTAGGAATCAGAATGGTGAAGTATTTGCCAGGTACATTGGTACTAACTGCAGGAATGGACCGCCTATGAAGAAGATCTGGGTTCCAAAAACGTGTCTTGAGAATCTTCCTGTGAATGTCCTCATGACACCTCACATGAAGAAGACAAACCTCAGACCAAAGGCTTCATATGGTCCAAAGGCTTCATACATGCAGAGGACTCATTTGAGTCGCACTAACACAAATGATTTGCAGGGAAACCATGCTCAGGCATATGAGAGCGGTTCTTCAAACCGTCATTCTCATATGACCAAAAATTATTCTGCCTATTCTTATGAGTACTATTGCCCACCTGCTAGACTGTTTACTAGGGCTCCAAAGCCAAAAATTTCAGATGCTGCACTTAGACTTATTGCTTCTAAGCCACCCTTGAAGATGTGGGTGGTTAAGAAAGCTTAACTCTCTTTTGCAGGAAAAGGTCTCCAGCACAAAACCAAAATCTTCTGATGCTATTGCTGGGGACCTTAAAAATCTTGTGGGGGCAAGATCAAATGCCCGAATGGCATCACTATGTATTTCATACCTGAATCGCATGCTACTCTCCCTACTTGTCCTAACCTGGATCTAAGTTTTCATAATCCACTGGTTCGTCAAATGTTTTTGCTTCACAACACTCTTCATGAAGCCTATCCCCCTAACTGCACTGTAGGGTACGACACCAGTGACTTCAGAGTCTTCAGAATGGATTATTGACAGTGGGTGTATAAATCACATGACTGGCAAAAGAAGTCTCTTTATGGACTCAACCTTACGTCCATCTGACAAGAGCCACATCACATTCGCTGACACTGGTAAAAGTAAGGTACTGGGTCTAGGTAGAGTTGCAATCTCAAAGGATCAACACATGGATAAAGTCATGTTTGTTGAATCCCTTGGCTTCAACTTAATGTCTGTCTCAATGCTTTGCGATTTAAACATGATTGTAATCTTTGGAAAATATCATTGTCTGGTACTAATGGAATCTGACAAGTCTCTAGTGTTTGAAGGGTATCGAAAAGATGATTTGTACGTGGTAGATTTCTCAGCAGGGCCACAGCTTGCAGTTTGTCTTCTCACAAAGGCTTCAGAATGCTGGCTTTGGCATCGAAGACTTGGGCATGCTGGCATGAGGAACCTCCACACCCTTGCGAAGAAGAAGCATGTCATAGGCATCGAGGGCGTCAAGTTCAAGAAAGATCACTTATGCGGTGCCTGTGAAGCTGGGAAGATGACAAGGGCAAAACACCCTTCGAAGACAATCATGACCACTACTCAACCCTTCGAACTGCTTCACATGGATCTCTTCGGTCCCACTCACTACTCAACTTTCTCCACTACTGCTTGCCTCTATGGCTTCGTCATTGTTGATGATTATTCTAGATATACTTGGGTGCACATAATCCTTTACAAGACTGAAGTGCAGGATGTCTTCAGACGCTTCGCAAATCGGGCAATGAACAATTATGGCGCCAAGATAAAGCACATCAGAAGTGACAATGGCACAGAATTCAAGAACACCAGCCTTGACACATATCTTGATACATTGGGCATCACTCATGAATTCTCAGCTCCATACACGCCACAACAAAATGGCATCGTCGAACGCAAGAATAGAACACTCATTGAGATGGCCAGAACAATGTTAGATGAGTACAAGACACCAAAAAAATTCTGGACTGAAGCCATTGACACTGCATGCCATACTATCAACCGTGTATATCTTCACAAGCTGCTGAACAAGACATCTTATGAACTTCTGACTGGCAAAAAGCCAAATGTAAGTTACTTCAGAGTATTTGGATCAAGATGCTGGATCAAGGACCCTCACCACACCTCAAAATTTGCTCCACAAGCACATGAGGGCTTCATGCTTGGATATGGAAAGGACTCGCACTCCTACAGAGTCTTCAATCTCTTTCACTACAAAGTGGTTGAAACAGTGGATGTGCGGTTCGATGAGACCAATGGGTCACAAAGAGAGCAACTACCAGATGTGCTAGATGAAGTTCCAGCCAGTGAATCAATCAAGCTAATGGGAACTGGAGAAATTATACCTTCTGAAGCTCGTCCTGAAGAAGAACTTATCATCTCAGCACCTGATCCATATGAAGACAATGCTCAGCCTGAAGACATTCCTCCCCATGACAACATAGATCAGCAAGAGCAAAGTCTTCGACCCCTACATCCTCGTGTTGCCAATGAAGTGCAGATTGACAGAATAATTGATAGCATCAATGCACCTGGTCCACTGACTCGTTTAAGGGCAACTCAACTGGCAAACTTCTGCGGACACTTCGCATTCGTTTCAATCACAGAACCCAAGAAAATTGATGAAGCCTTTCTGGAACCTGAATGGATTCAAGCTATGCAAGAAGAGCTTCAACAATTTGAGCTGAACAATGTATGGGAGTTGGTTAAGCGTCCTGATCCACGGAAGCATAACATAATAGGCACCAAATGGATATACCGCAACAAGCAAGATGAGCATGGCCAAGTCGTCAGAAACAAGGCCCGTCTCGTTGCTCAAGGATATACTCAAGTGGAAGGCATTGACTTCGATGAAACATTTGCTCCTGTTGCTAGACTTGAAGCCATCCGTATACTGCTGGCCTATGCAAATCATCACAACATAATCCTGTATCAAATGGATGTAAAAAGTGCCTTCCTCAATGGCAAAATTGAAGAAGAAGTGTATGTTGCACAACCACCTGGGTTTGAAGATCCAAAACATCCTGACATGGTGTACAAGCTCAAAAAGGCACTATATGGCCTCAAACAAGCCCCTCGGGCCTGATATGATACACTCAAATACTTCCTGAAGAGCAAAGGCTTCATACCTGGTTCCCTGGATCCCACTCTCTTCACAAAGACATATGATGGTGAACTGTTTGTGTGCCAAATATACGTGGATGACATTATCTTCGGCTGCACCAATCAGAAGTACAGTGAGGAGTTCGGATATATGATGCAAGAGCAATATCAGATGTCTATGATGGGGGAGCTGAAATTCTTCCTCGGTCTTCAGATACGGCAACAACACAATGGCATCTTCATATCTCAAGAGAAATATCTCAAAGACTGCCTGAAGAAGTTCGGTATGCAAGACTGCAAAGGCTTCACAACACCAATGCCAGCCAAACATCATCTGGGTCCTGACGACAATGGTAAAGAGTTCGATCAAAAGGTATACCGCTCCATGATTGGTTCTTTGCTTTATTTATGTGCATCTAGGCCAGATATTATGCTTAGTGTTTGCATGTGTGCTCGGTTTCAAGCGGCACCAAAGGAGTCGCATCACTTAGCCGTGACGCGAATTCTTCGATATTTGGCCCACACCCCAACTCTAGGGTTATGGTATCCAAAGGGCTCGGAGTTTGATCTGGTTGGATTTTCGGACGCTGATTACGCTGGGGACAAGGTTGATCGGAAGTCCACATCAGGCACATGTCACTTTCTGGGCCGATCACTTGTCTGTTGGTCTTCAAAGAAGCAGAACTGTGTATCTCTCTCCACTGCTGAATCTGAATACATTGCTGCTGGATCCTGCTGCGCTCAGCTTCTATGGATGAAGCAAACCCTCAAGGATTATGGCATTCATCTGAAGCAAGTACCACTTTACTGTGACAACGAAAGCGCCATCAAGATCGCCAACAACCCAGTTCAGCACTCGAAGACAAAGCACATTGAAATTCGTCATCATTTTCTCAGAGATCATGTTGCAAAGGAAGACATTGATATCATACACGTCAACACTGAAGAGCAATTGGCAGATATCTTCACCAAGCCCTTGGATGAGAAGAGATTTTGCAAGTTACGGTGTGAGCTAAATATCTTGGAATCCTCAAATGTCCTGTGATCAGGCACACATCCTAACACTTATGCATGATGATGACTTAGATGTGCAACACACGAAGTAATGTATATCTTCAATCAATGAAGACATACATTCTAAGTGTGAATACATTAACGTGGAATTTGACCTCGGAGCGCCACGATAATTGTGCGCCGTGTCTGGGTCCAATACTTCCTGTACGGTGGGTAGTGCCACCACCAAATTTTTCTGCTTGAAGTGTTTCACTCATGGCATTACATTTGCTATGTCTTCACATTTGGTTTGGCTTCAATCTCAACATGTCTTCATGATTATCTTCACTATGTTGATTATATATGTACTGGTGTTCTGTCCTCTACAGCATTCACTTATAGCTATGTCTTCTTGTTTGAATCTTTTGAACTAAGTGAATGTGATCGGACCCTAACCTCTCCATGCTTCCTACCTCAAACTCTATCTCTCCAAGTCATATGCACTCTATTGAAACTGTCGAATGTCTTCACTGCATCCTTGTCAGAAGAAGACACAGAGACAAACTTTAAAACAACTTTCAATGTTTTTCCATCAACAAGAATTCCGGAGAAGTAGGAACAACTCCCGACAAACCAGGCGTGCGTGGGGTGAAACTGCCCCCACAATTCCGCATGCTGGCCACGTACTGATCAGATGCGAATCGCCAGGGGCACCTGAGTAATAGCGTAGTGCCGCCCATATCCCTATAAATACACGTTTCACTGCGGTCATTATCTCTTCTTCCACCCTCGCACAAACCCTAGCGCCACCGCTAACTCTCAACGACGCCGGCAACGAAGTGCTTCACTGCCGCGACCTCTCCGACGCCGTTCTCACGCCGACAGCGGACATCAGTCTCTCCGCCGTCGCCCTAGGTGTCTTCCGTCGCCAAGTTAGGGCACGGAGGATCGAACTGCTCGGCCTCAACTCTCACCTCGTCTAGCAGTTCCAAGTCTGGTAAATAACAAGTCTTTTTACAGCCTCTTTTGATCCTATAGCTCCATCACTTTCTGCCAAAAGAGGTTTCCATTCACACAAGTTTCATCCCTCTCATCTGTATCTCATAACTTGCCTAGTATATTCACTTGTTCTTCATGAAGTAGTTAGATTCCTCACTTGTACTGATCTATGGGTTCGTACAAATCTGGAACCAACTTCTTTTCTATAAAGTGAATGTCTTCGTATGATGAGGTCAATATCTTCTAAACTGATTTATCTTCAGAATCTTCTGAGAATGCATATGACCTCTTCCCCTTCCCTCGCACCTTAATGCTGTCACAGGTACATGTCCGTGGGAGAATCTTTTGGTTCTCATAGTCTGCATTCATTTGCAGAGTTCCTACAGCGTCACATCAATTCACCCGAAGCAAGTTCCTGTTGGTCAAGCAAAAGGAAGCCTTTGAAGACTTTGAATCTCTTGAAGCCTTCCAAGTTAAGCTTCATGGCAATAGAAAAACAATCAAGGAAGGGAGGCAGACAGAGACGTGGTGACACATCTAAAGATCTGCCTGAAGATTTGGTAGAAATGTACCAAACTGATCCTGAAGAGAGCTATGGTCAGCGCAAGACACGAATCCAATGGATTCGAAGATATTGGGCAGAGCAGTGGTTCCATTACCGCTTTGTCACCAAGGAATATGCAGAGAAGTACGCGCTCACGAGGCCATGGGGAGATGTCTTGTACAAAAATCTCGTACCCCAAACCAGAGATGAAGCCATTGCTCAAGGCTTCTTTCCATGCATGGTCAGGGGACAACAGCCAGCTGACGCACATCCGTCATCCCTTCTCTGGTGTCGCGATGACACTCTGTTCAAGTGCAACTTCCAATTTGCTCAGAACTCTGTGAAGCAAAACAAGAAGGAGTTTGGGTTGGACTTCAACCCTGGTCCCTCCAAACCAAGGGCAAATGGCACACGCGACGCAAATCCCAATGTCATCGGGCCGTATGCCAATCTCGAAGGCCTCATCACTCGCATTCTAGTCCAAGGGACTGCAGTGAACGACCCTCCAACAGACACTGAGTCTGATGACGCTCCTGCTGCCCCGGAGCCGAAGCAGATGAAGAAGCCAAAAGCTTCCAAGCCAGCCGCTTCTCCCAAGATCTCTAGAGCGAAGCCATTGGCCACTGCACCTCCTGAAGCAAGTGTGCAGTCTGAAGACTTATCACGAGTCTCCAAACCTCAAGAAGCCAAGAAGCCACAGCCACACACTAGCAAAGAGCTCACCGCCGCTGTCGTTCTTCGCTGCGAGGCCATTGATCTGTCTAGTGACGACGATCTTGCCGATGACGCTCTTGAGCAGCTAATCAAGAGCAAGGAGGAGGCTGAAATCTTCAACAATCTGCCTCTGTTCGATGCAGCAATCATCCACAACTTCATTGATGAGTGGTTTGATACACCCAACATCAGCTTCGATGATCTGCAGCTGCCCATTGGCCTCAGCGTAGCCTTCCAAGGAGCTATTGCTTTAGAACTCGCAATTGCCCAGCGCATAGTGGAATTGAAGCAGAAGATAGACTTTGAAAAGGCTCAGTTCAAGCAGAACATGGCCACGCTCAGTGTCCAAGAAGTCAAAGACTTCAAAGTCATGCTGCACGAGTTGAAGGAAAACTTTATGCAGAAACGTGCAGAGGCTCAGGGTTCACGTGAGCGCATGAAGAATTTGGCTGATCTCTGTGTGCAGGCCTACAATGAGGCCGAGAAGCGAAAGGCACTTGGGCGTCCCGGCATCGACCCCAGGATGGCCGCTAAGAAAAAGAAGAAGCCCACTGTGGCTCAACAAGAGGCCCCACGACAAGAAGCTGTTCCGATTGTCTTCCCCACTACCAAGCCTGGCTCGAAGCCAAAGCACCGCTCAACCGCTTCAGAGCTTAAGAAGACAAGGACAGCCGAAGCCGAAGCAAGGAAGAGGAAACACCCTGAAGCCTCTCCTTCAGACCCCACCATCAAGAAGTGCAAGACCAAGAAGTCTCGGGCTGCTCCCACAGAGCCCTTGATAGTCGAACCCCTCTCCGTTCGCTTTCCTCATGAAGATCGTCAGCTGACCGTGCATGAGCCTGCTCTCACAGAGGCTCCGCATGCTGAAGACATTCCAGTAGCCGACCCCAACGCTGCTGAAGACATTGGTCTCCAAGACAATGTGCAAGGTGATGCAGTCCTTCCTCAGCTCGAAATGAGTGAAATGATCAGCATTGGTCGTCCCTTGACGCCAATCACCCAAGATGCATCGTGGGCAGATCGCCCGCAGGAGGAAGAGGATGAGCCCCAGCCCACTGTAACTCCACCGGCGTCGCCTGCATTCCGTAGGCTTCGCTAAGGGCCAAGGGCTCAGACTGCTGACGACATTCCGGCTGCATCAGCCGAAGAACATGAAGAAGAGCACGAAGAACCTCAAGCTCCATCTTCCCCACACCAACAGGAAGAAGTTCTCAAGGAGAACGTACCTGAATCCATCCCTCTCACTACACGTGATGAGGCTGACACCACTGCGGCTGCCACACCCAATACTGAAGCATTTGTGGAGCCCGACCAACCAACAGCTTCAAGAGATACTGAAGCTACTGCCTCTGACCCTTCTGTGCCTGAGTCTGCTGCCGGTCCACAGTTCAACTATCATGTTGCGCACAGGCCCCAGGTACAGAAGCCAATCCCACGACTGCCAAGGTTCCCAGGTCCTGCCACCGCTCCTGGCTCCTTTAATGTCAATAGCTTCAGGGCAGATAACACCTTCTTCAACCGCTCCAAGAACCCTTACTCAAGGGAACGGATTGTGTCAGATAGGTTCTGGAGCTACCCACAGCGTAGCTACTACTCCTGCGTTCTCTACAACCAAGGCCGTATCTTTCCACACTAGCGCCTTGAGGTTGAAGCTATTGCTGGTCTGCCTGGTCTAGAAGAAGCACTGGACTGCTTCAAGCAAGCTGGCCTGCTGCCGTTTGGCACGGATGAAGAGCACTGGAATGAAGAGCTTCTGCTCCAGTTCTATGCCACATTGCACATCAAGGGCTACAACAGAGATCCGAAGACTTGGGTCCTGGAGTGGATGACCGGCAACGTCCATCATGAAGCCAATGCATTTGATATCATTGAGCTCACCGGCCTACCCACTCCAGGCGAACTCTTCGAAGAAGGCTGCCAACTCCATGCTGAAGCAGTTGAGAGCATATTTCAGCGACCTGAGCCAAATATGAGTCAGATGCTCTCAATGATGAAGCCATTGCCTCCTGACGCACCTTACCCAACCGAGTTCTTCGTTGAAGACTTAGAGTACCTGCCTAGAACTATCTATCACATCATCAGGCGGACTCTATGGCCCATTAAGGGGCACTCTCGATATGCCAAGGTTGAAGGTGCCATGAAGACTCTCATCTTCTGCATCCTGCATGGCAAATGCTTCAATGCCCAGGATCTCTTTATACGTCAACTTGCAGTGTCTGGCTCAGATCTCTTTGGTCTGAAGATTTATGCTCCATGGGTTATGAGGCTCATCAAGCTCCACTCTGCAATATCCTATCAACCCTCTGCCCGCAACCACAGAATCTTCTTACCTGATGTGGACACCTCTGCTGAAGCGATTTATCCTGAGCCTGCCAAGCAGCCATTAAGTCTTCAGAATGCAGAACACCAAAGCTTCACTCAGCATGATGAAGGTGTTGAAGCCATTTCCACAGTCTATCCAATGGCTGGCACCACACGTGCCCCTACATCAACTGAAGCCACTGACAGCACAGCTGCACAGAGACCCAAGAAATGCGCTCGTACACTCACTGACCGTGAACTTCTTGTGGCTCTGCACCAAAAGCAAGATAGGCATCACGACTGGCTCAAAAGGCAGATGCGCAGTATCATGCAAGATGGCAATCGCATCAGGAATCTGGCCACCAAGAATGCCTTTGTCGCACATGAAACCTATCGACGCACTTGGAAAGGCCTCACAATGATGTGCACTAAAGCCGAACTGCAAGAGGATGGCTTCAAAGAGAGATTCAAGTTTGACTCCACACCCCCAGACGAGCTGTGTTGCGTGGAACTCCGTCGCTTGAAGAATCAGAGTTCTCTTCCTCTGCTGCCACAGTGACTGGAAAAATCATTGAGGAAGAAGACGACGCTACATCACCGCCACCTTCTTCAGCGCGCGTCGTCACTGCACCAAGCTCGCCAGCTCCACCAAACGCCTCCATCGACCCTGCTGCGCCTGGGAACGCGTAGAAAACTCTATGTCTTCAAACCTTTTTGGTCATCACTGACAAAAGGGGGAGAAGCATATGATGTTTATAGTCTTCAAGCGGGTCAATAATAAGGGCGGGTGCTTTATTATATTTTGCTTCGTGCTTACAACTCTCGTTTTACTACATTTGGTTCTTTGAGTTGTAACACTTAAACTTGATGGTCGTCTGCTACTATGTTTGCCACTGTGTTTTTGCGAAGATAAATTCCGCATGTACGACGATAATTTCCGCACTTATATCATTTCGCAGACGTCCATTTTTCATTATGCATATCATTATCTTCTTATATCTTTACATGCATGATGGATTGTCATCATAAGTTGAAGTGGATTCCCACAAATACAACCTGCTATGTGCATTCGTGTTCCAGAAGCAAATCACTTATATGCACATCCTCAGGGGGAGCCCTTGCAGCTTATGAAGACAATTCCTTTACAATTTCACAAATTATATTCCCCGTTGAAAACTTCAACTAGTTTGTCATCAATCACCAAAAAGGGGGAGATTGTAAGTGCATCTAGTGCCACCCCTAGTTGGTTTTGGAGTATTGACGACAAACCTAGTTGAGGGACTAATGTGTTTGTGAGAATTGCAGGATAACACAGGTAGAAGTCCCTCATTGATTCGGTTTAGTTACCAGAGATGACCCCTAAAAATGTACGAAGACATTGAAGACAATGGTGGTTCATGAAGACATTCATGTCGAAGACAATGACATATGAAGACTCCCCATGAAGCCTTTGGAACTCGAAGACTTAGATCCTCCGTAGTTTTACTTTATTCATATGGTGTCATAGGAACCACCGTACTGTTAAGTGGGGTCCAAGAGAACCAGTCAGGATGACTGAAGTGATGCCTAATTCAAATCCTATGTCTTCGAGTGAAGACAATGAGAGAAAATCTTGTCCAGAGTCAGACAAGTCAGCTTTACTTGTAGCCCAAGTAAAGTTGCCGTGAGAGTTCAAAATCCGACCGTTAGTACACGTGTCAGTTCCTTAGTGACCCATGGTCATTTCGGACAAATCAGGCCAGGGTTGCCAAGCGGCTATAAATAGTCCACCCCTACAACCATAAACGGTTGGCTGCTCAGATTTCAGTGCACGGCTTTTGTCGTTTGAGAGCAACCCACCTCGAAGCCTTTGAGAGAAAATCCTTAGTGAGGAGAAAAGCCCTAACCACCCAGAGCCAGAGTAATTGGGCATCACTTAAGTCTTCTTGTCTGAGTGATCTGAAGACTTATTACACTTGAGGACTGTGCATCCTCCAGACAGTTAGGCGTCGCGTTCTGAGCATCCAAGAGGAATTGTGGATTGCCGGTGAACGAAGTCTGTGAAGGTTTGGGAGTCTACCTTGAAGACTTACCAGAGTGATTGGGCGGGGTCTGTGTGACCTTAGCTCAAGGAGAAAACGGTGAGGACTGGGTGTCCTGAGCTGCGTGTTCAGGACTGGGTGTCCGGGACTGTGTGTCCTTTGGTTTAAATACCTAGCCGCTCCAACCAGACGTACAGTTGTCACAGCAACTGGAACTAGTCCAACATATCATTGTCTTCAACGTGTCACTGGTTTCATCTTCGCCTCCCTTTACTTACCAGTACACATTGTGAAGCTATTGCATGCTTGCTTTATCTTCTGTCTTCACAACTTGACTGTATGATCTGTTTGGCTTCATAACTTCTTCCAACCTGATCCTCATTACACTGAAGCTATTTGTCACTGTGCTTTCACTATATTGTATACTTGACCATGGCTTGCGTTGTGTAATCTACCTTCCGCTGCATAGTGATAGGCTTGTTCACTCTGTTTGTCTTCATAACTTCCACGTTTTGAAGACTTTCATAAAAATCGCCTATTCACCCCCCTCTAGTCGATATAACGCACTTTCAAGCAGGCACCTAGAGCCTGGTACTCAAGGTTAAGTACTCAGTTACAACGACTTGGGTATACTCCATCAAAGGCAGATACCTCACTATTCTTCTATAACAAAGGAAGTATAACAATATTTGTTCTTGTTTATGTTGATGATATTATCGTTGCTAGTTCCAATCCAGATGCTACTACAAGTCTGAAAGAACATGCGGTGCCCCCATGTTTGGTTTTGGTAATTGATGACAATCTCTATGGACTAATGGTTGCCTTGAGTTATATTTGAAGGTTTTGTCCATAGGCTTTTCTTGGAGTACATGTGTTGGTTTCAAGGAGAGTTTGTGTCGACCAAGGTGCTATTCAAGGAATTATCCAAAGATTGGTCATTTGAGAGTTGAGCTTATTGCAAGCATGTCTTGAAGAATAAGATTATGTGATCATTCATGTTTACCTTCAAGACATCATCCAAACGAAGAGGGTTGGAAAGATTCAAGGTTGATCAAGACTAAGTCAAGAGTGAATCAAGTTGATCAACTCACAAAGAGTAGAAGATGTACCGAGAGGGATCAAGTGATCACATGGTATGGTAAGCATTGTCCATTGCACTTTATGTACTAACCCATGGTCTATGTGAGAGTCTATGTGGGGTTAGGTACGTGTCCATGGGCTTGCGTCAAGAGGATGATATCATACAACCCATGGGAAGGATAACATCAAGTGGTGATCGTCATCAAGATTGTTGTGTGCAATTTCAAGTGGAGAATCACGAAGAGATCAAGTGCTTGAAGCTTGCCATCCATTGTGGTGTCAATGGTCTCGTGAAGATGTGCGGAAGAAAGGCTCACCCATAGTGGAGTATGGGGGAGCAATCAACTAGTCTTCATCGAGCCAACACAATCAAGAAAGGTGGTCCAACTTGAGGGAGTCAAGATCGTCATCATCTAGCTCAAGTGGACCATGTGCAAGGCAAAGGTTTGCCCTTGGTAGGTTTTCTATTTTACCGGTCTCATGATGGTAGTTGGGAGACCGGGTTATAGGATCGATTGCCGTACTATCAAGGGGGGCTCTCGATGAGTAGCTTGATCGTATCGTTCGCTGAGAGCTCAAACCATTACATCCTTGCATCATCTTTCTTGGTTCTTGTTTGGTTCTCTTTGTGAGTCTTAGAGCTTATGGTCATCTTGATGACAAGCTTGAGTTCATCGAAAACGGAGTTCGCATGCTTCTTCTATGATGTTTTCGATGTTGGAGGTTTTGCCGGTTCTTCTCGGTTGGAGGTTTCACTCCTCTATTTGTTGGCATACCTCCCCTGCCTCTTCTTTCTATAACCAGTCGCTGTTTTGATGCTACTCGTCGTCTTGTTTCCAACAAGCTTGAGTTTGCTCAATTCGGAGCTCATATGCAGAAGTTATGGCAGTTCTGGTTTTCTTGAGTGTGGTTTTTGTCAGGGACCCAGCGGTAGTACCGCGGGCCACAATGGTAGTACCGCTGAGGCTCACTAAGCGGCAGTACCGCTCCTCGGAGTGGTAGTACCGCTTGATGGCCTCGGCAGCAGTACCCCTGCGGATCCGTGCTCCTACCGCCTCGACACAGTTGTTGGAGCGGTAGTACGGCTGAAGTTCATTAAGCGGTAGTACAGCTCCTCGGAGCGGTAGTACCGCTTACTGGGCTCAGCCGCAGTACCGCTGTGGCTCCGTGCTCCTTTCGCTTCGATTCGAGTGCGCTTTTTCTCATGTCGGGTTTTGCGGTACTTGCTGCGGTAGTAGTGACGGTAATACTGCTTATTTACGGTAGTACCGCCCTGCCTCCACGGTAGTACCGCTCTGGGTCCCAGCCCCAGCCCTTTTTCTTCTGGTGCGGCAGTACCGCTGAGGGGGAGCGGTAGTACCGCTTACAAGCGGTAGTACCGCCCTGCCTCCGCGGTAGTACCGCTCTCTGCGGGGCTGAGTGGGGGGATAACGGTTGGATTTTCCCCCTCCTATAAAAGGGGGTCTTCTTCCCCGTTGAACCTCAATCCTTTGAGCTCGTGTTCTTCCCCCATTGTTGACCTTCTTCGAGCTTGCTAACTCTCAATCCCTCCATGGATTCTTGCTAGTTTTTGAGGGAAAAGAGAGAGGAGATCTAGATCCACATTTCCACCAATCACTTTCTCCTCTATGTGAGGGGAACCCCTTGGATCTAGATCTTGGAGTTCTTGGTGTTCTCTTTCTTGTTCTTCCCCTCACTTTCCTCCCTGGCATTAGTTGCTTCGGTGGGATTTGAGAGAGAAGGACTTGGGCACTCCGTGTGCCCTTGCCATTGCATTTGGTGCATCGGTTTGAGTTCTCCACGTGATACGTGGAAGTTACAAGTTGAGAAGCTTATTACTCTTGGGTGCTTGGTACCCTTGAGCTTGTTCCTCTTGGGTGCTTGGACGCCCTAGACGGTTGTTGGTGTTCGGAGCTCAATCATCGTGGTGCAAAGCTCCGGGCAAGCGTCGGGGTCTCCAATTAGGTTGTGGAGATCGCCCCGAGCAATTTGACGGGTACCGGTGACCGCCCCCAAGGGTTGCCAAAGTGTACGGGTTCGGTGACCGCCCCCAAGGGTTGCCATTTGTATGGGTACGGTGACCGCCCTCAAGGGTCCCTTAGTGGAATCACGGCATCTGCATTGTGCGAGGGCGTGAGGAGATTACGGTGGCCCTAGTGGCTTCTTGGGGAGCATTGTGCCTCCACACCGCTCCAAATGGAGATTAGCATCCGCAAGGGTGTGAACTTCGGGATACATCATCGTCTCCGCGTGCCTCGGTTATCTCTTACCCGAGCCCCTTTACTTATGCACTTTACTTTGTGATAGCCATATTGTTTCTTGTCATATATCTTGCTATCACATAGTTGCGTATCTTGCTTAGCATAAGTTGTTGGTGCACATAGGTGAGCCTAGTTGTTTTAGGTTTTGTGCTTGACAAATTAACCGCTAGGTTTATTCCGCATTTGTTCAAGCCTAAACCGTAATTATTTTAAAACGCCTATTCACCCCCCCCCTCTAGGTGACATCCACGATCTTTCAAAGTCTTCTTCATGATCTTAATATGGAGTTTGCATTGAAGGATTTGGGCAATCTTCACTATTTTTTTGGTATTGAAGTAAAACGGGTGAAAGATGGAATACTTTTGACACAGGAAAAAATATACTGCTGATATTATAAAACGGATTGGACTGGAATACTGCAAGCCTGTAAGTACACCACTCTCAATTTCAGAAAAACTTTCAGTTGAGGGAGGAGAGCTACTTGGTTCAGAGGATGCAACAA
This sequence comes from Triticum monococcum, assembly GCA_034509565.1. NCBI lineage: Eukaryota > Viridiplantae > Streptophyta > Magnoliopsida > Poales > Poaceae > Triticum > Triticum monococcum. Next base: position 505,103,352 of record CM067846.1, read on the forward strand.
ATTACAGAAGTATTGTTGGAGCACTTCAGTATTTGACTTTAACTCGTCCAGATATTTCATATTCTGTGGACAAGATATGTCAGTATTTGCATGCTCCTAGTACAGTTGGACAACTGTTAAGCGAATTGTGAGGTATCTCAATTATACAATGGGGCTTGGAGTTAAGATTACTAAGTCACCATCTATGCTAGTAAGTGCATATTCTGATGCAGATTGGGCAGAATGTGTTGATGATAGAAGATCCACAGGTGGATTTGCTGTATTCTTGGGATCAAACCTTATATCATGGAGTGCAAGAAAACAGGCTACTGTCTCTAGATCCAGTACTGAAGCTGAGTATAAAGCACTGGCAAATGCAATTGCTGAAGTTATGTGGATTCAGACTTTGCTATGTGAACTTGGGATAAAAGTTCCACAAGCTGCAAGGTTATGGTGTGACAACATTGGTGCAACCTACCTTTCAGCAAATCCTGTTTTCCATGCACGAACAAAGCATATAGAAGTTGATTTCCATTTTTTCAGAGAACGAGTGGCTCGGAAGCTACTTGACATCAGGTTTATTCCAACAGAAGATCAACTTGCAGATGGGTTTACTAAGCCACTTTCCACGAGAAGGATGAACGAATTCATATACAATCTAAATCTTGATAGAGTTTCATAGGTTTAGATTGAGGGAGGATGTTAGATAAAAAGAGTAGAGATATAAGTTGTATTCAAATTTCTTCCTCTCGTGTAGTTCTCTGTTTCTTCTCGTGTAATCCCGGAGAGTCCTAGCGACCTCCCAAAATCTGTAACCCACGACATATTGTCAATATAAACAGCGGCCCGAGACAAAAAGGTTCAACGCTTCCTTCAATCTTTACAAACCTGTCTTGTATGCCAATAAATTCCGTCGACCAGTATACGGAATCAAAGTATCAAACCATGCATGGTGCGCGTTCATCGCTATGCAGAGCCCTGCCATTCTGGCAGCGTCTTGGGTCAGACACCCATTACTGGTCGTGCGCACGAGAGGCTGCAGGCTATAAAACGAAAAACCGCACCCATACATAGGCAAACCTGCTCGGCAAACCTCCCCGTAATCCATGCCATTGCCACGCCCGTGAACGGAACCAGCACAACAGCAGGACATGAATACATGACCTCGACGATTTCGCCAATTTTCACGGGGCAAAAGGAGGCGGGAGCGCAAGCGGCTGCCCGATCGATGCGAACCCGACGAATCGGCCAGCGGGAGCGACCGGAGAGCCGCGGGGTCCGGACGCGGGAGCGCGAGACCCCGCGCGGGCGACACTGTACATGTCTGGCCGGCGAGCGTGCGTGCGTGCGTATGCGCCTTCGTTTGGAGACGGCGCACATGAGAAAGAGGACCGCTGTCTGTCGGGGACGAGCACTGGTCATGTCGTGTGCTGCTCCTCCGCGGCCATTTTCTATTGGGCCTCCGGCGGCGTTGGATACTCTGCATTTTTTAATGCTCCGTAATTTATTACTGATTGATTGGCTGCCATGGGCCGAGCCATGTCGTCCAAGCCTATCCCACTGACCACATGACCAGTCCATGCATGCACACGGCTGTTGGCAGCTGTGGAGCGGATCAGACCGGCCCCGGATACATACACATCTCGCAACGGTTGCGCCGGGAACTTGTGATTTCGGCCACTTATTAATGTGCATCCACAGTCTAAAAGCTTTGCCCGTCACGACGGAGCAGTGGCGTGCTACAGGACGCAACCGAACAAACCGGTCAGAAAGGAGAGAGAACGTAAGGTCGTGGTTGTCGCACAGCTGGTGCCTCGTTGGACATGCAGCGCGGCAGGTGGATGACAGCACGCCGACCAGTCCTACTCGGAGGCATCGGTCAAATCTGGACGACGCAGTCGTTGGCCCAACCGCTCCCTTCACGCCACCTCCACTGCCTTCACCTTCACGTAGCAACTCCCGCGAGAAAATCTCATCAGTAATGGCGGCGATCCGCCATTAATCCCCACAGTAACACGCCATATTCCTCGAGGAGCGCGCACCGATTTCTCCCGATCCCGAGCTGATGTACGCAAGCACGCCACATGCCCGTCCATAACCTCCCGGCTCCAAACGTTCGTCCTACGTACCCTCGCGAATAATCATCATATTTTCAACTGCTGCGCCGGTCCATTTGCTTGGGCAGCAGCAGCAGCACTGACGCTGTGCGTGCATAGTGGCGTGATCGCGCTGCATGAGGCGAGGCAGGACAGGGCAGGGCGAGGCGGACACGCCAATTAGGGCCATGCCAAGCCAAGCCCCCATCCATCACCACTCACCAGCAAAGCTTAGCTGGTGTTACCCACCACCGTCCCTTTTCCTGTTAACTTCCTCTCTCGCCCGCTCGCTCCCTCCTCTTTTTTGCCTAAGCATATAGGGCCACGGCGGTGGGCCCGTTTTTCGGCCGCGAGACGACGGCCCTACGCGTCACGGAACGGGCCAGCTCAGCGCGCGCGGTGCGACCCAGCGAAAGTGGCCGCGGCGTAGGATGGGTGGTCTCTCCCCGCCCGGTTCCTTCTGAGAGTGGTACCGCGTATATAACCGGCGGGCGGAAAGGTCATTAGGCAGAACCCGGGGAGCGCGTGAGGTTTTGGTTCTTGAATCTTGGGAGGCGGAAGAGAAAGAGAGAGAGAGAGCGACGCCTTGAGAGCACCAGACTGCGCAGCGATGGCGATGAAGGCTGGGTTCTTGGCGGCGGCGGCGACGTGCGTCTGCCTGGCGGCGGCGGCCTCCGCCTTCGACGTGCCGACCGTGGCCTTCGAGGAAGGGTTCTCGCCGCTGTTCGGGGACGGCAACCTCGTCCGCGCGCGGGATGATAGGGCCGCCCGCCTCCTGCTCGATCGCCGCTCCGGTAACCCATCGACCACTTGAACCTTTGATTTCGCTCTCTTCTTCCTGTTCTTATGGCGCGGCGCTCGTTGGATCACATGCAGGTTCAGGATTCATCTCCTCGGATTACTACCTGCACGGCTTCTTCAGCGCGTCCATCAAGCTGCCCAGGGACTACACGGCCGGCGTCGTCGTCGCCTTCTACGTGAGTGCTTCCACCCCGCACCGATTAATTATCTCACGAACGTTTCCTGTCAAAGTTAATTAAGCAACGGTTTCAGCTTAGCTTATTATCATCCGTTAATGTTGGTCCAAGGCGCTGTTCCCAACCGTTGGGTCTCTGCTTCGTCAATCGTCACATGGCGTGTCAGCTATAGTCGCTGAGATTTACTATCTGCCGCTGCTCATCTTAAAGAGGAAAAACCATGGCAAGTTGAAGTTGCACACCCATGCCCTCTGGCTGTGGTGGCGCAGAGAGAGTTTTTTTTTGAGGAAAAGTGGCGCAGAGAGAGTAGGCAGGCAGGTAACAGGGCGTGCCACATGGGCTTTGTTCGTTTTCGGGCCTTCACGGCCACAAAAGGCTGCGCCGCCTGCTCGCCCGGAATAAATGTTGCCATCCATCCTTGTCACGCGCTCTCACCCCTCCGCATTCATCAGCCTCACCTACTAGTCAAAAACAAAACAAAGTTATTACTACTAATACGTCAGAGTATACGAGGGAGAACGAGTCAAATAGTAACGGTACGTTTTTTGTGCACAAGAAGCCAGTGAATAATGCCGTGGTAGATGGAGGGAGTAACGTACAGTACATATTTGGTATAGATTGCACAAACACGTTACAGTTCTAAAGATAGTACTGCTGCTAGTATAGTCCTGCTGTGTATGTATAATATACTAATAATGGTGGTATTTTGTTCTTGTGGCGTGGTGTTGCAGCTGTCGAACGGGGACGTGTACGAGAAGACGCACGACGAGCTGGACTTCGAGTTCCTGGGCAGCCGGTGGGGCGGGCAGTGGCGGGTGCAGACCAACGTGTACGGCAACGGCAGCACCAGCCGCGGCCGGGAGGAGCGCTACCTCCTGCCCTTCGACCCCACCCTCGAGGCCCACCGCTACTCCATCCTCTGGGCCCCCACCCACATCATGTACGTACGCATCAGCACTCTCACCGCACGTATAGACTGTACAATACAAAGTGCATGGCATGGCCACTGACGATGCGCGCGCGCGTACGTGCAGATTCTACGTGGACGACACGCCGATCCGCGAGGTGGTGCGGCACCCCGGCATGGGCGGGGACTTCCCGGCGAAGCCCATGGCGGTGTACGCCACCATCTGGGACGGCTCCGCCTGGGCCACGGAGGGCGGCAAGTACAAGGTCAACTACAAGTACGCGCCCTTCGCCTCCGACTTCTCCGACCTCTCCCTCCTCGGCTGCCGCGCCGCCGCCGCCGCCGACCCGGCGGCGCTGCGCCTCGGGAGGAGCAGCGACGCCGCCGCGGCCGCCGGCTGCGACCTCCTGGGGCTCATGACGGCCGACTACGCGGTCATGACCCCGCAGAAGCGCGCCGCCATGCGCGCGTTCCGGGCGCGGCGGATGACCTACACGGTGTGCTACGACGCCGCGCGGTACGCGGCCGGCCCGTTCCCGGAGTGCGACAACTCGGAGGAGGAGAGGAGCGCGTTCTGGGCGTGGGGCGAGTCCAAGACCGTGGTCATGAAGACGCGCGGCCGCGGGCGCCGCGGCCGGGGGAGCAGGGCCGGCGCCGGAGCAAGGGGGCGCGCCGGCGCGGCGAGCAGCTGAGCTCTTACCTGACAGGGCACTAATGGTTATGGATTTGATTGATTTTTGGGCGGCGTTATATGATTTCGGTGCCTCTGTATAGGTTGGTCGTAGGGATTAGTAGCTCATTGTTTTTTACTACTAGGAGTATTTACTATTCTTTGATTCGTTGGATGGCAGCTAATAATATGATCAGATTATTATTACTATGGCTACTTTCAGCTTCTTTTTCTTCCAAAAGCACCATTTTCAGGAAGATTTTGTTCCAGTGCTCGACAAGATCACAACTTCACAATACTCTATAGCCTATACAGAAGTAATCAAATCATGTCGCCCCTATACCTATGGAAGGTACCCGACATTTCAAAGCATGTAGAGCAATATTAATCACGGGATTTCGAGGTCTGTGTAGCCGGTGCTTGGAGGATCACGGACAGCACGGTGACAACCCGGAGATTTTTGGTGTTTTGCGCTAGGTATAGCTTTATTCACCCGTTCAGTTCATGCAGAGCACAGTGTGTCCCGCTCCTACTGTTACTACTAGCAACTAGGTGCTGGATTGTCCACTGCCTCCTGTATCCGAGAGATTCGGTAAGGGCTCCTTTGAATCAAACGAGCCCTGTAGGACTTTTGAGGATTGAAATATTTAGTTTTATTTTACATTGGTCCTTTGATTCATAGGACTGGATCTCATAGAAATGTTTTCTATGAAATCTTTTGTACTTTTACATTTCATAGAAAATCTAACGTCCACTTCAATCACCTTTTAGAATTTCTTTATTTCTTTGATGGCATCAAACACTTCTTACTAACCCTATAGAATTCAAATGGGCATGCATTTTCAAAATCCTGCAAATCAAAAAGGACCTAAAAGTGAAGAACCAGGCGTTCCTCTCGTGAACACTTTGTTCGCGCTGAGAGGACTGACCTAATAAACCTCCCATAGGAATAGGAATCGCTCGACTTGCGCGAACGCTTGGTTCGCACTAGGAGGACCGACCTGACGAACCTCCCATGGAACTAGGAGTAGCGCACGCTGGTGGCCCAGGCGTACTTCTCGACGAACCATCCAAGTTAAGGATCTAAAATGGGCCACAAACAGGCTCAACTTAAGCAATATCAGCCCTTCAAGCTAGGATTTACAATTGAAATGAAAATAGCTAAAAAAAACATACAAAAAAGTCGCCACGACCCAGATGTTTGTAAAAAAAGTGGCAGCACAAGTTAATTTTAGATGTCAGGGGAACACATCCTAAGTTTACATCGCGAAAATAATTTGAAATGATCGTGTCAACAAAATATTTAGTTTCCATGGCAAAAATGCGTTCAAATTGCATGTTATACGAGGACATGGAGTTTCTAAACAGTAAAATCACATACTTTCAGAAATATTTGTCGTGCATGTAAAATTTCAGTGCAAAATCACATTGGTGAAAGGCGTGGTAAAAAAAACAAATTCAATGCTCTAAAAATGTTATTTACAAAAGCATTTTGGAGCCTCGATTTTGTTTTTTTGGTACGACTTCCACTAATGCGATTTCGTGATGAAATTTTGCGTGCGCGCCAAACATTTGGAAAAGTACGTCACAAACAAATTTCAGAATTTTTTGAATTTTTTCCTATTTTTTGATTTTACTGTTCACACCAGGAGCATTTGCTCTTGGGTGTAGGAAGGCACTTTCTGTTATACGATGACTATTATTCAAAACAAGTTGCCATGACAAATAAAACTGCCATGTTTAACCAGTAAAATTGACATGATCTAATAAATAGTGACATACTACCTACAATAAAACTATCATGATCTAATTATTAAAATTGTCTTGTTCTAAATAATAAAAATGCCATGCTATCTATAATAAAACTACCATGGTCTAATTAAAAATAAATTGTCTTGTACGCTGCAGTAACCACACACCCACCTCACCCCATCTGATTTATTTCATCTTTTTCTGTCTTTCTTCTTTCTTCCTTATTCTTATCTTATTTCTTTTTTCCGGTTCCTTTTTTCTCTTTTTTTGGAACGGTTTTCTTCACTTTTCTTCTTTCTTCTTCTTTCCTTTTTCTTTTCTCTATTATTATTATATATGCGTGAAGTTGTTCCGAATTCATGTTTTTTTCAAAATTATGAACTTTTTAATTCGCGAACTTTTTCTTCAAAATTGGTGATTTTTTCAAAAATGTGTTGAGTTTTTTTTAATTCTTATTTTTAAAACAGATGAAGTTTTGTGAAAAATGAACTTTTTGTAAAATCGATGTACTTTTTTAAAATTTATGAACTTTTCTTCAAAAACAATGAACATTCGTCAAATTTGTGAACTTTTCTTCAAATCTATGAACTTTTTCAAAATGGTTGAACTTTTCATCCAAATTGATGAAATTTCTTTTCAAACGTTGAAGATTTGTTTTGCAAATTCATGATTTTTTTTTCAAATCCTTGAACTCAAAACCCGGCCCTTTTTTCTAAGAACAGCAGTACAAACTGTAGCAAACCTGTAAGTTTCTTTTTTCTAAGAAAATCAGTAAAAATTGTTGTAGTTTTTTAGCAGAGAAAAAACAAGTGATCTAGCGGGAGTCAACGATCGAGTAGGCGACTAGCGAGCGAGAGGGCGGGAGCCATGCAAGCGACGTTGTGGGCAAACGGGTGCACACCCCTCCTGCAAGCTGAACCGACTCATCTACGGTATCTTTTTTCCTTCTGATTTTAACCCGCGAAAAATTATGCATGTAGGGTATTTGGGATTCAAACCGGCGACTTCAAGGTTCAAAGTACGTTGCAGTAACCGACCAACCACTCTCATTTTACATGATTACTTACATATTTTTAAGTCATTTCTTCCTTATTATTTTTCTTTCTTGTCATCTTTCTCGTTTTTCGGAACGGTCTTGCTCTTTTTTCCTTCTATTTTTTCTTTCCTTTCTCTTTTCCTAAATGCATCACCTTTTTTCAATTTTGCAACCATTTTTTCAAAATCGTGATCTCTTATTCAAATTCTTGAACTTTTTTTCAATATCGATGTACCTTTTTTTCAAAATCAAAAAACATTTTCTCAACATTGAGAACTTTTTTACGAAATTGATGAGCTTTTTTCGAAATTTATGAGATTTTTGAATTTGTGAAGTTTTTTCTTTCAAAATTGACCTTTTGCAAAATCAATGACCTTTTTTTTCTCAAAATTAATGACCTTTTCTCAAATATGTGAACTTAAAAAAATCAATTATCTTTTTCGAAATGCTCATTTTTCAAATTTTATGTTTTTATATACTTTTTAATGATTTTTTCAGATTCGTTTTTACAGAAGGTAATACAGTCAACGGTTGAGCTGGCGTAGGAATAGTGCCTCCCGAGGGACAGGATCCCGAGCGAAATGCGAGAAATAGTCGCCGTGTTCGATTCCGGGAACAACTAGTTAACGAGTGCTCCTTCGGGAGCCTCGCAACAATCAGCGCCACTTAGCGCGCTTTCAGCTATTCGTCACGTGTCACGCTCTGGATGTTTTTTTCGAATTTTGTTTTTTTTATTTTTCGCACGCGTTTTCAGCTTTTTAATGGGGTTTTTACCGAGTTTTTTTGACGTTTCGGTTTTCCTTAGCTTTTCGATAAAAAAATCGAAAAAAATTTGCATGAAAAAACGCGCTATTTTTCACGAAAGTCACGGTTTTTTCCGCGAGAGGCACGGTTGTGCTTTAGCGAGAGTCATGGTCGTCCTCTCGGAAACGTAAAAGAAAACGTGTTTTCTGTTCTTTTCCTTTCGCGAGAGTCACGATTTTTTTCCGCGAGAGGCACGGTTGTGCTTTAGCGAGAGTCACGGTCGTGCCTTTCGGAAACGAAAAAAAACGTGTTTTCTATTTTATTTCTTTCGCGGGAGTCACGGTTTTGCTTCCGCGAGAAGCACGGTTGTGCTTTCGTGAGAGTCTCAGCCATGCCTCTTGGAAAGGGAAAAACAAAACGTGTTTTCTGTTTTTTTTCTCTTTCGCGAGAGTCACGGTTTTGCTCCCGCGAGAGGCACGGTTGTGCTTTCGCGAGAATCACGGTCGTGCCTCTCAGAAAGAAAAAAACGCGTTTTCTGTTTTTTTTATCTTTTGCGAGAGTCACGGTTTTGCTTCTGCGAGAGGTACGGTTGTGCTTTCCTGAGAATCACGGCCGTGCCTTTCGGAAACGAAAAAAAATGCGTTTTCTGGTTTTTTTTTTCCTTTCACAAGAGTCATGGTTTTGCTTCCACGAGAGGCACGGGTGTGATTTCGCGAGAGGCACAGGCATGTCGCTTTCGGAAAGAGAAAAAACCGTGCTACCGATTCGGTTTTTTCGTCCGGTTTTTTTCGTGAAAAAAAGTTCGTCAAAACCTATCGACATGGTATCTAATTTTGAAGATCTCGATGCGAAGAATCCAATAATGAAAACGATTCGGGATTTGGACGCACGATTTTAAAGATAAAACATTTTGAATAAATGGATCTACAAAAAAAAAACTCACAGGTTGCGAGAAGTGGCGCGCTGCATGTGCGCCATTTGTTACGATCTGGAAAAGTAGAGTGTTCTTTGCAACGAGTACTTCTTAATTAGTGATTTCGTTCGATTCCTATGTAGGGTGCTAGTTTTTGTTAATATTTTAATGGCGTGATGGGCCGGCCCTGGTCAGCTGTTTTCGCGCGAATCGCCGCCAGTTTGTCGCAATCAGCGACATATAGGAGGTCCTCTATAGGAGTATCATTTTTTTTTTCAGGGGTGTCTAAAATGGAAGCAAGAAATCCATACAGAATGCATGGCCCGACGACTGAAAAATTGCTTGCAGATCCCAGCTTTGGGTCACACAACTCACACAAAAGTCCTTAACAAGGTGAGGCCCAAAACGTTCTTGTAGCCCAACCAATTTGCCGGAAAAAAAATCCTAGATTTTAAAGAAAATAAATTCTGAGCAGCAGGTTTATACACTAATAAAGCAAGAGTGTGTCTAACTTCCATTTACATGAGAAATAAAATTTCCTTCGTTTGTTTTTATAAGACGTTTCAGATAGCTTGCTTTGTACTGTTTTGACAGCGTCTGAATATCTGAAACATCTTATAAAAGTGAACAGAGGTAATAGTTTCTACACTGTTGGATTTACGTGGAGATTCGTCTGGATTTTTTTCATTTGATTAATCAAATAGTGTAGAAATTAGATAAGACTCGTCTAGATAAGAAATAGCGAATCCATAAAAGAAAACTGTCCATAAAAGAAAACTGAGCAGCAGCCGAACGACCAAGCATCACAAGAACCCGTGGGGTGCTAGTACGTTCCTGCCAGTCCCAACGTCACGCTGCTTTGGCGCACACGCTGGTCGCCAGCTCGCCATGCACGACGCGTTCCTGTCGGCCCATCACCTTTCTCTCCCATCTCCCGTCCGTTTTTCCTCCTTGTTTTGGTCCCAACCAAATCGTGGCACTCTGTAGCGTACTGGCTCTACTCATCAGCCCGGGGGACCTCCGCAGTTTGGCTGGAGCGCACGAGATATGGCACCAAGCGAGGCCCGGCATGCAGGCAGCACGCAAAGCTTTCTGGTGGTGATCTCGAGGTCTCTCCAAGTGGAAAAAGCAAGACATCCCTCGCGGCTCAGGAGAGGCCCGGGCCTATTATAGGGAGTGGAATGATTGTACTACTAGCACCCGTCATGTCTCGTCGTGTTTTGTTCTACCTGTCCTCCGAATGCGCTTGGATTGGATTGGATCGGATCGGAGAGAAGGGGGCGGAGAAGGAAGGCGGAGTGTTAGGCCAGACTTCTGTTACCTTATTCCCGGGCACTGACTAATACCACACGCTACAACCCTCTGTGGCGTGCCAAAATTAATCCGTGGCCGTGAGCTAGGATATGTTCTTGATGACTCTGTTCTTCGTTAGTACTCCCTCCGTCTCATAATATAAAAACATTTTTTACACTACTATAATGTCAAAACGCTTTTATATTATTTGTGTTAGAAACGTTCTTATATTATATTAATGTAGAAAAATATTTTTATATTACGGAACGAAGGGAGTAGTTTGGAAGCAGGCTTCTAAAGACCCACGCGAGACTCGTGATTGTGATGATGCATGCGCGCGCCCATCACGGATGAATGCGTGTGTGAAAGCGCATATTCGCCGGCGTCAGTCGGATCCATCGGCCAACGGAGATCAGGAACGATATCCGAATCGGATGTGGACGTTGCAAGAAGTTCATCCAGCTTGGACTGGCCAAAGCCGATAGACCCAGACCACGCACCCAACCCAAGATAGTCATTGTTGCGCTTGCACTGATTGGGTGACGGCAGCTTTGCATGATTGTTCACCTGAACCTGTTGCTATAACAAAGATTATCTTCTCCACGTTGCGGCCACGTAAAGCGACAAGAGCTCATTCAGCATGCTGACGTTGGCCTGGAAAGCGGGCGCCGCACGTCGTGCCGCAACATCGAACGTCTTGACCCACCCTAGCTGGCCTCAAAATCGAACTCTCTCCGCTAGCTTCTACTAGTACTAGCTAGGTTAGTTAGGCGATGCATGCATGCATGCATGGGAGAATAATCGGCGACGGAGATATCGCATCGATCGCTCGATTGATCGATAGCTATATGGGCGCGCAGGCCAATGACATCGATGCCGGCACGTACGACGCGGACGGGTAGAAGAGACGATGGACACAAAAGGCAGCGAAAACGATGGCACTTTGGCAAGATCAAGCGATCTCGCTTCGAGAAAAGGAAAAGATCAAGCGACCTCTCAACTAACGAGGAGCGGAAGATGGCTTGTGTTCCTGGCCCGGAGCAGGTAGGAGCATATATTCTGGTGCCTCTTGCCTGTTAGTACAAAGCAGGAATGTGTGCCGAAATGTCACCCGATCCAACTTGCTGTATTACTTTGGAATACTTTGGTGTCAAAAGGGGGAGGGTACATATATGCAAGACCAGATCCCGGTGTATCAACAGGGTCGACTAATCTAATCAATTTTCTTTCAGTTTTTTTAATACAGTAGAATCCAGTCGGTGAACTATCATGACAAAAAGATGAAGTTATTGCAGTTCTCTTGAGCACAATGTTGACACACGAGGTGGGATAAGAGCAACTTCAATGGAACGATCCATTTCATCTGTCCGTGTCCGCGCCGATTAAGGCCGAACGCGCCGACCCAAACTCAAATCGTATTCGTTTGACGTCCGCGCCGATCAATTTTTGGTCCAAATTGTGCCTGGAATGCGTTGGCGCGGACGTGCCGCGCGTCTCCTCGCCGTCCGCCGCGTCGTCACCTGGCGGCCGTCCAACTATCACGGTCAACATTATTTATGACGATCGCCCACCTTAGGCCCACGCATCAGCGATGTCGGTCGTCTTTTTTTAAGTCGGGCGTGCGGCGGGGCCGTCCTCATTCACTGCCACTCGCCCCCGTCCCCATCTGGCCACCCTGCCCCCACGCCGGCGACAACCCTAGCCATCGCCAGTATGGGCTTCTTCTCCGGCATCGGCAGCAACAGCAAGGGCAAGGCCCCCGTCCGCCATTCCCCCTCCCTTCCCGCGCCGCCACGCGCTCCCCTGCAGAGGCAGCGCATCAATGTGCCGGTGCACCAGGCCGAGTGACACTGGCAGCACCGCGTGCCTCTGCTGTACCCCGACGCGACGCTGCTGCACGACTGGCATTTGGATCCGGAGAGGATCCCAGTGCCGGCGGCGCCGCGGACGACGAGGGCCCATGCGAAGGAGGTGCGGCGCCGGCGGGCGTTGCTGACGCTGGAGCAGCGCGACGAACCGCACTACGCCGTCGACTCGCCCAACTGGGCTCGATGGTTCGTCTTCGAGCACGAGGAGGCGAGGCGACGCGGCGTCCGCGGCGTCGACCGCGGCGTCGACCGCAGCCTGCGCCGCCCCCTGCTCGTCGTCCGCGACGAGGACCAGGAGGCCGAGGCCGCCTACCAGGCAGCCATTAAGGAGAGCGAGGAGGAGGAGCGGTGGAGGGAGGCGGATGGGGCGGCTTTCCAGGCTGCCATGGCGGAGGCCATGGCCCTCTCCGCGGCGGGCGACTGCGTCGTGCCGCCGGTGACCCCGCCGTCCCCGCCCAAAGCCAAGCCCGAGGAGCCGGCCCCTCTCGAGCACTACTCCTGAACCGGAGTAGTGCGCGAGTGGGTCAGCGCTCCGCCGATTTGGCTCGGGGCGACGGAGAAGCAGGAGGCGGGCTACCTCGACCACTGGCGCCGCGTTCCGCTGGCCGAGAAGCGCTGGAAGGGCGAGCGCCTGCAGATGCTCGAGCGCGAGGTCGAAAAGAAGGCGCGTCAGGCCCAAGCAGCGGCGGCGCAGCCCGACATCGCCGCCTTCTGGAACACGACGTTCCCCTGGGCCGGCCCTGCGCCGACGTTGATCGACCTCACCGACCCCGCCGCAGACGCCGCCGCCGCCGAGGACGTCTAGGACATCACGTCGTCTAGTTTTTAGTTTTTATGTTAATTAATGTAATGTGAACTGTCGCCGGCCTTCGTGGTCGGCTTTTATGTTTAATTAAATATATGTGTTTATTTTTAAAATGCTTTTAATTTTTTTGGCGTGCCAACAAAATGAGTCGGACCAGCGTTGGGCGCTCACGCCAATCCAAACACAATTCCGAACGTTTGTATTCGCTGGGCCGATCCAAATAGATAAAAAACGGACAAAAGCGTCGTTCATGTGGGTCGGCCCGTTAGAGTTGCTCTAAAAACCGTATGAGGCTGTTCAAGTATCAAAGTCAACGGACACAGTTAAAATGAAATGCCTTCTTCTGGATTCTATCTTCAGAATCTTCTGTTGATGTGTTGATGAGTTCGCCAGCTTAAACCGCGCGATCAATCAATCAATAAAGCTAAAAGGAAAGAAAGAAAGAACGATATCAAACTCCCGGAGATGGCGCCAGCTTTCAGTTCAATTATTTCCCCCTACTACTCAAACCATGGAATCTGTCCTTGTTTTATAGGGACAAGGCCTACTCGAAGCAACAAAAACGGATAGCCAGCCGCTCGCTGATGGTGCTGGTGGTGGTGGTGCTGGTGCCCTAACCACCGCGAAGAACACAACACTGGTAGAAAAAAGCCTTTTAGTTCCGGTTCGCAACAGCCTTTAATCCCGACTGTACAACCGGGACTAAATAAGCGCGACTAAAGACCCCTCCTTTAGCCGCGGCTCTTACGGACCGCGACAAAAGTCTTTAGTCCCGGTTATTGTGGCTGACCGGGACCAAAGGCCCGCCACGTGGGCGCCCGTGGTTCGTCGGGGCCGAGGACCTTTAGTCCCGGCTCTCGTGGCCAACCGGGACTAAAGGCCTCCTCCGCAGGTTTAGGGTTTTAGCCCCCCTAAACCTGGTTTCTTTTTAATTTGTAGTGTTTTATTTGTTTTATATTTTATTTTATGTTTTATTTTATTTTTGATGAAGTTTCAGTACACATATTCTACGCTTCTATATACATGCATATGAAATTTCAAACAAGAAGAATTCAAGAGGAATATATAATATATATTCAATCTCGGGTGACCATATACAACTTCGAACAAGTTTCCATACACAATTAGGATGGATGACCATATACAACTTCGAACAAGTTTCAACCTCGGGTATGCATATAAATTTCTTCGTCCTCGGTATAGTGTTGTCCTTTAGGATTGATGACTTCCCTCATGAAAAATCCTGCTAATTCTTCTTGAATTGGTCGGAAGCGAGCTTCTGGACTAAGCCTCCTCCGCAAGTTATCCGTCGCGTTCCGCACGCTAGCTGATGCCTTCCGCTCAGTGGTTTGTCTCCGGATGTTCTCACAAACATAGTATCCACATAGATCGGTCCCCGATGGCTGCTTATCCACATTAACTAACTTTCTGAAATCTAGCTCATGTTTGAATTCACCGACAGTTTCTTCTGAGAACCGTCTCCAAACCCTACAGGGCAAAGAAAATTAAATGAATAAGGGATTTATTAGTTAGTTGATATTAGGAAATGAAGAGACCGATCGATATAGAGCTCAAATGATTGAAAATAATTACTTTTGCAGCATTTTTCTCATGTCGGCCCAACGCTTTGGATCCGAATCCTTAGAGTCCATGATTAGAACTGTGGAGGTGTGAAGTTCAATATTTAGCAGAATCCAGTGGAACCTGCGGACACGTTACATGCACAGTCATGCATAACTCATCGATTAGACATACCATGCATGGAGTAAACAAAATAGAATGGGCACAAGAGAGAAACACTCACCCAAAATGGTAAGGAAATAGAATATGACTTTTGAGTTGATGCTTTTTAAGAAACTTGTACAGGTCTTTCTCCATGTCTTTAGGGTGATGTTCTAACACATGTCCATTAACGATATGTGGGTCAATGAACCCAACATCATGGATGTTTCTTATTTTGCATTCCCAAATCTTCAATCTGCATAATAGCGTACGCAACAATATAGTTAGGACAATATATATATATATATAGTGCAGGCAATGAAGAACGAGATGAGGTAGAAATAAATCACTTACAGAACGTAGCAACTCAGCATAGATTTGTCGAGGGCGCGCAGATTGAACAGCTGGAATAATTCACTCATATGAACTTCTACAGAGTACCGTTTGATGTGATGCTCATGTGTAACATCCGCATAAACATATTCTTTGTCGGCCCATGTTATGAATTGCTTGTACCAACATAGCAGATTTCGCATTTGTGTTGGTAGACTATTTTCCTTCTCAGGCTCGACGAGAGGCCCCTTCCGCACATATTGTAATGTTATCTCACCTGCAGGCGCATCCTCAAGGTCTAAGAAGGCACGAACAGTCAAACCCATCTCGGACGCTTGTTTCATGGCAGCCGCTACAGTCAATCCAAGTGCTGCCGCAGCTGCTATGATCTCGGGGTCCTCTTCCGGACCGGCTTTCACTATGAGCGGGGGGATCGATTGTTTCTTCTGCATCCCGAGCTGGTCAACTTGTTTCCCGCTTTTTTTACTTTCTTCCTCCTTCAATATTTTTGCTTGCCTACGAAGTTCATGTCCATAGTCGTCAGGCATATTCAGCTCGGCTTGGGACGGTGTCGTCAAAAAATCCTTAGACCACTTCTTTTGCTTCTCAGTGAATACTTGCTTGGGCTCAGGCACTTTTTTCGCCCTCATATACGCCTTCCATTTCTCATAATCAGTAGACGCGGCCAATGTGAGGTCAGCTTCACTAAGTTCCCCAGGCCTTGGGAGGAGAGGCTTCAGCGATGGCTCCGGTATCCTTGTGGTCTTAGGTACATAAGGGTCCGGGTTAATAGTCCAGGAGCAGGTTTCCTTGCTGTCCGCCTGCTTCTGCTTCTTTGCCGGAGGTGGATTGGGGGGCGTCGTACCCGCCGAAGGAGGATTGGGGGGCGTCGTACCCGCCGGAGGTTGTGGATCGGGGGACGGCGTCGAATGGCGTGAAGGAGGTGTAGGTGAACCACCACGACCACCACCACCGCCACCACCGCCACCACCACCACCACCACCACCATCGGAGGGGGGTGGACTTGCTAGCCTTGGCGCCTCGTCTGGAAACACTATGTACTTCTTTTTCCATAGAATGAACTGGCGCTTGACATCTCCAAGTCTGCTATCCCCTTCGGGTGTAGGTTTGTCAATCTCCAGGTCCTCAAACCCTTGGACTATGTCTTCCACCGTGACACAAGCATAGCCATATGGAATGGGGTTGTTGTGGTGGAGTGCTCCAGGTTTACAGGGTAAAGCACTGCCGCTAGCTACCTTCATGGAAACGTTCCCCACGGGATAATGCAGATCACAGTCTTTCATCTTCTTTACATCATCCACGGGGTAGTGAGGCTCCGGTGCACGAATCTCGATCATCGGTGCACTAGCACCAGGCGAGGCATCCGTGGAAGCCACGCTGCTTCTCCGCTGCTGGCTTCCGCAATCCGCTTCATGATCTTCATGCGGCCCTGCAGCCGATTTTTCTTTCAATAGTTCATGCACGGTCTGCTTCAACTCATGGAGTTCCGATGCAAACTTCGTCATAAGATCTGCATCCCGGTCCGTCTTTCTCTTACGGCTTCTGTAACCGTACGGGTCATTGTCTTGGGAAAACCCTACTTTCCACGAAACTTTGCCTTTGCCTCGTACACGTCCTCCGTGTTCATCATTCCCGAGGGCTAAAGTCAGTGCGTCTTTCTCTCTGTTGAACTTGATCAAGCCCGCTTGAGCTTGGGTCATTGCGTCAATAAGGGCTTGGGTCGGAGCAAAGCGTCGATGCCGGTGAACACACACCCCTGTCTCCGGGTCTAGCGATCCCCCATGCCCGTACCACCAGCTTTTGGCCCTTGGGTCCCATCCCTCTGTACCTAGAGGGATTCCTCGCACCCTCAGGTCCTCCTCCATCTTCTGCCACCTAGGGTCCGCAAGGCGGTATCCTCCTGGCCCCATAATATGATGGTACTTTTTCTTAGCCGCATTATCCTTATTTTTTTTCGATATTTCCTTGAAATGGTCCGATTGCTTTTGCCTCACAAATTCTGGCCAATCATCTTTCAGTTTCTCATATTGTCCATTGAAATCCGGAGTCTTGCCCTTGTTGACATAGTCACGGGTTAAATTTTTCTTGAAGTTCCGGAATGCATCGGCCATCTTCTGAAGAGCGAACTCTTTAACTAGCCTCCTCCTCTGACGTCCACCCGGAACCTCGTTACCGAATTCATCGACTTTGTTGTATTCCGGAGGTAGAATGAAATGTTCCATAAGCTTTCTCCAGCAATCCTTTTTCGTTCTCTTGTCGACAAAACTGAAACCAAGACGTGCCTTCTTTGGCTCTTTCCATTCCTGGACGGTGATCAGGACGTTGTCTCTAACAACGACTCCGCATTGGTTGACAAACTTTGAGGTGTGCTGTAGGGGCTTGCCGGTTTCACTGACAGACTCAATGGCATATGTTTCTCCTGTTTTCATCGCCTTGGATTTGCCACGCTGCTTTGTCGTACTCGATCCGGAGGGCTAAAAAAAGAAAGAGAGTCGCGCGCGTTAATACATATGTATTCACATTTCAGTAAGTTTGTATCATGAGAGGCTCTCAATGTATATATATACCTCGCCGGAGGTGGTTGCTTCTTGCAATTGGAGATCGTCGGTTGTTGACGGTTGACCTCCGTCGACAATGTCCGTTCCTTCACCTTCTCGATCATCGTCACCGTCAAGGTTCATATAAGAAGAGACTACATCCTCTTGTTGCTCATATTCTGAGCCCGGCACATAAGGAATCTCGTTGTTGATGATGTCCATTAAATAACGTTCAGCCTCCGGATCCCTAAGCGGCTCGGTTCTGTCGTCCGCCATATGTCACTCCTGCATGTAGTAAAAATTATTTAAGTATAAAGGAATTAAAAAATAAGATTAAGGGGACATAGAGGAGGAGGAATTAAAAAATAAGATTCTTTAAGTAAAAATTCTTTTTTTCTTCTTCTTCCTTTCTTCTTCCTCTTTCTTCTTCTTCCTTTCTTCTTCTTCCTTTTTCCTTTCTTCTTCTTTCTTTCTTCTTCTTCCTTTCTTCTTCTTCCTTTCTTCTTTCTTTCTTCTTCTTCCTTTTTCTTTTTTCTTTCTTTCTTCTTCTTTCTTTCTTCTTCTTCCTTTCTTCTTCTTCCTTTCTATTCTTTCTTTCTTCTTCTTTCCTTTTTCTTTTTACTTTCTTTCTTCTTCTTCCTTTCTTCTTCCTTTCTTCTTCTTTTTTTCTTCTTCCTTTTTCTTTCTTCTTTCTTTTGGTTTTCATTTGGTTTTTATTTGGTTTTCATTTTTTTCTTCTTCCTTTTTCTTTCTTGTTTTTTCTTCTTCCTTTTTTTCTTCCTCCTTTTTTTTGTTTTTTTCTTCTGTTTGTTTTTTTGTTTTCTTTTGTTTTTTTTCTTCTTCCTTTGTTTTTCTTCTGTTTTTTTGTTTTCTTTTGTTTTTCTTGAGTTTTTTCTTCTTCTTTCTTTCTTCTTCTTTCTTTCTTCTTCTTCATTTCTTCTCTTCTTCCTTTCTATTCTTTCTTTCTTCCTGCGGAGGACGGCAGGCAGGGCGGCGGGCGGCGGGCGGAGGGCGGCAGGGCGTCGGGCGGCGGGCGGAGGGTGTCGGGCGGCGGGCGGCAGGGCGTCGGGCGGCGGGCGGCAGGGCGGCGGGCAAGGGCGGCGAGCAAGGGCAGGCACGGGCGGAGGCGGCGCTCACTGGGGACGGGGGCGGCGGCGCGCAGGGCTTCGGCGTCGGCGTCGGGGCAGGGCTTCGGCGTCGGCGTCGGGGCAGGGCTTCGGCGTCGGCGTCGATCGGCGTTGGGGAGACAGAGGAGATCGGCTAAGTGTATATATAGACGCACCTTTAGTCGCGGTTGGGGAGGAGGACCGCGACTAAAGGTACCCTTTAGTCGCGGTTGGGGAGGAGGACCGCGACTAAAGGTACCCTTTAGTCGCGGTCCCCCTCCCCAACCGCGACTAAAGGGTTTTGGCGCCGCTTCCTTTCCCGCGCAGAAAGACCCTTTAGTCGCGGTTGGGGACAACAACCGCGACTAAAGGGTACCCTTTAGTCGCGGTTGGGGACAACAACCGCGACTAAAGGGTACCCTTTAGTCGCGGTCCGCCTCCCCAGCCGGGACTAAAGGGTCTGTGCTGAACTGGCGCGGTGCGGTGGGATGTTTAGTCCCACCTCGCTAGCCGAGAGGCTTCGACAGTGGTTTATAAGCGCGGCTGTGCTCACCACTTCGAGCTCCTCTCGAATGCAGGCTTACGGGCCTATTCTGTTACTATGTGCCTGTGGGCCTACTGGGCCTTCTGCGGGCCTGAATCCTGGCCCATTAATGGGTTTCTAGTCGTATTCAGGCCGTGGTGGCCCAGTAGGTGGCATATTCTTTATTTTTTTGCTTGTTTTTTGTTTTCATTTTTGCTTTATTTATTTTGTTTTGTTTCTACTTACAACAAAAAACTTATTTATTTTATTTTATTTTGTTTCTAATTACTTATTTATTTTTACTTTATGATAATTACTTATTTATTTTACTTTATGATAATTATTTTATTTTACTAAAGTTTATATTATTTTGTTTCTAATTCATTTTAAAATCTTAAAAATACAATTATATATCAAAAAAATCAGAAAATAAAACTAATTCATTTTAAATTCTTGTTTTTCTTCTGTTTTTTTCTTCCTTTTTTCTTCTGTTTTTTTCTTCTGTTTGTTTTTTCCTTTTTCTTGTTTTTCTTGTTTTTCTTCTTCCTTTCTTCTTCTTTCTTTCTTCTTCTTCCTTTCTTCTTCTTCCTTTCTTCTTTCTTTCTTCTTCTTCCTTTTTCTTTTTTCTTTCTTTCTTCTTCTTTCTTTCTTTCTTCTTCTTTCTTTCTTCTTCTTCTTCCTTTCTTCTTCTTCCTTTCTATTCTTTCTTTCTTCTTCTTTCCTTTTTCTTTTTACTTTCTTTCTTCTTCTTCCTTTCTTCTTCCTTTCTTCTTCTTTTTTTCTTCTTCCTTTTTCTTTCTTCTTTCTTTTGGTTTTCATTTGGTTTTTATTTGGTTTTCATTTTTTTCTTCTTCCTTTTTCTTTCTTGTTTTTTCTTCTTCCTTTTTTTCTTCTTTCTTTTCTTCTTCCTCCTTTTTATTGTTTTTTTCTTCTGTTTGTTTTTTTGTTTTCTTTTGTTTTTTTCTTCTTCCTTTGTTTTTCTTCTGTTTTTTGTTTTCTTTTGTTTTTCTTGAGTTTTTTCTTCTTCCTTTTTCCTTTCTTCTTCTTTCTTTCTTCTTCTTCCTTTCTTCTTCTTCCTTTCTTCTTTCTTTCTTCTTCTTCCTTTTTTCATTTTAAATTCTTGTTTTTCTTCTGTTTTTTTCTTCCTTTTTTCTTCTGTTTTTTTTCTTCTGTTTGTTTCTTCCCTTTTCTTGTTTTTCTTCTTTTTTTCTTCCTTTCTTCCTTTTTCCTTTTTTAAAATCTTCTGACATTTTAAAATCTTAAAAATACAATTATATATCAAAAAAATCAGAAAAATAAAACTAATTCATTTTAAAATCCCTTGAAGGTTCGACCAAATACAAAGTTTGGTACAATAAATTATTACACATCAATTCTTCCCTTGTACGTCCCTGCTTGCTTACGATTGTGCCGTATCCATGGAGCATCCTCATCATTTAACTTAATGCTTGGGTCAGTGTTCACTTTGAAGGGCGGAATTTCACCAAACATATTATAATCTTCTGACATGTGTGTCTTGTCCTCCACTCCCACGATGTTTCTTTTCCCTGAAAGAACAATGTGGCGCTTTGGATCATCGCATGATGTACTGATCGTTTTCTTATCTTTCCGTTTCCTCGGTTTGCTACTCATGTCCTTCAAATAAAAAACCTGAGCGACATCTTTGGCAAGGACGAATGGTTCGTCAAGGCAACCAAGATTGTTGAAATCCACCATTGCCATTCCGTATTGCTCGTCCACCTTTACCCCACCTCCTGTTAGCTTGAACCATTTGCACCGGAACAAAGGGACCTTAAAGGAGGGTCCATAGTCAAGTTCCCATATCTCCTCTATGTAACCATAATATGTGACCTTTTGCCCATTCTCGGTTGCTGCATCAAAGCGGACACCACTGTTTTGGTTGGTGCTCTTTTTATCTTGGGCGATGGTGTAAAATGTATTCCCATTTATCTCGTACCCTTGGAAAGTCGTTATAGTCGAAGATGGTTTCTTGGCCAACATGTACAGCTGATCTCCAACATCATTGTCATTCATTAAATGTTTTCGCAAGCAACTGCCGAAAGTCTCCATGTGGGCCTTTCTAATCCAGGATTCAGGCTTCCCCGGGTTGTCCGAGCGTAAAATATTCTTGTATTGCTCGAAGTACGGAGCCACCAAGCTGGAATTTTGCAGAACTGTGTGGTGTGCTTCAGTCATAGAATGACCGTCCATACATATCGTGGTATCCCTTCCGATCTTGCCTTTTCCACTTAGTCTCCCCTCGTGCCGCGATTGAGGAATACCAATCGGCTTAAGGTCAGGAACATAGTCAATACAGAACTCAATTACCTCCTCATTTTGATGGCCCTTGGAGATGCTTCCTTCTGGCCTAGCACGGTTACGAACATATTTCTTTAATACTCCCATGAACCTCTCAAAGGGGAACATATTGTGTAGAAATACAGGACCGAGAATGGAAATCTCTTCGACTAGGTGGACCAGGAGGTGCGTCATAATATTGAAGAAGGATGGTGGGAACACCAACTTGAAACTGACAAGGCATTGGACCACATCATTCTGTAACCATGGTAGATCTTCTGGATTGATTACCTTCTGAGAGATTGCATTGAGGAATGCACATAGCTTCACAATGGCTACTCGAACATTTTCCGGTAGGAGCCCCCCCAAAGCAATCGGAAGCAATTGCGTCATAATCACGTGGCAGTCGTGAGACTTCAGGTTTTGGAACTTTTTCTCCGGCATGTTTATTATTCCCTTTATATTCGACGAGAAGCCAGACGGGACCTTCATACTGCTCAGGCATTCAAAAAAAATGACCTTCTCTTCTTTGGTAAGAGCGTAGCTGGCACGACCTTGAAACCATTCCGGATGCCGGTCATCTGGGTATTTCAAAAGTTGCTGGTCCTGCCGTGCTTCCTTTGTATCATTTGTCTTCCCATACACGCCCAAGAAGCTTAGCAGGTTCACGCAAATATTCTTCGTAACATGCATCACGTCGATTGCAGAGCGGACATCTAGGACTTTCCAATATTCTAGCTCCCAAAATATAGATTTCTTCTTCCACATGGGTGCGTGCTCGTCAACTCCCCGCGGAACTGATTGTCCGGCAGGACCCTTTCCAAAGATGACTTTCAAATCCTTGACCATATCAAATATCTCAGCACCAGTACGTTCCGCAGGCTTCGGCCGGTGATCTGCCTTCCCGTTGAAATGCTTGCCTTTCTTTCTTACGTTATGATTTCGGGGAAGAAATCGACGATGACCCAGGTACACGTTCTTCTTACAATTAACCAAACGTACACTTTCAGTCTCATGTAAGCAGTGCGTGCATGCATTGTATCCCTTATTTTTCTGTCCCGAAAGGTTACTGAGAGCAGGCCAATCGTTGATGGTTACAAAAAGCAACGCTCGTAGGTCAAATTCCTCTCCTTTGTGCTCATCCCAGACACGTACACCAGGTTTCGCCCACAACTGTAAAAGTTCTTCAACTAATGGCCTTAGGTACACATCGATGTCGTTACCGGGTTGCTTAGGGCCTTGGATGAGAATTGGCATCATAATGAACTTCCGCTTCATGCACAACCAAGGAGGAAGGTTGTAGATGCATAGAGTCACGGGCCAGGTGCTATGGTTGGAGCTCTGCTCGCCAAAAGGATTAATGCCATCAGTATTTAGACCAAATCTTAAGTTCCTTGCGTCAGCTGCAAAATCTTTGAAAACTCTGTCGATCTTTCTCCATTGCGTTCCATCAGCGGTGTGTCTCGACTGTCCGTCGGACAAACGGTCCTCTTTGTGCCATCGCAACAACTTGGCATGCTTTTCGTTCATGAACAGACGTTTCACCCGTGGTATTATAGGAGCATACCACATCACCTTGGCGGGAACCCTCTTCCTGGGTTTCTCGCCCTCAACATCGTCACCAGGGTCATCGCCTCTGATCTTATAACGCAATGCAGTGCATACAGGGCATTCATTCAAATTCTCGTATTCACCGCGGTAGAGGATGCAGTCATTAATGCATGCATGTATCTTCTGAACCTCTAAACCTAGAGGGCAGACAACCTTCTTTGCTTCGTACGTACTGGCGGGCAACTCATTATTCTTCGGCAACATATTCTTCAATATTTTCAGCAAATTTTCAAATGATGAGTCACCTACACCTTCCTGTGCCTTCCATTTTAGCAAATCCAGTATGCAGCCCAGCTTTTTCAGACTATTATCGCATCCTGGATACAACGACTTTTTGTGATCCTCTAACATGCGATCCAAATTCTCCCTCTCCTTGTCAGTTTCGCAGCGTCTCCGTGCATCAGCAATGGTCCGACCAAGATCATCAGCGGGCTCATCATGTGCCTCTTCTTCACCTTCACCTAACCCTTCCACACCTTCAGCATCATCCTCCATGAAAGTATCACCGAAAAGATCACGATAGTTGTCATCGATATCATCCCCTTCTTCATCTTCTTCCATTCTAACCCCTCTTTCTCCATGCTTGGTCCAACAATAATAGCTTGGCATGAAACCATGCTTAAGCAGGTCCATGTGAACTCTTCTTGAGGAGGAGTAACCCTTCTCATTCTTACAGACAGCACATGGACAGATAATAAAACCTTGCTGCTTGTTCGCATTTGCCACTACGAGGAAATCTTTCAAACCCGTAGTGAACTCGCCGGAGAGTCGGGAACCGTACATCCATTGCCGATTCATCTGCATTATTATTATATAAAGTATATAATTAACCATCATGCATTTGTTAAACTAACTAGCTAGAAATAATACAAATTAAACAATGAACTACACACATGCGTATTTTATCAATGACACATGAAAGGTTCGAGTTGCTAACCGCGATCGCGGAGGAAAAATAAATGAGAAAGCTCAAATGTGGCTTGTTTCAGGCTCTCGGGCATTTCATCAAACACCTTGTGTGCATAGGAGAAACCAAAAGCAAACCCACCACCACCCCACCACCACCTTCTGAAAATTGTGAAGTGAGCCGAGTGAAGTGAAGTGAGCTGAGTATATATAGGGATGGGCCTTTAGTCGCGGTTGGCCAGGCCAACCGGGACTAAAGCCCCTCCCGTCCGCCAGCTGGATGGGCTTTAGTCCCGGTTGGCCTGGCCAACCGCGACTAAAGGCCTTCTGGGACCTTTAGTCCCGGTTGGCCACGCCAACCGGGACTAAAGCCCCTCCCGTCCGCCAGCTGTCGACCAAGCGCGCTGGGCCTAGGTAGTTGGTCGCGGGTCTTCTCCCGAACCGCGACTAAAGACCCCTTTGGTCGCGGTTCGATTGTTTTGGGGACTAATGGGGGCGTATGGAAGCCTCGTTTTCTACCAGTGCAAGTGGTGCAAGTCCTTGAGAATTTGACATGTGTTCTTTGACTGAGCCGTCCGATCGGAAAGTCTACGTGCTTGATCATGAGAGAGAGACTCTGCCAGCAGCAGCAGTAGTGTTGCGTAAAGCGGATCCAAGTTACATTTGTTTTCGGCTTAATAATGGTGGGTGGTCTGGTACGGTTTACTCTCACGTTGGTAATCCACGTGGCCTGGGATTAAACTTTTGTCTGTGAAAACTTGGAGTGGTTAACCGCGACAAGCTGCTTTCTTTGACGGGAGACCGTATCAAGTATCAACACGGAGTTGGCAGCACCGGATGCGCGGATTCGCTGCCGACAGGCCGATTTTCGACCGGGATATGTATGGCATGATGTTGATGAGCCGGGATGTGTTCTAGATAGACCTCGCCGTTTTGTGTGTGGAAAGCATCAGCAGCACATGACTGTGAAGGAATGAATCGGAATGCGTAGTGGTCGTCAGATACCAACACGTGAGGAAGAAGAACAACGTGCTCCGCTCATAAGGGAATCTTCAAAGCCGATCCTCAAGCAACCGTCCGAGCGGCGCGGTCGGTCCATCGACCGATTTGGACGCATTTTTCCCACAAAGTTGAAACAAAACTTGAAGGTTTTGCGGGAAACCGGACAACAGCCAAGTAAAATTCCGACACCCTTGGCTCATCAAAATTCCCCTCAAAACACCTCCCAGACCCCTGAGCGTCCATCCTCCCATTCTTCACTGCATGAGTTTTCTCTCTTGCCTCTGCTTTGGTTCCATCACCCCGGTCGCCCCGCCACACCCTTGTCGGAACTCGACGACTCCGCCTCCTGCAATGCTACACCCAGGCTCCAGGCTACTTCTCCTCCACCGCCGTTCCATACCCCTCCTTCGTCCGCATCATAGGGACCATCTGCCCCTACGGTATTCACCATGCTCGACAACTGTGCGGTGAAATGCCCGTGCTAACTTTTTTACCCTTCTTCTTTGAAGAAACAGATTCGGGTATGGAGTATATATACGAGCATTTTGTTGAGTCGTCCGATGGCTCGTCCGACGAGGAGGACTACACGGATGAGACAACGATGATGCAGGTGGTCCTTGCTGTCGTGGAGCATGCAGAAGAGCATGTTCTTAGTTTCAAGGGACCGATCAAGGGTCATCGAGTGCTCAACCACAACAGTGTGCGCGACCATTTGATGCTGATGGGCGGCTACTTTTCCCCAGCTGCCCTATTCACTAACAATTTTCGCCGACACTTTCGGATGCGGAAAAATGTCACCGATTGTCTCTACCATGGCATCCGTTTCTTTGATGACCACTTTATCTTGAAGATGAAGGAAATATGCCCTAGAGGCAATAATAAAGTTGTTATTTTTATTTTCTTCTATCATGATAAATGTTTATTATTCATGCTAGAACTGTATTAACCAAAAACTTAGTACATGTGTGAATACATAGACAAATAAAGTGTCACTAGTATGCCTCTACTTGACTAGCTCGTTAATCAAAGATGGTTAAGTTTCCTAGCCATTGACAATCGAATCTCGGGCAAGTAACATACCGATGACAAAGGGAACAACATATGTGTTATGCGGTTTGACCGATGAAGATCTTCGTAGAATATGTAGGAACCAACATGAGCATCCAGGTTCCGCTATTGATTATTGACCGAAGACGAGTCTCGGTCATGTCTACATAGTTCTCGAACCCGTAGGGTCCGCACGCTTAACGTTCGGTGATGGTCGGTATTATGAGTTTATGTGTTTCGATGTACCGAAGGTAGTTCGGAGTCCCGGATGTGATCACGGACATGACGAGGAGTCTCGAAATGGTCGAGACATAAAGATTGATATATTGCACGGCTATGTTCGGACACCGGAAGTGTTCCAAGAGGTTTCGGATAAAACCGGAGTGCCGGAGGGTTACCGGAACCCCCCGAAAAGTTATTGGGCCCTTAGTGGGCTTTAGTGGAGAGAGAGGGCAGCAGCCAGGAGGTGGTGCCCCCCCATGGGAGTCCGAATTGGACTAGGGGAGGGGGGCACGACGCCTCTTTCCCTCTCCCTCCCCCTCTCCTTCCTTTCCCCTCCTAGTAGGACTAGGAAAGGAGGAATCCTACTCCTTGGCGCGCCCTCTAGGGACGGCCGGCCTCCTCCTCCCCTCCTTTAGGGGAGGGGGGAACCCCATAGACACACAAGTTGATGAAGGAAATATGCCCTAGAGGCAATAATAAAGTTATTATTTATTTCCTTATTTCATGATAAATGTTTATTATTCATGCTAGAATTGTTTTAACCGGAAACATAATACATGTGTGAATACATAAACAAACAGAGTGTCACTAGTATGCCTCTACTTGACTAGCTCGTTAATCAAAGATGGTTATGTTTCCCAACCATGGACAAAGAATTGTTATTTGATTAACGGGATCACATCATTAGTTGAATGATCTAATTGACATGACCCATTCCATTAGCTTAGCACCCGATCGTTTAGTATGTTGCTATTGCTTTCTTCATGACTTATACATGTTCCCATGACTATGAGATTATGCAACTCCCATTTGCCGGAGGAACACTTTGTGTGCTACCAAACGTCACAACGTAACTGGGTGATTATAAAGGAGCTCTACATGTGTCTCCAAAGGTAGATGTTGGGTTGGCGTATTTCGAGATTAGGATTTGTCACTCCGAATGTCGGAGAGGTATCTCTGGGCCCTCTCGGTAATGCACATCACTTAAGCCTTGCAAGCATTGCAACTAATGAGTTAGTTGCGGGATGATGTATTACAGAACGAGTAAATAGACTTGCCGGTAATGAGATTGAACTAGGTATTGGATACCGACGATCGAATCTCAGGCAAGTAACATACCGATGACAAAGGGAACAACGTATGTTGTTATGCGGTCTGACCGATAAAAGATCTTCGTAGAATATGTAGGAACCAATATGGGCATCCAGGTCCCGCTATTGGTTATTGACCGGAGACGTGTCTCGGTCATGTCTACATTGTTCTCGAACCGTAGGGTCCGCACGCTTAAGGTTTCAATGACAGTTATATTATGAGTTTATGAGTTTTGATGTACCGAAGGAGTTCGGAGTCCCGGATGAGATCGGGGACATGACGAGGAGTCTCGAAATGGTCGAGACATAAAGATCGATATATTGGACGACTATATTCGGACTTCGGAAAGGTTCCGAGTGATTCGGGTATTTTTTCGGAGTACCGGAGAGTTACGGGAATTCGCCGGAGAGTATATGGGCCTTATTGGGCCATACGGGAATAGAGGAGAGAGGCCACAAGGAAGGAGGCCTGCGCCCCCCCTCTGGTCCGAATTGGACAAGGGGCGCAGCCCCCTTTTCCATCTTCCTCTCCCCCTCTTTCCCCTTCTCCCACTCCAACAAGGAAGGAGGGAGTCCTACTCCCGGTGGGAGTAGGACTCCCCTTGGCGCGCCCCCTCCTAGGCCGGCCGCCCCCTCCCCCTTGCTCCTTTATATACGGGGGCAGGGGGCACCCTATGGACACACAAGTTGATCCTCGTGATCGTTCCTTAGCCGTGTGCGGTGCCCCCTTCCACCATATTCCACCTCGGTCATATCGTTGTAGTGCTTAGGCGAAGCCCTGCGTCGGTAGAACATCATCATCGTCACCACGCCGTTGTGCTGACGGAACTCATCCCCGAAGCTTTGCTGGATCGGAGCCCGGGGAGCGTCATCGAGCTGTACGTGTGCTAAGAACTCGGAGGTGCCGGAGTAACGGTGCTTGGATCGGTCGGATTGGGAAGACATACGACTACTTCCTCTACGTTGCGTCAACGCTTCCGCTTCGGTCTACGAGGGTACGTAGACAACACTCTCCCCTCTCGTTGCTATGCATCACCATGATCTTGCGTGTGCGTAGGAATTTTTTTGAAATTACTACGTTTCCCAACAGTGGCATCCGAGCCTAGGTTTTTATGGTTTGATGTTATATGCACGAGTAGAACACAAGTGAGTTGTGGTCGATATAAGTCGTACTGCCTACCAGCATGTCATACTTTGGTTCGGCCGTATTGTTGGATGAAGCGGCCCGGACCGACATTACGCGTACGCTTACGCGAGACCGGTTCTCCCGACGTGCTTTGCACATAGGTGGCTTGCGGGTGACTATTTCTCCAACTTTAGTTGAACCAAGTGTGGCTACGCCCGGTCCTTGCGAAGGTTAAAACGGCACCAACTTGACAAACTATCGTTGTGGTTTTGATGCGTAGGTAAGATTGGTTCTTGCTTAAGCCCGTAGCAGCCACGTAAAACTTGCAACAAACAAAGTAGAGGACGTCTAACTTGTTTTTGCAGGGCATGTTGTGATGTGATATGGTCAAGACATGATGCTGATTTTATTGTATGAGATGATCATGTTTTGTAACCGAGTTATCGGCAACTGGCAGGAGCCATATGGTTGTCGCTTTATTGTATGCAATGCAATCGCGCTGTAATGCTTTACTTTATCACTAAGCGGTAGCGATAGTCGTGGAAGCATAAGATTGACGAGACGACAACGATGCTACGATGGAAGATCAAGGTGTCGCGCCGGTGATGATGGTGATCATGACGGTGCTTCGGAGATGGAGATCACAAGCACAATTTGATGATGGCCATATCATATCACTTATATCGATTGCATGTGATGTTTATCTTTTATGCATCTTATCTTGCTTTGATTAACGGTAGCATTATAAGATGATCTCTCACTAAATTATCAAGAAGTGTTCTCCCTGAGTATGCACCGTTGCCAAAGTTCGTCGTGCCCAGACACCACGTGATGATCGGGTGTGATAAGCTCTACGTCCATCTACAACGGGTGCAAGCCAGTTTTGCACACGCAGAATACTCAGGTTAAACTTGACGAGCCTAGCATATGCAGATATGGCCTCGGAACACGGAGACCGAAAGGTCGAGCATGAATCATATAGTAGATATGATCAACATAATGATGTTCACCATTGAAAACTAATCCATTTCACGTGATGATCGGTTATGGTTTAGTTGATTTGGATCACGTGATCACTTAGAGGATTAGAGGGATGTCTATCTAAGTGGGAGTTCTTAAGTAATATGATTAATTGAACTCAAATTTATCATGAACTTAGTCCTGGTAGTATTTTGCAAATCATGTTGTAGATCAATAGCTCGCGTTGTTGCTTCCCTGTGTTTATTTTAATATGTTCCTAGAGAAAATTGTGTTGAAAGATGTTAGTAGCAATGATGCGGATTGGATCCGTGATCTGAGGTTTATCCTCATTGCTGCACAGAAGAATTATGTCCTTGATGCACCGCTAGGTGACAGACCTATTGCAGGAGCAGATGCAGACGTTATGAACGTTTGGCTAGCTCAATATGATGACTACTTGATAGTTTAGTGCACCATGCTTAATGGCTTAGAATCGGGATTTCAAAGACGTTTTGAATGTCATGGAGCATATGAGATGATCCAGGAGTTGAAGTTAATATTTCAAGCAAATACCCGAGTTGAGAGATATGAAGTCTCCAACAAGTTCTATAGCTAAAAGATGGAGGAGAATCGCTCAACTAGTGAGCATGTGCTCAGATTGTCTGGGTACTACAATCACTTGAATCAAGTGGGAGTTAATCTTCCAGATAAAATAGTGATTGACAGAATTCTCTAGTCACCATCACCAAGTTAGTAGAACTTCGTGATGAACTATAATATGCAAGGGATAACGGAAACAATTCCCAAGCTCTTCGTGATGCTGAAATCGACGAAGGTAGAAATCAAGAAAAACATCAAATGTTGATGGTTAACAAGACCACTAGTTTCAAGAAAAGGCCAAAGGGAAGAAGGGGAAGTTCAAGAAGAACAGCAAGCAAGTTGCTGCTCAAGAGAAGAAACCCAAGTTTGGTCCTAAGCCTGAGACTAAGTGCTTCTACTGCAAAGGGACTGGTCACTGGAAGCAGAACTGCCCCAAGTATTTGGCGGATAAAAAGGATGGCAAAGTGAACAAAAGTATATTTGATATACATGTTATTGATGTGTACTTTACTAGTGTTTATAGCAACCCCTCAGTATTTGATACTGGATCAGTTGCTAAGAGTAGTAACTGAAAACAGGAGTTGCAGAATAAACAGAGACTAGTTAAGGGTGAAGTGACGATGTGTGTAGTTCCAAGATTGATATGATCATCATCGCACACTCCCTATAATTTCGGGATTAGTGTTGAACCTAAATAAGTGTTATTTGGTGTTTGCGTTGAGCATGAATATGATTTGATCATGTTTATTGCAATACGGTTATTCATTTAAGTTAGAGAATAATTGTTGTTCTGTTTAGATGAATAAAACCTTATATGGTTACACACCCAATGAAAATGGTTCATTGGATCTCGATAATAGTGATACACATATTCATAATATTGAAACCAAAAAATGCAAAGTTAATAATGATAGTGCAACTCATTTGTGGCACTGCCGTTTAGGACATATCGGTGTAAAGCGCATGAAGAAACTCCATACCGATGGACTTTTGGAACCACTTGATTATGAATCACTTGGTACTTGCGAACCATGCCTCATGGGCAAGATGACTAAGACTCCATTCTCCGGAACAATGGAGCAAGCAACAGATTTGTTGGAAATCATACATACTGATGTATGTGGTCCGATGAATATCAAGGCTTGCAGCGGGTATCATTATTTTCTGACCTTCACAGATGATTTGAGCAGATATGGGTATATCTACTTGATGAAACATAAGTCTGAAACATTTAAAAAGTTCATAGAATTTCAGAGTGAAGTGGAAAATCATCGTGACAAAAAGTTTCTACGATATGATCACAGAGGTAAAATATTTGAGTTATGAGTTTGGCCTTCAATTAAAACAATGTGAAATAGTTTCACTACTCACGCCACCTGGAACACCATAGTGTAATGGTGTGTCCGAACGTCATAACCGTACTTTATTAGATATAGTGCGATCTATGATGTCTCTTACCAATCTACCACTATCGTTTTGGGGTTATGCATTAGAGACAGCTGCATTCACGTTAAATAGGGCACCATCTAAATCCGTTGAAACGACACCATGTGAACTATGGTTTGGCAAGAAACCTAAGCTGTCGTTTCTTAAAGTTTGGAGTTGCGATGCTTATGTGAAAAAGTTTCATCTCGATAAGCTCAAACTCAAATCGGAGAAATATTTCTTCATAGGATACCCAAAGAAGACTGTTGGGTAGACCTTCTATCACAGATCCGAAGGCAAGACATTCGTTGCTAAGAATGGATCCTTTCTAGAGAAGGAGTTTCTTTCGAAAGAAGTGAGTGGGAGGAAAGTAGAAAACTTGATAAGGTAATTGTACCTTCTCCCTTATTGGAAAGTAGTTCATCACAGAAATCTGTTCTTGTGACTACTACACCAATTAGTGAGGAAGCTAATGATGATGATCATGTAACTTCAGATCAAGTTACTACCGAATCTCATAGGTAAACCAGCGTGAGATCCGCACCAGAGTGGTATGGTAATCCTATTCTGGAAGTCATGTTACTAGACCATGACGAACTTGCGAACTATAGGAAGCGATGATGAGCCCAGATTCCGCAAAATGGTTTGAGGCCATGAAATCTGAGATATGATTCATGTATGAGAACAAAGTATGGACTTTGATGGATTTGCCCGATGATCGACAAGCCATAGAAATAAATGGATCTTTAAGAGGAAGATGGACGCTGATAGTAGTGTTACTATCTACAAAGCTAGACTTGTCGAAAAAGGTTTTTTTTGACAAAGTTCAAGGTGTTGACTACGATGAAATTTTTCTCACTCATAGCGATGCTTAAGTCTGTCCAAATTATGTTAGCAATTGCCGGATTTTTATGAAATCTGGAAAATGGATAAACAAAACTACATTCCTTAATGGATTTAAAGAAGAGTTGTATATGATGCAACCAGAAGGTTTTGTCAATCCTAAAGGTGCTAACAAAATATGCAAGCTCCAGCGATCCATCTATGGACTGGTGCAAGCATCTCGGAGTTGGAATATACGCTTTGATAAGTTGATCAAAACATATAGTTTTATACAGACTTGTGGTGAAGCCTGTATTTACAAGAAAGTGAGTGGGAGCACTACAGCATTTCTGATAAGTATATGTGTATGACATATTGTTGATCGGAAATAATGTGGAATTATTCTGCAAAGCATAAAGGAGTGTTTGAAAGGATTTTTCAAAGAAAGACCTCGGTGAAGCTACTTACATATTGAGCATCAAAGATCTATGGAGATAGATCAAGACGCTTGATAAGTTTTTTCAATGAGTACATACCTTGACAAGATTTTGAAGTAGTTCAAAATGGAACAGTCAAAGAAAGAGTTCTTGCCTGTGTTACAAGGGGTGAAATTGAGTAAGACTCAAAGCCCGACCATGGCAGAAGATAGAAAGAGAATGAAAGTCATTCCCTATGCCTTGGCCATAGGTTCTATAAAGTATGCCATGCTGTGTACCAGATCTATTGTATACCCTACACAGATTTTGGCAAGGGAGTACAATAGTGATCTAGGAGTAGATCACTGGACAGCGGTCAAAATTATCCTTAGTGGAATAAGGATATGTTTCTCGATTATGGAGGTGACAAACAGGTTCGCCGTAAAGGGTTACATCGATGCAAGTTTTGACACTGATCTGGATGACTCTAAGTCTCGATCTAGATACATATTGAAAGTGGGAGCAATTAGCTAGAGTAGCTCTGTGCAGAGCATTGTAGACATAGAAAATTGCAAAATACATAACGGATCTGAATGTGAAAGACCCGTTGACTAAGATTCTCTCACAAGCAAAACATGATCACACCTTAGTACTCTTTGGGTGTTAATCACATAGTGATGTGAACTAGATTACTGAATCCAGTAAACCCTTTGGGTGTTGGTCACATGGCGATGTGAACTATGAGTGTTAATCACATGGTGATGTGAACTATTGCTGTTAAATCACATGACGATGTGAACTAGATTATTGACTCTAGTGCAAGTGGGAGACTGAAGGAAATATGCCCTAGAGGCAATAATAGTTATTATTTATTTCCTTATTTCATGATAAATGTTTATTATTCATGCTAGAATTGTATTAACCGGAAACATAATACATGTGTGAATACATAAACAAACAGAGTGTCACTAGTATGCCTCTACTTGACTAGCTCGTTAATCAAAGATGGTTATGTTTCCTAACCATGGACAAAGAGTTGTTATTTGATTAACGGGATCACATCATTAGTTGAATGATCTGATTGACATGACCCATTCCATTAGCTTAGCACCCGATCGTTTAATATGTTGCTATTGCTTTCTTCATGACTTATACATGTTCCTATGACTATGAGATTATGCAACTCCCGTTTGCCGGAGGAACACTTTGTGTGCTACCAAACGTCACAACTTAACTGGGTGATTATAAAGGAGCTCTACAGGTGTCTCCAAAGGTACATGTTGGGTTGGCGTATTTCGAGATTAGGATTTGTCACTCCGAATGTCGGAGAGGTATCTCTGGGCCCTCTCGGTAATGCACATCACTTAAGCCTTGCAAGCATTGCAACTAATGAGGTAGTTGCGGGATGATGTATTACAGAACGAGTAAAGAGACTTGCCGGTAACGAGATTGAACTAGGTATTGGATACCGACGATCGAATCTCGGGCAAGTAACGTACCGATGACAAAGGGAACAACGTATGTTGTTATGCGGTCTGACCGATAAAAGATCTTCGTAGAATATGTAGGAACCAATATGGGCATCCAGGTCCCGCTATTGGTTATTGACCGGAGACGTGTCTCGGTCATGTCTACATTGTTCTCGAACCGTAGGGTCCGCACGCTTAAGTTTTTGATGACAATTATATTATGAGTTTATGAGTTTTGATGTACCGAAGGAGTTCGGAGTCCCGGTTGAGATCGGGGACATGACGAGGAGTCTCGAAATGGTCGAGATGTAAAGATCGATATATTGGACGACTATATTCGGACTTCGGAAAGGTTCCGAGTGATTCGGGTATTTTTTCGGAGTACCGGAGAGTTACGGGAATTCGCCGGAGAGTATATGGGCCTTATTGGGCCATACGGGAATAGAGGAGAGAGGCCACAAGGAAGGAGGTCTGCGCCCCCCTTCTGGTCCGAATTGGACAAGGGGCGCAGCCCCCTTTTCCTTCTTCCTCTCCCCCTCTTTCCCCTTCTCCTACTCCAACAAGGAAGGAGGGAGTCGTACTCCCGGTGGGAGTAGGACTCCCCTTGGCGCGCCCCCTCCTAGGCCGGCCGCCCCCTCCACCTTGCTCCTTTATATACGGGGGCAGGGGGCACCCCATGGACACACAAGTTGATCCTCGTGATCATTCCTTAGCCGTGTGCGGTGCCCCCTTCCACCATATTCCACCTCGGTCATATCGTTGTAGTGCTTAGGCGAAGCCCTGCGTCCGTAGAACATCATCATCATCAGCACACCGTTGTGCTGACGGAACTCATCCCCGAAGCTTTGCTGGATCGGAGCCCGGGGAGCGTCATCGAGCTGTACGTGTGCTAAGAACTCGGAGGTGCCGGAGTAACGGTGCTTGGATCGGTCGGATCGGGAAGACGTACGACTACTTCCTCTACGTTGCGTCAACGCTTACGCTTCGGTCTACGAGGGTACGTAGACAACACTCTCCCCTCTTGTTGCTATGCATCACCATGATCTTGCGTGTGCGTAGGAATTTTTTTGAAATTACTACGTTTCCCAACAGTTGATTGTTTAGATGTGTGCGGTGCCCCCCTCCACATATTTCCACCTCGGTCATACAGTTGTAGAGCTTAGGCGAAGCCCTACGTTGATAACTTCATCATCACCGTCATCACGTCGTCGTGCTGATGAAACTCTCCCTCGACCTCAGCTGGATCTAGAGTTCGTGGGACGTCACCGAGCTGAACGTGTGCAAATCGCGAAGGTACTGTACCTTCGGTGCTAGGATCGGTCGGATCGTGAAGACTTACGACTACATCAACCGCGTTGTCACAACGCTTCCGCTTTCGGTCTACGAGGGTACGTAGACAATACTCTCCCCTCTCGTTGCTATGCATCACCTAGATGGATCTTGCGTGTGCGTAGGATTTTTTTTGAAATTACTGTGTTCACTAACATAAGAAGAATGTCGTGGGAAGGATTGGGTTCTCTGGTTACCAGAAGTGCACAACCACACTATGTATGCTTGCATATGGTACAACTGCTGATTTGTGGGACAAATATCTACGGATGTCCGAGAGCACATGCGGAGATGCCATGGTAAGATTTGCAACTGTCGTGGTCTTAGTGTTTGGACCTTAGTATCTGAGAGAACCAATCGTGGCAAACATTGAGAGGATCTTGGCAATGTCTGAAGTAAGAGGTTGGCCAGGTTTGCCTGGATCTCTTGACTGCATGCATTGGAGATGGAAGAACTACCCAAAAGCTCTTCAAGAGCAGTATCAAGGTCATGTTAAGAAGTCCATCATCATTCTTGAAATAATTGCATTACATGATCTTCGTATTTGCCACTTTCTTTGGCATGCCTGGGTCTCAAAATGACATCAATGTGCTGCCGCGATCACCATTGTTTGTCAGGTTGATTGAAGGGAAAGTTCCTCCTTGCCACTATACTGTCAATGGGCATGAATATAACATGGGCTACTATCTGGTTGACGGTATCTATCCTCTACGGGCTACCTTTGTCAAAACCATCTCTGACCCAATTGTCCATAAAAAGCCTCCCTTTTCCCCAAAACAAGAAGAAACTATAAATGATGTCGAGAGGGCATTTGGAGTTCTGCAGGCATGTTTTGCTATTGTTCGTAAACCTGCTAAACAATGGGTTCCGGAGACCTTGTGGGAAGTGATGACATGTTGTGTGTTCATGCACAACATGATCGTCGAGGATGAGGGCGAGGATGCTTTCGTAGGTCTTGAATTTGAGAACACGAGTAGATATACGAGCACTTAGTTGAGTAATCTGATGGCTCATCTAATGGGGAGGACTACACGGACGAGACAACAATGATGCAGGTGTTCCTTATAGACGTGGAGCGTGCGAAAGAGCATGTTCTCAGTTTCAAGGGATCGATCAAGGGTCATCAAGTGCTCAACCACAACAGGGCGCGCGGCCATTTGACGCTAATGGACGACTACTTTTCCCTGATTTCCCTATTCACTGACAATTGTCACCGCCAGTTTCCGATGCGGAAAAATGTCCCTGATTGTCTCTACCATGGCGTCCATTTCTTTGATGACTACTTCATCTTGAAGAAGAATGTCGTGGGAAGGATTGGGTTCCCTGGTTACCAGAAGTGCACGGCCGCACTATGTATGCTTGCATATGGCACAACTACTGATTTGTGGGACAAATACCTACGGATGTCCGAGAGCACATGCGGAGATGCCATGGTAAGATTTACGACTATCGTGGTCTCAGTGTTAGGACCTTAGTACCTGAGAGAACCAACAGTGGCAGACATTGAGAGGATCTTGGCAATGTCTGATGTAAGAGGTTGGCCAAGTTTCCCCGGATCTCTTGACTGCATGCATTGGAGATGGAAGAACTACCCAAAAGCTCTACAAGAGCAATATCAAGGTCATGTTAAGAAGTCCACCATCATTCTTGAAATAATTGCATCACATGATCTTCGGATTTGGCACACTTTCTTTGGCATGCCCGGGTCTCAAAATGACATCAATGTGCTGCAGCGATCACCATTGTTTGTCAGGTTGATTGAAGGGAAAGTTCCTCCTTGCCACTATACTATCAACAGGAATGAATATAACACAAACTACTATCTGGTTGACGGTATCTATCCTCTATGGGCTACCTTTCTCAAAACCATGTCTGATCAAATTGTCCATAAAAGTCTCCCTTTTCCCCAAAACAAGAAGTAACTATAAATGATATCGAGATGGCATTTGGATTTCTGCAGGCACGTTTTGCTATTGTTTGTAAACCTGCTAAACAATGGGATCCCGAGACCTGGTGGTAAGTGATGACATGTTATGTGATCATGCGCAACATGATCGTCGAGGATGAGGGTGAGGATGCTGCCGTAGGTCTTGAATTTGAGAATATGAGTAGATATACGAGCACTTAGTTGAGTCGTCCCATGGCTCGTCTGACGAGGAGGACTACACGAACGAGACAGTGATGAGGAAGGTGTTCCTTGCAGATGTGGAGCATGCGGAAGAGCATGTTCTCAGTTTCAAGGGATCGATCAAGGGTCATCGAGTGCTCAAATGCAATAGGGCACATGGCCATTTGATGCTAATGGACGACTACTTTGTTGGGAATTGTTGCATGGAAAACAAAAAAGTTTCTACGCACACGCAATGATCTATCCATGGAGATGCATAGCAACAAGGGGGAGAGTGTGTCTACGCACCCTCGTAGACTGTAAGCGAAAGTGTTTCATAGTGCGGTTGATGTATTCGAACTTATTCACACGTCAACCGATCAAGTACTAAACGCACGACACCTCCGCGTTCTGCACACGTTCAACTCGATGACGTTCCTCGCCTTCTTGATCCAATAAGACGTCGAGGTAGTAGATGAGTTCTGTCAGCACGACGACATGGTGACGGTGATGGTGAAGTAATCTTCACAGGGCTTCGCCTAAACACTACGAAAATATGATCGAGGGTCTAAACGGTGGAGGGGTGCACCGCACACGGCTAACAATTGATCTGTGGTGTGCTAGGCGCCCCCCCTCATATATATAGGTGGGATGGGGGGAGGCCAGGAGGCGCCCCCTCATATATATAGGTGGGAGGGGGAGGGGAGAGGCCAGGAGGCGCCCCAAGTAGGACCAAATCCTACTTGGGCTCCTTCGATGCCGTGCGCCCACTGCCATATATGTCAGAGGGGGAAGGAAAGAGGGGGGAGAGGGAAGGAAGGGGGAATCATATTCCTATCTTTCCTTTCCCTTTCCCCTCTTTCCTTCTCCTCCTAGGCCGGCCCATATGGGGGTGCACCAGCCCCTTGTGGTTGGTGCGTTTCTCCTCTTGGCCCATAAGGCCCATATCTTTTGTCGGGGGTGCCCGGAACCCCTTCTAGTGACCCGATAAGTACCTGATACCCCTGAAACACTTCCGGTGTCTGAATACACCATCGTCCTATATATAAATCTTTACCTCTCGGCCATTTCGAGACTCCTCGTCATGTTTGTGATCTCATCTGGGTCTCCAAACAATATTCAGTCATCAAATCACATAACTCATATAATACTATATCATCATCGAACGTTCAGCGTGCGGACCCCATGGGTTCGAGAACTGTGTAGACATGACCAAGACACCTCTCCGGTTAATAACCAATAGTGGAACCTGGATGCCCATATTGGCTCCTACAAATTCTACGAAGATCTTTATCGGTCGAACTGTTATGACAACATACGCAATTCCCTTTGTCCATCAGTATGTTACTTACCCGAGATTCGATCGTTGGTATCTTCCTACCTAGTTCAATCTTGTTGCCGGCAAGTCTCTTTACTCGTTCCATAATACATCATCTCGTGACTAAGTCCTTAGTCGTTTGCTTGCAACCTTATTATGTGTATTACCGAGAGGGCCTAGAGATACCTCTCCGAAACTCGAAGTGACAAATCCTAATCTCATTCTATGCCAAGTCAACAAACACCTTCAAAGATACCTATAGAGCATCTTTATAATCACCAAGTTACATTGTGACGTTTGATAGCACACAAGGTATTCCTCCGGTATCCGGGAGTTGCACAATCTCATAGTCGAAGGAATATGTATTTGACATGAAGAAAGCAATAGGAATGAAACTAAACGATCATTATACTAAGTTAACGGATGGGTCTTGTCCATCACATCATTCTCCTAATGATGTGATCCCGTTATCAAATGACAACTCGTGTCTATGGTTAGGAAACCTTAACCATCTTTGATCAATGAGCTAGTCAAGTAGAGGCTCACTAGGGACACGATGTTTGTTTCTGTATTCACACATGTATTTAGGTTTCCGATCAATACAATTCTAGCATGAATAATAAAAATTTATCATGAATAAGGAAATATAAAATAACAACTTTATTATTGCCTCTAGGGCATATTTCCTTCAGTCTCCCACTTGCACTAGAGTCAATAATCTAGATTATATTGTAACGAATCTAACACCCATGGAGACTTGGTGCTAATCATGTTTCGCTCGTGGAAGAGGCTTAGTCAACGGGTCTGCTACATTCAGATCTGTATGTATCTTGTAAATTTCTGTGTCTCCTTCCTTGACTTGTTCACGAATGGAGTTGAAGCGTCTCTTGATGTGTTTGGTTCTCTTGTGAAATCTGGATTCCTTCACCAAGGCAATTGCTCCAGTATTGTCATAAAAGATTTTCATTGGACCCAATGCACTAGGTATTACACCTAGATCGGATATGAACTCCTTCATTTGCTGCTTCTGAAGCATCTGTGTACTCCGCTTCACACGTAGATCCCGCCACGACGCTCTGCTTGGAACTGCACCAACTGATAGCTCCACCATTTAATATAAATACGTATCCGGTTTGTGACTTAGAGTTATCCGGATCAGTGTCAAAGCTAGCATCAACATAACCATTTACGACGAGCTCTTTGTCACCTCCATAAACGAGAAACATATCCTTGGTCCTTTTC
This sequence comes from Triticum monococcum, assembly GCA_034509565.1. Lineage (NCBI taxonomy): Eukaryota > Viridiplantae > Streptophyta > Magnoliopsida > Poales > Poaceae > Triticum > Triticum monococcum. Next base: position 505,143,625 of record CM067846.1, read on the forward strand.
AGGTACTTCAGGATGTTCTTGACCGCTGTCCAGTGATCCACTCCTGGATTACTTTGGTACCTCCCTGCCGGACTTATGGCAAGGCACGCATCAGGTCTAGTACACATCATATCATACATGATAGAACCTATGGCTAAGGCGTAGGGAATGACTTTCATTTTCTCTCTATCTTCTGTAGTGGTTGGGCTTTGAGTCTAACTCAACTTCACACCTTGTAACAGAGGCAAGAACCCTTTCTTTGACTAATCCATTTTGAACTTCTTCAAAACTTTGTCAAGGTATGTGCTTTGTGAATGTCCTATTAAGCATCTTGATCTATCTCTATAGATCTTGATGCCCAATATATAAGCAGCTTCACCGAGGTCTTTCATTGAAAAACTCTTATTCAAATATCCTTTTATGCTATCCAGAAATTCTATATCATTTCCAATCAATAGTATGTCATCTACATATAATATCGGAAATGATTTAGAGCTCCCACTCACTTTCTTGTAAATACAGGCTTCACCGAAAGTCTGTATAAAACCATATGCTTTGATCACCTCATCAAAGCGTATATTCCAACTCCGAGATGCTTGCACCAGTCGATAAATGGATCGCTGGAGCTTGCACACTTTGTTAGCACCTTTAGGATAAAAAAACCTTCCGGTTGCATCATATACAACTCTTCTTTAAGAAATCCATTAAGGAACGCAATTTTGACGTCCATTTGCCAAATTTCATAATCATAAAATGCGGCAATTGCTAACATGATTTAGACCGACTTAAGCATCGCTACGGGTGAGAATGTCTCATCGTAGGCAACCCCTTGAACTTGTCGAAAACCTTTCATGACAAGTCGAGCTTTGTAGATGGTGACATTACCATCAGTGTCAGTCTTCTTCTTGAAGATCCATTTATTCTCAATGGCTTGCCGATCATCGGGAAAGTCTACCAAAGTCCACACTTTGTTCTCATACATGGATCCCATCTCACCTTTCATGGCCTCAAGCCATTTATCGGAATCAGGGCTCATCATAGCTTCTTCATAGTTCGTAGGTTTGCCATGGTCTAGTAATATGACTTCCAGGACAGGATTACCGTACCACTCTGGTGCGGAATGTGCTCTGTTCGACCTACGAGGTCTAGTGGTAACTTGATCCGAAGTTTCATGATCATCATACTTAGCTTCCTCTCTAGTTGGTGTAGGCATCATGGGAACAGATTTCTCTAATGTGCTACTTTCCAAATTGAGAGAAGGTGCAATTATCTCATCAAGTTCTACTTTCCTCCCAGTCACTTCTTTCGAGAGAAACTCTGCTACTTCTTGCGCATGCGTTGGTGTAGCGCCCTCGATGCGGCTATATCTCCCACGTGTCGAGGCACGACTTAGAGGCATAACCGCATTGAAAGCAATGTCGCAAGTTAGGAAATTATCACACATCCCATGTACATAAATAATATACAGGGGAGGTACATAGTTGGCTTACACTCGCCCCGTCACATCAAAGCACATAAATAACATACATCATCCAAACACTCATGGCCCGACTACGGCGCCAAAATAAAAGACAACCCAACAAGCGACATAGGTCCCGATCAACCCAACTGGGCGCCACTACTGATCATCAGGAAAAGACACATAGTAACACTGAGAATCCTCGTCGTACTCCCACTTGAGCTCAAGCGCGCCATCTGGAGCTGTATCATCTGCCCTTGCATCTGGTGTAATAGTAATCTGTGAGCCACAGGGACTCAGCAATCTCGCACCCTCGCGATCAAGACTATTTAAGCTTAATAGGTAGGAAAGGGGTAATGTATAAGTGGAGCTGCAGCAAGCGACTAGCATATATGGTGGCTAACTTATTGCGCAAAAGAGAGCGAGAAGAGGGGGCAAAGCACGAGCGAGGAACTAGAGAGCAACCTGCGCAAACATAACTCCAACACCGTGTCCACTTCCTGGACTCCGCCGAGAAGAGGCCATCACGGCAACACACTCAGTTGATTCATTTTAATTAATCAAGGTTCAAGTTATCTACAACCGGACATTAACAAATTCCCATCTGCCCATAACCGCGGGCACGGCTTTCGAAAGATCAATCCCTGCAGGGGGTCCCAACTTAGCCCATAACAAGCTCTCATGGTCAACGAAGGAATCGACCTCCACCCAAGACACACCGATCAGACTCGGTATCTCGGTACAACAAGATGATTCGACAGGTTAAAACAAGTCCAGCAACACCACCCAGATGTGCCGACAAATCCTGATAGGAGCTGCACATATCTCGTTCTCAGGGCACACCAGATGAGCAAGACGTCGGGTAGGCCAGCCCAGAGTTGCCCCTGGTAGCCCCGGACATCGCTCGGTTGGACCAACACTCAGAGGAGCACTGGCCCGGGGGGGGGGGGTTAAAATAAGATGACCCTCGGGCTCCAGAAACCCAAGGGAAAAAGAGGCTAGGTGGCAAATGGTAAAACCAATGTTGAGCATTGCTGGAAAAGCTTTAATCTAGGCGAACTATCAAGGAGTTCCCATTATAGCCCAACCGTGTAAGGGACGCAACAATCCGGGAACATAACACCGATATGACGGAAACTAGGGCGGCAAGAGTGGAACAAAACACTAGGCGAGAGGCCGAGCCTTCCACCCTTTACCAAGTATATAGATGCATTAAGATAGCATGGCAATATAATGATATCCCAACAAGTAAATAAATGTTCCAACAAGGAACGGCTCCAATTGTCACCTGCAACTAACAACGCTATAAGAAGGGCTGAGCAAAGCGGTAACATAGCCAATCAACGGTTTGCTAGGAAAATGGTGGGTTAGAGGATCAATCATGGCAATTGGGAGGCTGACAAGCAATTGGTAGGCATCGTAGCATTGGCATAGCAAAAGAGCGGGCAAACTAGCATAGCAAAGATAGTAGTGATTTCGAGGGTATGATCATCTTGCCTGCACAATTGTCAGAGTTGACTGGATCCTCAAAAGCAAACTCAACGGGCTCCTCGTTAGCGAACTTGTCTCCCGGCTCTACCCAACAACACAAACAAGCAACAAGGATACAATCAACCACGTGCAAACTCAAGCCATAAGATGCAATGATGGTATGCTATGCGGGATGCGATGCGGGATGCAAAATGCAAGACATGACAGGAAATGCATGAACCTGGCCTCAACTTGGAAAACCAAGAGTGCCACTGGATAGAGGGGATGAAATCACCTGAAAACGATATAAAGGTCATAGGAATCGGAGTTACGGTTTGGAAATGGCAAGCATTTTACGAAATGAACCGGTCTGCGATTTACAGCAAGTAGGCTCCTAAATGCAATGAAATGAACATGCTACAGCCACCAAACATGAAAACAAAATACATGGCAGGGATGTACACAAGATACTTATCAAAACACTAGCACCGAGCCACGGCCAAATTCATCCATTATGAGGTTCAAATAAGCATGGCAAAAATGAATATGCAAAACGGATTTCAGACTTAGTGAAATTAACACTAGTCTGAAATTTCAGACCACGATGCTCTCTTCGGAGCAGCAAAACAACATGATACATAGCCTTATTATCACAAGTAAGAACATGGCATGGAGCTACTCAACAATCTTAACAAAACACCCAAAGTGACCTGGGGCCAAAAGGGTTCATAAAATACTCTAACGAGCACACGAACATAGCTCACGCACAATCAGTTTTCAGACTTTGTGAAAACTGAGACATGCTGAAATTATAACTCACGAAGGCATGTAAACGAGCTCGATGCACTCACTATGGTGCAAGTCATGGCAAGGCAAGCATATATCCATAAAGAAGACACAAAATTCTAGCTAGACATGGCAAGAACAATGGCATAGCATGCATGGATCAATAACAATAGCATCGGCAAAATCGCAAACAAGTTGATGATCTGCCCAGATTTACCACGAAGCAAAAGTAGAGCTCGATTGACTCAAGCTAGAGCACCCCACATATGCAAACAAAGACATGGATGGATAGAGCATAACATGAATATCAAAACTCCCTTACTGATCATCCTCAAAAGAGGCACGGATCACTAGGAAACAAGCTGAACATATGGCATCATGAACTAAAATATCCCAGACTTAGTGAAATCCACTAAGTCCCTGAAAACAGAATTCTCAGGTGCATCTCTTTGCAAGCTTGCACAAGTCACCACACACATCCTAAAAATGCATGGGTGGCACCTCTGGAAAGAATACAAAATGCTTAACAATTCATCCCAAAGACTCACAGGCATATCATGCACACAATAATCATGGCAAAAATGACAAAAGTCTATGATGAACTAACGGATCTGCAATTTAACTCACGATGCCTCCTTCTAACAGCATTTTGGGTATCAAGATGAACTCAAATGCAAATGATGCAATGGAATGAAATGATGTACATGTCGAGACGAAGATTTTGATATATCATATGTCCAAATTGGAGCTACGGATGAGGAGATATCATCAGTCAAAGATACCATAAAAACAGGGTGGAGAAGGAAAAAGGGTCAACCCAGATCTAGGGTTCGTCCGGGGTACTGTTCATCGGCGCGCGAACCGAGGCTTCCGGCGAGGCGGCCGGCTCCGGCGAGCTCGGAACGGCGGTGAGGAGGCGCGGACCCGACCGGATCCGGTCCGCGGCGGCGAGGGAGGCGAGGTCCGGCCGCCTCGGGCGGCGTGACGGCGCGGCGGGGCGCTTCGGGCGCCGGCCGGCAAGGGCGCGCGCGGCAGCGCCGGCCACCGGCGAGGAGGACGAAGGCGGCGGCGGATCGGGTTCGCGGGGGCCCCTCCTGGGCCTCCCGGGCCGGCGGCGGGGATGTGGGCGCGGGGACACGTGGCGGCTCCGGAGTGGCTGCGGGCGGCGGAGCGGACGCGTTTATATGCATAAGTGGAGAAGAGATCCAAAAAACGGGGGACCTATTTATAGGCATAAGTGGAGCTAGGAGAGTCCAAATGAGGTGCGGTTTTCGGCCACGCGATTGTGATCGAACGCTCTAGGACATGGAGCAGAGTTTGGTGGGTTTTGGGCCAAATTGGAGGGGTGTTGGGCTGCAACACACACGAGGCCTTTTCGGTCCCTCGGTTAACCGTTGGAGTATCAAACGAAGCCCAAATGTTACGAAACTTGACAGGCGGTCTACCGGTAGTAAACCAAGGCCGCATGGCAAGTCTCGGTCCAATCCGGAAATGTTTAATCCCCACACACGAAAGAAAGCTAGAAACGGCCACCGGAGGAGAACGAAGCGCCGGAATGCAAAACGGACAACGGGGAAAATGCTCGAATGCATGAGATGAACTTGTATGCAAATGCAATGCACGTGATGGCATGATATGAGATGCATGCAAACGAAAACAACACACGGAGACAAAGACCCGAAACCGAGGAATAAATATAACTTAATGCCGGAAACGGCAGGAGTTGGAGTACAAATTGGGGAAGTAATATCTGGGGCGTTACAGTTGGTTCTTCCCTTGAAGAGGAAAGGGTGATGCAGAAAAGTAGAGATAAGTATTTCCCCCAGTTTGAGGACCAAGGTATCAATCCAGTAGGAGACAACGCACAAGTCACCTAATGTCGGGGAACGTAGTAATTGAAAAAAATTCCTACGATCACGCAAGATCTATCTAGGAGAAGCATAGCAATGAGACGGGAGAGTGTGTCCACGTACTCTCATAGACCAAAAGCGGAAGCGTTTAGTAACACGGTTGATGTAGTCGAACGTCTTCGTGATCCAACCGATCAAAGCACCGAACGTACGACACCTCCGCGTTCAGCACATGTTCAGCTCGATGACGTCCCTTGATCTCTTGATCCAGTTGAGGATGAGGGAGAGTTCCATCAGCACGACGGCGTGGTGATGGTGATGATGAAGTTACTGGCACAGGGCTTCGCCTAAGCACTACGACGATATGACCGAGGTGTGTAACTGTGGAGGGGGGCACCGCACACGGCTAAGAGAAGGCTCGGTGTGTCTTTGTGGTGCCCCCCTCCCACATATATAAAGGGGGGAGGAGAGGAGGCCGGCCCTAGAGGGGGCACGCCAAGGGGGGGAGTCCTACTTGGACTCCCGATCCAAGTAGGATCCACCCCCTTTCCTTTCCGAAGAAGAGGGAAGGGGGAAAGAGAAGGAGGAGAAGAAGGAAAGGGGGGCCACCCGCCAACCCTAGTCCAATTCGGATTGGGCTTGGGGGGCGCGTGCCTCCACCTGGCCGCCGCCTCCTCTCTTACACTAGGGCCCATGAAGGCCCATTAACCCCCCGGGGGGTTCCGATAACCCCCCGGTACTCCGGAAAATGTCCGAACCTTTCCGAAACTATTCCAGTGTCCAAACAAAACCTTCCAATATATCAATCTTTATGTCTCGACCATTTCGAGACTCCTCGTCATGTCCGTGCTCTCATCCGGGACTCTGAACAAACTTCAGTTCATCAAAACACATAACTCATAATACAAATCGTCATCGAACGTTAAGCGTGCAGACCCTACGGGTTCGAGAACTATGTAGACATGAACGAGACACGTCTCCGGTCAATAACCAATAGCGGAACCTGGATGCTCATATTGGCTCCTACATATTCTACGAAGATCTTTATCGGCCAAACCGCATAACAACATACATTGTTCCCTTTGTCATCGGTATGTTACTTGCCTGAGATTCGATCATCAGTGTCATCATAAGTAGTTCAATCTTGTTACTGGGAAGTCTCTTTACTCGTTCCGTAATGCATCATCCCGTAACTAATTCATTAGTTACATTGCTTGCAAGGCTCATAGTGATGTGCATTATCGAGTGGGCCCAAAGATACCTCTCCGATACACGAAGTGACAAATCCTAATCTTGATCTATGCCAACTCAACAAACACCATTGGAGACACCTGTAGAACATCTTTATAATCACCCAGTTATGCTGTGACGTTTGGTAGCACACAAGGTGTTCCTCTGATATTCGGGAGTTGCATAATCTCAGTCAGAGGAACATGTATAAGTCATGAAGAAAGCAATAGCAATAAAACTTAACGATCATTATGCTAAGAAAACAGATGGGTCTTGTCCATCACATCATTCTCTAATGATGTGATCCCGTTCATCAAATGACAACACATGTCTATGGTTAGGAAACTTAACCATCTTTGATTAACGAGCTAGTCAAGTAGAGGCATACTAGGGACACTGTGTTTGTCCGTGTATCCACACATGTATCAAGTTTCCGGTTAATACAATTCTAGCATGAATAATAAACATTTATCATGATATAAGGAAATATAAATAACAACTTTATTATTGCCTCTAGGGCATATTTCCTTCAGTCTCCCACTTGCACTAGAGTCAATAATCTAGTTCACATCGCCATGTGATTTAACACTAATAGTTCACATCTTTATGTGATTAACACCCATAGTTCACATCGCCATGTGATCAACACCCAAAGGGTTTACTAGAGTCAATAATCTAGTTCACATCGCTATGTGATCAACACCCAAAGAGTACTAAGGTGTGATCATGTTTTGCTTGTGAGAGAAGTTTAGTCAACGGGTCTGCCACATTCAGATCCGTATGTATTTTGCAAATTTATATGTCTACAATGCTCTGCATAGAGCTACCCTAGCTAATTGCTCCCACTTTCAATATGTATCCAGATTGAGACTTAGAGTCATCCAAATCAGTGTCAAAGCTTGCATCGACGTAACTCTTTACGACGAACTCTTTATCACATCCATAATTGAGAAATATCTCCTTAGTCTTGTAAGGATAATTTTGACCGCTATCCAGTGATCCACTCCTGGATCAATATCGTACCCCCTTGCCAAACTCATGGCAAGGTACTCAATAGGTTTGGTACACAACATAGCACACTTTATAGAACCTATGGCTAAGGCATAGGGAATGCCTTTCATTCTCTTTCTATTTTCTTCTGTGGTCGTGTTTTGAGTCTTACTCAACTTTACACCTTGCAATATAGGCAAGAACTCCTTCTTTGACTGTTCCATTTTGAACTACTTCAAAATCTTGTCAAGGTATGTACTCACCGAATTTTTTTATCAAGCGTCTTGATCTATCTCTATAGATCTTGATGCCCAATATTTAAGTAGCTTCACCGAGGTCTTTCTTTGAAAAACTCCTTTCAAACAATCCTTTATGCTTTCCAGAAAATTCTACATCATTTCCAATCAACAATATGTCATTCACATATACTTATCAGAAAGGCTGTAGTGCTCCCACTCACTTTCATGTAAATACATGCTTCACCGCAAGTGTATATAAAACTATATGCTTTGATCAACTCATCAAAACGTATATTCCAACTTCGAGATGCTTGCACCAGTCCATAGATAGATCGCTAGAGCTTGCACATTTTGGTAGCACCTTTAGGATTGAAAAAACCTTCTGGTTGTATCATATACAACTCTTCTTTAATAAATCCATTAAGGAATGCAATTTTGACATCCATTTGCCAGATTTCATAAAATGTGGCAATTACTAACATGATTCGGATAGACTTTAAGCATCGATACGAGTGAGAAAATCTCATCGTAGTCAACATCTTGAACTTATCAAAAACCATTTTCGACAAGTCATGCTTTGTAGATAGTAACACTACTATCAGCGTCCGTCTTCCTCTTGAAGATCCATTTATTCTCAATGGCTTGCCGATCATCGGGCAAGTCCACCAAAGTCCATACTTTGTTCTCATACATGGATTCTATCTCAGATTTCATGGCATCAAGCCATCTGTCGGAATATGGGCTCATCATCGCTTCCTCATAGTTCGTCGGTTCATCATGGTCTAGTAACATGACTTCCAGAATAGGATTACCATACCACTCTGGTGCGGACCGTACTCTGGTTGACCTATGAGGTTCGGTAGTAACTTGATATGAAGTTTCATGATCATCATCATCAACTTCCTCACTAATTGGTGTAGGAATCACTAGAACTAATTTCTATGATGAACTACTTTCCAATTTGGGAGAAGGTACAGTTACCTCATCAAGTTCTACTTTCCTCCCACTCACTTCTTTCAAGAGAAACTCCTTCTCTAGAAAGGATCCATTCTTAGCAACAAAGATCTTGCCTTTGGATCTGTGATAGAAGGTATACCCAATAGTTTGTTTTGCGTATCCTATGAAGGCGCACTTCTCCGATTGGGTTCAAGGTTATCAGGATGAAACTTTTTCACATAAGCATCGCAACCCCAAACTTTAAGAAACGATAGCTTATGTTTCTTGATAAAGCACGGTTCATACGGTGTCATCTCAACGGATTTAGACGGTGCCCTATTTAACGTGAATGAAGTTGTCTCTAATGCATAACTCCAAAATGATAGCGGTAAATCAATAAGAGACATCATAGATCGCACCATATCTAATAAAGTATGGTTACGATGTTCGGACACACCATTGCGTGGTGGTGTTCTAGGTGGCGTGCATTGCGAAACTATTCCACATTGTTTCAAATGAAGACCAAACTCATAACTCAAATATTCACCTCCACGATCAGATCATAGAAACTCTATTTTCTTGTTACGATGATTTTCCACTTCACTTTGAAATTCTTTGAACTTTTCAAATGTTTCAGACTTATGTTTCATCAAATAGATATACCCATATCTACTCAAATCATCTATGAAGGTTAGAAAATAATGATACCCGCCACGAGCCTCAATACTCATCGGACCGCATACATCAGTATGTATTATTTCCAATAAGTCAGTTGTTCGCTCCATTCTTCCAGAGAATGGAGTCTTAGTCATGTTGCCCATGAGGCATGGTTCGCAAGTATCAAGTGATTCATAATCAAATGATTCCAAAAAGCCCATCAGCATGGAGTTTCTTCATGCGCTTTACACCAATATGACCTAAACGGCAGTGCCACAAATAAGTTGCACTATCATTATTAACTTTGCATCTTTTGGCTTCAATAATATGAATATGTGTATCACTACGATCGAGATTCAATAAACCATGTATATTGAGTGTATGACCATAGAAGGTCTTATTCATGTAAATAGAATAACAATTATTCTTTGACTTAAATGAATAACCGTACTGCAATAAACATGATCCAATCATATTCATGCTCAACGCAAACACACAATAACTTTTATTTTAGGTTTAACACTAATCCTGAAGGTAAAGGGACTGTGCGATGGTGATCTTATCAATCTTGGAATCATTTCCAACACACATCATCACCTCGCCCTTAACTAGTATCTGTTCATTTTGCAACTCCTGTTTCGAGTTACAAATCTTAGCAACTGAACCGGTATCAAATACCCTCGGGTTACTATGAACACTAGTAAAGTACACATCAATAACTGAAGGAAATATGCCCTAAAGGCAATAATAAAGTTATTATTTATTTCCTTATATCATGATAAATGTTTATTATTCATGCTAGAATTGTATTAACCGGAAACATAATACATGTGTGAATACATAGACAAACAGAGTGTCACTAGTATGCCTCTACTTAACTAGCTCGTTAATCAAAGATGGTTATGTTTCCTAACCATAGACATGAGTTGTCATTTAATTAACGGGATCACATCATTAGGAGAATGATGTGATTGACATGACCCATTCCGTTAGCTTAGCACTTGATTGTTTAGTTTGTTGCTATTGCTTTCTTCATAACTTATACATGTTCCTATGACTATGAGATTATGCAACTCCTGTTTACCAGAGGAACACTTTGTGTGCTACCAAACGTCACAACGTAACTGGGTGATTATAAAGGTGCTCTACAGGTGTCTCCGAAGGTACATGTTGGGTTGGTGTATTTTGAGATTACGATTTGTCACTCCGATTGTCGGAGAGGTACCTCTGGGCCCTCTCGGTAATGCACATCACATAAGCCTTGCAAGCATTGCAACTAATGAGTTAGTTGTGGATGATGTATTACGGAACGAGTAAAGAGACTTGGCGGTAACGAGATTGAACTAGGTATTGGAATACCGACGATCGAATCTCGGGCAAGTAACATACCGATGACAAAGGGAACAATGTATGTTGTTATGCGGTCTGACGGATAAAGATCTTCGTAGAATATGTGGGAGCCAATATGAGCATCCAGGTTCCGCTATTGGTTATTGACCGGAGACGTGTCTCTGTCATGTCTAGATAGTTCTCGAACCCGTAGGGTCCGCACGCTTAACGTTGCGATGACAGTTATATTATGAGTTTATATGTTTTGATGTACCGAAGGAGTTCGGAGTCCCGGATGAGATCGGAGACATGACGAGGAGTCTCTAAATGGTTGAGACGTAAAGATTGATATATTGGACAACTATATTCGGACATCGGAAAGGTTCCGAGTGATTCGGGTATTTATCGGAGTACCGGAGAGTTACGGGAATTCGCCGGGGAGTAGGCCTTATTGGGCCATACGGGAATAGAGGAGAGAGGCCAAAAGGAAGGAGACGCGTGCCCCCTGGTCCGAATTGTACAAGGGGTGCAGCCCTTTTTTCCTTCTTCCTCTCCTCCTCTTTCCTTCTCTCCTACTCCAACAAGGAAAGGGGGAGTCCTACTCCCGGTGGGAGTAGGACTCCCCCCTTGGTGCGCCCTCCTCCTAGGCCGACCGCCTCCCCCCTTGCTCCTTTATATACGGGGGCAGGCCCCCCCCATGGCCACAACAATTGATCCCTTGGATCTCTTAGCCGTGTGCGGTGCCCCCCTCCACCATATTCCACCTCGATAATACTGTAGCAGGCGAAGCCCTGCATTGGTAGAACATCAACATCGTGACCACGCCGTCGTGCTGACGAAACTCTCCCTCAACACTCGGCTGGATCGGAGTTCGAGGGATGTCATCGGGCTGAACTTGTGCTGAACTCGGAGGTGCCGTGCGTTTGGTACTTGATCGGTCGGATCGTGAAGATGTACGACTACATCAACCGCGTTGTGCTAATGCTTCCGCTTTCGGTCTACGAGGGTACGTGGACAACACTCTCCCCTCTCGTTGCTATGCATCACCATGATCTTGCGTGTGCGTAGGAAATTTTTGAAATTACTACGTTCCCCAACAGTGGCATCTGAGCCTGGTTTTATGCGTTGATGTAATATGCACGAGTAGAACACAAGTGAGTTGTGGGCGATGTAAGTCATACTGCTTACCAGCATGTCACACTTTGGTTCGGCGGTATTGTTGGATGAAGCGGTCCAGACCGACATTACGCGTACGCTTACACGAGACTGGTTTTACGGCCGTGCTATGCACACAGGTGACTAGCGGGTGTCAGTTTCTCCAACTTCAGTTGAATCAAGTGTGGCTACACTCGGTCCTTGAGAAGGTTAAAACAACACTAACTTGACAAACTATCGTTGTGGTTTTGATGCGTAGGTAAGGACGGTTCTTGCTCAGCCCGTAGCAGCCACGTAAAACTTGCAACAACAAAGTAGAGGACGTCTAACTTGTTTTTGCAGGGCATGTTGTGATGTGATATGGTCAAGACGTGATAAGATATAAGTTGTTGTATACGATGATCATGTTTTGTTGAAGTTATCGGCAACTGGCAGAAGCCTTATGGTTGTTTCTTTATTGCATAAGATGCAAGCGCCAAATAATTGCTTTACTTTATCGCTATGCGATAGCAATAGTTGCAAGAGCAATAGTTGGCGAGACGACCATGTGAAGACACATTGATATAGATCAAGATGATGGAGATCATGGTGTCATGCTGGTGACGATGGAAATCATGACGATGCTTTGGAGATGGAGATCAAAGGCACAAGATGATGATGGCCATATCATGTCACATATTTTGATTGCATGTGATGTTTATCTTTTATGCATCTTATTTTGCTTAGTTTGACGGTAGCTTTATAAGATGATCTCTCACTAAATTTCAAGATAAAAGTGTTCTCCCTGAGTATGCGCCGTTGCCAAAGTTCGTTGTGCCCAGACACCACGTGATGATCGGGTGTGATAAGCTCTACGTCCATCTACAACGGGTGCAAGCCAGTTTTGCACATGCAGAATACTTAGGTTAAACTTGACGAGCCTAGCATATGCAGATATGGCCTCGGAACACTGAGACTGAAAGGTCGAGCATGAATCATATAGTAGATATGATCAACATAGTGATGTTCACCATTGAAAACTACTCCATTTAACGTGAAGATCGGTTATGGTTTAGTTGATTTGGATCATGTGATCACTTAGAAGATTAGAGGGATGTCTTTCTAAGTGGGAGTTCTTAAGTAATATGATTAATTGAACTTAAATTTATCATGAACTTAGTCCTGGTAGTATTAGCATATCTATGTTGTAGATCAATAGCTCGCGCTTAGCTCCCTTGTTTTATTTTTTGATATGTTCCTAGAGAAAACTAAGTTGAAAGATGTTAGTAGCAATGATGCGGATTGGATCCGTGATCTGAGGTTTATCCTCATTGCTGCACAGAAGAATTATGTCCTTAATGCACCGCTAGGTGACAGACCTATTGCAGGAGCAGATGCAGACGTCATGAACGTTTGGCTAGCTCAATATGATGACTACTTGATAGTTTAGTGCACCATGCTTAACAGCTTAGAATCGGGACTTCAAAGACGTTTTGAACGTCATGGATCATATGGATGTTCCAGGAGTTGAAGTTAATATTTCAAGCAAATACCCGATTTGAGAGATATGAAGTCTCCAACAAGTTCTATAGCTAAAAGATGGAGGAGAATAGCTCAAGCAGTGAGCATGTGTTCAGATTGTCTGGGTACTACAATCGCTTGAATCAAGTGGGAGTTAATCTTCCAGATAAAATACCGATTGACAGAATTCTCTAGTCACCATCACCAAGTTAGTAGAACTTCGTGATGAACTATAGTATGCAAGGGATGATGAAAATGATTCCCGAGCTTTTCATGATGATGAAATCCATGAAGGTAGAAATCAAGAAAGAGCATCAAGTGTTCATGATTAACAAGACCACTAGTTTCAAGAAAAGGGCAAAGGGGAAGAAAGGGAACTTCAAGAAGAACGGCAAGCAAGTTGCTGCTCAAGTGAAGAAGCCCAAGTCTGGTCCTAAGCCTGAGACTAAGTGCTTCTACTTCAAAGGGACTGGTCACTGGAAGCGGAACTGCCCCAAGTATTTGGCGGATAAGAAGGATGGCAAAGTGAACAAAGGTATATTTGATATACAGATTATTGATGTGTATTTTACTAGTGTTCGTAGCAACCCTTCGGTATTTGATACTGGTTCGGTTGCTAAGAGTAGTAACTCGAAACAGGAGTTGCAGAATGAACAGAGACTAATTAAGGGTGAAGTGACGATGTGTGTTGGAAGTGGTTCCAAGATTGATATGATCATCATCGCACACTCCCTATACTTTTGGGATTAGTGTTGAACCTAAATAAGTGTTATTTGGGGTTTGTGTTGAGCACGAATATGATTTGATCATGTTTATTGCAATACGGTTATTCATTTAAGTAAGAGAATAAATTGTTGTTCTGTTTACATGAATAAAACCTTCTATGGTCATACACCCAATGAAAATGGTTTGTTGGATCTCGATTGTGGGGATACACATTCTCATAATATTGAAGCCAAAAGATGCAAAGTTAATAATGATAGTGCAACTTATTTGTGGCACTGCCGTCTAGGTCATATTTGAAGGAAATATGCCCTAGAGGCAATAATAAAGATATTATTTATTTCCTTATATCATGATAAATGTCTATTATTCATGCTAGAATTGTATTAACCGGAAACACAATACATGTGTGAATACATAGACAAACAAAGTGTCAGTAGTATGCCTCTACTCTACTAGCTTGTTAATCAAAGATGGTTGTGTTTCCTAACCATGGACAAAGAGTTGTCATTTGATTAACGGGATCACATCATTAGTTGAATGATCTGATTGACATGACCCATTCCATTAGCTTAGCACCCGATCGTTTAGTATGTTGCTATTGCTTTCTTCATGACTTATACATGTTCCTATGACTATGAGATTATGCAACTCCCGTTTGCCGGAGGAACACTTTGTGTGCTACCAAACGTCACAACGTAACTGGGTGATTATAAAGGTGCTCTACAGGTGTCTCCAAAGGTACATGTTGGGTTGACGTATTTCGAGATTTGGATTTGTCACTCCGATCATCGGAGAGGTATCTCTGGGCCCTCTCGGTAATGCACATCACTTAAGCCTTGCAAGCATTGCAACTAATAAGTTAGTTGCGGGATTATGTATTACGGAACGAGTAAAGAGACTTGCCGGTAATGAGATTGAACTAGGTATTGGATATCGACGATCAAATCTCGGGCAAGTAACATACCGATGACAAAGGGAACAACGTATGTTGTTATGCGGTCTGACCGATAAAGATCTTCGTAGAATATGTAGGAGCCAATATGGGCATCCAGGTCCCGCTGTTGGTTATTGACCGGAGACGTGTCTCGATCATGTCTACATTGTTCTCGAACCGTAGGGTCCGCACGCTTAAAGTTACGATGATAGTTTCATTATGAGTTTATGTATTTTGATGTACCGAAGGTTGTTCGGAGTCCCGGATATGATCACGGACATAATGAGGAGTCTCGAAATGGTCGAGACATAAAGGTTGATATATTGGACGGCTATATTCGTACACCGGAAGTGTTCCGGGGAAGTTTCGGATAAAACCGGAGAACCGGGGGGTTACCGGAACCCCCCGGGGGGTTAATGGGCCTCATGGGCCTAAAGTGGAGTAGAGGAAAGGCAGCCAGGGCAGGCCGGGCGCCCCCTCCCCCCTAGTCCGAATTGGACAAGGAGGGAGGGGCGGCGCCCCCCCTTTCCTTCCTCTCCTCTCTCCCTTCCTTCCCCCTCTCCTACTTGGACAAGGAAAGGGAGGGGAGTCCTACTCCCGGTAGGAGTAGGACTCCTCCTGCGCGCCTCCTACAAGGGCCGGCCGCACCCCCCTTGGCTCCTTTATATACGGGGGTAGGGGGGCACCCTAGGACACACAAGTTGATCTTCGTGATCGTTCCTTAGCCGTGTGCGGTGCCCCCCTCCACGATATTACACCTCGATCATATTGTAGTGGTGCTTAGGCGAAGCCCTGCGACGGTTAAACATCAAGATCGTCACCACGCTGTCGTGCTGACGAAACTCCTCCCCGAAGCTTTGCTGGATCGGAGCCCGGGGTGCGTCATCGAGCTGTACGTGTGTCAAGAACTCGGAGGTGCTGGAGTAACGGTGCTTGGATCGGTTGGACCGGGAAGACGTACGACTACTTCCTCTACGTTGCGTCAACGCTTCCGCTTTGGTCTACGAGGGTACGTAGACAACACTCTCCCCTGTCGTTGCTATGCATCACCATGATCTTGCGTGTGCGTAGGAATTTTTTTGAAATTACTACGTTCCCCTTCATTGGTATCAGAGCCTAGGTTATATGGTTTGATGTTATATGCACGAGTAGAACACAAGTGAGTTGTGGGTGATATAAGTCATACTGCCTACCAGCATGTCATACTTTGGTTCGGCGGTATTGTTGGATGAAGCGGCCCGGACCGACATTGCGCGTACGCTTACACGAGACTGGTTCTACCGCCGTGCTTTGCACACAGGTGGCTGGCGGGTGTCAGTTTCTCCAACTTTAGTTGAACCGAGTGTGGCTACGCCCGGTCCTTGCGAAGGTTAAAACGGCATCAACTTGACAAACTATCATTGTGGTTTTGATGCGTAGGTAAGATTGGTTCTTGCTTAAGCCCGTAGCAGCCACGTAAAACTTGCAACAAACAAAGTAGAGGACGTCTAACTTGTTTTTGCAGGGCATGTTGTGATGTGATATGGTCAAGACATGATGCTAAATTTTATTGTATGAGATGATCATGTTTTGTAACTGAGTTATCGGCAACTGGCAGGAGCCATATGGTTGTCGCTTTATTGTATGCAATGCAATCGCCCTGTAATGCTTTACTTTATCACTAAGCGGTAGCGATAGTCATAGAAGCATAAGATTGGCGAGACGACAACGATGCTACGATGGAGATCAAGGTGTCGCGCCGGTGACGATGGTGATCATGACGGTGCTTCAGAGATGGAGATCACAAGCACAAGGTGATGATGGCCATATCATATCACTTATATTGATTGCATGTGATGTTTATCTTTTATGCATCTTATCTTGCTTTGATTGACGGTAGCATTATAAGATGATCTCTCACTAAATTATCAAGAAGTGTTCTCCCTGAGTATGCACCATTGCCAAAGTTCGTCGTGCCCAGACACCACGTGATGATCGGGTGTGATAAGCTCTACGTCCATCTACAACGGGTGCAAGCCAGTTTACACACGCAGAATACTCAGGTTAAACTTGACGAGCCTAGCATATGCAGATATGGCCTCGGAACACGGAGACCGAAAGGTCGAGCGTGAATCATATAGTAGATATGATCAACATAATGATGTTCACCATTGAAAACTAATCCATTTCACGTGATGATCGGTTATGGTTTAGTTGATTTGGATCACGTGATCACTTAGAGGATTAGAGGGATGTCTATCTAAGTGGGAGTTCTTAAGTAATATGATTAATTGAACTTAAATTTATCATGAACTTAGTACCTGCTAGTATCTTGCTTATGTATGTTTGATTGTAGATAGATGGCCCGTGCTGTTGTTCCGTTGAATTTTAATGCGTTCCTTGAGAAAGCAAAGTTGAAAGATGATGGTAGCAATTACACGGACTGGGTCCATAACTTGAGGATTATACTCATTGCTGCACATAAGAATTATGTCCTGGAAGCACCGCTAGGTGCCAGGTCTGCTGCTGGAGCAACACTAGATGTTATGAACGTCTGGCAGAGCAAAGCTGATGACTACTCGATAGTTCAGTGTGCCATGCTTTACGGCTTAGAATCGGGACTTCAATGACGTTTTGAACGTCATGGAGCATATGAGATGTTCCAGGAGTTGAAGTTAATATTTCAAGCAAATGCCTGGATTGAGAGATATGAAGTCTCCAATAAGTTGTATAGCTGCAAGATGGAGGAGAACAGTTCTGTCAGTGAGCATATACTCAAAATGTCTGGGTATAATAACCACTTGATTCAGATGGGAGTTAATCTTCCGGATGATTGCGTCATTGACAGAATTCTCCAATCACTGCCACCAAGCTACAGGAGCTTCGTGATGAACTATAATATGCAAGGGATGAATAAGACTATTCCCGAGCTCTTCGCAATGCTGAAAGCTGCGGAGGTAGAAATCAAAAGGGAGCATCAAGTGTTGATGGTCAACAAGACCACTAGTTTCAAGAAAAAGGGCAAAGGGAAGAAGAAGGGGAACTTCAAGAAGAACAACAAGCAAGTTGCTGCTCAAGAGAAGAAACCCAAGTCTGGACCTAAGCCTGAAACTGAGTGCTTCTACTGCAAGCAGACTGGTCACTGGAAGCGGAACTGCCCCAAGTATTTGGCAGATAAGAAGGATGGCAAGGTGAACAAAGGTATATATGATATACATGTTATTGATGTGTACCTTACTAGAGCTCGCAGTAGCACCTGGGTATTTGATACTGGTTCTGTTGCTAATATTTGCAACTCGAAACAGGGACTACGGATTAAGAGAACACTGGCAAAGGACGAGGTGACCATGCGCGTGGGAAATGGTTCCAAAGTCGATGTGATCGCGGTCGGCACGCTACCTCTACATCTACCTTCGGGATTAGTATTAGACCTAAATAATTGTTATTTGGTGCCAGCGTTGAGCATGAACATTATATATGGATCTTGTTTGATGCGAGACGGTTATTCATTTAAATCGGAGAATAATGGTTGTTCTATTTATATGAGTAATATCTTTTATGGTCATGCACCCTTGAAGAGTGGTCTATTTTTGATGAATCTCGATAGTAGTGATACACATATTTATAATGTTAAAACCAAAAGATGCAGAGTTGATAATGATAGTGCAACTTATTTGTGGCATTGCCGTTTAGGTCATATCGGTGTAAAGCGCATGAAGAAACTCCATACTGATGGACTTTTGGAACCACTTGATTATGAATCACTTGGTACTTGCGAACCGTGCCTCATGGGCAAGATGACTAAAACACCGTTCTATGGTACTATGGAGAGAGCAACACATTTGTTGGAAATCATACATACAGATGTATGTGGTCCGATGAATATTGAGGCTCGTGGTGGATATCGTTATTTTCTCACCTTCACAGATGACTTAAGCAGATATGGGTATATCTACTTAATGAAACATAAGTATGAAACATTTGAAAAGTTCAAAGAATTTCAGAGTGAAGTAGAAAATCATCGTAACAAGAAAATAAAGTTTCTACAATCTGATCGTGGAGGAGAATATTTGAGTTACGAGTTTGGTGTACATTTGAAACAATGCGGAATAGTTTCGCAACTCACGCCACCCGGAACACCACAGCGTAATGGTGTGTCCGAACATCGTAATCGTGCTTTACTAGATATGGTGCGATCTATGATGTCTCTTACTGATTTACCGCTATCGTTTCAGGGTTATGCTTTAGAGACGGCCGCATTCACGTTAAATAGGGCACCATCGAAATCCGTTGAGACGACGCCTTATGAACTATGGTTTGGCAAGAAACCAAAGTTGTCGTTTCTTAAAGTTTGGGGCTGCAATGCTTATGTGAAAAAACTTCAACCTGATAAGCTTGAACCCAAATCGGAGAAATGTGTCTTCATAGGATACCCAAAGGAGAATGTTGGGTACACCTTCTATCACAGCTCCGAAGGCAAGACATTCGTTGCTAAGAATGGATCCTTTCTAGAGAAGGAGTTTCTCTCGAAAGAAGTGAGTGGGAGGGAAGTAGAACTTGATGAGGTAACTGTACCTGCTCCGTCATTGGAAAGTAGTTCATCACAGAAATCGGTTTCTGCTACACCTACACCAATTGGTGAGGAATTTAATGATGATGATCATGAAATTTCAGATCAAGTTACTACTGAGCCTCGTAGGTCAACCAGAGTAAGATCCGCACCAGAGTGGTACGGTAATCCTGTTCTGGAAATCATGCTACTAGATCATGATGAACCTACGAACTATGAAGAAGCGATGGTGAGCCCAGATTCCGCAAAATGGCTTGAAGCCATGAAATCTGAGATGGGATCCATGTATGAAAACAAAGTATGGACTTTGGTTGACTTGCCCGATGATCGGCAAGTGAAAGCACAAGTGCTCTCCAGGTGGTTTTGGTAATTAATGTCAACATATCTCTTGTTGGACTAACGTTTTTATCTAGTATGTTTCAGATAAGTTCAACAATGGAGTGGCATGGACTAAAGGTTGTGGGAACTCCTTCAAGATGCTAAGGACAAAGGATTGGCTAAAGCTTCAAGCTTAGGACTCTTCATTTTACACTTTTAGTGATACAAGATCACATTGAGTCCATAGGAAAGGCCAATACTATCAAGGAGGGATGAGATGTTGATAATGAGCCTCTTGCTCAAAGTGCTTAGTGATATGCTCCAAAATCCTCAGCTACTTTCCCATATCCTCAAATGACCTAAACCCTAAGCCAAACTCGGTCATACCGATTCTTTCAACCCGGCGCCACCGAGTTTCACTTGTCATTTGCCACTGCCAAACCCTAGCAATTCGGTCTCACCGATGGGATCTCGGTCTCACCGAGATGGGCTTGCAAACTCTCTGTTACCTGTTGCAATATCTTCGGTCCAACCGAGATATGCAATCGGTCCCACCGAGTTTGCTTGGCCAACTCTCTGTTTCGCTTATTACCCAAATCGGTCCCACCGAGTTTGAGTAATCGGTCAAACCGAGTTTTGGATTTTCCCTAACCCTAGCACATCGGTCCCACCGAGTTGTTCCAATCGGTCCCACCGAAATTCTTAACGGTCACTAGGTTTACTATTTCGGTCCGACCGAGTTTTCTGATTCGGTCCCACCGAGATTGGTAAATTGTGTGTAACGGTTGGATTTTGTGTGGAGGCTATAAATACCCCTCCACCTCCTCTTCACTCGTGGAGAGAGCCATCAGAACACATACACCATTCCAACTCATATGTTCTGAGAGAGAACCACCTACTCATGTGTTGAGACCAAGATATTCCATTCCAACCATATGAATCTTGATCTCTAGCCTTCCCCAAGTCGCTTTCCACTCAAATATTCTTTCCACCAGATCCAAATCCTATGAGAGAGAGTTGAGTGTTGGGGAGACTATCATTTGAAGCACAAGAGCAAGGAGTTCATCATCAACACACCATTTGTTACTTCTTGGAGAGTGGTGTCTCCTAGATTGGCTAGGTGTCACTTGGGAGCCTCCGACAAGATTGTGGAGTTGAACCAAGGAGTTTGTAAGGGCAAGGAGATCGCCTACTTCGTGAAGATCTACCGCTAGTGAGGCAAGTCCTTCGTGGGCGATGGCCATGGTGGGATAGACAAGGTTGCTTCTTCGTGGACCCTTCGTGGGTGGAGCCCTCCGTGGACTCGCGCAACCGTTACCCTTCGTGGGTCGAAGTCTCCATCAACGTGGATGTAGGATAGCACCACCTATCCGAACCACGGGAAAAACATCCGTGTCTCCGATTGCGTTTGAATTCTCCAAACCCTTCCCTTTACATTCTTGCAAGTTGCATGCTTTACTTTCCGCTGCCTATACACTCTTTGCATACTTGCTTGATATGTGTTGTGAATGTTGAAATTATGCCTAAACTCCACTTAAACTGAAAAAGCTTAAAAATTGCAACTTTAGCCTTGAGTGTCTAAACCCCCCCTTTCTAGACACACCTACTTCTAGATCCTACAGCAAGCAATTGAGAATAAATGGATCTTCAAGAAGAAGACTGACGCTGATGGTAATATTACTGTCCACAAAGCTCGACTTGTCGCAAAAGGTTTTCGACAAGTTCAAGGGGTTGACTACGATGAGACCTTCTCACCCGTAGCGATGCTTAAGTCTGTCCGAATCATGTTAGCAATTGCCGCATTTTATGATTATGAAATTTGGCAGATGGATGTCAAAACTGCATTCCTGAATGGATTTCTGGAAGAAGAGTTGTATATGATGCAACCGGAAGGTTTTGTTGATCCAAAGGGAGCTAACAAAGTGTGCAAGCTCCAGCGATCCATTTATGGACTGGTGCAAGCCTCTCGGAGTTGGAATAAACGCTTTGATAGTGTGATCAAAGCATTTGGTTTTATATAGACTTTCGGAGAAGCCTGTATTTACAAGAAAGTGAGTGGGAGCTCTGTAGCATTTCTGATATTATATGTGGATGACATATTACTGATTGGAAATGATATAGAATTTCTGGATAGCATAAAGGGATACTTGAATAAGAGTTTTTCAACGAAAGACCTCGGTGAAGCTGCTTACATATTAGGAATAAAGATCTATAGAGATAGATCAAGATGCTTAATTGGACTTTCACAAAGCACATACCTTGACAAGATTTTGAAGTAGTTCAAAATGGATCAAGCAAAGAAAGGGTTCTTGCCTGTGTTACAAGGTGTGAAGTTGAGTCAGACTCAATGCCCGACCACTGCAGAAGATAGAGAGAAAATGAAAGATGTTCCCTATGCTTCAGCCATAGGCTCTATCATGTGTGCAATGCTGTGTACCAGACCTGATGTGTGCCTTGCTATAAGTTTAGCAGGGAGGTACCAAAGTAATCCAAGAGTGGATCACTGGACAGCGGTCAAGAACATCCTGAAGTACCTGAAAGGACTAAGGATATGTTTCTCGTATATGGAGGAGACAAAGAGCTCATCATAAACGGTTCGTTGATGCAAGCTTTGACACTGATCCGGACGATTCTAAATCGCAAACCGGATACGTGTTTACATTAAACGGTGGAGCTGTCAGTTGGTGCAGTTCTAAAGAAAGCGTCGTGGTGGGATCTACATGTGAAGCGGAGTACATAGCTGCTTCGGAAGCAGCAAACGAAGGAGTCTGGATGAAGGAGTTCATATCCGATCTAGGTGTCATACCTAGTGCATCGGGTCCAATGAAAATCTTTTGTGACAATACTGGTGCAATTGCCTTGGCAAAGGAATCTAGATTTCACAAAAGAACCAAGCACATCAAGAGACGCTTCAATTCCATCCGGGATCTAGTCCAGGTGGGAGACATAGAGATTTGCAAGATACATACGGATCTGAATGTAGCAGACCCGTTGACTAAGCCTCTTCCACGAGCAAAACGTGATCAGCACCAAGGCTCCATGGGTGTTAGAATCATTACTGTGTAATCTAGATTATTGACTAGTGCAAGTGGGAGACTGAAGGAAATATGCCCTAGAGGCAATAATAAAGATATTATTTATTTCCATATATCATGATAAATTTTTATTATTCATACTAGAATTGTATTAACCGGAAACATAATACATGTGTGAATACATAGACAAACAAAGTGTCACTAGTATGCCTCTACTTGACTAGCTCGTTAATAAAAGATGGTTATGTTTCCTAACCATGGATAAAGAGTTGTCATTTGATTAACGGGATCACATCATTAGTTGAATGATCTGATTGACATGACCCATTCCATTAGCTTAGCACCCGATCGTTTAGTATGTTGCTATTGCTTTCTTCATGACTTATACATGTTCCTATGACTATGAGATTATGTAGCTCCCGTGTGCCATAGGAACACTTTGTGTGCTACCAAACGTCACAACGTAACTGGGTGATTATAAAGGTGCTCTACAGGTGTCTCCAAAGGTACATGTTGGGTTGACGTATTTCGAGATTAGGATTTGTCACTCCGATCGTCGGAGACTAATCTCTGGGCCCTCTCGGTAATAGACATCACTTAAGCCTTGCAAGCATTGCAACTAATGAGTTAGTTGCGGGATGATGTATTATGGAACGAGTAAAGAGACTTGCCGGTAACGAGATTGAACTAGGTATTGGATACCGACGATCGAATCTCGGGCAAGTAACATACCGATGACAAAGGGAACAACGTATGTTGTTATGCGGTCTGACCGATAAAGATCTTCGTAGAATATGTAGGAGCCAATATGGGCATCCAGGTCCCGCTGTTGGTTATTGACCGGAGACGTGTCTCGATCATGTCTACATTGTTCTCGAACCGTAGGGTCCGCACGCTTAAAGTTACGATGACAGTTTCATTATGAGTTTATGTATTTTGATGTACCGAAGGTTGTTCGGAGTCCCGGATATGATCACGGACATAACGAGGAGTCTTGAAATGGTCGAGACATAAAGATTGATATATTGGACGGCTATATTCGGACACCGGAAGTGTTCCGGGGAAGTTTCGGATAAAACCGGAGAACCGGGGGGTTACCGGAACCCCCCGAGGGGTTAATGGGCCTCATGGGCCTAAAGTGGAGAAGAGGAAAGGCAGCCAGGGCAGGCCGCACGCCCCCTCTCCCCCTCGTCCGAATTGGACAAGGAGGGAGGGGCGGCGCCCCCCCCTTTCCTTCCTCTCCTCTCTCCCTTCCTCCCCCCTCTCCTACTTGGACAAGGAAAGGGAGGGGAGTCCTACTCCCGGTAGGAGTAGGACTCCTCCTGCGCGCCTCCTACAAGGGCCAGCCGCACCCCCTTGGCTCCTTTATATACGGGGGTAGGGGGGAACCCTAGGACACACAAGTTGATCTTCGTGATCGTTCCTTAGCCGTGTGCGGTGCCCCCCTCCACGATATTACACCTCGATCATATTGTAGCGGTGCTTAGGCGAAGCCCTGCGACGGTTAAACATCAAGATCATCACCACGCCGTCGTGCAGACAAAACTCCTCCCCGAAGCTTTGCTGGATCGGAGCCCGGGGTGCGTCATCGAGCTGTACGTGTGTCAAGAACTCGGAGGTGCCGGAGTAACGGTGCTTGGATCGGTTGGACCGGGAAGACGTATGACTACTTCCTCTACGTTGCGTCAATGCTTCCGCTTCGGTCTACGAGGGTACGCAGACAACACTCTCCCCTCTCGTTGCTATGCATCACCATGATCTTGCATGTGCGTATGAATTTTTTTGAAATTACTACGTTCCCCTTCAATATTGGTGTAAAGCGCATGAAGAAAATCCATGCTGATGGGCTTTTGGAATCACTTGATTATGAATTAGTTGATGCTTGTGAACCATGCCTCATGGGCAAGATGACTAAGACTCCGTTCTCCGGAACAATGGAGTGAGCAACAGATTTGTTGGAAATCATACATACTGATGTATGTGGTCCGATGAATATTGAGGGTCATGGCAGGTATCATTATTTTCTGATCTTCACAGATGATTTGAGCAGATATGAGTATATCTACTTGATGAAACACAAGTCTGAAACATTTGAAAAGTTCAAAGAATTTCAGAGTGAAGTGGAGAATCATCATAACAAAAATAAAAGTTTCTACGATATGATCGCAGAAGTAAAATATTTGAGTTACGAGTTTGGCCTTCAGTTAAAACAATGTGAAATAGTTTCACTACTCACGCCACCTGGAACACCACAGTGTAATGGTGTGTCCGAACATCATAACCGTACTTTATATGATATGGTGCGATCTATGATGTCTCTTACCGATTTACCACTATCGTTTTGGGGTTATGCATTAGAGACAACTACATTCACATTAAATAGGGCACCATCTAAATCCGTTGAGACGACACCGTATGAACTATGGTTTTGCAAGAAACCTAAGTTGTCGTTTCTTAAAGTTTGAGGTTGCAATGCTTATGTGAAAAAGTTTCAACCTGATAAGATCAAACCCAAATCGGAGAAGTGCATCTTCATAGGATACCCAAAAGAAAATGTAGGGTACACCTTCTATCACAGATCCGAAGGCAAGATATTCATTGCTGAGAATGGATTCTTTCTAGAGAAGGAGTTTCTCTCGAAAGAAGTGAGTGGGAGGAAAGTAGAACTTGATGAGGTAACTGTACTTGCTCCCTTATTGGAAAGTAGTTCATCACAGAAATCTGTTCCTGTGACTACTACACCAATTAGTGAGGAAGCTAATGATGATGATCATGTAACTTCAGATCAAGTTACTACCAAACCTCGTAGGTAAACCAGAGTGATATCCGCACCAGAGTGGTACAGTAATCCTGTTCTAGAGGTCATGTTACTTGACCATGACTAGCCTACGAACTATTAGGAAGCGATGATGAGCCCAGATTCCGCGAAATGGCTTGAGGCCATGAAATCTGAGATGAGATCCATGTATGAGAACAGAGTATGGACTTTGATTGACTTGCCCATTGACCGGCGAGCCATTGATATTAAATGGATCTTCAAGAGGAAGACGAACGCTGATAGTAGTGTCACTATCTACAAAGCTAGAATTGTCGCAAAAAGGTTTTCGACAAGTTCAAGGTGTTGACTACGATGAGAGTTTCTCACTCGTATCTATGCTTAAGTCTGTCTGAATCATGTTAGCAATTGCCGCATTTTATGAAATCTGGCAAATGGATAAACAAAACTGCATTCCTTAATGGATTTATTAAAGAAGAGTTGTATATGATGCAACCAGAAGGTTTTGTCAATCCTAAAGGTACTAACAAAATATGCAAGCTCCAGTGATCCATCTATGGACTGGTGCAAACATCTCGGAGTTGGAATATACGCTTTGATAAGTTGATCAAAGCATATAGTTTTATACAGACTTGCGGTGAAGCATGTATTTACAAGAAAGTGAGTGGGAGCACTATAGCATTTCTGGTAAGTATATGTGAATGACATATTGTTGATTGGAGATAATGTAGAATTATTCTGCAAAGCATAAAGGAATGTTTGAAAGGAGTTTTTCAAAGAAAGACATCGGTGAAGCTGCTTACATATTGAGCATCAAGATCTATAGAGATAGATCAAGACGCTTGATAAGTTTTTCAATGAGTACATACCTTGACAAGATTTTGAAGTAGTTCAAAATGGAACAATCAAAGAAGGAGTTCTTGCCTGTGTTACAAGGTGTGAAGTTGAGTAAGACTCAAAACCCGACCACGACAGAAGATAGAGAGAGAATGAAAGTCATTCCCTATGCCTGAGCCATAGGTTCTATAAAGTATGCCATGCTGTGTACCAGACCTATTGTATACCCTGCCCTGAGTTTGGCAAAGGAGTACAATAGTGATCTAGGAGTAGATCGCTGGACATTGGTCAAAAATTATCCTTAGTGGAATAAGGATATGTTTCTCGATTATGGAAGTGACAAAAGGTTCATCGTAAAGGGTTACATCGATGCAAATTTTTACATTGATGCATATGACTTTAAATCTCAATCTGGATACATATTGAAAAGGGAGAAATTAGCTAGAGTAGCTCTGTGCAGAGCATTGTTGACATACAAATTTGCAAAATACTTACGGATCTGGATGTGGCAGACCCGTTGACTAAACTTCTCTCACAAGAAAAACATGATCACACCTCAGTACTCTTTGGGTTTTGATCACATAGCGATGTGAACTAGATTATTGACTCCAGTAAACCCTTTGGGTGTTGGTCACATGTCGATGTGAACTATGGGTGTTAATCACATGGTGATGTGAACTATTGGTATTAAATCACATGGCGATGTGAACTAGATTATTGACTCTAGTACAAGTGGGAGACTGAAGGAAATATGCCCTAGAGGCAATAATAAAGTTACTATTTATTTCCTTATATCATGATAAATGTTTATTATTCATTCTAGAATTGTATTAACCGGAAACATAATACATGTGTGAATACATAGACAAACAGAGTGTCACTAGTATGCCTCTACTTGACTACCTCGCTAATCAAAGATGGTTATGTTTCCTAACCATAGACATGAGTTGTCATTTGATTAACGGGATCACATCATTAGGAGAATGATGAGATTGACATGACCCATTCCGTTAGCTTAGCACTTGATCGTTTAGTTTGTTGCTATTGCTTTCTTCATAACTTATACATGTTCCTATGACTATGAGATTATGCAACTCCCATTTACCGGAGGAACACTTTGTGTGCTACCAAACGTCACAACGTAACTGGGTGATTATAAAGGTGCTCTACAGGTGTCTCCGAAGGTACATGTTGGGTTGGCGTATTTCGAGATTAGGATTTGTCACTCCGATTGTCGGAGAGGTATCTTTGGGCCCTCTCAGTAATGCACATCACATAAGCCTTGCAAGCATTGAAACTAATGAGTTAGTTGTGAGATGATGTATTACGGAACGAGTAAAGAGACTTGACGGTAACGAGATTGAACTAGGTATTGGAATACCGACGATCGAATCTCGGGCAAGTAACATACCGATGACAAAGGGAACAACGTATGTTGTTATGCGGTCTGACCGATAAAGATATTCGTAGAATATGTGGGAGCCAATATGAGCATCCAGGTTCCGCTATTGGTTATTGACCGGAGACGTGTCTCGGTCATGTCTACATAGTTCTTGAACCCGTAGGGTCCGCACGCTTAATGTTACGATGACAGTTATATTATGAGTTTATATGTTTTGATGTACCAAAGGAGTTCGGTGTCCCGGATGAGATCGGGGACATGACGAGGAGTCTCGAAATGGTCGAGACCTAAAGATCGATATATTGGACGACTATATTCGGACATCGGAAAGGTTCCGAGTGATTCGGGTATTTATCGGAGTACCGGAGAGTTACGGGAATTCGCCGGGGAGTATGTGGGCCTTATTGGGCCATATGGGAATAGAGGAGAGAGGCCAAAAGGAAGGAGGCGCGCGCCCCCCTCTGGTCCGAATTGGACAAGGGGTGCCGCCCTTTTTTCCTTCTTCCTCTCCTCCTCTTTCCTTCTTTCCTACTCCAACAAGGAAAGGAGAAGTCCTACTCCCGGTGGGAGTAGGACTCCCCCCTTGGTGCGCCCTCCTCCTAGGCCGGCCGCCTCCCCCCTTGCTGCTTTATATACGGGGGCAGGGGGCACCCCATGGACGCAACAATCGATCCCTTGGATCTCTTAGCCACGTGCGGTGCCCCCCTCCACCATATTCCACCTCGATAATACTGTAGCGGTGCTTAGGCGAAGCGCTGCGTCGGTAGAACATCAACATCGTCACCATGCCGTCATGCCGACGAAACTCTCCCTCAACACTCGGCTGGATCGGAGTTCGAGGGATGTCATCGGCCTGAACGTGTGCTAAACTCGGAGGTGCCGTGCGTTCGGTACTTGATCGGTCGGATTGTGAAGACGGACGACTACATCAACCGCGTTGTGCTAATGCTTCCGCTTTCGGTCTACGAGGGTACGTGGACAACACTCTCCCCTCTTGTTGCTATGCATCACCATGATCTTGCGTGTGCGTAGGAAATTTTTGAAATTACTACGTTCGCCAACAATAACTTGTATATCAAATATACCTTTGTTCATTTTGCCATCCTTCTTATCCGCCAAGTATTTGGGGCAGTTCCGCTTCCAGTGACCGTTTCCTTTGAAGTAGAATCACTCAGTTTCCGGCTTAGGTCTAGCTTTGGGTTTCTTCACGGGAGTGGAAACTTGCTTGCCATTCTTTCTTGAAGTTCCCTTTCTTTCCCTTGCCCTTTTACTTAAAACTAGTGGTCTTGTCAACCATCAACACATGATGTTTTTTCTTGATTTCTACCTTCACCAATTTCAGCATCGCGAAGAGCTTGCGAATCGTTTCCGTTATCCCTTGCATATGATAGTTCATCACGAAGTTCTGGTAACTTGGTGATAGTGACTAGAGAACTCTGTCAGTCACTATCTTATCTGGAAGATTAACTCCCACTTGATTCAAGTGATTGTAGTACTCAGACATTCTAAGCACATGCTCACTAGCTGAGCTATTCTCCTCCATCTTGCAGCTATAGAACTTGTTGGAGACTTGATATCTCTCAACTCAGGCATTTGCTTGAAATATTAACTTCAACTCTTGGAACATCTCATAT
The DNA here is from genome assembly GCA_034509565.1 of Triticum monococcum. Lineage (NCBI taxonomy): Eukaryota > Viridiplantae > Streptophyta > Magnoliopsida > Poales > Poaceae > Triticum > Triticum monococcum. The sequence continues at coordinate 505,173,416 of CM067846.1, forward strand.
GCTCCATGACGTTCAAAACTTCTTTGAAATCTCGGTTCTAAGCCGTAAAGTATAGCGCATTAAACTATCAAGTAGTCATCATACTGAGCTTGTCAAACGTTCATAGCGTCTGCATCAGCTCCTGCAACAGGTCTATCACCTAGCGGTGCATCAAGGACATAATTCTTCTGTGCAGCAATGAGGATAATCCTCAGATCAGGGACCCAGTCCAAATCATTGCTACTACCATCTTCCAACTTCGTTTTCTCTAGGAACACATTAAAATTCAAGGGAACAGTAGCTCGGGCCATTGATCTACAACAACATAGATATGCAAAAACTATCAGGAACTAAGTTCATGATAAATTAAAGTTCAATTAATCATATTACTTAAGAACTCCCACTTAGATAAACATCCCTCTAGTCATCTAAATGATCACGTGATCCATCTCAACTAAACCATGTCCGATCATCACGTGAGATGGAGTAGTTTTCAATGGTGAACATCTCTATGTTGATTATATCTACTTTATGATTCACGTTCGACCTTTCGGTCTCAGTGTTTTGAGGCCATAGCATATGCTAGGCTCGTCAAGTTTAACCAGAGTATTTTGCATGTGCAAAACTGGCTTGCACCCATTGTATGTGAACGTAGAGCTTATCACACCCGATCATCACGTGGTGTCTCGACATGATGAACTATAGCAATGGTGCATACTCAGGGAGAACACTTATACCTTGAAATTTAGTGAGGGATCATCTTATAATGCTACCGCCGTACTAAGCAAAATAAGATGCATAAAGGATAAACATCACATGCAATAAAAATATGTGACATGATATGGCCATCATCATCTTATGCCTTTGATCTCCATCTACAAAGCACCATCATGATCTCCATCGTCACCGGCTTGACACCTTGATCTCCATCATAGCATCATTGTCGTCTCTCCAACTATTGCTTCTACGACTATCACTAACGCTTAGTGATAAAGTAAAGCAATTACATGGCGATTGCATTTCATACAATAAAGTGACAACCATAAGGCTCCTGCCAGTTGCCGATAACTTCTACAAAACATGATCATCTGATACAACAATTTATATCTCATCACGTCTTGACCATATCACATCACAACATGCCCTGCAAAAACAAGTTAGACGTCCTCTACTTTGTTGTTGCATGTTTTACGTGGCTGCTATGGGCTTCTAGCAAGAACTGTTCTTACCTACGCATCAAAACCACAACGATTTTTCATCAAGTGTGTTGTTTTAACCTTCAACAAGGACCGACCCTAGTAAAACTCGATTCAACTAAAGTTGGAGAAACAGATACCCGCTAGCCACCTGTGTGCGAAGCACGTCGGTAGAACCAGTCTCATGAACGCGGTCATGTAATGTCGGTCTGGGCCGCTTCATCCAACAATACCGCTGAATCAAAGTAATACGTTGGTGGTAAGCAGTATGACTATTATCGTCCATAACTCATTGTGTTCTAGTTGTACATATATCATCTACGCATAGACCTGGCTCAGATGCCACTATTGGGGAATGTAGCAATTCAAAAAAAATTCCTACGATCACACAAGATCTATCTAGGAGACACACAGCAACGAGACAGGAGAGTGTGTCCACGTACCCTCGTAGACCAAAAGCGGAAGCGTTTAGTAACGCGGTTGATGTAGTCGAACGTCTTTGCAATCCAAGCACCAAATGTACGGCACCTCCGCGTTCAGCACACGTTCAGCTCAATGAGGTCCCTCAATCTCTTGATCCAGTTGAGGACGAGGGAGAGTTCTGTATTTACGAGGGCGTGGCGACGGTGATGACCAAGTTACCGGCACAGGGCTTCGCCGAAGCACTACGACGATATGACCGAGGTGTGTAACTGTGGAGGGGGGCACCGCACACGGCTAAGATAAGGCTTGGTGTGTCTTTGGGGTGCCCCCTCCCACGTATATAAAGGGGGAGGAGAGAGGCCGACCCTAGAGGGGGCCCGCCAAGGGGGGGGGGAGTCCTACTTGGACTCCCAGTCCAAGTAGGATTCGCCCCCCTGTCCTTTCCGAAGAAGGGGGAAGGGGGAAAGAGAAGGAGGAGAAGAAGGAAAGGGGGGCCGCCCCCTAACCCTAGTACAATTCGGATTGGGCATGGGGGGGGGGGGGGGGGGCGCCTCCACCTGGCCGCCGCCTCCTCTCTTCCACTAGGGCCCAGTAAGGCCCATTAACCCCCCAGGGGATTCCGGTAATCCCCGATACTCCGGAAAATGTCCGAACCTTTCTGAAACTATTCCGGTGTCCAAACATAACCTTCCAATATATCAATCTTTATGCCTCGACCATTTCGAGACTCCTCTCATGTCTGTGTTCTCATATGGGACTCCGAACAAACTTTGGTTCATCAAAACACATAACTCATAATACAAATCGTCATCAAATGTTAAGCGTGCGGACCCTATGGGTTCGAGAACTATGTAGACATGACCGAGACACATCTCCGGTCAATAACCAATAGCGGAAACTGGATGCTCATATTAGCTCCTACATATTCTACGAAGATCTTTATCGGTCAAACAACATAACAATATACGTTGTTCCCTTTGTCATCGGTATGTTACTTGCCCGAGATTCGATCGTTGGTATCATCATACCTAGTTCAATCTCGTTACCGACAAGTCTGTTTACTCATTCCGTAATGCATCATCCCGTAACTAATTCATTAGTCACACTGCTTGCAAGGCTCATAGTGATGTGCATTACCGAGTGGGCCCAGAGATACCTCTCTGATACACGGAGTGACAAATCCTGATCTTGATCTATGCCAACTCAACAAACACCATTGGAGACACTTGTAGAGCATCTTTATAATCACCCAGTTACGTTGTGACGTTTGATAGCACACAAGGTGTTCCTCCGGTATTCGGGAGTTGCATAATCTCATAGTCATAGGAACATGTATAAGTCATGAAGAAAGCAATAGCAATACAACTTAATGATCATTATGCTAAGCTAACGGATGTGTCTTGTCCATCACATCATTCTCTAATGATGTGATCCCGTTCATCAAATGACAACACATGTCTATGGTTAGGAAACTTAACCATCTTTGATTAACGAGCTAGTCAAGTAGAGGCATACTAGGGACACTGTGTTTGTCTATGTATCCACACATGTATCAAGTTTCCGGTTAATACAATTCTAGCATGAATAATAAAAATTTATCATGATATAAGGAAATATAAAATACCACTTTATTATTGCCTATAGGGCATATTTCCTTCACCTAATACCTGCACAAACAATCAAACAACTTGCATCCAACACGATAAAGGGTTTGTCAATCCCTTCACGGTTACTTGCGAAAGTGAGATCTATAGAGATAGATGAAAATAAACAAAAGGTAAAGTAAATATTTTTGGTATTTTTGGTTTATAGACAGGAAAGTAAATGATTGCAAAATAGTAGATCAGAAACTAATATGATGGAAAGTAGACCCGGGGCCATAGGTTTCACTAGAGGCTTCTCTCAAGATAGCAAATAATACGCTGGGCGAACAAATTGCTGCCGATCAATTTATAGAAAAGTGCAAAGTTATGACGATATCTAAGGCAATGATCATGAAATATAGTCATCGCATCCGTGTCAAGTAGACTGAAACGATTCTGCATCTACTAGTATTACTCCACACATCGACCCACTCCAGCCTTCATCTAGAGTATTAAGTTCATGAAGATCATAGTAACACATTAAGTAAGATGACATGATGTAGAGGAATTAACTCAAGCAATATGATGAAAACCCCATCTTTTTATCCTAGATGGCAACAATACAATACGTGCCTTGCTGCCCCTACTGTCACTGGGAAAGGACACCGCAAGATTGAACCCAAAGCTAAGCACTTCTCCCATTGCAAGAAAAACCAATCTAGTTGTCCAAACCAAACCGATAGTTCAAAGAGAATTACAAAGATATAAAATCATGCATAAAAGAATTCAGAGAAGATTCAAAAAATATTCATAGATAAGCTGATCATAAATCCACAATTCATCGGATCTCGGCAAACACACTGCAAAAGAATATTACATCAGATATATCTCCAAGAACATCGAGTAGAACATGGTATTGAGAATCAAAGAGAGAAGAGGCCATCTAGCTACTACCTACGGACCCGTAGGTCTGTGGTAAACTACTCACGCTTCATCGGAAGGGCAATAGAGTTGATGTAGAAGCCCTCCGTGATTGAATCCCCCTCCCGCAGGGTGCCGGAAAATGTCCCTAGATGGGATCTCACGGGTACAGAAGGTTGCGGCGGTGGAAAAGTGTTTTCGTGGATGCCGCTGGTGATTTATTTGGGAGTATATAGGAGAAATAATTAAGTCAGGAGGGTCAGGGGGGTCACAAGGGTGGGGGCATGCCCTACCCCCTGGGAGCACCCTCCGTCCTTTTGGTCGCCTCGTGGCTCCGCCAACTTCATCTCCAAGTCTATTGGTTGTCTTCTGGTCCAAGAAAAGTCACCGCGAAGGTTTCATTCCGTTTGGTATTCCTTTTCTGCGAAACTCAAAAACAAGGAAAAAACAGAAATTGGCACTAGGCCCTAGGTTAATAGATTAGTCCCCAAAATAATATAAAATAGCATATTAATGCATATAAAACATCAAAACAGATAATATAATAGCATGGAACAATAAAAAATTATAGGTATGTTGGAGACGTATCAAGCATCCCCAAGCTTAATTGCTGCTCGTTCTCGAGTAGGTAAATGATAAAAAAATTATGTGGAATGCTACCTAACATATTTATCCATGTAATTCTCTTTATTGTGGCATGAATGTTTAGATCCATAAGATTCAAAACAAAAGTTTAATATTGATATAAAAATAATAATACTTCAAGCATACTAACAAGGCAATTATGTCTTCTCAAAATAACATGGCCAAAGAAAGTTTATCCCTACAAAATCATATAGTGTGGCTATGCTCCATCTTCATCACACAAAATATTCAAATCATGCACAACCCCGTTGACAAGCCAAGAGATTGTTTCATACTTTTGATGTTCTCAAACTTTTTCAACTTTCACGCAATACATCACTACAAAAAGAAATAAACTTCCGTGATGATACGTGTCCACAGTAGGTCACGTTTTCTGTCATGCATGTACATCCATGAAAAATTTATGACAGAATCAAGATAGTCAGACCTGTGCTGTCGTAGAAGTGTTCCATGACATTAACAAAATTATCATCACGGAAGTGTCCACTTCCATGACGATAAATCACGCGTCACAGAAGTGCTTTCGTCAAGGGTGACTGACATGCGGCATCCACCGTAACGGGACGCCGTTAAGCTATCGGTCCGGTTTTGGATCCGATAACCTGTTAACAGCCCGGACCAATGGGAAATTTCCATGTGTAAAATTCTGATTGGCTGGAGGAAACACGTGTCAGCTCGTCAGTGGGTCAGATAAGCGCCTATGATATGTCGACACATGCGATGGCCCACCACTGGCACATTTAGCTTACAAAGGCCGACCTGTTTGAATTGGTCAAAAGATAGCTGGCTGGGCCATGAAAAGCCTGTTAATGGTCTCTTTACAAATAGCCCATTTTACGATCCGGTAACTCACGGCCCATCAGGGCCTACACAAAATCGGCCCAACAACGTCATGTGGGCCGTCGAATATAACACCAGCCCGTTTCACTTTTGGCCCATGTATGGCCCATGACGTCTTTTGGCCCATATGAGGGCTTCTTATCTTTAGGCCCTTTAGAGGCCCATGGTGACTCTAGCCCATAATGAACAGTAAATTTCTTTGTACCCGTTAACGACCCATGATTCACATGGGCCGTTTCCAGCCTATGTTAGCTTTCGTCCTACTGACTGCCCATACGTTCTTGGGCTCCTTTCCGGCCCTCAATTACTTCCGCCCCGTTACTGTCCTGTTCCCCTAATGGGCCAAATTCGGGCCGTGGCAAGAGTCGGCCCGTTTCTGGCCTGTTAACCCATTGCGCCGTTTCCAGCCCGTCCTATATTCTGGCCCATTAACGACCCGTTATGCCTGTGATAGAATTAAGCCTTTGCTGTCCTCCTGCCTGTTAATGGCCTGTTACCATACTGGGTCGATACCAATTACGCCTGATTACGGCCCATGTAGACCCATTTATCTGATGGCCCGAGGCCCACCGATTCTACGGCCGTGTTGGAGGCCCATTTAAAGATGGCCAGTAGGAGGCCCATGGATCCTACGACCCATAGCAGGGCCAAGGTTACCACAGTCCGTATATGGCCCATGGTTGTTGCAGGCACTAGCAAACCAGGGAAAAAGAAGACTAGGAAATAAATAAGCCCGAAACTAACGCTAGGCTATTAAGGCGTCAAAGATCACCACCAGTGCAAATATAGGGAACACCCTACACTATACAAAAATGGCTTGCTGTTTTCTTCAGCCGGTGGCTGGATGTTAAGAAGAAATTTTATATCGCAACAAAACAAATTACAACAACAAAAAAAGGAAGGTTGTCATAAAAGTTAACAGTCTAGCAGATAAATGCACCACCAGAAGTTCAAAAGCTCAGCTCATTTGACCTGACTGTTATGTTTTCATGTTGTATTGTCCGATGGAGCACCATAACCTTCGCCTTCATTTGTCCTAGGCTCCTGAACAACATAGTAAATGTCTGATAGTCCGGTTTCAAAACCATGCATATCTTGACGACATCGAACAATGCATGTCCTTGTTTCATAAAGGGTCTCTGTTAAGGAACAGACTTGTGTTTGGAGCGCAGATATAACATTGTTTTGAGCTTGCATATCTTGATCATGACGCAATTTGGACGAGATTGCCTTAACAACCAACACATTATTACACAGGAACGTGCTTTTGGCATTGTTAGTGGACAAGTATTGACCCACTGCAGCAAGAGCTGACATTGCGGTTATAGTTGCCTCGCCACCTTCAGAAGGTGGCGGTTCCACCATTTTTTCCATAGCTTGCTGAAAAGTTGAGATTTTACATTAGTAGTACCAGAACAGAAGATATTAAGGAGGCAGCAAAACCAAACAAAATAGCTTTGGTCTATATACAGAAGTTATTCTGGTGAACCCATGTAAAATATTAGTTGTATTTTACTGCAAAGTACATAATAAAACCAGGTTCCAAACATATGACCATGTACCATGGCTAATCTATTGTCCATTTCTTCACATTGTATTGACAGCTAAGGATAAAGAGACAAAGTTTATAATACGGTAAGCATAGTATGACATCATTCATATCACAAAACAACTGAGAACAGACAAACAGGCAATTGTAATGTTGTGTGGGCAGGTCCAGCATGGAACTAGATTACATGTCAAGATCAAAGGAACATCACTCCTCTCTTTTAAACCTTGTAAGGTGCAATGATACGCTAAGACAATTGTGTATAAAATTGTAAAGAGTAATAGACATTGGCTGCAAACCATGCAATTCAAGGCACAAGTCAGAGTAAGTAGTAGTTAAAAGGCATGAGGATTAAGGACTTACAACAGCGGCTTTGACTGGTGTAGTCATGCCCTTCATCTTGCTGGTGTGATAGTCCTTGAATATTTCCACAGCATTTGGTTCAGGTACTTTTTGGTCCTTGCGGGCTTTCCTCTGCATTTGGAACAAGTCAATATAGATCTGATAATATGGTACAACAAAAAGAGTGAAATAGCAGCTAATTACAAGAGCCTCGCAGTGTGCAATATAACTACGAGATCCTGTCGTCTATTGGAATTTCACTTTCATACGGTTGGCCTTGTTCTTTGAACAGTCCACCTACAAGAAGATAGATTTGTGTGGCACATGCATAAATAGGACTTCAACATGTGATCTGATCACATATATATAATGTACCTGATACTTCGGATTAGACCAGTGTTTAACAAGGCCTCTCCAGTCTTCATCCGATATATTTTCCATTGGAGATGTTTGGGCAAGTTCACTGTTAGCCTTGCCTTCAAAGTGAGTTTTCCTCAAGTTATACCGATACTGTCGTAGAGAAGACTTGAAAACATGGGTGCAAACTTGTCTGGTTGCATCATCTTGGCTATCCAACTTGAACCTCATCTGTTGAAAATTATGGGAGTCTCATTATCAGCAACCTAGAAAGTATTGTACAGAGCAAGATGATATTACTAGTTTCCATACATAACCATACTTACAGATAAATGGTCGAGGAAGGTGTTGAACTGGGTTTCGTCTTTGTCATACCTGTACTGAATCCATGTTGGGAGGATATGTACATGACACCTAACGGCAACCGCTGCCTCTGATACTAACTTGGCTGATTCTATAGCATCACGTGGCGTTTTTAAACCTGCCTCAAAACGGATCTCCGTTCTTCCTCCTCTAGATTTAGTTGACCTATTGAGCATTATCCCTGATGTTTGTTTCCTCTTGCACCTAGGTGCTAGTCCAACAACGAGCATAGGAAGTGTTAGTGTACATCAAACTGTGAGACTACATATAAAGAAGCATGCAACTGTAACTTGACTCCAACAACTACCTTCTTGCTGTTGAAGCTCATAAAGTTCATCTGATCTTGCCAACTCATCTTGTGTCAAGAGTGCTTCGGAAGTAGTGTCAGGTGGCAAGGGAGCTTGGGAACGTGCTGCTAGCTGAGTTGACCAATGAGTAAATCGTGCAGCTGGTGGTACTGTGGAAGGTGCTGCAACAACTAGGGTTGTCTCTGCTTGTTTAGTGGCAGCTATTTGCTTCCGTTTGGCTTGTTCTGCAGCTCGTGTAGCACGGGATACCCCGTCGGTACAATTTTCCGCTGGACTTTGACATTCTATTTCACCATCAGTACTAGCAGAATCTGCAGGATTCTTCTGCTTCCCTTTCCCTATCGTTTTGTGTTGCTTCCTCTTTCTCTCTGCCATGTTAAGTCAAGCCGACAAGAAAAATGAATAACAATTTAGTTCTTCAGAACAAATTGATGCGTGATACAGACGAACTGAACTTTGATGTTAGATAGCCACATGATAGGAGGATGTAATATGTATGAAAAACAGGACGGCATGAGATAACCAGAACTATGATGTGTAAACTAACCAGAACACATTTCACTAAATTAGAAGCAATGCAATGGAAGGTAGACACCATATGAAAGATGCTACAAATATCGCTCTGCCAAGTTAACAATATCAGACTGCCAAGCTAGAGAAAGCACCTCAGATGCCGGTTTCGCCGGAAGAACGCCATCAGTCCCTGCCTTATTTTTTCCTTCCTGTTTCTTAATTGTATTGCCTTGTCAAGTCAAACCCACAAGAAAAGTGAATAAAAATTCGTTTTTCAGAACTCATTGATGCAGGATGCTGATGAGCACTACTTTAATGTAAGGCGACCACATGATAGGACGATTGAATGTGTAAGAAAAAAGGACAACATTGCATATTCATAGCTATGATGTGTAAACTAAGAAGAAGGCATTTCAACAAATTAGAAGCAATGAAAGCTAGACATCATATGAAAGATGCAACGAATATCACTCTACCAAGTTAAAATTGTCTCGTCATAAGTGTCATTTCAAGAAATTAGAAGTAGTACAAGCTAGAAAAGAATGCGAGATGTAACCTATATCACACTCCCATGTCAAGCGTGTCTTATGATAAGTGATTGTTGCAGGTTACACAACAGTAGTACTTTCATGTAAGAACATGGTGTGATAGACAGATATTGTATGTTCTAGAAACATGAACACGTGTCTTAGTCACAAGTATAATGTGTAAAGTAAGCAGATGAAATTCAACAAAATTAGAAGCAATACAAGCTAGACATCATACATAACATGCAACCACATATAACAGTGCCAAGTTAGAGGGAGCACCTGTGATGGTGCACTAGGGGAGATGTGCTCAACACCAACACAACTACGTTGAGTGTCTATGCATGTGTTGTCTTGGAAATCATCTTGGGGGGATGGGGGAGTAGAATCTGCAGAGGCCCTCCGTTTGGAAGGAGCACCTTCATCCGCTGCCTTGCTAACTTCCTTCCGCTTTATTGATTTTGAATTGTCAAGTAAAACCGGCAAGAAAAAGCAATAAAATTCACTCTTCAGAACTCATTCGTGCATGATACTGACAATCACTACTTTGATGTAAGGCAAACACATGATTCCAGGATGGAATAATATGAAAAATTGGATGACATGGCATATTCACAACTGTTTGTGTAAACTAAGCAGAAACCATTTCAACAAATAAGAAGCAATGCAAGCTAGACACCACATGAAAGATGCAACCAATATGACTCTGCCAAGTTAAAAGCGTCCCATCATAAATGGAATTTCAACAAATTAGAAGCAGCGCATGCTATAAATCATATGAAAGATGCAACTAATATCACACTGCATATACTGAAGGTGTCTCGTCATATTGATTTATGAGGGATACAAAAAACAATAGTTTTATGTAAGGACATGCTTAATAGACAGATGTACTATGTACTAAAAACAGGAAGGCATGTCACATTAACATGTATAATGTATAAACTAAGAAGAATAACACATGCAATTTAACCAGATTAGAAGAATTACAATCTAGACACCATATGCAACATGCAACCACATATCACGTTGCCAAGTTAGAGAAAGCACCTGCGATGCTAGTGTAGGGGAAATGCGGTAATCAACTATAGAGCTATGTTCACTATCTTCATCTAGCCTTGCTGCTTCTTGAGAATCATGTGGGGAGGCTTACGCTGCATTCTTTAAATGAGGATCTTTTATCACAGTAGTCCACTGGCCTGACTGCCTCATCATAAGTGATTGATGAGGGATACACAAGAACATTAGTTTGATGTAAGAACATGGTTAATAGACAGATGTACTAGTATGTACCAAAAACAGGAAGGAGTGTCATATTCAAAGGTATAGTGTGTAAGCTAACCAGATGCAATTTAACCAAATTGGAAGCAATACAAGCTAGACATTCGGCTGGAGTGGTGAGCATGATCATCTAGGACCTGAGAGCCTGGTGGGAGGTGGGCTGCTTTGCCACCATCGTGGCTTTTTAGTTGGCTTCCAGGTGATGCATGTCTGTGCTGGGCTTGTTACTGGCTCGGCCAGTGCCTAGCTATTTGTCTTCTGGTGCTCCCAGGATAGTGGTTCATGTAAAAAATATCTTTCCTTATCTTGATAAAGACCGACTTCGGCCTTTTGAATACAAGCTATACAACATATGCAACATGCAACCACATATGACATCGTGAAGTTAAAGCAAGCACCTAGGATGGTGGTACACGGCAAGCGAGATCATCAACTCCAGAGCTACGTTCCCCGTCTCCATCTGCTGACACTACACCCTTTAAAGTCTTGAAACGTGTCTGGCCTAGACGCGTACCATGCTAGAGCGACTTCTCTCTTCTCTTTTATGCTTCTGTCAATGAAGGGTATGAAATACCCTTGCATAAAAACACAATAGTGAGAGTATGGGTGAAGTGTGTGCAGAACTAGTGCACTGTAAAAGTACCAGATAGCAAGTGGCTGAAAAATAAATGACAGGAGACATATGATAGCTCTACAACATTGCATGGCAAAAAATTAGATTCTACTCCTTATGATTTTGTAATATATGAGCACAGGAAATGCAGGCACTCCTCCAGCACACCACCACATGTGGTCCTATCAAGATAACAGTCGACTGAAAATAAATAGTTCAGTCGATTTTTTATGAACTATCCGATCTATAAGGAACGGGCAGATGGCCTTCGTCTACCTCCTGCCAGTCACTGTTGATGATCTTTCTCGAACCGCCAGCGACCACCGGCCTAGACCCCTGCCTCCGCCGCCCCGCCCTCCCCTCGACCTCACACCACCGCCATACTTGGCAGTGCCCCCAGCCCATCCCTTTAATCCCGGCCGACCTCCAGATCGGGCGCCAGCAGCTATAGGCCCCACATGCCCCTAAGATAAACACCGAGGCGCTACTTCCCCGGCGTAATAGGTGGACTAGCACCTGTTATGCCGAGGAATGCTTCCGTTAATTGGGAATCAACTGACCAGGAATTGAAATCCAGGGGGCAACGAACCTCTAGCTAAGGTGAAATAGTATATGAGGAGAAACCTTGTGCATCGTGAGTTACTAGGAACATCTAGTATCAAGAAGAAGCGGTCAACTCGTGTCTTTTGTGGGATGAATACCGTGCAAGCAGACACACATGATTTGCATGAATGAGGGAAGAGGAGTACCATTTTCGGTTCCCGGTGTGGTCTGCTCCACATGTCGCGGCGATCTTCTTCTTTTTACCAGGGGAACCGATGTTTCATAGGAGGGTGCAGGCTTGGACGAACCCATGGAAAAATTGTTGACTGTGTTGTCGTGGCCGTATGATGGCGGAGGGGAATCAGATCCGAGGCGGCGAAGGACAACGTAGCAGGAACAACTCCGGTGCGGTGGACGGTGGCGAAGTTGGAGTGGCAGCGCTGAGGCGCAGGACGGCGTGGTTGAACTGGCTCGAGTACGGACAGATCGACCTCGGCTTCAACTACTAGCCGTGGAGGGCGTTGCAGTTGAGGTTGCAGTGGACGACGACGTCGGGGTATCGACTCCAGCGTGATGGAGGAGGGCGGCGGTTGATGGGTGGGATGGGGTGGCGGACGGAGGTTGCTGGGGTTTCATGGCTGGTGGAGAGGTAGTTTTGGCGCCCACGGAGTATGAATGGCGAATCAGACAGGAGGGGGGTGGGGGCGGGGGGAGCTAAGGGAGATCCATGTTTTGGTCTGGGACGCGCTTGTTTTTGGCTTTTTAGAACAGATGGGACACACTTGTTTGAAATTTGGGGAAAGTACAAACTTTACCCCCTCTTAAATTTTGGACCTACTACGGGTCGGGGGTAGGATGGTAATCCTAGGTGTGACAAATAGTGGGCGGGACCAATTTCGGCTGCACGCATGTGTGCTTAGGCGGCCATTGTGCATGAATGTTTTTTTGGAGGCGGTTGCGTGGCGTCTAGATGAAGCTACAAACCTACCCCGGTTTAGATCTTTGGACATCGGGCTGGTAGGTTTCACGGTTCGGAGTTAGAAAAGTAATTTCCTTCTACTACCAAACATTGGTCTCACGTGGTTTCGGGCGAGTAGAGGCTCTTTTGGCGCTTCATTCGAAATTTTGAAATAGAAGCATTTACGTTTAGAGTACTCATGAACTTTGAGGATTGACCTAAATAGACAACGTTAAATTTGACCTTGTATGTTTGAAAACCTCATGAAATTATCCGTTTCTTTTTGAAATTTTGACACATGGAAATCCTATAACTACGATTATTTTGGAATGGAGGAGCTAAATTTGAATCTATTTTGTACACGACTATATATGCTATTATGTACAAAATCAGAGCAAAGATTGGTGCCCCCATAACTTAGATATGATTTACAAATGCCATGATATCGAATTCAAATAATTGAATGGACTTGATGTTGAATTCGATTTTTTAAACCACCTTAAGTTGAATTCAAATGTATGCTAGTTCATAGCTAGCTATTTATAACGTTCATTGTGTAACTTTCATATGTATAATGTGCTTTACACACAAAACATGAACTATACTCACGTTTATATTCGATTGCTAAAGCGATGCATTGTCTGGAGTTCAAAATACTAGCTATGTGGATCAATTATGTCAAATAATAACATAGACATGCTCAAATTCGATAGAATCTTTATGTTTGATGGATCAATGATTGTTCCTTATGCGAATTGCAAATATCATGATCCCATCCTAATATTTGCATACAATTTATATCTTTAATCAATGTGTACATTAGTCTTTTACATGTAGTTTCACTCTCCATTGGTGGTCTCTCACACATGCTCACACACACTCTCCCGAGGTGTCTTTCTCGCAGACATGCTCTCGATATAACCCTCCCTCCCTCTCGTAACCATTTACGACTGTTTTCACTAACCTTTAGCACAAGCACTCTTCCTCTCACAAGCATACACACGCACAATGCCCATCGACCCTTTCTATATACATAGACCTGCATATGTGTCTCCTGTATGCACATTATCTTTAGGCCTGCCTCTCACGCATTGTCTTGCACCTCTCTTCCTAATCGACGAGTATGGTTCTAGCAGAGCATTCAGTAGGATGCCCCTTAAAGTTAGGTTGTATGAATAGTAATATCAGAGATAAGGGGTTACCTTAGTTCGATAACCCATGGTTACAAATCCTAGTCGGCTTTGTCAGTGGACATAGAGTCCTTCACAATTCTGATATCGTTGTCTTGTATGACAAGTCATCCATGGGTCTCCCTAAATGCGTCATGGGCCGACCAATGTGGCGCAGGATGGAACTGAACCAAGGGCCTCACCTCTGCCCCCAGGTCTCATTATCTTCTCACACCCACACATACCAACACAGACACCACACAAATATCTCCTTGTGCCTCTATCCCCTCCCCCCTTGCATATACACACTCAAGGGAATCTCTCGCCGTGACATCATATTAGTCTCTCTCTCTCTAGACCTCTCTCATTTTTCTCACGCTATCTCTCCCACGCCCATCCCCCCGCTGGCCCCTCTATCCATGCCTCTCTCGAATACGTAATACACACACATACCTCCCTAGGCCCTGCCAAATACACCAACTACACATTCACACTTGTTACATCACGTACCCCATTGATCTAAAAAGCCCTCTCTTCACATTTATTTCACATACCAACATTCCTTTTGAATAAAGTGTGGCCAAAAAGTTATTTTAGAATTTCTACATATATACAACATTAAGAAGTTATATGGAGGAGTATGAACGTTAATTTGCATTCCATGGTGCCCACAATGATATTTATTCTGCACTCTGAATTTTTATATTTTTATACTATATATAAAGTTAGTCATAATAAAGAGAAACGAAGCGCATCTCTCTCCCCATCACATACACCCCCTCTACGCCCCTTTCACATACGCACACAAACTATCTCTAGGTCCTCTAAAAGTAAGCCCACAACACATTCACGCATGTTTCATCTTTCTCTCGCGATATATACAGTGAAGATCATTGTATTTGGAGCGAAAGCACGATATGTACATTGGACTTTAGAATCCACTCATTACGGTCACCATTTATGTTTTGTGGTTATTATATAGTCACGGGCTCACTGTACAGCTCTGTATTTGCTCAAGACACGACTAGTTGACCAGTTAAACACTCCACGTGGCACCTCTAGTGTTGCATCACATTATCTCACTACCATTGGGCCCACATGTCGGCTTGTATATACTCCTCTACACTCTTATAAAAAACAGAGTTGGTGATGATGGTGTGCCTGCCAACTTGCAACATAGGCCGTCTTGTTTATATCTAACGGATAGGAATGAAACTATGGCAATTTTGCAAAAAGGTACCCACACACCTCTCCACAATTGGAAATAAGGCCTTCCCTCGTTCATCCTTTTCTCTCACAAGATAAGCTAGTCATACAAATGCATCTTGATGTTATGTGCAACGCATGAGCATCTTGCTAGTAGGAATGAAAACAAACGACAAAAAATATTGGATGGTGGTTCGAAGTCATGACCGCGGGCACAACAGACAAGGTGGCCTTGTATTGGTATGCCGAGCTGTCTGTTTTAACACATAGGAGCTGGTCGGGTGATTATACACACACACACACACGTATGCACATGAACTGCATGCACGCAACACTCACATGAACACATGCAGCCAGACACGCACGCAACACTCACACGTACACATGCAGCCACACACGCATGCAGCACTCACACGCACACACGCACACATGCATGCACACACCACACGACCAACACACACTCTCACGCTCAAGTGCTCAACCTACACGTGCATGCGCACACATCAGGCCCTGACAGACACATACACAACCAGGTGATTCCTGCGCACGGGTTGGGGTCCTGTCGCGCCTGGGTAAATTTGTGTTTATCCGACCTTTTTCCTATGTGAACTGACATGTGGGACCCACAAGGAACATGGTCAATTTAACTAGTCCACATGGTGCCACACAAACTATTTGGCCGGTCAACAGAGTGCAATCCGATGTTGAGCGGTGAGCAAGTGACCGTATAATCACCGCAAAACGTATAGTGACCGTAATGAGCGTATTCTGAAGTTCGGTGACCGTATTACGCTTTTCTCTCTGTAGGCCCTCCAAAACAACATCTCTACACGTTCTCGCATGTTACATCTGACAACTATGCAATACAACACTACTACTACACTCTAACACAATAAATCATATGTGTTTTTAGTTTTACTAGATATCATATTGCTACTTAATTATTCAGTTTGCATGCATGGGTTGCACCTCTGGAAAGATGGCAAAACCCTTAACAAAACATATGTAGAGCTCAGGGGCATATCATGCACACAATAATCATGGCAAAAATGACAAATATCTAAATGGAGCAGCAGATCTGACAATTATCTCAACTAGCTCTCTTCTAACAGCACTTGGGGCATCAAGATGAAATCAAATGAAAATGATGCAATGAGATGAAATGATGTGCTCTCTGAGACGAACATTTTGATATGCTATATGCTCAAATCGGTGCTACAGATGCGGAGTTACGACATGATGAATATGGGCAAATGAAACATGGAAATCTCGGGGACTTACTGAAATATCACCTCGCGGGAAAAAGTCAATGGGTGGACGAGGTGGTGCGGGATGAGAGGATCCGGGGCGCGGGGGGGCTGTTTGGATCCGGGGACTGGTGGATCTGGTCCAGCCTCGCCAGATCTGGCCGGAGTTGACTCCGGCGAGGGGCGCGAACTCCAGCGAGGTGCCCCTCCGGCAAACTCGTGCCGCGGCGGGGATCCGAAGGAGCGGCGAGGCAGGGCTCTTTGCGGGCGGCGGCGCACGGGAAAACGGCGCGGCGGCGGCCGAATGGCGCGGCGGCGCGGAGCCGCGCCGGCGAGGCGGCGAACGCTGGCGGGCGGCGGAGCATGGCGCCGAGCGGCACTGCGAGGAGATGGGCGGCGGGGCAGCAGGCGCGAGGAGCCGGACGCCTCGGGCACCCCACGCGCGGCGGCGGAGAGTTGGGCCCGCGCGGGCCTGATCTGGGTTCCGCGGGCCGGCGGGCGCGGGGGACGTGGGGCGACAGGTGGCGCGCGCGGAGTGGTGGGGAGCGGCGGCAAGGTGACGTGGCGGATCCCCATTGGTTGAGGTGACGTGGCGGCGGGGTGGCGGACATGTCCGACGCGGTGGGGGTTTTGTCCGGGCGCGAGGAGGACGAAGCTAGGGTTAGATCTGCGCGAGAATTTCGGAGGAGACCACATATTTATAGGTAGAGGGAGCTAGGAGAGTCCAAATGAGGTGCGGTTTTCGGCCACGCGATCGCGATCGAACAACCGAGATGATGGAGGAGGTTTAGGTGGGTTTTGGGCCACTTTGGAAGGGTGTTGGGCTGCAACACACATGAGGCCTTCTCGGTCCCTCGGGTAACCATTGGAGTATCAAACGAAGTCCAAATGGTACGAAACTTCGCAGGCGGTCTACCGGTAGGAAACCAAGGCCGCTTGGCAAGTCTCGGTCCAATCCGGAAATGTTTAATGCTCACACATGAACGAAAGGTAGAAATGACCACCGGAGGAGAACGGAGCGCCGGATTGCAAAACGGACAACGGGGAAAATGCTCGGATGCATGAGATGAACATGTATGCAAATGAAATGCACATGATGACATGATATGCAATGCATGACACACAAGCAATGACAAGGCAACACCAGCGAATAACTGGACGACACCTGGCACATCGGTCTCGGGGCGTTACAACACTCCACCACTACGAGAGGATCTCGTCCCGAGATCTTGAATTGCACCGGAGGGAAAACGGAAGAGAACGAGAAGAGGTAAAACTAAGTTGCTTCTTTGAGAAACGAGTGAAACCACGAACTTTGAAGAGGTTAAGCCATTTTGAGAAAAGAATACGACGGAGATGAACGAAGTTGAAAACACTCCGTTTGATAGAGTAACGAGGAAGAACAAAGTCGGACAGCACTCCGGTTGAAAAGAAAAGGAATTTAATAAGAACTTGATAAGGCGAGAAGATACTTGATGAAATCACAATACACTGCCTCCGAAACTATTGAATGAATGGAACAAGGGGTAAGAAAGATCTCAGACAGCACTCCGGTTGAGAAGATATGCAAGGCTTGATAAGGCGAAAAGAACTAGAAGAGATGACACCACGCTCCGGTTAGATGGATAAACAAGAAAGGAACAAGGTCCTGACAAGAACAAAAAGAAAGGTTGAAGATAACAACATCACAATGCCTCTGGAACGAAGGGAAACAATATCTTGAGAGAGCACGGTTACAAAAAATGCTAGAACGGAGTTGTTGAAAACCAACAACGAAAAGAATAAGCTTGATATGGTCTTATGGAACACAACTGAAAATTATGAGGTGACAACCTGCCACTCACGGGAAAAAGAATTGGATTGATAAGAACAAATTGACGAGAAAGTATATCGCACCAGAAAAGGGATAAATGAAGAACTTGGATCATTTATAAGCACCATAATAGCAACAATCCTTAGGGACGGTTTTAGGTGGAATATAGCCCAAGATAATTCCAATGATGAGATTGATGGATTTAAAATACCTCATTCTTAACAACATGTGAATCATGAGACATGAAACCAAATTATCAAGAATGACATAGCACCACTCAAAAGATAAGCGTGAACAAATTGCACTCCGGGTTGAAAGATGAAGAATGCTTGAGCTTCTTAGAAAAGAATCTCGATGAATACTTCGAGAAGAAATTAAATCCTTGATGAATCATCATGTAGGACATCCATGAGGAACTCCGGTAAACAAAAGATAACGAAAAGAAAGAGAAGTTGAAAACACAAGGTGAAACCTTGTAATGATTTAGATGGATCTCTATGATAATTAGAGCTTGGAACTCCGGGAAAGAAAGATGAGCACTTGAAACCAAGAATAAGTATGATGAGCCACTCCGGAAAACAGGAATTGAATAAACTCGATGAAACAAGAATAAGAATTACATTATGCTTATCGTTCACCAATTTAATTGATGACAAACAATGGATTTGGCACACTACTTATTCTCGTGGACAGGATTAAGCGAGATATCAATAACTTGAGAAAATCTTGAACGACCCACCGGTAGAATAGAAACAACGAATAAATTGATAAGGAAGAGAAATCTTGAACGAACCACCATAAGAATTGAAAAAGAACGAAGAGAAAATAAAGAAACACCGGGAAGAATTATAAAATGAACGAAGATGCTTGAGAGAATTTAGATCCATGAGAACGAAGAGATTACGAGCTGATTAGAGAGTCCTTGATTTAAACACCGGTATGATTTAGAGTAAGAGAGCTGAAAACTGAGAATGGATAAATCTGAATTGATAGACTCCGGATAATCAAACTGAGAAGACTCTTGAATTGCACCGGATGGGTAAAAAGAATTCTCACAATCAAACAATTATGAGAGGATGGCCGAGAATGCGGCATGATTTAAAAGAAACTATTCTTCGGCCTCCGAATCTGAGAATGACAACAAGAAACACCACCAATAATTATTTAGACACTCCGGAAGAATCAAAACGAAGAGGTTGAGCCAACGATGAAAAGAATTTGAAAGATTTTAGAGGAGGACATTTGACTGATGGCAATTCATTCTTACGTCAAACTTCAAAAAGAAATTTGAGGATAGCTCCGGGAAATAAGAAGAGTCAGGTAAGATCCTGGGAAAAGACATGTGGGTTAGGGCCCACTCAAAAGAAAACACCGTTGAAAAGATTACTTAAAAAAGGAGAAAGCATCGGTTGAATTAAAAGGCTTGAATGACATAACATCCTCGCAAAAGTTCGAACGGATTGAGAATGGAAACGAATCTTCTGAGATATGTTGAGCACTCTGGAACAATTGAATAGTGAGAAATGACCGCATATAAGGTGCACCGGCATGAGAGGGTATTTGAAACGAGGAAAAGGATATGATCCACAAAGCTTGAATTGAAACCACCGGAGATGAAAATAATGAAGAATGAGGAACTTGAAGCTCCATTAGAATCTTCCTGAGAATCACCGGATAAGAACATTGACGGAAAAAGAATGGAGAGACTTCACATCAATAAGAAGGATACTCGATTAAGAGATCTGAATCCTTGGAGAAAAACAAAGGGAGGGAGGGTGGGAAAAACAAAGGCAACTTGGTGACGGATGAAACAAACACCGTTGAGAAGAAGTGATACTTGATCTTGCGAACGTTGAAGTGAACGGATCCACTTGAGGAGAGACACACTGGTTGAAAAGAATTAACATGACAATCTCGATTATCATGAAGGATTGGTATTCACATCAAAGTATGAGAACACCGCTTAGGAAAGGTATGGGATCGATATTTGACTTCGAAGCAACTCGAATACCACAACTCAAAACAAAAACAAAGGGTTGGCTTGCAGAATAAGCCGGAACAAACATATATTTCGTTCGAAGTTTTTGTGGTGGGGCCTACACGGGCTCGATCGTACAGCACCATCATGTACAAGGCAGTGCACATGACATACGAAGCGTCCCCGAGTCGGCATAGCCAAGGACTCTTTAAGACACAAAGAGACCACTGTAAAACCGACCGTGGATAGGCGGACCACTAGACGTAGAACCCCAATTTCATATCATACATCTGTCGGAAAGATATCCGAAGAGCTACTTGACTTCCCACCTATGAAACTCCCGAACCTCTCCGGTTATGCAATCAGGTGTTGGGGATACAGGGGAAGCATAATATCTCACCCAAATCTAGCAAATCCTACATCCAGATGTATCCATCCTTCAACACATAACCAAGAAACCTTCGGAAATAGTCTACCTCGACCTTCGAAAAGCATCCGTTATACAAGTTATGGCGATACTCCCGAACTCCCGCCCCAGTACTGGGTGGCGTCGAGGTTATCTCACCAACGAACTGCATAAAAGAGATTCTCGATGTCGGCGTACTAAACTCAGGTATTCCAGAACTGCAACGATAAAATTATGGAGACAACACCTCGGAGCTCAACTCCCCGGGACACTTCCACAAAACCCCTAACAGGAGTCACCAAGACAATGTTCTCGTCACAACACCATCGGAACGATTCCAAGATACCCGCGTGATCCTAAAAAAAAATTTAGTGAAATTTGAGAAGAGAAGAGTCAAAACTCTACATCAGGATGCCTTACCAGAGCGATGAGGAGACTGGGGAGTAAAAAGAATTCCTAAACTCTCTGATATATAATTCCTAAATGACTCAAAACATTTTTCTAGACTCAACAACGGCTGCTAAAAACGATCAAACAGTGGGGGCTCCTAAGGTCGGGGAAGGCTCTGATTACCAACTTGTAACGCCCTCGATGCGGCTATATCTCCCACGTGTCGAAGCACGACTTAGAGGCATAACCGCATTGAAAGCAATGTCGCAAGTGAGGTAATCTTCACACAACCCATGTAATACATAAGGGAAAAAGATACATAGTTGGCTTACAATCGCCACTTCACACAATTACATGAATAAAGCATTACAACATCCAAATACAATCAAGGTCTGACTACGGAACCAAAATAAAAGAAGAACCCCAAAAGCGACACGGTCCCCGATCGAGCCCAACTAGGCTCCACTACTGATCAACTAGAACGAAACAACACAAAGGACAAGATCTTCATCGAGCTCCTCCTGAGCTTGGTTGCGTCATCTGCACGGTAACCTCGGCACCTGCAAGATGGTTTTGGAAGTATCTGTGAGCCACGGGGACTCAGCAATCTCGCACCCTCGCGATCAAGACTATTTAAGCTTATAGGAATGGTAAAAGGTATGAGGTGGAGCTGCAGCAAGCGACTAGCATATATGGTGGCTAAACATATGCAAATGAGAGCGAGAAGAGAAGGCAAAACACGTTCGATAAAGTATGATCAAGAAGTGATCCTAAATCAACCTACGTCAAGCATAACTCCAACACCGTGTTCACTTCCCGGACTCCGCCGGAAAGAGACCATCACGGTTACACACGCGGTTGATATATTTTAATTAAGGTCAACCTCAGGTTTTCTAGAACCGGACATTAACAAATTCCCATCTGCCCATAACTGTGGGCACGGCTTTCGAAAGTTCAAATCCTTGCAGGGGTGTCCCAACTTAGCCCATCACAAGCTCTCACGGTCAACGAAGGAATAGACCTCCTCCCGAGACATTCCAATCAGACTCGGTATCCCGGTTCTACAAGATATTTCGACGGGGTAAAACTAAACCAGCAACACCGCCCGAATGTGCCGACAAATCCCGATAGGAGCTGCACATATCTCTTTCTCAGGGCACACCAGATTGTCCAAACTTTCGGTAGGCCAGCCCAGAGTTGCCCCTGGTGGCCACCGGCGGCTAACAAGGTGGACCAACACTTAGAGGAGCACTGGCCCCCCCCCCCGGGGGGGGGGGGGGTTAAAATAATGATGACCCTCAGGAGCGCGACTCCCAAGGGAAAAATAAAAGTCTAGGTGGCGAATGGTAAAACCAATGTTTGGCATTGCTGGAGGAGCTTTACTCAAGGCGAACTGTCAAGGGGTTCCCATTATAGCCCAACCGCGTATGGATCGCAAAATCCGGGAACATAACACCGATATGATGGAAACTAGGGCGGCAAGAGTGGAACAACACACCAGGCATAGGGCCGAGCCTTCCACCCTTTACCAAGTATATAGATGCATTAATTAAATAAGATATATTGTGATATCCCAACAAGTAAACATGTTCCAACAAGGAACAACATCTCCATGTTCCAACAAGGAACAAACTTCAATCTTCACCTGCAACTAACAACGCTATAAGAGGGGCTGAGCAAAGCGGTAACATAGCCAAACAACGGTTTGCTAGGACAAGGTGGGTTAGAGGCTTGGTTCAACAATATAGGAGGCATGATAAGCAAGTGGTAGGTATCGCAGCATAGGCATAGCAAAAGAGCGAGCAACTAGTAAGCAAAGATAGAAGTGATTTCGGGGGTATGATCATCTTGCCTGAGATCCCGCAAGGAAGAAGAACGAGTCCATGAAGAAGACAAACAGACGTAGTCGAACGGGTCCTCACAATCATGACGTTACCGGAACTAACCCGAAGAAGCAAACACCGGAAAGAAGCACACAACATAGTAAAGAACCAACACATGAACCTGGTATGATATGCGAGATGCGGTATGCGATGCATATGCATGGTTGTACAAGGAATGCATGAACCTGGCCTCAACTTGGAAATCCAAGAGTGCCACTAGAAAGGTGAGGTGATTTTGGTTGAAATCGATATAAAGATCACCGGAATCGGAGTCACGGTTTGGAAATGGCAAACAATTCAAATATGACACCGGTCTGCGATTTACAGCAAGTAGCCTTCTAAATGCAACAAGATGAACATGCTACAGCACCCAAACATGGCAAAAAAATACATGGCAGGGAACCACTCATGATGCTTAACAAAAGTCTAGCACTAAGCTATGGCCAATTCATCAATTAACAGGTTCAAACAAGCATGGCAAAAGTGCATTTGGCAAACAGATCTCAGACTTAGTGAAATTAACACTTGTCTGGAATTTCAGATCAGATAGCACTCTTTGGAGTAACAAAACTACATGCTACAGGACCTGACATGGCAAAGTAAAGCATGGCATTGTTGGAAATATGCCCTAGAGGCAATAATAAATTGATTATTATTATATTTCCTTGTTCATGATAATCGTTTATTATCCATGCTAGAATTGTATTGATAGGAAACTCAGATACATGTGTGGATACATAGACAACACCATGTCCCTAGTAAGCCTCTAGTTGACTAGCTCGTTGATCAATAGATGGTCACGGTTTCCTGACCATGGACATTCGATGTCATTGATAACGGGATCACATCATTAGGAGAATGATGTGATGGACAAGACCCAATCCTAAGCCTAGCACAAGATCATGTAGTTCGTATGCTAAAGCTTTTCTAATGTCAAGTATCATTTCCTTAGACCATGAGATTGTGCAACTCCCGAATACCGTAGGAATACTTTGGGTGTGCCAAACGTCACAACGTAACTGGGTGGCTATAAAGGTACACTACAGGTATCTCCGAAAGTGTCTGTTGGGTTGGCACGAATCGAGACTGGGATTTGTCACTCCGTGTGACGAAGAGGTATCTCTGGGCCCACTCGGTAGGACATCATCATAATGTGCACAATGTGATCAAGGTGTTGATCACGGGATGATGTGTTACGGAACGAGTAAAGAGACTTGCCGGTAACAAGATTGAACAAGGTATCGGGATACCAACGATCGAATCTCGGGCAAGTATCGTACCACTAGACAAAGGGAATTGTATACGGGATTGATCGAATCCTCGACATCGTGGTTCATCCGATGAGATCATCGTGGAACATGTGGGAACCAACATGGGTATCCAGATCCCGCTATTAGTTATTGACCGGAGAACGTCTCGGTCATGTCTGCATGCTTCCCGAACCCGTAGGGTCTACACACTTAAGGTTCGGTGACGCTAGGGTTATAGAGATATTAGTATGCGGTAACCCGAATGTTGTTCGGAGTCCCAGATGAGATCCCGGACCTCACGAGGAGTTCCGGAATGGTTTTGAGGTAAAGAATTATATATAGGAAGTGCTATTTCGGCCATCGAGACAAGTTTCGGGGTCACCGGTATTGTACCGGGACCACCGAAAGGGTCCGGGGGGTCCACCGGGTGGGGCCACCTGCCCCTGGGGGCCACATGGGCTGTAGGGGTGTGCGCCTTGGCCTATATGGGTCAAGGGCACCAGCCCCAAGAGGCCCATGCGCCAAGAGATAAGGAAAGGAAGAGTCCTAAAGGGGGAAGGCACCTCCTAGGTGCCTTGGGGAGGAGGGATTCCCCCCTAGCCGGACCCTTCCTTGGAGGAAGGGCCAAGGCTGCGCCCCCTCTCCCTTGGCCCTATATATAGTGGGGGGATGGGAGGGCAGCCGCATCCAAGCCCTGGTGCCTCCCTCTCCCTCCCGTGACACATCTCCCTCCTCCCGCAGCGCTTGGCGAAGCCCTGTTGGAATCCCGCTACTTCCACCACCACGCCGTCCTGCTGCTGGATCTCCATCAACCTCTCCTTCCCCCTTGCTGGATCAAGAAGGAGGAGATGTCGCTGCTCCGTACGTGTGTTGAACGCGGAGGTGCTGTCCGTTCGGCGCTAGGATCATCGGTGATTTGGATCACGACGAGTAGGACTCCATCAACCCCGTTCACTTGAACGCTTCCGCTTAGCGATCTACAAGGGTATGTAGATGCACTCTTCTTCCCCTCATTACTGGTCTCTCCATAGATAGATCTTGGTGACACGTAGGAAAATTTTGAATTTCTGCTACGTTCCCCAATAGTGGCATCATGAGCTAGGTCTATTGCGTAGATTCTATGCACGAGTAGAACACAAAGTAGTTGTGGGCGTTGATTTTGTTCAATATGCTTACCGTTACTAGTCCAATCTTGATTCGGCGGCATTGTGGGATGAAGCGGCCAGGACCGACCTTACACGTACTCTTACATGAGACTGGTTCCACCGACTGACATGCACTAGTTGCATAAGGTGGCTAGCGGGTGTCTGTCTCTCCCACTTTAGTCGGATCGGATTCGATGAAAAGGGTCCTTACGAAGGGTAAATAGCAATTGGCATATCACGTTGTGGTTTTTGCGTAGGTAAGAAACGTTCTTGCTAGAAACCCATAGCAGCCACGTAAAACATGCAAACAACAATTAGAGGACGTCTAACTTGTTTTTGCAGGGTATGCTATGTGATGTGATATGGCCAAGAAGAATGTGATGAATGATATGTGATGTATGAGATTGATCATGTTCTTGTAATAGGAATCACGACTTGCATGTCGATGAGTATGACAACCGGTAGGAGCCATAGGAGTTGTCTTAATTTATTTATGACCTCCGTGTCAACATAAACGTCATGTAATTACTTTACTTTATTGCTAACCGTTAGCTGTAGTAGTAGAAGTAATAGTTGGCGAGACAACTTCATGAAGACACGATGATGGAGATCATGATGATGAAGATCATGGTGTCATGCCGGTGACGATGATGATCATGGAGCCCCGAAGATGGAGATCAAAAGGAGCAAAGTGATGATGGCCATATCATGTCACTATTTGATTGCATGTGATCTTTATCATGTTTATACATCTTATTTGCTTAGAACAACGGTAGTAAATAAGACGATCCCTCATTAAAATTTCAAGAAAGTGTTCCCCCTAACTGTGCACCGTTGCGAAAGTTTGTCGTTTCGAAGCACCACGTGATGATCGGGTGTGATAGATTCTTACATTCACATACAACGGGTGTAAGCCAGATTTACACATGCAAAACACTTAGGTTGACTTGACGAGCCTAGCATGTACAGACATGGCCTCGGAACACAAGAGACCAAAAGGTCGAGCATGAGTCGTATGGTAGATACGATCAACATGAAGATGTTCACCGATGTTGACTAGTCCGTCTCACGTGATGATCGGACACGGCCTAGTTGACTCAGATCATGTAATCGCTTAGATGACTAGAGGGATGTCTATCTGAGTGGGAGTTCATAAGATGAACTTGTTTATCCTGAACAAAGTCAAAAGGATTTTGCAAATTATGTCGTAGCTCGCACTTCAGTTCTACTGTTTAGTTATGTTCCTAGAGAAAATTTAGTTGAAAGTTAATAGTAGCAATTATGCAGACTAGGTCCGTAAACCGAGGATTGTCCTCGTTGCTTCGTAGAAGGCTTATGTCCTTAATGCACCGCTCAGTGTGCTGAACCTCGAATGTCGTCTATGGATGTTGCGAACATCTGACATACACATTTTGATTACTACGTGATAGATCAGCTAAATGGTTTAGAGTTGAGGCACCGAAGACGTTTTGAAACGTCGCGAAACACATGAGATGTTTCGAGGGCTGAGATTGGGATTTCAGGCTCGTGCCCACGTCAAGAGGTATAAGACTTCTGACGATTTTCTTAGCCTGCAAACTAAGGGAGAAAAAACTCAATTGTTGAGCTTGTGCTCAGATTGTCTGAGTATAACAATCATTTGAATTGAGTGGGAGTTAATCTTCCAGATGAGATAGTGATGTTTCTCCGAAGTCGTTACCACCAAGCTCCTAGAGCTTCGTGATGAACTATAATACATCAGGGACATATATGATGATCCTTGAGATATTCGCGATGTTTGACACCGCGAAAGTAGAAATCAAAAGGGAGCATCAATCGTTGATGGTTAATAAAACCACTAGTTTCAAGAAGGGCAAGGGCAAGAAGGGATACTTCATGAAACAGCAATTCAGCTGCTGCTCTAGTGAAGAAACCCAAGGTTGAACCCAAACCCGAGACTAAGTGCTTCTGTAATAAGGGGAACAACCACTGGAGCAGAATTACCCTAGATACTTGGTAGATGAGAAGGCTGGCAAGGTCGATAGAAGGATATTAGATATACATTGTGTTGATGTGTACTTTACTAGTACTCCTAGTAGCACCAGGGTATTAGATACCGGTTCGGTTGCTAAGTGTTAGTAACTCGAAATAAAAGCTACGGAATAAACGGAGACTAGCTAAAGGTGAGCTGACGATATGTGTTGGAAGTGTTTCCAATGTTGATATGATCAAGCATCGCACGCTCGCTCTACCATCGAGATTGGTGTTTCCGTTGAGCATAGACATGATTGGATTATGTCTATCGCAATACGGTTATTCATTTAAGGAGAATAATGGTTACTCTGTTTATTTGAATAATACCTTCAATGGTCTTGCACCTAAAATGAATGGTTTATTGAATCTCGATCGTAGTGATACACATGTTCATGCCAAAAGATAGTAATGATAAGTACCACCTACTTGTGGCACTGCCACGTAAGTCACATTGGTATAAAACGCATGAAGAAGCTCCATGTTGATGGATCTTTGGGCTCACTTGTTTTTGAAAAGTTTGAGACATGCGAACCATGTCTATTGGTGTATATGCATGAAGAAACTCCATGCAAATGGACCATTTGGACTCACTTGATTTTGAATCACTTGAGACATGCAAATCATACCACATGGGCAAGTTGACCGAAAGCCTCATTTTCAGTAAAATGGAACTAGAAAACAACTTGTTGGAAGTAATACATTTTGATGTGTGCAGTCCAATGAGTGCTAAGGCATGTAGTGGATATCGTTATGTTCTTACTTTACAGATGATTTGAGTAAATGTTGAGTATATTTACTTGATGAATCACGAGTCTAAATTATTGAAAGGTTCAAGTAATTTCAGTGTGAAGTGGAAAGATCGTCGTGACAAGAGGATAAAAGATCTATGATATGATCAT
This sequence comes from Triticum monococcum, assembly GCA_034509565.1. Lineage (NCBI taxonomy): Eukaryota > Viridiplantae > Streptophyta > Magnoliopsida > Poales > Poaceae > Triticum > Triticum monococcum. The sequence goes on from CM067846.1 coordinate 505,201,756, forward strand.
AGAGATGAATATCTGAATTACGAGTTTGGCACAGAATTAAGACATTGTGGAAATTGTTTCACAACTAATACAGCCTGGAACACCATAGTGTGATGGTGTGTCCGAACATCATAACTGCACCCTATTGGATATGATGCATACCATGATGTCTCTTATCGAATTAACACGATAGTTTATGGGTTAGGCATTAGAGACAACCACATTCACTTTAAATAGGGCAACACGTAATTCCGATGAGATGACAACATATGAACTATGGTTTAAAGAAACCTAAGCTGTCATTTCTTAAAAGTTTGGGGCTGCGACGCTTATGTGAAAAAGTTTCAGGCTGATAAGCTCGAACCCAAAGCGGATAAATGCATCTTCACAGGACACCCAAAATAGTCGGGTATACCTCCTGTCTCAGATTCGAAAGCAATAAGGGATTGTTTCTAGAATCGGGTCCTTTCTCGAGGAAGAGTTTCTCTTGAAAGAATTGAGTGGGAGGATGGTGGAGACTTGATGAGGTTATTGAACCGTCTCTTCAACTAGTGTGTGGCAGGGCACAGGAAGTTGTTCCTGTGGCACCTACACCAATTGAAGTGGAAGCTTATGATAGTGATCATGAAACTTCAGATCAAGTCACTACCAAACCTCGTGGGATGACAAGGATGCGTACTACTTCAGAGTGGTACGTAATCCTGTCTCGGAAGTCATGTTGTTAGACAACAATGAACCTACGAGCTATGGAGAAGCGATGGTGGGCCTGGATTCCGATAAATGGCTCGAGGCCATATAATCCAAGAGAGGATCCATATATGAAAACAAAGTGTAGACTTTGGCAGAACAACTCGATGGTCGTAAGGCTGTTGAGTACAGATGGATTTTAAAAGGAAGACGGACAATGATGGTAAGTATCACCATTAAGAAAGCTCGACTTGTTGTTAAGGTGTTTTCCGACAAGTTCAAGGAGTTGACTATGATGAGACTTTCTCAATCATAGCGATGCTAATAGTCTGTTGGAATTATATTAGCGATTACTACATTATTTATGAAATCTTGCAGATGGGATGTCAAAACATTGTTTCCTCGACGATTCTCTTGAGGAAAGGTTGTATGTGATACAACCGGAAGGTTTTGTCAATCCTGAAAGATGCTAAAAAGTATGCAAAGCTCCAGCAATCCTTCTAAGGACTGGAGTAAGCATCTCGGAGTTGGAATGTATGCTTTGATGAGATGATCAAAGATTTTGGGTGTATACAAAGTTTATGAGAAACTTGTATTTCCAAAGAACTGAGTGAGGGCACTATAGAATTTCTGATGAATATATGTTGTTGACATATTGTTGATCAGAAATGACGTAGAATTTCTGGAAAGCATATAGGGTTATTTGGAAAGTGTTTTTCAATGGAAAGCCTGGATTAAGCTACTTGAACATTGAGCATCAAGATCTATAAGGATAGATCAAAACGCTTAATGGTACTTTCAAATGAGCACATACCTTGACATGATCTTGAAGGTGTTCAAGATGGATCTGTCAAAGAAGGAGTTCTTACCCGAGTTGTAAGGTATGAAGTTAAGACTTAAAGCTCGACCACGGCAGAATAGAGAGAAAGGACGAAGGTCGTCCACTATGCTTAAGACATAGGCTCTACAGTATGCTATGCTGTGTACCGCACCTGAAATGTGCCTTGCCATGAGTCAGTCAAGGGGTACAAGAGTGATCCAAGAATGGATCACAGGACAGCGGTCAAAGTTATCCTTAGTAACTAGTGGACTAAGGAATTTTCTCGATCATGGAGGTGGTAAAAGAGTTCGCCGTAAAGGGTTACGCCGATGCAAACTTTGACACTAATCTAGATTATTCTGAGTAGTAAACTGGATTCGTATAGTAGAACAATTATTTGGAATAGCTCCAAATAGAACGTGGTAGCTGCATCTAGGAGATGACATAGCGATTTGTAAATCACACATGGATCTGAAAGATTCAGACCCGTTGACTATAACCTCTCTCACAAGCATAACATGATCAAACCCAGAACTGTTTGGGTGTTAGTCACATGGGGATGTGACCTTGAGTGTTAATCACATATCGATGTGAACTGGATTATTGACTCTAGTGCAAGTGGGAGACTGTTGGAAATATGCCCTGGAGGCAATAATAAATTGATTATTATTATATTTCCTTGTTCATGATAATCGTTTATTATCCATGCTAGAATTGTATTGATAGGAAAATCAGATACATGTGTGGATACATAGACAACACCATGTCCCTAGTAAGCCTCTAGTTGACTAGCTCGTTGATCAATAGATGGTCACGGTTTCCTAACCATGGACATTGGATGTCGTTGATAACGGGATCACATCATTAGGAGAATGATGTGATGGACAAGACCCAATCCTAAGCCTAGCACAAGATCATGTAGTTCGTATGCTAAAGCTTTTCTAATGTCAAGTATCATTTCCTTAGACCATGAGATTGTGCAACTCCCGGATACCGTAGGAATACTTTGGGTGTGCCAAACGTCACAACATAACTGGGTGGCTATAAAGGTACACTACAGGTATCTCCGAAAGTGTCTGTTGGGTTGGCACGAATCGAGACTGGGATTTGTCACTCCGTGTGACGGAGAGGTATCTCTGGGCCCACTCGGTAGGACATCATCATAATGTGCACAATGTGATCAAGGAGTTGATCACGGTATGATGTGTTACGGAACGAGTAAAGAGACTTGCCGGTAACGAGATTGAACAAGGTATCGGGATACCGACGATCGAATCTCGGGCAAGTATCGTACCACTAGACAAAGGGAATTGTATACGGGATTGATCGAATCCTCGACATCGTGGTTCATCCGATGGGATCATCGTGGAACATGTGGGAACCAACATGGGTACCGAGATCCCGCTATTGGTTATTGACCAGAGAACGTCTCGGTCATGTCTGCATGCTTCCCGAACCCGTAGGGTCTACACACTTAAGGTTCGGTGACGCTAGGGTTATAGAGATATTAGTATGCGGTAACCCGAATGTTGTTCGGAGTCCCGGATGAGATCCCGGACGTCACGAGGAGTTCCAAAATGGTCCGGAGGTAAAGAATTATATATAGGAAGTGCTATTTCGGCCATCGGGACAAGTTTCGGGGTCACCGGTATTGTACCGGGACCACCGGAAGGGTCCCAGGGGTCCACCGGGTGGGGCCACCTGCCCCGGGGTCCACATGGGCTGTAGGGGTGTGCGCCTTGGCCTATATGGGCCAAGGGCACCAGCCCGAAGAGGCCCATGCGCCAAGAGATAAGGAAAGGAAGAGTCCTAAAGGGGGAAGGCACCTCCTAGGTGCCTTGGGGAGGAGGGACTCCTCCCAAGCCGCACCCTTCCTTGGAGGAAGGGCCAAGGCTGTGCCCCCCTCTCCCTTGGCCCTATATATAGTGGGGGGATGGGAGGGCAGCCGCATCCAAGCCCTGGCGCCTCCCTCTCCCTCCCGTGACACATCTCCCTCCTCCCGCAGCGCTTGGCGAAGCCCTGTTGGAATCCCGTTACTTCCACCACCATGCCGTCCTGCTCCTGGATCTCCATCAACCTCTTCTTCCCCCTTGCTGGATCAAGAAGGAGGAGATGTCGCTGCTCCGTACGTGTGTTGAACGCGGAGGTGTCGTCCGTTCGGCGCTAGGATCATCGGTGATTGGGATCACGACGAGTACGACTCCATCAACCCCGTTCACTTGAACGCTTCCGCTTAGCGATCTACAAGGGTATGTAGATGCACTCTTCTTCCCCTCATTGCTGGTCTCTCCATAGATAGATCTTGGTGACACGTAGGAAAATTTTGAATTTCTGCTACGTTCCCCAACAGGCATGGAGCTACTCAAAGAGCTTAACAAAAGTCCCTTAGTGACCTTGAGCCAAAAGGGATCATAAAATACATTTGCAAGCATGTGAACATGGCAAAAACATAATCAGTTCTCAGACTTAGTGAAAACTGGAGCACGCTGAAAACAGATATCAAGTAGGCATGTTAACGAGCTCGATGCACTCACTACAGAGCATGTCATGACAATCTAGTCATACACCCATCAAGAATACATGTTATACAAGCTAGACATGGCAAGAACAATAACATAGCATGCACGGATCAACTACAACATCCTCGGCAAAATCGCTAACAAGTAGATAATCTGCCCAGATTCACGAAATAGCAAAAGTAGAGCTCGATTAACTCAAGCTAGGGTGCTCCATAATTGCAAACAAAGACATGGATGGATAGGGCACTACAAGATTAACAAAACATCCTTACAGATGATCCTCAAAGGAGGCACGGATCACTAGGAAACAACAAGAACATATGGCCATATGAGATAAACAGATCAAGGACTTAGTGGAAATGCTAAGTCCCTGAAATCAGCATTACCAAGTGCCTCACTTTGCAAGATTGTGCTAGTCACCACACACATCACAAAAATACATGGGTTGCAACTCTGGAAAGATGGCAAAACCCTTAACAAAACATATGTAGAGCTCAGGGGCATATCATGCACACAATAATCATGGCAAAAAAGACAAATATCTAAATGGAGCAGCAGATCTGACAATTATCTCAACTAGCTCTCTTCTAACAGCATTTGGGGCATCAAGATGAACTCAAATGAAAATGATGCAATGAGATGAAATGATTTGCTCTCTGAGACGAACATTTTGATATGCTATATGCTCAAATCGGAACTACGGATGCGGAGTTATGACATGATGAATATGGGCATATGAAAAATGGAAATCTCGGGGACTTAGTGAAATATCACCTTGCGGGAAAAAGTCAAAGGGTGGACGAGGCGGTGCGGGATGAGAGGATCCGGGACGCGGGGAGGCTGTTTGGATCCGGGGACTGGTGGATCTGGTCCAGCCTCGCCAGATATGGCCGGAGTTGACTCCGGCGAGGGGCGCGAACTCCGACGAGGTGCCCCTCTGGCAAACTCGTGCCGCGGCGGGGATCCGAAGGAGCGGCGAGGCAGGGCTCTTTGCGGGCGGCGGCGCACGGGAAAACGGCGCGGCGGCGCGGAGCCGCGCCGGCGAGGCGGCGAACGCCAGCGGGCGGCGGAGCACGGCGCCGAGCGGCGCTGCGAGGAGACGGGCAGCGGGGCAGCAGGCGCGAGGATCCGGACGCGTCGGGCTCCCGACGCGTGGCGGCAGAGAGTTGGGCCCGCACGGGCCCGATCTAGGTTCCGTGGGCCGGCGGGCGTGGGGCGACAGGTGGCGCGCGCGGAGTGGCGGGGAGCGGCAACGGGGTGACGTGGTGGCTCCCCATTGGTTGAGGTGACGTGGCGGCGGGGCGGCGGACATGTCTGGCGCGGTGGGTGTTTTGTCCGGGCGCGAGGAGGACGAAGCTAGGGTTAGATCTGCGCGAGAATTTCGGAGGAGACCACATATTTATAGGTAGAGGGAGCTAGGAGAGTCCAAATGAGGTGCGGTTTTCGGCCACGCGATCGTGATTGAACGACCGAGATGATGGAGGAGGTTTAGGTGGGTTTTGGGCCACTTTGGATCGGTGTTGGGCTGCAACACACACGAGGCCTTCTCGGTCCCTCGGTTAACCGCTGGAGCATCAAACGAAGTCCAAATGGTACGAAACTTGACAGGCATTCTACCGGTAGTAAACCAAGGCCGCTTGGCAAGTCTCGGTCCAATCTGGAAATGTTTAATCCCCACACATGAAAGAAAGGTAGAAATGACCACCGAAGGAGAACGGAGCGCCGGATTGCGAAACAGACAACGGGGAAAATGCTCGGATGCATGAGACGAACATGTATGCAAATGAAATGCACATGATGACATGATATGCAATGCATGACACGCAAGCAATGACAAGGCAACAACAGCGAATAACTGGACGACACCTGGCACATCGGTCTCGGGGCGTTACAGTACCGCTGACACATAATTTTCGTTCATATAGTATGTTTATCCAACCGCATGTTGGGGAGGATCCGTACGGCCCGTGCAGTGGTCTGTTGGGGAAGAAGAAGAGGTGAGGAGGAAGGGTTAGGAGACATAGGATATTCATCCAACAGCCTGAAATGGTAGACTGACCCAAATGATGAAAGTAAGGCGACTTGCATAACTATATATGTTTTTACATAGCAAAAGATCCCTAAAAACAACAACATAAAGAAAAACTATCACTCCTCGCGGAACGAGACCGCCTCGTCGTCTTTGGCTGTCGGTGTGAACCAGCCGTAACTGCCGACGTGTGTCTCCGCACCGTGGTTGTCCTCGGCCTCCAGCTACTCGTTCACGCGGAGTGTGCGGGCACTCTACACAGACAAGAGCACCGCCCGGTTCAAGTCAAGGACGTCCAGTTCCGCCTGCTGGAGGGCCTCGATGGCAGCGGCATCCGCGCGCTCCGCGTCGAGTTGAGCCTCCGCCGCCTGGTTCAAGTCGAGGATGTCCGGTTCCGCCTGCAGGAGGGCTGAGGGAGTCCTAGATTAGGGGGTGTTCGGGTAGCCGGACTATACCTTCAGCCGGACTCCAGGATTATGAAGATACAAGATTGTAGACTTCGTCCCGTGTCCAGATGGGACTTTCCTTAGCGTGGAAGGCAAGCTTGGCAATGCAGATATTCAAGATCTCCTACCATTGTAACCGACTCTATGTAACCCTAACCCTATCTGGTGTCTATATAAACCAGAGGGTTGTAGTCCGTAGGCAATCAACTCCATATACAACAATCATACCATAGGCTAGCTTCTAGGGTTTAGCCTCCTTGATCTCGTGGTAGATCTACTGTTGTACTACCCATATCATCAATATTAATCAAGTAGGACATAGGGTTTTACCTCCATCGAGAGGGCCCGAACCTGGGTAAAACATCGTGTTCCCTGCCTCCAGTTACCATCCGGCCTAGACGCACAGTTCGGGACCCCCTAGCCGAGATCCGCCGTTTTTGACACCGACATTGGTGCTTTCATTGAGAGTTCCTCTATGTCGTCGCCTTTAGGCCCGATGGCTCCTTTGATCATCAACAATGATGTGGTCCAGGGTGAGACTTTTCTCCCCGGACAGATCTTCGTCTTTGGCGGCTTCGCTCTGTGGGCCAATTCGCTCGGCCACCTGGAGCAGATCAAAAGCTACGCCCCTGGCCATCAAGTCATGTTTGGAAGCTTAAACTACACGACTGACATCCGCGAAGACTTGATCTTCAATGGGTTCGAGCCACGGCCAAGCGCGCCGCACTATCTCGAGGGGCATGATCTAGCTCTGCCTCCGGACAGTGTCCTGGAGGCCGCACACGCATCGGTTCCGACCCCTAACTCGGAGCCTATTGCGCCGATCGAGGATGAGCGGTTGGACGTCACCTCGGGGGCTGCGATCCCAAAAGAGATCGAGCCGAACGCTAGCCTCGCACTCTGCATGATCCGTGACTCCGAGGATCCGGACTCCTTTCCGAACTCCGAACCCCCCGCGCCCCTGCCGATCAAATCTGATTGGGCGCCAATAATGGAGTTCACCACCGCAGACATCTTTCAGCACTCGCCTTTTGGCATCATCCTGAATTCTCTTAAGTCTCTCTCTTTATCAGGATTGCCCTGGCCGGATTCCGGAACCCGATTAGAGGAGGAAGCACCTACATCACCAGCGCATGACATGGCAGACCGGCCACCTCACGGCCGCGATAGAGAGGCCTCTCGGCCATCCACCCAAGCCATGCCCCGAGGCTGCTCAACTAAGGCACGGGAAAATGTGCCAGACCTGCAAGACGTACTGGAGGATAAGGCAAGACAAACAAGATCGATCTACGGATCGCGCACGTGCCCTACGGCACGTGACGATGATCTTCACTCCGGATACAACAAATCCGGCCGGGCCGAACAAAACAGACATAGCTCTTCCGAGCTGCGTCGTGATATAGCCCAGTACAGAGGCGCCGCACACCGGCTATGCTTCACGAATGAAGTAATGGATCATAAAATCCCAGAGGGTTTCAAACCCGTAAACATCGAATCATACAATGGCACAACAGATCCAGCGATATGGATCGAGGATTATCTCCTTCACATCCACATGGCACGCGGCGATGATCTACACGCCATCAAATACCTCCTGCTCAAACTTAAAGGACCGGCCCGGCATTGGCTTAACAGCTTGCCAGCAGACTCAATCGGTTCTTGGGAGGACCTGGAAGCCGCATTCCTCGACAACTTCCAGGGCACTTACGTGCGACCACCAGATGCCGACGACTTAAGCCACATAATTCAGCAGCCAGAGGAATCGGCCAGACAATTCTGGACACGGTTCCTAACAAAGAAAAACCAAATAGTCGTTTGTCCAGACGCAGAGGCCCTAGCAGCCTTCAAGCATAACATCCGCAACGAATGGCTTGCCCGGCACCTGGGACAGGAAAAGCCGAAATCTATGGCAGCCCTCACGACACTCATGACCCACTTTTTCGCGGGAGAAGACAGCTGGCTAGCTCGCAGTAACAACTTATCAAAGAACCCTGGTAATTCGGATACCAAGGACAAAAGTGACAGGACATGTCGGAATAAGCAAAAACGCCGCGTTAGCAGTGACAGCAATGAAGACACGGCAGTCAATGCCGGATTCAAAGGCTATAAATCCGGTCAGCGGAAAAAGCCATTCAAAAAGAATACTCAGGGCCCGTCCAGTTTGGACCGAATACTCGATCGCTTGTGCCAGATACATGGCACCCCCGAAAAGCCAGCCAATCACACTAACAGGGATTGTTGGGTGTTCAAGTAGGCAGTCAAGTTAAGGGCCGAAAACAGAGACAAGGGGCTGCACAGCGACGGCGAGGAGGAGCCCAAGCCGCCGAACAACAATGGACAGAAGGGCTTTCCCTCACAAGTGCGGACAGTGAACATGATATACGCAACCCACATTCCCAAGAGGGAGCGGAAGCGTGCGCTACGGGACGTATACACGATGGAGCCAGTCGCCCCAAAGTTCAACCCATGGTCCTCCCGCCCGATCACTTTTGATCGAAGGGACCATCCCACTAGCATCCGTCACGGCGGCTTTGCCGCATTGGTTCTCGACCCAATCATCGACAGATTTCATCTCACAAGAGTCCTCATGGACGGCGGCAGTAGCCTGAACCTGCTTTATCAGGATACAGTGCGGAAAATGGGCATAGATCCCTCAAGGATCAAGCCCACAAAAATGACCTTTAAAGGCGTTATACCAGGTGTAGAAGCTAACTGTATAGGCTCAGTAACACTTGACGTGGTCTTCGGATCCCTGGACAATTTCCGAAGCAAAGAGTTAATCTTCGATATAGTCCCGTTTCGCAGTGGCTATCACGCCCTGCTCGGACGAACCGCATTCGCAAAGTTCAATGCGGTGCCGCACTACGCATATCTCAAGCTCAAGATGCTAGGCCCTCGAGGAGTAATCATGGTCAACGGAAACACCGAACGCTCCCTCCGTACGGAGGAGCACACGGCGGCTCTCGCAGCGGAAGTACAAAGTAGCCTTCTTAGGTAATTCTCCAGTCCAGCCATTAAAAAGCCAGACACTACCAAGCGTGCCCGGAGTAACCCACAGCAGGACCGCCTGGCACACTATGAACAAGCGTAGCAATGCGGCCCCAACCCCAGCTCTCGCGACATAGCGAAACCAGTACCTCGCGTACATAACTACGCCCTTGAAATACCATGGGCACAGGGGAAGGGGCACAATAACGACATGCCCAAAATACGGCTTAAAACGTACTAGGGGCTGCCGGATTCTTTTTTTAATTTTTTCTTACTTTCAGGACTCCATACTTCGGACGACCTGTTCGGAAATTCGACTGCCGCACAAACGATGCAAGATCCAAGGAGGCAGACAAGCCATGCCGCATTATGGAACTCCTAGGTGGTCTCTGTTACGAGCGGTATACCTGTTTTAAATACAATTCTGCGGCCTGCCACTGGTCAGGTCATACTAAATAGTCCAATATCTTTTGCTTACCGCACTATTTGTATCGTTCGGCTTTGATAAATAGCCTCTCTATAAACAATGCATAGCTTTCTGTCTATTTTTTGCATTATCATCTTTTCATATATATGTTTATGACATGTTGCACCCGTACACTGTGGTACGGCAAAATTCGCCAGGGGCTTTGGTACCCACAAATATGGCGTGAGAAGTCCGTACACTTTCACAAGTGCGGCACCCCGAACTTATAGCACTATATGCATCGGCTCCGAATCATGATTTGGGTCAATAGTTGGGTTTGCCCGGCTCCTATGTTTTGGTGCCTTACGTTCCGCTATATCGGCTAAGGTAGCACTAGGAGAACCACTGCGATTGTGCCCCGGTTGAGCTGGGTTAAGCACCTCAGTGGAGAAAGCTAAAACTGACTGTCATGATGAGGCATGAGACCGGTCGCTGTTCGAGAGGTTTTTCGAGTCCCTAAAGACTTATGCCGCTTCGAGCGAGGAGCTGGCTTTGTCCGGCCAAGGCGTGGATAGCGCCCCGAAATCGGTCTTCCGAACTAGGGGCTTCGCCAAAATTTAAAATTATAGAGTTCTATGGCTAAGTGAGAGTGTTCAAGCGTTATAGTCCGATTGCCTGGTTCGTTGTGCTGAGCGCCTCCCTCGAAGGACCCAACTATGGGAAAAAGAGCGCTCAGGTTTATCCCGAGCACCCCGGCACTAATGGCAAGGGGGAAGAAGCCGACGACTGGCCATCTCTCAATTTTTTGATAAACGGCCGCACAAAAAGTAATATTTTAAATTCAACAAGCATTGCTTGGCGCATATGAACAAGTTTTCAGCGCACAGGATAAACACGAGCGAGCTCATTCAAAAATTACATCCTTGGTACATTCATCCGCCACAAGGCGGGCACCCGCAAGAACATCCTTATAGTAGTTCTCGGGCTTGTGATGCTCCTTCCCCGGCGGCGGCCCGTCCCTCACAAGCTTCTCACCGTCCAGCTTACCCCAGTGCACCTTTGCACGGGCAAGGGCCCTACGGGCACCTTCGATGCAGACGGAGCGCTTGATGACCTCGAGCCTTGGACAGGCCTCCACCAGTCGCCGCACCAGCCCGAAGTAGCTCCCAGGCAGGGCCTCTCTGGGCAACAGCCGAACTATGAAGCCCTTCATGGCCTGTTCGGCCGCCTTGTGGAGCTCGACCAGCTGTTTCAGCTGGTCGCTCAAGGGCACAGGGTGTCCGGCCTCAGCATACTGAGACTAGAACACCTTCTCCATCGAGCTGCCCTCTTCGGCTCGGTAGAATGCGCCGGCATCGGATACGCTGCGGGGAAGATCTACGAATGCCCCTCGAGAGCTCCGGATTCGGGTAAGTAACAAGTACTTTACTTTTATACTTCTGCTTTGCATAAAGAATGCCTTACCCGCCGCTATATTTTTCATCTCCTCCAACTCTTGGAGGGCCTTTTGGGCTTCAGCCTTGGCAGACTTGGCAGTCTCAAGGGCCGCCGCGACCTCGGACGCTTGCGTCTTGGACTCAAGCTCCAAACTCTCATGTTTTTTCATGAGAGCCTGAAGCTCCTGCTGCACCTCGCCGACCTGGGCCTCAAGTTTCTCTCGCTCGGTGCACCCCGCGGCTGTTTTCTTTTCGGCCTCGGACAGCGCCTGCTTGAGGGTCGCCACCTCAGTCGTGGCCCCTACAATAAGCAGTACAATCCTGTTATTTTTTGCAATCAGGTCTTTTTATAGGCACTTTTTCTATAAGGAATTTCTTACCTTCTTTCTCCTCGAGTTGCCGTTTGGCAAGGCCGAGCTCTTGCTCGGTCCGCTCGAGGCCCTGTTTCAGGGCACCCACCTCCGCAGTCAGTGCGGCGGTGGCTAGCAGCGAAGCCTGCATACGCATATTGACTCTTTGTTGTTAGACTCCTACGAAATTTAATAGATCCTCTATTCGGCTTTTTTTTCCGATCGCCAAACAGAGCATCAGGGGCTATTGTCTATGCGGTTATATTTTTACATATTTTTTACTTACCTCGAAGCTAGTTAGAAGGCTAGCGCAAGCTTCACTTAGTCCGCTCTTGGCGGACTGAACCTTCTGGATCACCGTACTCATAATAGTACGGTGCTCCTCATCGATGGAGGCGCCGTCAAGCACCTCCAGCAGATTGTCCGGCACCTCCGGTTGGACGGAGGCTACCGGCTCAGAAGGCTTACTCCACTTGGAAGGAGTTCGCCTACCGCGGTCCGGAACTGTTGTAGATTCCGGTGCGGTGTCCGGCTTAAAGCCGGACTTGGAGCCCCGGGGGGTCTTGTCCCCTTTACTCCTGGGGTCCGGGAGGTTACTTTGCGGCTCCTCCAGGACCACCTCCTCCTGCCCCGGAGCTTGTCGCGACACCACTTCGGCGTCGTCCGCAGTGCGGGGGGAGACAGCGGGCAGAACTGAGTTCACGTCCGATGAATTCAGGGAGCCGCTCGACGACTCGTCGAGTCCGGCCCGGGGCGGACTGCATAATTACATTCGACATTAGGGAAAGCTGTGCAACAAAGGAACATCATGAGTTACTCTGATATCCGAACTTACGATTTCGCTGGACGCTTGGCCCTGTCTGGCCACTCCTCTTCGCCCTCTTCGGCGTCGGGGGCGTGGTCCGGCGGAGGGGTCTTCCTTTTCCTAGACCCCTCGGCCTCCCCCGTTGGGGCGGCCTTCCTCTTATCTCCTCCCTCCGCTGGGGGGGGGAGAGTTTTCTTCTTCCTCCTCCTCGTTTTCACGGGAGGAAGGCATCTCGGACTCATCAGATGACGAGTCCGACACTCCCATGTTGCGGGCACTCTTTCGAGTACCCGTGCTCTTCTTCTTCTTGCCCTTCTTCTCCAGCACCACATAAGGCGCCGGAGCCAAGAGCTTCACTAGTAGAGCTGGAGCTGGGTCTTCGGGCAGCGGAGCCGGACAGTTAATCGGTCCGGACATCGCCCGCCAAGCCTGTCAAAGGTAAGGGAGTTTAGATCCCACATAGAGTCAAACTATGAAAAAAGCTTAACATCCTGTAAAAGGTGTAGATGGCTTACCTCGCTAGCGTGACGCTGCGAGCTGTATCCGCGGTCCTCGGAAGCGGATGCGGGAGCCTCGGCGCCCTTGAATAGCATCTTCCAGGCATCTTCGTACGTCGTGTCAAAGAGCCTGCCGAGGGTTTGATGCTGCGCCGGGTCGAACTCCCACAGATTAAAATCCCGTTGTTGGCACGGGAGGATCCGGCGGACGAGCATAACCTGGATTACATGAACAAGCCAGATTGGCTTGTTCACCAGGGACTGGATGCATGTTTGCAATCCGGTCACCTCTTTTTCGTCACCCCACGACAGGCCCGTCTCTTTCCAGGACACAAGCCGCGTGGGGGGTCTGGATCCGAACTCAGGGGCTGCGGTCCATTTCGGATCGCGCGGCTCGGTGATGTAAAACCACCCGGATTGCCATCCCTTTAGGGTCTCCACAAAAGAGCCCTTGAACCATAGGACGTTGGCCATCTTGCCCGCCATGGAGCCTCCACACTCCGCCCGGCTGCTGCACCACCTTGGGCTTGACGTTGAAGGTCTTGAGCCAGAGGCCGAAATGAGGGCGGACGCGGAGAAAAGCCTCGCACACGACGATAAACACCGAGATGTTGAGGATGAAGTTTGGGACCAGATCGTGGAAATCCAGGCCGTAGTAGAACATGAGCCCCCGGAAAAATGGGTGAAGTGGAAAACCCGTCCGCGGAGGAAGTGGGGAAGAAATACTACCCTCTCATGGGGCCTTGGGGTGGGGAGAAGCTGCCCCTTTTTGGGAAGCCGGTGCGCGATGTCCTTGGACAGGTATCCGGTCTTCCTTAGCTTCTTGACTTGGCCCTCCGTGGCGGAGGAGACCATCCACTTGCCTCCCGCTCCGGACATTGCTGGAGAAGGTTGAGGTGGGAAGTGCGGGCTTGGGCGCTGGAGCTCGAGTGCGCAAGAGATGGATAGGCAAAGGAGGAAGAAGGCGTAGGTAAAAGGTGGATCCTTATCCCCTTATATGGGCGGATGCGGTTGTGCGTCCCCACCAGCCTAGTAAAACTCGTTTGCCTCCCAAGCGCCGTGATAAGTGGCACGATTGGGTTACCCAGGTCCGTATTGATGAGAATCCCGCAAAAGGGGGGTACACGATCTCTGCTTTGACAAGACGTGCCAAGGAAACCGCCTCGCAAAACACGCTGAGGTGGAAAAGTTAAAACGATTTGAGTAAAGGACATGGCCGTAGTGTGATGACGCACTGCAGAATACGTCAGCAGATTTGATTTGTGTTAATATTATTCTCTCTATGGCAATATGTGGAAGCTTATTTTGCAGAGCCGGACACTACTCTTGGTGTTTACAATCTTCTATGAAGGACTTGGAGGAGGAACCCGCCTTGCAATGCCGAAGACAATTTGCGCGCCGGACACGTCGTCATTGAAGCCTGGTTCAGGGGCTACTGAGGGAGTCCTGGATTAGGGGGTGTTCGGGTAGCCGGACTATACCTTCAGCCGGACTCCAGGATTATGAAGATAAAAGATTGAAGACTTCGTCCCGTGTCGAGATGGGACTTTCCTTGGCGTGGAAGGCAAGCTTGGCGATGCGGATATTCAAGATCTCCTACCATTGTAACCGACTCTATCTAACCCTAACCCTATCCGGTGTCTATACAAACCGGAGGGTTGTAGTCCGTAGGCAATCAACTCCATATACAACAATCATACCATAGGCTAGCTTCTAGGGTTTAGCCTCCTTGATCTCGTGGTAGATCTACTCTTGTACTACCCATATCATCAATATTAATCAAGCAGGATGTAGGGTTTCACCTCCATCGAGAGGGCCCGAACCTGGGTAAAACATCGTGTTCCCTGCCTCCTGTTACCATCCGGCCTAGACGCACAGTTCGGGACCCCCTACCCGAGATCCGCCGGTTTTGACACCGACAAGGGCCTCAATGGCAGCGGCATCCACGCGCTCCGTGTCGAGTTGAGCCTCCGTCGCCCGATTCAAGTCGGGGACATCCGGTTCCGCCTGCAGGAGGGCCTCGATGGCAGCGACATCCGCGCGCTCCGCCTCAAGTTGAGCCTCTGCCGCCTGGTTCACATCCACGACATCCAGTTCCGCCTGCAGGAGAGCCTCGATGGCAGCGGCATGCGTGCGCTCCGCGTCGAGTTGAGCCTCTGCCTCCCGGTCCTCTTTTAGTATCGCCAGGTTGAACCGTGGGTCCGCTTGCACCATGGGGGACCTGGACATCGGCACGAAGACGACGTCCATCGTCTCATAGCCATGGGGGGCCTTCTACGCCGCAACCTCCACCATGAACATTGGATCGTCTTCCTCCTCCTCGTAGCTTGGCTCCAGAGAACCCGGGAATTGGCCCGCCGCAAAGCAAGCTTGGGAACGGAGGTTTGTGGCGCCGACCGCCGCCGCGATTTCTGCGCGGCGCTCCGGCGTCAGCATCTTGTAGTACGTTATCTTGCGGTGCACCATGGCTTTCTGGCGAACTAGGGGACGCATGATGCGGGCTAGGGGATCGAAAGGTGGGTGATACGTCTCCAACATATCTATAATTTTTGATTGCTCCATGCTATATTATCTACTGTTTTGAATGTTTATGGGCTTTATTATACACTTCTATATCATTTTTGGGACTAACCTAGGTACCCAGAGCCCAGTGCCAGTTTCTGTTTTTACCCTGTTTTAGGGTTTCGAAGAAAAGGAAAATCAAACGAAGTCCAATTGACCTGAAACTTCACGGAACTCATTTTTGGAAGGAAAGAAGCCCAGAAGACTTGGAGTGCACGTCGGGGGATCTGCGAGGAGGTCACGAGGTAGGGGGGCGTGCCCACCCCCCTGGGCGCGCCCTCCACCCCCGTGAGCCCCTCATGGGCCCCCTGACGTACTTCTTCCGCCTATATATCTCCATATACCCTAAAAACATCCGTGAGCACAATATATCGGGAGTTCCGCCGCCAGAAGCCTCTGTAGCCAGCGAAAACCAATCTAGACCCATTCCGGCACCTTGCCGGAGGGGGCAATCCTTCTCCGGTGGCCATCTTCATCATCCAAGTGCTCTCCATGACGAGGAGGGAGTAGTTCTCCCTCGGGGCTGAGGGTATGTACCAGTAGCTATATGTTTGATATCTCTCTCTCGTGTTCTTGAGATGATACGATCTTGATGTATCGCAAGCTTTGCTATTATATTTGGATCATATGATGTTTCTTCCCTCTCTACTCTCTTGTAATGAATTGAGTTTCCCCTTTGAAGTTATCTTATCGGATTGAGTCTTTATAGATTTGAGAACACTTGATGTATGTCTTGCCGTGGATATCTGTGGTGACAATGGGATATCACATGATTAACTTGATGTATGTTTTGGTGATCAACTTGTGGGTTCCTCCCATGAACCTATGCATAGGGGTTGGCACACGTTTTCATCGTGATTCTCCGGTAGAAACTTTGGGGCACTCTTTGAGGTCCTTTGTGTTGGTTGAATAGATGAATCTGAGATTGTGTGACGCATATCGTATAATCATACCCACAGATACTTGAGGTGACATTGGAGTATCTAGGTGACATTAGGGTTTTGGTTGATTTGTGTCTTAAGGTGTTATTCTAGTACGAACTCTAGGGCTGTTTGTGACACTTATAGGAATAGCCCAACGGATTGATTGGAAAGAATAACTTTGAGGTGGTTTCGTACCCTACCATAATCTCTTCGTTCGTTCTCCGCTATTAGTGACTTTGGAGTGACTCTTTGTTGCATGTTGAGGGATAGTTATGTGATCCAATTATGTTAGTATTGTTGAGGGAACTTACACTAGTGAAATTATGAACCCTAGGCCTTATTTCCACACATTGCAATACCGTTTACGCTCACTTTTATCACTTGTTACCTTGTTGTTTTTATTATTTCAGATTACAAATACTCATATCTACTATCCATATACCACTTGTATCACCATCTCTTCGCCGAACTAGTGCACCTATACAATTTACCATTGTATTGGGTGTGTTGGGGACACAAGAGACTTTTTGTTATTTGGTTGCAGGGTTGCTTGAGAGAGACCATCTTCAGCCTACGCCTCGTACGGATTGATAAACCTTAGGTCATCCACTTGAAGGAAATTTTCTACTATCCTACAAACCTCTGGACTTGGAGGCCCAACAACGTCTACAAGAAGAAGGTTGTGTAGTAGACATCAAGCTCTTTTATGGCGCCGTTGTCGGGGAGGTGAGTGCTTGAAGGTATATCTTTAGATCTTGCAATCGAGTATTTTAGTTTCTTGTTTTATCACTAGTTTAGTTTATAAAAGAAAATTACAAAAAAATGGAATTAAGGTTACCTCATATGCTTCATCTTTTTAATGTCTTTTGCGAGAATAAGGATTCCGATAATTGTGCTCAAATGCTAGAAGAAGAATGCATTAGAATGTTTGGAACTAAATATTTGAATGATGAGCATGATTGCAATGTTGTTAGTATGAATTCCTTGAATATCCATGATGCTAATGATATGCAAAGCCACAAGCTTGGGGAAGCTATGTTTCATGAAGATGATATTTTTTGTCCCCCAAGTTTTGATGAGCAAATTTATTATTATGAAAGCATGCCTCATATCTATGATGATTATTGTGATGACATGTATGCTCTAAATAATAATGATAACAATGAAACTTGTCATCTGGATTTCAATTTTCAATCCCATGATAGTTACTTTGTTGAGTTTGCTCCCACTACTATTAATGAGGAGAATTTTGCTTATGTGGAGAGTAGTAAATTTTCTATGCTTGTAGATCATGAAAAGAATACTTTAGATGCTGGTTATATTGTTGAATTCATTCATGATGCTACTGAAAATTATTATGAGGAAGGAACATATGCTTGTAGGAATTGCAACAATATCAAGTTTCCTCTCTATGTGCTCAAAGTTTTGAAGCTATGCTTGTTTTGCCTTCCTATGCTAGTTGATTATTGTTCCCATAAGTTGTTTGCTCACAAAATCCCTATGCATAGGAAGTGGGTTAGACTTAAATGTGCTAGTTATATTCTTCATGATGCTCTCTTTATGTTTCAATTCTTATCTTTTATGTGAGCATCATTGAAATCATCGTGCCTAGCTAGGGGCGTTAAACGATAGCGCTTGTTGGGAGGCAACCCAATTTTATTTTGGTTCCTTACTGTTTTCTCCTGTTTAGTAATAAATAATTCATCTAGCCTCTGTTTAGATGTGGTTTTATGTGTTTTACTTAGTGTTTGTGCCAAGTAGAACCGTTGGGAAGACATGGGGAAAGTCTTGTTGATCATGTTGTCAAAAACAGAAACTTTAGCGCTCACGATAATGTGTGCCATTTTTTATTGGAGAGTGATATTTAGTTTATTATTTTTTAAGATGATTAATAGATAAATTCCTCAGGTCCAGCAATTTATTTTAGAATTTTTGGTGTTCCAAAAGTATACGTTTGATCCAGATTACTACAACCTGTTCTGTTTTTGACAGATTCTGTTTTTCATGTGTTGTTTACTTACTTTGATGAATCTATGGCTAGTAAAGGAGTTTATAAACCATAGAGAAGTTGGAATACAGTAGGTTTAACACCAATATAAATAAATAATTAGTTCATTATAGTACCTTGAAGTGCTGATTTATTTTCTTATACTAACTGAGCTTACGAGTTTTCTGTTAAGTTTTGTGTTGTGAAGTTTTCAAGTTTTGGGTAAGGATTCGATGGACTATGGAATAAGGAGTGGCAAGAGCCTAAGCTTGGGGATTCCCAAGTAACCCCAAGGTAATATTCAAGGATAGCCAAGAGCCTAAGCTTGGGGATGCCCCGGAAGGCATCCCCTCTTTCGTCTTCGTTCATCGGTAACTTTACTTGGAGCTATATTTTTATTCACCACATGATATGTGTTTTGCTTGGAGCGTCAATTTATTTTGTTAAGATTTTCTTGCTGTTATTTATAACAATTTTTTGCATCCTTTATTTCAATAAAAGTGGCATTGATAGCCTTTACTATGCCTATTTTAGAAGTCCACATGTTGCTGTTTGAAAACAGAAAGTTTACCACTGTTGCAACAATTCCCTAGAAAATTCAGAATGTGATAAAATGTTGAAACATTTTGCATATTAAGCTCTTATAAATTTAATACAGTGGTAATTTTATTTCATAATTTTTGGAGCTAAGGAAGTATGGATGTTGCTGCATTCTTTACAGACTATCCTGTTTAGGCAGATTGCTGTTATGTTTGCATTGTTTGCATATGTTTGCTTCTTTAATGATTCTATTTGAGGATAGGACTATTAAATATGCAGAGGCCTTTAGTATGCAATGTTGAATAATAATTTTAGTTATTTTCTACAGTAGAGTATGATAAGGTGTTCGCAATGGTTTATACTAACTTATCTCACGAGTCCTTGTTGAGTTTTGTGTGGATGAAGCTTTTGAGATTTAGGAAGACCGTGATATGAGAGGAATTAAGGAGACACAAAATATCAAGCTTGGGGATGCCCAAGGAACCCCAAGATAAAATATCAAGAATTCTCAAGCGTCTAAGCTTGGGGATGCCCCGGTTGGCATCCCACCTTTCTTCTTCTACAACTATCGGTTAGTATCGCTTGATCCTATGTTTTTGCTTCTTCACATGATGTTTGCCATTCTTAGAATGTCATTTTATTTTATTTTGCTTTGCTTTCTGTTTGAATAAAATCCAAGATCTGAAATTCTTAAATGTTAGAGAGTCTTCACATAGTTGCATAATTATTCGACTACTCATTGATCTTCACTTATATCTTTCGGAGTAGTTTGTTGTTGCTCTAGTGCTTCACTTATATCTTTTAGAGCACGGTGGTGGATTTGTTTTATAGAAACTATTGATCTCTCATGCTTTACTTAGATTATTTTGAGAGTCTTAAATAGCATGGTAATTTTCTTAAAATCCTAGTATGCTAGGTATTGAAGATTAGTAAAACTTTCTTATGAGTGTTTTGAATACTAAGAGAAGTTTGATGGTTGATGATTGTTTTGAGACATGGAGGTAATAATATCAAAGTCATGCTAGTTGAGTAGTTGTGAAATTGAGAAATGCTTGTGTTGAAGTTTGCAAGTCCCGTAGCATGCACGTATGGTAAACGTTATGTAACAAATTTGAAACATGAGGTGTTATTCGATTGTCCTCCTTATAAGTGGCGGTCGGGGACGACCGATGGGCTTTTCCTACCAATCTATCCCCCTAGGAGCATGCGCGTAGTGCCGAGGTTTTTGATGACTTGTAGATTTTTGCAATAAGTATGTGAGTTCTTTATGACTAATGTTGAGTCCATGGATTATACGCACTCTCACCCTTCCATCCTTGCTAGCCTCTTCGGTACCGTGCATTGCCCTTTCTCACATTGAGAGTTGGCGCAAACTTCGCCGGTGCATCCAAACCCCGTGATATGATACGCTCTTTCACACATAAACCTCCTTATATCTTCCTCAAAACAGCCACCATACCTACCTATTATGGCATTTCCATAGCCATTCCGAGATATATGACCATGCAACTTTCCATCATTCCATTCATCATGACACATTCATCATTGTCATATTGCTTAGCATGACCATGTAGCTGACATAGTATTTGTGGCAAAGCCACCGTTCATAATTCCTTCATACATGTCACTCTTGGTTCATTGCATATCCCGGTACACCGCCGGAGGCATTCATATAGAGTCATCCTTGTTCTAGTATCGAGTTGTAATCATTGAGTTGTAAATAAATAGAAGTGTGATGATCATCATCATTAGAGCATTGTCCCAAGTGAGGAATAAAAAAAAGAGAAAGGCCATAAAAAAGAGAAGGCCCCAAAAAAAGAGAAAGGCCAAAAAAAGAGAGAACGCCCAAAAAATGAGAGAAAAAGAAAGAAGGGACAATGTTACTATCCTTTTACCACACTTGTGCTACAAAGTAGCACCATGATCTTCATAGTAGAGAGTCTCTCATGTTATCACTTTCATATACTAGTGGGAATTTTTCATTATAGAACTTGGCTTGTATATTCCAACAATGGGCCTCCTCAAGTGCCCTAGGTCTTCGTGAACAAGCAAGTTGGATGCACACCCACTAGTTTCTTTTGTTGAGCTTTCATACATTTATATCTCTAGTGCATCCGTTGCATGGAAATCCCAACTCCTTGCATTAACATCAATCGGTGGGCATCTCCATGGCCCATTGATTAGCCTTGTTGATGTGAGACTTTCTACTTTTTTGTCTTCTCCACATAACCCCCTCATTATATTCTATTCCACCCATAGTGCTATGTCCATGGCTCGCGCTCATATACTGCGTGAAAGTTTATAGGTTTGAAATTACTAAAGTATTAAACAATTGCTTGGCTTGTCATCGGGGTTGTGCATGATGAGAGCATTCTTGTGTGACGAAAATGAAACATGACTAAACTATATGATTTTTTAGGGATGAACTTTCTTTGGCCATGTTATTTTGAGAAGACATAATTTCTTAGTTAGTATGCTTGAAGTATTATCATTTTTATGTCAATATGAACTTTTGTCTTGAATCTTATGGATCTGAATATTCATGCCACAATGAAGAAGAATTACATTGAAATTATGCCAAGTAGCACTCCGCATCAAAAATTCTGTTTTTATCATTTACCTACACGAGGACAAGCAGGAATTAAGCTTGGGAATGCTGATACGCCTCCAACGTATCTATAATTTTTTATTGATCCATGCTATATTATCTACCGTTTTGAATGTTTGTGGGCTTTATTATACACTTTTATATCATTTTTGGGACTAACCTATTAACCCAGAGCCTAGTGCCACTTTCTGTTTTTACCCTGTTTTAGGGTTTCGAAGAAAAGGAAAATCAAACAGAGTCTAATTGACCTAAAACTTCACGGAACTCATTTTTGGAAGGAAAGAAGCCCAGAAGACTTGGAGTGCACGTCAGGGGATCTGCGAGGAGGTCACGAGGCATGGGGCGCCCACCCCCTGGGTGCTCCCTCCACCCTCGTGAGCCCCTTGTGGCCCCCCTCACCTACTTCTTCCGCCTATATATCTACATATACCCTAAAAACATGCGTGAGCACAATATAGAGTTCCGCCGCCAGAAGCCTCTGTAGCCACCGAAAACCAATCTAGACCCATTCCGGCACCCTGCCGGAGGGGGCAATCCTTCTCCGGTGGCCATCTTCATCATCCCGGTGCTCTCCATGATGAGGAGGGAGTAGTTCTCCCTTGGGGCTGAGGGTATGTACCAGTAGCTATGTGTTTGATCTCTCTCTCTCTCTCTCTCTCTCTCTCTCTCTCTCTCTTTCTCTCTCTCGTGTTCTTGAGATGATACGATATTGATGTATCGCGAGCTTTGCTATTATATTTGAATCCTATGATGTTTCTCCCCCCTTTACTCTCTTGTAATGAATTGAGTTTCCCCTTTGAAGTTATCTTATCGGATTGAGTCTTTACAGATTTGAGAACACTTGATGTATGTCTTGCCGTGGATATCTGTGGTGACAATGGGATATCACGTGATTAACTTGATGTATGTTTTGGTGATCAACTTGCGGGTTCCACCCATGAACCTATGCATAGTGGTTGGCACACGTTTTCGTCGTGATTCTCCGGTAGAAACTTTGGGGCACTCTTTGAGGTCCTTTGTGTTGGTTGAATAGATGAATCTGAGATTGTGTGACGCATATCGTACAATCATACCCATGGATACTTGAGGTGACATTGGAGTATCTAGGTGACATTAGGGTTTTGGTTGATTTGTGTCTTAAGGTGTTATTCTAGTACGAACTCTAGGGCTGTTTGTGACACTTATAGGAATAGCCCAACGGATTGATTGGAAAGAATAACTTTGAGGTGGTTTCGTACCCTACCATAATCTCTTCGTTCGTTCTCCGCTATTAGTGACTTTGGAGTGACTCTTTGTTGCATGTTGAGGGATAGTTATGTGATCCAATTATGTTAGTATTGTTGAGGGAACTTACACTAGTGAAAGTATGAACCCTAGGCCTTATTTCCACACATTGCAATACAGTTTACGCTCACTTTTATCACTTGTTACCTTGCTGTTTTTATTACTTTAGATTACAAATACTCATATCTACTATCCATATACCACTTGTATCACCATCTCTTCGCCGAACTAGTGCACCTATACAATTTACCATTGTATTGGGTGTGTTGGGGACACAAGAGACTCTTTGTTATTTGGTTGCAGGGTTGATTGAGAGGGACCATCTTCATCCTACGCCTCCTACAGATTGATAAACCTTAGGTCATCCACTTGAGGGAAATTTGCTACTGTCCTACAAACCTCTGCACTTGGAGGCCCAACAACGTCTACAAGAAGAAGGTTGTGTAGTAGACATCAGTGGGGGATGGGCTGGAGAGGGACAGTGGCTGGCATAGGCTGAGCAGCAAAGATTCTGGTGTGAATAGTGGTTTCGGTGATGACTGGTCAATCAGTTTTGACTGTACACCACTCTTGTCGCGTTCACATTGCACCCCGGCATGCTGGACCCTCCACATCGCTCACCGAATGGAATGCGCTTCATCTTGCATTGTCGCTCGCTTGTGGGACCACAGTTGAGAGCAAACCGACGTCCCTCCCCTCCCTCGCCCGCATCATTATACTACCACTCCCTCTGTTTTATGCGGAGTAAATAAAAACAGAGGGACTATACTACGGATGAGGATCCCCTGACGTGGCCGAACCCATTGAGTAAATGACATGCGGGGCCTAGCAAGCATGGGGTCCGATAGTAAGTGAACGAAATGGAGGGTAAGGCAGGGATACCTACGTCTGAGGATCCACTTCCACTACTACTCCCTCCTTCCATCTATAGGGCCTAATGCGTTTTTCGAGGCTAACTTTGACCAAATGTTAGAGTAATAATATCTGACATGCAACTTACACAAAGCATATGGTCAAATTCGTATGTGAAAGGAGCTTCCAATGATATAATTATCACATTATACATCTCATGTACTAGTAATCTTGTCAATAGTCAAAGGCGGTTTTTAAAAACGCATAAGAGCATGGTTAATAATATAGCCAGCCGATGGCTATAAGGAACTGCCATGTCATCTATAGACATCATCTATATGCACTCATATAGTAGTGTGGGCTATTTCCCGCAAAAATATATATAAGGTTGGCTATTTTATTAGTACTTTTTCCATCTCCTCTCCATCTCTTTCTTCATATTTATTATATTTAACTAGGAATGCGTATATAGCTAGGCTCTTGCATGAGAGCTCACTCCCTTTACTTTTTCACATCTCTCTCCT
The DNA here is from genome assembly GCA_034509565.1 of Triticum monococcum. Classification (NCBI taxonomy): domain Eukaryota; kingdom Viridiplantae; phylum Streptophyta; class Magnoliopsida; order Poales; family Poaceae; genus Triticum; species Triticum monococcum. The sequence goes on from CM067846.1 coordinate 505,225,998, forward strand.
CCACATAGGCCCTATATAAATGGAAGGAGGGAGTACTATGAGCACTGCATACTCTACTACAGATGTTGTCAGTACTCCACTAGTACTAGTGGACAGGGAGCTTAAAAAAAGTTACTATTGGACTAGCTATACGTGGCGAAATCCTAGTAGGAAGAGCATGCGCGAGAACAAGCACATTCACGTGGTTGAAAACAAATTGGAAACCATGTCTGTTTGGATACAAATCTAGGAGTACATACGAATCTAACAATATTGATTGGGCGTTGTTGAATGTTGATACTTTTTCTGTAAGTTTGATCAAAGTAGAGATACTTTGACTACACATCAAACTTATATGTAAACTACTAGAAAGGATCGGAGGGAGTATATCGTACGTTAACATTGAATACCCTTTATATATGATTTGTGGATGCTATGATCACCGGTTCAAAATTTTGAATCGGCCTTAGGTATCACACATGCACCCACTCGTTCTCTCTTGATTTCATCTCAGGGTGCGGAGATCGATTGAAAGAGGACTAGGGTGGGTACAATACGTTCGTTTTGCTTATGAACATAAAATATACTCCCTCTGATCCCCACAGACCCCCCGTCGGTCATTTCTATGATAGAAACAGACCAAACCTTTATCTCCTTGCACGACACGCAATTGATCTCTCAACATCAATCGATCTCGTCAAGTTGTGTCGGGGCATGAACTGAATGGGATGTCAAAACTAAGACGGAAAGCGACACGTAGTGGAGGCAAAGGGAAACTTTAAATGAACCGTTTGTTTGTAGGCATGTTGGACAAATTACAACATTGGAAATACAAGCATGGTCTAGGCCCACATACGAATGATACTCGACGGAATGTTCAAATGAGGCATGCGGGAGTGACACGCTCATCGTCGCTTTACACGGTCGGTTTCAGTGTGCCGAGGGTGGCGTTAGCGCTGTGGCATGACCAGCAGATTAACACCTGGCTCATCGAGGATGCACGGGGCACCGAAGTGCGCGTGCGCCATGATGCGTCCGCGGAGTGGTGTAGCGCGACCAACTACATCCCCAGGACCTGAGACCATGCCGAGTCGTCTTGCTTTTTCAATGACATGCGGGGTCACATGTGAGCAAAGGGCATCTCCAACGTTGCCACAACCCCAGCTAACTACCCTGGTACACCAAAAACCTTCGTCCCTCGCGCCATCGCATGATGCATTCCCAGCCGGCGCCAGCTGCCCACACTACAAAAAAATACACTTCCGTGATGATACCTGTTTGTCACAGTAGGTCGCTTTTTTTGTCATGCATGTACATCCATGACAAATTTATGACAGAATCAAGATAGTCATACCTGTGCTGTCATAGAAGTGTTCCATGACATTACCAAAATTATCATCACGGAAGTGTCCACTTCCATGATGATAAATCGCGCGTCACAGAAGTGCTTTCGTCAAGGGTGACCGACACGTGGCATCCACCGTAACGGAACACCGTTAAGCTACCGGGTCGGGTTTTGGATCTGTTAACCCGTTAACAGCCCCGACCAATGGGGATTTTCCACGTGTAAAATCATCATTGGCTGGAGGAAACACGTGTCGGCTCATCGTTGGGACAGATGTCAACCACTCATTGTACGGAAGGCGCCTATGATACATCGACACGTGGCACGGCCCAACAGAGGCCCATTCCTGTGAAAAGGCCGGCCCGTTTGACTTGGTCAAAAGCTGGCGGGCCGGCCCATGGAAAGCCTGTTAACGGCCTGTTCGAATATAGCCCATTTATAGACCGCTAACCCAAGGCCCGTTATGCCCTATCCAAATTAGGCCCAGTAGCGTCATCTGGGCCATCCAATATGATTCCAGCCTGTTTTCACTTTTGGCCCATGTATGGCCCATGATGTCTTTCGGTGCATATGAGGCCCTATGTAACTCTTGGCCTACTAACGGCCCGTGGTGAAACTGGCCCGTAATGAACAGTGTATCACTTTACACCCATTAACGGCCCGTGGTGAAACTGGCCCGTAATGAACAGTGTATCACTTTATACCCATTAACGGCCTGTTATTCTGTTGGGCTGTTTCCAGCCCATGTTATCTTTCGGCCTTCTCACAGCCCATTTATTCTTGGGCTCATTTCCAGCATTCATTTACTTACGGCCCGTTACTGTTATTTTCTGCTTGTGGGCCAAATTCAGCCCGTGGTTACAATCGGCCCGTTTGTGGTCCGTTAATACGTTGGGCCGATTTCATAGCATCATCAAATACGGCCTATTAATGATGGCCCATTATGGTCGACCCATGAACGGACGATTCCAACTCTAGCCTGTTTACGGCCATAATGCAGTCTGTTTGGCACATGTTTGGCCAATCGATTATACGGCCTATATAAGGCCCATTGATAATATGACCCGCAGAAGGCCCATTGTTTCTACGGCCCGTAGAAGGCCCACTATTTCTAGGCCAGTAGGAGGCCCAGTGTCACTACAGTAAATATTAGCCCATGGTTATTGTGGCCTAGTTTTAAAAAAAGGTTATTGCAGCCACTAGCTAACCGCGGAAAAACAACTGCAATGACTACAAGTAAACAAATAAACAAGACAATAAGGAAATAAATAAGCAAGCAACTAACGCTAGGCTATCACGGCTATTACACATAATACATCCACTGGGCATCAAAGTTCGCCACCAGTGCAAATATAGGGAACAAAGCAGCATATCATATACACTGGTTGTCAAAGTTGGCGACCAGCGCAAATAAACGCCGCAGCAAAACAAATCCAGAACTGAAACCACTTCAGAAGATCTCAAGAAACAATATCTTGGGTACCCATAATGTTGGCAAGATGCTTAGCAAGCTTATTAACTTTCTCTTGTTTGTCGCTTTAATCCTCCAGCGCTTGCTGTTGCACCAGAAAATATGCATCTGAATTATGCAGGGACTTCCTCAGTCCTTCAGCTTCCTGTCATAGCACATCTGATCGATGTCTTTGAACTTGAAGTTGAGACTCAAGAAGACGAACTAATTCAGGCAGCGAGTTCAAAAAGCTTGTGCCAGCAGTAGTGGCCGGTAACTCGAACACTACATCAAGACATGACTTTTGGGTTCCCTCACTGTCGTCAAGATAGTTTTTATCAGCTTTCTTGGAGACCAACAGGGATGTCTCACTATCTTGAACCTTATCTGCATTACTTCCTTTACCATTGGATAACGCGGTACTGTTCTCCAATATTTTGTCCTCATTCTAAAAGAGAAACAAGCAGACACATCACATGTTTACCATGTTGTATATGAAAGTCATTTTGGTAAATGAGTTCAGTAGTAAAGTGGACAGGGTAACAGCATGAAACAAACATATATCTATGTTCCATGGTCACTTTATGGTCTATATCATTCTAGTTTTTGTTGCCAAATCAAGATAGAGAGACAGTTCAAATAATATTTGTTCAAGACAAAGCAGAATAGATAGAATATAAGTGTGGGTAACTATAGAGCAATAACAACACTTGTAATGTGCATGACATGAGAACATAACTGTTTATTAAATTGAAACTGAAATCAACATAGAGTAGGTTACAACAGCAAACCAGTTAAAGAAACAGGTTTAAAACATACCTGTTGCGCCATTGGAGTTTCAATTCCATCCTTCAAAATTGAAAATAGTTGGTATGAGTAAATACAGTCAGGCAAGAGCAAAGGAGTATGAACCATAGCTACAGAACCTGACCTGAGAACAAATCTTCTTCTCCTTTAAGCGTTGAGTTGGGATTCGGAGTGGTGGTCCTCGTGCTTTGGGCACTGCAGTTCCCTTACTAACTGCTCGTGTTTGGGTGCTTTGTGGTGGAGATGGTGCTGTGTCAACTGGAACTGGGTTACTATTTGCCGGGGTTGGGGTTAGAATGGGTGTAGCTGGTTCTCTGTCCAACTGGGTAGGGGTGAAATCTGCGAGTCTGGGTTATGTGTGGTGGATCTGGTCCTTGGGCAAGTACAACCGTGGTTCTATCTGCATCAACTGGTAGCACTATCTTTTCTGAAGACCGTGTTGTTACTCCCTTAGATACTGCCATCACGCTCTCCAATTCAAATGGCTGATAAACAAGAAAAGTAATTGAAAGTATAGACATTGTATGATAGACAGGTGCAATGGATAGTGGGGAATAAAAGAGGGCATGAAATAATTCATATTTATGTTGTCTAACCAAACAGGATAGCATGACACAATTTCACATATATGATGGCTAACTAAACATGATGGCATGACACAATTTCACACTATGATGGCTAACTAAAAAAGATGGAAAGACATAGTTCAAAATATGAGACTATGTAAACAGGATGACATGACATAACTATATAATGTGTTTATTAAATAGGTTGGCATGCCATAATTCACATACATTCACGGATAGAATGCCATAATTCAAAATATGATGACTGTAAACACTAAACAGGATGAGATGATATAACTATATGATGTCTTTATTAAATGGGTTGCCATGCCATAATTCAGATAGATGATGTGTATGTACTATGTAAACATGATGGCATGATATAATTCAAATATATGATTTATATAGTAAGCAAGTAAGCAGATGGCAATCCATATATGATGTAAAAACTAAGCAATGCAAGACAACATGCCTGACATGGGTAATATAACCCTGCCAAGTTTGAGCATAGACTTCAGGGGGAAAATAGGACTGGTCATCAGTCTCTGAATCCTCCTCTGAGGGGCTCTCTATAACCAGCAAGATGTCTACTTTAGCAGGTAGCATTGTCTGCTCTGAATACCTTGTTTTCACTCCAGATACTTCCATCACCGCTTCAAATGGCTGATGCACAGGAAGAGTAGTTGAATATACAAACTTTGTCGCCAAATGGAACACGTAATACAAAAAATGATAGCATGATATAATTCACATACATGATGATTGGCTAAACAGCATGGCATTGCATAATTCACATATATAATGCCTTTGCAACAAGATAGCATTGTATAATTCACATATATAATGTCTTGCAACAAGATGGCAATGCATAATTCACATATATGGTAATTAGACACTGAACAGGTGGCATTCACACAAAGCATGTCTAAACTAATCAAATGACATAGCAATGCGAGACACCATACGCACGATATGAGCAACATAACCCTGCCAAGTTAGAGCATACACCTCGGGGGGGGGGGGGGGGGGAATAGGACTAGTCATCTGTCTCTGAATCCTCCTCTGAGGAGCTATCCGTAACCAGCGAGATATGCGCTTCATCAGATAGCATGGTTTGCTCTGAAGACCTTGTTTTCACTCCAGAATTTGCCATCACCGTGTCAAATGGTTGATGCACACGAAGAGCAGTTGAATGTAATAACATTGTTGACAAATGTAATATGTAACGGAAAAAAGGATGGCTTGATATAATTTACATATAAGATGACTGGCTAAGCAGGATGGCATTGCAAAATTCACATATATGATGCATGGCTAAACAATATGGCGTTGCATAATTCACATAAATGATGAATAAACTAAACAGATGGCATTCGCAGAAAGGATGTCTAAACTAAGCAGATGACATATTTGATGTATAAAGTAAGCAATGCAAGGCACCATATGCATGATATAACCAACATCAGCATGCCAAGTTAGAGCGAAGACCTCAGGGGGTAAATAGGAGTTGTATTCTCCTTCTGAATCCCCCTCAGAACAGATATCTTCCTCTCGATTACAATCCGAAATGCGTGGAGGGGGGGGGGAGCTGCCTTTGCGCCTACCATGGAGCGACGTCTGCATGAAATTTTATTGCCACACAAGGCTTGTCTCTTTTGCTCTACATGTTCAGTTCCATTGTTTACAATAACTGTCATGCATAGGAATAAAACATAGTGAGATTATGTAAGGAGTGCATGCAGAAATCCAGAGTGATGGTAGCAACCTGTGGATAGACCCAAAACCAATAATAGCAGGCAGATAATGGCTTTAGTTAAAAAATACAGATAATGGCTTCTTTACTGTTTGTTTCCCACCCAACATGAAACTCATACTAGACACCGGAGATTAACCAGATAGTAGATAGATACTATTGATAGCGGCCCCGATATGTACCCCACAACCATTTAAAAACTCAAGTTTGACCATTAGTTTGGAGCGGACTCAGAGTCTAATCGGTGAACATGATGATAAAGTAGCATGTAATATTAAGCGATGCATAACATAAGCAGACACGAAAGAGTGCGACCTCTCTTGCGGACCCGTGTAGTCCTCGAGGTCATCTGCTCGGTTGATGATAGTAGTGCAGTTTTCATGGCTGCCAGCGGCGGGGAAGAAGATTCGAGGCGGCGAAAGACAGTATGGAGGCCGGATCCCTGCTGTGCTGGACCCTTCTGTCGTTGGAGCAGCTAAGCTGGGGTGGACGACGGCGCAGCAGGAGCGGGACAAACCACGCAAGGTTTTCTTTGACAACTATCTGTAAGAGAAGTAATTCTGCAAGGGCTCGTTTGAATTGGAGGATTCTAACAATGCAGGGATAGGAAGTAGACATGAATAGGATAGGAATGCACGTGCAAAACAGAGAATTTAAAAACACAAGATTTCTGCCAATCTAGGTGTTTAATTCACAACAATTGGAAGATCACATGATGCAAAGAAGCATGGTGAGATTAATTCAAACCACAAGAAAATGTACGGTTATAATGCTATTATGCTACTATCTCTTAGTCTTGTGCTTCATGAATAGGAATTTGAAAAGGAGGACAAGTCAAAATTAAATTCCTACATATTTCTTTCAAGGAGACACTAAAGGAACAAATCCGTGTGCTCAGTGGACAATATATATAACATGTAGAGTAAAAAAGAGATGCAACAAGTGTACAACCTCTTTGGCGAAGCCATGTCGATCTCAGCATGATTGGGTTGGCCGGTGAGGATGCTCCGGCTGACTTGGCTGTCGGAGGAGGGGAGGAAGATCTTAGGCGTCTGGAGATGGAGCCCGAGGTACTGCTCCGCTGTGATGGAGGGTTTCGTCATTTGAGAAGCTCCGGTGAGTTGTACGACGCCGAGGCTGAAGCAGGACAAGAGAGACAACAAACAATGTTAACCTGAGTGGAATTCTAATAGCATCTCCAATACATGACGTAAAATACGTAACCACAAAGTGCTAGATGTAAAATACATCAGCCGTTCATCTCTGGACTGAACTGTCGAAACTGAATTTAACTGTCGAAACTGAACTTAACTGTCGAAACTGAACTTAACTGTCGAAACTGAATTTTGCTGTCGAAACTGAATTTTGCTGTCGAAAATGAACGCACTAGCAAGGTGAGGCTACACGTCGGTCGACTGACTTTTTCATCTCTGGTCAGTCGATTTTGCAGCCGTTGGATACGAAATCAAGGGCCTGTGGTTCATCTTCAACCTCCACCCCCTGAGCCGGCCAAACAACAGCCCCCCACGGCCGATGGTGCGCCGCCCCGCCCGCACGAAAACACTCCCCACCACCGGTCCGCCGCCGCCCCAGCCATCCCTTTGGCCTCCCCATGCCGAGCTTTTTCTCCGGCGATCCCCACGCCACCGCCCCGCTAATGCCCCGCCACCGCCGGTGACCACCGCCCCCATCCTGAACCCTAAGATAGATAGTGGGGTACCTCTCCGGTGAGCCCCCCTCCCCGCTGCGGCTGGTTCTTCCATCACCCCGGCGGCATCAGAGTGAAGTGTAGCTAAATCGGAGCAGCATCACAAGCAAGAGCAAGAGCGAGAGAAACAACGCGAGCAAGAGCAATAGCAAGAGCAGACCAGGCAGGGGACCAAGAGCAAGAGCAGAGCAGCAGCGCGAGTGAGAGCTAAAGCAGCAGTAGGTCCTACTGATGTGGACGTCGCCACCGAGGGAGCGACGCCGTGGAGGAAGTGGCCGGCGACGCCGCCGTGGATGGAGCCGCGCCGTGTTGGCTCGGGACCGAGCGTCGGCAGCACCGTGAGATTGAATCAAGAAGAAAATGCGGCAATTAGTGTACAACCTCTTTGGTGGCGCCGATTAGGCCGCAGCTTCATTCGAGGAAACGGTGATGATGATGCTCTTCCGGTGGTGCAGGTGAATACGGTGGTGTGGGAATGGAGGTGGCGCGAAAGACGAGGGGAATGTCAGGGCAACTCCTTGGAGGTGGAGGACGGGGTGGCTGAACCGGCGGGACGATGAGATCGACGACGGATCCTCATCCGGTACGGTGGATGAGGGACGTCGGGGTGTTGCTGTGGACGACGTCGTCGGGGAAGAGGCTCTGGCTGGGTGGCGGACGGAGCAGGGTGTGGGGTTTCGTCGCGGGTTTTCACGGCCTCGGTGTACGAATAGGTGGGCAGATGGGATGGCAGTGGGGAACCATGGCTTAGAGACGCGCTTTTCCAAAATTTTGGGTAAGTTACAAAAGTACCCCCACCGATTTGAGGCGGTTCTTTCGGTCTAGGGGTACCACGGTCATTTCGCGTGTCGGGATTTCACAGGGGGTGGGAGTTTTCACGCGCGTTGTAATTTCGGAATAGCAAGGCGTGGGTTGAGATGGAGGGAGTTGTCGGAGCACAAGAGACAAAGATATATCTTAAATATTTCAGGCTAACAAGGCGCGGGTTGAAATTTCCGGACAACCCTAACGTGTACTGTACCAAATCAATGCGCCCTACAAATGTCATTCAAAACTTTGAATTCATGTTATGTTCAATTAAAATATTTCGCTACGTGTATAATGCATGCAACCTACTACTCAAATGAACGTTTTAGTGCATTCCAAACACATATACTACCGCTTCAATATGAGCTAAATTTGAATTCGTTTCTCTATTTGAATAAGATCTACAGTAATGATTGTTGTGAAGTCAAAGCATTTGAATTCATTTCTCTATTTTAATAAGATCTACAATCATCATTATTGTCAAGCTAAACCATTGTTTGTGTATTATCTTCACAGCACACCACATGATTAGTCTCGAGTTACATATGAACTATGTGTACTATATGAACTCAAACTAGATTATTTGAATCCACTTTATTTTGATTTCAAATCACATTACATTTCTAGCTCTAGCTAGATCTTCATAATCTAAACCATGTCTCATATGTATAATGTGTTTATCACATTATGTATGGTGCTCCGCCCCCTACGCCTACAAGCATTTAGATGTGAGTTGCAAACACCACACATTACCACAAATTCAAATAGAATGCGAGAATGTTCGATATATAGTATTGTTTAGATTGTTCGATATTTAGTTGTAAGCTGCAAACGCCACACATTATCACAAATTCGAATAAAATGTGAGATTGTTTGATGTATAGTATGGTTTAGATTGTTCGACATTTAGCTGTGAGTTGCAAAGACCATGCATTATCACATTATGGTATAACATGTTGTAGCGACCAGACCTCAAACAGTTTGATCTCTGTGCTCCGGTGTCATCCCTGGATCAATAATGCTGACACCACACAGTACTCGGAGGATTTATAGCAGAGTAGCAATCACACACTTATTACATCGAGTGTCTCAAAAGAGAACTTATTACAATAAATATGGCTTAAGGCCATCTAATAACGATAACAACGGAAGGCTTGGAAGATAAGTGAGTCCATCAACTCCAACGGCATCATTGAGTATAGAACCATGACCTAAAACTCCTTAATCGTCATCTGAAAAGTCTGCAACATTAACGTTGCAGCCCGAGAACGGGCCAGCACATGGAATATGCTGGCAAGGTAACACATAGAGAGTAATGAAATGCAACAGCTATACTATATGCATATTTGGCTGGTGGAAAGCTCTATGGTTACTGTTTTGCGTAAAGCCAATTTTTCCCTACTGCAAAGGAATAAATTAATTACTATCATGGTGGTTGTTAAACATTGAGAATGGTTGACAGCATCCTCAATACCAATTAAGCATCATCATTAAACAAACCCATCAAAATTATCTATATAGTAACATGTTGAGATTCACATGATAATCCAGGTACTAGATACTCAAGATGTCCATAACCGGGGACACGGCTAACCATGATTAGTTTATTACACTCTACAGAGGTTTGCGCACTTTTCCCCACAAGACTCGATCACCTCCGTTGGATTTCTCGCACTGCATGATGTTTGAGAAACGGATGACCGAGACATAGTCTTTCAAAAGCGCTAGCACCTTACGTTGGATAGACCGATACACCTACTTTCCCCTACATCTGCTAGTCTACCCTGTAGGAGTTCGCATGACTTAATCAACTATGCCAGAGCCCATAATGGCTTATGGCTGCACACGGAAGTTTCTAGTATGAATAATCTTATGATCCCTTTGAGCCTGGGTGGCGGTCCAAAAGAAAAACAGGCAAGTCCTGATAGAAACCAGGTGCCTCAATCCACCCAGATGTGTGTTTAAGTTGCCACCTTAGTAAACCATTAAAATTAACAAACTCACATCTGTCATGGATATCACTCACCCAATCCACGTCTACTAGCATAACATGGCGTAATAGGCAAACATAGAAGTAACTCCCAAAGGTTTCATAATAAATAGGTAATAGGTACTACCTCATCTACTTCCCATCCAACAATTTAATTAGATCCTAATCATGCAATGTGTGAGGATTGATCTATTGCAATAAATCTGGGTTGTAGAAAAGGTATGATCAAAGTGTTACTTGCCTTGCTGATGATCCGAGAAACCTAGAGATTTGAAGTAACAGGCGGCGCACTCCGGGTATTCTATCGCAGACAAACAAACAAGCATACAATAAGTACTCATCTAATGCACAGGTAAAACTCAAATAGAAGATCTAACCAGAAAGTTCAACTTAAGAACCCTGGTTTGCAAAAAGAATCAAATCGAACGAAGCAAAAGAAATCAAATGGCGAAAGAAATCAACTTCGTTCTAGTAATCTGGATCTAGGTCAAATTTTACTGTAGCAAAAACTTGTTTAAGTTGATTATTCGGAAAGAGGGTTTCGAGACGAAACTTCAGGCGCTTGAATCGCCTGATTCCGATAAACGAGCGAAAAGTTATACTAAAACGAAAATCGAATAAGAAATCGCGATCAGAAAATAACCGCGGAAAATCCAACGAAAACGAGAAACGACGAACAGAGAATTTTTTTCTTTTTTTTTCAAAAAAAACTGCATCGAAAACGAGGCGGCGGGGGCGAACCTCGGGCGACGCGCTCCGGCGGCGGCGGCGGCGGGGGGGGGGGGGGGGGTGGGGCTAGGGTTAGGGTTTGGGGCGGCTGTGGGCTGTGGCTCTCGGGCCCCCAGGGTGGCGGCTTATAAAGGCGCCCCGGGCGGAGTCCCGCTCGGGTACGGCCCTAAGTCGGTTCCGTTTATTTTAAATAATTCCGCTCGGAAGAAAAATAAAAAGAAATACTAAACGAACTCCAAAAATCACGAAATAAATTTTGCCGGGTTCGTAAAATCAAGCCCGATAAAGTGAACATTTATTTGGGCCCAAACTACAACTTTGAAAAATGTGCATTTTTCCTAAATTCAAATAAAAATACCGAAAAACTCCGAAAGAAATATTATTTGATTCTTTTATTAAATCCTCAATATTTCTATATTTTGGGAAAGTCATTTTATTCCCTCTCTCATATTTTTGTAATAGAAATAATTAATGATAAAATAAATAAAATCAAACGATCCTGTTTACATAATTTGAGAAAACTCAAATACGTAAATAACGAAATCCCCAACTCTCTCCGTGGGTCCTTGAGTTGCTTTGGATTTTCTAGGATCAAAACCAAAAGCAAAATAAAATATGATATGCATGTTGACCTAATGTATAACATTCTAAATTGAAAATTTGGGATGTTACAAACCTACCCCCCTTAAGATGAATCTCGCCCTCGAGATTCGGGTTGGCTAGAAAATAGGTGAGGATGGTCCTTGAGCAAATCTTCCTCTCGCTCCCAGGTGGCTTCATCCTCTGTGTGGTGACTCCACTGAACTTTACAAAACTTGATAATCTTACTGCGAGTGACTCGGCTGGCAAACTCGAGAATTTTGACTGGTTTCTCCTCATAGGTTAAATCGTTATCCAACTGAATTGCTTCTAATGGCACTATGTCTCTCAAAGGTATGTCAGCCATCTCTGCGTGACACTTCTTCAACTGAGAAACGTGGAACACATCATGAACTCCTGACAATCCTTCTGGCAATTCCAACTTGTAGGCCACTTCTCCCATACGCTCCAAAACTCGATATGGCCCTACAAATCGTGGTGCTAACTTCCCCTTAACTCCAAAGCGCTTAATCCCTCAAAGTGGGGATACTCGAAGATAAGCTCTGTCTCCGACTTCGTAAACTGTCTCCTTGCGTTTAGAATATGCGTAGCTCTTCTGCCTGGACTGGGCTACCTTGAGCCTATCGCGAATCAACTTCACCTTCTGTTCAGACTCTTTAATCAGATCTGGTCCAAACAACTGGCGGTCTCCAGCTTCGTCCCATGACAACGGTGTCCTGCACCTCCTTCCGTATAAAGCTTCGAAAGGGGCCATCTTCAAACTGGTCTGATAGCTATTATTGTAAGAGAAGTCTGCATATGGCAAATTATCATCCCAACTAGAACCATAATCTAGCGCACAAGCTCTCAGCATATCCTCCAAAATCTGATTGACTCTCTCGGTCTGTCCATCTGTCTGCGGATGAAAAGCTGTACTAAATTCTAGCCTAGTACCCAAAGTCTCATGCAACTGCTTCCAGAACTTCGAGGTAAACTGGGTTCCTCTATCTGATACGATACTCCTCGGAACTCCATGCAAACATACGATCCTGGTCATGTATATCTTTGCCAACTTAGCACTGGTGTAAGTGGTCTTTACTGGGATGAAATGAGCTACTTTCGTCAATCGATCAACTACAACCCAAATCGAGTCATAGCCTGAACGAGTCCTTGGTAATCCCGTGATAAAATCCATGCCTATCTTATCCCACTTCCATTCGGGTATCGACAATGGTTGCAACAATCCTGCTGGCTTCTGATGCTCTGCCTTTACTCTCTGACATACGTCACAAACTGCTACATACTCCGCAATATCCTTCTTCATTCCGGTCCACCAGAAAATATCCTTCAAATCCAAATACATCTTGGTATTTCCTGGGTGAATCGAATACGGTGAATCATGTGCCTCTTGCAGAATCAACTTTCTGATCTCCGGGTCATTGGGCACATAAACACGGTCTTCAAACCATAGGGTGTCGTGCTCATCCTCACGAAATCCCTTAGCTTTTCCTTTGCTCAGTTTCTCCTTTATAGAAGCAATCTCCTTGTCAGATTTCTGAGCCTCTCTGATTTTATCCATCAATGTTGACTGAATCTGCAATGCTGCCACATAGCCTCTCGGAACTATCTTCAAACTTAGTTCACGAAGGTTTTCTGCTAACTCCTTGGGTATTTCTTCCGTCATTAACGTATTGACATGGCTCTTACGGCTTAATGCGTCAGCTACTACATTAGCCTTTCCGGGATGGTAATGCAATCTCATATCATAATCCTTGATGAGCTCCAACCATCTCCTTTGTCTGAGGTTCAACTCCTTCTGCGTGAAAATGTACTTCAAACTCTTGTGATCCGTGTACACCTCACAATGATTTCCAATGAGGAAATGTCTCCACGTCTTCAACGCATGCACTACGGCTGCTAACTCCAAATCATGCGTGGCATAATTCAATTCATGAGGCTTCAGTTGTCGTGAAGCATACGAAACAACTCTTTCTTCCTGCATAAGCACTGCTCCAAGTCCTCGACGTGAAGCGTCGCAATACACCTCATAATCCTTGGTCTGATCTGGCAAAATCAACACCGGTGAGGTAACCAAGCGTTTCTTAAGCTCCTGGAAACTAGCCTCACACTCCTAAGTCCATTTGAACTTAGTATCCTTCTTCAACAACTCCGTCATAGGCTTCGCAATCTTTGAAAAGTTCTCAATAAATCGCCGGTAGTACCCTGCGAGTCCAAGAAAACTCCGGATCTCTCCAACTATTGTTGGTGCTTCCCACTTGGTCACAGTATCAACTTTAGCGGGATCTACTGCTATACCTTCTCCAGATATAACGTGTCCGAGGAATCCTACTTCCTTCAACCAAAACTCACATTTGCTGAACTTGGCATATAATTGATGTTCTCTGAGCTTTCCAAGTACCAAACGCAAATGCTCCTTATGCTCCTCTTCATTCTTTGAGAATACCAGAATATCATCGATGAAAACCACGACGAACTTATCCAAAAACTCCATAAAAACTTTGTTCATCATGTTCATAAAATAGGCCGGTGCGTTAGTCAGTCCAAATGACATAACGGTATACTCATACAGTCCATATCTTGTGGTGAATGCTGTCTTAGGTATGTCCTGCTCTTGAATCTTCAACTGATGGTACCCTGATCACAAATCGATCTTGGAAAACACTTTTGCCCCTTGCAATCGATCAAACAGGTCATTGATCATTGGTAGTGGGTACTTGTTTTTGATTGTTACTTCGTTCAGTCCTCGATAATCAACAACCATTCTTAATGGTCCATCCTTCTTCTCCACTAGAAGTACTAGTGATCCCCAAGGCGAAGAACTTGGGCGAATGTAACCTTTATCCAGTAACTCCTTAATCTGCTTCTTAATCTCCACCAAATCCTTAGCTGGCATCCTATACGGTCTCTTTGATATTGGCCCAGTGCCTGGCAATAGCTCAATCAAAAACTCAATATCTCTATCTGGTGGCATGCCTGGCAACTCTTCTGGAAATACATCAGGAAAATCCTTTACCACTGGTACTTCCTCTTGCACAACTCCTGTTAGGCAATTTACTTGGGTCCTCTTTGGCATATGCCGGGATACATACTTGATCCTTCTTCCTTCTGGCGTTGTGAGCAAAATTGACTTACTAGCACAATCGATGTTTCCTCCATACATCGATAGCCAATCCATACCAAGAATCACATCTAGGCCTTGAGATTCCAGAATAATCAAATCTGTTGGGAAAACATGCCGTCCTATACTTAATGGCACTTGAAAACATCCTTGACTGGCTATGTACTCTGCTCCTGGTGAGCTTACTAGCATAGGTGTTTTAAGAACCCTAGTGGGTAGGCTATACTTTTCCACAAATCCCCTTGATATGTATGAATGTGATGCACCAGTGTGAAAAAGAACGAGTGCAGTAAATGACTTAACCAAAAACTTACCTATTACTGCATCGGGCTGAGCTTCAACCTCCTCCATGTTAACGTGGTTCACTTGTCCCCTGTTGAAAGGGTTCGGCTTCTTTCCAGAGTTTCCATTGCCGTTTTGGCCTTCAGGACATTCATTGGCATAATGTTCGGTCTTCGAACACTTAAAACAAGTGACTTGACTCAGGTGCTTCTTGGCTGGGGTCGATGGGGTGTTGCGGTTCTGTCCATTGCTTCCTCCATTCCCATTACCATTCTTGGTGCCATTGTGGTTGTGCGAGCTACCAACTCCATGGGTATGCTGAAAATGTCCTCCCGGTCTAGGGGTAAAACGTGGCTTCTGCTGAGCTCCTGAATTATACTTTCCTTGTCCATACTTCCTCTTGCGGTTCTCAATTTGCTGCTGCTTCCCTTCAATCATAAGAGCATGATCTACCAACTCCTGGTAGTTGTTGAAGGTCGCTACCATCAACTGCATGCTCAACTCATCATTTAGTCCTTCCAGGAATTTCTCCTGCTTAGCTGCATCCGTAGCAACGTCATCTGGAGCATAACGTGCTAGCTTATTAAACTCCTCTACATACTGGCCAACTGTCCGTCCTCCTTGGCGCAAGTTATGAAACTCACGCTTCTTCATGGCCATTGCTCCTGCTGGAACATGGGCAGTACGAAAAGCCTGCTGAAACTGGTCCCATGTGACAGTATCGACTGGGAAGGTGGCTGTGAAATTCTCCCACCATGATGCTGCGGGTCCTTCTAACTAATGTGCGGCAAACTTCACCTTCTCCGCATTTGTGCATCCTGCTGTGGTCAACGCCCTAGCTGTCTTGCAGAGCCAATCATCTGCTACTATCGGCTCGGTGCTCCTAGAAAACACCGGCGGGTTTAGCCTAAGAAAACGGGCTAAGTGGTCAGTAGGTGGTGGTGATGGTGGGTTGTTGTTGTTCCCCTGATTCTGATTCTGAACTAGCAACTGCATCAAGGTGTTCTGCTGCTGGATCAACTGGGTGAGCTCCGGCGGAAAGGCAAATCCGGGGTCACGTCTCGGAGGCATCTGGGGTTTAGAAAAGATGAGATATAAGAATAGAGGGGGTCTAAAGAGAAAACACTACCCGTATGCACATGAGGCAAAGCACACAATTCACTCATTCAATCAAACAAAGGCATACAATCGATCTAGCTATCGCAAAAGTGCTCGGACTACTAAATTTACATGGTGGACTTCTACTACTGGTGAGGTGGTCTACTAGAAATATTCTACGGTTGTAGACTCCATGATATCGGCTCCAGCTTCATCAACATAGTTATCATCGCTACTATCTGCTTCTGAGTCGGTGCCGTCGATGATGATGTAGTCTTCCGGGCTAATCTCCTTAGGTTCTTCATCTTCATCTACTGGTGTCGGGTCTCCCATAAATATCCCAATCTTCTTGATCAGGTCGTCATTCTTCTCCACCAATACTTTAATTTCTTCCTCATAACCTTCACGTGTACCCTTGAGTTCTTCCTCCAGTTCCTTGATTCTAGTCTTAGCCTTCTTCAGATCTATCATGTCGGCGCACATTTGATTCTCCTGTCGTCGAATGTGCTGGTTTAACTCCTGTATAAAAGCTGCAATTGATCTATCTTTCCTGGTGCTGATCATCTCCAAGTATTCATCTCGGCGTCCGCAAATCTGGTAGATAGTATCCTTGAGATCTTTGCGGTAGACTTCTCCAATGCGTCCCATGGCAATGTGAGCTGCCATACTCTTTCCTAGACTCCAAGTTGATGCGTCAAAAGAAAACTCTATGGGCTCAGTGACTGGCATGAATGTCCTTCATGGAAGTTGAACTTGAATCATCCAGCGCTCTTCTTCAGGTAAAGTGGCGTTGTAGGTTCCCGTGAAGCTTGGTACTCCTATGTTCAGGTATCTAGTCACTTCCTTCAAGTGGCGTCCAAAGGGTGTATCTTCATCTGGTTGTGTGAACTTGTTCCTTGCATCTGCCATCCTAAAGAGTAGAAAAGATGAGAACTCAGAAGAGAAGAGAGTGAGTAGTGATCTAGGTCTTTTAGCTTAGTGGTCGTGTCCTACAGTCAGCGTGTGCTCTGATACCATCTCTGTAGCGACCAGACCTCAAACAGTCTGATCTCTGTGCTCCGGTGTCATCCCTGGATCAGTAATGCTGACACCACACAGTACTCGGAGGATTTATAGCAGAGTAGCAATCACACACTTATTACATTGAGTGTCTCAAAAGAGAACTTATTACAATAAATATGGCTTAAGGCCATCTAATAACGATAACAACGGAAGGCTTGGAAGATAAGTGAGTCCATCAACTCCAACGTCATCATTGAGTATAGAACCACGACCTAAAACTCCCTAATCATCGTCTGAAAAGTCTGCAACATTAACGTTGTAGCCCGAGAACGGGTCAGCACATGGAATATGCTGGCAAGGTAACACATAGAGAGTAATGAAATGCAAGAGCTATACTATATGCATATTTGGCTGGTGGAAAGCTCTATGGTTACTGTTTTGCGTAAAGCCAATTTTTCCCTACTACAAAGGAATAAATTAATTACTATCATAGTGGTTGTTAAACATTGAGAATGGTTGACAGCATCCTCAATCTCAATTAAGCATCATCATTAAACAAATCCATCAAAATTATCTTTATAGTAACATGTTGAGATTCACATGATAATCCAGGTACTAGATACTCAAGATGTCCATAACCGGGGACACGGCTAACCATGATTAGTTTATTACACTCTGCAGAGGTTTGCGCACTTTTCCCCACAAGACTCGATCGCCTCCGTTGGATTTCTCGCACTGCATGATGTTTGAGAAACGGATGACCAAGACACAGACTTTCAGAAGCGCTAGCACCTTACATTGGATAGACCGGTACACCTACTTTCCCCTACATCTCCTAGTCTACCCTGTAAGAGTTCGCACGACTTAATCAACTATGCCAGAGCCCATAATGGCTTGTGGCTGCACACGGAAGTTTCTAGTATGAATAATCTTATGGTCCCTTTGAGCCTGGGTGGCGGTCCAAAAGAAAAAGAGGCAAATCCTGATAGAAACCAGGTGCCTCAATTCACCCAGATGTGTGTTTAAGTTGCCACCTTAAGTAAACCATTAAAATTAACAAACTCACATCTGTCATGGATATCACTCACCCAATCCACGTCTACTAGCATAGCATGGCATAATAGGCAAACGTAGAAGTAACTCCCAAAGGTTTCATAATAAACAGGTAATAGGTACTACCTCATCTACTTCCCATCCCACAATTTAATTAGATCCTAATCATGCAATGTGTGAGGATTGATCTAATGCAATAAATCTGGGTTGTAGAAAAGGTATGATCAAAGTGTTACTTGCCTTGCTGATGATCCGCGAAACCTAGAGATTCGAAGTAACAGGCGGCACACTCCGGGTATTCTATCGCAGACAAACAAACAAGCATACAATAAGTACTCATCTAATGCACAGGTAAAACTCAAATAGAAGATCTAACCAGAAAGTTCAACTTAAGAACCCTGATTTGCCAAAAGAATCAAATCGAACGAAGCAAAAGAAATCAAGCGGCGAAAGAAATCAACTTCGTTCTAGTAATATGGATCTAGGTCAAATTTTGCTGTAGCAAAAACTTGTTTAAGTTGATTATTCGGAAAGAGGGTTTCGAGGCGAAACTCCAGGCGCTTGAATCGCCTAATTCCGATAAACGAGCGAAAAGTTATACTAAAACGAAAATCGGATCAGAAATCGCGATAAGAAAATAACCACGGAAAATCCGACGAAAACAAGAAACGATGAACAGAGAATATTTTTTTCCTTTTTTTTCTTCAAAAAAAACTGCACGGAAAACGAGGCGGCGGCGGCGAACCTCGGGCGACGCGCTCCGGCGGCGGCGGCGGGACTGGGGCTAGGGTTAGGGTTTGGGGCGGCTGTGGGCTGTGGCTCTCGGGCCCCCGGGGTGGCGGCTTATAAAGGCGCCCCGGGCGGAGTCCCGCTCGGGTATGGCCCAAAGTCAGTTCCGTTTTTTTAAATAATTCCTCTCGGAAGAAAAATAAAAAGAAATACTAAACGGACTCCAAAAATCACGAAATAACTTTTGCCAGGTTCCTAAAATCAAGCCAGATAAAGTGAACATTTATTTGGGCCCAAAGTACAACTTTAAAAATACTAAAAAACTCCGAAATAAATCTTATTTGATTTTTTTTATTAAATCCTCAATATTTCTATATTTTGGGAAAGTCATTTTATTCCCTCTCTCATATTTTTGTAATAGAAATAACTAATGATAAAATAAATAAAATCAAACGATCCTGTTTACATAATTTGAGAAAACTCAAATACATAAATAACGAAATCCCCAACTCTCTCCATGGGTCCTTGAGTTGCTTAGGATTTTCTAGGATCAAAACCAAAAGCAAAATAAAATATGATATGCATGTTGACCTAATGTATAACATTCCAAATTGAAAATTTGGGATGTTACACATGTGCACAACACGTGTATCACCGCTATATTCATGCATGCAATGTTTAAAACACTATGATCTCCTATTCAAATATATGAATCCGCTTTCATATCAAATTATGATCTTTGTTAGTCTCTTACACCCACACAATCCTTTAACCTTTGTAGCTACCACTAACTTTCTCTCGTGCATGCATATGCCCTCCTCGCCCTCCCCCTCCCTCGGCATTCTATCCACCGGGCACATTTTTTTCTTTAGGTTGTTCTCCCAGAGTCTCCACAACTCCTTTCCGACACACACCAATCGATAAACCTCTCCAGTGATGCCTGCCTACAACATACAAACACACCTTCAATCTCCTCCTTTATGTGTCCTTTCCTCGTGTCTCTCATACGGTCAGCCACACGTGTAAACGCTCGCCCCTCTTTTCATCGCTCTCACAACCGCACACTCCCTCCCCCTATCTAGCTAGTAGTTGGGCCTCTCGCACCACCTCCTAGATCCATTCTCTCTGTCTATCCATCTCGCTGGGCCTTATTTGCCTCTAACAAATGGACGTACACCGACCGATCTCTCTCTATACATATAGCTAGCTAGGCCCTTATAACTCGTTTTTACCCACACGCCAATCGATCTACCTCATTAGTTGTGTCTCTCCCTTCCTCCGACAAACAACAATTGATCTACCGATCTTGTTAGGTTTGCTTACCAAACACATGGTTCCCCTTCATCATCCATGGATGCGTCCCAACAGATCTATCATGCACAGGCACACACAGAAACACATCCCCACTCTTATTGATAACATTGCAGTTCCACCCTTAGTTTGTCTAGTAGGCCTCTCCCACCATCTTTGAGAAGCAACTCCATCACCCATCCAGCACTCTACCCCTCTCCCTCCCTCTCCTTCCCTCTCTCTCTCTCTCTCCTCTCTCTCCCATCATATTTCCCGTGCTTCAGTTATGTATGGACGTCGACCGATCTCCCTCAAGACATAGCTGGGTCTCTCCTTCTCAACACATATACGAGTCGTTCTACCTCTATAGTTAGGCCTCTGCCTACCCCTCCCACCACCCCTCCCCCCACACACCGATACATCGAGCGCTCTAGTCATGTCTCCCTGCCACACACAAACTTGACGTGTGCCCTCTAACGTTCCGTCAGGCTGGTCTCCCTATATCTTTGACTTGTACACACACACACACACAATTTCGATGGCTCTCTTCATCGATCTCGCACCCACCCACTTGATCCTCTCTTCGGCTCCATCGATAGCTATGACCCTCCCTCTCTTCTCATGGATTGCCCGACCCTCTATATATGATATGGATATGAAGGAAATATGCCCTAGAGGCAATAATAAAGTTATTATTTATTTCCTTATGTCATGATAAATGTTTATTATTCATGCTAGAATTGTATTAACCGGAAACATAATACATGTGTGAATACATAGACAAACAGAGTGTCACTAGTATGCCTCTACTTAACTAGCTCGTTGATCAAAGATGGTTATGTTTCCTAGCCATTGACTTGAGTTGTCATTTGATTAACGTGATCACATCATTAGAAGAATGATGTGATTGACATGACCCATTCCGTTAGCTTAGCACATGATTGTTTAGTATGTTGCTATTGCTTTCTTCATGACTTATACATGTTCCTATGACTATGAGATTATGCAACTCTCGTTTACCGGAGGAACACTTTGTGTGCTACCAAACGTCACAACATAACTGGGTCATTATAAAGGTGCTCTACAGGTGTCTCTGAAGGTACTTGTTGGGTTGGCGTATTTCGAGATTAGGATTTGTCACTCCGATTATCGGAGAGGTATCTCTGGGCCCTCTCGGTTTAAGCCTTGCAAGCATTGCAACTAATTAGTTAGTTGTGGGATGATGTATTACGGAACGAGTAACGAGACTTGCCGGTAACGAGATTGAACTAGGTATTGAGATACCGATGATCGAATCTCAGGCAAGTAACATACCGATGACAAAGGGAACAACGTATGTTGTTATGCGGTCTAACCGATAAAGATCTTTGTGGAATATGTAGGAGCCAATATGTGCATCCAGGTTCCGCTATTGGTTATTGACCGGAGACGTGTCTCGGTCATGTCTACATAGTTCTAGAACCCGTAGGGTCCGCACGCTTAACGCTATGATGATAGTTATATTATGAGTTTATATGTTTTGATGTACCGAAGGTTGTTCGGAGTCTCGGATGTGATCACGGACATGACGAGGAGTCCCGAAGTGGTCGAGACATGAAGATTGATATATTGGAAGCCTATGTTTGGATATCGGAAGTGTTCCGGGTGAAATCGGGATTTTACCGGAGTACCGAGAGGTTACCGGAACCCCCCGGGGGCTTAATGGGCCTACACGGGCCTTAGTGGAAAAGGAGGGAAGCAAGGGAAGTGTGGGGCACGCCCCCAAGGCCCAAACCGAATTGGTTTAGGGCAAAGGGGGCCGGCCCCCCTCTTTCCTTCTTCCCCCCTCCCAAGTCCTATTCCAACTAGGAAAGGGGGGGAGTCCTACTCCTGGTGGGAGTAGGACTCCTCCTGGCGCGCCCCAAGGCTGGCCGCACCTCTCCCCCCTTGCTCCTTTATATACAGGGGCAGGGGGCACCTCTAGAGACACAAGTTGATCAAGTTGATTGCCTCTTAGCCATGTGCGGTGCCCCCCTCCACCATAGTCCACCTCGATAATACTGTAGCGGTGCTTAGGCGAAGCCTTGCGTCGGTAGAACATCAACATCGTCACCACGCCGTCGTGCTGACGAAACTCTCCCTCAACACTCGGCTGGATCGGAGTTCGAGGGACGTCATCGGGCTGAACGTGTGCTGCACTTGGAGGTGCCGTACGTTTGGTACTTGATCGGTCGGATCGTGAAGACGTACGACTACATCAATCGCGTTGTGCTAACGCTTTCGCTTTCGGTCTACGAGGGTACGTGTACAACACTCTCCCCTCTTGTTTCTATGCATCACCATGATCTTGCGTGTGCGTAGGAATTTTTTTAAATTACTATGTTCCCCAACAGTGGCATCCGAGCCAGGTTTTATGCGTTGATGTTATATGCATGAGTAGAACACAAGTGAGTTGTGGGCGATATAAGTCATACTGCTTACCAGCATGTCATACTTTGGTTCGACGGTATTGTTGGATGAAGCGGCCCGGACCGACATTACGCGTACGGTTACGCGAGACTGGTTCTACCGACATGCTTTGCACATAGGTGGCTGGCGGGTGTCAGTTTCTCCAACTTTAGTTGAACCGAGTGTGGCTACGCCCGGTCCTTGCGAAGGTTAAAACAGCACCAACTTGACAAACTATCGTTGTGTTTTGATGCGTAGGTAAGAACGGTTTTTGCTAAGCCCATAGCAGCCACGTAAAACTTGCAACAACAAAGTAGAGGACGTCTAACTTGTTTTTGCAGGGCATTTTGTGATGTGATATGGTCAAGACATGATGCTATATTGTATGAGATGATCATGTTTTGTAACCAAGTTATCGGCAACTGGCAGGAGCCATATGGTTGTCACTTTATTGTATGCAATGCAATCGCCCTGTAATGCTTTACTTTATCACTAAGTGGCAGCGATAGTCGTGGAAGCATAAGATTGGCGAGATGACAATGATGCTACAATGGATATCAAGGTGTCGCGCCGATGACGATGGTGATCATGATGGTTCTTAGGAGATGGAGATCACAAGCACACGATGATGATGGCCATATCATATCACTTATATTGATTACATGTGATGTTTATCTTTTATGCATCTTATGTTGCTTTGATTGACGGTAGCATTATAAGATGATCCCTCACTAAATTATCAAAGTATAAGTGTTCTCCTTGAGTATGCACTATTGCGAAAGTTCTTCGTGCTGAGACACCACGTGATGATCGGGTGTGATAGGCTCTACGTTCAAATACAATGGGTGCAAAACAGTTGCACACGCGGAATACTCAGGTTAAACTTGACGAGCCTAGCATATAACAGATATGGCCTCAGAACACGGAGGCTGAAAGGTCTAGCGTGAATCATATAGTAGATATGATCAACATAGTGATGTTCACCATTGAAACTACTCCATCTCACGTGATGATCGGACATGATTTAGTTGATTTGGATCACATGATCACTTAGAGGATTAGAGGGATGACTATCTAAGTGGGAGTTCTTAAGTAATATGATTAAATGAACTTAAATTTATCATGAACTTAGTACCTGATAGTATCTTGCTTGTCTATGTTGATTGTAGATAGATGGCACATGCTGTTGTTCCATTGAATTTTAATGTGTTCCTTGAGAAAGAAAAGTTGAAAGATGATGGTAGCAATTACATGGACTGGGTCCGTAACTTGAGGATTATCCTCATTGCTGCACAGAAGAATTACGTCCTAGAAGCACCACTGAGTGCCATGCCTACTGCTGATGCAACTGACGACGCTAAGAACGTCTGGCAGAGCAAAGCTGATGACTACTCGATAGTTCAGTGTGCCATGCTTTACGGCTTAGAACCGGGACTTCAACGACGTTTTGAACGTCATGGAGCATATGAGATGTTCCAGGAGTTGAAGTTAATATTACAAGCAAATTCCCGGATTGAGAGATATGAAGTCTCCAATAAGTTCTACAGCTGGAAAATGGAGGAGAATAGTTCTGTCAGTGAACATATACCAGAATGTCTGGGTACCATAATCACTTGATTCAGCTGGGAGTTAATCTTCCGGTTGATAGTGTCATTGACAGAGTTCTTCAATCACTGCCACCAAGCTACAAGAGCTTCGTGATGAACTATAATATGCAAGGGATGAATAAAACAATTCCCGAGCTCTTTCCAATGCTAAAGGCTGCGGAGGTAGAAATCAAGAAGGAGCATCAAGTGTTGATGGTCAACAAGACCACTAGTTTCAAGAAAAAGGGCAAAGGGAAGAAGAAGGGGGACTTCAAGAAAAACAACAAGCAAGTTGCTGCTCAAGAGAAGAAACCCAAGTCTGGACCTAAGCCTGAAACTGAGTGCTTCTACTGCAAGCAGACTGGTCACTGGAAGCGGAACTGCCCCAAGTATTTGGCGGATAAGAAGGAGGGCAAGGTGAACAAAGGTGTATGTGATATACATGTTATTGATGTGTACCTTACTAATGCTCGCGGTAGCACCTGGGTATTTGATACTGGTTCTGTTGCTAATATTTGCAACTCGAAACAGGGGCTATGGATTAACCGCAGATTGGCTAAGGACGAGGTGACGATGCGCGTGAGAAATGGTTCCAAAGTTGATCTGATCGCGGTCGGCACACTACCTCTACATCTACCTTCGACATTAGTATTAGACCTAAGTAATTGTTATTTGGTGCCAACATTGAGCATGAACATTATATCTGGATCTTGTTTGATGCGAGACGGTTATTCATTTAAATCAGAGAATAATGGTTGTTCTATTTATATGAGTAATATCTTTTATGGTCATGCACCCGTGAAGAGTGGTCTATTCTTATTGAATCTCGATAGCAGTGACACACATATTCATAATGTTGAAGCCAAAAGATGCAGAGTTGATAATGATAGTGCAACTTATTTGTGGCACTACCGTTTAGGTCATATCGGTGTAAAGCGCATGAAGAGACTCCATACTGATGGACTTTTGGAACCACTTGATTGTGAATCACTTGGTACTTGCGAACCGTGCCTCATGGGCAAGATGACTAAAATGCCATTCTCTGGAACTATGGAGAGAGCAACAGATTTTTTGGAAATCATACATACAGATGTATGTGGTCTGATGAATGTTGAGGCTCGTGGCGGATATCATTATTTTCTCACCTTCACAGATGATTTAAGCAGATATGGGTATATCTACTTAATGAAGCATAAGTCTGAAACATTTGAAAAGTTCAAAGAAGTTTAGAGTGAAGTTGAAAATCATCGTAACAGGAAAATAAAGTTTCTACAATCTGATCGTGGAGGAGAATATTTGAGTTACGGGTTTGGTCTACATTTGAAACAATGGGGAATAGTTTCGCAACTCACGCCACCCGGAACACCACAGCACAATGGTGTGTCCGAACGTCGTAATTGTACTTTAGTAGATATGGTGCGATCTATGATGTCTCTTACAGATTTACTGCTATCGTTTTGGGGTTATGCTTTAGAGACGGCCGCATTCACGTTAAATAGGGCACCATCTAAATCCATTGAGACGACGCCTTATGAACTGTGGTTTGGTAAGAAACCAAAGTTGTCATTTCTGAAAGTTTGGGGCTGCGATGCTTATGTGAAAAAGCTTCAACCTGATAAGCTCGAACCCAAATGAGAGAAATGTGTCTTCATAGGATACCCAAAGGAGACTGTTGGGTACACCTTCTATCACAGATCCGAAGGCAAGACTTTTGTTGCTAAATTCAGAGTTTTTCTAGAGAA
This sequence comes from Triticum monococcum, assembly GCA_034509565.1. NCBI lineage: Eukaryota > Viridiplantae > Streptophyta > Magnoliopsida > Poales > Poaceae > Triticum > Triticum monococcum. Next base: position 505,252,059 of record CM067846.1, read on the forward strand.
GGAGTTTCTCTCGAAAGAAGTGAGTGGGAGGAAAGTAGAACTTGATGAGGTAACTGTACCTGCTCCCGTATTGGAAATTAGTTCATCACAGAAACGGTTTCTGCGACACGTACACCAATTAGTGAGGAAGTTAATGATGATGATCATGAAACTTTAGATCAAGTTATTACTGAACCTCGTAGGTCAGCCAAAGTAAGATCCGCACCAGAGTGGTACGGTAATCCTGTTCTGGAAGTTATGTTACTAGACCATGACGAACCTACGAACTATGAAGAAGCGATGGTGAGCCCAGATTCCGCAAAATGTCTTGAGGCCATGAAATCTGAGATGGGATCCATGTATGAGAACAAAGTTTGGACTTTGGTTGACTTGCCCGTTGATCGGCAAGCAATTGAGAATAAATGGATCTTCAAGAAGAACACTGACGCTGATGGTAATGTTACTGTCTATAAAGCTCGACTTGTTGCAAAAGGTTTTCGACAAGTTCAAGGGATTGACTACGATGAGACCTTCTCACCCATAGCGATGCTTAAGTCTGTCCGAATCATGTTAGCAATTGTCGCGTTTTATGATTATGAAATATGGCAGATGCATGTCAAAATTGCATTCTTGAATGGATTTCTGGAAGAAGAGTTGTATATGATGCAACCGGAAGTTTTTGTCGATCCAAAGGGAGCTAACAAAGAGTGCAAGCTCCAGCGATCCATTTATGGACTGGTGCAAGCCTCTTGGAGTTGGAATAAACGCTTTGATAGTGTGATCAAAGCATTTGGTTTTATACAGACTTTTGGAGAAGCTTGTATTTACAAGAAAGTGAGTGGGAGCTCTGTAGCATTTCTGATATTATATGTTGATGACATATTACTGATTAGAAATGATATAGAATTTCTGGGTAGCATAAAGGGATATTTGAATAAGAGTTTTTCAAGGAAAGACCTCGGTGAAGCTGCTTACATATTGGGCATTAAGATCTATAGAGATAGATCAAGACACTTAATTGGACTTTCACAAAGCACATACCTTGACAAAGTTTTGAAGAAGTTCAAAATGGATCAGGCAAAGAAAGGGTTCTTGCATGTATTACAAGGTGTGAAGTTGAGTAAGACTCAATGCCCAACCAGTGCAGATGATAGAGAGAAAATGAAAGATGTTCCCTATGCTTCAGCCATAGGCTCTATCATGTATGCAATGCTGTGTACCAGACCTAATGTGTGCCTTGCTATAAGTCTAGCAGGGAGGTATCAAAGTAATCCAGGAGTGGATCACTGGACAGCGGACAAGAACATCCTGAAATACCTGAAAAGGACTAAGGATATTTTTCTCATTTATGGAGGTGACAAAGAGCTCATCATAAACGGTTACGTTGATGCAAGCTTTGACACTAATCCGGATGATTCTAAGTCGCAAACCAGATACGTGTTTACATTGAACGGTGGAGCTGTCAGTTGGTGCAGTTCTAAACAAAGCGTCGTGGCGGGATCTACCTGTGAAGCGGAGTACATAGCTGCTTCAGAAGCAGCAAATGAAGGAGTCTGGATGAAGGAGTTCATATCCGATCTAGGTGTCATACCTAGTGCATCGGGTCCAATGAAAATCTTTTGTGACAATACGGGAGCAATTGCCTTAGCGAAGGAATCCAGAGCTCACAAGAGAAGCAAGCACATCAAGAGACGCTTCAATTCCATCCGAGATCTAGTCCAGGTGGGAGACATAGAAATTTGCAAGATACATACGGATCTGAATGTTGCAAACCCGTTGACTAAGCCTCTTCCACGAGCAAAACATGATCAGCACCAAGGCTCCATGGGTGTTAGAATCATTACTGTGTAATCTAGATTATTGACTCTAGTGCAAGTGGGAGACTGAAGGAAATATGCCCTAGAGGCAATAATAAATTTATTATTTATTTCCTTATATCATGATACATGTTTATTATTCATGCTAGAATTGTATTAACCGGAAACATAATACATGTGTGAGTACATAGACAAACAGAGTGTCACTAGTATGCCTCTACTTAACTAGCTCGTTGATCAAAGATGGTTAAGTTTCCTAGCCATTGACATGAGTTGTCATTTGATTAACGGGATCACATCATTAGAAGAATGATGTGATTGACATGACCCATTCCGTTAGCTTAGCACACGATCGTTTTGTATGTTGCTATTGCTTTCTTCATGACTTATACATGTCCCTATGACTATGAGATTATGCAACTCCCATTTACCGGAGGAACACTTTGTGTGCTACCAAATGTCACAACGTAACCAGGTGATTATAAAGGTTCTCTATAGGTGTCTCCGAAGGTACTTGTTGGGTTGGCGTATTTCGAGATTAGGATTTGTCACTCCGATTGTCGGAGAGGTATCTATAGGCCCTCTCGGTTTAAGCCTTGCAAGCATTGAAAGTAATGAGTTAGTTGTGGGATGATGTATTACAGAACAAGTAACAAGACTTGCTGGTAACGAGATTGAACTAGGTATTGAGATACCGACGATCGAATCTCGGGCAAGTAACATACCGATGACAAAGGGAAGAATGTATGTTGTTGTGCGGTCTGACCGATAAAGATCTTCGTAGAGTATGTAGGAGCCAATATGAGCATCCAGGTTCCGCTATTGGTTATTGACTGGAGACGTGTGTCGGTCATGTCTACATAGTTCTCGAACCCGTAGGGTCCGCACGCTTAACGCTACAATGACAGTTATATTATGAGTTTATACGTTTTGATGCACCGAAGGTTGTTCAGAGTCCCGGATGTGATCACGGACATGACGAGGAGTGGTCGAGACATGAATATTGATATATTGGAAGCCCATGTTTGGATATCAGAAGTGTTCATGGTGAAATCGGGATTTTACCGGAGTACCGGGAGGTTACCGGAACCCCCCGGGGGCTTAATGGGCCTACATGGCCCTTAGTGGAAAAGGAGGGAAGCAAGGGAAGTGTGGGGTGCACCCCTCCAAGGCCCAAACCGAATTGGTTTAGGGCAAAGGGGGCTGGCCCCCCTCTTTCCTTCTTCCCCCCTCCCAAGTCCTATTCCAACTAGGAAAGGGGGGGGGAGTCCTACTCCCGGTGGGAGTAGGACTCCTCCTGGCGTGCCCCAAGGCTGGCCGCACCTCTCCCCCCTTGCTCCTTTATATACAGGGGCAGGGGGGCACCTCTAGACACACAAGTTGATCAAGTTGATCGCCTCTTAGCCATGTGCGGTGCCCCCTCCACTATAGTCCACCTCGATAATACTGTAGCGGTGGTTAGGCGAAGCCCTGCGTTGGTCGAACATCAACATCGTCACCATGCCGTCGTGCTGATGAAACTCTCCCTCAACACTCGGCTGGATCGGAGTTCGAGGGACGTCATCGGGATGAACGTGTGCTGAACTCGGAGGTGCCGTACGTTCGGTACTTGATCGGTCGGATCGTGAAGACGTACGACTACATCAACCGCGTTGTGCTAACGCTTCCGCTTTCGGTCTACGAGGGTACGTGGACAACACTCTCCCCTCTCGTTGCTATGCATCATCATGATCTTGCGTGTGCGTAGGAATTTTTTTGAAATTACTACGTTCCCCAACAGGATAGGCCTCCATTTCACACACATTGGATGCAAAAATTTCTTTGAGATGTCATCAACACATATTCCCAAAAATAATTCATCAAATCAACCCCCCGCCCCACCCCAAAACAAAAAACACTCATGAACGCGGTTTGTATCTCTCACACACACCCACGTAGGTGGGGGACATGCACGAAGAGAAGAGGTGCATGCACGACGCACGTACTCCCGTCTCTTTCCCAACCACACCCGCGCGGGTACACGGTGGAGCTCATTTCTATACGAAAAAGGCAGCCCACGTGGTAATTTGGCACGTGTACTGGTTGTCCACTTGGTGGAGGGAGGATCATCTACCATGGGTGAACAAACAAATTGTGACTTGATGTGTTATGTTGAAAAAAGAGGCAAACCATGTGGGGCCTACCTTAGAGGCAAGGCTCTATACACTGGAGTACTTTTGATGTGTCCCGTCAACTCGCAGAACGAGGAGAAGCTTGCTTAGTACGTCGTCTCCCCCGCCCACGGGCGCGGTGGCTCGTAGGATGAGGTGAAGCTTGCTTACTACGCCTTACGCCCGCTCCCTCGCCCATGCGCGCGGTGGCTCGCAGGACAAGGAGAAAAATTTACTACTCCCTCCATTTACTCCTCGTCCCTACGACCTTGGTTATAGAGATTATATCATATTGTTTGGAATATATATGTCCTTTAGTAGATTTCAATATGAACTACTAGTACATACTCCAAACACTGATGTATATAGACGTATTTTAGAGTGTAGATTCACTCATTTTGCTCAGCTAGTTTATTTAGCACGAGGTGCAATGTCAATGTCCGAACTGATGGCAAACCCTGCCCATTCCACAATCGTAGGCATTTGATATTTTGGAATGGGACAACCTTGTCAAATTTTGTTCATTGATTTTAGCAAGACATGTGTTTGATATTTTCGAATGGGACGCCCTTGCTGTCAGCAGCGTCGATCAATTTTTTCTTTATTCTTTAGTTGTGAAGTAAATATTGCCTCTTACATGTGAGTCGCTAAGATGCATAATCATCGATTGTTTTGAATGTTCTCTATGAATTGTCAGGCCTGTGTGTTTGATTGCAATGTACAGAAACGCTAAAAACCTGCTCAAACTCTTTGTACTCCTTCTGTTCCTTTTTACTTTGCACATTGTGAAAGTGCATACTTTTTTGTATAAGATTGGTCAAAGTAGAGATACTTTGACTGCAGACAAAACTTGTATGCAGACTAGAAAGGACCGGAGGGAGTACATGTGAAACTGCTGCAAACGAGGTGATCGCCCTGGGAATAATGCTAGTACATATTGTTTTGCATGTTCATCCAATGCCAGTGATACAGGAATTCGAACTAATCAAAATAAATTCATTCATACATGGTCGGATTTCATATAAGCATGCCAGATTTCATTACATTTCATACATTCTTCAACTAAAACGGGGTGCGTTGGAGGTATAATTAATTAACCGAAGCTACCCACCTGTGTCCCGCTGAGCCTAACAGAAGCTTCAGTGACTTAACTGCAGGTGCAGTTGTGTAACTGACATGTGGCCTATTGGGCCCACGTGTCAGTTAGCCAACTGCACCAGCAGTTAAGTAGAAGCAGCGTTACTCTCCAGCAGAACTCCCCGACTCCACGTCACCGCCAAGAAGCTAACCGGCCATCAATGGTCAACCCGCCTAGCTTGGCTTCAACAGGAGGGTAGCAGCGGTGGCCTTACTTGGACCCGAGCGGCGGCGACCTACCGTGTTCTACTCTTCCTCGTTTTCTGTGTGCCACGACCTCGTTGGCAGCGGGGCGGGGCCTCGGCGGAGCCCGCGATGTCCTCTGTCTCGTTGCCGGCGGGCAGCGCCTCAGCGGAGCGGTGGAAATCCTCCCCCGCGTTGCCGACAGGGTGGGGCCTCGGCTGAGCCGGCGATGTCCTCTGCCTCGTTGTTGGCGCGATGGGGCCTTGGCGGAGCCGGCGGTGTCCTCTGCCTCGTTGTTGGCGCCGCGGGGCCTCGGCGGAGCAGGGCCTCGTCAACGCCAGTGGAGCGGGGACTCGTCGGAGCCGGCATTGTCCTCTGGCTCGTCCTCGGTCTCGCCAATAGCACCTCGCCCGCAGCCTCCGCCACCCGCATGCGGTCCCGCCAGCGCTTGAGGCGGCCCTTGCGGGCGGAGCGGTATGAGTCAAGCAACGCCTCCTTCTCCGCCTGCTCCGCGGTGATCTGCTCCTCCGCCTGCGGGTGCTCCTGGAGGAGATGGTGGTTCTAGGCGGCGTTGGCCTGCGCCTCCCGGAACTGCTCCTGACGCATCTGCCTCACACTGTCCATATATTGGGTAGGGGCTCACCGATGGTCATGGTGCAATGCACCGGCGAGGACGGCGCGGAGGAGGGGGTTGGCGCCGGATCGTCGACTACCATGTTCTCCATTGGGACGTCGTCGTCCTACTGCTGCCTGCCGGCCATCCGGTCGGTAGCAATGGCTGCCATCTCCTTGTGGTCCATTGTCCGCCCGTCCCGAAGAGCGCTGGAGCACGAGGAAGCCATGGTGGGCAGTAGTGGTGTGGACAGGAGAAAGGGAACGGATGCGGATGACTGCGGCTATGGCCGGCGCAGTAGTTTATATAGCAATGGTGGGCGGGCGGAGGGACGGACGTGTGGCGCCGGAGTAGCCGCCTCGGCAACCGCGTATCGTTAATGTGGGCGGCAGTTGGACGGACGGATGGCACTTGTGTCGTTTGAAGGCGAAGCAATCGCCTGCACCGGGAAGCGGGGCGGGCGGCGCTGACTGTTTTGGGCGGAAAGCGCGCGCGGGCGAGGAAATGACTTTACTTGGAGAGGATGACAATGGGGACCCACCAGGTCCATAGCCTCATGTACGCACGTGCCTCCTTATTATATATATATATATATATATATATATATATATATAACGATACTCCCTCCGTCTAGGTGAATAAGTCGTATTAGAAGGTGCATCATGACCTAGGTGCAAGCAGATTGGTGGAAAAGAAGAATATTTCTCTCTTCTAAACACAAAATTTAATCACAACAGTTAAGAGGATGCCTTATTAGCTACCCATGCAGGCCATCGTAATTCATAGCATGCAAAGCGCTTTTATTTCTTGCCTAATAACCGCATGGACGTGCTACATGCATTGGTCCTTGCCCGAGCATAAAAAGGGAGGAAAAGGGTTTCCACGGGAGAAAACGAGGCAGAGGTGGAAGCGCTCGCTGGAGTTATTTATTTTGCTTCCCCTGGTTTCCTAACATCACGGTCCCACACCATTGTCAACCTATGTAGTACTAGTCAATAAACGAGAGAATTGCACAAGAAGCGGACGACAGCTGGGACCAAGCAGCTCGAGCAATATTTGTGTTTTTTAGGTGTGAGCACTGCAGAGTTTTTCGATGTTTAGCCCATATATTAATTTTTCTCCTCTGAACAACAACGGAAACATCGCTCCGAGTATTAACTGGGCGGGCTATGGCCCGTCTAGCCCAGGCCAGATATCTAGCCCAGATATTAATTTTTTTTCAAGCTGAAAATGGCTAGGCCAACTATACTTTTTTAGGAATACCCATGCAAGGTCAAGTTGTTATTCTCCGCCCCGCTGGGCTGCAAATCTTTCCTAGGAGGGATGCATTAGTCTTAACAAGAAAATGGGCTTTAAGAAATAATAAATGGGATATAATTATAAAAACTGGGCAGTAACTATAAAAAATGCACCAAACACGTGATTACTTTATAAAATATTATTTTTGGATATTGAAAATTTTAATTTCATTAATTGTTGCGAGCGCAATGTTTCGTTGGATTTTTACGTAATATAAATTTATATTGAAATTGTATTTAATCTTACTAGAAATTTCGGGATAAAAATATTTCGGATCCCATCAAACTGTGGGAAATTTTATTGAATTCTGTTTTGAACGGTTGGTTGAAATGGGCTGTACTTTTAACAAACTGTAAATGGGCTGTAGTAAATTCCATTAGAATTCAAAAATGGCTACACATTCTTATAAATCTCAAATGGGCTATAAGTTCTCTGCCACACACTTCTGGCCTTACTAAGTTGACGCGTCCCCTAAAAAAACAGAGTTGACGCGTATGCAAGGCTTTGTCAACTTATAGTCAACACACGGTTCTAGGAGCAGTGGCCATTGGATGTCCATCCAACGGATGCCGTGCTTCTTCTTCAATCTCGGATATTCTAGCTTCACCCGCCCAAAAAATGATTCCTCCCCCTGGCATCCGGGGCGCACCATTTTGAAAGCTGACCTGTGGGCCTACTAAGTTGATGTACCAAGGGCTTTGTGAACTTAGTCAATATAAACGATTCTAGCTGGAGTGGCCATACGATGTCCATCCAACGGCCGTAGTGCTTCTTCAACCTCTGGTCTTCTTGCTCAAGCCACCCAAAGCAGCGCCGGACGTGCCGCCTGCTCCTACCTCCGTGGCCGACTGTGCTGCCGTGGAGGCCTCACCACCCCCTACTATTCCCACCGCTGGCCAGGCCCTGCGGCGACGGCAGCCTCACACCGCAGCCGAACAAGTGAACCCTTATACTCCTCTCCGTGTGGGCATCCACTGCCGCGTCTTCACCGGCTCCGCGTCGTCCCCTTCCTAGGCCTCGCTGTCGTGGACCACCCTCGTGCTCTCGGCGCGGCGTGGTCAACGTGGAAGGAACGACTTCCATCGGACGTGGACTATACGTGGAGAGGCTGATAGCTGGGTCCATGGCGGCAGCAAGGAAGTGCCTCCTTATTACGCGGAAAATAATGATTCCTCCACCTGACAGCAGGACCCACCGGACGGGCCACCAGTATTTTGCGAAAAAATCATTTCCCCCTGACTGCTGGGACCCACCGGACAAGCCACCGTATTTTGCAAAAAAAAACATTCCCCCTGCTATCAGCTCGGACCCACCGGAAGTGCCTCCTTATTACGCACAAAAAATGAATACTCCCCCGGCTAGCTAGGACCCACGTTGCTGGGAGGCTGACTTGTGGGCCTACTAAGTTGACGGGGACGAAGGGCTTTGTAAACTTAGTCAATATGAACGATTCTAGCTCCAGTGACCGTACAATGTCCATCCAACGGCCGTAGTGCTTCTTCAACCTCTGGTCTTCTTGCTCCAGCCTCCCAAAGCAGCACCGGTCGTGCCGCATGCTCCTGCCTCCTATGGCCGGCTGTGCTGCCGTAGAGGCCTCACCACCTCCTACTATTCCCACCGCTGGCCAGGCCCTGCGGCGACGGCAGCCTCACATCGCAGCCGAACCAGTGAACCCTCGTAGTCCTCTCCACGTGGGCTTCCACTGCCGCGTCGTCCCCTTCCTAGGCCTCGCTGTCGTCCACCGCCGTGGTGCTCTCCGCGCGGCGTGGTCAATGTGGTCAAGGAACGACTTCCATTGGAAGAGTACTGTACATGGAGTGGGTGACAGCTAGGTCCACGGCCACAGCCTAGTTTTTTTGTGATTTGCCAAGTAAGTCGCTTTGTCAGGCCTGTTGGGCTACAAATCTTTCAAGACAAGGAGAGCTTTCATTCGGCTGGCCGAGAAAATGGCCCATCATTAATGAGAAATGGGTTGTACATTTTTAAAACACATCAAACCGGCAATTAGTTTCAAATATATTTTTTTTCATTTGAAGATTTTAAATTACATTAATTTTTATGCGTGGAGAATTTGTTGGATTTGATATTGATATACATTTATTTATAAAATCAGTTTGCATGTGAGTCGAAATTTTGGGATTAAAAACAGTTCGGACCGCTCCGAAATATGCAAAATTTCGTATAATTTTTTGACTGTTGCCACAATATGGGCTGTAATGCTAACAAAAATAATATGGGCTCCAAAAAAACCTTAAGAATTAGCAAATGCGCTGTAAATTATTAGAAATAATGGCAGATGGGATGTATGCTATTTTCCACAGATTTGAGGCTTTCCTAAAAAAGGTTAACGCACAAGCACTGACTGTTGGATGTCCATCCAACGGCCGTCGTGCTTCTTAAATCTCTGCTCTTCCTGCTCCGGCCGCTCAAACAAGCACCGGCGGGACTGCCTGCTCCCTCCTCCTCGCGGGCGGCTGTGCTGCCGCGCAGGCCTCACCGCCCGATCGTACTCCCATCGCTGGCCTAGCCATCCCCCTACTCACCCACACCTGCTGTTATTCTCCGGCGATGGCAGACGAACCAGTAAACCCTCGTACAGTCGTACTCCCCTCCGCGTGGGAAACAACTGTCGAGTCTTCCCTGCCTCCGTGTCGTCCCCTTCCTAGGCCTCGCCATCGTCCACCACCCTGGTGCTCTCGGCGCGGCGTGGTCAACATGGTCAAGGAACGACTTCCATCGAACGTGGACTGTATGTGCAGAGGCTGACAGCTGGGTCCACGGCTGCAGCAAGGAAGTGCCTCCTTATTACACGGAAAATAATGATTCCTCCACCTGACAGCTGGGACCCACCGGACGGGCCACTGTATTTCGTGAAAAAATGTTTCCCCCTCACTGCTAGGACCCACCAGCTACATCTTTGCACGCAAGGAAGTGCGTCCAGGCAAAAAAAACAATTCACCCCCTGACTACTGGGACCCTCCAGCTACATCTTCGCGGGCAAGGAAGTGCCTGACAGTCGGGACCCACCTGGTCGAAGCATACGTAGCATTGTCATTCTGGTCGCGAACGTGTACGTACATACTGGTTGATGTAGAGGCGTGCACGTGTCGTAGTAGAGGCGTGCATGTAGCATGTACATGTACGTACAGTGGCCAGGGTGCAAGAAAGAAAATACGGCCACCTATGTGTACATATGGGCGGGGTCTCGAACGCCTACTCGCGCATACGTATGGCGAGGGCTCGTGTACATGGCTGGGTCGGAACGGAGAAACAACATCGTCGTCATGTTCATGGGGAGGCAATGGAAAGCGTCGTGTTCATGGGGAGGCAACGGAACGCGTGGGAGCCAACCGGCTGGGTCGGAACGGAATGCGTGGTCGTTTTCATCAGGAGGGCTTGGACGGAACTGGTGATGGAAACGAGGCCTGGCGTACCGCACAACGGAGGAAACGGACCTCCTACGTTCAGAACGGGGTCCTATTGATCGGGAGGGGTCTGGCGTACCGCAAAATGGAGGAAACAGACCTCCTACAGTCGAAACGGGGGTCCTGTTCATCGGGAGGGGTGTGGCGTAACGCAAAACGGACGAAACGGACTTGTGTTGGAGCACTACGGTTGAAACGGGGGTCCTGTTCATCGGGAGGGGTTGTGACGCCCCGAGACCGATGTGCCAGTTGTCGTCCAGTTATTCGCCGTCGTTGCCATGTCATTTGCTTGCGTGTTGCATCTTATCATGTCATCATGTGCATTGCATCATCATGTTTTCAAAACATGCATCCGCCCGGGTTCCCCCAGTTCCGTCCGTTGTCCATTCTGAGTCCAGACACACTTGCATGTGCCCGCGGCATGTCCGAAATATTATTTTATAAGTGCCCGGAAAATGTTCTCGGAATGAGATGAGAGTTGACGTGTGGTCTTATTATAGTGTAGATAGACCACCTGTCAAGTTTCATCGCATTCGGAGATCGTTTGATGCCCCAACGGATAACTATAGTGGCATTATAGCCGGTCTAACGTCGGACATTTTCGGTCTCCGGAAACAGATGCCGGGCCCTCTCTCTCTCTCTCTTCTCCCCCTCGCAGTCTCGCCACAGCCCATCTACTCCGTCCTCCTTCCCCTCTTCACTTCCGGAGTTGTCCGATGCGATTGCACGGTCCGAAACCCTCTCTGCTCAGTGCATCAAACCCCCCTCGCGTGCACGTCCGAAAACTGCCCCGGACCCGACCCAGACTGTCGCTACCGTTGGATCCGGATCATCCCCAAACATCTACAAAATGTCTCCGTTTTTCTCCTTGGGCTACCTAACCTATTTTCCCGTCCGTCCAATTATGATCGAAGGGACCGGATAGCCCCTAATTTAATCCACCTGCTATATAAATATCGGGGCAACCCTAAAATCAAGGGGAGATGTCCCATCATTCCTTCTCGCCGCCGCCACACTCAAACCCCCCACCTCGGGGTCCCCTTATCCTCACATTCCTTCACCCACCAACCAGAGCTCGAGCCCGAGCTCTTCGGTTCGAAGCCACCAAAGAGCCCCGCCGCCTCGATCGAGAGCCTCCTCGCTCACTCGATCTGGGATCGAGAGGGAGCTCCTCCCACTCGCTCTTCCCTTCGTGACCCCGTCGCCTGCGCCTATGCTCTTTTGCATCTGCGCCTGAGACCGCTTCCTCCTCGTCCTGATCCATGGGCGACTCACCGGAGTCCAGTCGCTGATCCAGCAGCTCCGCTTCGCCCCTGCCTTGACAATAACCTGCCGGACCAGAAGCTCGGGCGCCTCCTCCTCCCTCTTTGATCCAGAGGAGTGGACCTCCTTTGTGCCCTCATCTCCGCCCAACCCTGTCGTCGCCGGCAATCATGGCTTGCTGGAGCCGTCGCGCGTTCCCTTCCCCCTCGACTCCAGTAAACCCCGCCGGAGATGGGTTCCCGCTGCGCCAAGTCCCTCTGCAGGAGCCGCGCCTGTCCATTGCTGCTCCTCTTCGTCGCCCCGCCAAATCCCAACGCCATGTTTTCCCCCTGCTCGCCATCGCCGCTGCTCGCGCCAACGACCAGGCCATCGCCCTCACCTGCGCCCTTCTTCTCCTTTTCTGCCTTCTACTCCCTCCTCTGCTCTAATCCCTCTCTCTCTCCTTCTCTTGCTTCCAGCAGGGAACCAGGACCACCAACAGCCGGCCGCTTCGAGTCCATGACGCCGGCGAGCCATCACCACTAGCCGGTGCCACCATCACCGGAGATAGGGTCCCGCAGATCAGATCCGTGCCTCGATCTGCCCGTTTCCGCCGATTCCTACCGACCCCGTCGCATGGTTCCCACCTGCCGTCATCTCCTGCATCGCGAGGGGCGTGAAGCTGTTTCTATTCTTCAGAAATGAGCAGCAGCTCGCCTGCTCATACCCGTCGACCGCACTGCGGCTGCGAGCGACCGTCAGTGGGCTTCCCAGAACTAGCCGGCCTAGTGCCTCCCTTGCCAGCCCCTCTCCTCACCGACTGGGCTTGGCCCATGGTGAGAACACCCCTGGCGCCCCACCTTTTTTTTTCCTGTTGTTGGGGCAGCAGATCCGGCCCAGTATCTATTTTTTTAGGCTCTACGAATTTAGCTATTGTCCCAGGTTCTGCAGTTTTTCAGAAAAGTCCCTTAACTTCATGCATTTAATAACTTCTCAACCGTGCATCATTTGCAAATAACTTATATATGAAAAATGCTTAGAATTGCATCTAGTTTCATAATATGTCATTTTCATCCATGTTTAAAATGTTTAAAATGCTGTTTGGTTATATTTGCTCCTATGCCATGTTAAAATGCTTTAATTCATAACTAAATAACCGTAACTCCGAATTTAATAAACTTTATATGTAAACGGGGTGGAAAAATGCCTAGTTTAACGTGGTGACCTTGCTTTGCATGTTTAGTAACTCTAAAATTGTGTTTAGGGCAGAAAAGTACCAAACCTTAAAATATGCACATGAGGAGTTTCCGGACTTGTTGGTTGTTGTTCCGGCCTCATTTAAACTTGACTAGATAGGTAGTTTTACTTTGACTCCCCTCTTGCCATGTTTAACAACATTTAATATTGTTGGGTACATAAACGAGATCGAACTAAGTAACTCGAATGTGGTGTTCCGTCAATATGCATTCCGTTGCATATTGAGCTCCTCTTAATTTGTAGGATTGTCTGTGCACTTTGCCATGCCATGCTTCTTTAAACCGGACATGCATCATACTCGGTTGTGCATCTTGTCATGCTTATGTGGTGGTTGTTTACTATGTTGTTTGCTTTCTTTCCGGTGTTGCTTCTTCGGGTTGGTTCCGATAACGTCGCATTTGTGAGGATTCGTTCGTCTACGTCCGTTTGTCTTCTTCATGGACTCGTTCTTCTTCCTTTGTGGGATTTGAGGCAAGATGATCATACCCTCGAAATCACTTCTATCTTTGCTTTGCTAGATGCTCGCTCTTTTGCTATGCCTATGCTGCGATACCTACCACTTGCTTATCATGCCTCCCATATTGTGAACCAAGCCTCTAACCCACCTTGTCCTAGCAAACCGTTGTTTGGCTATGTTACCGCTTTGCTCAGCCCCTCTTATAGCGTTGTTAGTTGCAGGTGAAGATTGAAGTTTGTTCCTTGTTGGAACATGGAGATCGTTCCTTGTTGGAACGTTGTTTACTTGTTGGGATATCACAATATATCTTATTGCATTAATGCATCTATATACTTGGTAAATGGTGGAAGGCTCGGCCTTATGCCTGGTGTTTTGTTCCACTCTTGCCGCCCTAATTTCCGTCATATCAGTGTTATGTTCCCGGATTTTGCGTTCCTTACGCGGTTGGGCTATTATGGGAACCCCTTGATAGTTCACCTTGAGTAAAACTCCTCCAGCAATGCCCAACATTGGTTTTACCATTTGCCACCTACCCTCTTTTTCCCTTGGGTTTCACGGACTCAAGGGTCATCATTATTTTACCCCCCTAGGCCAGTGCTCCTCTGAGTGTTGGTCCAACCTGTCAGCTGCCGGTGGCCACCAGGGGAAACTCTGGGCTGGCTTACCCATACCTAGGACAATCTGAGTGTGCCCTGAGAAAGAGATATGTGTAGCTCCTATCGGGATTTATCGGCACATTCGGGCGGTGTTGCTGGTTTAGTTTTACCTTGTCGAAATGTCTTGTAGTACTGGGATACCGAGACTGATCGGAATGTCTCGGGAGGAGGTCTATTCCTTCGTTGACCGTGAGAGCTTCTGATGGGCTAAGTTGGGACACCCCTGCAGGGATTTGAACTTTCGAAAGCCGTGCCCACGGTTATGGGCAGATGGGAATTTGTTAATGTCCGGTTGTAGAAAACCTGAAGTTGACCTTAATTAAAATGCATCAACCACGTGTGTAACCGTGATGGTCTCTTTCCGGCAGAGTCCGGGAAGTGAACACGGTGTTGGAGTTATGCTTGACGTAGGTTGTTCTAGGATCACTTCTTGATCATAGTTTTATCGACCGTGCTTTGCCTTCTCTTCTCGCTCTCATTTGCGTATGTTAGCCACCATATATGCTAGTCGCTTGCTGCAGCTCCACCTCATACCTTTTACCTTACCCATAAGCTTAAATAGTCTGGATCGCGAGGGTGCGTGATTGCTGAGTCCCCGTGGCTCACAGATACTTCCAAAACTAGCTTGCAGGTGCCGATGAGTCCGTGCAGATGACGCAACCACGCTCAAGGAGGAGCTCGATGAAGATCTTGTCCTTTATGTTGTTTCGTTCTAGTAGATCAGTAGTGGAGCCCAGTTGGGGTCGATTGGGGACCGTGTCGCATTTGGGGTTCTTCTTTTATTTTGGTTCCGTAGTCGGACCTTGATTGTATTTGGATGATGTAATGCTTTATTCATGTAATTGTGTGAAGTGGCGATTGTAAGCCAACTATGTATCTTTTTCCCTATTGTGTTACATGGGTTGTCTGAAGATTACCTCACTTGCGACATTGCTTTCAATGCGGTTATGCCTCTAAGTCGTGCTTCGACACGTGGGAGATATAGCCGCATCGAAGGTGTTACAAGTTGGTAATCAGAGCCTTCCCCGACCTTAGGAGCCCCCATTGCTTGATCTTTTTTAGCAGCCGAGTTGTGTCTAGAAAAATGTTTTGAGTCATCTAGGAATTATATATCAGAGAGTTTAGGAATTCTTTTTACTTCCCAGTCTTTTAATCGCTCTGGTAAGGCATCCTGACATAGAGTTTTGACTCTTCTCTTCTCAAATTTCACAAAAAAAAAATTAGGATCACGCGGGTATCTTGGAATCGTTTCGATGATTTTATGACGAGAACATTGTCTTGGTGCCTCCTGTCAGGGGTTTTGTGGAGGTGTCCCGGGGAGTTGAGCTCCGAGGTGTTTTCGTCACAATTTTATCGTTGCAGTTCTGGAATACCTGAGTTTAGTATGCCGACATTGAAAATCTCTTTTAATGCAGTTCGTTGGTGAGATAACCTCGACGCCACCCAGTACTGGGGCGGGAGTTCGGGAGTATTGCCATAACTCGTATAACGGATGCTTTTCGAAGGTTGAGGTAGATGATTTCCGAAGGTTTCTTGGTTATGTGTTGAAGGATGGATACAGCTGGATGTAGGATTTACTAGTTTTGGGTGAGATATTATGCTTCCCCTGTATCCCCAACACCTGATTGCATAACCGGAAAGTTTCGGGAGTTTCATAGGTGGGAGTCCAAGTAGCTCTTAGGATATCTTCCCGACAGATGTATGATATGAAATTGGGGTTCGACGTCTAGTGGTTAGCCTATTCACGGTCGGTTTTACAGTGGTCTCGTTGTGTCTTAAAGAGTCCTTGGCTATGCCGACTCGGGGACGCTTCGTATGTCACGTGCACTGCCTTGTACATGATGGTGCTGTACGATCGAGCCCGTGTAGGCCCCACCACGAAAACTTCATACGAAAGATCTATCATATGTTTGTTTTGGCTTATTCTGCAAGCCAATCCTTTGTTTGTTTTGAGTTGTGGTATTCGAGTTGCTTCAAAGTCAAATGTTGATTCCATACTTGTCCTAAGTGGTGTTCTCATACTCCTATGTGAATACTAATCCTCCTTGATAATCAAGATTGTTATGCCAATCTTGTTCAACCGGTGTGCTTCTCTTCAAGTGGATCCGATCATTTCAACATTCGCCAGATCAAGTATCAGTTCTTCTCAACGGTGTTTGTTTCATCCATCTCCAAGTTGCTTTTGTTTTACCCGCCCACCCACCCCTTTTTCTTCAAGGATTCAGATTTCTTAATCACTATCCATTTTATTGATGGAAGTCCCTCCAAGTTACATGGGTTGTGTGAAGATTACCTCACTTGTGACATTGCTTTCAATGCGGTTATGCCTCTAAGTCGTGCTTCGACACGTGGGAGATATAGCCGCATCGAGGGTGTTACAGGGGTGTGGCGTACCGCAAAACGGGACTCCACGGGATACTGTTCATCTCCACCGTCGACCCCCTCCAGCCTCCACGAGCTACTGTTCATCCACCGTCGACCTCCTCCAGCCTCCACCTGCGACTGTTCATCCACGGGCTCCTGATCATCCAGCCTCCACCGCGCGCTACTCCACCGGCTACTGTTCAACCAGCCCTCTCCATGGGCTCCTATTCAACCACCCCTCCACGGGCTACTGCTCATCCTGCCCTCCACCATCTACTGTTCATCCCGCCCTCCATGTGGTGGTCCTGTTCATCAAGCCCTCCACGGGGTCCTGTTCATCCAGCCCCAACCGGCTCGATCGATCGGGGTCCTGTTCATCCAGAGGCAACACCACGGGGTCCTTTTCATCCACCCCCACCGGGAACTGTTCATCCAACCCCCCCATGACGCTCACTATTCATCCGAAGGCAGCATCGATCGGCTTCAGTTAGCAGCAGTAGCGAAGGAATCGCTCGATCGGGTTCAGTTAACAGCCATCAATCGATCGTTCGGGTTCAGTAACGCGTAGCCTGCTGTGTCATTGCTCGGGTTCAGTTAGAGCCCAATGCCTCGCTCGGGTTCAGTTAGAGCCAACGCCTCGCACACACGCGCGTACATGTACAAGAGAAACACGCATCGCTCGGACCCCGACCTCCCACCGTAACCGGGAACTCCCTGAAATTTTCCTCGCCCTCGCTTCTACCACGGTTTTTTCCGTCATGGACGGCCCAAAGAATGTCATGCAGTTGCGTCTCCGGCCCTCCCTGGACGAAAAGCCCATTTTCTGTCATGATTTTTTGTCATAGAAGTAGGAGCCCACCAAATCTATGATGATACCAGGTTTTGTCACAATTATCGTCATAGAAGTGTCATATGTATGACAGAATTTTTTTTCGTTTGGCCCAAAATGTCACGTATGTGTCTTTTTTTTGTAGTGCCGCATTCATGTCGTCCGTCCGTATGCCGTCGCTAAGAAGCTCGGTGCCCGAGGAACCAACTCCGATGACATAATGACGCACCCAGACCCTCAGCCTCACCGGAATGCGCTACTTAAAGCGGCAACGCCCAGCTAATCTCCACCCCATAGCGCATCGCCCTGCTACCTAGCACCACATCCGCCATGACCGCGAGCGCGAACGCTCTGCGGGAGAGATTGTCTTCGGGGATGAAGCTCGAGGTCGCCGCCCTCGCTCAAGTCACGGCTTGCGACGCAATAGCGGCGTAGCCGGACGCGGATGCGACCGCACAAGCGGTGGCCACGCTGGCGGCCGATGACGGGAGCACAGTCAGCCACATGTCCTACTTGCCTCCGTCCAACGTCCGGCACCGCCGAGGTCGGGGACACCTCTGAGGATGAGTAGGGCATGGGAGGCGGCAGGGCATGGTGTGCCAACTGGCCGGTCCGTCTCCCGTGTTCTACTCTTCCTCGCCGGAGACCGCACCTTCACTTCACGGGTCTTGAACCCCGCCCCCGTACATGGAGATCGCAAATGGAGGACGTCGGTCATCACCGTAGAATAGGTTTAGGGTCGGGTTTCTTTTATTTTTCTGTCCTATAAAAGTTCGAAATGTAATAAAAATCTGTCGTGTTTGCATTAATCTCGACCGGTGTATATGAACTTTCACAATAAGATAATATATTGTAGGAGTACTAGCAAGATGCCCGTGCGTTGTGGGAGAAAATGATGAACGAGGGAAGGCCTTATCTGCAGATGTTGAGAGGAGTGCGGGTAAATTATCTTAGTTTCCCTCCTATCCGTTAGATATAGATCGGGCGGCCTATGTTGCAGGATGGCGGGCACACCATCATCACCAACTCTGCTTTTTATTGAACCGAGACAAAGCTAACATGCGAAGTAAATACACACATAGTATACATAAACAATTTATCTTAGGAACCCCAATAGTACGTCCACTACACATTCACGCATTTCACATCTTTCTACATCTACGGGAACCTACAAAAGGGTTAACGTAAATTGCCTCTCTCTCCTCCTTGATTTTCATGGTGGTGGGCCCCTCCCTCCCCCAATCTACAATCAATAGCTCACACATTTCACATTACGTTAATTACATAACTGGGATTACATAGGTGTAGCATTACTCGTCCGAAAAAACCCAACTAAGCCAACCTCCTAGCATATCGCGCGGGAAAAGACCCGGCTGCGCCATTTTAGTCGGCATTACCGGATTACCGTAGTAGTATCAATGGATCGTGCGAAGCACCAAGTTTTTTTCTTAACGGGGCAAAGCACCTAGTTTTAAAGGAAAAAGGCAGTACACTCATAGCACCCCTGTCGCGGTCGCATTGCACCCCACACACGTTCGGTCCTGCACACAACTCGCGCAAACGGAACGCGCTTCGGCTTGCCTCTTCACTGACACGTGGGACTGCACTTGGAGAAACCGACCATGCGCCAAACTCCGCCCGCCCACCGCGCGTAAATCCCCCCCCCCCCCAAATTTCCACCAAATCCCAAATTCAACCGCCCTTCGGCGCCAGCTAGCCAATAATATTCCCCAACCCCCCTCGCCCCCTCCACTCCATTCGCTCCGTCAAAGCTGCCCTCCCTGCTGCGCCGATACGTTGACGCCGCGGTTCATCGAGGGGACGCAGGTGATCCTCTCGCTTCCACAGTACGCTCCCGTAGACTGCCGTCCTCTAGCCGCGCCGCCACTAGTGGCGACGTTCTTGTGGAGGCGCACGACGATCAGCACCACCACCGTTGGCGACGTTCGTGTGGAGACGCACGTCGGTCAGCTTCTCCCATGGTATGTGCATTCTAGACTAAGGCCCCGTGCATGTTGGTGTAGCGCTGAATGTTAGCTGATAGACACTATTAACCTCACTATTTGCCGAAGTAGTTTACAGTCGATATGCTCTGCTTAAGAAGCTTCCTTGCCCTATTCTGCACTCAATCTGCTTAGCTGAGATGGCATGCCAGGCCCAATTAGTTGCTAAAATATCCTGCCGTATATTTATTGTGACGTAGATTGCCATGGTCTAGTAGCCAATCTGTTAGGTGAAATAGCTATACACCGTTTTATACTCAATTTTTGTTGCTGCGATGGCCTTCGATAGTTCGATGGCTGTGTGCTCGGCCTCATTGACTGCTGAAACAGCCTGCCATAATTTAGCACTCAAATTTGTTTGTTGAATTAGATTTACATATATCTCGTTACTTAGATCTGCTCATCCAAATATCTTTCCATAGCTTTAGACATCGACCTAGGTATTTTTTGTGGACTTCATAAAAAAGCATATATGTTTTTCCTGTAATATCTAGTAGAAGAACTAATTTGTATGTCTAACAGATGGACAAGACTTGGATAACTTCCGCTCGAAGATTCTCTGCTGCATATGTCGAGGGGGTTGAAAACTTCATGAACTTTATCACGGCTGAGTACGGTTGTCCGAAATCAGATGTGCTCTACCCCTGTAGCAGTTGTGTGAATTCAGTTACAAGACCTCAGTAAACTGTGCAAAATCATCTACACTTGTATGGGATGCCGGTCACATATACTAGGTGGGTTCATCATGGTGAAGCTGTGAACGTCAATGTTACAGACTATGTGGAAGCATTGTGATCACCATCTTGATCTACCCGATGCTCAGGTGGAAGAGGAGGAGGAGGTGGTGGTGGCGGAGCCAATGAGTTTGACCAACATTGAAACAGTGCTACGAAATGCTCGTGCATTTCGTGAACTTTCACCTGCAGAGGAAAAACGATGGGCCCGCATGTTGGAATAATGCAACATGGCTGTCACCCCAGGAAATAAGCTGTCAGTATTCTCAACTATGGTCACCTTTCTTCAGGTGAAGACATCTGAGCGGATGACCAACAAATCATTTGATGCAATGTTGGCTGCTTTCCGCAAATCTTTCCCAGATGCGTCTGAGCTGCCACACACCTGCAATAAAATGAAGAATTTCCTTTGTGTAGTTGGAATTGGATATGATATGATCCATGTTTGTAAGAATAATTGTGTTCTATTCTAGAAGGGTTATGCCAACTTAAGTGAATGCCCGAAATGCAAATCATCAAGATGGAAAGATGGCGATGATGTGAAGAGGATTCCTCATAATGTTCTGAGACATTTTCCAATTACACCAAGATTGCAGAGGTTGTTCATGATGCTGAAACACGAGAGGATGTACTATGGCATTCTAGGAACCAGGAGTGTAGAGATCAGAATGTAATGAGCCATCCATCTCATTGTAGTGAGTGGCAAAGCTTCAATCAGAAACACAAAAAGTTTGCTGCTGAACCAAGAAACATTAGACTTGGCTTAGCTTCAGATGGATTTAACCCATTTGGCCACCAGAGCGCCACATATAGCATGTGGCCAGTGCTTGTTATCCCTTACAACATGCCTCCAAATGTCTGCACCAAATAATCAAACTACATGATGGCCTTGCTCATCCCAGGTCCAAAAAGTCCTAGAAAGGATTTTGATTTATTCATGGAGCCTCTTGTGGAGGAACTTCAACAGCTATGTAAGGGTGTTCTCACTCGAGACCTATATAGCAGCCCACTAGCTGATTTCTTTCTGCGTGCTGTTATAATTTGGTGCATCCATGATTATCCGGCTTTGGGCACTATGTTAGTGCGAACGACACATGGTTACAATGCATGTGTTCGCTGTGACAGGAATCTGCTATCATATGCAATACTTAGCAAGATCTGTTACATTGGACATTGCCGTTTCCTTGCCAAGGACAAGCCACGTCCTACAAAATAACGCATCCTGCCATAACCAGTTTGTCAATGTTTCCAATGCAAAGCAAGAAAACCATGATATGCCAAAGAGGCTCACCGCCGATGAGTTGCAAGTGGAATTAGAGAAGGTCAGACATATTACACCAGGAAACCATCCTGTTAATGGTAGCGGGAAAAGGAAGCGTGGCAAGGCAGAAGAGAGATTATTGTTTACCCGCAGGTCCACTTTGTGGGACTTGGAGTATTGGAAAGATTTGGATCTGCGGCATAATCGTGATGTGATGCACATCGAGAAAAATATATGTGACAACATTATCGACACACTTCTTAATATTGAAGGCAAGACGAAAGATACCTTAAAATATAGGATTGATTTGACACATCTCGGTATCAGAAAGGATTTGCAGGTGCAAGATGAAGGTAAACCACGAGATATGACACCAGCTGTGTATGTCTTGGACAAGGT
The DNA here is from genome assembly GCA_034509565.1 of Triticum monococcum. Lineage (NCBI taxonomy): Eukaryota > Viridiplantae > Streptophyta > Magnoliopsida > Poales > Poaceae > Triticum > Triticum monococcum. Next base: position 505,273,864 of record CM067846.1, read on the forward strand.
AAAAAAAAAAGAATTCTGCGAGGTCCTGTCACGTGTGATATTCCCACATGGATTTGCTTCCAACCCTGAAAGGAGAGTCGGTGCAGATGGAAAGAAGGTACAAGGGTTGAAAACTCATGACTCCCACGTCCTACTACAATGGGTTTACCTGTTATCCTTAGAGGATTGGGCCGCCCTGACATATACAGAGCAGTTGCAGAGTTGGGACAATTCTTCAGGGAACTCTACAGTAGAAATATCAGGATAGATGCTTTGGAGCGTCGTAGAGACAAGATACCAACTATCCTATGCGGCCTTGAGAAGATATATCCTCTAGCCTTCTTTGATGTGATGGTGCATTTGGCTGTTCATCTACCTGATGAGGCACTACTTAGAGGTCCAGTACAGTATGGCTGGATGTACCCTATTGAAAGGCGGCTAGGCACTTTCAACGGCTATGTCAGGAACAGAGCTAGACCTGAGGGTTCCATTGTAGAGGCCTACATTGCTACAGAAGCGTTGACATTCTGCTCAAAATACATTGAAAGAGCTGATCAGCTTAGCAAAGAGGTGGGTGAAGACAATCCCGGGCTCAATGTTTTCGATTATTCTGTTCGAGTTACAGGGAAGAGTCGACAAGAGGATAAACCTAAAGATTTGGACAAAATGGTTTGGTATGTGTTGAATAACTGTCCCAAGATACTACCTTATATCAAGTAAGTGCTAAGTACTGCAGATTATACATCGTAATCTACTAAAATTGCAACACATTCTTATATATTTATATGTTTGACATGATCACTATGTTGTGCAGCATCTACAAAAACGAATTACTACCGCAAAATCCAAGAAAGATTGACAAACTGGTTATGGCAGGATTTGCGAAATGGTTCAAGAGCCATGTAAGCTTTTGAATTGCAATGTCAGTTCTTTAATATATTGAGTACATAAGATGATCAGCTTGTGTATTTTCTAAACATAGGTTAAGAAGATGCGGGAGGATGGGCAAGCAATTGATGATGCCCTTTACGCACTAGCAATGGGTCCTGATACTCGGGTAAGACATTATGAATCTTGTGTTGTTGGAGATGTGCGCTACAACACCCTTGCACGCGATGAAGGCTGGAAGACACAAAACAGTGCCATCATGAGCATGGATACGTACAGCAGAGTGACATCTGAAATGTATGCTAACATAACAGACATTGTTCAGTTGCAGTATATCTCCAGTTTCGAGGACCATCGATGTGTGGTTCTGTTGTGCTGTCGTTGGTATGACCTGTTTTCCAGGATCGCAAAACCCAGAGCTGATGATTATTTCAAATCCATCAATGTCAAGGCGGTGTACCAGATCAACGAGCCTTTTATTTTGGCAAATCAAGCAGCACAAATATTATTTCTTGGAAGACACATTTGCATGTAGCGATGACTGGAGAGTATTGCAAACGTTCGAGCAAAGAAATTCGTTTAATGAAGTTGCACAACAATATGATGCTTACAGCGCTCCTGATGTACAAGATTCCACATATGTTCCTAATATCTTTGAGAACCATCATGTCAATGACGCTGGCGAAAATATTGCCTATCGTGCTGTGGACATACAAGAGTTGATCAAGAAGAAGCCAATGTTCGAGGACACTGAGGATGAAGAAGAAGATGCCAATGTGGGGAATTATGATTCAGACTGATACACATGGCAAAGATGTTGACGCTGCTGCTGCGGACAATGATTAGATTGCTTTTGTCGTATTCGCCTGTTAGAAGATGTTTTTTATCTACTATGTGAAATTGTGTTTGCTATGACAACTGAAACTTGATAAATGTGTTGTTTACTATTTTGCTGTGAGAACATCAGTTGTTATGTATGTTGATTTCTGTTTGGTGATTGTATGACAAGTAAAACATCATGACATTGTTGTTTAGTTGTACTCATATTTGGCTGTGAAACTTGAATTTGATGACATAGTTTGCTGTTGGACTACAGTTTGCTCGACGTCTTCAAATGGGAACGAAGCTGATCCGACAGGGCCTCTGCTAATTTATTTATTTATTACCAAAAGGGCCTCTGCTATTTATTTATTTATTAATGAGCAAAAGGGGATACCCCCCGATTTCCATTAATAGAAATCATTAGATGTTCACAACACTACGCCCAGCCCGCTACACAGGTTTCATTCATTACTAGTTTCATCAAAGTGCTCATGTCATAGCGACTGAATACATCACGAGTGCTACATACACTGCAAATAAAGAGACAATCATCCTACAAAGAACATTGATTTTTCCCATTATCTTCACAAGCTCTTTCATCTCCCCATTGCTGTCAAGGCCGTTCAGCAGCTGTTGCTTGGCCATGATCAGAGGATCTGCATCTTTAACCTTCTGCTCTGGATCTTCCTCTTCTCCCATTCCTTCAGTTACTTGTCCAACACCCCAACCCGCCGGTATTGGGATTCCTCGGCTAACCAAATAATCAGCATAGTTGCATTCCCCCACATCAGCAACTTCCCAGAAATAAAAATCACACGAATCTTCCCTTTTCTGCATGAATCAAATTGGAAGATCATCAACCACACTATTAAAAAAATCAGCAACTAAAAGCAGCAGAACAACACTTAAACATATTATTACCCCATGATTCGGGCATTTGTAGAAGACTCGATGAAGGTTGAGGATTATGGTTGAGATGCGACGGATGACTCTGCGTGATTTGCAGCAGTGGCACCACACCAACGACAACAGGTTGCAATGAGCAACCGAGTGCGGTGCGTGTGCCGGCGGGGGTGTGATGAGACCCACAGGCGATGGTACCGGTGGCCACTTGGCGCATATCTGGTTCTTGCCTGCTGAAGAGCAGGTGGACGAGCAGCCAACGGACATGGTTGCTGCGGCCAGAGCTTCTGATGCTTGGCATAGTAAATAGAGAAGAGGAGAAGCGAACATTGGATATGCCAATTTCATTACTTGCAGAGTAGCATATCACCACATATAGTCATAGTCTAGGTTTGGATTCGAACCACCTACATGAGCACGTCTATCTTTTTTCTAAACTCAACAACGTCTCTTTACAGGTACACTAGCTTGTTCTGTACGCCTTCTCAAGCCTTTGATTTTCTTTCTTTTTTTGCGAGAAAGGAAGGAGAGAAAAATTGAGAGTTCCTGGGACTCAAACCCATGGCCTCTCGGTTGAATACCAAGGGTGCTAGTCACTTATGTGGCGAGCATTCCCTGGGAGGAGGATGGCAGACGAACGCATTTTCTTTGCAGTTTTAGTTGCGATGCAAGATCGAACGGTCGCAATTTCGGGAATGTTACCAGGCGAATGAGGCTAGTTTTTCTTTTCTTCCTATATATAAAAAAGTGCGGCTTAGTCAACAAACGATTGTGCAAACCTTACAGTTGGATTGACATTCAATGTCTGTCGTGTTTCTTCAGTCTCTTCTTCCTCCAGCCGCCAAAGCTAAGCCAGCGCCGGCAGGACGCCTGCTCTCGCCTCCCACGGCTGGCTGTGCTGCTGCACACGCATCATGGCCACATCGCACCCTAAAACTCTGCGCATCTTCCCCGACTCCTGTTCGTTCCCGTCTGAGGCCTCACCATCGTCCTCCGCCTTGGTTCGCTCGCCGCGGCACCGCCCTCCGGTGTTGTTAACATGGTCAACAACTGAGAGGAATAAGGAGATGACTGTGCATGGTGAGGATGAGAGTAGGGACCCAGCAGCACGCGCAGTAATTTTGTTTTTTCGGGACGGAGAAGGATATCAATTGGGTTGTGCGGGAGCTGTGGCCCGTCTATCCCATGATTTTATTTCATATGTTTAGCACATGACCAACCCAATTTGTTTTTTTCCTTTCTAAAAATGTCTAGCCCAGCTATTTTGTTTTTGCAGAATAACCAACGTAGGCCTACGTGCTTTTCTACGCCCTGCTGGGCCGGAAATCTTTCAAGATGAGGAGGGATGCATTTTGCCCAGAAAATGGACTATAAGTAATAAGAAATGGGCTATAAGTAATAATAAATAGGCTGTAAATGAAAAAAATATAGCAAATAGGCAATTAGTTCCAAAATACTTTTTTCTTTCGGATTTTGATATTTTAAATTTCATTGTTTATGTGCGGGTAGAATTTCATTGGATTTAAATTAAGGTATGTTAAGTTTTTAAATTAATTCGAATCGGACTACAAATTGTCAGATCACTCAAGTAAGTTGTCATCGGTGCAAGCAATAAAAATTGCCCTCTACATATGTATGACTTATTAGTGTGGGAGAAAATAAGCTTTATACGATCGTGTGATACAGAAGAAATAAAAGCGATGGACTGCATAATAAAGGTCCATATCATAAGTGGCAATATAAAGTGACGTTCTTTCGCATTAAGATTTTGTGCATCCAACCATAAAAGCGCATGACAACCTCTGTTTCCCTCTGCGAAGGGCCTATCTTTTACTTTTATCTCCTACCTTACATAAGAGTCATGGAGATCTTCACCCTTCCTTTTTACATTTTATCTTTTGGCAAGCACAACATGTAGGAAAGATCCTGGTATTTATGGCTAATTGGATGTAAGTTTTCATGAACTATTATTGTTGACATTACCCTTGAGGTAAAACATTGGGAGGCAAAACTATAAGCCCCTATCTTTCTCTGTGTCCAATTAAAATTCCATACCCATAAGTATTGCGTGAGTGTTAGCAATTGTGAAAGACTATATGATAGTTGAGTATGTGGACTTGCTGAAAAACTCTGATATTGACTATTTCCTATATTATGATAAATTGCAATTGCTCCAATGACTGAGATTATAGTTTGTTAGTTTTCAATGAAGTTTATGATTCACACTTGAAATTGTGATTGAATTGTTACTCTTGCATAAGAGATCATATGACAAGAATTATATAAGTTTTTGTTCTAAGAATGATCATGATGCCCTCATGTCCGCATTTTATTTTTATCGACACCTCTATCTCTAAACATGTGGACATATTTTTTGATTTCGGCTTTCGCTTGAGGACAAGCGAGGTCTAAGCTTGGGGGAGTTGATACGTCCATTTTGCATCATGCTTTTATATCGATATTTATTGCATTATGGGCTGTTATTACACATTATGTCACAATACTTATGCCTATTCTATCTTATTTACAAGGTTTACATAAAGAGGGAGAATGCCGACAGCTGGGATTCTGGGCTGGAAAAGGAGCAAATATTAGAGTCCTATTCTGCATAGCTCCAAAAGTCCTGAAACTTCACGAAAGTCATTTTCAGAATATAAAAAAAATATTGAGCACAAGAAGTTCCAGAGGGGGGCCACACCCTGGCCACGAGGGTGGGGGGCGCGCCCTACCCTCCTGGGCGCGCCCCCTTCCTCGTGGGCCCCCAGTGGCCCTCCGATGCCCATCTTCTGCTATATGGAGTCTTTTGTTGAGGAAAAAATCATAAGAAAGCTTTCGTGACGAGACTCCGCCGCCACGAGGCGGAACCTTGGCGGAACCTATTTAGGGCTCTGGCGGAGCTATTCTATCGGGGACACTTCCCTCCGGGAGGGGGAAATCATCACCATCGTCATCGCCAACGATCCTCTCAACGGGAGGGGGTCAATCTACATCAACATGTTCACCAGCACCATCTCCTCTCAAACCCTAGTTCATCTCTTGTATCCAATTCTTATCTCTAAGTCTGGGATTGGTACCTGTGGGATGCTAGTAGAGTTGATTACTCCTTGTAGTTGGTGCTAGTTGGTTTATTTGGTGGAAGATCATATGTTCAGATCCTACATGCATATTAATACCCCTCTGATTATGAACAAGAATATGCTTTGTGAGTAGTTACGTTTGTTCCTGAGGACATGGGAGAAGTCTTGCTATTAGCAGTCATGTGAATTTGGTATTCGTTCGATATTTTGATGAGATGTATGTTGTCTCTCCTCTAGTGGTGTTATGTGAATGTCGACTACATGACACTTCACCATTATTTGGGCCTAGAGGAAGGCATTGGGAAGTAATAAGTATATGATGGGTTGCTAGAGTGACAGAAGCTTAAACCCTAGTTTATGCGTTGCTTCGTAAGGGGTTGATTTAGATCCATATGTTTCATGCTATGGTTAGGTTTACCTTAATATTTTTGTTGTAGTTGAGGATGCTTGCAATAGAGGTTAATCATAAGTGGGATGCTTGTCTAAGTAAGGACAGCACCCAAGCACCGGTCCACCCACATACCAAATTATCAAAGTACCAAACGCGAATCATATGATCATGATGAAACCTAGCTTGACGATAATTCTCATGTGTCCTCGGGAGTACTTTTCACTATATAAGAATTTGTCCAGGCTTGTCCTTTGCTACAAAAAGGATTGGTCCACCTTGCTGCACTTTATTTACTTTTGTTACTTGTTGCTCGTAAGAAATTATCTTATCACAAAACTATCTGTTACCTATAATTTCAGTGCTTGCAGAGAATACCTTGCTGAAAACCGCTTATCATTTCCTTCTGCTCCTCGTTTGGTTTGACACTCTTACTTATCAAAAGGACTACGATAGATCCCCTATACTTGTGGGTCATCAAGACTCTTTTCTGGCACCGTTGCCGGGGAGTGAAGCGCCTTTGGTAGGTGGAATTTGGTAAGGAAAAATTTATTTAGTGTGCTGAAATTTACTATCACTTGTTACTATAGAAAGTAATCCTCTAAGGGGCTTGTTCGGGGTATCTGCACCTCGACCAGTAGAGGAAAGCGTTGCTCCTCCACCTACTCAACCTACTAAACCTACTGAAAATGAAAATTTCTGCTTTGAAATTCCTTCGGGTATGATAGAAAAACTGCTAGCTAATCCTTTTGCACGAGATGGAACATTACATCCGGATGAGCACCAAATATATGTGGATGAAGTTTGTGGATTATTTAAGCTTGCAAGTATGCCCGATGATGTTATCAAGAAGAAGGTCTTCCCTTTATCTTTGGAGGGAGACACATTGACATGGTATAGGCTATGTGATGATATGGGATCATGGAACTACAAACGGTTGAAATTCGAATTTCATCAGAAGTTTTATCCTATGCATCTTGTTCATCGTGATCATAATTATATATATAATTTTTGGACTAGCGTAGGAGAAAGCATCGCTCAAGCTTGGGGGAGGCATAAGTAAATATTATATTCACGCCCCAATCATGAGCTCTCAAGAGAAATGATTATTCAAAATTTTTATGCTCGACTTTCTGATAACAACTGCACCATGCTCGATACTTGTTTTGCTCGCTATTTTATGATGAAGACTATTGAATTCAAATGGGATCTCGACGAAGGTAAGGAGTCAAGTATGACACCTAAGTTTGATTGTGTTAAATCTTTTATGGATACCGATGTTTTCCGTAAATTTAGCACTAAATATGGACTTGACTCTGAGATAGTAGCTTCTTCCTGTGAATCTTTTGCTACTCATGTTGATCTCCCTAAGGAGAAGTGGTTTAAATATAATCCTCCCATTGAAGTAAAAGTAGTTGCACGTATTAAAGTTGAAGAAAAGACTATCACTTATAATGATCCTATTGTTCCTACTGCTTATGTTGAGAAACCACCTTTTCCTGTTAGCATAAAAGATCGTGCTAAAGCTTCAACTGTGGTTTGTAAAAGCAATATTAGAACCTATACACCTCCTGAGCAAGTTAAAATGGAACCTAATATTGCTATTGTTAAGGATCTCTTGGCTGATAATATTGATGGGCATGTTATTTATTTCTGTGATGAAACTGCTAGAATTGTTAAACCTTGTGCTAAAGAGAAACATAGACCTGTGGTAGGCATGCATGTTATTTTTGTTAAAATAGGAGATCATTGTTATCATGGCTTGTGTGATATGGGGCTAGTGCTAGTGCAATACCTATTAACTTATACAAAGAAATTATGCATGATATTGCACCTACTGAGTTAGAAGAAATTGATGTCACCATTAAACTTGCCAATAGAGATACTATTTCACCAATGGGAATTGTTAGAGATGTTGAAGTCTTGTGTGGGAAAACTAAATATCTTGATGATTTTCTTGTTCTTGGTTCCCCACAAGATAGCTTTTTTCCCATTATATTTGGTAGACCCTTCTTAAACATTGTTAATGCTAGGATAGACTGCAAAAAGGATGTTATTACTATTGGTTTAGGTGATATGTCTCATGAGTTCAACTTTTCTAAATTTCGTAGACAACACCGTGAAGAAGAATTGCCTAGTAAAGATGAAATTATTGGTCTTGCTGCTATTGCCGTACCTCCTAGTGATCCTTTAGAACAATATTTGCAAGACCACGAAAATGATATGTATATGAATAAAAGAAGGGAAATAGATGAAGTGTTCTTTAAACAGGGACCTATTATGAAACACAACTTGCCTGTTGAAATCTTAGGGGATCCTCCTCCACCCAAGGGTGATCCCGTGTTTGAGCTTAAACCATTGCCTGATACTCTTAAATATGCTTTTCTTGATGAAAACAAGATATATCCTATTATTATTAGTGCTACCTTTCAGAGAAGGAGGAAGAAAAATTATTGAAAACTCTGAAGAAGCACCGTGCTGCTATTGGATATACTCTTGAAGATCTTAAGAGCATTAGTCCCACTCTATGTCAACACAAAATAAATTTGGAAAAAGATGCCACACCAGTTGTTGATCACCAACGACGACTGAATCCTAAGATGAAAGAAGTGGTAAGAAAACAAATACTAAAGCTCCTTGAGGCAGGTATAATTTATCCCGTTGCTGATAGTCAGTGGGTAAGTCATGTCCATTGTGTTCCTAAGAAGGGAGGTATTACTGTTGTTCCTAATGACAAAGATGAATTGATCCCGCAAAGAATTATTATAGGTTATAGGATGGTAATTGATTTCCGCAAATTAAATAAGGCTACTAAAAATATCATTACCCCTTACCTTTTATTGATCAAATGCTAGAAAGATTATCCAAACATACACATTTTTGCTTTCTAGATGGTTATTCTGGTTTCTCCCAAATACCTGTGTCATCTGTTGATCAACCTAAGACCACTTTTACTTGCCCTTTCGGTACTTTTGCTTATAGACGTATGCCTTTTGGTTTATGTAATGCACCAGCTACCTTTCAAAGATGCATGATGGCTATATTTTCTGACTTCTGTGAAAAGATATGTGAGGTATTCATGGATGATTTCTCTGTTTATGGATCCTCTTTTGATGATTGCTTAAGCAACCTTGATCGAGTTTTGCAGAGATGTGAAGAAACTAACCTTGTCTTGAATTGGGAGAAATGCCACTTTATGGTTATTGAAGGTATTGTCGTGGGGCACAAAATTTCTGAAAGAGGCATTGAAGTTGATAAAGCAAAAGTTGATGCTATTGAAAAGATGCCGTGTCCTAAGGACATCAAAGGTATAAGAAGTTTCCTTGGTCATGCCGGTTTTTATAGGAGGTTCATTAAGAACTTAAAAATTTCTCGGCCTCTGACTAATTTATTACAAAAAGATATACCGTTTGTCTTTGATAATGATTGTGTAGAAGCATTTGAAATACTTAAGAAAGCATTGATCTCTGCACCTATTGTTCAGCCACCTGACTGGAATTTACCTTCTGAAATTATGTGTGATACTAGTGATTATGCTATGGGTGTTGTTCTAGGGCAAAGAGTTCATAAGAAATTAAATGTTATTCAATAAGCCAGTAAAACTCTAGACAATGCCCAGAGAAATTATGCTACTACAGAAAAAGAATTCTTAGTTGTTGTATTTGCTTGTGATAAGTTCAGACCTTATATTGTTGATTCTAAAGTAACTACTCACATGGATCATGCTGCTATTGAATACCTTATGGAAAAGAAAAATGATAAACCTAGACTTATTAGATGGGTTCTCTTCCTACAAGAATTTGATTTGCATATTATTGATAGAAAGGGAGCTGAGAACCCCGTTGCAGACAACTTGTCTAGGTTAGAAAATGTTCTTGATAACCCACTACCCATTGATGATAGCTTTCCTAATGAACAATTAAATGTCATAAATGCTTCTCATACTGCTCAATGGTATGCAGATTATGCTAATTACATTGTTGCTAAATTTATACCACCTAGTTTCACATACCAGCAAAAGAAAAAGTTTTTCTATGATTTAAGACATTACTTTTGGGATGACCCACATCTTTATAAAGAAGGAGTAGATGGTGTTATTAGACATTGTGTACCTGAGCATGAACATGAACAGATCCTACGCAAGTGTCACTCAGAAGCTTATGGAGGACACCACGCTAGAGATAGAACTGCACATAAGGTATTGTAATCCGGTTTTTATTGGCCTACTCTCTTCAAGGATGCCCGTAAGTTTGTCTTATCTTGTGATGAATGTCAAAGAATTGGTAATATTAGTAGACGTCAAGAAATGCCAATTAATTATCCACTTGTTATTGAACCATTTGATGTTTGGGGCTTTGATTATATGGGGCCGTTTCCTTCCTCTAATGGATATACACATATTTTAGTTGCTGTTGATTACGTTACTAAGTGGGTAGAAGCTATTCCAACTAGTAGTGCTGATCATAACACCTGTATTAAGATGCTTAAAGAAGTTATTTTTCCGAGGTTTGGAGTCCCTAGATATCTAATGACTGATGGTGGTTCACATTTTATTCATGGTGCTTTCTGTAAAATGCTTGCTAAGTATGATGTTAATCATAGAATTGCATCTCCTTATCACCCTGTCGGGTGGTAGGAGTGACATATGCCAATGGGTGGCTTATCATTGCGGGGGCCAATAAAGCGTCGCCGGTGCCTGGAAACGGGATGAGGCAAAGACATGCACGCCGGTGAATCTTACCCAGCTTCAGGGCTCTCCGGGGAGATAACACCCCTACTGCTGCTCTGCGGGGTCTCCGCATGGTTACTAAGTGAACAAGTAGCTACAATGCTCCTTGAGCTGTTTTGGGTGGAAGGAGGAAGAAGGGCTCAGCTCAGCTTGCTTCCTCTCCTTGTATGGTGTCTAGGTCTAGAATGAGAGTCCAACCCTTTGCATGGGTGCACCGGGGGGTTTATATAGGCCTACCCCGGGGGTACAATGGTATTCCGACTGGGCGCAGGGCCCAGCTGTCGGTGACTATGCTCGCTGGCTTCAGCGCCGGCTTCTGGGGCCCGCCGGCTGCCGGCTCCTGGGTCGACAGGCCGGCCCCACCGGCCAGGGCCTGGTCGGTGGCTGGTTACTGTTACTCCGTGTTGTTGACGCAGGCTTGGTCGGGGTAAGCGTGGCTACAGTAACGCCGCCTTGGCGGGCGATTACTGTAGCCCCGCCGCATCTTGTCTCCTTAATGGACGTCTCCTTCGAGGAGGGTGGTAGGCCGGCTATGGGAAGCTGGCCCTCTATCTTGCCGTCTTGAGAGGAGGTGCGGCCGCCTTCGGCATCTCTCTGCACGAAGGGGCCCACCGCCTCGGGGGCCATGCTGGCGGCCCGTCGTGGACGGCGTCAGAGCCGCCATGGCTACAGTGCCGCGCCGGGCGGGCCGTGGCTGCCCGCACGGCGCGCTGTACTAGGTGTGCTCCGGGTTTTGGGGGTGGCAGGCTCCACTGTAGCCACGCCCCGCTTCATCATCGCAGAGTGGACGCGTACATTGCGGGTACGGCTTTGACTGCTTTATGGGAGCCGGCCAGGCTGTAGCCGGCCTTGCTGTAGCCGACCTCTCGTAGCCGGCCGATCCGTAGCCGGCCTTGCTGTAGCCGGCCCTCCACAGCTTTCTTCATGAGGGTAAAGGGCGGGCCGCCCCCGAAGCCGGCTAGGAAGGTAGTCGGCTAGGGGGGAGGCGGCCCAGGTCTTGAGTCTTCTTATGAGCCGGACGGGCTCGTAATTTTTTCTGAGGGGCCAGGGGAAGCTGGTTGGGCTACCCATGGCTATTTACCCCGACAGTAGTCCCCGAAGCCGGGCGAGCTTCACGGCGGACGAAAGGACGGGAAGCTTGGCCGGCTTCATACCCTGAGGGGCCGACATTGCCGTCGCAGGCCGACTTCGGAGAACTTTCTTGTTTATTAAGGTGACCGTGGTTGACCCGCGGGCTGGCCGCGGGCCCCACGACGGGCCGCGTGGCGGAGAAGTCCTGCCGTCGCACGCGCGCGACGGGACACCACCGCAGGCCCGGGCCCGCCACTCCCTGGCCTCGGCCCGGGCGCAGATCTTCTGTGGCCCGAGGGGACTGCTCGCCTCCCCGCGGCCGTTTCTCCGCGTCATCAAGGCGCGTAATTAACGCGGGCGTGGGGGAAATGGGCATGATCGATCCCCACGATCCCCCACGCCGCGCCTGCTCGGCTCTGGCGCACGAGCCTACAAGTAGGAGGGGGAGGGGGAGAGACAAAGGCTCGTTCGCTCCCCCGCTCCCCGTCCCTCCTTGCTCTTCTTCTTCCCTTTCTTCTTCCTCGCGCCCGACGCAGTCTCGCGCCGCAGCCCGCCCACGCCGCCATGTTCCTGGCGCTGTCAAGCTTGTGGGATGGGTCCAACGTCCACGAGGACCACATCGAATTCCTCCGCCAGACCCGGCGCCTGCCCGCCGCCAACCTCGTGCAGGTGCGCCTGGTGCCGGATACGGAGATCTCGCCGGCGCCGGAGGAAGGCGAGCGCGTCGTCTTCCGCACGCACTTCTTGCGTGGCTTCGGCTTCCCGGCGAGTGGCTTCATGCGATTCTTCCTCGACTTCTACAACCTCCAGCCGCATCACCTCACGCCCAACGCGGTGATGCAGCTGTCGGCCTTCGTTTCCCTCTGCGATGGTTTCTTGGGGGTGCTGCCGACGCGGGAGCTCTGGGCGGAGCTCTTCCAGAACAAGCTCAGCACCGTCTCCGCCGGCGTGCCGGCTCCCTGCGGGGCCTTCATCGCGATGAAGAGGGCAAGCGACAACAACCCGTTCCCCCACATTCCTCTAATCCAGTCTGTCAAACTTTGGCAGAAATCTTACTTCTACGTCAAGAACGTCGCCCCGCACGGCGACTACGTCAATCTGCCGGCTTACGTAGCCGACCCGCCAGCTGGGAGGCGGCCGTCTTGGGGCTTCTGGTCTAAGTCCTTGTCTCCGGCTAGGAACGCCTCCATCGCCCGGCTTCGGGTGATGATCCAGTCGGAAGGCCTGCACGGAGCCGACCTGGTAGCCACCTTCATCGAGCGCCGGATTCTTCCCCTTCAAAGCCGGCCCCACATGCTGTGCCAGATGAGCGGCCGGTTCGACCCTTGCCGGCTGAGCACATGGGAGATGCCCCATGCCGAGGTGGCACTTATGGTGAACTACATCGCCAACCTGAAGCTCACCGACGACTGGCAATTCGGCAAGGTGCCGTACTCCAGCGCCCATCCTCCGCCTGTGGTAAGTCCTTCTTTCTGTCGTCAGCCGGCTTGAGTCGGCCGGCTTCTGACCAGGCGGCTCTTCTCTTTTCTCTTTTATCAGAACCCTCTCCTCCCGCCGCCAGCCGGGGCGGCAGGAGTCGAACGCGAGTATGCCCCGGACCGCACGGTGGATGACCTCGACGACCCGGACCTGGCTGCAGTCACCATGGAGGACGCCGCCACGGGGGACGTCGCCGAGCCCGGAGGCACGGGGCTCTCGGCCAGTTTCGACGACTGGCCGGACGATTTCGACGCCGAAGAAATCCCGTGCCACCAGCCGGCAACCGACCGCCACAGCGCGGGCTCGTCCGCCGCGCCGGCTACCGGTGGTGGAAAGGGGAAACGCCGGGCCGCGCTTCCACTCTTCGGAAGCCGGCCGAAGAAGACGAGGGCCTCCGCCGCGGCCACGAAGCGAGACGAAGCGGCGGCGAAGGCGGCCCGCTTCCGGAAGGTGGTGAAGAAGCCTCCATCAGTTTCCGCGTAAGCCCACTGGCCGCTTACGTGCTTGTTATTTTGTAGTCTTCCTTTGTTTTAATTCTTCTCTGATTTCTTGAGCAGGGCGCCGCTCTCCCTCGGGCGGGGCCCAGACGGCTCTGTGGTCGGGCCGGGTGCTGGATCTTCAGGGCCCCGCCGCGAGGACCCCCGCGCCGATCTTGCAGAAGCCACGCAGCGGAACGCTCGCGAGGCGCGACGAGAGAGGGAGGCGGCGGAGCGGGAGGCCGCCCGGACGGCGACGGGGCGCGAAAGCGCGGCGGCCGAGACTCCATCGGAGCGGGCGGCCGCGGAGACGGAGGCGGAAGGCGCGTGCAGCCGGCCTCTGCTGCTCGCCATCCCCCTCCACACCTTGGATCCGGACATCCCTCTGCCCACGGCGGAGGAGATCACCCCTGACCAGCCACCGGTGCAGAGGGACGAACTCTTCGAGATCTTCGCGGAGAGGACGCCGCCGGCAGTGCCAGCCGGAGTGGGCGAAGGGGGCCAGTCATCGGCGGTGCCGGAGGAGCCGGCCCGGGCCGCACCCGAGGCCGGAGCCGGTCTTGAGATCGAGCTGGCGGCGAGCCAGCACGCCGGAGGCAGCACGACCCCGCCGGACACGCACCGAGCCGCGGGTGCCGACCAGACGGCAGGCGCCTTGGAGGCGGCCAGCTCCGCCACGTCTGGATGGACTCCCAGCGGAGGAAGCGACGAGCTGAACGTCGCGGCCCAAGGGATTCGGAGCCGGCTGCAGGCACATGCCGGCCTCCTGAGGCAATTCACTCAGGAGTTTCTGTCGACGCGGTCTGAAATCCGGGTAAGTCTTTACTTGTTGACCGTTCTGGTCCTCTGAATTTTTTCCGTGGGGGCGCGCTAGCGCACCCACTGGGTGTAGTCCCCGAGATCCGGGCCGACTACAGCGCAGTCGGGTCGGATCTTACTTGACGACCATCTTAACTGTTTTTTCTGATCTTTAGGATTATCACAATTCTCGTGCCGCCGCCTTCAACTCCCAGGCTCGGGAGCCGAGCCGGAGGACCGAAGACCTAGCCAGCAGCCGACGTAAGTGTATTGTCTTTATCTGTTTCTCGTGGGGGCGCGACAGCGCACCCACTGGGTGTAGTCCCCGAGATTCGGGCCGACTGCAGCGCAGTCGGGTCGGATCTTCCTTGATGACTTTTCCCTTGCTGACTTTTTCTCTTTGTCTTTTGCTCGCACAGAGCCCAACGCCGACTTGCAGAGGGAACTCGGCGAAGCGCAGGCCGCTCTTCGTGCCAGGGACACCGAGTACGCTGACTTGGTTCAGGAGCACGACCGCCTGGTCAAGAAACTGGCCGACCAGGAGGAAAGCCACAAGGCGGCCCTGCAAAAGGTGCAAGACGGCGAGGCTGCCCTGAAGGCGGAGTTCGAGACCAGGGAGGCGAGCTGGGTCGAGACGCGCCAGGCGCTGGAAGAAGGCTTCGGCCGGATCGAGGATCTTATCGATGGTAGGCCGCCTTCCTTGCCCTTCCTCCATCTGCCGGCCGCCTGAGGTTTTGTTTTGACTTGTGCTTGCTGTCTTGCGCAGAATACTTTCCTGGCCAATCCGTCCTCGCCGCCCAAGCCATCGAGGCTCATCGCGAGGCGCGCCGTCAGGCCGGAGTTGTGATTCCGCGGGATGCGAATCGAACGCTGTCGGAGCAGCTTATCGCCATCCAAGCGCGACTGCAGCCGGCCCATCGGCTGCTCCGCCGGCTCCAACGTGCCGGGGCGATGGTGCTGGCCGCGCTCTGGCCCGGCCAGACGATTCCCCGCACCCCAAGCCGGACTGCCGACTTGCTAGAAGTCGCAGTCGGCCGCCTTGAGGCTTGGAAGGCGTCCGCAGGCCATCTTGGAGCCGGGCGTGCTGGAGTTCGTCCGCGCGTGGTACCCAGGGCTGAGCCTGGACCAGCTGCGGACTTGGCGGTCGGAAGCCGACGCGGAGCTGGAGGAGGTGCGGCCGGCGATCGCGCAGCATGCCTCGACGATCTCCGAGTGCACCGACACCAGCGTCTTCGCGCCGGAGCTCAATGATGATGGCGCCGCCCAGCCGGAGGAGTGGTTCGGGCTGAACCTGGCGGAAGGCGAGGACTCGGCCGAGGAGATCGCCTCTAGCGACGAGGGCGAGGACGACGAGGAGGAAGACGGTGAAGACGCCGAGCCGACTGGTGAGACGGCCGACCGCCCTCAAGCCGACCGTGCCTCCAGCAACGAGCCACGCGGGAGCGCGCCCTCTGCCGGAGGCGATGATCAAGCCGAGGTTGGCCAGCCGGCCGCTCCTCCAGCCGGCACGACCGCCTCCACCGCCCAGCCCGGCTCGTCAGCGGCCCCGCCGGCTTGATCTGCCATTCCTATTGTTCCTGCTTTTGCTTTTTCGAACAATTTTAAGTTTTCGCAATTCCACCCACTGGGGGTGTATCGAACAATGTTGGATGTCGACCTCTCTGGAGGTCCTTTGTGCAAATATTAATATATGCGTGTGTTGGCTTCCATTCAAGTGCGCTTTTTTGTCCTTAGGCTTTTTCCTTTGCCGCCTTCCCTCTTTGGGAAGGCAAGTACTCGAGCTTTCTTGGATTTGAAGCAGACTGAATGTAAGCCGGCCGGCCGGCTACTCTGGTAGTCGGTCGGCGGGAGGCATCAAGCCGGCTTTTGTTATATATAAGCCTGTTAGTCCCTAGCCGTTTTTCGTGTGCGCACCCTTTCCGGCTTGTGGCTCTTGCCAGCCGGGCAGTCGGTTCTTCGAGCTGCAATTTTGGCAAGAGCCAAGCCTGGGTGTCGGCACATTACTTGTCTGACTGCGGGTAGGGCTCCTAATATAACTCCAGTCGGCTAGTCCCTGGGCCAACTCGTCGAACCCGGTGCCGGACAAAATAAATGAACAGGTGATATCATACGCATGATAACTTTCATTCATAAAATAAAGGATGGCAGTCCCCGAGTCTTTCTCGGGGAGCCTACTGTTTCGTACTTAATACAAAAGTGGGCATAATACATACTGCATTTTAACTGTAAAACTTCCGAAGAAGATTTGCATTCCATGGTCGCTCCGACTCCTTGCCGGAGTCGTCTCTCTTGCGTGCCTTCGGCTTCTGCGCGTTGATGAGGTAGTAGGCATCGTTGCCAAAGGCTCTGCTGACGATGAAGGGGCCTTTCCAGGGGGCTGCGAGCTTGTGCTGGCCGGCTGTTCGCTGGATCAGCCGGAGCACAAGGTCGCCCTCCTGGAAGGATATTGGTCGGACCCTCCGGCTGTGGTAGCGGTGCAAACCCTGCTGGTAGATGGCAGACCGGCTGAGGGCTAACAGCCGGCCTTCTTCCAGCAGGTCGACGCCGTCTTCTCTTGCTTCTTTGGCTTCCGCTTCTATGTACATGGTTACCCGAGGCGAGTCGAACTCGATATCTGTTGGGATGACTGCCTCGGCACCATATACAAGGAAGAAGGGAGTGAAGCCGATTGATCTGTTGGGGGTAGTACGCAGACTCCATAGGATAGCCGGCAGCTCATCGAGCCAACAGCCGGCTGAACGCTCCAGAGGTACGACCAGTCGGGGCTTGATGCCGGACAGGATGAGGCCATTTGCTTGCTCCACTTGGCTGTTTGACTGCGGGTGGGCGACTGACGCAAGGTCCAGCCGGATACCTTGCGCAGCGCAGAACCGTGCCAAGGCACCTTTGGCAAAATTCGTGCCGTTGTCGGTGATGATGCTGTGCGGTATGACGTACCGGGTTGTTATATCTACAATGAAAGTCACTGCAGTCGGCCCATTCAGCTTCTTGATCGGCTTCGCCTCGATCCACTTGGTGAATTTGTCGACGGCGACGAGCAAATGTGTCATGCCGCCGCGCGCCGTCTTGAATGGGCCCACCATATCCAATCCCCAGACGGCAAAGGGCCAGGTGATGGGAATGGTCTTGAGTGCCGAAGCCGGCATGTGTTGCTGGGAGCTGAAAAGCTGGCAGCCTTTGCAGTGTTTGACTAGCTCTTTAGCGTCGTCCAAAGCAGTCGGCCAGAAGAAACCATGGTGGAAGGCTTTGGCGACCAGTGATCTTGATGCGGCGTGGTGGCCGCACTCTCCTTGGTGTATATCCCTGAGGATCGCGATGCCTTTCTCCTGCTCGACGCATCGCTGCAAGACTCCGGTGGCGCTGCGCTTGACAAGCTCTCTGTTAACGATTGTGTATGCTCCAGCTCGGCGCTGGACTTGTCTTGCTTCATTTTTGTCAGCCGGCAGATCTTGGTTTACCAAAAGGTTGCGGATGGTTTGGCCCCATGATGGAGCGGCGCCTTCCTCTGCTACCAATGTGGCCACAGCCACCAGGGTGGGCGGGCCGGGTAATGCAGTGCTGGAGTCGGCCGCCACTTGCTGTGCTGAAGAAGTCCCTGGGCTGGCTACCGCAGTCCCCGGGCCGGCTACCGCAGTCCCAGAGCCGGGTGCGGCAGTCCCCGAGCCGAATATTGAAGTCCCCGGGCCGGCTGCTTGATTCTTCGAGCTGGACCCGGCCCTATCGGGGTTAGGCGGCACGAAGATGGAGTCGGATTCCGGAGACGGCTTGATCGATGGCTCGAGGAGGCGCTGCAGGGCGACGCCAGTTGGTATTGCTTGCCGCGTGGAGCCTATTCGGGCCAGGGCATCTGCTGGCTCGTTGTCGGCTCCCGGCACATGAAGGAATTCACATCCGTCGAAGTATCCGCTGATTTGCTGCACTAGGAGGCGGTAACTCGCCATGTTTGCCCCCTTGGCGTCCCAGTCGCCAGAAGATTGCTGCACCACCAAATCCGAGTCGCCATAGCACAGGATCCGGCGGATGCCAAGTTCCTTGGCAAGCCGGAGCCCGTGTATGAGCGCCTCGTACTCGGCTACGTTGTTGGAGGCGGCGAAGTGGATCTGCAGCATGTATCTGAGCTTTTTGCCCTTAGGAGAGGTAAGGACGACGCCGGTGCGCATATTTGATCCGTCAAAGTGCATGCGCCAATGGGTGGAGTCAGGCGCTGGCGGTAAGTACTAGGTCTCGGCCCAGTCGACGAGGAAGTCAGCCTGTGCTTGCGAATTGATGGCGGTGCGGGGCTGGTAGAAGATCGTGTAGGGGGCCAGCTCGATGGCCCATTTAGTCACCCGGCCGGATGCATCCCGGCTGCCTATGATCCCGGCCAGCGGGGCGGTGCACACGACCGTGATGGGATGTTCTTGAAAGTACGGCTTCAGCTTCTTGGCGGCGAAGTACATGCCGTAGCACATCTTCTGGTAGTGCGGGTAATTTTGTTTCGAGGCGGACAGCACCTCGCTTAGGTAATAAACCGGCCTCTGGACCGGCTGGGCTCGGCCTTCTTCGGGGCGCTCGACCACAATGACGGTGCTGACCACCCGGCTAGTGGCGGCAATATAGAGGAGCATGGGCTCCTTCTCAGTCGGTGCCGCCAAGACAGGCGGCGTGGAAAGCATTTTCTTTAGCTCGTGGAAAGCTTGGTCGGCCTGGTCATTCCACTCAAAGTGAGTGCTCTTCTTCATGAGGCGGTAGAGAGGGAGAGCTTTCTCTCCAAGCCGGCTGATGAAGCGGTTCAGAGAGGCCAGGCACCCGGTGAACTTTTGAATCTCTCTGAGCTTGGTTGGGACCGCCATCCTCTCGATGGCCTTGATCTTCACAGGGTTGCACTCTATGCCGCGTTCGGAGACCAGAAAGCCTAGGAGCTGGCCGGCTGGCACTCCAAACACGCATTTCTCCGGGTTGAGCTTGATCCGAAACCGGCACAGGTTCTCGAATGTCTCCTTCAAGTCTTCCAGCAGAGTGCCACGCTTCTCCGTCTTCACCACAACATCATCCACGTAGACGTGGGCGTTCTTGCCGAGCTGCGTGAGGAGGCACTTCTGCATGCAACGCTGAAAAGTGGCGCCGGCATTCCTCAAGACAAACGTCATAGTCCGGTAGCAGAAGGCTCCAAACGGCGTGATGAAGGCGGTCTTCAGTTGGTCATCCGGGTTCAGCTTTATCTGGTGGTATCCCGAATAGGCATCCAAAAAGCTCAACAGCTCGCATCCGGCTGTGGAGTCTATCACTTGATCAATCCTGGGCAGAGCGAAGGGATCTTTTGGGCAGGCTTTGTTGAGGCTTGTGTAATCTATGCACATGCGCCACTTGTTATTCTTTTTCAGCACGAGAACCGGGTTCGCGAGCCACTCGGGGAAGAAAACTTCCATGATGAAGCCGGCTGCGAGAAGCCGAGCTATCTCCTCCCCTACGATCCTTCTCTTCTCCTCTGACAGTCGGCGGAGGGGCTGCTTGACTGGTTTAGCATCCTCCCGCACATGCAATTTGTGCTCGGTGAAATCCTTTGGAACACCCGGCATGTCCTTGGGGGACCATGCAAAGATATCCCGATTCTCACGGAGGAAATCGACGAGCTCGCCTTCCTATTTCCTATCCAGGCTCGCCCCAATGACGGCAAACCTCTCGGGGCGCTCGGGGTCGAGCTGTATCTTCTTGGTCTCCTTGGCCGGCTGGAAAGATCCTTGGGCATCATACTCCTTGGAGTCGGCGGGTTGGTTTAGCTGCTTGCTGGCCAGGGCCACGACCCTGTTCAGCGTCTTCTTCTCCTCGGCAATCACGAGGGATTCGGCCAGCCGGCTGCTGGCCGCGGCGCAGTCGGCGGATTTCTTGTAGTCGCCGGCGATGGTGATGACACCCTTGGAGCTTGGTATCTTCATCTTGAGGTAAGCGTAGTGGGGGACCGCCATGAACTTGGCCAAGGCGGGTCGGCCAAGCAAGGAGTGGTAAGGGCTCTCCAGGTCCACCACCTCGAACCAGATTGCTTCCCGGCGGAAATGATCCTTGCCCCCAAAGAGTACATCGATCTTGATTATGCCGATGGGGGCGCAGGACAAACCGGGTACGATGCCGTGGAACACCGTTCGAGTCGGCGCAAGCTGCTTTGCCCTGGCACCCAGCTTCTCCATGGTGTTGCGGTACAGGATGTTGATGCTGCTCCCACCGTCGATCAGCACACGGGAGAAGCGTGCGGCGCTCGTATCCGTCGCAAGGGTGGCCTCCAGGACCAAAGCGTAGGAGCCGGGGGACGGCATCACCTCTGGATGGTCGGCCCGGCTCCAGCTGATGGATTTCTCTGACCAGTGCATGTGGCCGGCTGGGCTGGCGGCGGCTACATTGACTTCTTATTGCTCTTGGCGCTTGCTGCGCCGGTCTTCAGGCTGGCTTGTGAAGACAACATAAGATGCTTGCTCATCGGGGAACTCATCCTGCACGGCGTCGACCGCGGGCCGAGCGGCCTTGGGCGGGGGAGCCGGAGGCGGCGGGCCGGCCGGCGGAGTCGGCGTGAGCCCTTCGCCCTTGGAGATTCGGGCGAGCCAGTTACATTTGCGGGTCGTGTGGTTGGACGGCTTCGCGCCGCTGTGGAACTTGCACGGGGCATCAAGGGTTTGCTCATAGGAGAACGCCGGCTGCCAAGCCGGCCGGCCGCCCTTGGGCTTCTTGGGCGCGGGCCGCCCCTCAGGCGGCGTATCTTCGACCGTGGCCACCTGCCGGCTAGCGGGAGGCGGCGCAGGGCCTTTGCGCTTCTGATCGTTCTGGTGTTGGCGGCGTTTGGAATCGCCAGCCGGTGCTTGGGGCGCCGGATTGAGCACTTTTCCGGACGCGTCCACCCGGAGCTCGGTCTTCATCGAGGAGTCGGCGGTGGCGTACTTGTCGGTGATGTTCAGGAGCTCGTCGAGGGTAGTCGGCTCATCGCAGAGAAGCTTGTGCTTGAGGAGGGTGCCCTCTCGGCACCCGGCAGTGAAGTATTCGATGGCTTGCACCTCGTGCACCCCTTCGCAGGAGTTGCGGAGCTCGGCCCAACGCGTGAGGTAGTCGCGAGTGGACTCGGCTGGGCCCTGTACGCACAGGGAGAGCTGTCTGGGCTTGGGAGCCCGCTTGTAGGTGCTGGTGAAGTTGTGAACGAAGGCTTCAGTGAAATCCACCCAGCTGTTGATGCTGAGGGGCTTGAGGCTGTTAAGCCAAGTCCGTGCCGTGCCTTGCAGCATGAGGGGCACGTACTTTACGGCAACGCGCCGGTTGCCATTGGCGATGCTGACGGCTGTGGAGTAGTCGGTCAGCCAGTCTTCCGGCTTCACCGAGCCATTGTACTTGGGCGTGTCTCTTGGGAGCGAGAACCCTTTGGGGAAGGGCTCGTCGCGGATGCGGGGGCCAAAGCAAGGCGGGCCGACCTCATCTTCTTCTTCCAGCACCAGGGATCGGGCCAGGCGGTCGATCCGGTGGCGGGCGTCGTTTTCGCCGACTCCCTCGGGGCGACCAAGCCGGCCGCTGAGAGTCGGGTGAGCCACTGGAGGCGGGGTAGGGTATCTCTCTCTGCGAGCTCGAGGCGGAGGCGGGGTGCCCCGCCATTCCATGGCTCGGGGGCGGCCGTCCGCGTCTCGCTCGATGGAGATTTGGGTCCGGCTTCGGCTAGAAGCCGGCTCTTTCTCGCGCCGCGCGCGGGTGTTGCTTGTAGTCGGCAACCGGGAAGTCGTGCCGTGGTCGCGGCGCGGGGGAGGGCTCCCCGCGCAGGCGTCGGCTTCGTGCCGTCGTGCGGCCGCATCGATTAGTTGCTGGATGCGCCGCGTCATGTGGGGGAGGTCTTTGGCTTCCAAGCCGTCCAGCTCGTCTACGGCCGCCTGGGCGGCGCGCAGGTTCTCGAGCGGGGTGGCGTAGACCGGGCGATCCACTCCAAGCGTGTCGGCGATGACGGCGCCGCGTTGCCTGACAACGCTAGCCCGGCTCGGGCCAGCCGGAGCTGGCGTGCCAAAGGCGGCGCGGTCAGCTTCGCGCTGGTAGGCCTCGGTGAGGCGTCTTACGGAGGCTAGCCGCCGGCCCTCCGCGAGGAGGGCGAGGCGGCGTGCCTCCAGAACTTCGTCGCTGGCGTTAGCCGGAAGGGGGGCGGACAAGTCGTGGGCCGCCGCGCGTGGGGCGTCGCGGGCGCCCTCGTCAGTCGGGCCGTCGAGGCCGATAACCATCACCTCGGGAGCGTCAGAATCGCGATTGCCAGCCGGAGGGAGCGGGTCGTTGTAGACCGTGACGTTGGTGGGGAAGGTGTCGTAGGATGCCGTGTCGGAGTCGACAGGCATCGGGTCGGTGGAGCCAGCCGACTCCAAATCCGCAGCGGGCTCGCTGGAGACGTGGAGTTGGCCGAGGAGGTTGGCGAGGTGATCAGTGCCCGCATCAGAGGCAAGCTCGTCGGAGATGCGGGCCTTGTCGAAGAGGTCGGCGAGGCCGCTCGCCGCGCAGATGTTGGTGACGCCATGCAGCGCGTCGCGGCAAGCGCCGTCGGGCGAGCCGGGCTGGCTACGCTCGTGGGGAAGGAAAAGGGTTCCCGTCCAGAACAGGTCTCCGGACGACGGTGCACCTGGCCCCACGGTGGGCGCCAAATGTCGGGTGGTAGGAGCGACATATGCCAACGGGTGACTTATCATTGCGGGGCCAATAAAACGTCGCCGGTGCCTGGAAACGGGATGAGGCGAAGACATGCACGCCGGCGAATCTTACCCAGCTTCAAGGCTCTCCGGGGAGATAACACCCCTACTGCTGCTCTGCGGGGTCTCCGCATGGTTACTAAGTGAACAAGTAGCTACAATGCTCCTTGAGCTATTTTGGGTGGAAGGAGGAAGAAGGGCTCAGCTCAGCTTGCTTCCTCTCCTTGTATGGTGGCTAGGTCTAGAATGAGAGTCCAACCCTTTGCATGGGTGCACCGGGGGGTTTATATAGGCCTACCCCCCGGGGGTACAATGGTAATCCAACCGGGCGCAGGGCCCAGCTGTCTGTGACTATGCTCGCCGGCTTCAGCGCCGGCTTCTGGGGCCCGCCGGCTGGTGGGTCCCGCCGGCTGCGAGCTCCTGGGTCGACAGGCCGGCCCCACCGGCCAGGGCCTGGTCGGTGGCTGGTTACTGTTACTCCGTGTTGTTGACGCAGGCTTGGTCGGGGTAAGCGTGGCTATAGTAACGCCGCCTTGGCGGGCGATTACTGTAGCCCCGCCGCATCTTGTCTCCTTAATGGACATCTCCCTCGAGGAGGGTGGCAGGCCGGCTATGGGAAGCCGGCCCTCTATCTTGCCGGCTTGAGAGGAGGTGCAGCCGCCTTCGGTATCTCTCTGCCCGAAGGGGCCAACTGCCTCGGGGGCCATGCTGGCGGCCCGTCGTGGACGGCGTCAGAGCCGCCATGGCTACAGTGCCGCGCCGGGCGGGCCGTGGCTGCCTGCACGGCGCGCTGTACCAGGCGTGCTCCGGGTTTTGGGGGTGGCAGGCTCCACTGTAGCCACGCCCCGCTTCATCATCACAGAGTGGACGCGTACATTGCGGGTACGGCTTTGACTGCTTTATGGGAGCCGGCCAGGCTGTAGCCGGCCTTGCTGTAGCCGGCCTCTCTTAGCCGGCCGATCGGTAGCCGACCCTGCCGTAGCCGGCCCTCCATAGCTTTCTTCATGAGGGTAAAGGGCGGGCCGCCCCAGAAGCCGGCTAGGAAGGTAGTCGGCTAGGGGGGAGGCGGCCCAGGTCTTGAGTCTTCTTATGAGCCGGACGGGCTTGTAATTTTTTCTGAGGGGCCAGGGGAAGCCGGCTGGGCTACCCATGGCTATTTACCCCGACACACCCACAGTCTAGTGGTCAAGTAGAATTGAGCAACAGAGAGCTCATATTAATTTTGCAAAAGACTGTTAATAGATCTAGAAAGAATTGGTCCAAGAAACTTGATGATGCATTATGGGCCTATAGAACTGCATATAATAATCCTATGGGCATGTCTCCGTAAAAAATGGTTTATGAAAAATCATGTCACTTACCTCTCAAACTAGAACATAAGGCTTATTGGGCTATTAAAGAGCTCAATTATGATTTCAAACTTGTCGGTGAGAAAAGGTTATTTGACATTAGCTCACTCGATGAATGGAGAACCCAAGCGTATGAGAATGTCAAATTGTTTAAAGAAAAGGTTAAAATATGGCATGACAAAAGGATACAAAAGCGTGAGTTTAATGTAGGTGATTATGTATTGATATACAACTCTCATTTAAGATTTTTTGCAGGAAAACTTCTCTCTAAATGGGAAGGTCCTTACGTTATCGAGGAGGTCTATCATTCCGGTGCCATAAAAATCAACAACTTTGAAGGCATAAATCCGAAGGTGGTGAACGGTCAAAGAATCAAACATTATATCTCAGGTAATCCTATAAATGTTGAAACCAATGTTATTGAAACCGTAATCCCGGAGGAATACATAAGGGACACTTTCCGGAATGTTTAAGACTCCAAAAAGGAATACGTATGTGGTATGGTAAGTAAACCGACTCCAAAACAGTTCTAATGGCAATTTTTCTCTGTTTTGGAATATTTGAAAAAATAGAAAAATAAGAAGCAGTCCGGGAAGGACACGAGGGCTCCACAAGGGTGGAGGGCGTGCCCTACCCCCCTGGGCGCGCCCCCTGCCTCGTGGGCACCTCGTGTGCTCTCCGGACTCCGTTTTCTTACACGTTACGTATTTTGGTCGGTAAAAATTCATTATATAATCTCCCGGAGGTTTTGACTCCCGTATCACGCAATTATCCTCTGTTTGTGTTTCGAGCTGTTGTTGCTGCAGATTAGAGCAAGATGTCTTCGCAAGAGTCAGTCGGGGAGAGCCGGGTGTCCCATCTGGCATCGAGATCAACGATAAACAGCAATGCTGACCACTTTGGGCCAGCAACGGAGGAAGAGATGGAGGCTGATTTGAAGAGGATAGATGCCATGGAGGAGGATCAAGAAGTCACTTCTCGCTTCCAAGATGGATGCACAATGGGGGAACTACAGAGCTCGGCCATCCCAAACTCGGTTATCCCTTCCAATGTTAGATTTCTTTCTTATGAAAATATGAAAAAGAGTGTCAGTTGTTCTCCCGCAGCTATGCAACACCCTTGGGTGCAAGGAGCTTTGGCTGTTACAGGAAAGCTTCAAAAGCAAATAATGAACCTCAAGAAGCAAGTCAATAAGCTTGAGGAACAGAATCGTATCCTGAGGGGCATCATCGCCAAGAATATCACATCACCATCCCCGAAAAAAGAGATATAATCACATGGGTATGGGCACTCCCCTTGCCAACTGCCAAGCTTGGGGGAGTGCCCCGGTATCGTATCACCATCACTTCTATATTTACCCTTTTTCTTAGTTTGATCATTTTGGTAATATCTTGATCTAGTAGCATAAAAGTTTTAGTATGATCTAGTTGTGAGTTTTGCTTTATGATCCTTCTATGTAATCGAGTTCGTGAGCTATATATAATAAATATTAGTGTTGAGTCAAGGGCTTGATTATTTTGCCATGATCTTGAGTGAATAAAAGAAAAGATAAAGAGTAAAAAGAAACAAAGAGATCATATGGATCTTATGGAGAGTAATGAGCTCACATAAAAAGAGTATGATGAATAAAAGTTGTTGAGAGTTGACAAACATAGTTTTGGTCATCGTTGCAATTAATAGGAAGTAATAAAGAAAGAGAGGTCTTCACATATAAATACACAATCTTGGACATCTTTTATGATTGTGAGCACTCATTAAAATATGACATGCTAAAGAGTTGACGTTGGACAAGGAAGACAACGTAATGGGTTATGTTTTCTTACATCTAAGATAAATTATATTGTCACGGATCATCCAACATGATTGAGCTTGCTTTTCCCACTCATGCTAGCCAAATTCTTTGCACCAAGTTGAGATACTACTTGTGCTTCCAAACACCATTAAACTAGTTTTTCCATGAGAGTCCACCGTACCTATCTATGGATTGATTAAGATCCCTCAAGTAAGTTGTCATCGGTGCAAGCAATAAAAATTGCCCTGTAAATATGTATGACTTATTAGTGTGGGAGAAAATAAGCTTTATACGATCGTGTGATACGGAAGAAATAAAAGCGACGGACTGCATAATAAAGGTACATATCACAAGTGGCAATATAAACTGACATTCTTTTGCATTAAAATTTTGTGCATCCAACCATAAAAGCGCATGACAACCTCTGCTTCCCTCTGCGAAGGGCCTATCTTTTACTTTTATCTCCTACCTTACATAAGAGTCATGGTGATCTTCACCCTTCCTTTTTACATTTTATCTTTTGGCAAGCACAACATGTTGGAAAGAGCCTAGTATTTATGCCTATTTGGATGTGAGTTTTCATGAACTATTATTGTTGACATTACCCTTGAGGTAAAACATTGGGAGGCAAAACTATAAGCCCCTATCTTTCTCTGTGTCCGATTAAAACTCCATACCCATAAGTATTGCGTGAGTGTTAGCAATTGTGAAAGACTATATGATAGTTGAGTATGTGGACTTGCTGAAAAGCTCTTATATTGACTCTTTCCTATGTTAGGATAAATTGCAATTGCTCCAATGACTGAGACTATGGTTTGTTAGTTTTCAACGAAGTTTATGATTCACACTTGAAATTGTGATTGAATTCTTACTCTTGCATAAGAGATCACACGACAAGAATTATATAAATTGTTGTTCTAAGAATGATCATGATGCCCTCCTGTCCGCATTTTATTTTTATCGACACCTCTATCTCTAAACATGTGGACATATTTTTTGATTTCGGCTTTCGCTTGAGGACAAGCGAGGTCTAAGCTTGGGGGAGTTGATACGTCCATTTGCATCATGCTTTTATATCGATATTTATTGCATTATGGGCTGTTAGTACACATTATGTCACAATACTTATGCCTATTCTCTCTTATTTTACAAGGTTTACATAAAGAGGGAGAATGCCGACAGCTGGGATTCTGGGCTGGAAAAGGAGCAAATATTAGAGACCTATTCTGCACAGCTCCATCCTGAAACTTCACGAAAGTCATTTTCAGAATATATGAAAAATACTGAGCGCAAGAAGTTCCAGAGGGGGGCCACACCCTGGCCACAAGGGTGGGGGCGTGCCCTACCCCCTGGGAGCGCCCCTGACTCGTGGGCCCCCCGGTGGCCCTCTGATGCCCATATTCTGCTATATGGAGTCTTTCATTGAGGAAAAACATAAGAAAGCTTTCGGGACGAGACTCCGCCACCACGAGGTGAAACCTTGGCAGAACCAATGTAGGGCTCTGGCGGAGCTGTTCTGCCGGGGACCCTTCCCTCCGGGAGGGGGAAATCATCACCATCCTCATCACCAACGATCCTCTCATCAGGAGGGGGTCAATCTCCATCAACATCTTCACCAGCACCATCTCCTCTCAAACCCTAGTTCATCTCTTGTACCCAATTCTTGTCTCTAAGTCTAGGATTGGTACCTGTGGGTTGCTAGTAGTGTTGATTACTTGTTGTAGTTGATGCTAGTTAGTTTATTTGGTGGAAGATCATATGTTTAGATCCTACATGCATATTAATACCCCTATGATTACGAACATGAATATGCTTTGTGAGTAGTTACGTTTGTTCCTGAGGACATGGGAGAAGTCTTGCTATTAGTAGTCATGTGAATTTGGTATTCGTTCGATATTTTGATGAGATGTATGTTGTTTCTCCTCTAGTGGTGTTATGTGAACGTCGACTACATGACACTTCACCATTATTTGGGCCTAGAGGAAGGCATTGGGAAGTAATAAGTAGATGATGGGTTGCTAGAGTGACAGAAGCTTAAACCCTAGTTTATGCATTGCTTCATAAGGGGCTGATTTGGATCCATATGTTTCATGCTATGGTTAGGTTTACCTTAATACTTTTGTTGTAGTTGCGGATGCTTGCAATAGAGGTTAATCATAAGTGGGATGCTTTTCCAAGTAAGGACAGCGCCCAAGCACCGGTCCACCCACATACCAAATTATCAAAGTACTGAACATGAATCACATGATCGTGATGAAACCTAGCTTGATGATAATTCCCATGTGTCCTCAGGAGCGCTTTTTTCTATATAATAATTTGTCCAGGCTTGTCCTTTGCTACAAAAAGGATTGGGCCACCTTTGTGCACTTTGTTTACTTTTGTTACTTGTTGCTTGTTACAAATTATCTTATCACAAAACTATCTGTTACCTATAATTTCAGTGCTTGCAGAGAATACCTCGCTGAAAACCGCTTATCATTTCCTTCTGGTCCTTGTTGGGTTCGACAGTCTTACTTATCGAAAGGACTACGATAGATCCCCTATACTTGTGGGTCATCACCATGCCATTCCTCTACTCACCCACACCTCCTGTTATTTTCCAGCGATGGCTGCCGAACCAATAAACCCTCGTAATCCCCACCGCGTGGGAAACCACTGCCGAGTTGTCCCCGGCTCCGTGTCGTTCCCTTCCTAGGCCTCGTCGTCGTCCATCGCCCTGGTGCTCTCGGCGCGGCGTGGTCAATGTGGTCAACGAACCACATCCATCAGACATGGACTGTACATGGAGAGGTTGACAACTGGGTCCATGGCCGCACATAAGGAAATACCTCCTTATTACGCGCAAAATAATGATTCCTCCACCTGACATCTGGGACCCACTGGAAGGGCCTCTGTATTTCGTGAAAAAACGTCACCCCCCGCTGTCAGGTCAGACCCACCAGCTATATCTTTTCACGCAAGTAAGTGCCTCCTTATTACGCACAAAAAAATGAATACTCCCCCTGCTAGCTGGGACCCAGCTTAGTGGGAGGCTAACTTGGGCCTACTTAGTTGACGGGGACGAAGGGCTTTGTCAACTTAGTCAATATGATCGATTCTAGCTCTAGTGACCGTATGATGTCCATCCAACGGCCGTAGTGCTTCTTTAACCTCTGGTCTTCTTGCTCCAGCCACCCAAAGCAGCGCCGGTCGTGCCTCCTGCTCCTGCCTCCCATGGCCGGTTGTGCTGCCGCGGAGGCCTCATCGCCCCTACTACTCCCACCGCTGGCCAGGCCATCCCTCCACTCACCCACACCCCCTGTTATTCTGCGGCGATGGCAGCCTCACACCGAAGCCGAACTAGTGAACCCTCGTACTTCTCTCCGTGTGGGCATCCACTGATGTGTCTTCCCCGGCTCCGCGTCGCCCCTTCCTAGGCCTCGCCGTCATCCACCGCCCTGGTGCTCTCGGCGCGACGTGGTCAACGTGGTCAAGGAACGACTTCCATCGGAAGAGTACTGTACGTGGAATGGCTGACAGCAGCCGGTGGAGTAGGAGGTGAAGGCGGCAGTCCGGCCGCAGCATCCTGAGGCGGAGTTTGCCGCGCCCTGACAGATGTAGTGGTGGCGGCAGGCGAGAACATCTCGAGAGCCACTTGGGCCGTGGGGGCTGAGCTCGCCTCAGCCGGCTCAGCCAGGCCTCGCGAGGACGACCGGGCAGGAGAAGCCTGTGCGTCGCGGTCACCCTCCTTCAGGGGCGCTGCTACGGATGGAACCTCAGGAGCCCCCTTCGAGTTCTTTGCTGCGGGCGCCAGCCTATCCAAGGGATGCGAACGTCAAGCCTCAGAAGTAGAGCAAGAAATAAAGACAAGAATTGAACACTCACGGGTCGTCGCCAGTGAGCTCAAGCGGCCTCCAGCCAAATTTGAAGCCTGAAAGCCGGCTGGAAGGGTCAACCTCAGGAAGCTTGGAGGTGGAAGGTGCGTCTGCGGCCCGCCCCGGGGCCGGGGCAGACCCACGGGGGATCAGCCCGGTCCTGTCCTTCTTCGGGATCGGGGGCGGGCCCCCGCCGTCCTGCTCGTCGTCATCTTCGTCGTCATCCTCGTCGTCATCACTCGGAGAGAGCCGGAGAACGCGGGACCTGCGCCGGGGGAAGGGAGCCCTCGACTCTCCATCGGTCACCTCGGAGTCAGGCCCTTCCTCCTCTTCGCTGGAGTCGTCGGAGGGCACGGCCACCAGTCCCTCGGGAGCCTCCAGGGGCACAGCCCTTCCCCGTTGAAGACGGGCATGGACTTCACTACCCGCTCCCAGTCGTCGCGGAGGAACAAGGGCGTAGGAGCGCCCTCCAACCTCGCCACATTGCCCCCGACCAGAGATTGGAGAACCGCAGCCAGGTCTCCGTCGGCTTAGTTGAATGATCTGATTGACTTGACCCATTCCGTTAGCTTAGCACTCGATCGTTTAGTATGTTGCTATTGCTTTCTTCACGACTTATACATGTTCCTATGACTATGAGATTATAACTCCCGTGTACCGGAGGAACACTTTGTGTGCTACCAAACGTCACAACGTAACTGGGTGATTATAAAGGAGCTCTACAAGTGTCTCCAAAGGTAGATGTTGGGTTGGCGTATTTCGAGATTAGGATTTGTCACTCCGTTTGTCGGAGAGGTATCTTTGGGCCCCCTCGGTAATGCACATCACATAAGCCTTGCAAGCATTGCAACTAATGATTTAGTTGCGGGATGATGTATTACGGAACGAGTAAAGAGACTTGCGGGTAACAAGATTGAACTAGGTATTGGATACCGACGATCGAATCTCGGGCAAGTAACATACCAATGACAAAGGGAACAACGTATGTTGTTATGCGGTCTGACCGATAAAGATCTTCGTAGAATATGTAGGAGCCAATATGGGCATCCAGGTCCCGCTATTGGTTATTGACCGGAGACGTGTCTCGGTCATGTCTACATTGTTCTCGAACCGTAGGGTCCGCACGCTTAAGGTTTCGATGACAGTTATATTATGATTTTATGAGTTTTGATGTACCGAAGGAGTTCGGAGTCCCGAATCAGATCGGGGACATGACGAGGAGTCTCGAAATGGTCGAGACGTAAAGATCGATGTATTGGACGACTATATTCGGACATCGGAAAGGTTGCGAGTGATTTGGGTATTTTTCGGAGTGCTGGAGAGTTACGGGAATTCGCCGGGAGAATTATTGGGCCTTATTGGGCCATACGGGAAAGAGAGAGGGGCTGCCTAGGGCAGGCCGCGCGCCCCCCAAGGCCTAGTCCGAATTGGACTAGAGGGAGGGGCTGCGCCCCTTCCTTGTTTCCTACTCCTACTATATGGAAGGAATCCTAGTTGGACTAGGAAAGCGGGAATGCTACTCCCGGTGGGAGTAGCACTCCCTAGGGCGCGCCATAGAGAGGGCCGGCCCTCCCCTCCTCCACTCCTTTATATACGGGGGTAGGGGGCACCCCATAGACATACACGTTGATCTTCGTGATCGTTCCTTAGCCGTGTGCGGTGCCCCCTCCATGATATTACACCTCGGTCATATTGTAGCGGTGCTTAGGCGAAGCCCTGCGACGGTTGAACATCAAGATCGTCACCACGCCGTCGTGCTGACGGAACTCCTCCCCGACGCTTTGCTGGATCAGAGCCCGGGGATCGTCATCGAGCTGAACGTGTGCCAAGAACTCGGAGGTGCCGGAGTAACGGTGCTTGGATCGGTCGGATCGGGAAGACGTACGACTACTTCCTCTATGTTGCGTCAACGCTTTCTCTTCGGTCTACGAGGGTACGTATACCACACTCTCCCCTCTCATTGCTATGCATCACCATGATCTTGCGTGTGCGTAGGAATTTTTTTGAAATTACTACGTTCCCCAACAGTTCTTTCGATAGTTTTGATCCTAGCATGGCGGAGGGGTGCAGGTAGGTAGGAGGCGAAATCTCCGCGCGCACCCTAGTGTTCGAACCTCAAGGGTCTGCCGGAACCCGAAATCCGACATTTGGCGCGCCAGGTAGGGGTGCGCCGGAATTCGTCTTCCATCACCCCGTTCTCCTCCAACCATCGCGCTCATGTCTGACGCACGCCTGGCCCGCGCGGAGCACCGGGCCGCCCTCGCTTCCCGCATCACGCAGACGGCCCCTGTCGGCGGGCGTCCTCGCTGTTCCCCTTCACCTGCCGTCAACGCCGCCACCGGCCCGGCGGGGGACGAGCAGCAAGCATCGTCCCAGCATCCATCCATGCGCCAAGACGGCCGCACCGCAACTCCCTCACTCGCCCCAGCTGGATCTTCGTCCCGCGCGCTCCGCGCGCCCATGGAGGCTCGGGCTGCACTCATCGCGGCAAACGAGCTCCCGCGCTACCGTCCGGTCGACGACGTCTACGAAGAATGGCTCGACCACGTCGCCGAGCTCGTCCGTGCCGCAGGGGGCTCTTCCGCGCCGTCCGTTCCGCTGCACCACACCCCTCCCCGCGCGGGTGACGAGGCTCCGGCGGCGCCCCGGCCGCCTCCTCCCCAAGAAGACGCCATGGCTCCAAGGCGCGTGGCCCCTGGGCGGAACCCGCTCCGTCAGGTGCCAGCGCGGCAAGAACAG
The DNA here is from genome assembly GCA_034509565.1 of Triticum monococcum. Classification (NCBI taxonomy): domain Eukaryota; kingdom Viridiplantae; phylum Streptophyta; class Magnoliopsida; order Poales; family Poaceae; genus Triticum; species Triticum monococcum. The sequence continues at coordinate 505,306,877 of CM067846.1, forward strand.
AGCTGCCAAGAAGTCCCTCGCCCGCAAGAAGCCACCCAGGCGCTCCCCGCACGAGCACGTCGCGACCATCCTCCTGCTCCGGCGTGTGGGGACATGCAAGACCAGGCTCTCCGTCACCCAAGGCCTCCCGTGGCCACAGAAGGCTGCCGCGCCTTCACCATCGAACTACGCAGCGTTGCGTGGCCCGGCAAGTTCAAGCCAGACCTACCCCCTCGTTACGACGGCACGACCGACCCTGCGGATTTCCTCAAGCTCTAAGAGCTGGGCATCGAAGCTGCCAACGGAGACGAGAAGGTCATGGCGAACTAGTTTCCCAAGGCGCTCAAGGACGGGGCCCGCACCTGGCTCCTGAACCTGGCTCCAGGCACAATCTTCTTCTGGGAAGAGATGCGCACCCGCTTCATCGCCAACTTCCAAGGTACTCGCGCCGGCCACCCACCATGAGCGACATGCGCCGCATCAAGCAACAACCCGGGGAGACCCTGCAGAAGTACATCCAGCGCTTCAACAACGCACGCCTCAAGATCCCCAAGGTGACTGAGGAGGCCATCATCTCAGCCTTCTCCGATGGCGTGCGCGACGTCAAGATGAAGGAGGAGCTGGCGATGCATGAGGACCTGTGCACTTCCCTGGAGCTGTTGAACTTGGCAAACAAGTGCGCCAGGGCTGAGGAAGGGCGTCTCTCCATCCTCGAGCTGCCTGCCGCAGACCCAGAAGAGAAGAAGCTCAAGGCCAAGGATGTGGAGCGCAAGGGGGCTGCAGTGCTCGCGGCAGAACCAGACACCAAGCAGGGTAGAGATCAGCCCGGACCTCCCAAGGGCAGCCGGTACTGCGTGTACCACGACCTCCACACCCACAACACCAACGAACGCCAAGAACTCCGAGCCGTGCATGAAGGAAGGATCGGTCGTCATCCCGACCGCGGTGACCGGGCTATGATCGAGGAGGAGGAAGGAACGCAGGATGCTGGGAAGACCGTGGCCCGCGCAAGGGGTGGCGCGACCAACCTTGTGAGGATTGCTGGCAAGACCTGCCTTGCGAGGGAGGCTGGAGGGACCAACCTCGCGAGGATCGCCCGGAAGGCAACGCAGGCCTCCCGCCGCTGCCGCCGTAGCCAAGGAGAAACATGGATCGCCACCAGGACGAGGAGGCTGGGGGCTTCCAGGAGCCGCACGCGATCGCCTGCATCCTGGCGGGGCTCAAGCCCCAGCCTCTCAACGCATCTTCAAGCAGTTCGCCCACGGAGTGAACGCGGTCCTCCCCAGGCTCGAAGCCACGCGCCCTCTCAGGTGGTTGGCGTGCGCCATCACGTTCAGTTCAGCAGATCAGCTCAAGTGTGCGGCAACAGCCGGAGTCCTCCCAATGCTTTGTTCCCCAATCATCAGCAACATGGTGGTCACCAAGACCCTCATCGATGGCGGGGCAGGGCTCAACGTCCTGTCCGTGGAGACATTCAACAACCTCCAAGTGCCCTACAGCCAGCTCCAGCCAACCAAGCCTTTCTCCGGTATCACCGACGGCTCCACGGTCCCGATTGGGAAGGTTCGCCTCCCTGTCACCTTCGGGGCACGCGACAAGTACTGGACCGAGCTCATCGACTTCGACGTCGCTCACATTCGCCTGCCATAAAACGCCATCCTTGGGTACCCAGCGCTGGCCAAGTTCATGGCCGCAACTCACCACAGCTACAACGTCCTAAAGATGCCAAGAAGTGGCGGAGTCATCACGGTACCCTATGAGGAGAGGGACACAGTGTGTTCCCTGGAGCGAGCCTTTCAGGCCGCATCACTGGAAGACCCGGATCGCGGAAGCAGGAGGCCTCCCGAGGCCGCCCCCAAGAAGAAGAAGACATCGTCCGGCCTGGCCCCTCAGGAGGCAGGTGCTCTGGGCCCGTGCCTGCCCAGGGGGAACCTCCTTCCATCACATAGGAAAGCACGCCCGGCGCCCTCCTCAGGCAGGGCTCGGGGGCTCTCCCCTGGAGGGCCACCGACCTAGCTAGGGTCATGAGGGAGGCGCTTGGGCACCACATGGAGGCGTGTTTCGAAGCACGTTTCCCCCAAGAAGGAGCAAGGCAAGGAGATCCAGACCCACGGGAGTTTGTCAGCAAGGCCATTCAGGAGTTACAGGAGTCAAGAGTCATTAGAGGCGGCCGCCGCCTACCAGCAGTGGCTCCCCATCCAGGCGAGTATGGCGGGTTGCGCGTCTGCATCAACGTACCAGGGCTCAACCGAGTCGCCTCCCTGGAGCGCCTCTGGCCCTCGCGAGTGGGGTGCTGTAGAGGTCCACCCCACAGCTACGTTCGCATGCCTTACGGCTTGCCAAGCACGGCTGACACGTACCAGCGCCTCATGAGGGGCACCACGGAGGCACAAGAGGCCAGGCGCTCCGCAGCCCTGGCGGAGATGGAGATGGTCCGCGAGGAACCGCCAGCGCCTCCGGAGCCTCCCGAGGCCCCTGGGCCTGGGGGCTCATGAGGATCGGCTTCCGCAGCCCACCGAGCCGGCTACACCAACACCCCTTTGTCTTCAGCGTCATCAGGTGACATCTTTCAAGCCGCGTGGGTCCGTCCCTGCGGCGTGTATCTCTTTTATTTCGCGTCAATTAGCTTACCTTGTTGGGGCCGCCCCTCGGGCTGCATGATCCCCAAGCCGCTCGGGCCAGGCCCAGCGGCATGTATCCCATTTGCCTTCATTTCCGGTTATGCGTTAGAACCACCATGCTTGATTATTTGATGCCGGTCCACGGCACCTCTTCTTCTCCATGCTGACCACTTGCACGTTAAAGGGGGGGGTACCTAAGCATTGTGACTCAGCGCTCTTACTGGCTCTCCAGCCCTCACCCTCTAGCCTTAACCACGGCATCGCGACCTGGCATACCAGCGACGGCTGAGACCAGCTTGAGGGCCGGGACCCGAGGACGTAGAGTGCAGGCATCTAACCAAATTTGCAGGGACACATCGCAAGATAAGGCCCAGTGCCAGGCGCAACCCGCCTAGAGGTAGGGCCCCGTGAGTCCCGCGCTGGCTCACGGGTGCCCAGATACACGTCGCGAGGCCCTACCATGCCAGCCACATGTCAGGGCAGGGCTGTACACGCACCGGGGGCTCCTCCCGGAGGGCCCCCCTCCCACGTACCAGTGGAAGCACCATGCTCCGCCTTGGCTGACGACACTGCCGAGGAGCGGCTACGCCCGTACACATACGGAAGCGCTATGCTCCGTGCTGGTGATAAACAACTGAGGGTGGCCCCCGGGCCGCATCAACCTCAGGGAGCCCAGAGCTCAGTGTCTAGCCTCATCGTAACGCCTCCCCTCAGGAGTGCCGCGCGAGGGGGCTGGACACGGGGGCTGCGCCCGGGTCACGCCCAGACGCACGCCGCCCAGCCAGGCCCCCGGGCCTGGTTCGTCGCGCGCCTCTCCCCGAGCGGAGCCAAGGTATGAAGGCCGTTTGGGCGTCATGGGGGACTCCTGAGCATCGCGACTCAGGAGCCTAACTGGTCACGTAGCCCCTCACTCCGTGGCCCCGTCCTGGTTTCCGGTCGGGACCATCGCTGGGTGAGGCACGCGCGCCGTCGGGCTCTACAGACGTAGAACGATAGATCCACCTACATCATGCCTCCCTACTTGTTGTTCGTGCGCCAAGGGGACTCCTGAGCATCGCGACTCTGGAGCCTAACTTGTCACGTAGCCCCTCACTCCTTGGTTTCGTCCTGGTTTCCGGTCGGGACTATTGCTGGGTGAGGTACACGCGGTGCCGAGCTCTGCCGGCATAGAACATAAGCAAGTAGGAAGGAAAAGCGCAAATTTCAAGGAATTCAAAAGCCAATATTACAGTCCACACTGTTATCCCAATACCAAACGCAGGTTTTAAACGGCTCCCCGAGGCATGATACATGTGCAGGAATTCAAAGCAGGACAGGAGTCACGACGGAGTCACTTGGCGGCGAGGGAGCAGCACGGAGTGGGTTCGCCTCACGGAGCAGCGGGGTCGGCAGCGCCTTGCTCCGGCTTGGTGCTGAAGGCCTGGAACTTCCCCAGTAGAGCCTTCGCGCGAACCTTCACGGCCTCAGCAGCAGCAGCGGCACGCTCGCCGCTTGCTGGCTCCAGCAGGCTGTCGAGGTCGACGCCAGGATCGCGAAGGTAGATGTGGGTGAGGACCCGCGTCAGTGCTGTAGAAGACAGGACACGCGCCTCACCCTCGGTCGTGGGGCCAAGTCCAAGGGTGACATCTTCAAGAGCATGAACCAGGAAGGGAAGCAGCTTGGCAGGACCGTCCTCGGCCCCAACCAGCGGGCTCTCCAGGCCGCTGTCGTAAAGCGTCCTCAGCGAGGAGCGAGCCCTCGCCTCCAACTCCGTGATGGCCACGTAGTCCTCGGCGAGAACCCAGGCCTTGCCGCTCCAGCTCGGCCTTCCTCGCCCCCAACTCGTGCTCCAACACGCCTAGGCGGTCGCGGCGCTTCTTGAGCTTGGCCTCTCGGCCCTCGACGGCCGCCTCGCGAGCCTTCACGCCTTCTTCCTGCTCTTGGCGAAGGCGGACCTCTTTCACGAGCTGATCCCGCAGGCCTTGCAACTCGTCCTCCAGCGCCTTGCAGCGACCACGGACGTCGACCACCTCCCCCAGGGCTGCATCACTAGCAGCCTTCGCCTCAAGGATGACCTGCTTCTCCTCGTCGCATGCCGTCGAGGCCTGGACCAGCGCCGCCTGAATTGAAGCGTCGGAGCGGACCCATCCTGAAGCCAACTCCAAACGCCCGGCCACCAAGCGGGGGTCAGCGCCAAGAGGATCCTGCCGCAGTCGATCCAGCTTGGCAACAGCATGATCCAGAACGGTAGAAGGAGTCGGAGAGACAGTAGCCGGTGGAGTAGGAGGAGAAGGCGGCAGTGCGGCTGCAGCATCCTGAGGGGGAATTTGCCGCACCCCAACAGTTGTAGTGGCGGCGGCAGGCAAGAGCATCTTAGGAGCCACTTGGGCCGTCGGGGCTGAGCTCGCCTCAGCCGGCTCAGCTAGGCCTCGCGAGGACGACCGGGCAGGAGAAGCCTGTGCGTCGCGGTCACCCTCCTTCATGGGCGCTGCTGTGGATAGAACCTCAGGAGCCCCCTTCGACTTCTTTGCTACGGGCGCCAGCCTATCCAAGGGATGTGAACGTCAAGCCTCAGAAGCAGAGCAAGAAATAAAGACAAGAATCGAACACTTACGGGTCGTCGCCAGCGAGCTCAAGCGGCCTCCGGCCAAATTTGAAGCCTGAAAGCTGGCTGGAAGTGTCAACCTCGGGAAGCTTGGAGGCGGAAGCTGTGTCTGCGGACCGGCCCGGGGCCGGGTCAGACCCGCGGGGGATCAGCCCGGTCCTGTCCTTCTTCGGGATCGGGGGCGGGCCCCCGCCGTCTTGCTCGTCATCGTCTTCGTCGTCATCCTCGTCGTCATCACTCGGAGAGAGGCGGAGAACGCGGGACCTGCGCCAGGGGAAGGGAGCCCTCGACTCTCCATCGGTCGCCTCGGAGTGAGGCCCTTCGTCCTCTTCGCTGGAGTCGTCGGAGGGCACAGCCACCGGTCCCTCGAGAGCCTCCAGGGGCACGGGCCCTTCCCCATTGAAGACGGGCATGGACTTCACTACCCGCTCCTAGTCGTCGCGGAGGAACAAGGGCGTAGGAGCACCCTCCAACCTCACCACATTGCCCCCGACCAGAGATTGGAGAACCGCAGCCAGGTCTCTGTTGGCCCAGGCCACGGGGCTCGGGCAGGGCCTCCACATTGGAAGCGAGTATTGCCGAAGCGGCACCAGCTGGTGCTCCAGGAACTCCCTCAGCAGCGACGCACCGGTCAGCTTCGCCGCCGCCATGTCGGTCGGCCTCAGATCCGCGTCCATCTTCTCCAACGCCATCTTCGTGCGGGGATCCATGAGCTCCGCTCGACCCCAGTTGCTAGAGCTCGTGGGCTGCTCCGTGGGCAAGATCAGCCGAGGGTGGATGCGCTCAGCATCCACCAGGACCCACTTGCTCCTGAAGCCCTCGATCCTCTTCCCAGGGTTCGAGATGGCAATGGCGCCACCATACGCGACAAAGCTCGCGCACGCGGAAGCAGGACCGCGAGAGGTCCGGAGGTAGAAGTAGTGGCGCAGCAAGGCCACTGAGGGCTGCACCCCAACGTGGGCCTCGCAATAATAAGCAAAGATCGCGAGGAGAAGGACGGAGTTGGGATGGAGATGCAGAGCCTGTAGCTTGTAATCGAGGAGGACAGAGAAGAAGAACTCGGAGAAGGGAGGCACCAGGCCAGCAACAATGGCACTTACGAAGAGCGGATAGAAGGTGCTCCTCTGACCCTCAGGGGTGGCGGGGCCGGCCTTGAACACCTTCGCCCCGTCGATGCCTCGCGCCGTCGCTATCCAGCGCAACCGGGCAAGGCCCGCCTCCGACACGTTCGGCGGGTCCAGGGCAGATGAGTACCACGCTACGGCCGGAGGCTGGCGAGGCGCCATGGATTCCTAGGTCGCATGGTCAGAGCAGATCTGGAGATTTCGGAGGAAGGAAGGAGGGGCGCAAGAAAGGGGATCTGATCAGCAACCAGGGAAAGCAGGAAGAAGGGCCTAGGCAGATGCCACTCCCTTATCAACTCACACGGTTGCTAAGGCGCCCACGTCCAGTCAACTGCCACGCGGCGCCCAAGGCCGCAGGCTGTTAGGGCCTGCGGCGCTTCACTCTTGCCCTTCCGCCTCCCTGCACGGCCAAGTCCGGGCGGGCCTTGGGCCCGGGGGCTACTGTCGACATTCTGGGAACGGGGGTCCCCAGACCTGCCTACCTGCGGCCTGCGGCGTGGCTCAAAAGGGGGGGCCCAGCACGGCCCATCTTCACCAACACAAACTCAAGACCCTCGCGAGGGGCCAAGCCTCGCGGGCGGACGACGCGGAGCTTCCTCAGGCACGGCCTCGTTAGGCTGGCTCACGAGGAGGCGGAGAGATCAAGGCGGGGTACCTCGTGAGGTGCCCGTGACGCAAGCCATGACGACTCAGGGCGCCCGGCGAGTGCCAGCCCGCGCAGCGTCCTCCTTTCCTCTTTGGTGCAAAGGGGGCAAGCGCAGCCACGGAGTACCGATGCATCAGGCAAAGGTTGCCATTTTGGTGCAACAAGACCAAGACCAGGAGGACTATGAGACGGAGGTCACCATGGAGCCCAAGACGGCGTCATCACCAGAGCTTTGCGCAGGCGAAGATTACTTTTGTCAGGATAGCTGATACTTGCTGTCCCCTTTCAAATTAGCCCGCCATTGTTGGCTCCCTTCCAGCTCGATATTTGGGAAGAGGACCAGGGCCTCTATAAATAGGACTAGCCACCCACATGGCAAGGGGCCGGCTGGTTGGAAGCAGAGAGAGAGAGAGAGAAAGGTGACTGAACTCCTCCCAGCAGTTCATTGCCGCAGCCAAGAACAGACCCTTGCGAGGCTGTTCTTCCTTGTATTGTTCATCATCATCAGCCCAAGAGGCAATCCACACACCACACACTGGAGTAGGGTATTACACCACAACGGTGGCCCGAACCAGTATAAACCCTGTGTCCCTTGTGTCGTTCTTTCGATAGTTTTGATCCTAGCGTGGCGGAGGAGTGCAGGTAGGTAGGAGGCGAAATCTCCACGCGCACCCCAGTGTTCGAACCTCAAGGGTCTGCCGGAACCCGAAATCCGACAGATTATGGTGGAGGGGGGCAGCGCACATGGCTAAAGATCAATGATGAAATTGTGTGTCCATGGGGTGCCCCTCCCCCGTATATAAAGGAGTGGAGGAGGGGGAGGGGGCCGGCCTCTCTAGGCGTGCCCCAAGGGAGTCCTACTCCCACCGGGAGTTGGATTCCCCCTTCCCTTTGTTGGTTCTAGGAGAGAAGGAATGAGGAGGAAGAAGGAAGGAAAGGGGCCGCCACCCCCTCCAAATTTGGATTGGGCTTGGGGGGCGCCCCCTCATTTCCTCCTTTTCCCTCTCTTCCACTAAGGCCCAATACGACCGATATACCTCCCGGTGCTCCGGTATACTCCCGATTTCACTCGGAACCATTCCGATGTCCAAACATATGCTTCCAATATATCGATCTTTACGTCTCGACCATTTCAAGACTCTTCGTCATGTCCGTGATCAAGTCCGGGACTCCGAACTACCTTTGGTACATCAAAACACATAAACTCGTAATACTGATTGTCACCGAACGTTAAGCGTGCGGACCCTACAGGTCCGAGAAGTATGTAGACATGACCGAGACATATCTCCGGTCAATAACCAATAGTGGAACCTGGATGCTCATATTGGTTCCTACATATTCTACGAAGATCTTTATCGGTCAAATCGCATAATGATATATGTTGTTCCCTTTGTCATCGGAATGTTACTTGTCCGAGATCCGATCGTTGGTATCTCAATACCTAGTTCAATCTCGTTATCGGAAAGTCTCTTTACTCATTCCATAATGCTACATCCCTTAACTAACCCATTAGCTACATTGCTTGCAAGGCTTATTGTGGTGTACATTACCGAGAGGGCCCAGAGATACCTCTCCGACAATCGGAGTGACAAATCCTAATCTTGATCCATGCCAACTCAACAAACACCATCGGAGACACCTGTAGAGCACCTTTATAATCACCTAGTTATGTTGTGACGTTTGGTAGCACACAAAGTGTTCCTCCGGTATTCGGGATTTGCATGATCTCATAGTCATAGGAACATGTATAGTTATGGAGAAAGCAATATCAACAAACTAAACGATCATCATGCTAAGCTAACGTATGGGTCAAGTCAATCACATCATCCTGTAATGATGTGATCCCGTTAATCAAATGACAACTCATGTCTATGGTTAGGAAACATAACCATCATTGATTCAATGAGCTAGTTAAGTAGAGGCAAACTAGTGACACTCTGTTTGTCTATATATTCACACATGCACTAAGTTTCTAGTTAATACAATTCTAGCATGAATATAAACATTTATCATGATATAAGGAAATATAAATAACAACTTTATTATCGCCTCTAGGGAATATTTCCTTCAGTCTCCCACTTGCACTAGAGTCAATAATCTAGATTACATTGTAATGATTCTAACACCCATGGAGTCTTGGTGCTGATCATGTTTTGCTTGTGAGAGAGGCTTAGTCAACGGGTCTGCAACATTCAGATCCATATGTATCTTGCAAATCTCTATGTATCCCTCCTTGACTTGATCGCGGATGGAATTGAAGCATTTCTTGATGTGCTTGGTTCTCTTGTGAAATATGGATCACTACTAGAAAAAGGGCTATAGATGGGATTGACACTAATGGCGCACCAAACAAGCGGTGCGCCATTAGTATATACTAATGGCGCACCACCTTCTGATACGCCATTAGAGCTGAAACTACTAATGGCGCACCTGGCCCAGGGTGCGCCATTAGTATCAAATTTTTTTTGAACTAGTGCGCCTGTCCAAACATACTAATGGCGCATCCAGACGCAGTGCGCCATTACTAGTTGTAACTAGTAATGGCGCACCTGTCAGAAAGTGCGCCACCAATGTTGTTTTTTTTATTATATTTTTTATTCCTTTTTTTGCAAAACTACTAATGGCACACTGTTCGACCGTGCGCCATTACTAGTTTAAACTAGTAATGGCGCACAGTGGAACAATGCGCCATTAGTATATTTTTTTATTTTTTTGCAGGACTACTAATGGCGCACCACTAGAAGGTGCGCCATTAGTAACCTGGATTACTAATGGCGCATTTAGAGTTGGTGCGCCATTAGTAAGTGGGCAGCAACAAGATATTTTGGACAGCCTCTCCTACCCACACTCACTTTCTCCCCACTTCATTCTCTCCACCTCCTCCTTGTCTCAGGTGCCTCCTCTTTTTCACCTCATTTCCACCATAGATTCATTCAATTTAAGTGGTTAAATTACCTTGTTTTGATAGGTAAGTAAGGGGGGAAGCTATATTTATGTTGTTCTCCCTACAACAATGTGCACATGCACTTTTTATGGCCTAGCTAGATATATGTATGTTCGTGGTGTTGCATATGTTTGTGGTGTTGCATATGTGTTTGTGTTTGGAGGTGTACCGGTATTTGAAATGTGATAGTTGCCAATATTTTGCCGGAATGTTGATTCATTTCCGTTTCGGCAAGAATTTTGGCATTAAGCATTCTTTTTGGTCCTATTTTTAGGGAAAGTCATGCTAAATTTTTTCTTGGTTCTAAAATATCGTTTTGCTCTACCCCGCAGGCGCCCATGGTCCGCACAATGACCGAAGGCATCGTGAATAGGTTTTTGAGGTCTGCGAAGGCCGAGATGCTTCAAAAGAGTGAGACGGAGATAAGATGTCCGTGTCGAAGATGCAAGCTGAAGAGCCTTATTGCGGACCCGGAATCCGGGCAGGTGCGGGACCACCTGCTCTTGCGTGGTTTCATGGATGGCTATCGGTGGCAAGGTGATGAAGATGACTACGAAGTCGTCCATGGGGGCTGGGCAAGAAATGAGGAAGGGAAGCAAGACAACCACCGCGGCTCGGGCGGCCGAGAAGACGAACAATCCCCAGGATATGATCACGACGGTGATGTTGTATACAGTCATCATGTAGAAGATGCAGGACATGATGATGAGGAAGATGCCGGAGCAGACGACGGGTATGATCATGAAGATGATGATGCCGGCGGAGCAGACGACGCTGGACCATCGATGGGCTGGGTGCAGGACCCTCATATTCAAGAGCTGCTTCTCAAGCAGACGGATAATGCAAGAGCTGCCGCCCGAGAGAAAGCCAAGATGGATCAACTTGAGTTAGACGCGGTTACTCCATTGTATGAAGGATGCAGGCCCGAGGATACCCGCCGGAAAGTAACGCTCATGGCTCTGGAGACGAAGGTAAAACACAAAATGACCGACGCATGCTTCGACGAGAACATGTCATTCTGGCACGAACGTCTTCCCAAGGGGAACAAGTGCCCGACCAGTTTGGAGGAGGCGAAGAAAATCGTGTGTCCTCTGGATTTACCGCACGTGAAATACCATGTGTGCATGAACAATTGCATCATTTATCGGGACGAGCACGCGGAGTCTACCATATGTCCGGTGTGCGGCGTCACTCGATACAAGAAGAGGAAGAAAGCTCCTCGAAAAGTGGTGTGGTACTTTCCGATCACTCCTCATCTGCAGCGGTATTTCACGGACCCTAAGGTAGCAAAGCTCCTGCGTTGGCACGCAGATAGGGAGGAGAAGAAGCGAGAAGATGACGCAAATGATCCGGAGATAGATAAAAAAGACAAGATGCTGAGTCACCCTAAGGATGCGAGCCAGTGGCAAGCGTTGAACTTCGAAGACCTAGAATTTGGGAACGATCCAAGGAACATCATGCTGGGCGCGAGCACCGATGAAGTCAATCCGTTTGGCAACCAGAGAAGCACACATAGCACCTGGCCTGTGTTTGTGTGGATGTACAACCTTCCCCCTGGTTGTGCACGAAGAGGAAGTACATTCACATGAGCATGGTAATTGAAGGACCGAAACAACCAGGGAACGACATCAATCTGTATCTGGGGCTGCTGAAAGAGGAGCTTGACACGCTGTGGAAAATGCCAGCCAATACGTGGGACGCCACAGAGAAAGAATATTTCCCTATGAGAGCCACGCTGCTCACGACGGTGCACGACTATCTCGGTTACGATATGTCGCGGGGCAGGTGGTCCACGAATTTTCTAGATGCGTCAGGTGCATGGATGACACAACGTATCGCCAGCTAGATAGAGATCCCGGGTCTTCGAAAACCGTGTTCATGGGACATCGAAGGTGGCTTCGTGACGATGACCCGTGGAGAAAACGCAAGGATCTGCTCGATGGTGAAACCGAACCCCGAGGACGCCCGCGTACGAGGAGCGGCGAGGAAATAGACGAGCTGTTGAAAAATAGGAAAGATTGCCCACTGCTGGGAAAGAAGCAAAAGGTGCCAGAGCCAGGAAAGAAGCAAAAGGCGCCAGAGCCGCTGGTGAAGGTATGGAAAAAGAGGTATGTTTTCTGGGACTTGCCGTACTGGAAGATCCACCGTGTGCCTCACAGCCTTGATGTAATGCATATCTGTCTGCTTGGTACCCTGCTCAACATGCCAGAGAGGACCAAAGATGGGCCGAAAGCAAGGGCAGACTTGAAATCAATGGGCATGAGGCAGGAGCTTCACGCTATATATGATGATGATGATGATGAGGCGAAGCAGGACACGGAAAGTTGTCGCAAAGGCAAAATGGCCAAGAAGACCGGAAATGACTATCCTCCCGCGTGCTTCACTATAAGTCAGGAGGAGATCGAGCAGTATTTCACCTGCCTCCTAGGAGTAAAACTTCCTTACGGTTACACGGGGAAGATAAGCAGATACCTAGACCCAGCGAAGCATAAGTTCAGCGGGATGAAGTCTCACGACTGTCACGTGCTGATGACGTAGATACTTCCAGTTACAATCCGTGGGATCATGGACGCGCACGTCTGTGAAACGCTATTTGGCCTATGCAACTTTTTCGACGTCATCTCTCGGAAGTCTGTTGGCGTGAGGCAACTCAGAAGGCTACATGAAGAGATCGTGGTGATACTATGCGAGCTTGAGATGTACTTCCCGCCCGCATTCTTCGACGTTATGGTGCATCTGCTAGTCCATATCATGGATGATATCATCCAACTTGGGCCGACGTTCCTACACAGCATGATGCCATTCGAAAGGATGAATGGTGTCATCAAAGGATACGTTCGCAACATGCCACGTCCAGAGGGAAGCATAGCCAGGGGCTTTCTGACCGAAGAGTGCATCTCCTACTGCACGAATTATCTAGGCATCGAGAACCCTGTTGGTCTGCCCGTCAACAGGCACCTCGGCAGGTTCGCTGGATGGGGTCACCGTGAGGGTCGCCGCAAAATGCATGTCGACTTCGAGGGTCGACTGGCCGACTTTGAAAGAGCAAACCTAGTCGCGCTACAACACATAGACGTGGTCGATCCTTGGGTGGTAGATCACAAAACCTTTATTAAGAAGACGTACAATGACCGAGGCCAACAGAGGACGGACGGAGATATACTCAAAGAGGACAACTCATGTTTCACGCGTTGGTTCAAGCAGAAGCTTCTATTGTACCCTTTACATGAGGATTCTTCCGCAGAAGAACAACTCATATTCGCCTTGTCACAGGGCGCCGAGCACAACCTGATGACCTATGAGGCATACAATATCAATGGCTACACATTCTACACCGAGGCCAAGGACATGTAGAGCGATGGTTATCAGAACTCCGGGGTAACGATGGAATCCTACACCGGTAACGACAAGGACAGATACTACGGAAGGATCGAGGAGATCTGGGAGCTGAGCTACGCTGGAGAGAAGGTCCCGATGTTCCATATGTCCTATTTTCAGCAAAGGTCATGCTGAAATTTTCCGTGAATTTTAGCATGACTTTGCTAAAAATAGGACATATGGGGTACTTGTGACTAATGCATGGGCCGGGGTTTCATATTAGTTAATTAAGTAGGATCAAGTGCCCGGGCATACTTGTGACTAATGGATGGCTTTTAGGGTGCCTCGGTGTCGATAAAAACCGAAATGATGAAAGCTTAGGCTTTTAGGGTGCCTCGGCGTCGAAAAACCCTCAATGATAAAAGCTTAGCTTTTAGGATGCCTCGGTGTCGACAAACCCTAAATGATGAGGCCATGATCTTGTTCCTTGACAATAACCAACTTTTTGACCAAACTTTGTTCCTATTTAGAGAGAAACATGGCCAACAACGATGAGGCCGGGGGTTCGGGCGGCAAGGCATTCTGGCAGCTGTCCCAGGAGATGGAGGAACAACCTCACTTGTATGAGGACGCCGCCTTCCCCACCGATCCTGAGACCACTGATGGTACCGCCGAGGATGACCCCACTGATGCCACCACTGATGGTGCCGCCGAGGATGCCACCACTGATGATGGCGGCACACGCACAGATGGCAGCCAACCGAAGAGGCAACGGAAGGACCGGCGCCCGACCGTGCTCCGCACCCTCAAGGAGGAAGTTACTGAAGTGGACTCCGACGGGAATCCAACGGCGCCCGAACGAATAGTCAAGGGGTACTCGCTTCAGCTCGGGTGCATTCTCCGAAGCACCGTCTCGATCAACACCGAGAACCTGAGGCATCCTGACCGAGGGAATTTGCGCAATCTCCTCTTCACGAAGCTGCACGAACGATACAAGTTCCCCGCTGAATTTGAAAACACAAGCCTCAAAGGGAATAAAGTGAACAATGATGCCCTCACGAAGATGAGCAAGGCCCTGTCTACTTGGAAAAGCAATGTAAAGAGAATGATCGAGAAAGGTGAGAGTTATGAGAAGATCAAGGAGAAAAATACTTCGATCACCGAAGATGACTACAACGACTTCAAGATCAATTGCTCGAGCACCGCAAACTCTGAATCAAGTGGGCGAAAGAAATGCGGGACCTGAACTTAGGGGAACACACACTCGGTCCCGGCGGTTACAGAGTGGCGGAGCCTATATGGGACAAGGAGGAGGCGGACCGTGCCGAGCAAGGCCTACCGCCCCTCTTCGATAAATACGGTGACAAGCAGACCAGGAACTTTGTCAGGGCCCGGTATAAGAAGGACCCGAAAACAAAGGAGCTTACCACGGATCCGAAGACCAGGGCACTTGAGCTTGTTCTGGTAAGGAATACACCCCCGCGTAATTAGCTCCATATGGTTGCATTCTAATTAATGAAGCCAAATTTCTAAATGGTTCACATTCCTTCAGCAGGCGACTGAAAGCAGTAGCGCGGGGTCGACTAAGAGCAATCCTTGGGACACCACTCTAAATAGGGCGTTGAATGTAATGAAGAACAAGGATAAGCTCAGTAAGCCGACGTCAGCTGGTCGTGTGGCCGGCAAAGGCTTGTCGACAAAATGGTCGTCATACTATAACACTGGTGGGCGAAAGGAGAAAAAGACCAGCTCGGAAAGCCAGGCGCACGAGGTTCAAGAACTCAGGGCACAGGTGGCGCGGATTCCAGAGATTGTCCAAGAGCAAGTGCAACAACAACTCGGAGCGACGATCACCGCCATTGTGCCTACCTTGATCCAGGGGATTAGTGCGTGGATTGCAGGCGGCCAACAGGGGCCGCCCCCGATTCCTAGCTTCACGGCCAGCAACTCGCAGAACGCGATGGCGGGGCCATTGGTGTCTCCGGCGGAGGCGGCATTGGTGTCTCCGACGCCGGCACGGGAGCTTAATGCACCCAGGTGTACGCCGGCCGGCACCTCTGCAGCAAGCGGCCCCTTCGTCAACTGCACGCCCGCTGTTGGCGGTGCCTCGACATTAGCCGAGCTCGACGCCATCATCACGGTAACTAATTAAGCCTCTCTCGGTCAAGGACTTCATCTCCTTGCCTTTGACTGGGCATCCCTGACACCCTACATGTTTTCGCAGGGCGCCGCCGACGTTCCGTGCACTCTCCTACACTTCGTGAACAACGAGTTGGTCGATGTCGCCAAGGGCAAAATTGTTCAACCGGGCAACTCCTTGTTCCACGGTACCCATATGCCACCCAACTTGTTTAGGGTTCAACTGGTTCGGGTGCTGCCAGGCTGCGACGAGTTGTTACCTCCGATTCGACCCGTCGGGGCCGACGATGATGACGTGATGACCCTCAGCGCCTGCCTGAGCTGGCCCCTGCTTTGGCCGAAGAGCCAGATTCGTTTGGGGGCAGGGGACACCACCCCAAAGACAACACCGCCAGTCGTGCCGGCGCCAAGTCGGCCCCATGGCAAGACCGCCGCAACGGTGCCGGACATCCCTATGCCACTGGATCCAAACATGCATATGGCACAGGATCAGAACGACGACGACGACGATACATTTGCCAATGTCGATCAGTACTTTGCCGATCATGGGTATGGTGGCGACTTCATGGGGCCTCCTTCTCAAGAACCCAACCCAACAAAAGACGTGCGCGATCTAGCTGGTACCGCGGAGAAGCCAAGTTGCAACAGGCGTCGTCTGCCGTTCAGCTCTCAGGAGACGCCTCCAGCTGCCGACTTCACCGAGCCTCAGATAGGCGAGGTGCGAAATATTATCAGCCCCAACACACTCAAGAAGGCGGTCTGTGAGCAGAACTCGGTCCCATTACAGGAGAAGAAGAAGGCACGCAAAAGAAAGACTAACAAGGGTGCGGGCCAGCCGGCACCGAGTACGATCCGTGCTCAAGACGGGCCACCTTCACCTGAGGATATCTCGAGGACGGTGCATGTGGCGGGTAGGCCGATGCTACCGAGAAATATGCTCGATGCTCCAACCGGTGCTATGCGGAGTCTGCATGACTGTGGTCTTTCTTTGGAGAAGCGGCGTCTCAGAGAGAAGGATGTGGCATACCCGGTTTTCGCGTCCAAGGTGCCAGAGGGCAAGGGCTTTGTGGATAACTCCATCGGGGGTATGATCGTCCTGCGGTTTGATGACATCCACGCTATGTTGAACCTTCATCCGCTGGACTACACCTTCGTTCGACTATTTTCGCTGAGTATGGAGATGCGGATTATTTGCGACAAGACCCCGAACATCGTGATAGTCGACCCCTTCTACATGCGTGCCAAGATCTTGGGCATCGCTGGGGACCGGCAAGTCACGACTTCTTACCTCGAAGGCGTCATTCTGGCAAACCAAGATAAGGATAACTTCCTCGTTCCTAACTTTCCCGAGTAAGTCCTCCCCTCAACCGCCTCGTAACATATGAATTCTTAGATTTTGATCGTTTTTCTTTTAACATTCCGCTTTTTCTGCAGTGACACACATTGCACGCTCATCCTCCTAAGCCCCAAATATTCCATGGCCACGTATTTCGACCCGGACCGTCAGTCGAACGTAGACTACACAAATGTCAAGAAGGTTCTTGATGATGTTCTCCCCGGCTGCGTCAAATTTGGAGGCACCTTCACCAGGCCTATTCGTAAGTACGGCAAGCACGTGTTCTCCCACAATACGATGTTCTGCTGCGTCAAGCAGCCGCCTGGCGGTCAGAAGGGTGCCTACTACGCCATCCATCACATGTGGGCAATCATACGGGACCATCATCAACTTCTGCTACCAACTAAACTCAAAGATTGGGCCGCGAGCATGTCGGTAATCCAGGACGCGGACATCAGACAAGAATTCTTTCGCATCCAGTCGGAGTTTGCGGAAATCATCCATCAAGATGTCCTTCGTACCTCGGGGCAGTTCTACCTCAGAAATCAACCGTCCAACAGTGACATCGACACAATGCTACAAATGCAGGCTGACAACGACCGTTATTTCATGACTCCCACGATAGACGGCGGCTTCATCCACGCTCCGGTCCCTTGAGTCGAGTCGAAAGCAGTGATGCTGTGTCTAGTTCTGAAACATCGATTGGCTCATGTTGTAATTAAACTTTAATGAACATGTAGTATGTCTCTTTGGTTTCGAGAGTCGTTCAACTTAGATGTAATCGATGCTATTATTGTCTTGCTTTTCTCTTCCGATTGTTCTGTTGCATACTTATATATTGCTTATGTATTGTCTGTGAATTGGTACTAACGTTTCGTTTGGCTACTGCATAGCGATGTCGTCGTATGTCGTGTACAAGGGTAAGGTTCCCGGAGTCTAGACGACTGGGAGGAGTGTCGGAGACAGGTTCACCGATTCAGCGGTAACAGTTACAAAGGGTACACCACTAGGGCCGTGGCCGAATCTAGATACGCCTTCTATCTAGCGGGAGAGGGGAGGGAGCGCTGGAGGAACCGGATGAAGACGAGTTTCATCGTGATGATGCTCATCGTGATGACCGCAGCTCTCTTCTATGTGATGGTAGTTTAGATGATCGATATCGACTTGTAATGTGAAGACAAACTCGCTACTCGCGGTCTCGAGACTTGTAATATAATGTTCTATCTTTCTTCGGTCTTTTCAATTCGGAGACTAATATGATGAATTGTATTCGGAGACTAATATGATGAATGGTATTCAGAGACTAATCTTCTATTGTATTCGATGAATCTGTTGTTGATGTGTGCTGTCTATATTTTGTCCAATTATACATTTTGTAACCTGTGCAAAAAACAGAAAATAAAAAAAATAAAAAAACCTAATATTCATACTAATGGCGCATCACATCACAGTGCGCCATTAGTATGCCAAAGGATACTAATGGCGCATCATTAAACAGTGCGCCATTAGTATGCCGAAGTTACTAATGGCGCATCTTGTTGTTGTGCGCCATTAGTATGCCAAAGCACCTGGGTATACACGGCCCCCTGGGAGGCATACTAATGGCGCACTGTTATATATACTAATGGCGCATCTGAGGTGAACCATTAGTATACCAGATACTAATGGCGCACCTGTGGTGTGCCATTAGTAAAATATACTAATGGCGTGGCACTAATGGCGCACCACTAATGCACCATTAATGGCCAAATTAGGTGCACCATTAGTAGGCCTTTTCCTAGTAGTGATTCCTTTGCCAAGGCAATTGCACCAGTATTGTCACAAAAGATTTTCATTGGACCCGATGCACTAGGTATGACACCTAGATCGGATATGAACTCCTTCATCCAGACTCCTTCATTTGCTGCTTCCGAAGCAGCTATGTATTCCGCTTCACACATAGATCCCACCACTACGTTCTGCTTGGAACTACACCAAACTGACAACCCCACCATTTAATTAAAACACGTATCTAGTTTGTGACTTAAGAGTCATCCGGATGAGTGTCAAAGCTTGCATCAACGTAACCGTTTACGACGAGCTCTTTGTCACCCCCATATACGAGAAACATATCCTTAGTCCTTTTCAGGTATTATAGGATATTCTTGACCGTTGTCCAGTGATCCACTCCTGTATTACTTTGGTACCCCCCTGCTAAACTTATGGCAAGGCACACATCAGGTCTGGTACACAGCATTGCATACATGATAGAGCCTATGGCTGAAGCATAGGGAACACCATTCATTTTCTCTCTATCTTCTACAGTGGTTGGCATTGAGTCCGACTCAACTTCACACCTTGTAATATAGGGAAGAACCCTTTCTTTGCCTGATCTATTTTGAACTTCTTCAAAACTTTATCAAGGTATGTGCTTTGTGAAAGTCCAATCAAGCGTCTTGATCTATCTCTATAGATCTTGATGCCCAATATATAAGCAGCTCCACTGAGGTCTTTCATTGAAAAATTCTTATTCAAGTATCCTTTTATGCTATTCAGAAATTTTGTATCATTCCCGATCAACAATATGTCATCCACATATAATATCTGAAATGCTACAGGGCTCCCACTCACTTTCTTGTAAATACAGGCTTCTCCAAAAGTCTATATAAAACCATATGCTTTGATCACACTATCAAAGCATATATTCCAACTCTAAGAGGCTTGCACCAGTCCATAAATGGATCACTTGAGCTTGCACACTTTTTTAGGACCTTTTGGATCGACAAAACCTTCTGGTTGTATCATATACAACTCTTCTTTAAGGTATCCATTAAGAAATGGAGTTTTGACATCCATTTGCCAAATTTCATAATCATAAATGCGGCAATTGCTAACATGATTCGGACGGACTTAAGCATCACTACGGGTGAGAAGGTGTCATCGCAGTCAACTCCTTGAGCTTGTCGAAAACCTTTTGCAACAAGTCGAGCTTTGTAGACAGTAACGTTACCATCAGCGTCAGTCTTCTTCTTGAAAATCCATTTATTCTCTATGGCCTACCGATCATTGGGTAAGTCAACCAAAGTCCATACTTTGTTCTCATACATGGACCCCATCTCAGATTTCATGGCCTCAAGACATTTTGTGGAATCTGGGCTCATCATCGCTTCCTCATAGTTCGTAGGTTCGTCATGGTCAAGTAACATGACTTCCAGAACAGGATTACCGTACCACTCTGGTGCGGATCTTACTCTGGTTGACCTACGAGGTTCGGTAGTAACTTGATCAGAAGTTTCATGATCATCATCATTAGCTTCCTCACTTACTGGTGTAGGAATCACTTTAACTGATTTCAGTGATGAACTACTTTCCAATAAGGGAGAAGGTACAATTACCTCGTCAAGTTCTACTTTCCTCCCACTCACTTCTTTCGAGAGAAACTCCTTCTCTAGAAAGCATTCATTCTTAGATCTGTGATAGGAGGTGTACCCAACAGTCTCATTTGGGTATCCTATGAAGACACATTTCTCCAATTTGGGTTCGAGCTTATCAGGTTGAAGCTTTTTCACATAAGCATTACAGCCCCAAACTTTAAGAAACGACAACTTGGGTTTCTTGCCAAACCACAGTTCATAAGGTGTTGTCTCGATGGATTTAGATGGTGCCCTATTTAACGAGAATGCAGCCGTCTCTAAAGCATAACCCCAAAACTCTAGTGGTAAATCAGTGAGAGACATCATAGATCACACCATATCTAATAAAGTGCGGTTACGATGTTCGGACACACCATTATGTCGTGGTGTTCCACGTGGAGTGAGTTTCGAAAATATTCCACATTGTTTCAAATGAAGTCCAAACTCATAACTCAAATACTCACCTCCACGATCAAATCGTAAAAACTTGATTTTCCTGTTATGATGATTTTCCACTTCACTCTGAAATTCTTTGAACTTTTCAAATGTTTCAGACTTATGTTTCATCAAGTAGATATACCCATATCTGCTCAAATCGTCTGTGAAGGTGAGAAAATAATGATATCCACCGCGAGCTTCAATATTCATTGGACCACATACATCAGTATGTATGATTTCCAATAACTCGGTTGCCCCTCCATTGTTCCAGAGAACGGAGTTTTAGTCATCTTGCCCATGAGGCATGGTTCGCAAGTACCAAGTGATTCATAATCAAGTGATTCCAGAAGTCCATCAGAATGGAGTTTATTCATGCGCATTACACCAATATGACCTAAACGGCAGTGCCACAAATAAGTTGCACTATCATTATCAACTCTGCATCTTTTGGCTTCAATACTATGAACATGTGTATCACTACTATCAAGATTTAGTAAAAGTAGGCCACTCATCAAGGGTGCATGACCATAAAAGATATTACTCATACAAATAGAACAACCATTATTCTCTGATTTAATGAATAACTGTCCTGCATTAAACAAGGTCCAAATATAATGTTCATGCTCAATGCTGGCACGAAATAACAATTATTCAGGTCTGAAACTAATCCCGAAGGTAGATGTAGAGGTAGCGTGCCGACAGCGATCACATCGACCTTGGAACCATTTCCCACGCGCATCGTCACCTTGTCCTGAGCCAATCTTCGCTTAATCCATAGCCCCTGTTTCGAGTTGCAAATGTTAGCAACTGAACTAGTATCAAATACCCAGGCACTACTGCGAGCATTAGTAAGGTACACGTCAATAACATGTATATCAAATATACCTTTCACTTTGCCATCCTTCTTCTTTGCCAAATACTTGGGGCAGTTCCACTTCCAGTGATCAGTTCCTTTGCAGTAGAAGAACTCAGTCTCAAGCTTAGGTCCAGACTTGGGTTTCTTCACTTGAACAACAACTAGCTTGCTGTTCTTTTTGAAGTTCCCCTTCTTCCCTTTACCCTTTTTCTTGAAACTGGTGGTTTTGTTGACCATCAACACTTGATGCTCTTTCTTGATTTCTACCTCCACAACCTTGAGCATTGCGAAGAGCTCAGGAATCGTCTTATCCATCCCTTGCATATTATAGTTCATCACGAAGCTATTGTAGCTTGGTGGCAGTGATTGAAAAACTCTGTCAAAGACATTATCATCAGGAAGATTAACTCCCAGTTAGGGATGAAAACACAGCGGAAACGGACGGAACTGAGTGCTATCATATTTGTTTTCACATTTTTTTGCAGAAGCAGAAACGAATACAGAAACTCCAGAAATTAATACGGTAACAAATACTGCCGGAAACGGACACGGAGCAAATACAAAGCAGATACGGAAATAGAAATAGGAATTGATCAGAACTTAAAACCCCCTTGAATCATAGAGAAATACACACGAAAACAAACAAATTTTATGAGTTGTTAACATGGATAGAAAATAATATCATTATGTTAGCAACTTAGCGTAGTATTGTAGTAGTACCGGACAATTGCGTATAGGGTCAAGCTGAGTACATGTGTGGTAGTAGAAGTTGTGCCTCAGATCCATTCTACTAATTGTGTCATTGTGTTCTCTTTGGTGGTTGGGCTACAAAGAAGCTATAGGTCTATAGTAAAAACAAAAATTCCATATTCACGGAAACGGAAAGTTCAGTTTCCATGCATGTTCCACCAGAAAACAAAGTTCCATTTTTGTTTCCATTTCCGCATAAAAAAATCCATTTCGACTTCCATTTTGCAAATTTCCGTTTCTGTTTTCATATTTCCTCTTCGTTTCCATTTTTCCACCGGAAAAATGGAAAATTTCCACTCCATTTTCATCCCTACTCCCAGTTGAGTCAAGTGGTTGTGGTACCTAGATATTCTGAGTATATGTTCACTGACAGAACTACTCTCCTCCATCTTGCAGCTGTAGAACTTATTGGAGACTTCATATCTCTCAATCCGGGCATTTGCTTGAAATATTAACTTTAACTCCTCGAACATCTCATATGCTCCATGACGTTCAAAACGTCGTGGAAGTCCCAGTTCTAAGCCGTAAAGCATGGCACACTGAACTATCGAGTAGTCATCATCTTTGTTCTGCCAAGTGTTCATAACATCTGGCGTTGCTCCTGCAGCGGGTTTGTCACCTAGCTTTGCTTCTAGGATGTAATTCTTCTGTGCAGCAATGAGGATAATCCTCAAGTTATGGACCCAGTCCGTGTAGTTGCTACCATCATCTTTCAACTTAGCTTTATCTAGGAACGCATTAAAATTCAACGGAACAACAGCACAAGCCCTCTATCTACAACAACATAGACAAGCAAAATACTATCATGTACTAAGTTCATGATAAATTAAAGTTCAATTAATCAAATTACTTAAGAACTCCCACTTAGATAGACATCTCTCTAATCATCTAAGTGATCACGTGATCCATATCAACTTAACCATGTCCGATCATCACGTGAGATGGAGTAGTTTTCAATGGTGAACATCACTATGTTGCTCATATCTACTATATGATTCACGCTCTCCAGTGTTCCAAGGCCATATATGCATATGCTAGGCTCGTCAAGTTTAACCCGAGTATTCCGCGTGTGCAAAACTGGCTTGCACCCGTTGTATGTGAACGTAGAGCTTATCACACCCGATCATCACGTGGGGTCTTGCCACGACGAACTATAGCAACGGTGCATACTCAGGGAGAACACTTTTACCTTGAAGTTTAGTGAGAGATCATCCTATAATGCTACCGCCGAACAAAGAAAAATAAGATGCATAAAGGATAAACATCACATGCAATCAATAAAAGTGATATGATATGGCCATCATCACCTTGTGCCTTTGATCTCCATCTCCAAAGCACCGTCATGATCACCATTGTCACCGGCTTGACACCTTGATCTCCATTGAAGCATCGTTGTCGTCTCGCCAACTATTGCTTCTATGACTATCGCTACCGCTTAGTGGTAAAGTAAAGAAATTACATGGCAATTGCATATCATACAATAAAGCGACAACCATATGGCTCCTGCCAGTTGCCGATAACTGTGTTACAAAACATGATCATCTCATACAATAAAATTTAGCATCATGTCTTGACCATATCACATCACAACATGCCCTGCAAAAACAAGTTAGACATCCTCTACTTTGTTGTTGCAAGTTTTACGTGGCTGCTACGCGCTGAGCAAGAACCGTTCTTACCTACACATCAAAAAACCACAACACAGTATAGTGATTTATTTTCGATCTTCAGAAAGAATCATGTTCATTGAATCCGATTCAACTAAAGCTGGAGAAACAGACACCCACTAGCCACCTGTGTGCGAAGCACGTCGGTAGAACCAGTCTCGCGTAAGCGTACACATAATGTCGGTCTGGGCCGCTTCATCCAACAATGCCGCTGAATCAAGAATCAACTAGTGATGACAAGCAATATGTATATACCCACGCCCACAACTCCTTTGTGATCTACTCGTGCATATAACATCTACACATAAACCTGGCTCTGATAGCACTGTTGGGTAACGCAGTAATTTCAAAAAAATTCCTACGCACACGCAAGATCATGGCGATGCATAGCAACAAGAGGGGAGAGTATCATCTACGTACCCTCGTAGACCATAAGTGGAAGCGTTATGACAATGCGGTTGATGTAGTCGTACGTCTTCACGATCGACCGATCTAGTACCAAAGATACGACACCTCCGCGATCTGCACACATTCGGCTCGGTGATGTCACACGAACTCATGATCCAGTAGAGCTTCGAGGGAGAGCTTCGTCAGCACGACAACGTGATGACGGTGATGATGTTTCTACCGGAACAGGGCTTCGCCTAAGCACCGCTACGATATTACCGAGGTGGATTATGGTGAAGGGGCACCGCACATGGCTAAAGATCAATGATTAACTTGTCTGTCCATGGGGTGCCCCCTCCCTCATATATAAAGGAGTGGAGGAGGGGGGATGGCCTCTCTAGGCGTGCCCCAAGGGAGTCCTACTCCCACCGGGAGTAGGATTCCCCCCTTCCCTTTGTTGGTTCTAGGAGAGAAGGAAGGAGGAGGAAGAAGGAAGGAAAGGGGGGCCGGCCCCCCTCCCAATTCGGATTGGGCTTGGGGGGGGGCGTCCCCTCCTTTGCTCCTTTTCCCTCTATTCCACTAAGG
The DNA here is from genome assembly GCA_034509565.1 of Triticum monococcum. Classification (NCBI taxonomy): domain Eukaryota; kingdom Viridiplantae; phylum Streptophyta; class Magnoliopsida; order Poales; family Poaceae; genus Triticum; species Triticum monococcum. Next base: position 505,331,643 of record CM067846.1, read on the forward strand.
CACAATAGGGCCCATATACCTCCCGGGGGTTCCGGTAACCTCCCGGTGCTCCGGTATACTCCCCATTTCACCCGGAACCATTCCGTTGGCTAAACATAGGCTTCCAATATATCGATCTTTACGTCTCGACCATTTCGAGACTCCTCGTCATGTCCATGATCAAATTCGGGACTCCGAACTACCTTCGGTACATCAAAACACATAAACTCGTAATTACGATCGTCACCGAACGCTATGCGTGCGGACCCTACGGGGTCGAGAACTATGTAGACATGACCGACACATGTCTCCGGTCAATAACCAATAGCGGAACCTGGATGCTCATATTGGTTCCTACATATTCTACAAAGATCTTTATCGGTCAAACCGCATAATCTTGATCCACGCCAACTCAACAAACACCATCGGAGACACCTGTAGAGCACCTTTATAATCACCTAGTTATGTTGTGACGTTTGGTAGCACACAAAGTGTTCCTCCAGTATTCGGGAGATGCATGATCTCATAGTCGTAGGAACATGTATAGTTATGCAGAAAGCAATAGCAACAAACTAAACGATCATCATGCTAAGCTAACGGATGGGTCAAGTCAATCACATTATTCTCTAATGATGTGATCCCGTTAATCAAATGACAACTCATGTCTATGGTTAGGAAACATAACCATCATTGATTCAATGAGCTAGTCAAGTAGAGGCAAACTTGTGACACTCTGTTTGTCTATGTATTCACACATGTACTAAGTTTCTGGTTAATACAATTCTAGCATGAATAATAAACATTTATCATGATATAAGGAAATATAAATAACAACTTTATTATTGCCTCTAGGGAATATTTCCTTCACCACTAGCTACATCCTCGCACGGAAGGAAGTGCCTGACAGTCAGGACCCACCTGGTCAAAGCGTACATAGCGTTGTCATTTTGGTTGCAAATGTGTACATCCATACGATCGGTCTGTCTACAGGATGCAGCGATAAACCGTGGCCGTGTAAGGAAGGGCACGTGTCGTAGTAGAGGTGCACACATGTCGTAGTAGATGCGCGCACATAGCATGTACACGTACGTACAATGGCCAGGGTGCGAGAAAGAAAATACGGCCACGTACATACATACGAGCGGGGTCTCGAACGCCTACTCGCGCATACGTACGGCCAGGGCTAGTATACATGGCTAGGTCGGAACGGAGAAACTGCGTCGTCGTCGTGTTCATGGGGAGGCAACGGAATGTGTCGTGTTCATCGGAAGGCAACAAAACGCGTGGTGTTCATCGGGAGCGAACCGGCTTGGACGGAATAGCCAATGGAAACGAGGTCTGGCATACCGCAAAATGGGGGAAACAACCTTGTGTTCGACCGGCCACGGTCGAAACGGGATCATGTTCATCGGGAGGGGTTTGGCGTACCACAAAACGGAGGAAACGGACCTCCTACGGTCGAAACGGGGTCCTGTTGATCGGGAGGGGTGTGGCGTACCGCAAAACAGAGCAAACAGACTTGTGTTGGAGCACTGCGGTCGAAACGGGGGTCCTATTCATCGGGAGGGGTGTGGCGTACCACAAAATGGGACTCCACGGGATACTGTTCATCTCCACCGTCAACTGCCTCCACGGGCTACTGTTCATCCACCGTCGACTTCCTCCACGGGCTCCTGTTCGTCCACCGTCGACCTCCTCCAGGCTCCACCTGTGACAGTTCATCCATGGGCTCCTATTGTTCCAGCCTCCACCGCTCCTCCACTGGCTACTATTCAGCTAGCCCTCTCCATGGGGTCCTGTTCAACCACCCCTCCACGGGCTACTGTTCATCCAGCCCTCCACCGGCTACTATTCATCCGGCCCTCCACTGGGTCCTGTTCATCCAGCCCTCCATGGGGTCCTGTTCATCCACCGGCTCGATCGATTAGGGTACTGTTCATCCAACAGCAACGACCACTACTACCACGGGGTCCTGTTCATCCAACCACCCCCCGGGAACGGTTCACCCAAACCCCCTCAACAACGCTCACTTTTCATCAAGGGAAGGAGGCAACAGTGTTCGATCGGCTTCGGTTGGCAGCTGTAGCGAAGGAATCGCTCGGGTTCAGTTAACAGCAAGGGATCGATTGATCGCCCGAGTTCAGTAATGTGTAGCCTCCAGTGCAATCGCTCGGGTACAGTTAGAGTGCAACACCTCGCTCGGGTTCAGTTAGAGCCCAACACCTCGCACACATGCGCGTACGTACGAGAGAAGCGTGCATCACTCGGCCCCGACCACCCACCGTAACCGTGAACTCCTTGATATTTTCCTCGCCCTCGCTTCTACCACGGTTTTTCACATCATGGACGACCCAAAGAATGTCATGCAACTGTGTCTCCGGCCCGCCCAGGAGGGAAAACCCATTTTCTGTCATGATTTTTTGTCATAGAAGTAGGACCCCACCACATCTATGATGATACCGGGTTTTTTCACAATTATCATCATAGAAGTGTCATAAGTATGATAGAAAAAAAACTCATTCGGCCCAAAATGTCACGGATGTGTCTTTTTTTGTAGTGCATGGGTGTGAGCCATGGACATAGCACTATAGGTGGAATATAATATGGTGGTTGTGGAGAAGAAAAAGATGAAGGAGATAGTCTCACATCAACTAGGCGTATCCACGGGCTATCAAGATTCCCATCAATAGATATCAATGTGAGTGAGTAGGGATTGCCATGCAACGGATGCATTAGAGCTATCAGTTTATGAAAGCTCAAAAGAAAACTAAGTGGGTGTGCATCCAACTCGCTTGCTCATGAAGACGTAGGGCAATTTGGGGAAGCCCATCATTAGAATATACAAGCCATGTTCTATGATGAAAAATTCTCACTAGTATTTGAAAGTGACAACATATGAGACTCTCTATCATGAAGATCATGGTGCTACTTTGAAGCACAAGTGTGGTAAAAGGATAGTACCATTGCCCCTTCTCTCTTTTCTCTCATTTTTTTTGTTTGGGCCTTCTCTCATTTTTTTGGCCACCTATTTTTTTGTCCGAAGTCTCATCCCAACTTGTGGGGGAAGCATAGTCTCCATCATCCTTTCCTCACATGGGAAAATGCTCTAATAATGAAGATCATCACACTTTTATTTACTTACAACTCAAGAATTACAACTCGATACTTAGAACAAAATATGACTCTATATGAATGCCTCCGGCAGTGTACCGGGATGTGCAATGAATCAAGAGTGACATGTATGAAAGAATTATGATCGGTGGCTTTGCCACAAATACGATGTCAACTACATGATCATGCAAAGCAATATGGCAATGATGAAGCGTGTCATAATAAACAGAATGGTGGAAAGTTGCATGGCAATATATCTTGGAATGGCTATGGAAATGCCATTATAGGTAGGTATGGTGGATGTTCTGAGGAAGGTATATGGTGGGTGTATGGTACCGGCGAAAGGTGCGCGCCACTAGAGAGGCTAGCAATGGTGGAAGGGTGAGAGTGCGTATAATCCAGGGACTCAATATTAGTCGTAAAGAACTCACATACTTATTGCAAAAATCTATTATTTATCGAAACGAAGTACTACGCGCATGCTCCTAGGGGCATAGATTGGTAGGAAAAGACCATCGCTCGTCCCCGACTGCCACTCATAAGGAAGACAATCAATAAATAAATCATGCTCTGACTTCATCACATAATGGTTCACCATACGTGCATGCTACGGGAATCACAAACTTTAACACAAGTATTTCTACAACCCACAATTACTCACTAGGAAGACTCTAATATCACCATATTTATATCTCAAAACAATCATAAAGAATCAAACTTCTTATAGTATTCAATGCACTTTATATGAAAGTTTTTATTAGACCCCTCTTGGATGCCTATCATATTAGGACTAAATTTATAACCAAAGCAAATTACCATGCTGTTTAGGGGCTCTCAAAATAATATAAGTGAAGCATGAGAATTCAATAATTTCTATAAAATAAAGCCACCACCATGCTCTAGAAAGATATAAGTGAAACACTAGAGCAAAATTGCCTAGCTCAAAAGATATAAGTGAAGTACATATAGAGTATTCTAATAAATCACGATTCATGCGTGTCCCTCTCAAAAGGTGTGTAAAGCAAGGATGATTGTGTCAAACTAAAAAGTAAAGACTCAAATCATACAAGATGCTCCAAGAAAAACACATATCATGTGGTGAATAAAAATATAGCCTCAAGTAAAGTTACCGAAAGACGAAGAAGAAAGAGGGGATACCTTTCGGGGCATCCTCAAGCTTAGGCTCTTGGTTGTCCTTGAATATTACCTTGGGGTGCCTTGGGCATCCCCAAGCTTAGGCTATTGCCACCCCTTATTCCATAGTCCATCAAATCCTTACCCAAAACTTGAAAACTTCACAACACAAAACTCAATAGAAAATCTTGTAAGCTCCGTTAGTATAAGAAAACAAATCACCACTTTTGGTACTGTTGTGAAATCATTCTTTATTTATATTGGTGTAATATCTACTTTATTCCAACTTTTCCATGGTTCATACCCTCGATACTACCCATAGAATCATCAAAATAAGTAAACAACACATAGAAAACAGAATCTGACTAAAAACAGAACATTCTGTAGTAATCTGTAACTCTCGAATACTTCCGTAACTCCAAAAATTATGAAAATTTAGGAAAACATGGGCAATTTGTTTATTAATCTTCTGCAAAACGAATCAGTATTTTACCAGGCTTCTGTTAAAAATGAAAATTGTTTTCCTGAGAGAAAAAGTTTTTGTTTTTAGCAAGATCAAATCAACTATCACTGTAAGCCATCCTAAAGGTCTTACTTGGAACAAACACTAATTGAAACACAAAAACCACATCTAACCAAAGGCTAGATGAATTACTTATTGCAAAACAGGAACTAAAAAGCAAGAACAAAAATAAAACTGTGTTGCCTCCCAACAACCCCTATTGTTTAAGGCCCTTAGCCAGGCATGAAAACACGAATAGATCTAGGTATTGTCATCCCCCCTTTTGGAAGCAGAGAGAGAATTTCTTATCCATAGCATTTATGTTTTTATTTTTTGAAAGCACGTGGCCATTAATAGTAGAAGAAATATTAAGAACATTACGAAAATTTGCATCTAAACTAGCCTTCATCTCTTTGATTATTTCAGTTTGATAAAAGCACATAAGAGCAGTTGATTCAACAGTTTCACCTTTGGAGTGCCCAAATATGGTTTTCATTTTTTTCATAAGTATCAAAGGCATCTCCTACAAGAAAACCGTTTTCAAATATAGAATCCAAAACTTGTTTAAAAGAAAGAGGCAAACAAACATAAAAGCTTTTCAAGTATATCTTAATATGGTGTTGAGGCACATGGCTAGCTTGAATCCTCAATAGTCTATCCCAAGCATCCTTTAAAGATTCATCGAGCAAATAACGAAAGATTTCGGGATCACTTCATCAAAATTGTTTAAACTTTCCTTAACAACATCATAAGGTCTTTCCGTAGCATCATTATTTATGAGCTTAGAAAGGACAGAGGGGCTGTCCAAAGTATTAAAACTCGAGAGAAAACCTTTAGCCCTTTTTAGGTCAGCCATAGCGATAAAAATATGGGCTTAGGCAAACAAGAGAATGGCGGAAGAAAAGGAAAATCTTTTCGAAAATTGTTTTAGAAGTGGGGAAGAGGAAAACAAGAGGTGAATGGAGAATAATGTAATGCAAGGGATGAGAGTTATGATGGGTGCTTGATACGTCTCCAACGTATCTATATTTTTTGATTGTTCCATGCTGTTATATACTCAATCTTGGATGTTTTATAATAATTTTATAGTCATTTTATATCATTTTTGGTACTAACCTATTGACATAGTGCCAAGTGCCAGTTGCTATTTTCCATGTTTTTTACATCGCAGAAAATCAATACCAAACGGAGTCCAAATGCCACGAAACTTTATGAAGATTTTTTTGGACCAGAAGGAACATAATGGAACCTAGTTGGGCCTAGGGGGTGCTCCGAGGAGAGCACAACCCACCAGGGCGCGCCAGGAGGCCCAGGCGTGCCCTGGTGGGTTGTGCCCACCTCGATTGACCCTCGGGCCGCCTCTTTGCTCTATAAATACCCCAATATTCCAAAAACCCTAGGGGAGTCAATGAAATATTGATCCAGCCACCACAGAGTCCAGAACCACCAGATCCAATCTAGACACCATCTCGGATGGGGTTCACGAGCTCCATTGGTGCCGCTCCGATGATGCGTGAGTAGTTCTTTGTAGACCTTCGGGTCCGTAGTTAGTAGCTAGATGGCTTCCTCTCTCTCTCTCTCTCTCTCTCTCTCTCTCTCTCTCTTGATTCTCAATACAATGGTCTCTTGGAGATCCATATGATGTAACTCTTTTGTGGTGTGTTTGTAGTGGGTTCGATCTTACGGTGCTTGATCCCAGTGACAGAAGGGAAACCAACACGTATGTATGTTGCTACTAAGGATACAATGACGGGGTCTATCTCTACATAGATAGATCTTTTCTACATCATGTGTTCGTTCTTATTGCATTACTCCATTTCTCCATGAACTTAATACACTAGATGCAAGCTGGATAGCGGTCGATGTGTGGAGTAATAGTAGTAGATGCAGGCAGGAGACGGTCTACTAATCTTGGACGTGATACCTATGTAATGATCTTTGCCTGGATATCGTCATGAGTATTTAAAGTTCTATCAATTGCCCAACAGTAATTTGTTCAACCACTGTTCGCTATTTTTCTCGAGAGAAGCCACTAGTGAAACCTACGGCCCTCGGGTCTCTTTCTGATATTATTTGCCTTTGCGATTTATTTTTCTTTGCTTTTATTTCTAGATCTATTAATCCAAAAACCCAAAAATACCTTGCTGCAATTTATTCTTATTTATTTTATTTGGCGTTCAATCTATCAATCTACTACAAATTTACCTCACACCCGTTTGCCTATTGTAACGCCCCGAGACCGATGTGCCAGGTGCCGTGCAATTATTCGATGTTGTTGCATTGTCATGTGCTTGCGTGTTGCATCATGTCACGTCATCATGTGCATTGCATCATGTCATCATGTCATCATGTCATAATCTTTTGCATCTCAACTAAATAATTCGTATGGATCTTTGATCCATTTAAATCGAGGGAAGGATGCCTTCTCTTTATAACATATCCTCCCGATATTAGTGGAGCTACTATAATAAATATTCCGTTCTTTCGGAGTTAACCAAAACACACTTGCAAAAATCCCCACTCCCTTTCTACTTCAAGTTTGGTCCCCAAACTTTGCCAACATCTCTTTTCCCATTTATCGAGGCTCCTCCTAATTTATCAACATTTCTGGGCACTTCAAAACCCTAGCCCTAGTTCAAACCATTTGATTAAATTCAAATGAGTTTGAATTCATATCTTCCGGTCTTGCCACTTCATTTTTCTCGGTACGAGTGCATTTTTGTGAGTCCGGAAAAATTATTCGCGTGTCCACCTCCTTCCCCTAACCTCCTCTTTCTTTTCTTTCTCTTTAATCGTTTTCTGCTAAAAAGTAAGAGAAGAAAGAGAGAGAGGAAGAGAAGTCCAGCAGGCCGCGCCCCTGCCCACCTGGGCCTCCCTCTCCACTCGGCCGGCCTCTTTGGCCCAAGGCTCTACGCCCCGCTGCCTACCTAACCCTAGCTAGCCCCGATCCCCTGACCTCTCCCTCTCGATCCCTCCTTGCGCCGCCAGGAGACAGCGGGCGATGCTGCCTCGCGCCCTCATCCCCTCTCTTCCCTCGTCTCCCTCCTCTCGCCGCAGAGCCCCTGCTCCCGATCCCCTCGATCTCCCTCTCCCATCGACCTCTCCTCCGCGCGCCATGGCCGCCTCCACCTCTCGCTCTCACCAGGGGACCCGACCCCATCTCCTCTCCCCCGCGCTCCACCCTCGCCGGAGAAGGGAAGTAGGCCGGAGCTTCGTCGCCACCCACCGGCCTCCATGGTTCGTCGCAGCCCCTGTTGCCGGCCACCTCGCCAGCGCCCTTCACCTCCGCGCCCGAGCTGCTCTGCTGCTGCTCTCCTCGCTCACCGCACAGGTCCTCTCCCGTCGCCACCCGCCGCCGTCGGCGGCCACCAGGAGCGCCCACGCCCGCGTCGTGCTCCCGAGCCGCCTCCTGCCTCGTCCCCGCGCCTCGGAATCCTTCCTCGTCGTCCAGGCCGCCGGCTACCAGCAGAGCGTCGCCTCTGGCCGACCAGCGCCGGCCTCGACCGTCTCCTCTGCTTCGCCTCCTGCCCGTGCTTCGCCTTCCGTTCATTGCCCCGCTGTTTTTTTTTGTCGTTGCCAAGGTCACCGAGTCCAGGGACGCAAGGCCGCCTTCGGAGATCCCTTTCGCCAAGTACCACGCCCGGTGAAGTCCAAGACGGAGATCTTCTCGAGGAGGAACGTTTTCGGGATCGTCAAGGCCACCTCAAGTTCGACTACGTTTTGCCGCTTCGACCGAGACCAACAAGTACCACGACGACGCATCATGTATCTCTACCCCGTCTTCGGAATCGCTAAGAACGTCAAGTACCCCTTCGAGATGACGAGATCGGCAAGTCCGGAGAACGCCAAGTACCCCTTCATGTCGGCAAGATCCGCAAATCGGACCCCGAACGATCGACGTCTTGTGGACCATGTACGACGACCGTCGCCGAAGACCCGTGTAACGTGAACGTGAACGACTACCGTCGCGAGTACCTCTACGTCGTCATGTACCCCTACTTCCACTACCATCGCGAGAACGACTACTTCCCCTACTTCCCACGACGACCACGTGTACAACTACTTCCTCGTCGACACGTGTACCCCTACCGCCGAACTCGATCCGTTTCGATGATGCTCGCTTCAAAGGTATAACCGCCGGAACGATGCCCGTGAACGAATGCATGTGTGATGTATGAAATGCTCGTGTTTGCTCCGTGTCGGAGTTGTTCGGTGCACGTTGCCCCTCTTTTGCCTTGCCACCATCTTGTGGGAACCCGGTATCCGGGATCACCCCACCTCCTATCGCGTATCACGCTCCCGTCGCTTTTTCGTTTGCACCGGGATCTCAATCGAGTTACCGGAACCGATATGTTGTCGTGGCATCATTTTCGGATTCGTTGCCGTGGCACCCCCTTTTTTTCCTTCCACCACGGTGACAATGCTTCATAATGCTCTTATCAACATTTTGCATAAATTGCTTTAAACTTGTCCATGTCATCCGCATCATGATAACAACAATTAAAATTGATTGAATTGATGTTTGGTTAATTTTGCTTAAATGCCATGCTAAAATGATTTAATTCATAACTTAATAACCGTAACTCCGATTTTAATAATCTTTATATGTAAATGGGGTAGAATTATGCCTAGTTTATCGTGGTGACCTTTATTTGCATGTTAGATAACTCTAAAATTGTGTTTAGGACAGATCTGGACCAAACCTAATATTTGCACATGAGGATTTTTCCGGAATTGTTGTTGGTTGCTTCTGGCCTCATTTAAACTTGCCTAGATTAGATAGTTTTCTTTTCCTTCACCTCTTGCCATGTTAAATCAACATTTAATATTGTTGGGGTACATAACGAGAGAGAACCTAAATAATTGATGTGGTGTTTCGTCAATATGCAACTCGTTGCATATTGAGCTCCACTTAATTTGTAGGATTGTTTGTGCATTTTTCCATGCCATGCCTCTTTAAACCGGACATGCATCATACTCGATTGTGCATCATGCCATGTTGATGTGTTGGTTGTTTACTATGTTCTTTGCTCTTTTCCGGTGGTTGCTTCTTCGGGTTGGTTCCGATATCGTCGAGTTTGTGAGGATCCGTTCATCTACGTCCGTTTGTCTTCTTCATAGACTCGTTCTTCTTCCTTGCGGGATTTCAGGCAAGATGATCATACCCTCGAAATCACTACTATCTTTGCTATGCTAGTTTGCTCGCTCTTTTGCTATGCCATTGCCACGATGCCTACCACTTGCTTGTCAGCCTCCCAATTGCCATGTTCAGCCCCTAACCCACCATTGTCCTAGCAAACCGTTGATTGGCTATGTTACCGCTTTGCTCAGCCCCTCTTATAGCGTTGTTAGTTGCAGGTGAAGATTGAAGTTTGTTCCTTGTTGGAACATGGAGATCGTTCCTTGTTGGAAAATTTATTTACTTGTTGGGATATCACTATATATCTTATTTAATTAATGCATCTATATACTTGGTAAAGGGTGGAAGGCTCGGCCTTATGCCTGGTGTTTTGTTCCACTCTTGCCGCCCTAGTTTCCGTCATATCGGTGTTATGTTCCGGGATTTTGCGTCCCTTACGCGGTTGGGCTATTATGGGAACCCCTTGACAGTTCGCCTTAAGTAAAGCTTCTCCAGCAATGCCCAACATTGGTTTTACCATTTGCCACCTAGCCTTTTTCTTCCCTTGAGTCGGCCGGCTCAAGGGTCATCATTATTTTACCCCCCGGGCCAGTGCTCCTCTGAGTGTTGGTCCACCTGTCAGCTGCCGGTGGCCACCAAGGGCAACTCTGGGCTGGCTTACCCGTACCTAGGACAATCTGAGTGTGCCCTGAGAAAGAGATATGTGCAGCTCCTATCGGGATTTGTCGGCACATTCAGGCGGTGTTGCTGGTTTAGTTTTACCCTGTCGAAATGTCTTGTTGTACTGGGATACTGAGTCTGATCGGATTGTCTCGGGTGGAGGTCTATTCCTTCGTTGACCGTGAGAGCTTGTGATGGGCTAAGTTGGGACACCCCTGCAGGGATTTGATCTTTCGAAAGCCGTGCCCGCGGTTATGGGCAGATGGGAATTTGTTAACGTCCGGTTGTAGAAAACCTAAAGTTGACCTTAATTAAAATGAATCAACTGCGTGTGTAACCGTGATGGTCTCTTTCCGGCGGAGTCCGGGAAGTGAACACGGTTGTTGGAGTTATGCTTGACGTAGGTAGTCCAGGATCACTTCTTGATCATACTTTTATCGATCGTGCTTTGCCTTCTCTTCTCGCTCTCATTTGCGAATAGGTTAGCCACCATATATGCTAGTCGCTTGCTGCAGCTCCACCTCATACCTTTACCTTACCCATAAGCTTAAATAGTCTTGATCGCGAGGGTGCGAGATTGCTGAGTCCCTGTGGCTCACAGATACTTCCAAAACCAGCTTGCAGGTGCCGATGAGTTCGTGCAGATGACGCAACCCAGCTCAGGAGGAGCTCGTTGAAGACCTTGTTCATTTGTGTTGTTTCATTCTAGTTGATCAGTAGTGGAGCCCAGTTGGGGTCGATCGGGGACCTTTGTCGCATTTGGGGTTCTTCTTTTATTTTGGTTCCGTAGTCGGACCTTGAGTGTAATTGTATGATGTAATGTTTTATTCATGTAATTGCGTGAAGTGGCGAGTGTAAGCCAACTATGTAACTCTTTCCTTATTATATTACATGGGTTGTGTGAAGATTACCTCACTTGCGACATATGCCTTCAATGCGATTATGCCTCTAAGTCGTGCCTCGACACGTGGGAGATATAGTCGCATCGAGGGTGTTACAAGTTGGTATCAGAGCCTTCCCCGACCTTAGGAGCCCCATTGCTTGATCGTTTTTAGCAGCCGAGTTGTGTCTAGAAAAATGTTTTGAGTCCTTAGGAATTATATATATCGGAGAGCTTAGGAATTCTTTTTTTACTCCCCAGTCCCTTCGTCGCTCTGGTGAGGCATCCTGACGTAGAGTTTTGACTCTTCTCTTCCCAAATTTCACTAATTTTTTTTAGGATCACGCGAGTATCTTGGATTTGTTCCGATGGCTTATGATGAGAACATTGTCTTGGTGCCTCCTGTCAGGGGTTTAGTGGAAGTGTCCCGGGGAGTTGAGCTCTGAGGTGTTATCATCATAATTCTATCGTTGCAATTCTGGTATACTTGAGATATGTTCGCGACATTGAAAATCTCTTTTATGCAGTTCGTTGGTGAGATAACCTCGACGCCAACCAGTACTGGGGCGGGAGTTCGGGAGTATCGCCATAACTTGTATAACGGATGCTTTTCGAAGGTTGAGGTAGATGGTTTCCGAAGGTTTCTTGGTTATGTGTTGAACGATGGATACAGCTGGATGTAGGATTTGCTAGTTTGGGTGAGATATTTTGCTTCCCCTGTATCCCCAACACCTGATTGCATAACCGGAAAGTTTCGGGAGTTTCATAGGTGGGAATTCAAGTAGCTCTTAGGATTTCTTTCCGACAGATGTAGGATATGAAATTGGGGTTCGACGTCTAGTGGTCCGCCTATTCACGGTCGATTTTACAGTGGTCTCGTTGTGTCTTAAGGAGTCCTTGGCTATGCTGACTCGGGGACGCTTCGTATGTCATGTGCACTGCCTTGTACATGATGGTGCTGTACGATCGAGCCCGTGTAGGTCCCACCACGAAAACTTCGGACGAAATCTCTATCATATGTTTGTTCTGGCTTATTTTGCAAGCCAATCCTTGGTTTTATTTTGAGTTGTGGTATTCGAGTTGCTTCGAAGTCAAATGTTGATTCCTTACCTTCTCTAATATTGTTCTCATATTCCGATGTGAATACCAATCCTTCTTGGTCATCAAGATTGTCTTGTCAATCCTTTTCACCGGCGTGTTTTCTCTTCTAGTGATTCCGTTCATTCCAATATCAGCAAGATCAATTATCACTTCTTCTCAACGGTGTTGTTTCATTCGTCCCAAGCTGCCTTTGTTTTTTTCCCTCCCTCCCACCCTTATTTCTTCGAGGAACCATATTTCTTATTCGAGTATCCTTTTATTGGTGTGAAGTCTCTCCATTCTTTTCTATCAACATTGTTATCCGGTTATTCTCATGAAGATTCTAACGGAGCTTCAAGTTCATCATCTTTCGTTCTTGTCTTCTCCGGTGGTTCCAAGTCAAGCCTTGTTGATCATACCCTTTTCTCATGTCAATGCTTTCTCATACCGGTGCTCCTCATAATAATTCACTTCTCGCTATTCATTTGTTCCGGAGTGCTGAAGATATCTCAGAAGATTCGTGTTTCCACTCTTAATCCGTTCAAGCTATTCCGAGGTCCTATCTCATTCAAGCCTTTATTTTATTCAACCGGTGCAACCCCTCTTTTAAATCATTCAACGGTGTTTCTTTTGAGTGGGCCCTAACCCACAGGTCCTTTCCCAGGATCTTACCTGACTCTTCTAATTCTCCCGGAGATGTCCTTAAATTTCTTTTCGAAGCTTGACGTAAGAATGATTTATCATCAGTCAAATGTCTTCTCCAAGATTTGTCGAATTCTTTCCATCGTTGGCCCAACCTCTTCGTTTTGATTCTTCCGGAGTGTCTAAATAAGTCTTGATGGTATTTCTCATCGTCATTCTCAGGTTGGAAAACCGAAGACGATTCTTCTTTCAATCTTGCTCCATTCTCTTCAAGATTCGTGATTCTAGCTTGTTGCCATTCTCTCATAACTGTTTTGATTGTGAGAATTCTTTTTACTTATCCGGGGCAATTCAAGAGTCTTCTCAGTTTGTTATCCGGAGTTCATCATCTAAGATTTGTTCATTCTCACCTCTCAGCTCTCTTTCTCTAAATTTTACCGGTGCTTCGTTCAAGTGATCTTTAATCGGCTCGTGATCTCTTCGTTCTCATGTATCTAAATTCTCTCAAGCATCTTCGTTCATTTGCTAATTCTTCCCGGTGTTTCTTATCTTTTCTTCGTTCATTTTCTTTTCTTACGGTGGTTCGTTCAAGATTTCTCTTCTTCCTTATCATGTTTATTTATTGGTTCTTTCAATTCTACCGGTGGTTCATTGAAGACTTCCTCAAGTTTATGTGATATCTCTCTTAATCTTTTCTACGAGAATAAGTAATATGCCAAATCCATTGTTTCTCATCAATTAAATTGGTGAAGGATAAGCATAATGTAATTCTTATTCTTATTTCTTCCAAGTGATTAATTCCCTATTCCGGAGGCCCTTCAAATTCTTGGTTTCAATTGTTTCATCTTTTCTTTTTCGGAGTTTCAAGTTTCAACTTATCTCGTTGCAGAGCTTCATCCAATCATTGCAAGGCTTCACCTTGTGTTTTCAACTTCTTTCTCTTTTCGTTATCTTTTGTTTACCGGAGTCCTTCATGAAGGGTCTACATGATGGTTCACCAAGGATTTAACTCCTTCTCGAAGTGTTCATCAAGTTTCTTTTCAGAGGTGCTCAAGCATTCTTCATATCGTAATCCGGAGTGCAATTATTCCTTCTTCCGTATCATTGGAGATGGTATTGTGTCATCCTTGATAATTTGGGTTCATTTTTTTTCATGATTCACATATTGTCAAGAATGAGATATTTTAAATCCATCAATCTCGTCATGAATTTATCTTGGGGTATACTTCACCTAAACCCTTCCCTAAGGATTGTTGCGATAATTGTGCTCGTATATGATCCAAGTTCTTCATATATCCTCCCGGTGATAAGTTTCTTGTCTCTTTGTTCTTATCAATCCAATTCTTTTCCCGTGAGTGGCAGGTTATAACCTCTAGTTTCGAGATGTTTTTCTATAAGCCCACTACAAGCTTATTCTTTCGTTGTTGGTTTTTCCAACAACTCCGTTCTAGCATTTGTTGTAACCGTGCTCTCTCAAGATATTGTTTTCCCTTCGTTCCGGAGGCATTGTGAGGTTGCTTTCTTCAACCATCATCTCGTTTGTCAAAGATCATGTTCTTTTCATGCCTATCCATTTAACCGGAGTGTGGTGCCATTCTGCTCAAGTTCTTTCTCATCTTATCAATTTTTGCATCCCTTCTCAACCGGAGTGCTGTCCAAATTATATAAGTCTTATTCCTTCTCTATCTTGTCTTAACCGGAGTGGTTTCAATATATATCTTGCCCTTCAACCTCACGGTTCTTGCAATGTTCTTTCTTCCTCTTTTCTATCGGTGTGTTTTCAATTTTGTTCGTCCCCATTGTATTCTTTTCTCGAATGGCTCAACCTTTTCAAGGTTCGTGGTTTCACTCGTTTGTCAAAGAAGCAACTTAGTTTTTACCTCTTCTCTTTTCTCTTCCGTTTTTCCCTCCGGTGCCATTCTAGATCTCGGGACGAGATCCTCTCGTAGTGGTGGAGTGTTGTAACGCCCCGAGACCGATGTGCCAGGTGTCGTGCAATTATTCGATGTTGTTGCGTTGTCATGTGCTTGCGTGTTGCATCATGTCACGTCATCATGTGCATTGCATCATGTCATCATGTCATCATGTCATAATCTTTTGCATCTCAACTAAATAATTCGTATGGATCTTTGATCCATTTAAATCGAGGGAAGGATGCCTTCTCTTTATAACATATCCTCCCGATATTAGTGGAGCTACTATAATAAATATTCCGTTCTTTCGGAGTTAACCAAAACACACTTGCAAAAATCCCCACTCCCTTTCTACTTCAAGTTTGGTCCCCAAACTTTGCCAACATCTCTTTTCCCATTTATTGAGGCTCCTCCTAATTTATCAACATTTCTGGGCACTTCAAAACCCTAGCCCTAGTTCAAACCATTTGATTAAATTCAAATGAGTTTGAATTCATATCTTTCGGTCTTGCCACTTCATTTTTCTCGGTACGAGTGCATTTTTGTGAGTCCGGAAAAATTATTCGCGTGTCCACCTCCTTCCCCTAACCTCCTCTTTCTTTTCTTTCTCTTTAATCGTTTTCTGCTAAAAAGTAAGAGAAGAAAGAGAGAGAGGAAGAGAAGTCCAGCAGGCCGCGCCCCTGCCCACCTGGGCCTCCCTCTCCACTCGGCCGGCTTCTTTGGCCCAAGGCTCTACAGCCCCGCTGCCTACCTAACCCTAGCAAGCCCCGATCCCCTGACCTCTCCCTCTCGATCCCTCCTTGCGCCGCCAGGAGACAGCGGGCGATGCTGCCTCGCGCCCTCATCCCCTCTCTTCCCTCGTCTCCCTCCTCTCGCCGCAGAGCCCCTGCTCCCGATCCCCTCGATCTCCCTCTCCCATCGACCTCTCCTCCGCGCGCCATGGCCGCCTCCCCCTCTCGCTCTCACCAGGGGACCCGACCCCATCTCCTCTGCCCCGCGCTCCGCCCTCGCCGGAGAAGGGAAGCAGGCCGGAGCTTCGTCGCCACCCACCGGCCTCCATGGTTCGTCGCAGCCCCTGTTGCCGGCCACCTCGCCAGCGCCCTTTACCTCCGCGCCCGAGCTGCTCTGCTGCTGCTCTCCTCGCTCACCGCCCGGGTCCTCTCCCGTCGCCACCCGCCGCCGTCGGCGGCCACCAGGAGCGCCCACGCCCACGCCGTGCTCCTGAGCCGCCTCCTGTCTCGTCCCCGTGCCTCGGCATCCTTCCTCGTCGTCCAGGCCGCCGGCTACCAGCAGAGCGTCGCCTCTGGCCGACCAGCGCCGGCCTCGACCGTCTCCTCTGCTTCGCCTCCTGCCCGTGCTTCGCCTTCCGTTCATTGCCCCGCTGTTTTTTTTGTCGTTGCCAAGGTCACCGAGTCCAGGGACGCAAGGCCGCCTTCGGAGATCCCTTTCGCCAAGTACCACGCCCGGTGAAGTCCAAGACGGAGATCTTCTCGAGCAGGAACATTTTCGGGATCGTCAAGGCCACCTCAAGTTCGACTACGTTTTGCCGCTTCGACCGAGACCAACAAGTACCACGACGACGCATCATGTACCTCTACCCCGTCTTCGGAATCGCTAAGAACGTCAAGTACCCCTGCGAGATGACGAGATCGGCAAGTCCGGAGAACGCCAAGTACCCCTTCATGTCGGCAAGATCCGCAAATCGGACCCCGAACGATCGACGTCTTGTGGACCATGTACGACGACCGTCGCCGAAGACCCATGTAACGTGAACGTGAACGACTACCGTCGCGAGTACCTCTACGTCGTCATGTACCCCTACTTCCACTACCATCGCGAGAACGACTACTTCCCCTACTTCCCACGACGACCATGTGTACAACTACTTCCTCGTCGACACGTGTACCCCTACCGCCGAACTCGGTCCGTTTCGATGATGCTCGCTTCAAAGGTATAATCGCCGGAATGATGCCCGTGAACGAATGCATGTGTGATGTATGAAATGCTCGTGTTTGCTCCGTGTCAGAGTTGTTCGGTGCACGTTGCCCCTCTTTTGCCTTGCCACCATCTTGTGGGAACCCGGTATCCGGGATCACCCCACCTCCTATCGCGTGTCACGCTCCCGTCGCTTTTTCGTTTGCACCGGGATCTCAATCGAGTTACCGGAACCGATATGTTGCCGTGGCATCATTTTCGGATTCGTTGCCGTGGCACCCCCTTTTTTTCCTTCCACCACGGTGACAATGCTTCATAATGCTCTTATCAACATTTTGCATAAATTGCTTTAAACTTGTTCATGTCATCCGCATCATGATAACAACAATTAAAATTGATTGAATTGATGTTTGGTTAATTTTGCTTAAATGCCATGCTAAAATGATTTAATTCATAACTTAATAACTGTAACTCCGATTTTAATAATCTTTATATGTAAATGGGGTAGAATTATGCCTAGTTTATCGTGGTGACCTTTATTTGCATGTTAGATAACTCTAAAATTGTGTTTAGGACAGATCTGGACCAAACCTAATATTTGCACATGAGGATTTTCCGGAATTGTTGTTCGTTGCTTCCGGCCTCATTTAAACTTGCCTAGATTAGGTAGTTTTATTTTGCTTC
The DNA here is from genome assembly GCA_034509565.1 of Triticum monococcum. Classification (NCBI taxonomy): domain Eukaryota; kingdom Viridiplantae; phylum Streptophyta; class Magnoliopsida; order Poales; family Poaceae; genus Triticum; species Triticum monococcum. Next base: position 505,349,303 of record CM067846.1, read on the forward strand.
ACCTCTTGCCATGTTAAATCAACATTTAATATTGTTGGGGTACATAATGAGAGAGAACCTAAATAATTGATGTGGTGTTTCGTCAATATGCAACTCGTTAATTTGTAGGATTGTTTGTGCATTTTGCCATGCCTTGCCTCTTTAAACCGGACATGCATCATACTCGATTGTGCATCATGCCATGTTGATGTGTTGGTTGTTTACTATGTTGTTTGCTCTTTTCCGGTGGTTGCTTCTTCGGGTTGGTTCCGATATCGTCGAGTTTGTGAGGATCCGTTCATCTACGTCCGTTTGTCTTCTTCATGGACTCGTTCTTCTTCCTTGCGGGATTTCAGGCAAGATGATCATACCCTCGAAATCACTACTATCTTTGCTATGCTAGTTTGCTTGCTCTTTTGCTATGCCATTGCCACGATGCCTACCACTTGCTTGTCAGCCTCCCAATTGCCATGTTCAGCCCCTAACCCACCATTGTCCTAGCAAACCGTTGATTGGCTATGTTACCGCTTTGCTCAGCCCCTCTTATAGCGTTGTTAGTTGCAGGTGAAGATTGAAGTTTGTTCCTTGTTGGAACATGGAGATCGTTCCTTGTTGGAACATTTATTAACTTGTTGGGATATCACTATATATCTTATTTAATTAATGCATATATATACTTGGTAAAGGGTGGAAGGCTCGGCCTTATGCCTGGTGTTTTGTTCCACTCTTGCCGCCCTAGTTTCTGTCATATCAGTGTTATGTTCCGGGATTTTGCGTCCCTTACGCGGTTGGGCTATTATGGGAACCCCTTGACAGTTCGCCTTAAGTAAAGCTTCTCCAGCAATGCCCAACATTGGTTTTACCATTTGCCACCTAGCCTTTTTCTTCCCTTGAGTCGGCCGGCTCAAGGGTCATCATTATTTTACCCCCCGGGCCAGTGCTCCTCTGAGTGTTGGTCCACCTGTTTGCTGCCGGTGGCCACCAGGGGCAACTCTGGGCTGGCTTACCCGTACCTAGGACAATCTGAGTGTGCCCTGAGAAAGAGATATGTGCAGCTCCTATCGGGATTTGTCGGCACATTCGGGCGGTGTTGCTGGTTTAGTTTTACCCTGTCGAAATGTCTTGTTGTACTGGGATACTGAGTCTGATCGGAATGTCTCGGGTGGAGGTCTATTCCTTCGTTGACCGTGAGAGCTTGTGATGGGCTAAGTTGGGACACCCCTGCAGGGATTTGATCTTTCGAAAGCCGTGCCTATGGTTATGGGCAGATGGGAATTTGTTAATGTCCGGTTGTAGAAAACCTAAAGTTGACCTTAATTAAAATGAATCAACTGCGTGTGTAACCGTGATGGTCTCTTTCCGGTGGAGTCCGGGAAGTGAACACGGTTGTTGGAGTTATGCTTGACGTAGGTAGTCCAGGATCACTTCTTGATCATACTTTTATCGACCGTGCTTTGCCTTCTCTTCTCGCTCTCATTTGCGAATAGGTTAGCCACCATATATGCTAGTCGCTTGCTGCAGCTCCACCTCATACCTTTACCTTACCCATTAGCTTAAATAGTCTTGATCGCGAGGGTGCGAGATTGCTGAGTCCCTGTGGCTCACAGATACTTCCAAAACCAGCTTGCAGGTGCCGATGAGTTCGTGCAGATGACGCAACCCAGCTCAGGAGGAGCTCGTTGAAGACCTTGTTCATTTGTGTTGTTTCGTTCTAGTTGATCAGTAGTGGAGCCCAGTTGGGGTCGATCGGGGACCTTTGTCGCATTTGGGGTTCTTCTTTTATTTTGGTTCCGTAGTCGGACCTTGAGTGTAATTGTATGATGTAATGTTTTATTCATGTAATTGTGTGAAGTGGCGAGTGTAAGCCAACTATGTAACTCTTTCCTTATTATATTACATGGGTTGTGTGAAGATTACCTCACTTGCGACATATGCCTTCAATGCGATTATGCCTCTAAGTCGTGCCTCGACACGTGGGAGATATAGTTGCATCGAGGGTGTTACACCTATCTTGAGGCGCCGTACCCCGGAAGGGATTGACAACCCCTTTAACACGTTGTTATTTGTGTGTAGTTATTTGTGTGTAGGTTACGAGAAGTTGTTATTTGTGTGTAGGTGTTGTTTACGTTGTGTTGCTTGGTTCTCCTACTAGTTCGATAACCTTGGTTTCGCATCAGGGGGAAATACCTACCGCCGCTAAGCTGCATCATCCCTTCCTCTTTGGGGAAATACCGACGTAGCTTCAAGCGACATCAAAAGGAATTTCTGGCACCGTTGCTGGGGGGGATCATCTACATCTACGAGGTTCCTAATCACAAATCTCATCTCCTCGCAATTTACATTATTTGCCATTTGCCTCTTGTTTTCCTTTCCCCCACTTCACAAAATTTTGCCATTTTATTCGCCCTCTTTTTGTTCGCCTTTTTCTTGTTGGATCTTCTGTTTGCTTGTGTTGCCATGTGTCTTCTATTTTCTTGCATCTTCGCGTGCTAAATTTTTTATCGATATGGATCCTCATCCACTTGCTAATCTTTTTAAGAGATCCAATTATGATGAACCAATTGCTATTGAGCTGAGTGCACTAGATTATCTTTATGAAGTTTTGCTTGAGATTCGTGAATCTGAAAATTTTGACAAAGAAATTTATGAAGTGATTCATGATAGCTCCTTGAATGAAAAGCATGATTGCAATTATTTTAATATAAATTCTATTAATGTCAATGGTGATAATAATACGCAAAACCCCAAGCTTGGGGATGTTAATTTTGCTATGAAAACTATTTGTTGCAATGATCATGATTGGGGTGATTCTTCTTATGATCTTGAAAACTTATTTAAGCCTCATGATGACAATGTTATTTGCAATAACTTTGAAAGTGGGTTTGGAAGAGTGTCAACTTTAGGTAAAAATAAAACCACATATTTGGAGAGTTCCAATCTTATGATTTTTTATGCATGTGGATCGCGAAGAGAAAATTTTATATGATAGTTATATTATTGAATTTGATTATGATCCTACATATAATTATTATGAGAGAGGAAAATATGATCGTAGAAATTTCCATGTTATTAAATTTCCTCTCATTATGTTGAGATGGTCAATGTTTTATTCCTCTCCTTTGCATATGCTAGATATTTCTTGTCTCGACAATTTGTTTTCCTATAAAACTCCTATGCATAGGAAGTATGTTTGACTTAAATGTGTTTGTAACATGTTTCATGATGCTCTCTTTGTATTTCAATTATTATCTTTCATGTGGGCATCATTGAAATCTTATGCCTAGCTAGGGGCGTAAAATTATAGCCTTTGTTGGGAGGTAACCCAATGAATAAAATTTATTTTTGCTTTTTGCTTCCGGGTTTTGAGTGTTAACACAATTATGCTACTGTTATGATTGTGTTTTTTATGTTTTAATTAGTGTTTGTGACAAGTAAAGCCTTTAGGATCTTCTTGGGTGATAGTTGTTTGATCTTGCTGGAAAAAACAAAAACTTTTGCGCTCGCGGAAATAGTTATCATTTTTTACCAGGGAGCGATAAAATATCCATTCCACTTGTAGTAGCTCAATATACAAATTTCTCAGGCCGTCCTAATTTTTGGAGTTACAGAAGTATTCAAAATAGTCATATTGCTATAGACTGTTCTATTTTGACAGATTCTGTTTTTTTATGTTGTGTACTTATTTTGATAGCTCTATGGTTTTCTTTGTTGAGTTTTTGCCATAGAAAAGTTGGAATACAGTAGATATAATGCTATCAGGACTAAGTTCATGATAAATTAATTTCAATTAATCAAATTACTAATGAACTCCCACTTAAATCAACATCCCACAAGTTGTGTAAGTATTACATCATCTAAATCAACTAACCCATGTCTGATCATCACGTGAGATGGGGTAGTCATCAATGGTGAACATCTCTATGTTGATCATCTCTACTATATGTCTCATGTTCGACCTTTTGGTCTCCAGTGTTCCTAGGCCATGTTTGTACATGCTAGGCTCGTCACGTTTAACCCAAGTATTCCGCATGTGCACAACTGTCTTGCACCCGTTGTATGTGAACGTAGAGTCTATCACACCCGATCACCACGTGGTGTCTCAACACGACGAACTGTCGCAACGCTGCATACTCAGGGAGAACACTTCTACCATGAAATTTAGTGAAGGGGTCATCTTATAATGCTACCACCTTACTAAGCAAAATAAGATGCATAAAAGATCAACATCACATGCAATCAAAATATGTGACATGATATGGCCATTATCATCTCATGCTTTTGATCTCCATCTCCAAAGCATCATCATGATCTCCATCGTCACCGGCTCGACACCTTGATCTCCATCGTAGCGTCGTGGTTGTCTCGCCAACTATTGGTATCGCTAACGCATAGTGATAAAGTAAAGCAATTACATGGCGTTTGCATTTCATACAATAAAGAGACAACCATAAGGCTCCTGCCGATTGCCGATAACTTCTACAAAAAATGATCATATCATACAATAACATATATCACATCATGTGTTGACCATATCACATCGCAACATGCCCTGCAAAAACAAGTTAGACGTCCTCTACTTTGTTGTTGCAAGTTTTATGTGGCTGCTACGGGATTCTAGCCAGAACCGTTCTTACCTGCGTATCAAAACCAGAACGGTGTTTTGTCAAGTTTGTAGTTTTAACCTTCTTCAAGGACTGACCGTAGTCAAATTTGATTCAACTAAAGTAGGAGAAACAGACACCCGCTAGCCACCTTTATGCAAAACTAGTTGCATGTCTGTCGGTGGTACCGGTCTCATGTGCGTGGCCATGTAAGGTTGGTCCGGGCCGCTTCATCCCACAATACCACCGAATAAAAATTAGACATTGATGTTAAGCAGTATGACTATCACTGCCCACAACTCTTTGCGGTGTACTCGTGCAGATCATCTATGCATATACCTGGCTCGGATGCCACTGTTGGGAATCATTGCACGGGAAACAAAAAAATTTCTACGCACACGCAATGATCTATCCATGGAGATGCATAACAACAAGGGGGAGTGTGTGTCTACGTACCCTCGTAGACCGTAAGCGGAAGCGTTTGACAATGCAGTTGATGTAGTCGAACTTCTTCTAGCTCCGACCGATCAAGTACCGAACGTACGACACCTCTGAGTTCTGTACACGTTCAGCTCGGTGACGTCCCTCGCCTTCTTGATCCAGCAAGATGTTGAGGTAGTAGATTAGTTCCATCAGCATGATGGCATGGTGACGGTGATGGTGAAGTGATCCTCGCGGGACTTCGCCTAAGAACCGTGAGAATGTGACCGAGGGTGTAAACTGTGGAGGGGGCACCGCACACGGCTCGGCAATTGCTTGGTGTGTGCTAGGCGCCCCCTCCTCATATATATAGGTGGGAGGGAGGGAGGGAGGAGCAGCCATAGGAGGCTCCCAAGTAGGAGGAATCCTACTTGGAGTCCTTCCCAAGTCGTGTGCCCCCCTTGCCATATATAACCGAGGGGGAAGGAAAGAGAGGGGGGAGGGAAGGAAGTAGGAATCCTAATCCAGACTTTCCTTGCACTCCCCTATTTTCTTCTCCTCCTCATAGGGCTGGCCTCTATAGGGGTGCACCAGGGCTGGTGTGTTCCCTCACTTGGCCCATAAGGCCCATATCTTTGCCGGAGGTGCCCGAAACTCCTTCCCGGTGACCCGATAAGTACCCGGTACCCTCCGGAACACTATCGGTGTCCGAATACCATCGTCCTATATATCAATATATACCTCTCGGCCATTTCGAGACTCCTTGTCATGTCTGTGATCTCATCCGGGACTTCAAACAACATTGGTTCACCAAATCACATAACTCATATAATACTATATTGTCAACGAACGTTTAGCGTGCGGTACCTATGGGTTCAAGAACTATGTAGACATGACCGAGACACCTCTCTGGTCAGTAACCAATAGCGGAACCTGGATGCCCATATTGGCTCCTACATATTCTATGAAGATCTTTATTGGTCGAACCGTTATGACAACATACATAATTCACTTTGTCCATCGGTATGTGATGTCTACTACGCAACTTTATTCTTGTAGACACGTGTTGGGCCTCCCAGCGCAGAGTTTTGTAGGGCAGTAACAATTTTCCCTCAAGTGGATGACCTAAGATTTATCAATCCGTGGGAGGCGTAGGATGAAGATAGTCTCTCTCAAACAACCTTGCAACCAAATAATAAAAAGTCTCTTGTGTCCCCAACACACCAAATACAATGGTAATTTGCATAGGTGCACTAGTTCGGTGAAGAGATGGTGATACAAGTGTAATATGGATAGTAGATATTGATTTCTGTAATAGGAACAATAAAAACAGCAAGGTAGAGCAATTGATAAAACGAAGCACAAATGGTATTTCAGTGCTTGAAAATGAGGCCTAGGGACCGTACTTTCGCTAGTGCAATCTCTCAACAATGCTAATTGATATGTCTCCAATGTATCTATAATTTATGGAGTATTCATGCTGTTATTTTATCATTCTTGGGTGTTTTACAATCATTTTATAGCAATTTTATATCATTTTTGGGACTAACCTATTGACCCAGTGCCTAGTGCCAGTTGTTGTTTTTGCTTGTTTTTTACGTCGCAGAAAATCAATATCAAACGGAGTCCAAACACCGCGAAACTTTATGAAGATGGTTTTTGGACGAGAAGGAACCCAATGGGCCAGAGCTGCACCTGGGGGGTGCCCCAAGGGGGGCACAACCCACCAGGGCGGGCCAGGGCCCCCTGGTGCCCAGGTGGGTTGTGCCCATCTCGGAGGCCTCCGCACCCCTTATTTGCACTATAAAATCCCAAATATTCCGAAACTCTTTGGGGTTAACCTAGATCAGAAGTTCCGCTGCTGCAGGGCTCCGTAGCCACCAAAAACCAATCTAGACCCGTTCGAGCACCCTGCCAGAGGGGGGAATCATATCCAGTGGCCATCTTCATCATCCCGGCGGCCACCACGATTAGGAGGGAGTAGTCCACCCTCGGGGTTGAGGGTTTGTACCAGTAGCTATGTGTTTTATCTCCCTCTCTCTCTCTCGTGATCTATATCATGGGCTTTGTTAATATAGTCGGATCATATGATGTTTCTCCCCTCTATACTCTTGTTGTGATGAATTGAGTCTTTACCCTTTGAAGTTTTGTCTTGTCGGATTGAATATTCAGATATGAGAGCAGAATATATATGTCTTGCGGTGTGAATACTTGAGGTAACAACGAGGTATCATATTGATTCACTTGATATATGTTATGGCATTCAACTCGCGGATTCCCGCGGTGATATTGGGGTAATCTATGCATAGGGTTGATGCACGTTTTTATTATCTTTTCTCCAACGGAAAGTCTCCTTGTAGGTCTTTGTGTGGATTGAGTATTATGAATATGAGTTTGCTTTGGTGTTATTCTAGTATGAACTCTAGGATAGATCGAATGAACACAACATCTTTGTGTTATTTTAGTACGGACTCTTGAATAGATCGACCAGAAAAAAAGCTTTGAGGAGGTTTCGTACCCTACAAACAATTCCTATCTTTTGTTCTCCGCTAATAGGAACTCGGGAGTGATTCTATATTGCACTTTGAGGGATAATCACAAGATCCAACTATGTTAGCATTGTTGAGAGGTTGCACTAGCGAAAGTATGGACCCTAGGCCTTGTTTTTAAGCATTGAAACACCATTTTTGTGCGCGTTTACTATTTTCTACCTTGCTGTTTTTTATTCAGATTATAAAAACATATTTCTACCATCCATATTTGTAACACCCTCGATGCGGCTATATCTCCCACGTGTCGAGGCACGACTTAGAGGCATAACCGCATTGAAAGCAATTTCGCAAGTTAGGCAATCTTCACAACATCCCATGTAATATATAGATAATAAAAGGGGAGATAACATAGTTGGCTTACACTCGCCACGTCAATCAAGTACATAAATAGCATTACAAGATTCAAACACTCATGGCCCGACTACGGCGCCAAAATAAAAGATAACCCAACATGCGACACGGTCCCAATCACCGCAACTGGGCACCACTACTGATCATCAGGAAAAGAAACATAGTATCATTGAGAGTCCTCGTCGAACTCCCACTTGAGCTCAAGCGCGCCATCTGGAGCGGAATCATCAGGCCCTGCATCTGGTGAAATAGTAATCTGTGAGCCAGAGGGACTCAGCAATCTCGCACCCTTGCGATCAAGACTATTTAAGCTTAATAGGTAAGGCAAGGTAAATATGTGGAGCTGCGGCAAGCGACTAGCATATATGGTGGCTATCCTGTTCGCAAAAGAGAGCGAGAAGAGGAGGCAAAGCGCAAATGGATAATCTAGAGGACAATCCTGCGGCAAGCATTACTCCAACACCGTGTCCACTTCCCGGACTCCGCCGAAAAGAGGCCATCATGGTAACTCACACAGTTGATTCATTTTAATTAATTTAAGGTTCAAGTTATTTACAACCGGACATTAACAAATTCCCATCTGCCCATAACCGCGGGTACGGCTTTCGAAAGTTCAAATCCCTATAGGGGAGTCCCAACTTAGCCCATGACAAGCTCTCACAGTCAACGAAGGAATAGACCTCCTCCCGAGACGTTCCGATCAGAATCGGTACCTCGGTTCTTCAAGACACTTCGAGAGGTTAAAACAAATCCAGCAACACCGCTCGAATGTGTCGACAAATCCCGATAGGAGCTGCACATATCTCTTTCTCAGGGCACACTCAGATTGTCTTATGTATGGGTAGGCCAGCCCAGAGTTGCCCCTGGTGCCCACCGGCAGCTGACAGGTGGACCAACACTCAGAGGAGCACTGGCCCGGGGGGGTTTAAAATAAGATGACCCTTGGGCTGCGGAAACCCAAGGGAAAAAGAGGCTAGGTGGAAAATGGTAAAACCAAGGTTGGGCATTGCTGGAAAAGCTTTAATCAAGGCGAACTATCAAGGGGTTCCCATTATAACCCAACCGCGTAAGGAACGCAAAATCCAGGAACATAACACCGATATGACAGAAACTAGGGCGGCAAGAGTGGAACAAAACACTAGGCGAGAGGCCGAGCCTTCCACCCTTTACCAAGTATATATATATGCATTAAGATAACATGGCAATATAATGATATCCCAACAAGTAAATAATATTCCAACAAGGAACGGTCTCCAATCTTCACCTGCAACTAGCAACGCTATAAGAGGGGCTGAGCAAAGCGGTAACATAGCCAATCAACGGTTTGCTAGGACATGGTGGGTTAGACGTTTGACATGGAAATTTGGGAGGCTTGACGGCAAGTGGTAGGCATCGTAGCATGGCATAGCAAAAGAGCGAGCATCTAGCAAAGCAAAGATAGTAGTGATTTCGAGGGTATGATCATCTTGCCTGCAAAGTTGTCAGAGTTGACTGGATCCTTGAAAGCAAACTCAACGGGCTCCTCGTTAGCGAACTCGTCTCCCGGCTCTACCCAAACAAGACAAACAAGCAAACAGAGCACAATCAACCACGTGCAAGGATCAAACAATATGATGCAAAGATGGTATGCTATGCGGGATGCAATATGTGATGCATATGCAAGATTTGACAAGGAATGAAAGAACCTGCCCTCAACATGGAAAACCAAGTGTTCCACTGGAAAGATGAGATTAAATCGCTTGAAAACGATATAAAGATCACCGGAATCGGAGTTACAGTTTGGAAATGGCAAGCAATTCAAATATGACACCGGTCTGCGATTTACAGCAAGTAGTCATCTAAATGCAACAAGATGAACATGCTACAGCACCCAAACATGGCAACAAAATACATGGCAGGGATCCACTCAAGATGCTTAACAAAAGACTAGCACTAAGCTACGGCCAATTCATCCATTAACAGGTTCAAACAAGCATGGCAAAAATGCATATGGTAAACAGATTTCAGACTTAGTGAAATTAACACTTGTCTGGAATTTCAGATCAGATAGCACTCTTCGGAGCAATAAAACTATATGCTACAGGACCTAAACATGGCAAAATAAATCATGGCATGGAGCTACACAAAGAGCTTAACAAAAGTCCCTTAGTGACCTTGAGCCAAAAGGGATCAGAAAATACATTTGCAAGCATGTGAACATGGCAAAAACATAATCAGTTCTCAGACTTAGTGAAAACTGGAGCATGCTGAAAATAGATATCAAGTAGGCATGTTTGCGAGCTCGATGCACTCACTACAGAGCAAGTCATGACAATATAAGAATACACCCATCAAGAGTACACAAAATGCAAGCTATACATGGCAAAACAATAACATAGCATGCACGGATCAAACAACAACATCCTCGGCAAAATCGCTAACAAGTAGACAATCTGCCCAGATTCACGAAATAACAAAAGTAGAGCTCGATTGACTCAAGCTAGGGTGCTCCATAATTGCAAAGAAAAACATGGATGGATAGAGCACTACAATATTAACAAAACATCCTTACTGATCATCCTCAAAAGAGGCACAGATCACTAGGAAACAACATCAACATATGGCATCATGAGAAAAACAGATCAAGGACTTAGTGAAAATGCTAAGTCCCTGAAATCAGCATTACCAAGTGCCTCACTTGGCAAGCTTGTGCTAGTCACCACACACATCACAAAAATACATGGGTTGCACCTCTGGAAAGATGGCAAAACCCTTAACAAATCATATGTAGAGCTCATGGGCATAACATGCACACAATAATCATGGCAAAAATGACAAATATCTAAATGGAGCAGCAGGTCTGACAATTATCTCAAGTAGCGTCCTTCTAACAGCATTTCGGGCACCAAGATGAACTCAAATGAAAATGATGCAATGGAATGAAGTGATGTACTCTCTGAGATGAACATTTTGATATGCTACATGCGCAAATCGGAGCTACGGATGCGGAGTTACGACATGATGAAGATTGCATAAAAAATAAAAGAGAGGGAAAAATCAGCCCCGGATCTAGGGTTTACTGTACTCCCGATCCAGATCTGGCGAAAAACACTGTAGCGGCGGCGGATCCGAGGTTCACTGGCGACGGGAGCTTGCGGCGGCCGGCGTTCATCGCGGGGCGGCGCCGGGGAGGGAACGGACCGGATCCAGGGGTTCCTGGGAGTGCAGCGCGGTGGCGCGTCCCCGGCGAGGAGCGGCGTCGGGGAGGGAGCTCGGTGGAGGACGGCGAGGAGGCAGCGGTCGGCGCGGCCAGCCGGCAATTGCGCCACGGTGGCGCAACGGAGAAGGTGGCGGCGCGGTCAAAGGAGGAGTGGGGTGGCGCGGGAAGACGACCGACCGGGCTCGGGGGCCGGCGCTGGGCCGCGCGGGCCTCGGCGGCAGCGGGTGGCGGGGAGACACGTGGCGCGTGCTGATTGGTAGTGGCGGATCGGGCGGACGCGTCCGGCTCCGTCCGGACGTGTCCGGTGGCGGCGGGGATGGATTTTTTTTAGGGTTTGGACGGGGGAGATCCGGGTTTTCGAGGAGGGGTCTTTATATAGAGGTAGAGGGAGCTAGGAGTGTCCAAATGAGGTGCGGTTTTCGGCCACGCGATCGTGATCGAACGCTCTAGAGGATGGAGAGGGATTTGGTGGGATTTGGGCCAACTTGGAGGGGTGTTGGGCTGCAACACACACGAGGCCTTTTCGGTCCCTCGGTTAACCGTTGGAGCATCAAACGAAGTCCAAATGGTACGAAACTTGACAGGCGGTCTACCGGTAGTAAACCAAGGCCGCTTGACAAGTCTCGGTCCAATCCGGAAATGTTTAATCCCCACACACGAAAGAAAGGTAGAAATGACCACCGGAGGAGAACGAAGCACCGGAATGCAAAACAGACAATGGGGAAAATGCTCGGATACATGAGATGAACACATATGCAAATGCAATGCACATGATGACATGATATGAGATGCATCACAACGATAACAACACACGGAGACAAAGACCCGAACCCGAGAAAATAAAATAACTTAACGCCGGAAACGGCAAGAGTTGGATTACATATTGGGTAAAACATATCCGGGGTGTTACAACACTCCACCACTACGAAAGGATCTCGTCCCGAGATCTAGGACTGAAAGAACGCGGGGTACTCAGAACGGAGGTGATCCTCGCGTTCCCAGGTAGCTTCACGGTCGGAATGTTGTGACCACTTGGCTTTGAGGAATTTGATTGACTTGTTGCGAGTCTTGCGTTCAGTCTTTTCGAGAATAGCAACGGGGTGCTCACGATAGAAGAGATCGTCTTGGAGCTCAATGTCCTTGAAGTTGACGGTGCGGTCAGGAGTCTTGAAGCACTTTCGGAGCTGAGAGACATGGAACACGTCATGAACATTTGCAAAGTTTGAAGGAAGCTCAAGTTGATAGGCGAGATCGCCTCCCTTGCTGACGATCTTGAAAGGTACGACGTATCTAGGGGCAAGCTTCCCTTTGATACCGAAGCGACGAGTCCCTTTCATTGGAGAGACGCGGAGGTAAACATGATCTCCGATCTCGAAAGCCAAATCACGGTGCTTACTGTCATAGTAGCTCTTCTGGCGGGATTGGGCTGCTTTGAGGTTATCTCGAATGACTTTACACATTTCCTCTGCCTCTGTGATTAAGTCATTTCGCAAATGCTGACGTTCACCGGTTTCAGACCAGTTGAGAGGGGTACGGCACTTCCTGCCATACAGAATTTCAAATGGGGCCTTGCCCGAACTTGCTTGAAAACTGTTGTTGTAGGAGAATTGAGCATAAGGAAGACAATCCTCCCACTTCATTCCGAAGGATATCACACAAGCCCTGAGCATATCTTCAAGAATCTGATTAACACGCTCGACTTGACCGCTAGTTTGAGGATCGAAATTTGTACTGAAGTGGATGTTGGTGCCCATGGCCTTGTGAAAAGAATCCCAAAACTTGGAGGTAAAGATGCTGCCACGGTCTGAAGCGATCACTTGTGGAATACCGTGCAGAGAGACAATTCGAGAGGTATAGAGTTCCGCCAATTGAGCTGCAGTGATTGACTCTTTGATAGGCAGAAAGTGAGCCACTTTAGTGAGTTTGTCGATGACAACGAATATAGCATCATTGCCATGTTTGGACTTTGGAAACCCAGTCACGAAGTCCATCTCAATGTGCTCAAACTTCCATTCTGGAATGGCAAGAGGTTGGAGGAGACCCGGTGGTCTTTGGTGTTCTGCCTTCACCCTTCTGCAGACATCACACTCATTCATGAATTGAGCAATCTCGCGCTTCATTCGAGTCCACCAATAAGCCTGCTTGAGGTCCTGATACATCTTCATGCTCCCAGGGTGGATGGAGAGGAGAGAATTGTGAGCCTCGTTCGTGATCACTTTACAAAGGTCACCTTTGGGGACAACAATACGATCCTCGAAGAAGAGAGTGTCCTTGTCATCAAGGCGGTAGCACTTGTACTTGAGTTGGCTCTTGGCAATCCCAATCTTCACCTTTTTCACCATAGCATCAAGAAGCTGGGCTTGGCGAATCTGGTCTTCCAAGGTAGGAGAGACTTGAAGGTTGGCGAGGAAACCTTGAGGAACAACTTGCAATTAAATTTGCGGAAAGCTTCACAAAGCTCGGGTTGATAAGGCTTCAGAATCAGATTGTTGCACTAAGCCTTCCTGCTCAATGCATCAGCAATCACATTGGCCTTGCCTGGAGTATACTCGATACTCAGATTGTACTCTTGAATCATTTCGACCCATCGAGTTTGCCTGAGGTTGAGATTAGGCTGAGTGAAGATGTACTTGAGACTCTTGTGATCAGTGAAAATGTCCACTTTTCTTCCCAATAAGAGATGTCTCCAAGTCAAAAGAGCATGCACAACCGCCGCCAACTCGAGATCATGAGTGGGGTAGTTCTTCTCATTGGGCTTCAACTGGCGAGAGGTATAAGCCACAACTTTCTTCGCTTGCATCAACACTGCGCCAAGACCTTGGAGAGAGGCATCACAAAAGACCTCGTACGGCTTGGATTCATCAGGCGGAGTCAGAACTGGAGCGGTGATCAATTTCTCTTTCAAAGTGTTGAAAGCAAGGTCACACTCCAGAGACCAAACATACTTGACGTGCTTCTGGAGAAGATTTGAGAGAGGCTTCACGATCTTAGAAAAGTTTTTAAAAAATCTTCGGCAGTAGCTTGCGAGACCGAGGAAGCTACGGAGTTGCTTCACGTTCTGAGGATGTTCCCAATTCACAATTGGAGACACCTTCTCAGGATTCACCGCAATGCCCTTGGCAGAGATGATATGACCAAGATAAAGAACCTCATCGAGCCAAAATTCGCACTTGGAGAACTTGGCGTAGAACTGGTGTTCTCTGAGCTTATCAAGTACCAAACGCAAGCGCTTGGCATGATCTTCCTTGTTCTTCGAGAAAACCAGAATGTCGTCGAGATAGATCAAAACAAAGTCATTGGTGTAGGCGTTGAAGATGAAGTTCATCATCCGAGAGAAAGTAGGAGGAGCGTTGACGAGGCCAAAAGACATGACAGTGTATTCATATGAACCATAGCTTGTCCTGAAAGCCGTCTTGGGAATATCTTGCTCACGGATTTGAATCTGATGATAACCCATACGGAGATCAAGCTTGGAGAATACTTTGGCACCTTTGAGTTGTTCGAACAGGTCATTGATGTTGGGAAGTGGGTATTTGTTCTTGATAGTCTTCTTGTTCAATGGACGGTAATCAACACAAAGTCGGTCCGTTCCATCCTTCTTCGTCACAAAAAGAACACCACAACCCCACGGAGAAGAACTAGGCCGGATGAGACCCATTCTCTCTTGAATATCGAGTTGCTTCTTCAGCTCCTTCAACTCTTTAGGTCCGAGCTTGTAAGGACGCTTGCAAATAGGTTCCGTGCCAGGCTCAAGATCGATGATGAATTCAACTGGCCGGTGCGGAGGCATTCCTGGAAGCTCTTCTAGAAAGACATCTTGATATTCGCAAACGACTGGAATCTGTGAGATGGCATCCAGTTCACCCTTCTCACTGAGAGAAAATAGACGGATGGTATCGTCACGAGCGGCAAAGACAATTACATCCTCAGACGAATGAGTCAATTGAATCTACCTGGCTGCACAATCAAGATGAGTCTTGTGCTTAGAAAGCCAATCCATTCCAAGAATAAGATCAATATCCGAGTCACCAAGAACCGTTGGCGAAGAAAGAAATTTGTAGTCACCCAAAGTGATGGTAACATCCGGAGCAATGGAGTTAGCATGCATGCGCCTACCGGGAGAGACAACTGCTAAAGGACTAGGCAAAATTTGCAAAGCCAAACCATGCTTAGATGAAAACGGTCTCGAGATGAAACAATGCGATGCACCCGTGTCCAAAAACAACTTTAGCTGGAATATCATTAACAGGAAGGTTACCCATGATGACATCTGATGAGTCCTCTGCCTGAGCTGCATTCATCAAGTTGACCTTGGCGTGCTTGGGGTTATGCTTGACCATAGCTGTACTTGCCGATCTCACAGGAGGAGGAGGAGGAAGACACCTCTGGTTGAAACACTTGTTGGCATAGTGACCCTTCTGTTGGCACTTGTTGCACGTGACCTCTAAAAGTGGACGGTGATACGGAGCACTCGATCTTGGAGCTTGAGACGAAGTCTTGTTCTGAAAGCCAGGGTTGGGTGGGTGGGAAGATCCACTGCCACCTTTGCTCTTCTACTGATACGGCTGACAGAACGGAGGAGGAGGAAGCAATACTTCTGCTGCTTGGCCACTTGAGTAGAGGAAGAAGGAGTAGCATCTCTGACTCGCTTCTTGGAAGCATCACATCTCAATTGAGCGGCCTCTTTCTTCAATGCCATGTTCTAGAACTCATCGTACCTCAAGGGCTCAAAGAGAACAAGAGCTAGCTGGATTTCTTCTCTGAGACCACCCCTGAACTGGTATATCATGCTCTTCTCATCAGGGACGTCCTACTTGGCAAAGCAGGCGAGCTTCTGGAACAACTTGTTGTAGTCATAGACAGACAAAGAGCCTTGCTTCAGGTTGCGGAATTCCTCACGCTTGCTTTCAACCACACTCTGAGGGATATGATGAGCTCTGAAATCTTGACGGAATTCATCCCAGGTAATAACACGTCCTCCTCTGGAATCCTTGTACTGCTGGAACCATTCTGCAGCTTGGTCTTTGAGTTGGAAGGAAGCGAACTTGACAAAGTCCTTAGGCCTGACGTTACTGCACTCGAAATGCTTGCACAGATCCACAAGCCAATCGTCAGCATCAGTTGCCTCAACACAATTGCTGAAATTCTTTGGCCCGTTAGCAAGGAACTGGTTGAGTGTAGCAAAGTGATTCTGATTGTTGCCTTGGTTCCCTTGGTTGCCTTGATTCGCTTGATTGCGCTCTTGAAGAATTTGCATGATCAACTGCGTGTTTGCATTGGTTGCGGCCATCACAGCTTGCCATGCCTCCGGAGGAGGTGGATGCGGTGGCGGATCAGGATTCGGAGTCGTGCATGTTGGAGGAGCCATCCTGAAGAGGTTGACATCCATTAGCACATTGACAGATAAATATTGAAGCTGAATCCAACAGAATGAAAATTGCAACATATAGTCTTCACATCCGAACAAAATGAACGAATGCATTCCTCTTGAAATGGTCACATATCCATAAATTTAGAAGCCACTTAGAATTTAGGTAGAGAAATAAATCAACAAGGTACGGATCAAGAACGAATACTAGGTAAGAAATCCCAATCTCAGACCAAATATCCGTGGAAGAAGAACTAGAGCTGCAAGAATTCCCACCTATGAAACTCCCGAACCTTTCCGGTTATGCAATCAGGTGTTGGGGATACAGGGGAAGCATAATATCTCACCCAAATCTAGCAAATCCTACATCCAGTTGTATCCATCCTTCAACACATAACCGAGAAAAACTTCGGAAACCATCTACCTCAACCTTCGAAAAGCATCCGTTATACAAGTTATGGCGATACTCCCGAACTCCCTCCCCAGTACTGGGTGGCGTCGAGGTTATCTCACCAACGAACTACATAAAAGAGATTTTCGATGTCGGCGTACTAAACTCAGGTATTCCAGAACTGCAACGATAAAATTGTGACGACAACAGCTCGGAGCTCAACTCCCCGGGACACTGCCACAAAACCCCTGACAGGAGGCACCAAGACAATGTTCTCGTCACAAAACCATCGGAATGATTCCAAGATACCCGCGTGATCCTAAATTTTTTTTTAGTGAAATTTGAGAAGAGAAGAGTCAAAACTCTACGTCAGGATGCCTTACCAGAGCGATGAGGAGACTGGGAAGTAAAAGAATTCCTAAACTCTCCGATATATAATTCCTAAATGACTCAAAACATTTTTCTAGACACAACTCGGCTGCTAAAAACGATCAAGCAATGGGGGCTCCTAAGGTCGGGGAAGGCTCTGATTACCAACTTGTAACGCCCTCGATGCGGCTATATCTCCCACGTGTCGAGGCACGACTTAGAGGCATAACCGCATTGAAAGCAATGTCGCTAGTTACGCAATCTTCACAACATCCCATGTAATATATAGAAAATAAAAGGGGAGATAACATAGTTGGCTTACACTCGCCACGTCAATCAAGTACATAAATAGCATTACAACATTCAAACACTCATGGCCCGACTACGGCGCCAAAATAAAAGATAACCCGACATGCGACACGGTCCCGACCACCCCAACTGGGCACCACTACTGATCATCAGGAAAAGAAACATAGTATCATTGAGAGTCCTCGTCGAACTCCCACTTGAGCTCAAGCGCGCCATCTGGAGCGGAATCATCAGGCCCTGCATCTGGTGAAAATAGTAATCTGTGAGCCACATGGACTCAGCAACCTCGCACCCTCACGATCAAGACTATTTAAGCTTAATAGGTAAGGCAAGGTAAATATGTGGAGCTACAGCAAGCGACTAGCATATATGGTGGCTATCCTGTTCGCAAAACAGAGCGAGAAGAGGAGGCAAAGCGCGAACGAATAATCTAGAGGAAAATCATGCGGCAAGCATTACTCCAACACCGTGTCCACTTCCCGGACTGCGCCGAAAAGAGGCCATCACGGTAACTCACACAGTTGATTCATTTTAATTAAGTTAAGGTTCAAGTTATCTACAACCAGACATTAACAAATTCTCATCTGCCCATAACCGCGGGCACGGCTTTCGAAAGTTCAAATCCCTGCAGGGGAGTCCCAACTTAGCCCATGACAAGCTCTCACGGTCAACGAAGGAATATACCTCCTCCCGAGACATTCCGATCAGACTTGGTACCTCGGTTCTTCAAGACACTTCGACAGGTTAAAACAAATCCAGCAACACGGCCTGAATGTGCCGACAAATCCCGATAGGAGCTGCACATATCTCTTTCTCAGGGCACACACAGATTGTCTTAGGTACGGGTAGGCCAACCCAGAGTTGCCCCTGGTGTCCACCGGCAGCTGACAGGTGGACCAACACTCAGAGGAGCACTGGCCCGGGGGGTTTAAAATAAGATGACCCTTGGCCTCCGGAAACCCAAGGGAAAAAGAGGCTAGGTGGCAAATGGTAAAACCAAGGTGGGAATTGCTGGAAAAGCTTTAATCAAGGCGAACTATCAAGGGGTTCCCATTATAACCCAACCGCGTAAGGAACGCAAAATCCGGGAACATAACACCGATATGACGGAAACTAGGGCGGCAAGAGTGGAACAAAACACTAGGCGAGAGGCCGAGCCTTCCACCCTTTACCAAGTATATAGATGCATTAAGATAACATGGCAATATAATGATATCCCAACAAGTAAAGAATGTTCCAACAAGGAACGGTCTCCAATCTTCACCTGCAACTAGCAACGCTATAAGAGGGGCTGAGCAAAGCGGTAACATAGCCAATCAACGGTTTTGCTAGGACATGGTGGGTTATAGTTTTGACATGGCAATTTGGGAGGCTTGAAAGCAAGTGGTAGGCATCGTAGCATGGCATAGCAAAAGAGCGAGCATCTAGCAAAGTAAAGATAGTAGTGATTTCGAGGGTATGATCATCTTGCCTGCAAAGTTGTCAGAGTTGACTGGATCCTCGAAAGCAAACTCAACGGGCTCCTCGTTAGCGAACTCGTCTCCTGGCTCTACCCAAACAAGACAAACAAGCAAACGGAGCACAATCAACCACGTGTAAGGATCAAACAATATGATGCAAAGATGGTATGCTATGCGGGATGCAATATGTGATGCATATGCAAGATTTGACAAGGAATGAATGAACCTGGCCTCAACTTGGAAAACCAAGTGTGCCACTGGAAAGATGAGATTAAATCGCTTGAAAACAATATAAAGATCACCAGAATCGGAGTTACAGTTTGGAAATGGCAAGCAATTCAAATATGACACCGGTCTGCGATTTACAGCAAGTAGTCATCTAAATGCAACAAGATCAACATGCTACAACATCCAAACATGGCAACAAAATACATGGCAGGGATCCACCCAAGATACTTAACAAAAGACTAGCACTGAGCTACGACCAATTCATCCATTAACAGGTTCAAACAAGCATGGCAAAAATGCATATGGTAAACAGATTTCAGACTATATGCTACAGGACCTGAACATGGCAAAGTAAAGCATGGCATGGAGCTACTCAAAGAGATTAACAAAAGTCCCTTAGTGACCTTGAGCCAAAAGGGATCAGAAAATACATTTGCAAGCACGTGAACATGGCAAAAACATAATCAGTTCTCAGACTTAGTGAAAACTGGAGCATGCTGAAAACAGATATCAAGTAGGCATGTTTGCGAGCTCGATGCACTCACTACAGAGCAAGTCATGACAATATAAGAATACACCCATCAAGAGTACACAAAATGCAAGCTATACATGGCAAGAACAATAACATAGCATGCACAGATCAAACAACAACATCCTCGGCAAAATCGCTAACAAGTAGACAATCTGCCCAGATTCACGAAATGAAAAAAGTAGAGCTCAATTGACTCAAGCTAGGGTGCTCCATAATTGCAAACAAAGACATGGATGGATAGAGCACTACAAGATTAACAAAACATCCTTACTGATCATCCTCAAAAGAGGCACAGATCACTAGGAAACAACATGAACATATGGCATCATGAGAAAAACAGATCAAGGACTTAGTGAAAATACTAAGTCCCTGAAATCAGCATTACCAAGTGCCTCACTTGGCAAGCTTGTGCTAGTCACCGCACACATCACAAAAATACATGGGTTGCACCTCTGGAAAGATGGCAAAACCCTTAACAAAACATATGTAGAGCTCATGGGCAAAACATGCACACAATAATCATGGCAAAAATGACAAATATCTAAATGGAGCAGCAGATCCGACAATTATCTCAAGTAGCCTCCTTCTAACATTATTTCGGGCACCAAGATGAACTCAAATTAAAATGATGCAATGGAATGAAATGATGTACTCTCTGAGTCGAACATTTCGATATGCTACATGCACAAATCGGAGCTACGGATGCGGAGTTACGACATGATGAAGATTGCAAAAAAATAAAAGAGAGAGGGAAAAATCAACCCCGGATCTAGGGTTTACTGTAGCTCCCGATCCAGATCTGGCGAAAAACACTGTAGCGGCGGCGGATCCGAGGTTCACTGGCGACGGGAGCTTGCGGCGGCCGGCGTTCGTCGCGGGGCGGCGCCGTGGAGGGAGCGGACCGGATCCAGGGGCTCCTGGGGAGTGCGGCGCGACGCGGTGGCGCGTCCCCGGCGAGGAGCGGCGTCGGGGAGGGAGCTCGGCGGAGGACGGCGAGGAGGCAGCGGTCGGCGCGGCCGGCCGGCAATGGCGCCGCGGTGGTGCAACGGAGAAGGCGGCGGCGCGGGCAAAGGAGGAGTGGGGCGGCGCGGGAAGACGGCCGACCGGGCTCGGGAGCCGGCGCTGGGCCGCGCGGGCCTTGGCGGCGGCGGGTGGCGGGGAGCCACGTGGAGCACGCTGATTGGCGGTGGCGGATCGGGCGGACGCGTCCGGCTCCGGCCGGACGTGTCCGGTGGCGGCAGAGACGGATTTTTTTAGGGTTTGGACGGGGGAGATCCGGATTTTCGAGGAGGGGTCTTTATATAGAGGTAGAGGGAGCTAGGAGTGTCCAAATGAGGTGCGGTTTTCGGCCACGCGATCGTGATCAAACGCTCTAGAGGATGGAGAGGGTTTTGGTGGGATTTGGGCCAACTTGGAGGGGTGTTGGGCTGCAACACACACGAGGCCTTTTCGGTCCCTCGGTTAATCGTTGGAGCATCAAACGAAGTCCAAATGGTATGAAACTTGACAGGCGGTCTACCGGTAGTAAACCAAGGCCGCTTTACAAGTCTCGGTCCAATCCAGAAATGTTTAATCCCCACACACGAATGAAAGGTAGAAATGACCACCGGAGGAGAACGAAGCACCGGAATGCAAAACGGACAACGGGGAAAATGCTCGGATAGATGAGATGAACACGTATGCAAATGCAATGCACATGATGACATGATATGAGATGCATGACAACGATAACAACACATGGAGAAAAAGACCCGAACCCGAGAAAATAAAATAACTTAACACCGGAAACGACAAGAGTTGGATTACATATTGGGTAAAACATATCCGGGGTGTTAAAATAGTACACTTGTATCACCATCTCTTCGCCGAACTAGTGCACCTATACAATTTGCCATTGTATTGGGTGTGTTGGGGACACAAGATGTTTCTTGTATTTGGTTGCAGGGTCGTTTGAGAGAGACCATCTTCATCCTACAGCTCTCACGGATTGATAAACCTTTGGTCATCCACTTGAGGGAAAATTGCTACTATCCTACAAAACTCTGCGCTTGGAGGCCCAACACGGGTCTACAAGAATAAAGGTGTGTAGTAGACATCAAGCTCTTTTCTGGCGCCGTTGCCGGGGAGGTGAGTGCATGAAGGTATATCTTTAGATCTTGCAATTGAATCTTTTAGTTTCTTGTTTTATCACTAGTTTGGTTTATAAAATAAAACTATGAAAAATATGGAATTGAGGTTGCATCATATTATTGATCATCTTTGTAATATCTTTCTTAAAAATGATGGTTCGGAAAATTGTGCTCAATTGTTAGAAGAAAAAGTCAATAAAGTGTTTGGCACAAAATATTTGAATGATGATCATGATTGCAATGTTGTTAGTGTGAATTCTTTGAATATCCAAAATGCTAACGATGATTGCACAAGTCATTACAAAAATGTTTCTTATAAGCATGTCACTTTTTGCGGAGTGAATTGGGAGTGCCTTTGCACACCAAAAAGGGAAGATAGATTTTGTAGGAAGCATAAATATTTAGAAATGAAAAGGTTGCAAGAGAGGCTAGATGATTGTGCTGAAAGATGTAATTTTTTCACTATCCTTGTGAACTTTGCAATGAACGTGGTCATTTAAATCTCCAATGCAAATTGTTTCATGATCAAATCTTGTCCAACAATTGTGATAACTTGATTTCCCTTGAGCATCATAAAGAGCTTAGTCTTCTTTCGGGGTATGAATAAATGAAACATATAACTAAGGGCTTTCCAAATCCCCCGAGATTTCTTGATTTTGACCTAGAGGGAATTTTTATGTTTTCTGCGGTGAATTGCATTGAGAATCCTTATATTGCTAACTATCTAAAGACAAGAAAACAAATAGAATATGAAGAGAGTACTAATGAAACGAAAAATATTTCCCAATACCCTCCTAGTGTTTATTATGATGTATCAGGTAACAAGGTGGAGCTTAATATCCAATCAATCTCTTCAACAAGAAGCTTGCAAGAATTAATTAAACCCATACATGGTGTGGTGAAGATGAATAAAAGAAGAAAGAATAGAGGTAAAAAGGTATCTCTCCCAAATAATGTTGCTCCCTGCTACCTCTTGAGCACTGCGTTGGATTTCCCCGAAGAGGAAAGGATGATGTAGCAAAGTAGCGTAAGTATTTCCCTTAGTTTTTGAGAACCAAGGTATCAATCCAGTAGGAGGTTGCGCGCGCGTCCCTAGTACGTGCACAAAACAAATAACTCCTCGCAACCAACGCGATAAGGGGTTGTCAATCCCTTCACGGTCACTTACGAGAGTGAGATCCGATAGATATGATAAGATACTATTTTTGGTATTTTTTAGATAAAGATGCAAAGTAAAATAAAGGCAAAGTAAAAACAAAAAGGAAATAACTAAGTATTGGAAGATTAATATGATGAAGATAGACCCGGGGGCCATAGGTTTCACTAGTGGCTTCTCTCAAGAGCATAAATATTTTATGGTGGGTGAACGAATTACTGTTGAGCAATTGACAGAATTGAGCATAGTTATGAGAATACCTAGGTATGATCATGTATATAGGCATCACGTCCCAGACAAGTAGACCGACTCCTGCATGCATCTACTACTATTACTGCACTCATCGACCGCTATCCAACATGCATCTAGAGTATTAAGTTCATGAAAACAGAGTAACGCCTTAAGCAAGATGACATGAGGTAGAGGGATAAATTCATGCAATATGATAAAAAAACATCTTGTTATCCTCAATGGAAACAATACGATACGTGCCTTGCTGCCCCTACTGTCACTTGGAAAGGACACCACAAGATTGAACCCAAAGCTCAGCACTTCTCCCATTGCAAGAAAGATCAATCTAGTAGGCCAAACCAAACTGATAAATTCGAAGAGACTTGCAAAGATAACCAATCATACATAAAAGAATTCAGAGAAGATTCAAATATTGTTCATAGATAATCTTGATCATAAACCCACAATTCATCGTCTCAACAAACACACCGCAAAAAGAAGATTACATCGAATAGATCTCCACAAGAGAGGGGGAGATCATTGTATTGAGATCCAAAAAGAGAGAAGAAGCCATCTAGGTAAAAACTATGGACCCGAAGGTCTGAGGTAAACTACTCACACTTCATCAGAGAGGCTATGGTGTTGATGTAGAAGCCCTCCGTGATGGATGCCCCCTCCGGCGGAGCTCCGGAAAGGGCCCCAAGATGGGATCTTGTGGATACAGAAAGTTGTGGCGGTAGAATTAGGTTTTTAGCTCCGTATCTGATCGTTTGGGGGTACGTAGGTATATATAGGAGGAAGGAGTACGTCGGTGGAGCAACAGGGGGCCCACAAGGGTGGAGGACGCGCCTGGGGGCGTAGGCGCGCCCCTACCTCATGGCCTCCTCCTTTGTTTCTTGACGTGGGGTCCAAGTCTCGTGGATCTTGTTCGGTGAGAAAATCACGATCCCGAAGGTTTCATTCCGTTTGGGCTCCGTTTGATATTCCTTTTCTTCGAAACCCTAAAATAGGCAAAAAAAATAGCAATTCTAGGCTGGGCCTTCGGTCAATAGGTTAGTCCAAAAAATAATATAAAAGTGGATAATAAATCCCAAAAATGTCCAAAATAGTAGATAATATAGCATGGAGCAATTAAAAATTGTAGATACATTGGACACGTATCAAGCATCCCCAAGCTTAATTCCTGCTCGACCTCGTGTAGGTAAATGATAAAAATAGAATTTTTGATGTGGAATGCTACTTGGAATAATTTTACGGTAATTCTTCTTAATTGTGGTATGAATATTCAGATCCGAAAGATTCAAGATAAAATTTTAATATTGACATAAAAATAATAATACTTCAAGCATACTAACAAAGCAATCATGTCTTCTCAAAATAACATGGCGAAAGGAAGTTATCCATACAAAATCATATAGTCTGGCTATGCTCTATCTTCACCACACAAACTATTTAAATCATGCACAACCCCGATGACAAGCCAAGCAATTGTTTCATACTTTTGACATTCTCAAACTTTTTCAATCTTCACGCAATACATGAGCGTGAGCCATGGATATAGCACTATACGTGGAATAGAATGGTGGTTGTGGGGAAGACAAAAAGGGAGAAGATAGTCTCACATCAACTAGGCGTATCAACGGGCTATGGAGATGCCCATCAATAGATATCAATGTGAGTGAGTAGGGATTGCCATGCAACGGATGCACTAGAGCTATAAGTATATGAAAGCTCAACAAAAGAAACTAAGTGGGTGTGCATCCAACTTGCTTGCTCATGAAGACCTAGGGCATTTTGAGGAAGCCCATCATTGGAATATACAAGCCAAGTTCTATAATGAATAATTCCCACTAGTATATGAAAGTGACGAAATAATTGACTCTCTATCATGAATATCATGGTGCTACTTTGAAGCACAAGTGTGGTAAAAGGATAGTAGCATTGCCCCTTCTCTCTTTTTCTCTCATTTTTTATTTGGGCCTTTTCTCTTTTTTATGGCCTCTTTTCTTTCCTTTTTTTTGTCGAGAGTCTCATCCCGACTTGTGGGGGGAATCATAGTCTCCATCATCCTTTCCTCACTGGGACAATGCTCTAATAATGATGATCATCACACTTCTATTTTCTTACAACTCAACAATTACAACTCGATACTTAGAACAAAATATGACTCTATATGAATGCCTCCGGCGGTGTACCGGGATATGCAATGACTCATGAGTGACATGTATGAAAGAATTATGAATGGTGGCTTTGCCACAAATACGATGTCAACTATATGATCATGCTAAGCAATATGACAATGATGGAGTGTGTCGTAATAAACGGAACGGTGGAAAGTTGCATGGCAATATATCTCGGAATGGATATGGAAATGCCATAATAGGTAGGTATGGTGGCTGTTTTGAGGAAGGTATATGGTGGGTGTATGATACCGGTGAAAGGTGCGCGGTATTAGAGAGGCTAGCAATGGTGGAAGGGTGAGAAAAGTGCGTATAATCCATGGACTCAACATTAGTCATAAAAAACTCATATACTTATTGCAAAAATCTACAAGTTATCAAAGCAAAGTATTACGCGCATGCTCCTAGGGGGATAATTTGGTAGGAAAAGACCATCGCTCGTCCCCGACCGCCACTCATAAGGAACACAATCAATAAATAAATCATGCTCCGACTTCATCACATAACGGTTGACCATACGTGCATGCTACGGGAATCACAAACTTTAACACAAGTATTTCTCAAATTCACAACTAATCAACTAGCACAACTTTAATATCACCATCTTCATATCTCAAAACAATTATCAAGCATCAAACTTCTCATAGCATTCAACACACTCATAAGAAAGTTTTTACTATTCTTGAATACCAAGCATATTAGGATTATTTAAGCAAATTAACAAGCTAGTTAACACTCTCAAAATAATATAACTGAAGCATGAGAGATCAATAGTTTCTATAAAACAAATCCACCACCGTGCTCTAAAAGATATAAATGAAGTACTAGAGCAAAACTATATAACTCAAAAGATATAAGCGAAGCACATAGAGTATTCTAAGAAATTCCAAATCATGTATGGCTCTCTCAAAAGGTGTGTACAGAAAGTATGATTGTGGTAAACTAACAAATAAAGACTCAAATAATACAAGACGCTCCAAGCAAAACACATATCATGTGGTGAATAAAAATATAGCTCCAAGTAAAGTTACCGATAGAAGTAGACGAAAGAGGGGATGCCTTCCAGGGCATCCCCAAGCTTTGGCATTTTAGGTGTACTTAGATTATCTTGGGGGTGACATGGGAATCCCCAAGCTTAGGCTCTTGCAACTCCTTGTTCCATAATCCATCAAATTTTTACCCAAAACTTGAAAACTTCACAACACAAAACTTAAAGTTGAAAATCTCGTGAGCTCCATTAGCGAAAGAAAACAAAATACCACTTCAAGGTACTGTAATGAACTCATTCTTTATTTATATTGGTGTTAAATCTAATGTATTCCAACTTCTCTATGGTTTATAAACTATTTTACTAGCCATAGATTCATCAAAATAAGCAAACAACACATGAAAAACAGAATCTGTCAAAAACAGAACAGTCTGTAGTAATCTGTAGCTAGCGCAAGATCTGGAACCCCAAAAATTCTAAAATAAATTGCTGGACCTGAGGAATTTATGTATTAATAGTATGCAAAAATAATTAACTAAATAGAACTTTCCAAATAAAAATGGCAGCAGTTCTCGTGAGCGCTAAAGTTTCTGTTTTTACAGCAAGATATCAAGACTTTCCCCAAGTCATCCCAACAGTTCTACTTGGCAAAAACACTAATTAAACACACAAAAAACACAACCAAAACAGAGTCTAGGTAAATTATTTATTACTAAACAGGAGCAAAAATCAAGAAATAAAAATAAAATTGGGTTGCCTCCCAACAAGCGCTATCGTTTAACGCCCCTAGCTAGGCATAAAAAGCAAGGATAGATCTAGGTATTGCCATCTTTGGTAGGAAATCCATAAGTGGCTCTCATAATAGATTCATTAGGTAATTTAATTTTCTTTCTAGGAAAGTGTTACATGCCTTTCCTTAACAGAAATTGGGATCTAATATTTCCTTCCTTCATATCAATAATGTCGGGGGTTGCTGATCCCTCGCACACTTATGGGGATCGGCGGACCGAGCCCCTTTCGGTTCGGCAGGGGGCGGTGGATGCACAAAGAGTAGAGCGAGGCAAAACACATGAGCGAGACGATCGGTTTACCTAGGTTCGGGCCGCACGGATGCGTAAAACCCTACTCCTGCTTTGGTGGTTGTATTGAGTTCTTGCTCGGGAGCGATGAGTGCTACAGTACACTCAAGCAGCTGGCGAGACCGAGCGTGAGAATGGCTGTTCTCCCCCTCTCTGTTGCTCATGGGCCTCCTTTTATATGTCTAAGGGGTCACCGACACGTGGCAACAGAAGTGAGGGTAAAAATGTAAAAGGGGTGGTAGTTGGCGCCACCGCCTGCTACAGTCGTATCCTACCTAACCCTGACGGCAGGGGACAAAGGCATTAAATGCCTGTCTGTGTCGCTTAGACGGGGCAGAAAGGGACCGTCAGGGGCGCCACCGTTTGCCTCGATGGCTCCTTGTCAGCGCCTGCTTGCCACCGCATGCCCCTGGCTGCACAGCCTCCCGCCACGTACGCCAGGAGTGGTCCCAGAGCGACGCGTGGTGGGTGAGCTGGAGCGCGGGCTACGGAGTAATAGCTTGCCGCGGCAAGCGCCTTGCCGCGGATGTTGTCTTGTCGCGTCCGGGAGCTTGTCGCTCACCGGGTCTTGTCGGGGCGCGCTGTAACACCCTCGATACGACTATATCTCCCACGTGTCGAGGCACGACTTAGAGGCATAATCGCATTGAAGGCATATGTCGCAAGTGAGGTAATCTTCACACAACCCATGTAATATAATAAGGAATAAGAGATACATAGTTGGCTTACAATCGCCACTTCACAAAATTACATGAATAAAGCATTACATCAACCAAATACACTCATGGTCCGACTACAGAACCAAAATAAAAGAAGAACCCCAAATGCGACAAAGGTCCCCGATCGACCCCAACTGGGCTCCAGGTAGATGATTTGAGGGTCTCAGTCAGGAGCACTTGAGGCAAGAAATGCTCGCGAACGAGACAAGGCAGCATGAACAGGAGGCAGATGCCACGTTCAGGCGAGCGGCGGGGCTCCCTGGTCCGTCGTTTCTGAAGACGAAAAGGACGCCAAGCCCCATGTGGAGCGCCGGCGAGATGCGAGCGAGGGGCAGCGGGGTCTTGGGCGATCGGATTTGGCCGGGAACGGGCTTGGACGGCGCCGGGCTTGAGCGAGCTCCTGCTCGATGAAGAAGGAAGCAGAGGCTGACTCCACAGGGATCCAGGGCGGCGCGGCCGATCTAGAGCACGGGCGCCATGGCGGTCGACGGGGATGGACTTGGCGGCGGGGAAACCGGGCGGAGGCGATCCGATCCGGGGGCGGGGAGCTCCTGCGGGGTCGAGGCTAGATCCAGGGTGGAGGCGCACAAGAGGAGGCTCGAAGCGCGCTTGAGGTGGCCGGGGTACACGGAGCAGCGACGGTCGTCGGAGATGAGGATGCGGGGTCGAGGATGGCGAGCTCACAGGGTCGCGGGGGGGTCGTCCAGGGGGCCTCACTCCTCTCCTTTCCTGTGGGAGGCGGCACGCGCGATGGAGAGGGAGATGGGAGCATCGGTCGTGAGGAAGAGCGAGAGGATGGAGATGGGATCGAGCGTCTCCTGGCTCGATGCGTGAGGGTGTGCGTGTGGCGGCGGCGTGGGAGGACGAGAGGGAAAAAGGAGATCGGGCTAGGGTTAGGAGGGCACAAAGGCTGGGCCTCGGTGATGGATGGGCCGGCGGGAGGCCCAGTTGGGCTGGACTCTTCTCCCTCTCCCCTATTTCCTTTTCTCTAAATAACAGGGAAATAAAGAGAAAGAAAAGAGAGGAGAGATGGTTAGAGGAAAATTTTGGGCATGCGGATAACATACCCGGACTCGCAGAAATGTGCACGATCCAAGGAAAATAGGAGAGGCAAGATTGGAAGATGTCATTCAAACTCATTTGAATTTAATTCCAAATGGGTTTGAACTAGGGCTTGGTTATAGAAGTACCCAAAAATGTTGAGGTTTATGGTGGGACTCCGAAAAGTGAAGAAAGAATTTAGGGCAAAGTTTGGAGACGAGGAATATAGTAAGAAAAGCATGGAATATTTTGCAAGTGTGTTGCGGTAATTTACAAGGGATGGAATATTTATTATAGCTCTCTAAATATCGAGAGGATATGTTTTAAAGAGAATCACCATGTGAATTCCCTCGATTTAAATGGACCGAAGATCCATGCAATTTATTTAGTTGAGTTGCAAAAGATTTATGACATGATGACATGATGACATGATGCAAAGCAAACATAAAAGGAGCAAGTAAAAATAAAACACACAGAGAAGCCCGGGAACCCTAGAAGGCAACTGAAGCTCCGGTCTTGGGGCGTTACACGCGCAGTGCGCCGCAGCGAGCTTCTTGAGATGCTTTGGTTGGTCCTCCCGGCAAGCTCCTCTTGCCGGGGTCTTGTGTCCTTCCCAGCAAGCTCCTCTTGCCGGGGTCTTGTCTCGTTCCCGGCAAGCTCCTCTTGCCGGGGCCTTGTTTTGCTCTTCGATACTTTGTTCTTGAATGGCTCCTAAAGGAACCATGGAGGGTCTTGGCGGTCGCCCGGCAAGCCTTGCCGCGGGTCGCTGTGACTGCCCATGCACAAGTTCGGGATACTAAGGTACCCCTACGTTAGTACACCGATAGGAGCCCCGGGCCTGGGCCATACACGGTGCCGAGCGCTGTTGGGCCAGGCCCAAAACAGTGCACGGGCACGTGCGGCCTAGGGCACGCCATAACTCACTCTGCATCCACCGCGCCCTCCCTGAACGGCACGCGTCAAACGCGGCATCATGGGAGAGATCGTGGGCGGTTTTCGAGGTGCCCACTCCCCATGATCACGGGGTGGGGAGAGGCCGCCCCATCCGTCGCCTCAGTTCTGCATGCCTGCCATGCGACCTCCCATCCACTTGGGATCGCGGACGGCGGAGGCGGGAAACGGGGTCGTCGTGGGTCGAGGCAGCGGGCCGGCCCCAGCTCCCTGCCTTCCCATGACTTGATTCGCTGAGCGGGGCAGCCGAGCCCCCACCTCGCTCCTTTATAAAGAGCGGGAGGGGAGGACAGAAGCCCGCATTCTCTCATCTTCTCCTCCCTTCAGCTCCTGCTCCGCTTCTTCCCATTCGCCATGGAGAAAGGGAACCCCGGTCCTTCATCAGTGGCGTCGAGGGTTGCCGCCAGACAGCGCCTCCCTCCCTATCCCGCACCCGTGGTGGTGGAGCCAGCCGTAAGGGGAAGAGGGAGGGGGCGAGGTCGTGGACGAGGTCGAGGACGAGGCCGTGGCGCTCGGGGAACAAGTGGACGAGGCGGAGCGTCGGCTTCGCCTCCGCTGGCGGCTCTTCTTCCCGCGGTGGCCCATGCTGGGGACGACCCTTGCTAGTTCTTCGTTAGGCTGCGCTGGGCGCCTCTTCATCGCCTCCGACTCCCAGATCCGTTCGCGGAAGTGGTGGAGTTGGACCCGCCCGAGACGCTGAGACTACACATCAGGGGCTGTGGGATCAGCGGTACGCGAGTCCGCGCCGAATTCCCAGCCCCTGGTGTGATGTATCTTGGTCGAGGGTGGAAGACGTTCGCCCGCATCCATAGCTTGACGCCGGGGCTCACCCTCCACTTTAAGTTGGTGGAGGGCGATCTCCTCTCCGTCAAGGTCTTCAGGTGCTTCGGCGTCCGGGCACGGTGCTGCGTGGAGAGCTCCTCCAATAGCGAAGGCTCTTCCTCGAGCGAGAGTGACGAGGAGGGGAGCGACAACGATGACGAGGGGAGCGGGCGGCAGGATGGCGGGTCCGACTAGGTGTCGGGCGCCGTTCCGCGCGGCACCGGCAACCCCATCATCGGTGTCGCCGGCTCCTTGAACTCCCCGGGGTCGTCTCCTTGGGCGGCTGGCATAGGGAGGCTGCGGAAGAGGAAGAGGGCCGGTGGCAAGGCTGTCAGGTCGGAGTACGATGGCGTGGTGCCCTAGACAGCGTGCTGACGTCCTGCCGCCTCGTCTTCGAGCCCCGCTTCCGGCGCCGCCATCACCGCCCAGCCTTGACGGCCCCCGGGATGTTCTCTTTGTGTCTTCTGGCACCCGTAGTTCGCCTAGGCGCTCCTTTTGCCCTTCTCGCCTCCTTGACCTATCTCCTGAAGAGAGGGACAGGAAAAGGATTACAGGCATCTTATCTTTTTAATTTGTAAGCCCTCGGGCCTTAGTTGCATCTAAAACTTGTAATCCTCTCTTTCATGTTTTTCATCCTCTATGGACTGTACCTGTGTGGAATGTTTTAATGAAAAGGGGATGTTTGCCGGGTCATTTGTCTCGCGGGTAGAACCCACATCAAGGAGCAAATCCTTGGTATCTTACAGATAGACATTCCCTCCTGGTAACAGGCCCTGCCGTCTTCCCACGCCGCTCGACCTTTCTCACGCTTTTGGGGGAGGCAGGGGCGAGGCTGGTGCGGCCCCTCGTTTCCCCCCTTTGCCGCCGCGACTATGACCAAAACTTGGCCCTGGGGCCCCAGGGCCCAGAGCTAAGGGAGCACGGTAGCTTTCGGGAAGAAACGAGGTTTCGTATTCCCTAGTCCATAAGAGAATGCATGAAGATGGATGAAAGACTTATCTGAGATTGCAGCCCCTGGCAACTCTGGCTTGCCGTGGGGTGAACCTTGGTACTTGCAGCCCCCGGCAACACTGGCTTGCCGGGGTTTGGATGCCGGCACGTCCATCTTCTCCTTTTCGTCCTCATGCGGTCCGGCAAGGATATGCAAGCCCTGCGAACCAAAAGAAACGAAGGAAAGGCAAAGGGACGCACACTCGACCTCTAAGTTAGGGGTTAGCCGCTGTTAAGAACTATCAACCCTAACCGAGGACCTGACTCGACCTAGCATGCATGCTATAACTCTGGGCGCCAGCGCTTCATTTACTTGTGCTCAGGGTCTGCGCCTGGCTTTGTACAAAGGATTACATGCAACAGCGGCAAGACTTGTACAAAAGGGTGGTTGCCGGACAGGGTCCGACAACCGCGCCTTACGGGTAAAACTTACGAAGATGCTCGATATTCCAGGAGTTGCTCACTGGTACGCCATCTTCGGTCTCCAGGCGGACAGCGCCAGGCCTGGTGACTCGTTTCACCCGGTAAGGGCCTTCCCACTTCGGCGTCAACTTGTTGGAATTCTTGGCGGACTGAACACGCCGAAGAACAAGGTCGCCTTCCTCGAGACTTCTGGCATTAACTTTGCGGCTATGATAGCGGCGCAAAGCTTGCTGGTAGCGAGCGGCTCTCACAGCAGCCTGAAGACGATCTTCCTCAAGGAGCAGTGCGTCATCTTGCCGCAGCTGGTCTTGCTCAAGCTCATCATAAGCGAGCACTCGAGGTGACCCGTGTACGAGTTCCGTGGGGATAACTGTCTCCGCTCCATGGACTAGAGCGAAGGGTGTCTGGCCGGTGGCTCGATTTGGTGTCATTCTGATCGACCAAAGAGCCACCGGCAGCTCCGCGCCAAAGCCTCTGCCGGGGAGGCGGGCGGTGGCGGCAAACGGTGCGAGGAACGAGATATGCTCGGACTTCTAACTGCGTTAGAAGGAGCAACATCTCATCCAAGCAACCGCGCCACGCTCGCGCCAGCATGTTGGCGCGCATGCTGGTCCTAAGCACTCCGGGATCCGCCAGCTTGATCTTGGCCCAGCAGACGTATGGTACCGTGGGTACCATGACGTTGCTGGTCCCGCGCCTCCTGGGACGGGCGCGGTGCGTGTACGGACGCCGAGGTCTTGGAGTGCGCGCGGTCGTTGTGGGAGGTGACCGCGCCGCCGACGTGCGGTGTGACCTGGTCCTTGGACCTGGCAGCGCCATGGGTCTCCCCGTCGGCGCCCGCTCTTCTGCCGGCGTCTACCCCACCAGACGTGCGCCCCGGCGATGGTGGGTTCGGCGCGGACGGAGCAGCTCCCTCCGAAATCTTCTTCTTCGGTGGCATGTTGATGAAGTCAATGAAGATTCGGCTCGTGCGAATGCCGGATCAGGTTCGCACAACCTGGACGCACCCCCTACCTGGCGCGCCAAAGATGTCGGGGGTTGCTGATCCCTCGCATACCTATGGGGATCGGTGGACCGAGCCCCTTTTGGTTCGGCAGGGGGCGGTGGATGCACAAAGAGCAGATCGAGGCGAAACACACGAGCGAGACGATCGGTTTACCCAGGTTCGGGCCGCACGGATGCGTAAAACCCTACTCCTACTTTGGTGGTTGTATTGAGTTCTTGCTCGGGAGCGATGAGTGCTACAGTACACTCAAGCAGCTGGCGAGACCGAGCGTGAGAATGGCTGTTCTCCCCCTCTCTGTTGTGCATGGGCCTCCTTTTATATGTCTAAGGGGTCACTAACACGTGGCAACAGAGGTGAGGGTAAAAATGTAAAAGGGGTGGTAGTTGGCGCCATCCCCTGCTACAGTCGTATCGTATCTAACCCTGACGGCAGGGGACAAAGGCATTAAATGCCTGTCTGTGTCGCTTAGACGGGGCGGAAAGGGACCGTCAGGGGCGCCACCGTTTGCCACGATGGCTCCTTGTCAGCGCCTGCTTGCCAGCGCATGCCCCTGGCTGCACAGCCTCCCGCCACATACGCCAGGAGTGGTCCCAGAGCGACGCGTGGTGGGTGAGCTGGAGCGCGGGCTGCGGAGTAGTAGCTTGCCGCGGCAAGCGCCCTGCCGCAGATGTTGTCTTGTCGCGTCCGGGAGCTTGTCGCTCACCGGGTCTTGTCGGGGCGCGCAGTGCGCCGCATCGAGCTTCTTGAGATGCTTTGGTTGGTCCTCCCGGCAAGCTCCTCTTGCCGGGATCTTGTGTCCTTCCCGGCAAGCTCCTCTTGCCGGGGTCTTGTCTCGTTCCCGGCAAGCTCCTCTTGCCGGGGCCTTGTTTTGCTCTTGGATACTTTGTTCTTGAATGGCTCCTAAAGGAACCATGGAGGGTCTTGGCGGTCGCCCGGCAAGCCTTGCCACGGGTCGCTGCGACTGCCCGTGCACAAGTTCGGGATACTAAGGTACCCCTACTTTAGTACACCGACAAGTAATTGCACCAATCGTTCTAAGGAAAGGTCTACCAAGAATAATAGGACATGAAGGATTGCAATCTATGTCAAGAACGATAAAATCTATGGGCACATAATTCCTGTTTGCAACAATAAGAACATCATTAATTCTTCCCATAGGTTTCTTAATAGTGGAATCCGCAAGGTGCAAGTTTAGAGAGCAATCATCAAAATCACGGAAACCTAACAAATCACACAAAATCTTTGGAATCAGGGAAACACTAGCGCCCAAATCACATAAAACATAGAACTCATGATCTTTAATCTTAATTTTACTAGTTGGTTCCCACTCTTCATAAAGCTTTCTAGGGATAGAAACTTCTAATTCAAGTTTTTCTTCATAAGATTGCATCAAGGCATCGACCATATGTTTAGTAAACGCTTTATTTTTACTATAAGCATGAGGAGAATTTAGCACGGATTGCAACAAGGAAATACAATCAATCAAAGAGCAATTTTCATAATTAAATTCCTTGAAATCCAAAATAGTGGGTTTAGCAACATCTACGGGTCTAATTTCTTCAATCCCACTTTCATCAAATTTAGCATCAAGATCTAAAGACTCCAAATTTTTGGAACGTCTTCTAGGTAAAGGTGGATCATATTTAGTCCCATAATTATTAAGACTCATATTGCGAAACAAAGATTTAATAGGGGACACATCAATAACTTTTAGATCTTCATCTTTATTTTCAATGGAACTAGAAGAACACGCTGTTATAAAGGCATCTTTTTTAGCATGCATCCTAGCGGTTATTTCTTTGCATTCATCAATTGAACATCTCATGGCTTTGAGAGATTCATTGATATCATTCTTAGGAGGAATAGATCTAAGTTTCAAAGAATCAACATCAAAAGAAATTCTATCAACGTTCCTAGCCAAATCATCAATCTTAAGCTATTTTTCGTCAATCAAAGCATTGAAATTCTTTTGCAAAGTAATAAATTCTTTAATATTAGATTCAAAATCAGAGGGCATCTTATTATAATTTCCATAAGAATTTTTGTAGGAATTACCATAATTATTAGAGGGATTACTAGGATAAGGCCTAGGATTAAAATTTCCTCTATACGTGTTGTTACCAAAATTATTCCTACCAACAAAATTCACATCCATAGATTCATTATTGTTCTCAATCAAAGTAGACAAGGGCATATCATTAGGATCAGAAGAAACACTCTTACTAGCAAATAATTCATAAGTTCATCCATCTTTCCACTCAAAACATTAATTTCTTCTATCGCATGCACCTTTTTATTAGAAGATCTTTCAGTATACCATTGAGAATAATTAACCATAATATTATCTAGGGGTTTAGTAGCTTCTCCTAAAGTGATTTTCATAAAAGTGCCTGCTGCGGCCGAATCTAAAAGATTTCTAGAAGCAAAATTCAATCCAGCATAAAAATTTTGTATAATCATCCAGAAATTCAAACCATGAGTAGGGCAATTATGTATCATTAATTTCATCCACTCCCAAGCTTGTGCAACATGTTCATGATCAAGTTGCTTAAAATTCATAATATCGTTTCTAAGGGAGACGATCTTAGCGAGAGGAAAATACTTAGAGATAAAACGCATCTTTGCACTTGTTCCAGGAATCAATACTATTTTTAGGCAACGACGAAAACCAAGCTTTAGCACAATCTCTAAGCAAAAAAGGAAATAGCTTCAATTTAACAATATCATTATCCACATCTTTCTTCTTTTGCATATCACACAAATCAACGAAGGTATTTAGATGGGTAGCGGCATCTTCACTAGGAAGGCCGGAGAACGGATCTTTCATGACAAGATTCAGCAAAGTGGCATTAATTTCACAAGATTCAGCATCTATAAGAGGAGCAATCGGAGTGCTAATAAAATCATTGTTGTTGGTATTGGTAAAGTCACACAATTTAGTGTTATCTTGAGCCATCGTGATAAGCAAGCAATCCAACACACAAGCAAATAAAAACCACGCGGGCAAATAGAGGCAAATAGAGAAAGAGGCAAATAGACAAATGATCCGACGGTCCATAGTGGAGCTGATGTGAGCACCGGCACACAACCAGTTGAAGAAAGAATGCAACGGCATCATATTATAGAACATTTGAATGATTCGATGCTTAGATATCAAAGGAATTAAGATTTCCAAATCGAAGGATCAGAAGCAGACGCTCTGATCAAGGATGGATAAGTAGAATAGACCTAAGGGCACAATCGATGACAAATAGATTAGTCGAGAACCAGCTCATGTTCAAAATGATGTCTGAGCCGGAAACGTAATTTAGAAGGATCAACTGATGATTGCGTGCTTTCACACACATGTTGAATCGATAGGATCAAAAAGATGGTGTCAAAGGATAGTAATGAATATTGCTACACATATGGAAAGCATCCATATTGCAAGCAGACAAGTATTTGCCAAGCAATAGTTTGAAGAGGATACTCGGAAGATCGGGTAGTATTTCCAAGTATTTTGAAAAGCATATGAACAACTGGGGATAAGCAGACCACGGTTAAGTGAATTATCCTTAGTGCAAAAGGAAGCTGCAAAGCAGATGGCACAAGGATTCTCATAACAACGGAGAGTGCTAGGGGTATCTTGTAACAACATGAACAACTGGGGATGAATGTGAGAATAACAACTGCAAGTAGTTATCCATAAGGGTTGACGGCGGAAGGGGAATTGCAAACGTGATGAACACAAGTTCTCGGGTTAACAGCAGAGAGTATCTTTAGGGTCGTCTGGTACAGCAGGCGATCATCAATAATAAGGGGCTCTCAAGGTGAAAGTGATAACGAGATCCTAATTTAGATTTAGCAAAATTCATTTAACCCGAATAGAGGAGAGATCAGAGTCCCAGAGTATAGACAAGGAGTAAAAGATCCTAATACCACCTGATGGCGACATGGGCCCGTAAGGCACACAGCCAAGTTAGTAAAAGTTTTCGCAATGTCTAGACTCGACTTCGGCCAAGGAGTGTAGAAGGCGGATTCCTACAGGCAGTCGGCTCTAATACCAACTTGTGACGCCCCCGATTTGACCGTACACTAATCATACATGCAAACGTGTATGATCAAGATCAGGGACTCACGGGAAGATATCACAACACAACTCTACAAATAAAATAAGTCATACAAGCATCATATTACAAGCCAGGGGCCTCGAGGGCTCGAATACAAGAGCTCGATCATAGACGAGTCAGCGGAAGCAACAATATCTGAGCACAGACATAAGTTAAACAAGTTGCCATAAGATGGCTAGCACAAATTGGGATACAGATCGAAAGAGGCGCAGGCCTCCTGCCTGGGATCCTCCTAACTACTCCTGGTCGTCGTCAGCGGGCATCACGTAGTAGTAGGCACCTCCGGTGTAGTAGGAGTCGTTGTCGAAGGTGGCGTCTGGCTCCTAGGCTCCAACATCTGGTTGCGACAACCAGGTAGAAGGGATATGGGGAAAAGAGGGAGAAAGCAACCGTGAGTACTCATCCAAAGTACTCGCAAGCAAGGAGCTACACTACATATGTATGCATTGGTATCAACTGGAATAAGGCTATTATATGTGGAGTGAACTGCAGAAAGCTAGAATAAGAGGGGGATAGCTAGTCCTTTCGAAGACTACGCTTCTGGTAACCTCCATCTTGCAGCATGTAGAAAAGAGTAGACTGAAGTCCTCCAAGTAGCATCGCATAGCATAAACCTAACCAATGATCCTCCCCTCGTCGCCCTGTGAGAGAGCGACCACCGGTTGTATCTGGCACTTGGAAGGGTGTGTTTTATTAAGTATCCGGTTCTAGTTGTCATAAGGTCAAGGTACAACTCCAAGTCATCCTGTTACCGAAGATCACGACTATTCGAATAGATTAACTTCCCTGCAGGGGTGCACCACATAACCCAACACGCTCGATCCCAATTGGCCAGACACACTTTCCTGGGTCATGCCCGGCCTCGGAAGATCAACATGTCGCAGCCCTACCTAGGCACAACAGAGAGGTCAGCACGCCGGTCTAAATCCTATGGCACAGGGGTCTGGGCCCATCGCCCATTTGCACACCTGCACATTGCGTACGCGGCCGGAAGCAGAACTAGCCCCCTTAATACAAGAGCAGGCTTATGGTCCAATCCGGCGCGCGCCACTCAGTCGCTGACGTCACGAAAGCTTCGGCTGATACCACGACGTCGAGTGCCCATAACTGTCCCCGCGTAGATGGTTAGTGCGTATAGGCCAGTGGCCAGACTCAGATCAAATACCAAGATCTCGTTAAGCGTGTTATTTTGAAATAACCGCGAACGCCGACCAGGGCCAGGCCCACCTCTCTCCTAGAAGGTCACAACCTGCCCTGTCGCTTCGCCACAAAGATCCACACAGAGGTCCGTTGGGACAAAGGTCCTTTCAGCCCCCAATCCGTGAATCACTCGCGGGTGCTCCACAAGACGACCCGTCTTTAGTCACCACATGTATCCTGTATAAAGTATATAATATATACCCGTGATCACCTCCCGAGTGATCACGGCCCGATAATATAGCATGGCAGACGGACAAGAACGTATGGCCACTGATGATAAACTAGCATCCTATAGTAAGCATTAGGACTGTAGGTAAAGGTATCAACAGTAGTGGCCAGGACAGGCTATGCATCAGAATAGGATTAACCGAAAACAGTAACATGTTACATTACTCTAATGCAATCAGTAGGGAGAAGAGTAGGAGATATCTGGTGATCAAAGGGGGGGCTTGCCTGGTTGCTCTGGCAAGAGAGAGTGGTCGTCAACACCGTAGTCAAACTGGGTAGCAGCGGCGTCGATCTCAGTGTCTAGCGAGAGAAGAGGGGGAAGAAACAATAAATATAATACAAACAAATGCAAGACGATGCATGACATGACAAAGCGTGATGCTAGGTGTGCCCTAACGCGGTATGAGGTGATACCGGTGAAGGGGGAAAACATCCGGGAAAGTATCCCCGATGTTTTGCGTTTTCGGGCAAAAGAGCCGGAGGGGGAAAGTTTGCGAGTTTGATATGTTAGGGGTGCGTGGCAGACGAACTGGCTGCCTATCCGGGTTCGTCTCGTCGTTCTGAGCAACTTTCATGTTGAAAATAATTTAATCCGAGTTACGGATTAAAAGATATGATTTTCTAAAGATTTTATTAATTTCTGAAATTTAATTAATTATTTAATTAATTCGAAAATGGATTTATGACATCAGCACGATGTCATGCTGACATCAGCAGTCAACAGGGGTTGACTGGGTCAAACTGACGCATGGGTCCAGTGGGACCCACCTGTCATACTCTGTTAGGTTAATTAGGGTTTAGTTAAACTAATTACTGTTTAATTAAGCTAACTGGTTAATTAGATTAATTAATTAAGGTTAAGTAACTTAATTAATTACTTAATTAATTAATTAAATTTATTTTTATTTTAATTATTATTTTATTTATTTTTATATACTTTTTTTAACGTTCTGGGGGCGGGCCCCCTTTGCCATAGGACCCTGGGGGCTAACGGGCGTGCGGTTGCCGCGGGTGCGGGCGCTGGGCATCGGCGCCCGACTGGGCGAGCGCCCAGATCGACAGGCAGGGGGGCCAGCCACGGGCGTGGCGAGGACGCCGGCGTGGCCGCCGGCGCCCACGACGCTGGCCAAGGGAACGGAGGGCGGTGCCACGGGAGGGCGGTGACGGGCGTTCAGTGCGGCAAGGCCTCGCGCGAGAGGCGGAGAGTGGGGCGGTCGGAGCTGGCTGCGGACATGGCGGCGTCGCCGGTGCAGGGGGGTGCAGGAGCGGGGCAAGGCGAATGGCGCAGCAGCGGGTCGCGCGAGGCAGGGCACAACGGCCATGGGGGTGAGGCGGAGGCGGTGTGGGGCGGTAGCGGCGCGGACGGGATGCGTATAGCAGCCGGCAACGAGCAGCGGTGGCTAGCGCAGTAGTAGCAGCAAAGCAGGAGGCAGCGGGCGCATGCGCAGGTGGCCGAAGGTGTTGCGAGCGGTAGGGGCGTGTGGCACGCGCGGTGGCGAGCAAGTGGAGGCCGGGGCGTGCGCGTGCGAAGGAGGGCGCGGTGGCCGCGAGCGCTGGGCGTGAACGAGGCGCCGATGCGGGCGGCAGAGCACGGCGACGGTCGTGCAGCACGTGCGGTGAGCGCGGTGAGAGTGAGGCGCAGACGGGCATGGAGCAGGGGAAGAGAGGAGGAGAGGCTGGGCCTCACTTGCGGTGCAGGGGAATGGGGCGGCGAGGCTCGGTGATGCGAGTCGGGGAGGAGGACGAGGAAGGCGAGCGGTCCGGCGAGGGAGGCCGGCGAGGTCCAGGAGCGGCGCGGGCTCCGGGCGGCGTTCGCGAGGCGACGAGGCGATGGGGTCGGGGCACCGTTTTCCCGATCCAGACCGGGACCAGAGGAGGTCGTGGGAGGGGGAGTGGACCGAGAGGGGCGAGTGCGGAACGTGGGGTTCGGGTTAGGTTAGGGTTCGACTGGGGGGTTATAGGCCAGGGAGGGGAAGCTGGGCCGGCCTGGCCGGGACTTGGCCCTGTTGGGCCGGGGGCTGCTGGGCCGGAGCCCCGGGGGGTTCTTTCCTTCTTTGTGTGTGTGTGTATGTGTTAGTTCTGTTTTTGTTTTGATTCTTTTTCATATTTTCTTTTCTGATTTATTTCTAGTTTCTTTTAATTTTTAGTTTTTACAAAAAGCACCACTAGTACCTAAATTAGTATTTATAAACAAACTGATGGCACATCAATTCTTAACCCATAATAAAATAATTTTAATATTTTATAAAATCCCTTAGGTATTTGTTTAATTGTTTTCACTACTATTTTAATTAGTTTAGAGCCCTTAAACATTTTATCTAGGTTTGGTTTCTCCATCGTATTTACACATGATTTATCTGACCCACCTTGAACATTTTGGTTTCATTGTTTGAAAACTTTTGTTGTTTGCATGTATTTTAAATTTGAATTTGAATTGTTTTGAACCAACGTGATTTTATCAACAGCAACCGAGTTGACGTGGCATCATTAACGCAGGATTACTGTAGGTAATTATCCGGGCGTCACATGAGCATTGTATTGCAACATCTTCAACTCATCTGCGGTAGCTTCATGGTTTGGTTCTCTCCCATCAAAGAAGTCACCTTGCAAACCAACACACACAATAGCCCAAACGGAGGGGTTATGTCCAAGAATATGCATTTTCATTTTATGCTTCCAACTAGCAAAATTAGTACCATCAAAGTAAGGACATCTACGGTGATAATTTCCCTCGCTAGACGCCATACTCTCATAGGTTGTGAAACCAAGGCTATGACCACCAAAAGCTATGGAAATCAAAGCAAATGGAGACCAAGGCTCTGATACCACTTGTAGGATCGAAAGTATGTCTAGAGGGGGGGTGATTAGACTACTTGACCAAATAAAAACTTACCCTTTTCCCAATTTTAGTTCTTGACAGATTTTAGCTATTTTAGGAAAATTCAAGCAATCATCACACAATTCAAGCAAGCATGCAAAGAGTATATTGGCAGCGGAAAGTAAAGCATGCAACTTGCAAGAATGTAAAGGGAAGGGTTTGGAGAATTCAAACGCAATTGGAGACACAGATGTTTTTCCCGTGGTTCGGATAGGTGGTGCTATCCTACATCCACGTTGATGGAGACTTCAACCCACGAAGGGTAATGGTTGCGGGAGTCCATGGAGGGCTCCACCCACGAAGGGTCCACGAAGAAGTAACCTTGTCTATCCCACCATGGCCATCGCCCATGAAGGACTTGCCTCACTAGCGGTAGATCTTCACGAAGTAGGCGATCTCCTTGCCCTTACAAACTCCATGGTTCAACTCCACAATCTTGTCGAAGGCTCCCAAGTGACACCTAGCCAAACTAGGAGACACCACTCTCCAAGAAGTAACAAATGGTGTGTTGATGATGAACTCCTTGCTCTTGTGCTTCAAATGATAGTCTTCCCAACACTCAATTCTCTCTCACAGGATTTGGATTTGGTGGAAAGAAGATTTGAGTGGAAAGCAACTTGGGGAATGCTAGAGATCAAGATTCATGTGGTAGGAATGGAATATCTTGGACTCAACACATGAGTAGGTGGTTCCCTCTCAGAACATATGAGTTGGAAGTGTAGATGTGTTCTGATGGCTCTCTCCACGAGTGAAGAGGAGGTGGAGGGTTATATATAGCCTCCACACAAAATCCAACCGTTACACACAATTTACCAATCTCGGTGGGACCGAATCAACAAACTCGGTCGGACCGAAATAGTAAACCTAGTGACCGTTAGAGATTTTCGGTGGGACTGACATGCAACTCGGTAGGACCGATATGGTTAGGGTTAGGGCATAACGTTATCTCGGTGAGACCAATTGCACAAACTCGGTGAGACCGATTTGGTAATAAGCTAACCAGAGGGTTGGTGAGGCAAACTTGGTGGGACCGATTTGCTCTTTCGGTGAGACCGAAAAGTTACAAAAAGGAAACAGAGAGTTTGCATTGCAATCTCGGTGGGACCGATCCGCTCTTTCGGTGAGACCTAAAAGTTACAAAAAGGAAACAGAGAGATTGCAATCCCATCTCGGTGAGACCGAGATCCCTATCGGTAGAACCGATTTGCTAGGGTTTGGCAATGGCTATGATAAGTGAAACTCGGTGGCGCCGGGTTGAAAGAATCGGTAGGGCCGAGTTTGGCTTTGGGTTTAGGTCAAATGTGGATATGGGAAAGTAGCTGAGGATTTTGGAGCATATCATTAAGCACATGAAGCAAGAGGCTCATTAAGCAACACCTCATCCCTCCTTGATAGTATTGGCTTTTCCTATGGACTCAATGTGATCTTGGACCACTAAAATGTAAAATGAAGAGTCTTGAGCATATGAGCTAGAGCCAATCCTTTGTCCTTAGCATTTTGAGGGTTCCACTTTCACCATCCATGCCATGCCAATCATTGAGCTTTCCTGAAATGATCATCTTGGAATAGCATTAGCTCAATGAGCTATATGTTGTTATGAATTACCAAAACCACCTAGGGATAGTTTCACTTTCAGATACAATACCGGGGCACTCCCCCAAGCTTGGCAGTTGCCAACGGGAGTGCCCATACCCTCGTGTTTATGCTTCCTTCCTCGGAGGTGGTGATGAAGGAGTTGTTGATGATGTAGGCTTGTCGTCCATCTTCTAAGGCATAGGCTCACCATCATAGAAGGATGATCGAGTCTCCAGGATCCTCAAATCTGCAGCCAAACTCATCCTCTTGAATCTATATTCATACTCACGGTTTTGGTTTTGCAGGTCATATATCTGGGCTTGGAGGCGCTCGATTTTCTCATGAAGCTTGAAGATGTCCTCCCCAATGTCCCTGGCGTCCAGCTTATGGTTGTTGGTGAACTCCGTGATCATTATGTGATTGGAGTCGAGTCCACCCTCCA
Organism: Triticum monococcum; assembly: GCA_034509565.1. NCBI lineage: Eukaryota > Viridiplantae > Streptophyta > Magnoliopsida > Poales > Poaceae > Triticum > Triticum monococcum. The sequence continues at coordinate 505,393,209 of CM067846.1, forward strand.
CCATCTCCTGACACTTGAAAACTTGTTGCTCCATTGCCCCGAGACTTGTCTCCATGCTTCCGGTCCTCCTTGGTCCCTCAACATCACAGATGTGCAACAACCCCTCATGCATCACAACGGTTTGAGGGTGTTGCAGCACCTCCACGAGGTAGGGGTTGATGACCTTCTCGAAGAACTTGTCCGTGGGGGCACTTGAAGATGACTTGGCGACCTAGATCTGTCAGAAAAACAACTCTAAACAAAGACAAGAGATATTTGCGTGATACGGTGGTCAAAACCTTCGGGAGATTATATAGTGAATTTTTACCGACTAAAAGAAGTATCGTGCAAGCAAACAGAGTCCGGAGGGCACACGGGGTGCCCACGAGGCAGGGGCGCACCCTCCACCCTCGTGGAAGCCTCGTGTACTTTCCGGTTTGCTTCTTATTTTCCTATTTTCTTAGATATTCCAAAACGTAGAAAAATTGCCATTAGAACTGTTTTGGAGTCGGTTTACTTACCGCACCACGTACCTATTCTTTTCGGAGTCTGAAACATTCCAGAAAGTGTCCCTTATGTATTCCTCCGGGGTTACGGTTTCAATAATATTAGTTTCAACATTTATGGGATTACCTGAGATATAATGTTTGATTCTTTGACCATTCACCACCTTCGGATTTGTGCCTTCGAAGTTGTTGATTTTTATGGCACCGGAATGATAGACCTCCTCGATAACGTAAGGACCTTCCCATTTAGAGAGAATTTTGCCTGCAAAAAATCTTAAGCGAGAGTTGTATAACAATACATAATGACCTACATTGAACTCGCGCTTTTGTATCCTTTTGTCATGCCATCTTTTAACTTTTTCTTTAAACAGTTTGTCATGCTCATAGGCTTGGGTTCTCCATTCATCAAGTGAGCTAATGTCAAATAACCTCTTCTCTCTGGCAAGCGTCATAGTTGAGCTCTTTAATAGCCCAATATGCCTTATGTTCTAATTCAAGAGGTATGTGACATCACTACAAAAAAATACACTTCCGTGATGATACGTGTTTGTCATAGTAGGTCGCTTTTTTTGTCATGCATGTACGTCCATGACACATTTATGACAGAATCAAGATAGTCATACCTGTGCTGTCGTAGAAGTATTCCATGACATTACCAAAATTATCATCAGGGAAGTGTCCACTTCCATGACGATAAACCGCGCGTCATAGAAGTGCTTTCGTCAAGGGTAACCGACACGTGGCATCCACCGTAGCGGAACGACGTTAAGCTACCGGGTCGGGTTTTGGATCCGATAACCCGTTAACAGGCCTGACCAATGGGGATTTTCCACGTGTAAAATCATCATTGGTTGGAGGAAACACGTGTCGGCTCATCGTTGGGACAGATGTCAACCACTCATTGGACGAAGGCGCCTATGATACGTCGACACGTGGCACAGCCCAACAGAGGCCCATTCCTGTGAAAAGGCCGGCCCGTTTGACTTGGTCAAAAGCTGGCGGGCCGGCCCATGGAAAGCCTGTTAACGGCCTATTCGAATATAGCCCATTTACAACCCGCTAACCCAAGGCCCTTTACACCCTATCCAAATTAGGCCTAGTAGCGTCATCTGGGCCATCCAATATGATTCCAGCCCGTTTTCACTTCTGGCCCATGTTTGGCCCATGATGTCTTTTGGCCCATATGAGGCCCTATGTAACTCTTGGCCTACTAACGGCCCGTGGAGAAACTGGGCCGTAATGACAGTGTATCACTTTACACCCATTAATGACCCGTGGTGAAACTGGCCCGTAATGAACAGTGTATCACTTTATACCCATTAATGGCCCGTTATTCCGTTCGGCCGTCTCCAGCCCATGTTATCTTTCGGCCTTCTCAGAGCCCATTTATTCTTGGGCTCATTTCCAGCATTCGTTTACTTACGGCCCATTACTGTCATTTTCTGCTTGTGGGCCAAATTCAGCCCGTGGATACAGTCGGCCCGTTTGTGGTCCGTTAATACATTGGGCCGATTTCATAGCGTCATCAAATATGGCCTATTAACGATGGCCCGTTATGGTCGGCCCATGAATGGACAATTCCAACTCTAGCCAATTTACGGCCATAATGCGGTCTGTTTGGCCCATGTTTGGCCAATCGATTATACGACCCGTATAAGGCCCATTGATAATACGGCCCGCAGAAGGCCCATTGTTTCTACGGCCCGTAGAAGGCCCATTGTTTCTACGGCCCGTAGAAGGCCCACTATTTCTACGGCCAGTAGGAGGCCCAGTGTCACTATAGTAAATATTAGCCCATGGTTATTGTGGCCTAGTTTTAAAAAATAGGTTATTACAGTCACTAGCTAACCGCAGAAAAAGAGCTGCAATGACTACAAGCAAACAAATAAAGAAGACAACAAAGAAATAAATAAGCAAGCAACTAACGCTAGGCTATCATGGCTATTACACATATTACATCCACTGGGCATCAAAGTTCGCCACCAGTGCAAATATAGGGAACAAAGCAGCATATCATATACACTGGTTGTCAAAGTTGGCGACCAGCGCAAATAAACGCCGCAGCAAAACAAATCCAGAACTGAGACCACTTCAGAAGATCTCAAGAAATAATATCCTGGGTACCCATAATGCTGGCAAGATGCTTAGCAAGCTTATTAACTTTCTCTTGTTTGGCGCTTAAATCCGCCAGCGCTTGCTGTTGCACCAGAAAATATGCATCTGAATTCTGCAGTGACTTCCTTAGTCCTTCAACTTCCTGTCGCAGCACATCTGATCGATGTCTTTCAACTTGAAGTTGGGACTCAAGAAGACGAACTGATTCAGGCAGCGAGTTCGAAGAGCTTGTGCCAGCAGTAGTGGCTAGTAACTCGAACACTACATCAAGACAGGACTTTTGTGTTCCCTCACTATCGTCAAGATAGTTTTTATCAGCTTTCTTGGAGACCAACATGGATGTCTCACTATCTTGAACCTCATTTGCATTACTTCCTTTACCATTGGATAACGCGGTACTGTTCTCCAATATTTTGTCCGCATTCTAAAAGAGAAACAAGCAGACACATCACATGTTTACCATGTTGTATATGAAACTTATTTTGGTAAATGAGTTCAGTAGTAAAGTGGACAGGATAACAGCATGAAATAAACATATATCTATGTACCATGGTCACTTTATGGTCCATACCATTCTAGTTTCTGTTGCCAAATCAAGATAGAGACACAGTTCAAATAATATTTGTTCAAGACAAAGCAGAATAGTCAGAATATAAGTGTGGGTAACTATAGAGCAATAACAACACTTGTAATGTGCACGACATGAGAACATAACTGTTTATTCAATTGAAACTGAAATCAACATAGAGCAGGTTACAACAGCAAACCAATTAAAGAAACAGGTTTAAAACATACCTGTTGCGCCATTGGAGTTTTAATTCCATCCTTCAAATTTGAAAATAGTTGGTATGAGTAAATACAGTCATGCAAGAGCAAAGGAGTATGAACCATAGCTACAGAACCTGACCTGAGAACAAATCTTCTTCTCCTTTAAGCGTTGAGTTGGGATTCGGAGTGGTGGTCCTCGTGCTTTGGGCACTGCAGTTCTCTTACAAAATGCTCGTGTTTGGCTGCTCTGTGGTGGAGACGGTGCTGTGTCAACTGGAACTGGGTTACTATCTGCCGGGGTTGGGGTTAGAAGGGGTGTAGCTGGTTCTCTGGCCAACTGGGTAGGGGTACAATCTGCGAGAGTCTGGTTTATGTGTGGTGGATCTGCTCCTTGGGCAAGTACAACCATGGTTCTATCTGCATCAACTGGTAGCACTATCTTTTCTTAAGACCGTGTTGTTCCTCCCTTAGATACTGCCATCACGCTCTCCAATTCAAATGGCTGATAAACAAGAAAAGTAATTGAAAGTATAGATATTGTATGATAGACAGGTGCAATGGATAGTGGGGAATAAAAGAGGGCATGAAATAATTCATATTTATGTTGTCTAAGAAAACATGATAGCATGACACAATTTCACATATATGATGGCTAACTAAATAGGATAGCATGACACAATTTCACATTATGATGGCTAACTAAAAAAGATGGAAAGACATAGTTCAAAATATGAGACTATGTAAACAGGATGACATGACATAACTATATAATGTGTTTATTAAATAGGTTGGCATGCCATAATTCACATACATTCACAGATAGAATGCCATAATTCAAAATATGATGACTGTAAACACTAAATAAGATGAGATGATATAACTATATGATGTCTTTATTAAATGGGTTGCCATGCCATAATTCAGATAGATGATGTGTCTGTACTATGTAAACATGATGGCATGATATAATTCAAATATATGATTTATATAGTAAGCAAGTAAGCAGATGGCAATCCATATATGATGTAAAAACTAAGCAATGCAAGACAACATGCATGACATGGGTAATATAACCCTGCCAAGTTTGAGCATAGACCTCAGGGCGAAAATAGGACTGGTCATCAGTCTCTGAATCCTCCCCTGAGGAGCTCTCCGTAACCAGCAAGATGTCTGCTTCAGCAGGTAGCATTGTTTGCTTCTAAATACCTTGTTTTCACTCCAGATACTTCCATCACCACTTCAAATGGCTGATGCATAGGAAGAGTAGTTGAATATACAAATGTTGTCGCCAAATGGAACACGTAATACAAAAAATGATAGCATGATATAATTCACATACATGATGATTGGCTAAACAGCATGGCATTGCATAATTCACACATATAATGCCTTTTCAATAAGATAGCATTGTAGAATTCACATATATAATGTCTTGCAACAAGATGGCAATGCATAATTCATATATATGGTAATTAGACACTGAATAGGTGGCATTCACACAAAGCATGTCTAAACTAAGCAAATGACATAGCAATGCAAGACACCATACGCACGATATGAGCAACATAACCCTGCCAAGTTAGAGCATAGACCTCGGGGGGGGGGGGAATAGGACTGTTCATCTGTCTCTGAATCCTCCTCTGAGGAGCTATCCGTAACCAGCGAGATATGCGCTTCGTCAGATAGCATAGTTTGCTCTGAAGACCTTGTTTTCACTCCAGAATTTTCCATCACCGTGTCAAATGGCTGATGCACACGAAGAGCAGTTGAATGTAATAACTTTGTTGACAAATGTAATATGTAACGAAAAAAAGGATGGCCTGATATAATTTACATATAAGATGACTGGCTAAGCAGGATGGCATTGCAAAATTCACATATATGATGCCTGGCTAAACAAGATGGCGTTGCATAATTCACATAAACGATGAATAAACTAAACAGATGGCATTCGCACAAAGGATGTCTAAACTAAGCAGCTGACATGTTTGATGTATAAAGTAAGCAATGCAAGACACCATATGCATGATATAACCAACATCAGCATGCCAAGTTAGAGCGAAGACCTCAGGGGGTAAATAGGAGTTGTCTTCTCCTTCTGAATCCCCCTCAGAACAGATATCTTCCTCTCGATTACAATACGAAATGCATGGAGGGGGGGCTGCCTTTGCGCCTACCATGGAGCGACGTATGCATGAAATTTTATTGCCACACAAGGCTCGTCTCTTTTGCTCTACATGTTCAGTTCCATTGTTTACAATAACTGTCATGCATAGGAATAAAACATAGTGAGATTATGTAAGGAGGGCGTGCAGAAATCCAGTGTGATGGTAGCAACCCGTGGATAGACCCAAAACCAATAATAGCAGGCAGATGATGGCTTCAGTTAAAAATACAGATAATGGCTTCTTTACTGTTTGTTTCCGACCCAACATGAAACTCATAGTAGACACCGGAGATTAACCAGATAGTAGATAGCTCTATTGATAGCGGCCCCGATATGTACCCCACAACCATTTAAAAACAAGTTTGACCATTAGTTTGGAGCTGACTCAGAGTCTAATCGGTGAACAGGACGATAAAGTAGCATGTAATATTAAGCGGTGCATAACATAAGCAGACACGAAAGAGTGTGACCTCTCTTGCGGACCCGTGTAGTACTCGAGGTCATCTGCTCGGTTGATGATGGTAGTGTAGTTTTCATGGCTGCCAGCAGCGGGGAAGAAGATCTGAGGCGGCAAAAGACAGTCTGGAGGCCGGATCCCTGCTGTGCTGGACCCTTCTGTCGTTGGAGCAGCTGAGCTGGGGTGGACGACGGCGCAGCAGGAGCGGGACAAACCACGCAAGGTTTTCTTTGACAACTATCTGTAAGAGAAGTAATTCTGTAAGGGCTCGTTTGAATTGGAGGATTACAACAATGCAGGGATAGGAAATAGACAAGAATAGGATAGGAATGCATGTGCAAAACAGAGAATTTAAAAACACAAGATTTCTACCAATCTGGGTGTTTGATTCACAACAATTGGAAGATCACATGATGCAAAGAAGCATGGTGAGATTAAGTCGAACCACAAGAAAATGTACAGTTATAATGCTATTATGCTACTATCTCTTAGTCTTGTGCTTCATGAATAGGAATTTGAAAAGGAGGACAAGTGAAAATTAAAATTCCTACATTTTTTCTTTCAAGGAGACACTAAAGGAACAAATCCGTGTGCTCACTGGACAATATATATAACATGTAGAGTAAAAAAGAGATGCAACAAGTGTACAACCTCTTTGGTGAAGCCATGTCGATCTCAGCGTGATTGGGTTGGATGGTGAGGATGCTCCGGCTGACTTGGCTGTCGGAGGAGGGCAAAAAGATCTTAGGCGTCTAGAGATGGAGCCCGAGGTACTGCTCTGCTGTGATGGAGGGTTTCGTCGTTAGACCAGCTGCGGTGAGTTGTACGACGCCGAGGCTGAAGCAGGACAAGAGAGACAACGAACAACGTTAACCTAAGTGGAATTCTAATAGCATCTCCAATACATGACGTAAAATACATAACCACAAAGTGCTAGATGTAAAATACATCAGCTGCTCATCTCTAAACTTAACTGTCGAAACTGAACTTAACTGTCGAAACTGAATTTTGCTGTCGAAACTGAATTTTGCTGTCAAAACTGGATGCACTATCAAGGTGAGGCTACACGTCGGTCGACTGACTTTTTCATCTCTGGTTAGTCGATTTTGCAGCCATTGGATACAAAATCAAGGGCCTGCGGTTCATCTTCAACCTCCACCCCCTTAGCCGGCCAAACAGCAGCCCCCTGCCGCCCGTGGTGCCCCGCCCCGCCCGCCCCGAAAACACTCCCCACCGCCGGTCCGCCGCCGCCCCGGACATCCCTCTAGGCCCCCCCGTGCCGAGCTTTTTCTCCGGTGATCCCCACGCCACCGCCCCACCAACGCCCCGCCACCGCCGGCGACCACCGCCCCCATCCTGAACCCTAAGATAGATAGTGGGGTACCTCTCCGGCGAGCCCCCCTCCCCGCTGCGGCTGGTTCTTCCTTCACCCCGACGGCATCAGAGTGAAGTGTAGCTAAATCAGAGCAGCATCGCAAGCAAGAGAAAGAGTGAGAGCAGGAGCGCGAGCAAGAGCAATAGCAAGAGCAGACCAGGCAGGGGACCGAGAGCAAGAGCAGAGCAGTAGCGCGAGCGAGAGCTAAAGCAGCAGCAGGTCCTACTGATGTGGACGTCGCCGCCGAGTGAGCGACGCCGTGGAGGAAGTGGCCGGCGACGCCGCCGTGGATGGAGCCGCGCCATGTCGGCTCGGGACCGAGCGCCGGCAGCACCGTGAGATCGAATCAAGAAGAAAATGCGGCGATTAGTGTACAACCTCTTTGGTGGCGCCGATTAGGCCGCAACTTCATCCGAGGAAACGGTGATGATGATGCTCTTCCGGTGGTGCAGGTGAAGACGGTGGTGTGGGAATGGAAGTGGCACGAAAGACGAGGGGAATGTCGGGGCAGCTCCTTGGAGGTGGAGGACGGGGTGGCTGAACCGGCGGGACGATGAGATCGACGACGGATCGTCATCCGATACGGTGGATGAGGGACGTCGAGGTGTTGCTGTGGACGACGTCTTCGGGGAAGAGGCTCCGACTGGGTGGCGGACAGAGTAGGGTGTGGGGTTTCGTCGCGGGTTTTTGCGGCCTTGGTGTATGAATGGGTGGGCAGATGGGATGGCAGTGGGGAACCATGGCTTAGAGACGCGCTTGTCCGAAATGTGGGGTAATTTACGAAAGTACCCCCACCGATTTCAGGCGGTTCTTTCGGTTCAGGGGTACCACGGGTATTTCACGTGTCGGGATTTCACAGGAGGTGGGAGTTTTCGCGCGCCTTGTAATTTCGGAATAACAAGGCGCGGGTTGAGATGGAGGGAGTTGTCGGAGCACAACGTGACAAAGATATATCTTAAATATTTTGGGCTAACAAGGCGTGGGTTGAAATTTCCGGACAAGCCTAACGTGTACTGTACCAAATCAATGCGCCCTACAAATGTCATTCAAAACTTTGAATTCATGTTATGTTCAATTAAAATATTTCGCTGCGTGTATAATGCATGCAACCTACTACTCAAATGAACGTTTTAGTGCATTCCAAACGTATATACTACCGCTTCAATATGAACTAAATTTGAATTTGTTTCTCTATTTGAATAAGATCTACAGTAATGATTGTTGTGAAGTCAAAGCATTTGAATTTGTTTCTCTATTTTAATAAGATCTACAATCATCATTATTGTCAAGTTAATCCATCGTTTGTGTATTATCTTCACAACACACCACATGATTAGTCTCGAGTTACATATGAACTATGTGTACTATATGAACTCGAACTAGATTTTTTGAATCCACTTTATTTTGATTTCAAATCACATTACATTTCTAGCTCTAGCTAGATCTTCATAATCTAAACCATGTCTCATATGTATAATGTGTTTATCACATTATGTATGGTGCCCCGCCCCACACGCCTACAAGTATTTAGATGTGAGTTGCAAACACCACACATTACCAAAAATTCAAATAAAATGTGAGAATGTTGGATATATAGTATTGTTTAGATTGTTCGATATTTAGTTGTAAGCTGCAAACGCCACACATTATCACAAATTCAAATAAAATGTGAGATTGTTTGATGTATAGTATGGTTTAGATTGTTCGGCGTTTAGCTGTGTGTTGCAAACACCATGCATTATCACATTATGGTATAACATGTGCACATCACGTGTATCACCGCTATATTCATGCATGCAATGTTTAAAACACTATGATCTCCTATTCAAATATATGAATCCGCTTTCATATCAAATTATGCTCTTTGTTAGTCTCTTACACCCACACAATCCTCTAACCTTTGTAGCTACCACTAACTTTCTCTCATGCATGCACACGCCCTCCTCGCCCTCCCCGTCCCTCGACATTCTATCCACCGGGCACATTCATTTTTTATTTAGGTCATTCTCCTAGAGTCTCCACAACTCCTTTCCGACACACCGATCGATAAACCTCTCCAGCGATGCCTGCCTACAACATACAAACACACCTTCAATCTCCTCCTTTATGTGTCCTTGCCTCATGTCTCTCATATGGTCAGACACACATGTAAACTCTCGCCCCTCTTTTCATCGCTCTGTTACAACCGCACACTCCTCCCCCTATCTAGCTAGTAGTTGGGCCTCTCGCACCACCTCCTAGCTCCATTCTCTCTGTCTATCCGTCTCGCTGGGCCTTATTAGCCTCTAACAAATGGACGTACACCGACCGATCTCTCGCTATACATATAGCTAGCTAGGTCCTTGTAACTCGTTTTTACCCACACATTAATCGATCTACCTCATTAGTTGTGTCTCTCCCTTCCTCCGACAAACTACAATTGATCTACCGATCTAGTTAGGTTTTCTTACCAAACACATGGTTCCCCTTCATCATCCATGGATGCGTCCCGACAGATCTATCACGCACAGGCACACACAGAAACACATCCCCACTCTTATTGATAACATTGCAGTTCCACCCTCAGTTTGTCTAGTAGGCCTCTCCCACCATCTTCGAGAAGAAACTCCATCACCCATCCAGCACTCTACCCCTCTCCCTCCCTCTCTCTCTCTCGTCTATCTCTCTCCCATCATATTTCCCATCCTTCAGTTATGTATGGATGTCGACCGATCTCCCTCAAGACATAGCCGGGTCTCTCCTTCTCAACACATATACGAGTTGTTCTACCTCTAAAGTTAGGCCTCTGCCTACCCCTCCCACCACCCCCTCCCCCTCACACACACCGATACATCGAGCGCTCTAGTCATGTCTCCCTGCCACACACAAACTTGACGTGTGCCCTCTAACGTTCCGGTAGGCCAGTCGCCCTATATCTTTGACTTGTACACACACACAATTTCGATGGCTCTCTTCATCGATCTTGCACCCACCCACTTGATCCTCTCTTCGACTCTATCGATAGCTATGACCCCTCCCTCTTTTCTCGTGGATTGCCCGACCCTCTATGTATGATATGGATAGGCCTCCATTTCACACACATTGCATGCAAAATTTTGTTTGAGATGTCATCGACACATATTCCCATAAATAATTCACGAAATCAACCCCCACCCCACCCCACCCCAAAACAAAAAACACTCACGAACGCGGTTTGTATCTCTCACACACACCCACGTAGGTGGGAACATGCACGAAGAGAAGAGGTGCATGCACAGCGCACGTACTCCCGTCTCTTTCCCAACCACACCCGCGCGGGTACACGGTGGATCTCATTTCTGTACGAAAAAGTAAGCCCACGTGGTAATTTGGCACGTGTACTAGTTGTCCACTTGGTGGAGGGAGGATCGTCTACCACGGGTGAACAAACAAATTGCGACTTGATGTGTTATGTTAAAAAAAGAGGCAAACCATGTGGGGCCTACCTTAGAGGCAAGGCTCTATACACTGGAGTACTTTTGATGTGTCCCGTCAACTCGCAGAATGAGGAGAAGCTTGCTTAGTACGCCGTCTCCCCCGCCCACGGGCACGGTGGCTCGTAGGATGAGGTGAAGCTTGCTTACGACGCCTTACGCCCACTCCCTCGTCCATGCACGCGATGGCTCGCAGGACGAGGAGAAAAATTTACTACTCCCTCCGTTTACTCCTCGTCCCTACTACCTTGGTTATAGAGATTATATCATATTGTTTGGAATATATATATCCTTTAGTAGATTTCAATATGAACTACTAGTACATACTCCAAACACTGATGTATATAGACGTATTTTAGAGTGTAGATTCACTCATTTTGCTCCGTATGAAGCACTCTCCCTCGCCCCTCGACCCTCGCCCACGTGGTGTACGTGCAGCAATTCATTCGGTCTCATATAGCTAGAATGATATATACTACACTACCATTATTGCTCGACTTCTCGAAGAGGTGAAGAGCCAATCGCAAGGTCAATATTTTGGAGATGCCAAGCGCAAGGTTATAGGAGAACGAGCAGTAGGTGTCGCGTCATTTATAAATAAAGTTTTTTTCTTTAGTGGCACGTACGCAATATGATATGTTCATATGGAGAGAAAAGGAGTACATAGTCAGGATGGGCCAGCCTACACGGTTACTTGTTGGGGTTGCTCTCTTCACACTCTCTCGCACAAAACGACTGTGGCCACATCTCTAACATCCCGGCGGATCACGTCCGCTTGGGGAAGGGGTGGCTGCTTAGTGTAGATGCGGTGGCCGTCGCTGACGGCGAAAACCCACTGTCGGCATGTCCCGATCAGGGGTCCCTGCCTTTCTCTCTCACAAAGCCGGTGAGGTTGCCTCCGTCCCTTGCTCACTGCCGTGACGTGGGAAGTTGCCGCCTCCCGCCGCCCTCCTCAAGGCTGAGCTACGTCCCTCAGGTACAACTCCCTTTATAGCCGGCTTGCACCACTACTCCAGCTGCCCACATCACTCCCTGTGGATATTTCTCTACTTCTTTGCCCCGCACATACCTCTACTGGCTTCTACGTACTGTATTTGTGATGAGTTTATGTCTCATCAACTAGTCCCAGTAATCTTATTCTAATCATGCTTGTTCAATTTCTTTGCCACAGGGATGCTCATCTCGATTTTGGTGAAACTGCACAAAATGATCCGATGGTCAAAAGGTTGCAAACTTCATTTATTAGGAAGCTCGAACGTTGCCAGCAAATAAAAGCCTGGTCAGGGTTCATGGTTCAAGGGCTAGGGACTGCATGGATTGTTTTTTTCTTTAGCTGCCTCTGTTCCAAAAGAAGTGTCAATTTAGTAGTTGTACAACTTTGTACTAAAGTTTGCACAAAGTTGAGAAAGTTATTTTGGAACGGAGGGAGTACATATTTGCTATGATATGTCAATCATTGAGATGCAATAGCAGGCATGTTAGTCTCCTTTGTATTTGATGAAATGATGCAACGGGCAACCTTGGACGCAAGATACATGTAACAGAAGCTAGAAGCTTCATAGCATTGTACAAATTTATCTCGCTGATAAATTACAGTGCATACTATACTAGTACTTCCTCCGTTCCTAAATATAAGTCTTTGTAGAGATTTCATCATGAACCACATGTGGATGTATATAGATGCATTTTAAGTGTAGATTCATTCATTTTGTTCCGTATGTAGTGGAATCTCTACAAAGACTTATATCTACTAGTAATAGCTAGGCCCCACTACTAGGAATTCTCGATCCTCTCCTTGAGCCACGTCATCAAAATTGATGTAGCCGTTAGATGAAGTAAATCAGTCCATAATAGCCGTCTGATCTTGACGTTGAGAGGCTCTGCACTAAGCCACATGCAAGCATGCAGAAATACCGTGCCACATGCATGTGAGTGGGTTTTAAATCACATCAACATGTCTTCATGCAAGAATGCACCAGTAGCATGCATGTAAGTGAGCTTTTAAGTCCCATTAGCATGCCAAAAAGAAAAATATAATCCCATTATGCAGTAGGAGTTCAGGAGTTGGCTGATCTTTTTTCGTTACGTGGGATGATCTAAATGATGATGGGAGTTTATTTAGTTTGGCTACCACATTTGTCATGCGGTTATAGAGTTTTTTTGTTCTATGAAATCAATAATTTTGCGCAGAGAGATATACCGCTGTTCCACGCCAACGCGCGGGGACTCATCTAGTAATATTTAGGAACGGAGGGAGTACTATGTAAAGAGTTAGGTGTCACACGATGATAGTAGTGTGAGGTGGGCCATGTAATCACTTAGCTTGCGTGTTTTCACTTCTCTTGCACGCCTCCGCTGTAAGAATGGAGAAAATTGTAATCTAGTAGTAGTAGTAGTATTATACCTCCTTTCGCCGAAAGCGTGAGACATCCAGCAGTCCTACCACCTCAATAATAAAGACCAATGAGTCGTCAAATCACATAGACCCAACAGTAAGTTGGACGGACAAAGCAACCATCACTCTTGCACCAGTATGAGGTCACGTGCGCTCTGCCCGGGCATGAATGCGGCACCGATTCTTTGGAGCGGCGCTGACCGTTTTGGGCGGGAAGTGCGCACGGGCGATGGAGGGGCTTTGGGTGGGCCAGGCTGGTCAGGAGCGGGCGTGGCAGCTGTCCGCATGTCCCTACCGGACACGCCTGGAAACAAGAGGATGCACCGACTCTCACGGCTAAAATCGTACACTACACAACATCTCTCTATAGGAGTAGGTCGATCTATCGCTCTCTCTAACACACACACACACACGCACACGCACGCACCTTGGTCCCGTTGCACCTTCTAACGTGAGTTATTACACCTAGACGGAGGGAGTAGTAAGTATACGAGATACGGTGACACACTGACTTAAGTCGAATACAAGTGGCCAAAATTTGTGTGCATGTTATAATAAGGATTCACTTAAAATAGTACGTGAGCAAACAGAGGGATCAATTGGACAGTGTTCCCGAGCAGTAGCGAGATGTGTGAGGTAAGATACACCGCTGGCGCTTTTAATTTTTCTTATTAATTTGTTTGTTTCACCCTCTCACTGGTGGGACCCAACGTACTACGTGGAGAGAGGTAAGGTGACTAAGGCTGCATTATTTCTGCACCACTGTGGATAGTCTTACCACCAAAGCCACATGACACGATTATGATTGAAATCCCAATAACTTCCACACACACAAAAAAACATGGCATGCTTGTCACACGAATGCAAGAATGTATAAAAGATTATTTCCCTCTCGTTGAACATAACGGGAGGGTTGTGTAGCTGGTTAGCCTGTTCGCTCACTCTCTCGCCCTCTCCCGCTGGAGCCTCGGCGCTTGTAGTTGCTCTCTTCACACTCTCTCGCCCTCTCCAGATCTAAACAAGACTTAGTTGGCCTCTCTCTCTCCCCTCACTGCTGCTCAAAGAGCCGGTAGGATCCGTCCACCGGGAAGGGAAGGAGGCTTAACACTGTCGCCGTCGGCGATGGACTACCGGCGCAGCTATTCACTTTCCTCCCAGCGGCAGCGCGGGAGGGCCTCCGACCCCTTCTTCTTCGCCGCCGTCCCGTCGCCCACCGAACCACGCCCCAATAACCTTAAGGTATAATTTACTTACTCCACATGCATTGCTCTAGCTGCATGTATACCATGAATCTAGGACGTGGTTCAAAGATGAAACGAGTGGGGGAAAGTAGTGGGAAAAGTTGTATATAGCATGAATCTAGGACGTGGTTCAAAGAGGAAATGAAGGGGGAAAGTTGTATAGCATTAATCTAGGACGTGGTTCAAAGAGGAAAGGAATGGTGGAAAGTAGTGGGGAAAGTTGAATCACATAAATCTAGGATGTGGTTCAAAGAGGAAAGGAAGGGGCGAAAGTACTAGTTCAAAAAGGAAAGGAAGGGACAAGGCTGTAGAGTTTGAGAAGGACTAGATTTGCTGCGCTCACATAGGGAAAGGCGTCTAAAGATAACAAAACTGGGACCAACACAAATATGCTCCTTGGTTGCTTGTTCTTTGTTGCAACATACTGTGCATGACCATAGTACATCGGTAGATGCACATGGTGCGTGCACTGTCCCGTGCAACTCATTAGCTGTTGTTAATCTAAGGCCCTGTTTGGTTAAAAAAACCTAGTCCCTACCTGCTGGGTTCTAGGGACTAAACATGGACTAGAGGTTATTAAATGACATGCTACAAGACCATGTTACCCCTAGTAATGAACTAATAGAGACAAGGTGCGATGCGTGGCAGGGGCAACTGTTGGAAAAAGTCCCAAAAAGACTCCCTCGGGGTCTTCTTTCTTTAGTCCCAAATGCCCACTTTTAGTCCCTAAAAGTCCCTCCTCTTTGGTTTAGATGGGACTGACACGGAGTTTTTTTAGCCCCTACACCAAAATGTCCCTGTAAACAAACACCCTCTAATAATGCCGCTGGAAAATTGATGCAATGCCACAGTTAAAAGCAAATTACATGTTTAACGAATTTTATTGTTAATATAATCTCTATGTTAATATTAATCAATGCCACCGTTTGAGAAATGCTACTGTCTTGCTTTCTTTCCCATTTAGATAAGGTAGATGCTTCTTTTTGTTGGCTTCTGTGTCATCCACCATTATTGACCACTAATTGTTTCCTTTGCACCTATGTGTAAATAGGGTTATCTTCTTCACCTCGTTGCCATTGTGACCTTTTGTTGCACTGCACAAACCACTTTTGTTTTAAGAGTGTTTTGTGCAGTTCAACCGAAATGTCACACTGACAACGTTGCTTGATTGCTTGATCTTAGTGGAACTGCACAAGAGGAGATCTTACTTCCTATCCATTAAGGCAAATTTGGTTCAGATCTTCTTCTTGTGAGTTGTTTGAATTCCACATCATGAGAGGTCAGTACTAGCATTCTTTCACATGATTCTGCAGTGTGCATTCATATGTTGTGCTACTTGTATGATAATGTTGCTTGATTTTAGTGAACTGCACAAATGGAGACAAGACTTCCAATCTGTATGTGCACCATAATATCCCATTGAGGTATGATAAGGATATTTCACAACTGCTGGCCTGTATTCTGCCACTTTTATCAAAAAATTAAGTTTAGTACTATACTTGTGCTCCCTAATTGACATGCCAAATCTTACATTGAAGGCGAAGCTTGTTTGTTATTGAACCAAGTGATGAAGGGGAAGAACAAGGGGAAGAAAAACAAAAATCAACTCCCGGTGCTGTAATGAAGCACTGGAACTGTGATGGCACAAGTAATGATATAGTTTTGCATCTTAATTTATTGCTATGGCTGGAACGAGAAATTGTTTTGCCACTGATTTGATGCCACTCTTAATGTAATATGTAATTATCTCTACTTGTGCAAACAAGGATCTTCTTTGAAGATACCATATATTTTAGTGGAACTGCACAAGAAGATGTTGGAAACATTAAACTAATCGAGGAGGATATAGTAAGCATGGCCACCACCATAGATTGCAACAGATGGTTCCGAAGAATTGCTTCATCTATATGCTCTACACAATAAGCCTCCTCACAAAGGTTGGTACTCGCCCACTGATTTCATCCATATGATTGAGCTTTGTCATCTCTATTGGTGTTGTGCTACTGTTTAGATACTATCATGAAAAAGTGGTATTGTCCTTGAGAAGTGCTTCATCTGTGCTGTTTTAAATATTTCCTTTCCTTTTTTCGAGCAAACAGTGATGCTAGCATTTAGTAGTCCTCTTGTCTTTGCACAACAGGATCATCTTCCTCTGAAGAAGAATATGGAGTACATGAAGTGACTAGTTCCGATTATGCCAGGATGAAGAAACTTTGTCTATCTTATAATCAGAAGGAGCAGTTGAAGGATGGTTACATTACTCCCCACAAGACCAAACTAACTTCAGCTCAGAAGGACTGACAAAATCTCCATTTTTTTGCTGTGATGCGCGAGTACAATGTTGTTCTAGGATTCTTTCTGGTGAGTTCCATTTTTCTAAAAGTGTGCTCTACATGGACCATGTATGTGCCTGTTGAAACTGTCAATTAATAGTACAGTTTGCTCTATACTAATCACTTTTTTGTATTTGTGCAAACAAGGGTGCTCAGCTTGATTTCAATGGGAACTGCACAAAATGTTCATGAATACATCAAATCATTCATTTCCACCATAAGAAAGGAGGTGCCGATAAGTTCAAGGTGTTGCAACATATAAGGGCGAAATCATACAAGCTACGCGCGAATTTGGTTGATTTTGGTGGAACTGCACAAAAAGAACAGTTGGTTTACTTAGCACAAGGTGCCATGTCAATGTCTGAACTGATGGCAAACCCTGCCCATTCAACAAGCGTAGGCATTTGATATTTTGGAATGGGACAACCTTATCAAATTTTGCTCATTGATTTTAGCAAGACGTGCGTTTGATATTTTCGAATGGGACGCCCTTGCTGTCAGCAGCGTCGATCAATTTTTTCTTTATTCTTTAGTTGTGAAGTAAATATTGCCTCTGACATGTGAGTCGCTGAGATGCATAATCATCGATTGTTTTGAATGTTCTCTATGAATTGCCGGGCCTATGTGTTTGATTGCAATGTACAGTAACACTAAAAACCTGCTCAAACTCTTTGTACTCCTTCTGTTCCTTTTTACTTCGCACATTGTGAAAGTGCATACTTTTTTGTATAAGATTGGTTAAAGTAGAGATACTTTGACTGCAGACAAAACTTGTATGCAGACTAGAAAGGACCGGAAGGAGTACATGTGAAACTGCTGCAAATGAGGTGATCACCCTGGGAATAATGCTAGTACATATTGTTTTGCATGTTCATCCAATGCCAGTGATACATGAATTCGAACTAATCGAAATAAATTCATTCATACATGGTCGGATTTCATATAAATATGCCAGATTTCATTACATTTCATACATTCTTCAACTAAAAAGGGGTGCGCTAGAGGTATAATTAATTAACCGAAGCTACCCACCTGTGTCCCGCTGAGCCGAACAGAAGCTTCAGTGACTTAACTGCAGGTGCAGTTGCGTAACTAACATGTGCATGTTGGGCCCATGTGTTAGTCAGCCAACTTCACCAGCATTTAAGTAGAAGCAACGTTATTCTCCAGCAGAACTCCCCGACTCCACGTCGCCGCCAAGAAGCTAACCGGCTGTCAATGGTCAACCCGCCTAGCTTGGCTTCAACAGGAGGGTAGCAGCGGTGGACTTACTTGGACCCGAGCGGCGACAACTTACCATGTTCTACTCTTCCTTGTTTTCTGTGTGGCGCGGCCTCGTTGGCAGCAGGGCGGGGCCTCGGCGGAGCCGACGATGTCCTCTGTCTCGTTGCTGGCGGGCGGCGCCACAGCGGAGCGGTAGAAATCCTCCCCTGTGTTGCCGGTAGGGTGGGGCCTCGGCTGAGCCGGCGATGTCCTCTGCCCCGTTGTTGGCGGGGCGGGGCCTCGGCGGAGCCGGCGGTGTCCTTTGCCTCGTTGTTGGCGCGCGGGGCCTCGGCGGAGCAGGGCCTCGTCGGAGCCGACATTGTCCTCTGCCTCGTCCTCGGTCTCGCCAAACAGCGCCTCGCCCGCTTCATCGCTCTCTTTGCTAGCCTCTTTGTAGGCAGCCGCACACTCCGCCACCCGCATGCGCTCCCGCCAGCGCTCGAGGCGGCCCTTGCGGGCAGAGCGGTTCTAGTCGAGCAGCGCCTCCTGCTCCGCCCGCTCCACGGAGATTTGCTCCTCCGCCTACATATGCTCCTGGAGGAGACGGTGGTTGTAGGCGGCGTCGGCCTGCGCCTCTCGGAACTGCTCCTGACGCATCTGCCTCACACTATCCATATATTGGGCATGGGCCTCGCCGATGGTCATGGTGCAATGCACTGGCGAGGATGGCACGGAGGAGGGGGTTTGTGTCGGACCGTCGACTACCATGTTCTCCATTGGAACGTCGTCGTCCTCCGGTTGCCTGCCGGCCAGCCGGTCGGCAGCAATGGCTGCCATCTCCTTGTGGTCCGTCGTCCGCCCGTCCCGAAGAGCGCTGGAGCACGAGGAAGCCATGGTGGGCAGTAGTGGTGTGGACAAGAGAAAGGGAACGGATGCGGATGACTACGGCTATGGCCGGCGCAACAGTTTATATAGCAATGGTGGGCGGGCGGAGGGATGGACGTGTGGCGCCGGAGTAGCCGTCTCGGCAATGGTGTATCATTAATGTGGGCGGCAGATGGACGGACGGACGGCACTTGTGTCGTTTGAAGGCGGAGCAATCGCCTGCACCGGGAAGCGGGGCGGGCAGCACTGACTGTTTCGGGCGGAAAGCGCGCGCGGGCGAGGAGATGACTTTACTTGGAGAGGATGACAATGGGCACCCACCAGGTCCATACCTCACGTACGCAAGTGCCTCCTTATTATTATTATATATATATATATGTATAAAACTATACTCCCTCCGTCTAGGTGAATAAGTCGTATTAGAAGGTGCATCACGACCTAGGTGCAAGCAGATTGGTGGAAAAGAAGAATATTTCTCTCTTCTAAACACAACATTTAATCACAGGAGTTAAGAGGATGCCTTATTAGCTACCCATGCAGGCCATCGTAATTCATAGCATGCAAAGCGCTTTTATTTCTTGCCTAATAACCGCACGGACATGCTGCATGCATTGGTCCTTGCCCGAGCAAAAAAAAAGGGAGGAAAGGGGTTTCCATGGGAGACAACAAGGCAGAGGTGGAAGCTCTCGCTGGAGTTATTTATTTTGCTTCCCCCTGGTTTCCTGACATCACGGTCCCACACCATTGTCAACCTATGTAGTACTAGTCAATAAACGAGAGAATTGCACAAGAAGCGGCCGACAGCTGGGACCAAGCAGCTTGAGCAATATTTGTGTTTTTGAGGTGTGAGCACTGTAGAGTTTTTCAATGTTTAGCCCAGATATTAATTTTTCTCCTCTGAACAACAACAAAAACATCGCTGCAGGTATTAACTGGGCGGGCTGTGGCCCGTCTAGCCCAGGCCAGATATCCAGCCCAGATATTAATTTTTTTCAAGCTGAAAATGGCTAGGCCAACTATACTTTTTTAGGAATACCCAGGCAAGGTCAAGTTGTTATTCTCCGCCCCGCTGGGCTGCAAATCTTTCCTAGGAGGGATGCATTAGGCTTAACAAGAAAATGGGCTTTAAGAAATAATAAATGGGATGTAATTATAAAAACTGGACATTTACTTTAAAAAAATGCAGCAAACACGTGATTACTTTATAAAATATTATTTTTGGATATTGAAAATTTTAATTTCATTAATTGTTGCGAGCGCAATGTTTCGTTGGATTTTTACGTAATATAAATTTATATTGAAATTGTATTTAATCTGACTAGAAATTTTAGGATAAAAATATTTTGGATCCCATCAAAATGCGGGAAATTTTATTGAATTCTGTTTTGAACGGTTGGTTGAAATGGGTTGTACTTTTAACAAACTGTAAATGGGTTGTAGTAAATTCCATCAGAATTCAAAAATGGGCTACACATTCTTACAAATCTCAAATGCGCTATAAGTTCTCTGCCACACACTTCTGGCCTTACTAAGTTGACGCGTCCCCTAAAAACAGAGTTGACGCATATGCAAGGCTTTGTCAACTTATAGTCAACACACGGTTCTAGCAGAAGTGGTCGTTGGATGTCCATCCAACGGATGCCGTGCTTCTTCTTCAATCTCGGATATTCTAGCTTCACCCGCCCAAAAAATGATTCCTCCCCCTGACATCTGGGGCGCACCGTTTCGGAAGCTGACCTGTGGGCCTACTAAGTTGACGTACCAAGGGCTTTGTCAAATTAGTCAATATAAACGATTCTAGCTGCAGTGACCGTACGATGTCCATCCAACGGCCGTAGTGCTTCTTCAACCTCTGGTCTTCTTGATCCAGCCACTCAAAGCAGCGCCGGTCGTGCCGCCTGCTCCTACCTCCCATGGCCGGCCGTGCTGCCGTGGAGGCCTCACCACCCCCTACTATTCCCCCCGCTGGCCAGGCCCTGCGGGGACGGTAGCCTCACACCGCAGCCGAACGAGTGAACCCTCATACTCCTCTCCGCGTGGGCATCCACTGCCGCATCTTCACCGGCCCCGCATCCTCCCCTTCCTAGGCCTCGCCGTTGTCCACCGCCCTGGTGCTCTCGGCGCGACGTGGTCAACGTGGAAGGAAGGACTTCCATCGGACGTGGACTGTACGTGGAGAGGCTGACAGCTGGGTCCACGGCGGCAGCAAAAAGTGCCTCCTTATTACGCGGAAAATAATGATTCCTCCGCCTGACAGCAGGGACCCACCGGACGGGCCACCAGTATTATGCAAAAAAAATCGTTTCCCCCTGACTGCTAGGACCCACCGGACGGGCCACCGTATTTCGCGAAAAAATGTTCCCCCCGCTGTCAGCTTGGACCCACCGGAAGTGCCTCCTTATTACACAAAAAAATGAATACTCCCCCGGCTAGCTGGACCCACCTTGCTGGGAGGCTGACTTATGGGCCTACTAAGTTGACGGGGACGGAGGGCTTTGTCAACTTAGTCAATATGAACGATTCTAGCTCCAGTGACCGTACGATATCCATCCAACGGCCATAGTGCTTCTTCAACCTCTGGTCTTCTTGCTCCAGCCGCCCAAAGCAGCGCCAGTCGTGCCGCATGCTCCTGCCTCCCGTGGCCGGCTGTGCTGCCGTAGAGGCCTCACCGCCCCATACTATTCCCACCGCTGGCCAGGCCCTGTGGCGACGGCAGCCTCACACCGCAGCCGAACCAGTGAACCCTCGTAGTCCTCTCCGCGCGGGCTTCCACTGCTGCGTCGTCCCCTTCCTAGGCCTCGCCGTCGTCCACCGTCGTGGTGCACTCCGCGCGGCATGGTCAACGTGGTCAAGGAACGACTTCCATCGAAAGATTACTATACGTGGAGAGGCTGACAGCTGGGTCCACGGCCACAACACAGTTTTTTTTGTGATTTGCCAGGTAAGTCGCTTTGTCAGGCCTATTAGGCTGCAAATCTTTCAAGACGAGGAGAGCTTTCATTCGGCTGGCCGAGAAAATGGCCCATCAGTAATGAGAAATGGGCTGTACATTTTTAAAACACATCAAACCGGCAATTAGTTTCAAATATCTTTTTCTTCATTTCAAGATTTTAAATTACATTAATTTTTATGCGTGGATAATTTGTTGGATTTTATATTGATATACATTTATTTTTAAAATCGGTATGAATGTGAGTCGAAATTTCGGGATTAAAAACAGTTCAGACCGCACCGAAATATGCAAAATTTCATATAATTTTTTAACCATTGCCACAATATGGGCTGTAATGCTAACAAAAAGAATTGAGCTCCAAAAAAACCTTAAGAATTAGAGAATGGGCTATAAATTATTAGAAATAATGGCAGATGGGCTGTATGCTGTTTTCCACAGATTTGAGGCTTTCCTAAAAAAAGGTTGACACACAAGCACTGACTGTTGGATGTCCATCCAACGGCCGTCCTGCTTCTTCAATCTCTGCTCTTCCTGCTCCAACCGCTCAAACAAGCGCCGGTGGGACTACCTGCTCCCTCCTCGCGGCCGGCTGTGCTGCCTCGCAGGCCTCACCGCCCGACCGTACTCCCATCACTGGCCTAGCCATCCCTCTACTCACCCACACCTGTTGTTATTCTCCGGTGACGGCAGAAGAACCAGTAAACCCTCGTACAGTCGTACTCCCCTCCGCGTGGGAAACAACTACCGAGTCTTCCCTGCCTCCGTGTCGTCCCCTTCCAAGGCCTCGCCGTTGTCCACCGCCCTGGTGCTCTCGGTGCTACGTGGTCAACGTGGTCAAGGAACGACTTCCATCGGACGTGGACTGTACGTGGCGAGGCTGACAGCTAGGTCCACGGCCACAGCAAGGAAGTGCCTCCTTATTACGCGGAAAATAATGATTCCTCCACCTGACAGCTGGGACCCACCGGATGGGCCACTGTATTTCGCGAAAAAACGTTTCCCCTGACTGCTGGGACCCACCAGCTACATCTTCGCACGCAAGGAAGTGCATCCGAAAAAAAAACGATTCGCCCCCTAACTGTTGGGACCCACCAGCTACATCTTCGCAGGCAAGAAAGTGCCTGACAGTCGGGACCCACCTGGTCGAAGCATGCGTAGCATTGTCATTCTGTCACGAACATGTACGTACATAGTGGTCGATGTAGAGGCACGCATGTGTCGTAGTAGAGGCGCGCACGTGTCGTAGTACAGGCGCGCACGTAGCATGTACACATACGTACAACGGCCAGTGTGCAAGAAAGAAAATACGGCCACGTATGTGTACATACGGGCGGGGTCTCGAACGCCTACTTGCGCATACGTACGGCCAGGGCTCCTGTACATTGCTGGGTCAGAACGGAGAAATATCGTCGTCGTCGTGTTCATGGGGAGGCAACGGAATGCGTCGTGTTCATGGGGAGGCAACGGAACGCATGGGAGCCAACCGGCTGGGTCCGAACGGAATGCGTGGTCGTGTTCGTCGGGAGGGCTTGGATGGAACATGCGATGGAAACGAGGCCTAGCATACCGCACAACGGAGGAAACGAACCTCCTATGTTCGGAATGGGGTCCTGTTGATCAGGAGGGGTCTGGCGTACCACAAAACGGAGGAAACGGACCTCCTACAGTCGAAACGGGGGTCATGTTGATCAGGAGGGGTGTGGCGTACCGCAAAACGGAGGAAATGGACTTGTGTTAGAGCGATACGGTCGAAAAGGGTGTCCTGTTCATCGGGAGGGGTGTGGCATACCGCAAAACGAGAGTCCACGGGATACTGTTCATCTCGACAATCGACCCCCTCCAGCCTCCACGAGCTACTGTTCATCCACCGTCGACCTCCTCCAGCCTCCACCTGCGACTCTTCATCCATGGGCTCCTGTTCATCCAGCCTCCACCGCGCGCTACTCCACCGGCTACTGTTCAACCAGCCCTCTCCATGGGCTCCTTTTCAACCACCCCTCCATGGGCTACTGTTCATCCAGCCCTCCACCGTCTACTGTTCATCCTGCCCTCCATGGGGTGGTCCTGTTCATCCAGCCCTCCACGGGGTCCTATTCATCCGGCCCCAACCGGCTCGATCGATCGGGGTCCTGTTCATCCAGAGGCAACACCACGGGGTCCTGTTCATCCACCCCCTCCGGGAACTGTTCATCCACCCCCCCCCCCCCGCAATGCTCACTGTTCATCCAGAAGCAGCATCGATCGACTTCAGTTGGCAGCAGTAGCGAAGGAATCGCTCGATCGGGTTCAGTTAATAGCCATCCATCGATCGCTCGGGTTCAGTAATGCGTACCCTGCAGTGCAATCACTCGGGTTCAGTTAGAGCCCAACACCTCGCTCGGGTTCAGTTAGAGCCAACGCCTCGCACACACGCGCGTACGTGTACGAGAGAAATGCGCATCGCTCGGCCCCCGACCTCCCACCGTAACCGGGAACTCCCTGAAATTTTCCTCCCCCTCGCTTCTACCACGGTTTTTTACATCATGGACGGCCCAAGGAATGTCATGCAGTTGCGTCTCCGGCCCGCCCAGGACGAAAATCCCATTTTCTGTCATGATTTTTTGTCATAGAAGTAGGAGCCCACCACCTCTATGATGATACCAGGTTTTGTCACAATTATCGTCATAGGAGTGTCATATGTATGACAGAATTTTTTTTGTTCGGCCCAGAATGTAACGGATGTGTCTTTTTTTGTAGTGCATGATTTACCACAAACCATTTTATATGGAGACATACCCATAGGATTTTTATATGCAGTTCTATAAGCCCATATTGCATCATCAAGTTTCTTGGACCAATTCTTTATAGATCTATTAACAGTCTTTTGCAAAATTAACTTAAGCTCTCTATTGCTAAGTTCTACTTGGCCACTAGACTGGGCGTGGTAAGGAGATGCAATTCTATGATTAACATCATACTTAGCAAGCATTTTACGAAAGGCACCATGAATAAAATGTGAACCACCATCAGTCATTAAATATCTAGGGACTCCAAACCTTGGAAAAATAACTTCTTTAAGCATCTTAATAGAGGTGTTATGATCAACACTACTAGTTGGAATAGCTTCTACCCACTAAGTAACGTAATCAACAGTAGCTAAAATATGAGTATACCCATTAGAGGAAGGAAAAGGTCCCATATAATCAAAGCCCCAAACATCAAATGGTTCTATAACGAGTGAATAATTCATAGGCATTTCTTGACGTCTACTAATAGTACCAATCCTTTGGCATTCATGACAAGATAAGACAAACTTACGGGCATCCTTGAAGAGAGTAGGGCAATAAAAACCGGATTACAATACCTTGTGTGCAGTTCTATCTCCATCGTGGTGTCCTCCATAAGCCTCGGAGTTACACTTGCGTAAGATCTATTCATGTTCATGCTTAGGTACACAACGTCTAATAACACCATCTACTCCTTCTTTATGAAGATGTGGGTCATCCAGAAGTATTTTCTTAAATCATAGAAGAACTTTTTCTTTTGCTGGTATGTGAAACTAGGTGGTATAAATTTAGCAACAATGTAATTAGAATAATCAGCATACCATGGAGCAGTACGAGAAGCATTTATGACAGCTATTGTTCATCAGGAAAGCTACCATCAATAGGTAGTGGGTCATCAAGAACATTCTCTAACCTAGACAAGTTGTCTGCAACAGGATTCTCAGCTCCCTTTCTATCAATAATATGCAAATCAAATTCGTGTAGCAAGAGAACCCATCTAATAAGCTTATGTTTAGCATCCTTCTTTTCCATAAGATATTTAATAGCAGCATGATCAGTGTGAATAGTTACTTTAGAATCAACAATATAAGGTCTGAACTTATCACAAGCAAATACAACTGCTAAGAATTCTTTTTCAGTAGTAGCATAATTTCTTTGAGCATTGTCTAGAGTTTTACTAGCATATTGAATAACATTTAATTTTTATCAACTCTTTCTCCTAGAACATCACCTACATCATAATCACTAGCATCACACATGATTTCAAAGGGTAAATTCCAATCAGGTGGCTGAACAATAGGTGCAGAAATCAAAGCTTTCTTAAGTATTTCAAATGCTTCTACACAATTATCATCAAAGACAAAAGGAATATCTTTTTGTAATAAATTAGTTAGAGGCCGGGAATTTTTTTGAGAAGTCCTTAATGAACCTCCTATAAAAACTGGCATGACCAAGGAAACTTCTTGTACCTTTGATGTCCTTGGGTCATGACATCTTTTCAATAGCATCAACTTTAGCTTTGTCAACTTCAATACCTCTTTTAGAAATTTTATGCCCCAAGACAATACCTTCATTAACCATAAATTGGCACTTTTCCCAATTCAAGACAAGGTTAGTTTCTTCACATCTCTGCAAAACTCGATCAAGGTTGCTCAAGCAATCATCAAAAGAGGATCCATAAATGGAGAAATCATCCATGAAAACTTCAAAAATCTTTTCACAAAAGTTAGAGAATATAGCCATCATGCATCTTTGAAAGGTAGCAAGTGCATTACATAAACCAAAAGGCATACATCTATCAGCAAAGGTACCGAAAGGGCAAGTAAAAGTAGTCTTTTCTTGATCCTCAGCTAACACAGGTATCTGAGAGAAACCAGAGTAACCATCTGAAAAGCAAAAATGTGTGTGTTTCCATAATCTTTCTAGCATTTGATCAATAAAAGGTAAAGGGTAGTGATCCTTTTTAGTGGATTTATTTAATTTGTGGAAATCAATTACCATCCTATAACCTGTAATAATTCTTTGTGGGATCAATTCATCTTATCATTAGGAACGATAGTAATACCTCCCTTCTTAGGGACACAATGGACAGGGCTTACCCACTGACTATCAGCAACGGGATAAATTATACCTGCTTCAAGGAGCTTTAATATTTCCTTTCTTACCAGTTCTTTCATCTTAGGATTTAGTCGTCGTTGGTGATCAATAACTGGTTTGGCGTCTTTCTCCAAATTTATTTTGTGTTGACATAGAGTGGGACTAATGCCCTTAAGATCATCAAGAGTATATCCAATAGCAGCACAATGCTTCTTCAGAGTTTTCAGTAATCTCTCTTTTTCATGCTTTGAAAGGTTAGCACTGATAATAACATGATATATCTTCTTTTCATCAAGATAAGCATATTTCAGAGTATTAGGCAATGGTTTAAGCTCAAACACGAGATCACCCTTGGGTGGAGGAGGATCCCCTAGGAATTCAACAGGCAAGTTGTGTTTCAGAATAGGTCCCTGTTTAAACAATACTTCATCTATTTCCCTTCTTTCATTTATGAACATATCATTTTCATGGTCTAGCAAATATTGCTCTAAAGGATCAGTAGGAGGCACGTCAATAGAAGCAAGACCAATAATTTCATCTTTACTAGGAAATTCTTTATCATGGGGTTGTCTACGAAATTTAGCAAAATTAAACTCATGAGACATATCCCCTAAACCAAGAGAAACAATATCCTTATTGTAGTTTATCTTAGCATTAACAGTATTCAAGAAGGGTCTACCAAATATAATGGGACAAAAGTCATCTTGTGGGGAACCAAGAACAAGAAAATCAGCAGGATATTTAACTTTCCCACACAAGACTTCAACATCTCTAACAATCCCAACTGGTGAAATAGTATCTCTATTGGCTAGCTTAATTGTAACATCAATTTCTTCTATCTCAGCAGATGCAATATCATGCATAATTTATTTGTATAAGGAATGAGGTATTGCACTTGCACTAGCACCCATATCACATAAGCCATGATAACAATGATCTCCTATTTTAACGGAAATAACAGGCATGCCTACAACATGTCTATGTTTATTCTTAGCATCAGGTCTAGCAATTCTAGCAGCTTCATTGCAGAAGTAAATAACATGCCCATCAATATTATCGGCCAAGAGATCTTTAACCATAGCAATACTAGGTTCAACTTTAATTTGCTCAGGGGTTTAGGTGTCTTAATATTACTTTTGTTAACCACACTTGAAACTTTAGCATGATCCTTTATTCTAACAGTGAAAGGTGGGTTCTCAATATAAGCAGTAGGAACAACAGGATCATTATAAGTGATAGTCTTTTATTCAACTTTAATAGGTGCAACTTCTTTTACTTCAATGGGAGGATTATATTTAAACCACTTCTCCTTTAGGAGATCAACATGAGTAGCAAAGGATTCACAGAAAGAAGCTACTATCTCAGAGTCAAGTCCATATTTAGCGCTAAATTCATGGAAAGCATCGCTATCCATAAAAGATTTAACTCAATCAAACTTAGGTGTCATACCTGACTCCTTACCTTCGTCGAGGTCGCAATCTTCAGAGTTGCGTTTAATTTTTTCCAATAAATCCCATTTGAATTCAATAGTCTTCATCATAAAAGATCGAGTACAAGAAGTATCGAGCATGGGGCGATTACTGAGAGAAAGCCGAGCATAATTTTTTTGAATAATCATTTCTCTTGAGAGCTCAAGATTGGGGCATGAATATAACATTGACTTAAGCCTCCCCCAAGCTTGAGCGATGCTTTCTACTTCGTGAGGCCAAAAATTATATATATAATTATGATCACGACGAACAAGATGCATATGCTAAAACTTCTGATGAAATTCCAATTTCAATCGCTTGTAGTCCCATGATCCCATATCATCACAGAGCCTATACCATGTCAATGCCTCTCCCTTCAAGTATAAAGGGAAGACCTTCTTCTTGATAACATCATCGGGCATACCTGCAAGCTTATATAATCCACAAACTTCATCCACATAGATTAAGTGCAAATCGGGATGCGATGCTCCATCTCCTGCAAAAGGATTAGCTAGCAGTTTCTCTATTGTACCCGAAGGAATTTCAAAGTAAACATTTTCAGTAGGTTCAGTAGGTTGAAGAGCAACTCTTTGCTCTACTTGTCGGGGTGAAGATACCCCGAACAAGCCCCTCAAAGTATTATGTTCCATAGTAACAAGTGACAGTAAATTTCAGCACACTATATAAAATTTTGCTTACCAAATTCCACCTACCAAAGGCGCTTCACTCCCCGGCAATGGCGCCAGAAAAGAGTCTTGATGACCCACAAGTGTAGGGGATCTATCGTAGCTTCTCCATAAGCAAGAGTGTCGAACCCAACAAGGAGTAAACGGAAATGATAAGCAGTTTTCAGTAAGGTATTATTTGCAAGCACTGAAATTATCGGTAAGAGATAGTTTTGTGATAAGGTAATTTGTAACGAGTAGCAAGTAATAAGTAAATAAGGTGAAGCAAGATGGCACAATTCTTTTTCTAGCAAAGGACAAGCCTGGACAAACTCTTATATGAAGGAAAGCGCTCCCGAGGACACATGGGAATTATCGTCAAGCTAGTTTTCATCACGTTCATATGATTCGCGTTCGGTACTTTGATAATTTGATATGTGGGTGGACCGGTGCTTGGGTACCGTCCTTACTTGGACAAGCATCCCACTTATGATTAACCCCTATTGCAAGCATCCACAACTAAAACAGAAGTATTAAGGTAAACCTAACCATAGCTTGAAACATATGGATCCAAATCATCCCCTTACGAAGCAACGCATAACCTAGGGTTTAAGCTTCTGTCACTCTAGCAACCCATCATCTACTTATTACTTCCCAATGCCTCCCTCTAGGCCCAAACAATGGTGAAGTGTCATGTAGTCGATGTTCACATGACACCACTAGAGGGATGACAACATACATCTCATCAAAATATCGAACGAATACCAAATTCACATGACTACTTATAGCAAGACTTCTCCCATGTCCTCAGGAACAAATGTAACTACTCACAAAGCATATTCATGTTCATAATCATAGGGGTATTAATATGCATAATGGATCTGAACATATGATCTTCCACCAAGTAAACAACACTACTAGCAACCCACAGGTACCAATCTGAGGTTTGGATACAAAGATTGGATACAAGATATGAACTAGGGTTTGAGATGAGATGGTGCTGGTGAAGATGTTGATGGAGATTGACTCCCTCCGAATGAGAGGATCATTGGTGATGACGATGGTGATGATTTCCACCTCCCGGAGGGAAGTTTCCGCGGCAGAATAGCTCTGCCGGAGCCCTAGATTGGTTCTGCCAAGGTTCCGCCTCGTGGCGGCGGAGTTTCTTCCCCAAAGCTTGCTTATGATTTTTTTCTGGATGAAAGACCTCACATAGCAGAAGATGGGCATCGGAGGGCCACCAAGGGGCCCATGAGGAAGGGGGGCGTGCCCCCACCCTCGTGGCCAGGGTGTGGGCCCCCTTAGGTACTTCTTTCGCCCAATATTTTTTATATATTCTGAAACATGCTCCCGTGAAGTTTCAGGACTTTTGGAGATGTGCAGAATAGGTCTCTAATATTTGCTCATTTTCCAGCCCAGAATTCCAGCTGCCGGCATTCCCCCTCTTCATGTAAACCTTGTAAAATAAGAGAGAATAAGCATAAGTATTGTGACATAATGTCTAATAACAGCCCATAATGCAATAAATATCGATATAAAAGCATGATGCAAAATTGACGTATCTACGGCGAGGCGATATAGGGCGGTCGCGCCCCTATAGTGACGGGGCTGGTCAAACAGGGATGATGACCCAGGGGGTTGGGTGGGCCGGCCAGCTGGGGTGGGTTAAGGCCGAGTAGGGGCAAGGGCCTCTTTCTCATTTTCCCTTTTTCATATACTTTTGCTCTTTTCTTTTTACAGAAATTGCTTGCAATATTTGAGCTGCCAAAAAGGATTCTGAAAATGTGGGACTTGGCCACATAATTATATTGCAATAGTTGGCACTGCCACAAAAATATTGTGAGGCTTTTGAAATAGTTTGCAATTTTTACAAATTAAAAAGGCATTTAATCTATTATTTTAGCCACTATTTTAAATAGCTTAGTGCACTTAAACACTTTGCAAAAATGTTGGTTCACTACCAATATTAGTTATGGATTATTTGGCACATGATGAACCTTTTTGTTTTCATGTTTGGGAAACTTTGAATCACTCAGCATTTGAATTTGCATTGAAAGGGGAATTTCAAAGAGACATGAGAAAATGACGATCAAACACTTGTTTAGCAAAATGATTAACTTAACCCAGTGATTACTATAGCATCATTACACTGGGGTGTTACAACTCTCCTCCTCTAAAAGAAATTCTCATCCCGAGAATTAAGAGGTAGAAGGGAAAAGATCAGGATATTCAGCATGGAGGTTATCCTCGCGTTCCCAAGTGGCTTCATCTTTAGTATGATTCGACCATTGCACCTTGAGGAACTTGGTAACCTTTTGGCGGGTTCGATGATCAGCTTCTTCAAGAATGCGGATCGGATGCTCTTTATAAGTGCGATCATCTTGAACTTCAATCAATTCCGGATCCACTTCACGTTCCGGGTCCTTGAAGCAACGACGAAGTTGTGACAGGTGCAAGACGTCATGGACGTGAGAGACCGAGGGGGCAACTCCAGTTGATAAGCCACCATCCCACAACGGACCAGAAGACGGAAGGGACCAATGTAGTGTGGAGCTAGCTTGCCTTTGACTCTAAACCGATGAGTGCCTCTCAAAGGAGTGACACGCAGATAAGCTTCTTCACCAGGTTCATAAGTTGATCCCCAGTGTTTCCGGTCATAGTTTCACTTCTGGTGGGACTGGACCACCTTGAGATTATCCCGGACAATGCGAACCTGCTCTTCAGCTTATTGAATAATGTCTGGACCAATGAGCGTCCGTTCCCCAGTTTCTGACCAATTCAGAGGGGTTCGACACTTACGTCCATAGAGCACTTCAAAGGGTGCCATATTCAAGCTGGCTTGGTAGCTATTGTTATAAGAGAACTCCACATAAGGGAGAGATTCTTCCCACTTCTTGCCGAAAGAAATAACGCAAGCCCGAAGCATTTCTTCAAGAATTTGATTGACTCTCTCGACTTGGCCTTGGGATTGGGGATGATAAGCAGTGCTCCAGGTAATATGAGTTCCCATTGCATCTTGGAAACTATCCTAGAACTTTGAAGTGAAAATGCTGCCACGGTCTGAACTAATCTCCTTCGGAATGCCATGGAGAGACACAATTCTGGAGATATACAAGTGTGCTAATTGACTAGCAGTGATAGTCTCCTTGACTGGCAGAAAGTGTGCAACTTTCGAGAATTGGTTGATGACGACAAAGATAGCATCGTTACCTTTCTGAGACTTGGCAAGGCTAGTGAAGAAATCCATTTGGATCTTATCCCACTTCCATTCAGGAATCGGAAGCGATTGCACAAGTCCACCTGGTTTCTGATGTTCTGCTTTGAAGCGACGGCGAACGTCACACGCTTCGATATATCGAGCAATGTCTTGCTTCATCTTAGACCACCAGTACTTCTGACGAATGTCTAAGTACATCTTGGTAATTCCCGGATGAATAGAGAGAGGGGTGTCATGTGCTTCTTTCATCACCTTCTCTATCATAAGCTCGAACCGGGGTACTACAATACGATATTTGATGTATAAGGTTCCATCTTCACCAAGTGAGAAATCTCTGGATTTCTCTAAGGCAAGATCCTTTTCCATCAAATCAACATGAGCATCTTTGGCTTGAGAAGACTTGATTGCTTTTAGAAGAGTTGGTTCCAAAACAAGGTTATTCAAAGAAACCTGTGGAACTAGTTGAAGGTTCAGCTTGCATAGCTCCTCATAAAGGCGGGGCTGAGCTTTGTAGACCATGTGATTGTTGCAATATGACTTGCGGCTGAGGGCATCGGCCATGACATTAGCCTTGCCAGGGGTATAGGATATATCATAGTTGTAGTCAGCAATAGCTTCCATCCATCGTTGCTGACGGAGGTTCAGATCTGGCTGAGTAAACAGGTACTTCAGACGCTGATGATCGGTGAAGATCTCGCAACGATTACTGAGAAGGTACTATCGCCATAGCTTTAGTGCATAGATAACCATAGCAAGCTCGAGGTCATGAATTGGGTAGTATTCTTCATGAGGACACACTTGATGGGAGGCATAAGCAATCACTCGGCGCTCTGGCATTAGGACACAACCTAATCCTTGTCATGAAGCATCACAATAGATGAAAAGTCCTTGCGAGAATCAGGGGGAGCAAGCACTGGGGCAGAAGTCAGCTTGTCCTTGAGTGCCTGGAAACTTTCCTGACATTTGTCTGTCCAATCGAACTTAATGCCCTTATGAAGCAGATTAGTTAGTGGCTTGGCGATCTTGGCAAGTCCGAGAAAGCTTCTGACTTGCTTGACAGTCTTCGGAGGGGTCCAGTCAAGAATAGCCTGAACTCGCTCTGGGTTGACGGCAATACCATCCTTGGAGATTACATGACCAAGGTAGGTGACTTCGGCTATCTAGAATTCACATTTGGAATACTTGGCATAAAGTTGATGCTCTCAAAGCTTTTCGAGTACAAGACGAAGATGTTCAGCATGTTCTTCTTTATTCTTGGAATAAACGAGAATATCATCCAGATAAACCACGACGAACTTGTCGAGGTATTCCATGAATATATAGTTCATCAGACGAGAGAATGTAGCTGGAGCATTGGTTAAACCGAATGACATGACGGTGTACTCATATGAACCATATCGAGTAATGAAGGTGGTCTTGGGAATATCCTCTTCACTAACACGGATCTGGTGGTAACCCAACCTCAATTCGAGTGTAGAGAATACCAATGAACCAGCCAGTTGATCATACAGATCATTGATCCAAGGAAGCGGATATCTATTCTGAATTGTAGCTTGGTTGATAGGATGATAGTCTTGGGCCAAACGGTTCATTCCGTCCTTCTTCTTAACGAAGAGAGAAGGTGCTCCCCAAGTAGAGGAACTTGGACGAATGAAACCCTTACAAAGAGATTTGTCGATTTCCTCCATAAGTTCAAGGAGCTCATGAGGTGGCATCTTGTAGGGTCGTTTGGCGATAGGAACGGTGCCTGGTTTCAAGTCGATGACGAATTTGACAGCCCGAGTAGGAGGTATCCCTGGGAGTTCTTCTGGAAAGACATCTTGGAAGTCGCCAATGAATGGAATCTTTTCAATTCCCTCAAGAGGTGCTGCGTTCAACGCATTCAAGACGTAAAGCCGTGCTTCAGCATTTTGAACAAGCAGTGCATCGTAGCTTACTATCTCATCGGAAGGGTGTAGGAGATGAACGACTTTGGTGGCGCAAATGATAGAGGCAATATGTGCTTTCAACCATTCCATTCCCAAAATGAGGTCAATATTCGAAGACTCCAGAATAATGGGAGAAACATGAAATTCCAACCCTTCGATTTCAACGGGGACGTCACGACCAATCATGGTAGTTCGACACTGACTCGCATGGGTGCGTACCACTATCGGAGTGTTCATGGGCTCTCATCGAATGTGGTGTGCGTATGCAAAATTTTCTGACATGAATGAATGCGATGCTCCTGAATCGAATAAAATAGAAGCTGGTACTGAATTAACGAGAAGAGTACCCATCATAGTGGTAGGCTAGTCTTGAGCATCATTCAGATCAACATTGTTAGCGTGACCACGACCATAATGCCTGGCATTGTTGTTGCGGGGCTGATTGGTACCATGACCAGCATCATGAAGAGGGAGTTGATTCTCATTCTAAGGAAAATTCCTCGAACGGTGACCTGGAAGGCCACACTTGAAGCACAAACCATCATTCGGATTGAGAGAAGGAGCTCGAGCTAGTGCAGTACGAAGAGGCTACCTCGTTGGTGTAGGAGGGAGACGCGATGCAGCATAAGACTGTCTTGGTGCAGGTGCAGTGGGACGATACATGCTGTGGGGAATCCATATCTGATGCTTCTGCGCTGACGGGCCCGAAGATGAGCCAGTGTCATGGCTACACCTGAGGGATCCCTGATGTTCCTGCATACCAGTTTCAACTTGAATAGCCTTTTTCACCAAGGTGGCAAAGTTGGCAAAGTCATGAACGAGCAGTGCTAGCTTGATATTAGGGTGAAGTCCATCATGGAACTTTTCTTGTCTACGAGCATCAGTTGCAATGTCTTCTTCAGCATAACATGACAAGTACAAAAATTTCCGCTGATAAGCATCTACATACTTGTTGCCTTGGGTGAGGTTGCGAAACTCACGCTTCTTCCTGTCCATGATTCCCCGAGGAATGAAACAATCACGGAAGGCAGCATGGAAATCCGGCCAAGTGATGACCGTTCCAGCAGGTAGGGCACGCCTGTGGCTGTCCCACCATTGAGCAGCGGGACCCTTGAGGAAGAAGGATGCGAAGGTGACATAACTAGCAGGGGCCACACTAGCAGAATCCATCTCATACGTGATGTTGTGGAGCCAGTCATCAGCATCCAGAGGCTGTGTTGAGCTGCGGTAGATAGTAGGGTTGAGGCACATGAAATCGTGCAGAGTTATTAGGGCTGGTTGTTGATTCATGTTGGGGCGAGGAAACTAAGCCATTATTCCTTCCATGAATTGATGATTTAGCTCAAACTGTTGCATCATTCCAGCCATGAATTCAGGCGGTGGTGGAGCGTTGCCACCACGGCCACGACCAGCGGGTCTAACCATCCTGCTAACATGTAACATGGGTAGTTCAGCATCGAGCATTTGTAAAGACCAAGGATCATTCATGATGCAATATGCATAATGGAAGAGGTACGATGGATACCACATAGTAGTCAACATGACAATGTGTCTACTATTCAAAATACTATCACTACTAGGGAAAACCTTACACACAGAATCTTACCAGTAACGTCGGTCAAAAAGATGCGCTACTACTACTTACCTCTAGTGCGTGGCGAACAAACGTGCTGCAACTAAATTTATAGCAGTAGCGCATCTCAGGGAAGAAGCGCTACAACTATAATTCCCCTGGTGTCCTTGCCAGGCTACCAATAGTAGTAGCGAGCTTAGGCAAACGCGCTGCTGCTAAGTTTGTTGTAGCAGCGTGTTTTACGCAGAAAGCGCTACTGCTAATGAAAGGAAAATAAAATGAAAAACATATAGAAAAGTAAATGAAAATGAAAGAAATAGAAAAGGGGGAAGGAAAAAAAATGTGAAGGAAAATAAATGAAAAGTACAAATAAAGGAGAAAGGCGTAGCAGCAGCGTGCTTTCAGGACATGCGCTATAGCTAACTTAGCAGTAGCGCGTTTTGTCAGCCAGCGCTATAGCTAAGTTAGCTATAGCTAATATAGCAGTAGCGCTTTTCCTGGCTCGTGCTACTACTATTTTTGACTTAACCGCGCAGTTCTTCCTCCCCACGGCCACTTCACCCAAATCCAACTCGTCTGCTGTCGTCGCCGTCGTCGCCCTAAATCGCCGTCGGTCGCCGCGTGCTCTCCCGTCGCCCTCCGCACGCCCTCGACGCCGCCCCCGACCCCGACCTCGACACCGCCCTACATCGCCGCCCTCCACCGCGCGCCCGAGCCCCGACCCCGACCTCGACGACACCTGCCCCTCCCTTGGCCACTCCCTAACTCCGCCGGTGCCCGAGGTGAGCACGCCTACACCTCCTCCTCCTTCCCTTCCTCTGCCTAGCTATGGTTCCTAGGGTTCATCAAATTTTAGAGTTCATCAAATTAGTTAGGGTTCATCAAATTAGATAGGGTTCATCAAATTAGTTACGGTTCATCAAATTAGTTAGGGTTCATCAATTGAGTGCCACCACACAATCACCAGGAAGGCGCACCGGGCTCGACAGCGTGGGGCGCAGGGTGCCTTGGCGGAGGTCTCGGCGAGGCAGCTCGGGAAGCTTATGTGCCCCACATTGGTGGATCAGGAGTACACGCCAGAGAACGACCACTGCACGTTGTCGGGGAAACGACACCTATGGGACCACTGGGATCCCTTTTTGCTACGATTGGCGGGCACGAGGTTGTGCAAAGAGCGGGTCTAGAAGCCAGCACAAGGATCATTTACCCAGGTTCGGGCCACGAGGATGCGTAATAACGTAGTCCTGCTTTGGTGTATATTTGAGTGTTCTTGAGTTCTTGAACTAGCTACGATGCGTGCGTGATAACCCACAAGTGTAGGGTATCGCAACAGTTTCCGAGGGTAGAGTATTCAACCCATATTTTTTGATTCGACACAAGGGGAGCCAAAGAATATTCTCAAGTATTAGCAGCTGAGTTCTCGATTCAACCACACCTGGAAACTTAATATCTATAGCAAGGTATTTAGTATCAAAGTAATATGATAATAATCGTAATGGTGGCAAAAGTAATATTTTTGGGTTTTATAGTGATTGTAACAGCAGCAACAAAAAAGTAAATAAGCGAAGAACAATATATGAAAAGCTCGTAGGCATTGGATCGGTGATGGAGAATTATGTCGGATGCGATCGGTCATGCAACAGTTATAACATAGGGTGACACAGAAATAGCTCCAGTTCATCAATGTAATGTAGGCATGTATTCCGAATATAGTCATATATGCTTATGGAAAAGAACTTGCATGACATATTTTGTCCTACCCTCCCATGGCAGCGGTGTACTATTGGAAACTAAGGGATATTAAGGCGTCCTTTTAATAGAGTACCGTACCAAAGCATTAACACATAGTGAATAGATGAACTCCTCAAACTACGGTGATCATCGGTAAGTATCCTGATTATTGTCACTTCGAGGTTAACGGATCATAACACATAATTGGTGACTATAGACTTGCAAGATAGGATCAAGAACTCACATATATTCATGAAAACATAATAGGTTCAGATCTGAAATCATGGCACTCGGGCCCTAGTGACAAGCATTAGAGCATTACTAGTAGAGCCCTCAAACCCTCAAACCCCTAAAAATAACTGTTTTTTACAGTTTTCGTCGAAAAAAGGCGTAGACTAGAACCCCTTAACCCTCAAACCCTCAATTTTTTTAAAGGTCCAACCCTCAAACCCTCTCCCAGTCCTCAAAAGTAAGGGTTGGGGAGCAAAACCTACCCCAAACTTCATTTGGCGGTTATTCTCGCACGGGAGGGAAAAATCCTCCCAACTCCCGCGCCCACGCCCGCGACCGCCGCTGCAAGTCTCCCCCGTCGCCGGCGGCTGCCCCGTCGACCTCCCTCGCGCAACGACAACGTCGTTCATGGGGAATATTTCGTTATAAGGGTTGGGTTTGAGGGTTCTAATCTTTGCCCCTGTTTTTCAACCCGTAAAAGTGCACAAAAAGATCATTTTGGACCCTTAAAATGCTAGTGAGGGTTTGAGGGTTCTATTAGTAATGCTCTTAAGCATAGCAAAGTCATAGAAACTTCAATCTCAGAGCATAATGGATACTAGGGATCAAACCCTAACAAAACTAACTCGATTACAAGATAAATCTCATCCAACCCATTACCGTCCAGCAAGCCTACTATGGAATTACTCACGCACGTCAATGAGCATCATGAAATTGGTGATGGAGGAAGGTTGATGATGACGATGGCGACGGATTCCCCTCTCCGGAGCCCCGAACGGACTCTAGATCAGCCCTCCCGGGAGAGTTTGGGCTTGGCGGCGGCTCCGTATCGTAAAACGCGATGAATCCTTTTCTCGGATTTTTTTCTCCCTGAGCACGAATATATGGGGTTGGAGTTGAGGTCGGTGGAGCATCAGGGGGCCCATGAGGCAGGGGGCGCGCCCAGGGGGTAGGCGTGCCCCCACCCTCGTGGATAGGGTGTGGGCCCCCTGACGTGTATTCTTCTTCCAGTATTTTTTATATATTCCAAAAATAATCTCCGTTGATTTTCAGGTCATTCCGAGAACTTTTATTTCTGCACGAAAATAACACCATGGCAATTCTGCAGAAAACAACGTAAGTCCGGGTTAGTTCCATTCAAATAATGCCAATTAGAGTCCAAAACAAGGGAAAAAGTGTTTGGAAAAATAGATACGACGGAGACGTATCAGTGCGTCGTCCAAAAAATCCGAATCCCCTCTCAGTACGCCACGGGCCTCCTTTTATAGTTAAAAGGGGCTGCCACAGTGGCACACAGGAAGTGGAAAGGTATACAGTAATCGAGTCTATCCCCTGGCACCATAGGACAAACGCATTTAATGCGCTACCGATGTGCCCTTCTTGCTTTATCGGGGACGGCAAGGAAGCTCGTCCCAGCTGTCGCCGCCTCGCTTGGGTTTGACACGTGTCTGAACTAACGAGGCGTGTAGTGGCATGTTGGTTGGCTGCTGAGTTGGTGTGGTAGCTAAATCTTGATGAAGATCTGCATGCCACCAGGCAGGTGCTCGTTGAGTCGGCCTAGAGGCTACACGTAGCCATGCAGGCGCCTGCCCAGCTGGTGGGCTGGCAGCTGCATGGGAACGGCGGTGGAGTCTTGGCAGACCTGGGCCTGGCTGCGGCCCCGCAGATGTTTTTGGCAAGAGTCTTGTCGGGGCCCCGACAAGGGTCTTGCCATGACATCTTGGTCGTCCCCGGCAATGGTCTGGCCGCGACATCTTGGCCGTCCCCGGCAAGGGTCTTGCCAGGGGTCTTGTGGGTATCCTTGGTCAGGATCTTGCCGAGGATCGTCGTCTTCTGGTCATCATCTAGTCTTGTGTGTTTCTCGTTTCCACAAAGATCTTCATGCCACCATGCAGGCACTTCCCGAGCCTTGTTTTCAATGCCGCCGATGGTGTCGGAACTCAAAGGCTCAAGGGTGGCTGCGATGTTGGTGTTGGGTAGGTTGCCCCGACAAGGTTCTTGCCGGGGCTGCGGAGGCCGCCCCGGCAAGGGCCTTGCCGTGAGAGTCCACCTGGCCCCTCTGCTCTTTGTGTTTCTGGCTTGGCGTTGTTCTGGTTGTCTTGTGGCTTTGCTTCCTTTCTCTTCCCCTCTAGGTGTGGCCGAAGGTGCGGCTCCAACTGCCTGCGCACAAGTAAAGGGGTACAAAATAGGACCCCTCCTTTTGTGCACCGACATGAGCTCTCGGGCCTGGGCCATACATAAGCGCGACCCGTTGTAGGGCTAGGCCCAAAACGGTGTGCAAGCATGCGGGGCCGAGTTTTACTGCTGTAACTCTCTCGCCCTTCGCACTTCCCCACGACCAACGTTGAATGCGCGACGTGGGGGTCATGCGTGACGTGTGGGTCATGCGTGGGGTGGTTGCTGCCCTCATGCGTCCCATCGTAGTAAATTGTAAAGAGGCGGCCCGCGCCTTCCCCAGAAAAGGGAGGGAAATGCAGGGGTGCGACTCATTTACCAAGTGGACTCGGGCCGCGGCCTTCAAGGTGCCCGCGCCCCATGGTCACGAGGTCGAATGCGGTCGCTTCAATCGTCCTCTCGATTCCAGTTCACTTGCCACGTGTCCTTCATACCTCGAGGAGGATAGGTTGTGGACACGGAGGGAATGGGACATAA
Source organism: Triticum monococcum (assembly GCA_034509565.1). Taxonomy (NCBI): domain Eukaryota; kingdom Viridiplantae; phylum Streptophyta; class Magnoliopsida; order Poales; family Poaceae; genus Triticum; species Triticum monococcum. Next base: position 505,433,366 of record CM067846.1, read on the forward strand.
TGTGGAAGTGAGAAAACTGGGTCGTCGCTGATTGGAGCAGCGGGTCGGTCCTGATTCCCTGCGCCTCATGGCGGTTGGATTGGTCGAGCGAGGCGGCCGAGCCTCGGCTCTGCCTCTTTATAAGAAGGAGGAAGAGGGGGGACGGCGTCCTTCGATCCTTCAGTGCTCATATCCTCCACCTTGGCTGGTTCCTTCCCTTCGTCACGACGAGAGGGCGTGTTGGTGCTCCGATGGTGGCGACAAGGGCCTCCGCTCGACAGCGCACCGTTCCTTCCCAAGAGCTCGTGGTGGCGGAGCCAGCCACGAGAGGGAGTGAGAGGAGCGAGGCCGAGGCTGTCGTGGCGCTCGGGGAGGAGGACGATGGGGCGGCGCACCAGCTTCGCCTCCGCCTGCGGCCCTTCCAATGGAGGGCCATGTCGGAGACCAGCCCTGCGAGTTTTATGTGAGGCTGCGTGGGCCAGTGCACGACTGCCTTCGTCTGCCCACTCCGTTTGCTCGGGAGATGGAGCTTGATCTGCCTTAGGCTCTGAGGCTACACATGAGGGGCCGCAGAAATGGCAGCATGCGGGTCAACGTCGACTTCCCAGCCCCTCATGTTATGTATCTCTGCCGTGGATGGAAGACCTTCCACTACAAAAAATACACTTCCGTGATGATACGTGTTTGTCACAGTAGGTTGCTTTTTGTCTTGCATGTACATCCATTACAAATTTATGACAGAATCAAGATAGTCATACCTGTGTTGTCGTAGAAGTGTTCCATGACATTACCAAAATTATCATCACAGAAGTGTCCCCTTCCATGATGATAAATCACGCGTCACAGAAGTGCTTTCATCAAGGGTGACCGACAGGTGGCATCCACCATAACGGAACGCCGTTAAGCTATCGGGTCGGGTTTTGGATTCGATAATCCGTTAACAGCCCCGACCAATGGGGATTTTCCACATGTAAAATCATCATTGGCTAGAGGAAACACGTGTCGGCTCATCGTCGGGACAGATGTCATCCAATCACTGGACAGAAGGCGCCTATGATACTTCGACACGTGGCACGACCCAACAAGTTTAAATGGGCCGGCCCAACTAAAGGCCCACATGATTTCGCGGACTATAATGGGCCGGCCCAGCTAAAGGCCCACGAGATTTTGCGGACCATAATGGGCTGGCCCAGCTAAAGGCCCACAAGATTTAGCGGGCCATAATGGGCCGGCCCAGGTAAAGGCCCACAAGATTTTTGTGTGCCATAATGGGCCGGCCCAGGTAAAGACCCACAAGATTCTTGCGGGTCCTAATGGGCTGACCCAGCTAAAGGCCCACAAGATTTCGCCGACATTAATGGGCCGGCCCAGTTGTAGGCCCACAAGATTTTGAGGACCATAGTAGGCCGGCCCATTAACTGGTTGCCATGTTTTGGGCCAAATGCCGGCCCATATTTGATCTGGTCCATTAATGGCCTGCCCCGCTCCGGGCCTAATAGTAGCCCATATGAGATCTGGCCCGTTAAAAGCCTACCACGTTCTGGGCCGAATTATGGCCTAGATCAGGTCCGCCCCTTTAAGAGGCTTTGGGCTCAATTATGGCGCATATCAGATTCAGCCCGTCAACTGGACACTATGCTTTTGGGCCCACTTGCTAAAGGCCCACTTAGTAATTCGGCCTGATATTAGTTTTGGCATGTTAAGGGCCCGTTTAACATTTCAGCCCTATATTAATTTCGGCCTGTTAAAAGCCCATCATATAGTTGGGCCTAACTACGGTCCGGTTTGCATCCGGCCTGCTCGCAGCCGATATCTAATTGGGCCAAACAAGGACCCAGACAATTTTGGCATGTTGAAAGCCCGTGATTTGATTCGCACAATCAGGGGCCGGGGTTCATTTCGGGCTGCTGCATAACTAGTAGGAATTAAGAACAAACCTACTCTATAGAATAAAGAAATTACGGCATAGTAACTAAGAATAAACCTACACTACACAATAAAGGATTTAAGGTATATTACATCCACTGGGCATCAAAGTTCACCACCAGTGATCATAAAGTGCAACAAAGAAGAAGATTACAAAAACTGGGCACCATTGCAACGTAACAAAATAATACTAAATCGAGACCACTTCCAAGACAGTTCAAGAAAGGTTACCTTTGCGGGAAAACTGCTGCGCAAGCTGCTGAGCAAGGCTGTGAAACCGGCCTAGCATGTCGGTCATAGCTTCCAGGTGTAGCTGTTTAGCGATGAGGTTCTCATTGGTGTTCTCCGCAATCTTTCTTAGAGATAGGACTTCAAGTCTAAGTTGAGTTGCAGAATGCCTTTCTGCTAGAACTTGGGACTGAAGAAGTCGAAGTGATTCAGACAACGAATTATGTGAGCTTGTCTGACTGTTAGTCTCAAGTAACTTGAACACTGCATCAAGACAAGACTTTGGGGTTGTCTCGCTATCTTCAAGATGTTTTGCCTTCTTTGCTACAATATATGTTGGGTTTGTCTCACAGCCTTCAGCAGACTTGTGCATGCCATCAGGCATATCACCCTGAAACAAAGCAGAGAGATGAAAGGTTTTGCACGTGTATAAACAAAGATGATAACTGTTCTGTCAATTCTATCCAATTTCAAATTAGAAAATAAAGAGTATGTTCAAAATATCAATAGCATAATTTGGCATTGTTAATAATGCGGGGAGCTTCTCCACACTACTGGATTACCATGTCAACATAACAAGAATAGATGAAGGGCAAAGAAAATCATTGTATCTATTTTGGATAATGTGCATGGCATGTTCTTCATATCATCAGCCACATCAGTAAGATAAAACAGGAGATGACAAGGTGCAAACATGGGCTGCTTCACCACACACTGGATTTGTAACGCCCTCGATGCGGCTATATCTCCCACGTGTCGAAGCACGACTTAGAGGCATAACCGCATTAAAAGCAATGTCGCAAGTGAGGCAATCTTCACACAACCCATGTAATACATCAGGGAAAAGATACATAATTGGCTTACAATCGCCACTTCACACAATTACATGAATAAAGCATTACATCATCCAGATACAATCAAGATCCGACTACGAAACCAAAATAAAAGAAGAACCCCAAATGCGACACAGTCCCCGATTGACCCCAACTGGGCTCCACTACTGATCAACTAGAACGAAACAACACAAAGGAAAAGATCTTCATCGAGCTCCTCCTTAAGCTTGGTGGCGACATCTGCACGAACTCATCAGCACCTGCAAACTGGTTTTGGAAGTATCTGTGAGCCACGGGGACTCAGCAATCTCGCGCCCTCGCGATCAAAACTATTTAAGCTTATGGGTAAGGTAAAGGGATGAGGTGGAGCTGCAGCAAGTGACTAGCATATATGGTGGCTAACATACGCATATGAGAGCAAGAAGAGAAGGCAAAGCACGGTTGATGAAAGTATGATCAAGAAGTGATCCTATAGCAACCTACGCCAAGCATTACTCCAACACCATGTTCACTTCCCAGACTCCGCCGGAAAGAGACCATCACGGTTACACACGCGGTTGATGTATTTTAATTAAGGTCAACTTCAGGTTTTCTACAATCAGACGTTAACAAATTCCCATCTACCCATAACCGCGGGCACGGCTTTCGAAAGTTCAAATCCCTGCAGGGGTGTCCCACCTTAGCCCATCACAAGCTCTCACTGTCAACGAAGGATATTCCTTCTAGCGGGAAGACCCGATCAGACTCGGAATCCCGGTTACAAGACATCTTCGACAATGGTAAAACAAGTCCAGCAAGACCACCCGCTGTGCCGACAAATCCCGATAGGAGCTGCACATATCTCATTCTCAGGGCACACCGGATAAGCTAAGCATACGGGAGCCAACGTAACCCAAGTTTCCAAGGGACGGCCCCGCACGGTGCTCTGGGTTGGACCAACACTCAGAGGAGCATTGGCCCGGGGGGGTTAAAATAATGATGACCATTGAGTCTTCAGAACCCAAGGGAAAGAAAAGGCTAGGTGGCGAATGGTAAAACCAATGTTGGGCCATGCTGGAGGAGATTTATTCAAGGCGAACTGTCAAGGGGTTCCCATTATAACCCAACCGCGTAAGGAACGCAAAATCCGGGAACATAACACCGATATGACAGGAACTAGGGCGGCAAGAGTGGAACAAAACACCAGGCATAAGGCCGAGCCTTCCACCCTTTACCAAGTATATAGATGCATTAATTAAATATGATATGTTGTGATATCCCAACAAAATATCCATGTTCCAACATGAAACAAGCTCCAATCTTCACCTGCAACTAACAACGCTATAAGAGGGGCTGAGCAAAGCGGTAACATAGCCAAACAATGGTTTGCTAGGACAAGGTGGGTTAGAGGCTTGGCTCAACAATATGGGAGGCATGATAAGCAAGTGGTAGGTATCATAGCATAGGCATAGCAAAAGAGCGAGCATCTAGCAAGCAAAGATAGAAGTGATTTCGAGGGTATGGTCATCTTGCCTGAAATCCCGCAAGGAAGAAGAACGAGTCCATGAAGAAGACAAACAGACGTAGTCGAACGGGTCCTCACAAACACAACGTTACCGGAACCAACCCGAAGAAGCAAACACCGGAAAGAAGCACACAACATACTAAACAACCAACACATGAACATGGTATGATATGCGGGATACGGTATGCGATGCATATGCATGATTTGCAAAGGAATGATTGAACCTGGCCTCAACATGGAAATCCAAGTGTGTCACTGGAAAGGTGGGATGATTTCGGTTGAAAACGATATAAAGATCACCAGAATCGGAGTCACGGTTTGGAAATGGAAAGCAAAACAAATATGACAACGGTCTGCGATATACAGCAAGTAGCCATCTAAATGCAACAAGATAATTAAGCTACAGCACTCAAACATGGCAACAAAATACATGGAAGGGATCCACTCATGAAGCTTAACAAAAGATGAACACTGAGCTATGGCCAATTCATCTATTAACAGGTTCAAACAAGCATGGCAAAAGTGCAATTGGTAAATAGGTTTCAGACTTTGTGAAATTAACACTTGTCTGGAATTTTAGATCAGGTAGCACACTTTGGAGCAGGAAAACTATTTGCTATAGGAACTTAACATGGCAAAGTAAAGCATGGGATGGAGATACTCAAATAGCTTAACAAAAGTCCCTTAGTGACCTTGAGCCAAAAGGGATCAGAAAATACAATTGCAAGCATGTGAACATGGCAAAAACATAATCAGATTACAGACTTAGTGAAAAACTGGAGCATGCAAATCATATATCAAGTAGGCATGTTTACAGGCTCGATGCACTCACTACAGAGCAAGGCATGACAAACTAAGTATACACCCATTAAGAATACACATTATACAAGCTAGACATGGCAAGAACAACAACATAGCATGCACAGATCAACTACAACATCCTCGGCAAAATTGCTAACAAGTAGACAATCTTCCCAGATTCACGAAATAGCAAAAGTAGAGCTCGATTGACTCAAGCTAGGGTGCTCCATAATTGCAAACAAAGACATGGATGGATAGAGCACTACAAGATTAACAAAACCTCCTTACTGATCATCCTCAAAGAAGGCACGGATCACTAGAAAACAACATGAACATATGGCATATTGATAAAAACAGATCAAGGACTTAGTGGAAATGCTAAGTCCCTGAAATCAGCATTAACGAATGCACCACTTTGCAAGCTTGTGCTAATCACCACACACATCACAAAAATACATGGATTGCACCTCTGGAAAGATGGCAAAGCATATAACAAAACATATGTAGAGCTCAGGGGCATATCATGCACACAATAATCATGGCAAAAATGACAAATATCTAATTGGAGCAGCAGATCTGACAATTATCTCAAATAGCATTCTTCTAATAGCATTTCGGGCATCTAGATGAACTCAAATGAAAATGATGCAATGAGATGAAATGATGTACTCCCTGAGATGAACATTTTGATATGCTATATGCCCAAAACGGAGCTACGGATGCGAAGTTACGACATGATGAAGATGGGCATATGAAACATGGAAAACTCGGGGACTTAGTGAAATATCTCACTTCGAGAACAGATCTAGGGTTCGTGCACGTGAACCGAGGCAACTCCGGCGAGCTCGACGCAACTCCGGCGAGGGGGAGGTCTTCTCCGGCGAGGACGACCATGGAGGGGGTCGGCGAGGAGCGGATCCGGGCGCTCCTGCCCAGATCTAGCCAGAGGTGGGGCTAGCACCGGCCATGGCGCGCCGCGGCAAGGTCACCGGCCGGCGCGAGAAGAAGGCGGCGGCGAGGACTCGGCGGCTGCGAGGCGGGCGACCACGGGCGGGCGGCGCCCGTGCTGCTGCGGCGGAGGCGGAATGGGCCGCGGGGGCTCGGTTCGGGCTCCGCGGGCCTCGGGCGGCGGCGTGTCGGCGAGATGATGTGGTGTAGCGTGGTTCATTGGGAACGGCGGCGTGGACATGTCCGGCGCGGTGGAGAAGTGTCCGGCGGCGCGGAGAGGACGAAGACTAGGGTTTCACCCGCGATTTATGGGAGGGGAGCACGTATATATAGGTAGAGGGAGCTAGGAGAGTCCAAATGAGGTGCAGTTTTTGGCCACGCGATCGTGATCGAATGACCGAGATGATGGAGGAGGTTTAAGTGGGTTTTGGGCCAAATTGGAGGGGTGTTGGGCTGCAACACACACGAGGCCTTCTCGGTCCCTTGGTTAACCGTTGGAGTATCAAACAAAGTCCAAATGGTATGAAACTTGACAGGTGGTCTACCGATAGTAAACCAAGGCCGCATGACAAGTCTCGGTCCAATCCGGAAATGTTTAACCACCACACACGAAAGAAAGGTAGAAAGGACCACCGGAGGAGATAGGAGCGCCGGAATGCAAAACGGACAACGGGGAAAATGCTCGGATGCATGAGACGAACACGTATGCAAATTAAATGCACATGATGACATGATATGCAATGCATGACACGCAAGCAACGACAAGGCAACAACAGCGAATAACTGGAGGACACCTGGCACATCGGTCTCGGGCGTTACAACACTCCACCACTACGAGAGGATCTCGTCCCGAGATCTAGAATGGCACCGGTGGGGAAAAGGGAAGAGAAAAAGAAGAGGTAAAACTAAGTTGCTTCTTTGACAAACGAGTGAGACCAAAGAACCTTGAGAGGTTAAACACATTGAAGAAAAGAATACAATGAAGGTGAACAAAGTCGAAAACACTCCGTTAGAAAAGAGGAACAAAGAACCTTGCGAAAAACCTTGAGGTTGAAGGGCCAGATATATATTGAAACCACTCTGGTTAAAACAAGATAGAGAAGGATTAAGAATGATATAATTTGAGCAGCACTCCATCTGAGAAGGGAGGCAAAACTTGGCAGAATGGGAAGAATTCGAAAAGCAGGCATGACACTCCGGTTAAAAGGATAAGGACGAAAAGAACACGATCCTGACAAAACAAGAAGATGGGTTGTAGAGAGCAACAACAAAATACCTCCGGGAGATAGAAATAGAAGATAGATGATCAAAATAAAAGAACGGAGAAGAAAATGCCAACTTGTTGCATAAAAGAGTTCAAAGAGGCATCTTTAGGGGAAGGTTCGAACGGAGTTGTCGGAACACCAACAACGAAAAGAATACGCTTGATATGGTCTTATGGAATACAACTCAAATTATGAGGTGACAACCTGCCACTCACGGGAAATGAATTGGATTGATAAGAACAAGGAGACGAGAAAGCTATATCACCGGGAGGATAAAAGAAGAACCTGGGTCATTTATAAGCACCATAGGTAGCAACAATCCTTAGGGAAGGTTTGAGGTGAAATATACTCCAAGATAACTCCAAAGAAAAGGTTGATGGATTTAAAATACCTCATTCTTAATAGGATGTGAATCATGAAACATGAACTCAAATTATCAAGAATGACATAATACCACCTCCAATGATACAGAAGAAAGAATTGCACTCCGGATAGCAAGATGAAGAATACTTGAGCTCCTCTGAAAAGAATCCCAATGAACACTTGGAGAAGGAATTATTTCTTTGATGAACCATAATGTAGAACCTTCATGAAGAACTCTGGTAACAAAGGAATGAAAAGAAAGAGAAATTGAAAACACAAGGTGAATGCTTGCAATGATTTAGATGGATCTCCATGATAATTAGAGCTTGGAACTCCGGGAAAGAAAAGATAAAGCATCTCGAACTGAGAATGTGATATGATGAACCATTCCGGAAAAAAGAATTAATCACTTGGATGGAACAAGACTAAGAATTATGTTATGCGTATCCTTCACCAATTAAAATTGATGACAAGCAATGGAATTGGCATACTACTTATTCTCGTTGAAAGGATTAGGATAGATACGGCGCCAACTTGAGAAAGGTCTTCAACGAACCACCGGTCAGGATTGGAAAGAACGAATGAATTAAAATGATAAACAAGGAAGAGAAATCTTGAACGAACCACCGTAAGAATTGAAAATGAACGAAGAAAAGATAAAGAAACACCGGAAAGAATTTGCAAATGAATGAAGATGCTCGAGAGAATCTAGATACATGAGAACGAAGAGATCACGAGCCGATTAAAGATGACTTAAACGAAGCACCGGTAAAATTGGAGAATGATAGCTGAAAGCTGAGAATGAATAATCCCGAAATGATGGCCTTTGGAGAATCAAACTAAAAAGACTCCTGAATTACTCCGGATGGGTGAGAAAGAATTTTGACAATCGAAACAATTATGAGAGGATGGCAACAATCTCGAATGACGAATCTTGAAGAGAATGGAGCAAGGTTGAAATAAGAATCTTCTTCGGTCTTCCAAACTGACAATGACAATGAGAAATACCATCATGACTTATTTAGGCACTCCGGAAGAATAAAAACGAAGAGGTTGAGCCAACGATGAAAAGAATTTGAAAGATCTTGGAGAAAGGCACTTGACTGATGAAAATCATTCTTACATCGAACTTCAAAAATAATTTTTTGAGGATAGCTCTGAGAGAATTAGAAGAGTCAGGTAAGATCCTGGGAAAGACCTGTGGGTTAGGGCCCACTGAAAAGAAACACCGTTGAAATGATTAAAAGAGAGATTGCACCGGTTGAATTAAAAGGCTTGAATGAGATACCATCTCGAAAGAGCTTGAACGAATGTAGAGTGGAAACACGAATCTTCGAGATATCTTGGACGGATTGATAATGGAGACACAAATTGTTAGAGTACGTAATGGGCCAAATGGCCTGGGCTGGTGGTATAGCCCGTTAGTCTTAGGGTTAATTAGAGATAAGGGTCACTTTCTTAGGGGTCAAGTAAGCCTTGATTAGGAGTCAAGTAAACCCCTCTATATAAAGAGAGGAGATGTATCAATCTAATGAAGCAAGAATTAAGAAGGAAATCCCTTCCATCTTGCCCGGCCGTGGGCAAAAGGCCCCCGGTCGGCCCTCTCGCGCCCTCCTTCTAGCAGCGCTATAACAATTTGGTATCAGCTAGCTTCGGTTCGATCATGTCTTCACCGCCGCCCAACCCGTCTCTTCCGCTGCCGGTCACGACCGTCACCCCGCTCCTGCCCGTGTCGGGATCCTCCGTCGCGCCCGCCCCCGTCGTCCTCACTCCGGAGGCGTCTGGGGCGCTGCGGGACCTAACACAGGAAGTCCAGGAGATCCACCTGTCCTTGGTCGGGTCCTATGGGACGCACCCGGCTGCGCCGCCCATCACCGCCACTGCGCCGCCGTGGCCGCCGCCGAACCAAGCGGCCCCCGCCGCGCTCACTGGGATGCTGCAGAAGCCGCTACAACTGCCATCCATCGCCCCGTCCTGGCTGTCGTGGCAGCCGCCGAACCAGGCGGCCTCCGCCGCGCTCGCCAGGCTGCTGCAGCAGCCGCTACAACTGCCATCCACCGCCACCACCGCCTTGTCCTGGCTGCCGTGGCAGCCGCCGCACCAGGTGGCCTCCGCCGGGCTCATCGGGCCGCTGCAGCAGCTGCCATCCACCGCCCTGCCCTGGTTGCAGTGGCAGCCACTGCTCCTGGCAACCTCCATCGCGCCCGGCGCTCCGTCGCAGCAGCCACTGCAACTGCAGCAGCCATCACCAGTCAGTTCCGGCCCCGCATCGACCGGGCCGACGGGAGTCCCGATCCACCGGATCAAGTTCCCGCCGTCGCCATCACCGCTTCCCCAGGGCGTCCCCATCCAGCAGATCAAGCTTCCACCGTCGCTGTCATCGCTTCCAGCTTGGATCACTACTCGCCATGTGCCGGCGACGGTGAGGCTGCAGGCTGCCGCACGCGGCCTCCTAGCGCGTCGGCGTGTGCGGGAGTTGCGTGGTCTGCAGCTGCTGCTCCTCCCAGTTGCACTTCGCTGCGCAAAGGACCTTGATCTCCTCCACTGCGTCGGGGATCTGGGGCATGCTGTTTTCCCCACGGACAACGCCCTCAAAGTCTACGACATCGGCGGTTGGGGAGGCGCACCCCTCCTCGCCATTGTCCAACGACAACCCTCCACTCTTCTATGTGTGGTGCCGACCAACAGCCATCCGGTGGGGAGAAGGCATGGTGTCACCGACAAGAGCGCACCGCGTAGCACCACTGCATTCCGCTGCCGGCCGCCGCGAGGGTGCCTCTGCTGGTCGCTCTAGCGACCACTTGCAGGTAGTCATACACATGCACTCCTTTTGTCCAGATGGTGTCCATGGGATCCAGGTGGCTATACACGTGCAAGTACGACGTGCGGATGGTATCCACTTTTTGTTAAGAGGTCCAAAATAAATCATCCCAGTCCATTTCAGGTTGAGAGTAATAAAACAAGCCGAGATGTAAAAGGCTTGTTTTTAGGTGTTAGGTTTGTGTTGCCTCGATTCATGGTTATAAGTTGGTTAGGCCGCAGCTTGAGGACAAGCTGCATGTCCAGGTGGGCTGTAGTGTTAGAGTACGTAATGGGCCTAATGGCCTGGGCTAGCGGTATAGCCCGTTAGTCTTAGGGTTAATCAAAGATAAGGGTCGCTTTCTTAGGGGTCAAGTAAGCCTTGCTTGGGAGTCAAGTAAACCTCTCTATATAAAGAGAGGAGATGTATCAATCTAATGAAGCAAGAATTAAGAAGGAAATCCTTTCCATCTTGCCCGGCCGTGGGCAAAAGGCCCCCGGCCGGCCCTCTCGCGCCCTCCTTCTAGCAGTGCCATAACACAAATATTTTGAGATATCTTCAGCACTCCGGAACAATTAAATAGCAAGAAGTGGATGATTATGAGGTGCACCGTGTAACACCCTCGATGCGGCTATATCTCCCATGTGTCGAAGCACGACTTAGAGGCATAACCGCATTGAAAGCAATGTCGCAAGTGAGGTAATCTTCACACAACCCATGTAATATAATAAGGGAAAAGAGATACATAGTTGGCTTACAATCGCCACTTCAGACAAATACATGAATAAAGCATTACATCATCCAAAAACAATCAAGGTCCGACTACGGAACCAAAATAAAAGAAGAACCCCAAATGCGACAAAGGTCCCCGATCGACCCCAACTGGGCTCCACTACTGATCAACTAGAACGGAACAACACAAAGGACAAGATCTTCCACGAGCTCCTCTTGAGCTTGGTTGCGTCATCTGCACGGACTCATCAGCACCTGCAAGCTGGTTTTGGAAGTATCTGTGAGCCACGGGGACTCAGCAATCTCGCACCCTCACGATCAAGACTATTTAAGCTTATGGGTAAGGTAAAGGTATGAGGTGGAGCTGCAGCAAGCGACTAGCATATATGGTGGCAAACATACGCAAATGAGAGCAAGAAGAGAAGGCAAAGCACGGTCGATAAAAGTGTGATCAAGAAGTGATCCTATAACAACCTACGTCAAGCATAACTCCAACAACCATGTTCACTTCCCGAACTCCGCCGGAAAGAGACCATCACGGTTACACACGCGGTTGATTCATTTTAATTAAGGTCAACTTCAGGTTTTCTACAACCGGACGTTAACAAATTCCCATCTGCCCATAACCGCGGGCATGGCTTTCGAACGTTCAAATCCCTGCAGGGGTGTCCCAACTTAGCCCATGACAAGCTCTCACGGTCAATGAAGGAATAGACCTCCACCCGAGATGTTCCGATCAGACTCGGTATCCCAGTACAACAAGACATTTCGACAGGGTAAAACTAAACCAGCAACACCGCCCGAATGTGCCGACAAATCCCAATAGGAGTTGCACATATCTCTTTCTCAGGGCACACCGGATTGTCTAAACTTCTGGTAGGCCAGCCCAGAGTTGCCCCTGGTGGCCACCGGCGGCTGACAAGTTGGACCAACACTCAGAGGAGCACTGGCCCGGGGGGGTTAAAATAATGATGACCCTTGAGTCTGCAGAACCCAAGGGAAAGAAAAGGCTAGGTGGCAAATGGTAAAACCAATGTTGGGCATTGCTGGAAGAGCTTTACTTAAGACGAACTGTCAAGGGGTTCCCATTATAGCCCAACCGCGTAAGGGACGCAAAATCCGGGAACATAACACCGATATGACGGAAACTAGGGCGGCAAGAGTGGAACAAAACACCAGGCATAAGGCCGAGCCTTCCACCCTTTACCAAATATATAGATGCATTAATTAAATAAGATATATAGTGATATCCCAAGAAGTAAACATGTTCCAACAAGGAACAACATCTCCATGTTCCAACAGGAACAAACTTCAATCTTCACCTCCAACTAACAACGCTATAAGAGGGGCTGAGCAAAGCGGTAACATAGCCAAACAATGGTTTGCTAGGACAAGGTGGGTTAGAGGCTTGGTTCAACAATATGGGAGGCATGATAAACAATGGTTTGCTAGGACAAGGTGGGTTAGAGGCATAGCAAAAGAGCGAGCAACTAGCAAAGCAAAGATAGAAGTGATTTCGAGGGTACGGTCATCTTGCCTGAAATCCCGCAAGGAAGAAGAACGAGTCCATGAAGAAGACAAACGGACGTAGTCGAATGGTTCCTCACAAACGCGATGTAACTGGAACCAACCCGAAGAAGCAACATCGGAAAAGAAGCACACAACATAGTAAACAACCAACACATGAACATGGCATGATATGCGGGATGCGGCATGCGATGCATATGCATGATTGGACAAGGAATGCATGAACCTGGCCTCAACTTGGACAACCAAGTGCGCCACTGGAAAGGTGAGGTGATTTTGGTTGAAAACGATATAAAGATCACTGGAATCGGAGTTACGGTTTGGAAATGGCAAGCAATTCAAATATGACACCAGTCTGCGATTTACAGCAAGTAGCCAACTAAATGCAATGAGATGAACATGCTACATCACTCAAACATGGCAACAAAATACATGGCAGGGATGCATTCAAGATGCTTAACAAAAGTCTAGCACTGAGCTACGGCCAATTCATCCATTAACAGGTTCAAACAAGCATGGCAAAAGCGCAAACGGTAAACAGATCTCAGACTTAGTGAAATTACACTTGTCTGGAATTTCAGATCAGATAGCACTCTTCGGAGCAAAAAAACAACATACATGACCTGAACATGACAAAGTAAAGCATGGCATGGAGCTACTCAAAGAGTTTAACAAAATTCCCTTAGTGACCTTGAGCCAAAAGGGATCACAAAATACAATTGCAAGCATGTGAACATAGCAAAAACATAATCAGTTTTTAGACTTGGTGAAAACTGGGACATGCTAAAATCTTAACTCAAGTAGGCATGTTTACGAGCTCGATGCACTCACCATGGAGCAAGTCATGGCAAGGCAAGCATACATCCATTAAGAAGGCACAAAATCCATGCTAGACATGGCAAGAACAATGGCATAGCATGCACGGATCAACTACAATAACATCAGCAAAATCGCAAACAAGTTGACGATCTGCCCAGAATCACAACGAAGCAAAAGTAGAGCTCGATTGACTCAAGCTGGGGTGCTCCATATATGCAAACAAAGACATGGATGGATAGAGCACTACAATATAACAAAACTCCTTTACTGATCATCCTCAAAAGAGGCACGGATCACTAGGAAACAACATGAACATATGGCATCATGAACTAAACAACCCCAGGACTTGGTGAAATCGCTAAGTCCCTGAAAACAGAATTACCAAGTGCCTCACTTTGCAAGCTTGCACTAGAAACCACACACATCACAAAAATACATGGGTTGCACCTCTGGAAAGATGACAAATCCCTTAACAAAACATATGTAGAGCTCAAGGGCATATCATGCACACAATAATCATGGCAAAAATGACAAATGTCTAAGATGAAGTAGCAGATATAACAATTAACTCAAGTAGCCTCCTTCTAACAGCATTTAGGGCATCAAGATGAACTCGAATGAAAATGATGCAATGGAATGAAATGATGTACTCTGAGAGACGAACATTTTGATATGCTATATGCTCAAATCGGAGTTACGAATGCGGAGATACAACATGATGAACATAGGCACATGGATCTGGGATTTTCGGGACTTAGTGGAAATTTACCTCCGCGAAAAGTCAACGCGGGACGAAGATATACGGGACGAGGAGATCCGGATCTGGACGGGGTGTTTGGATCGGGGAGTGGTGGATCTGGTCCACCCCGGTCCAGATCTGGCCGGATCGGACTTCGCCGAAGGTGGCACGAACTCCGGCGATGGCCGGTTCCAGCGATGGCTGGCGAGGGCTCCGGTGGAGAGGCACGGCGAGCGGCGCGCCGGTGGCGTCGGGCGGCGCTATACCGGCGACGAGGAGGCGGGGGAGACACCGAGGCGAGGCGGCGGCGCGGGGTGGTCCGGCGACCGAGGCGGCGGGCAGGTCGTCGGCGAATATGGCGGCGGCAGCGAGGCACACTAGTCGGCGGCGAGCCGGCGCGGAGGAAGAGGCGGGCGGCGTCGGGCGCTGCGGGGGCGCGCGGCCCGAACGCGCGGAGGAGGGGGGCCGGCTTTGGGCCGAGCGGGACGGTGGGAGGCGCGGACGGCGGGGTGCCAAGTGGCGCGCTCTGATTCGGCGCGGGCGGCGACGGAGGCTGAAACGGACACGTCCGCCGGCGAGGTTTTGTCCGGCGCGCGAGGAGAGGGAGGAATCTAGGTTTTGCACCGCGAATTTCGGAGGGGAAGGTGTTTATATATGTAGAGGGAGCTAGGACAGTCCAAATGAGGTGCGGTTTTCGGCCACGCGATCGTGATCGAACGCTCTAGATGATGGAGCAGAGTTAGGTGGGTTTTGGGCCAAATTGGAGGGGTGTTGGGCTGCAACACACACGAGGCCTTTTCGGTCCCTCGGTTAACCGTTGGAGCATCAAACGAAGTCCAAATGATACGAAACTTGACAGTCGGTCTACCGGTAGTAAAGCAAGGCCGCATGACAAGTCTCAGTCCAATACGGAAATGTTTAATCCACACACATGAAAGAAAGGTAGAAATGACCACCGGAGGAGAACGAAGCGCCGGAATGCAAAATGGACAACAGACAAAATGCTCGGATGCATGAGACGAACACGTATGCAAATGAAATGCAGATGATGGCATGATATGCAATGCATGACACGCAAGCAATGACAAGGCAACAACAGCAAATAACTGGACGACACCTGGCACATCGGTCTCGGGGCGTTACAACACTCCACCAATACAAGAGGATCTCGTCCCGAGATCTAGAATGGCACCGGAGGGAAAAAAACGGAAGAGAAAGAGAAACGGTAAAACTAAGTTGCTTCTTTGACAAACGAGTGAAACCAAAGAATCTCGCGAGGTTGAACAAATTCGAGAAAAGAATACAACGAAGGTGAATGAAGTTGAAAACACTCCGTTAGAAAAGGAGAACAAGGAACAATAAAGGTCAAATACGACAACACTCCGGTTGAGAAGGGAAGAAAACTTGATAAGAGGAGAGAGCTTGGAAAGATGGCACGACACTCCGGTTAAATGGATAGGCGTGAAAAGAACATGATCTTGACAAAACGAGATGATGGGTTGAAAAGAGCAACATCATAATGCCTCCAGAACAAAAGAATAGAGGATAGATAATTGAAATAGGAGAATGGAGAAGAAAATGCCAACTTCTGCCAAAAGATCTTGAGAAGGCATCCTTAGGAGAAAGGTAGAACGGAGTTGTTGTAAAAACAACAACGACAAGAGTAATCATGATATGGTCTTATGGAATACAACTCAAACATTATGAGGTGCCCACCTGCCACTCACGGGAAGAAGAATTGGATTGGCATGAATAAGGAGACGAGAAGCTTATCACCGGAAGGATATATGAAGAACTTGGATCATTTATAAGCACCATAATAAACAAACCTTAGAGAAGGCTTTAGGTGAAATATAACCCAAGATAACTCCAATGACGAGATTGATGGATTTAAAATATCTCATTCATGACAACATGTGAATCATAAAAACATTAACTCAAATTATCAAGAATGACATAGTAGCACCTCCAATGATAGAGAAGATAGAATTGCACTCCGGATGCAAGATGAAGAATGCTTGAGTTCCTCTGAAAAGAATCTTGATGAACCCTTCGAGAAGGAGTTAAACCCTTGAAGAACCATCATGTAGAACCTCCATGAAGAACTCCGTTAAACAAAAGAATGATCAAATGGAAAGAAAGGGTAGTTGAAAACACAAGGTGGAACCTTCTAAAGATTTAGATAGATATCCGTGATAACATAATTGCGAGAGCTTGGAACTCTGGGAAAGAAAGATAAAGCATCTCGAACCACGAATGTGATATGATGCACCTCCGGAATAAGGAATTAATCATTCGGATGAAACAAGAATAAGAATTACATTATGCTCATCCTTCATCAATTAAATTGATGACAATCAACGGACTTGACATATTACTTATTCTCGCAGAAAAGATTAAGAGAGATATAACATAAACTTGAGGAAGTCTTCAACGACCCACCGGTAGAATTTGGAAAGCACGAATGCATAGATATGATACACGAAGGAAGGAAAACCTTGAAGGAACCATCGTAAGAATTGGTTATGAAAAAAGTAAAGATAAAGAAACACCGGGAAGAATTAGCAAATGGACAAAGATGCTTGAGAGAATTTAGATACAAGTGAATATAATAGATCATGGACCGATTAGAGATCACTTGAACGCTGCACCGGTAAGATCGGAGAATGATAACTGAAAGCTGAGAATGAATAATCTTAGATGACGGGCTCCGGAGGAAGGAAAAGAATTTTTCACGATCAAAACAATTATGAGTGGATGGCCTTGAACTAGAACCACGAATCTGTGAGAGAACGGATAAGATATGGAGGTAAAACTCTTCTTCGGTCTTCAAATCCTGAGAATGACGACGAGAAATACCACCATGAATTATTTAGGTACTTCGGAAGAATCAAACGAAGAGGTTGAGCGAACAATGAAAAGAATTTGAAAGATCTTGGAGAAAGACATTTGACTGATGATAAATCATTCTTACGTCAAACTTCGAAAAGAATTTACGCTAGCTCCGGGAGAATAAGAAGAGTCAGGTAAGATCCTGGGAAAAGATCTGTGGGTTAGGGCCCACTCAAGAGAAACACCGTAGAACGATTTAAAAGAGAGAATGCACCGGTACGATTAAATGGCTAGAAAGAGATAACACCTCGAAATAGGTTGAACGGATCTTGAATGACAAGACGAGCCTTGAGAGAAAGCTTGAGCACGCCGGAACAAATGAATAGTGAGAAGTGAATTATTATGAGGTGCACCGGTATGAGACGACATTGAAATGAGGAAAAGGTAAGATCACCAAAGCTTGACTTGAAACCACCGGAGAAGATAAAAGAAACGAAGAATGATGAACTAGAAGCTCCGTTAGAATCTTCCTGATAATCACCGGATAAGAATATTGAAAGAAAAGAAAGAAGAGACTTCACATGAATAAAAAGATACTTGATTAAGACATATGAGTCCTTGAAGAAAAAAAGGGTGGGTGGGCGGGAAAAAAAACAAAGGCAACTTGGAGACGGATGAAAACAAACACCGTTAGGAAGAAGTGATAATAGATCTTGCTGATGTTGAAATGATCGGATCCACTTGAAGAGAAACAAACCGATTGAAAAGAATTGACAAAAACAATCTTTATGAACAAGAAGGATTGGTATTCACATCGGAGTATGAGAACACCATTAGAGAAGGTATGGAATCAACATTTGACTTCGAAGCAACTCGAATACCACAACTCAAAACAAAAACAAAGGTTTGGCTTGCGAAATAAGCCGGAACAAACATATGATAGATATTTCGTCCGAAGTTTTCGTGGTGGGGCCTACACGGGCTCGATCGTACAGCACCATCATGTACAAGGCAGTGCACATGACGTACGAAGCGTCCCCGAGTCGGCATAGACAAGGACTCTTTAAGACACAACGAGACCACTGTAAAACCGAGCGTGAATAGGCGGACCACTAGACGTCGAACCCCAATTTCATATCATACATCTGTCGGAAAGATATCCTAAGAGCTACTTGAATTCCCACTTATAAACTCCCGAACCTTTCCGGTTACGCAATCAGGTGTTGGGGATACAGGGGAAGCATAATATCTCACCCAAACTAGCAAATCCTACATCCAGCTGTATCCATCCTTCAACACATAACCAAGAAACCTTCAGAAATCACATACCTCAACCTTCGAAAAGCATCCGTTATACAAGTTATGGCAATACTCCCAAACTCCCGCCCCAGTACTGGGTGGCGTCGAGGTTATCTCACCAACGAACTGCATAAAAGAGATTTTCGATGTCGGCGTACTAAACTCGGGTATTCTAGAACTGCAACGATAAAATTATGATGACAACACCTCAGAGCTCAACTCCCCGGGACACTTCCACAAAACCCCTGACAGGAGGCACCAAGACAATGTTCTCGTCACAAAACCGTTGGAACGATTCCAAGATACCCGTGTGATCTTAAAAAAATTTAGTGAAATTTGAGAAGAGAAGAGTCAAAACTCTACGTCAGGATGCCTTACCAGAGCGAAGAAGGGACTGGGGAGTAAAAAGAATTCCTAAACTCTCTGATATATAATTCCTAAATGACTCAAAACATTTTTCTAGACACAACTCGGCTGCTAAAAACGATCAAGCAGTGGGGGCTCCTAAGGTCGGGGAAGGCTCTGATACCAACTTCTAACGCCCTCGATGCGGCTATATCTCCCACGTGTCGAAGCACGACTTAGAGGCATAACCGCATTGAAAGCAATGATGCAAGTGAGGTAATCTTCACACAACCCATGTAATATAATAAGGGAAAAGAGATACATAGTTGGCTTACAATCGCCACTTCACACAAATACATGAATAAAGCATTACATCATCCAAAAACAATCAAGGTCCGACTACGGAACCAAAATAAAATAAGAACACCAAATGCGACAAAGGTCCCCGATCGACCCCAACTGGGCTCCACTACTGATCAACTAGAACGGAACAACACAAAGGACAAGATTTTCCACGAGCTCCTCCTGAGCTTGGTTGCGTCATCTGCACGGACTCATCGGCACCTGCAAGCTGGTTTCGGAAGTATCTATGAGCCACGGGGACTCAGCAATCTCGCACCCTCGCGATCGAGACTATTTAAGCTTATGGGTAAGGTAAAGGTATGAGGTGGAGCTGCAGCAAGCGACTAGCATATATGGTGGCTAACATACGCAAATGAGAGCGAGAAGAGAAGGCAAAGCACGGTCGATAAAAGTGTGATCAAGAAGTGATCCTATAACAACCTACGTCAAGCATAACTCCAACAACCGTGTTCACTTCCCGGACTCCGCCTGAAAGAGACCATCACGGTTACACACGCGGTTGATTCATTTTAATTAAGGTCAACTTCAGGTTTTCTACAACCGGACGTTAACAAATTCCCATCTGCCCATAACCGCGGGCACGGCTTTCGAAAGTTCAAATCCCTACAGGGGTGTCCCAACGTAGCCCATCACAAGCTCTCACGGTCAACGAAGGAATAGACCTCCACCCGAGACGTTCCGATCAGACTCGGTATCCCAGTACAACAAGACATTTCGACAGGGTAAAACTAAACCAGCAACACCGCCCGAATGTGCCGACAAATCCCGATAGGAGCTGCACATATCTCTTTCTCAGGGCACACCGGATTGTCTAAACTTCCGGTAGGCCAGCCCAGAGTTGCCCCTGGTGGCCACCGGCGGCTGACAAGTTGGACCAACACTCAGAGGAGCACTGGTCCGGGGGGGTTAAAATAATGATGACCCTTGAGTCTGCAGAACCCAAGGGAAAGAAAAGGCTAGGTCGCAAATGGTAAAACCAATGTTGGGCATTGCTGGAAGAGCTTTACTTAAGACGAACTGTCAAGGGGTTCCCATTATAGCCCAACCGCGTAAGGGACGCAAAATCCGGGAACATAACACCGATATGACGGAAACTAGGGCGGCAAGAGTGGAACAAAACACCAGGCATAAGGCCGAGCCTTCCACCCTTTACCAAGTATATAGATGCATTAATTAAATAAGATATATAGTGATATCCCAACAAGTAAACATGTTCCAACAAGGAACAACATCTCCATGTTCCAACAGGGAACAAACTTCAATCTTCACCTCCAACTAACAACGCTATAAGAGGGGCTGAGCAAAGCGGTAACATAGCCAAACAACGGTTTGCTAGGACAAGGTGGGTTAGAGGCTTGGTTCAACAATATGGGAGGCATGATAAGAAAGTGGTAGGTATCGCAGCATAGGCATAGCAAAAGAGCGAGCAACTAGCAAAGCAAAGATAGAAGTGATTTCGAGGGTACGGTCATCTTGCCTGAAATCCCGCAAGGAAGAAGAACGAGTCGATGAAGAAGACAAACGGACGTAGTCGAACGGTTCCTCACAAACGCGACGTAACCGGAACCAACCCGAAGAAGCAACACCAGAAAAGAAGCACACAACATAGTAAACAACCAACACATGAACATGGCATGATATGCGGGATGCGGTATGCGATGCATATGCATGATTGGACAAGGAATGCATGAACCTGGCCTCAACTTGGACAACCAAGTGTGCCACTGGAAAGGTGAGGTGATTTCGGTTGAAAACAATGTAAAGATCACCGGAATCGAAGTTACGGTTTGGAAATGGCAAGCGATTCAAATATGACACCGGTCTGCGATTTACAGCAAGTAGCCAACTAAATGCAATGAGATGAACATGCTACAGCACTCAAACATGGCAAAAAAATACATGGCAGGGATGCATTCAAGATGCTTAACAAAAGTCTAGCACTGAGCTACGGCCAATTCATCCATTAACAGGTTCAAACAAGCATGGCAAAAGCGCAAACGGTAAACAGATCTCAGACTTAGTGGAATTACACTTGTCTGGAATTTCAGATCAGATAGCACTCTTCGGAGCAACAAAACAACATGTTACAGGACCTGAACATGACAAAGTAAAGCATGGCATGGAGCTACTCAAAGAGCTTAACAAAAGTCCCTTAGTGACCTTGAGCCAAAAGGGATCACAAAATACAATTGCAAGCATGTGAACATAGCAAAAACATAATCAGTTTTTAGACTTGGTGAAAACTGGGACATGCTAAAATCTTAACTCAAGTAGGCATGTTTACGAGCTCGATGCACTCACCACGGAGCAAGTCATGGCAAGGCAAGCATACATCCATTAAGAAGGCACAAAATCCATGCTAGACATGGCAAGAACAATGGCATAGCATGCACGGATCAACTACAATAACATCAGCAAAATCGCAAACAAGTTGACGATCTGCCCAGAATCACAACGAAGCAAAAGTAGAGCTCGATTGACTCAAGCTGGGGTGCTCCATATATGCAAACAAAGACATGGATGGATAGAGCACTACAATATAACAAAACTCCTTTACTGATCATCCTCAAAAGAGGCACGGATCACTAGGAAACAACATGAACATATGGCATCATGAACTAAACAATCCTAGGACTTAGTGAAATCGCTAAGTCCCTGAAAACAGAATTACCAAGTGCCTCACTTTGGAAACTTGCACTAGACACCACACACATCACAAAAATACATGGGTTGCACCTCTGGAAAGATGAAAAATCCCTTAACAAAACATATGTAGAGCTCAAGGGCATATCATGCACACAATAATCATGGCAAAAATGACAAATGTCTAAGATGAAGTAGCAGATCTGACAATTAACTCAAGTAGCCTCCTTCTAACAGCATTTCGGGCATCAAGATGAACTGAAGTGAAAATGATGCAATGGAATGAAATGATGTACTCTCAGAGACGAACATTTTGATATGCTATATGCTCAAATCGGAGTTACGGATGTGGAGATACGACATGATGAACATAGGCACATGGATCTGGGATTTTCGGGACTTAGTGGAAATTTACCTCCGCGAAAAGTCAACACGGGACGGAGATATCCGGGACGAGGAGATCCGGATCTGGACGGGGCGTTTGGATCGGGGAGTGGTGGATCTGGTCCACCACGGTCCAGATCTGGCCGGATCGGACTCCGCCGAAGGTGGCACGAACTCCAATGATGGCCGGTTCCGGCGATGGCCGGCGACGGCTCCGGTGGAGAGGCACGGCGAGCGGCGCGCCGGTGGCGTCGGGCGGCGCTACGTCGGCGACGAGGAGGCGGGGGAGACACAGAGGCGAGGCAGCGGCGCGGGGTGGTCCGGCGACCGAGGCGGCGGGCAGGTCGTCGGCGAATATGGCGGCCATCGATATTAAGTCTCGTACTATGTACATTCAAATATTGTTTTTAGCCCCCCCCCCCCCCCCACAAACGCTACATACTTCCTGTATCGGTCAATCTTCCTCTCCTAACCACATTAGGAAGCTATTGGTTTCCAACACACGTTCATTCTTTCTCTCCATGTTTCGATCTCTAAGTCTCTCAACTACACAACCCCTTTTTCCACTCTGTTACCAAATGTATTTAACTCACACACCCGCCATTGCACCCCATGCCTAGCTCTCTCTCTCTCTCTCTCTCTCTCTCTCCCCCTCTCCCTCTCACCCTCTCGCGCTAAATACAAGCATTGCCTATCTATCCCCCAACCTCTCGTGCATGCGCACGCACGCACATTGTATATCTAGGTCACTCCCTCGAGACTGTCTCACTCTTTCTTCCGAACGGCGGGCCACACTCGCTCAATTTCGCTCTCTTTATCTAAGTCTCGTTTAAGCTCGTTTTCTTTCACACACAAATGATATATCTCCCTGTTCGAGCCTCCATCGACACACTCTATACTCTCTCACGTAGATTGTCTATCTAGGTCAGTCCATCCAAGCCGCCACCACTCTTTCGACCTCATGGTGGGCCACGCTCACTCAATCTCTCTCTCTCTCTCTCTCTCTCTCTCTCCGTATGTCTTGATTGACCTCGCTCTTTCTTGGACAAAAACGATATATCACCATGTTTGAGCCCAATTCGACCCATTCACATTGTATACTCTCTCACGCACATCGTCTATGTTGCGACCGGGTTTTCCGGACATAAATTTCCAGAAAATGGCCGTTGTGCTCACCAGCCCCAGGATAACTGTTAGCTGATGAGGCACCAACTTGTTATAGAAATTCCAAGCAAAAGTACAAAATGTGTAGTACAAGACCATTGTGGCCTATGAGTACAACAAATGGTTTTCTAGTGGTCGATGGCGGAAGTGGTTTGTGAATCATCAGTGTATGGGACTCCATTTCCCACGGGAACAGCTGACCAGGTTAACTCCTATCTTCGCGAGGCTGCTATCACCGTTGCTTAGTTTCCGGGGCTGTCACCGCAACGTTCCTTTCCATGCAAATATCTGGCCAAGACAATAGCCAGGGACAAGCCAGTGAGTACTTTGAATGTACTCGCAAACATTAAGAACACTGGAATAATATAATTGATAATTATGTACTGAAATATTCTAGGATCACATCGTCAGTCATAAATAAAACATCTATTATGCCTGCAAGCATGTTATTTATATGCAACATGAACAAGCAATAATGGAGTGGAAATAAAATGCCACAGTCGGGCGTCTGTGCGACACCACATAAAGGGCTTATAAGGTAAATAAATAACAAGCAATGCCACAGTCGGGCGTCTGAGCGACACCACATAAAGGGCTTAAAAAGAAATGCCACAGTCGGGCGTCTAAGCGACACCACATAAAGGGCTTAAAAAGAAATGCCACAGTCGGGCGTCCAAGCGACACCACATAAAGGGCTTAAAAAGAAATGCCACAGTCGGGCGTCTAAGCGACACCACATAAAGGGCTTTAAAAAGAAATGCCACAGTCGGGCGTCTAAGCGACACCACATAAAGGGCTTAAAAAGAAATGCCACAGTCGGGCGTCTAAGCGACACCACATAAAGGGCTTAAAAAGAAATGCCACAGTCGGGCGTCTAAGCGACACCACAGAAAGGGCTTAAAAATAAATGCCATAGTCGGGCGTCTGGGCGACACCACATAAAGGGCTTAAAAAGAAATGCCACAGTCGGGCGTCTAAGCGATACCACATAAAGGGCTTTAAAAAGAAATGCCACAGTCGGGCTTCTAAGAGACACCACATAAAGGGCTTAAAAAGAAATGCCACAGTCAGGCGTCTAAGCGACACCACATAAAGGGCTTAAAAAGAAATGCCACAGTCGGGCGTCTAAGCGACACCACATAAAGGGCTTAAAAAGAAATGCCACAGTCGGGCGTCTAAGCGACACCACAGAAAGGGCTTAAAAATAAATGCCACAGTCGGGCGTCTGGGCGACACCACATAAAGGGCTTCAGAATAAATAATCACAATGAATATCCAGGAGGTAGAACCATCCCAGGGATACTCGATAATACAATAATGCAACAGGTTAGTCCATCACAAAATAATAATCATGGTCCTCACAGGTCACCAGTCGGTATCCAAGTTTGGTTTAACAATTTCACCTCCGAAGACCGACACTAAGACCAACACTTGACCCATCCCAGACTGTAATCCTTAACCATGGTCACGGCTATTCGAATAGGTTTTAATCTCTGCAGAGGGTGTACTCTTTACCCACGAGTAACGAATTCCTTTAGTCCATCGGGACTAATTCCGTCTACGGCCTTTTAGTTGAAAACACGCCTACCCTTGCACACACCAGCTTAACTCATCGGTGTCTGGAATCACCCACGGCACTTGTTAAGCAAAACTCTAAGTGGGGAGGCTACAACCTCGCGTAGCATGGGATCAAATTTATATCGCGCGCTCTAAGGGGTGGCCTCCCCTCTCGGTCCCAACCGGAAACACCCATGCCCCCGGACCAGGTGGCCTGCCTACCGGCTACAACCGATATCTTCCACCATGGCCTCTCTGTACGGTGTGTGCTGGAAAGGGGTTGATGACTCACTGAACCGTACCCTACCTGCGGCAGGGACGAGTGGTAGTACGAGGCAAGTATGGGGGTTACTGGAACAAGACTCGATCTGCTGTCGACTCAGGAGGTTTATAAGTTCCCTGCATGACATACATATATCAAATATATTTCAACCGACAAAATCACCACTCAATGCACCTTACCATGCCATACCGGACATAACCGTCCCGACGGGGGCCGGTGACAAGCTCGCGCCTACCCAAGGCCGAGGCTTTCCCGGATTCCTTTCCGGCATGCATGCAAGGCACATGAGGATGATTACCATCACAATCATATTCATTTCCAACAGCAAGGAAATCACTAATATGCTTCCATGCAAATGATCATGTCACATGAAATAACAAGTCCCCCGAAGTAAGGTGGTGTTACAAACGTGTCAAATAATACACCAAAAACATTATGCCAGGGTTCAGAATGCTTGCCTTTAAGTTGTGGAGGGGTGAGGTGCTCTCCAAAACTTTTGAAAGTTTCTTCTCTCTCTCCAAAATCCTATT
Source organism: Triticum monococcum (assembly GCA_034509565.1). NCBI lineage: Eukaryota > Viridiplantae > Streptophyta > Magnoliopsida > Poales > Poaceae > Triticum > Triticum monococcum. The sequence goes on from CM067846.1 coordinate 505,459,230, forward strand.
TTAAAATATATTTGAATTAACACACATTTCAAAAACAGTACAAAAAAGTTGTTTGGAAGATTTTCAAATAAATCTTAAAATAAACTAGACCAAATTTGAGGAAGGTAGGAAAAAGAATCAACTCATTTGGAGTTGTATTTAAAAAGTTATAGGCAGTCAAAGTTGTGGTCAAAGTCTGTTATTAAAAATAACAGAAAAGAAAACGTTTCAGGAGGAAATACGCTTTCCGAGCAGGGAAAACGTACTGGGCGGATTACGCCTTCACTTACTCCAGCATGGACGGTGTGCGTCTCACTGATAGTGGGCCCGCCTGGCCCACTGGTCAGGTTTGACTGGTCTATTTCTCCTTCCTCTTCCTTTGCCCGAACGAAGACGGGGCAACGGCGGTCGTCGCCGGCGAACGGCGGCTCCCCGCGGGTTCCAGAGGGTCTGGATGGATCCACGAGACCAAGGCGGTCCTCCCGGTGGTTGTTGGGTCGGTGGGGACGGAGTGAGCTGCCGGCGGCGAGCTTCGCGGCGGAGGAAGTTTCGGTGGCAAAGTGCTTTTGGGGCTGAAGTGGCTCCTGATCAAAATCGAGCAGGGGGTTGGATCCATGGAAGGAAGGGGAAGTTCCTTGTGAAGAGAACGGAGAGGGGGAGGCCTTGGTGGCGCTGGAATGGCCGGAGCAGTGGCGGCGGCTGCGGCTGCCGGAGATGGGGAAGACGGCGTTTCCTCGACGATTGCGGGCTGTGGGGGTGCCATGGGGGTAGACTGAGGTCGCCTGCGTGCTCGAATGGTCTCGGGCGTCCTTAAATAGGCGAGGCAAGGCGGTTCCGCGGCGGCCGTGGATAAGCTCTCCGGCGAACCGCCTCTCTGTAGCTAGGGCGACGTGGCGGCGACGAGGGTTAGTAGACATGCTTGCGGATGAGCTCGCACTGCTCCAGGGGCCAGGTGGCGAGCCGGGGTGGCTCGGGCGGCGTCGACATGAGCAGGGGTTGTCGGGCGGCCGTGGCGTGCCGCCAAGGGGACTCTGATGGTGGCGCTGTTGGCTGCCAGGGCGGCTTGGCGCGTTGCTGCGAGGAGGGTAGCGCGTGGCGTGGCGCTGCAGAGCGGGCCAAAGCCTGGGGGGGCCAGCGTGTCGGCTCGGGCGTGGCTCGTGCAATACGCGCGCTCTGGGCGCGTCCAGTGCACGCACGGAACGTGCTCGATGGAATGCCATTGCATGCTAAGTGGCTCGGTTGGAGCTGGGGTTTAGCAGGTCTAGGTTTGGGCTTGCAAGGGGATCAGTGGACAAGCTGGTTTGGTCAGGGGATCAGGTTCACAGTGAAAATGAAAAATTCATGCCAAAACAGATCATGCCCATAAGGTGTTTGACAAAATGCCAAGGGCACTTAGGCAAGTCTTGGAGTGGTCAAAAACTCCAGATCAGTGTCTCTTTGGATGGACAAGAGGGTGGTGAGGTTAGTTGGTCAAATGCAGCAACTTGTTAGTGCAAGTCTTACAAAACTTCAATTCTGGACAAGAAATAAATGGCATCATTCCATGAACCAAAAATGATCCAAAGGGTGCATGCTCCTGGACTTAGGGGTTTGGTAGGGTGGTCTACAAGCAGTAAAAGGAATCATGGGTAAAGGAGCAACTTAAGATGTAGTTGCTGTACAAATCCTCAAGTTGGACCAGAATGAAAATGAGGTTGATTCACTCAAAATTTGCAAATAACATCACTGGGTTTTTGCATAAAGCTGAATCATATGATACTACTAACATCCCAAAATTTTGGTGGAGGCTAGAAAGAATTATTTAAATGAGTTGTAGTGCAAAATTGCATTCTGGACCAGAGAAGAAAATTTGTTGTAGAGCTCAAAATATTTCATTAAATAAAGATGTTTTTGCACAAAAGTTATTTAATAACATCACATCACCTCTCCAAATTTTTGTGGGAATTTTAAGTGAATTTATCAAATGGTTGTAGTTCAAATATGGCCATTTAACCTTGAAAAACTATTTTCAAGAAAGTAAAGATCAAGCAAATTAATTATTTAATTAGTTATACTGATAAAAGAAAAGTTTTTCTTGAGAGGTTAAACAATTCCAATAACATATTTGAAAAGTTTTCTCTTTGGGAAAAACTCATCATAACAGGGAAGGAAATGATTTAAAAATCAAAATGGAGCTCAGAAATCCAAAGTTTTAATTCCTGGCAAAAAATTTTATTCATTTAAAACAAGGCCAAATTTTTGGGGTGTCACAACACTACCCCCCTTAAGAAAAATCTCGTCCTCGAGATTTGTCAAAAGCTGTTTCAAGAAAATTTTATGCAACAAAGATGTGGCTACAGTGAGAGGGCAATAAGTGGTGTAAAACCACAGTGTGAATACTGGTGCTGCGTGGAAAAATCTATGGTTCAGGACAAAAACGTGGGATTCCTACGCTGGATATAAATTTAGAATAATTTCTAAATTTAAATATACGCTGGTCGTACCCGAGAGCACAGTGCTCTCTCTGGCCGACAGGTGGACCCGGGGCCCACAGTCAGCCTCTTCTTCTTCCTCTGGCTCTCTCTTCTCCCTCTCTCCCGCGCTTTCTCTACCGGCGACGCCTAGCGCGTAGGGCATCTAGGCCGTACCGCGGTAGTGCGCGGCGTGCTAGCTGCCGGGGCAGTGTGCACTCACCTCGCGGGCCAGCGTGCTGTCGGCACTGCTCGCGGATTCGACTCCGAACACCGGCGATCGGGCGACGAGCGGCGTTGGTGGACTTCGCCCACCGTACACCGAGCTTGAGCTATAAAAACGGTCGAGGTGTCCCTCTCTTCTTCCTCACACCTGACCTCACTTCTCCTCCTCCTCCTTCCTCCATTACTGCTTACAGAAGCTCGGGTGAGGCTCTAATGGCGGAGGCGATGCCGGACTGGTTTGCGATCCTGATATGCGGAGGGCTGGCGACACTGCTGGGGCTCTCCGTGCTGCTGTGCGCGATAATCCTCGACGATCGTCGCGACGTTGCTGCTCGGGTGTTGGCTCTCCACGATGGTGGTGATCACGAGGAGTAGCTGGGGTGTGCCGGGTGCTAACTGTTGTTAAGGGGTGATTAGCCGGATGTAACACCGTTGCAAAGTTTTGCAATCAGTGTATGTGTTCAAATGGTAATGGTTGTGAGTCTGCTGCCATGGTGCTGTGTGAAAATAATTAATCCACGTCGTGAGAAGGTGCAGATGTAGCAACTCAGGGAAAAGAAATCTCACTCCAGGATTTTGCGAGGGAAAAACAGTTAATTTAAAGGAGCATAAACCACAACAAAAACTACACACATTAGTAGAAGCCAAATAATTGACTTGTCGTACAAACTCAGGGTATCATGCATAAGTCACAACACTGCAGCGACGTCTAAAATGGAAATGGTAACTGGACGGGGTCCCTAGAAAACGTCTCTGGTACTGGGATACACTCTTCTTCTCTTGGGGAAAGTGGATTGACCAGTCGATGCACGTGTCTCTCTTGGTCGGGCCTTAGTGCTCTGCCGATGGCGATCTAAGGATTTAAATCTGCGAGGCTCTGGAGATAACCCATCACACGTTGGGTTAAACGCTCTTGAGCGATGACGTACTGGACAAGGTTGGCCAGGACTAGGTCTCTCTCAATTCGTCCACCGGGAAAAGATGTCACTCCTCCGGGTTCTGCACGGCTTGGAAAGTAATAATACCCTCATTCGCTGGCATAGGGTACCGCGAATCGAAGGCGAGCAAGCGCTTCATATGCAGCAGCTTCTACGGCCATCTGTGGGGTTGGCATAGATTTCCCCACGAAGGAGACCTCCGTTGGATCTTGGTTTGAGTTTACGGGAGGAATGTGCACTGCTGCCCAATATCTTGAGGTGGAAGAGGTGATCCTCGATTTGAACAGCTCGTACTGGGGTGGCTGGGTAGCGCCCATGGTACTGCAGGTAAAATCCCACAATAACTTGAGCAAACTACCCGGGGTTGCATCTGGGGTTCTCAGGTAAATGCTGGGGCTCAGCATGGCAAGAAATGGTTGTGAGGGTGGTGCACAAGGTGAGAGGTGCTTGGCAAGGTCACGCGGTGGCCTTTTTATAACACCGGAGCTGGGTCATTTTTACCGTGGTGAATGGTAAAGAAAATTTTCATCTCTGTTCCAAGGGTCGGGGTCAAGCCACAGATTCACACATTTGACTATAGTGATGTGTTACTGTGGGGGTTGTCGGGAAGGTTTTTGGTAGCTGTGCCTGGGATAGAAATCTTATACTGCATACTGGCGTATCCAGGCAGGACTTCTATTAAAATAGAGGCACAACAACAGGCGGCGTTTATTTTCAAGGCCACACGATTACAAAGCGAGGGTACACAGGGACTCGACACTACTCGAGTGACTTAGTCTACCTCGTTTATATCCAAGCGGGCGTGCCTTGTGGATGTCGAGGCTTCTCTTCGGGTCTCGTCGTCTGAATTAGCTGGAGTGGGCTGAGGGGCTGCAGGCTCGGGGTAGCGATGAGGACCAACACGGGGATTGTTGGCCACAACCCCGTTGGAGTGTGCTCCCAATATGCGACGAAGCACTTCTGGGGTTATCGCAGCACCTTGGCCGATGGCTGGGGCAGACCTCAGGGACTCGATCGGGTGTCCAAACAGCACGACTGGGTTGTCGGCGTTGGGCTCGTTCTCTTCTCTCGCCGGGGCTCGACGAACCAGCTCTCCACGAGCTGTGATTAGATCAATCGTGATTTGATCGCACAGTTCCTCTAGTGCACTTACATAGCGCACTAGGTGCAACAATGCAGGATCTGTCTCGTGATCTCTGTTGGCAACTTGGGGTGGTCTACCATATCCTTCACGTCTGGGGTAGTAGTGGAACGAGCGACAGTTAACTCTGGGCGACAAGTGCCGGAGATGAACTATAGCTTCTCAAGCAGTTAGTTGGATGGCTTGTGGCTCAAAGGAAGTTGTCCTTCCGGTGAACCTGTAGGGGCGCTCGGGCTCTAGTCCCCTACCATAAATGTGCACAGTGGCCCAGAATTTACGGCTCTCACCGCTCATGGGTCCTTGGTACACAACATATTCTGGGGGCTCTTCTAACGCATAGGCACGACGGGTGAGGTTTGCGAGTATGGTCACAAAGCCTCCAAGGTTGGTTTCTGTGGTCTCATTGTGCATGATGGGGCCGGGCATTGTGGCTTGGTTTGGGGTAGAGGCTGTGCTGTGCTGAGTTGAGGCTAGCGTGCCCTGTTTATAGGAAAAGGGGGTGGAGTCTTCCTTCGCACGCTTGCGAAAAAGGACTATTTAGGACTTGGTCACTGGTGCATGATTGACAGGTTAGATGGATAGGTAGGGCACCGACTGCCAAAAAGGTGTCGGGTCACGGTGTGGCTATCTTGCAAGGGAAGCTTGAATGGGGCTTGGTTAAGGTCTGGTGGGTTGGTTTACTTAGGTTTATTGACCTGGCTAAGATAGGATTAGCCAATGGTCAGCCTGGCTCTGATACCAAGTCTGTCGCGACCGGGTTTTCCGGACATAAATTTCCAGAAAATAGCCGTTGTGCTCACCAGCCCCAGGATTACTGTTAGTTGATGAGGCACCAACTTGTTACAGAAATTCCAAGCAAAAGTACAAAATGTGTAGTATAAGACCATTGTGGCCTATGAGTACATCAAATGGTTTTCTAGTGGTCGATGGCGGAAGCGGTTTGTGAATCATAAGTGTATGGGACTCCATTTCCCACGGGAACAGCTGACCAGGTTAACTCCTATCTTCGCGAGGCTGCTATCACCGTTGCTTAGTTTCCGGGGCTGTCACCGCAACGTTCCTTTCCATGCAAATATCTGGCCAAGACAATAGCCAGGGACAAGCCAGTGAGTACTTTTAATGTACTCGCAAACATTAAGAACACTGGAATAATATAATTGATAATTATGTACTGAAATATTCTAGGATCACATCGTCAGTCATAAATAAAACATCTATTATGCCTGCAAGCATGTTATTTATATGCAACATGAACAAGCAATAATGGAGTGGAAATAAAATGCCACAGTCGGGCGTCTGTGCGACACCACATAAAGGGCTTATAAGGTAAATAAATAACAAGCAATGCCACAGTCGGGCGTCTGAGCGACACCACATAAAGGGCTTAAAAAGAAATGCCACAGTCGGGCGTCTAAGCGACACCACATAAAGGGCTTAAAAAGAAATGCCACAGTCGGGCGTCCAAGCGACACCACATAAAGGGCTTAAAAAGAAATGCCACAGTCGGGCGTCTAAGCGACACCACATAAAGGGCTTTAAAAAGAAATGCCACAGTCGGGCGTCTAAGCGACACCACATAAAGGGCTTAAAAAGAAATGCCACAGTCGGGCGTCTAAGCGACACCACATAAAGGGCTTAAAAAGAAATGCCACAGTCGGGCGTCTAAGCGACACCACAGAAAGGGCTTAAAAATAAATGCCATAGTCGGGCGTCTGGGCGACACCACATAAAGGGCTTAAAAAGAAATGCCACAGTCGGGCGTCTAAGCGATACCACATAAAGGGCTTTAAAAAGAAATGCCACAGTCGGGCTTCTAAGAGACACCACATAAAGGGCTTAAAAAGAAATGCCACAGTCAGGCGTCTAAGCGACACCACATAAAGGGCTTAAAAAGAAATGCCACAGTCGGGCGTCTAAGCGACACCACATAAAGGGCTTAAAAAGAAATGCCACAGTCGGGCGTCTAAGCGACACCACAGTTGGACGATCAATCTTCTGTTTAGTACTTCAACATAGTGATTTCCTGGTAAGGATTCACTCGTGTCACATCAAGTAAATCTTATTGATTTACTGTCTAAATCTTATTGATTTAATGTCATGTTTTCTTTCTTTTCCTGCAATTTTACTATGCAGGTTTTGCCATGTGACATTCATCACAGAATAAACCGTTTGGTTTGCTCTACGATGGCTATTTTTGCAGGTTTCACTTCTTATGTCGTGTCAGTAACGAAGGCACCATCCATCACTTATATTACTGGAAAAAATTGGATCAGTCTGTTGTCTGAGTACAAGCTGAATCCCTATGATGAACTGCAGATTGGTTTAACAAAAACGCCACAATTAGTCCTTCTCGCATTTAAAAGAAATGAAGAAAAACACTGGATCATGGTCATGGATCCTAGTCAAGTTAGAAAGCTGATCATAGCAGACCAGACACGATCGCCGCTGTCTCGCACAGATCGAGCACTGGCAGTTGCTCTAGCACTGACAACGGTAACAGCTCAGTCTGATCCAGCTGAGGCTTGGGCACCGACCGCGTCAGTGGATCAGTCTGATCTACGGGAGGATTGGGCATCGACACCGGCACCTGCTCCGACACCGGCACCAGTTCTACAAGGAGCACCATCTCTGGCAGCAACAGCGGCTTCGGCACCTGCACCAACACTTGCACTTGCATCTGTTCCGGCCCGTGCAGTTGCATCGGCAACAGACTGGGCTGTAGTTCGCACTCCATATACCAAAGTCCTTACAAAAACCGACATGTCCACCTTTTTGGTAAGCATTGGCCGCCCAAGTGCTTCGTTCTTTTTTCTTTCCATGTTGTTTCACATGATTCACTGTGTTGATCTAACTGTTTGGGTATGTCTTCTTGTTTGCAAACAGAGAATTTCTAGAGCAACGAGGGAGTCATTCAACAATCCGCGCGACCACGGCCAAGTTTCTCTTACCATGCGCAGCCTTGGTGTGAATGAACCTGCTCAATATACCGTAAGTACAAAGGATGGTCGCATGATGATTGATGCTAAAGAATGGTCAAGGTTCAAACCTAAATCATATCTTGCAGTAGGGGATGATGTCAAAATCTAACTTTCTCGGCAAGGAGAGCTGGTCCAAATCAACTTTGAAATTCTTCAGTAGCAGCACGCAACTGTCGAACTGATCTATCCTCCGACAGATTTTGATGCAATAATCTGGCATGGTGAAACAAGTGTCCTATGTGTATAAGTAGTACAACAATATTATTTATCACATGGTATATCATTGATAGAATTGCAACTCTGATTGCTGGTTAGGAACTGTCGTTCGATTTCATTCCAACATCTGTCGTGCTTTATTCAATTTTGTGTATTCGCCTTGCGAAAGCATCTAAAACCAGCGTCGTACCAATCGCTTGCAATATGAAAAGCGCTGAGGTAGAACACATGGGCCCCCAAACATGCAGGGTCGGCCTGCGGCCCAAAGTCCAGAACCGTGAGCCTATCTGAGTATTATATTCTTAGCTGAACCCCCATAAAAAAAGCTGAACCCCCATAATGCCGGTGCATTGCAGAGGGAGTATATTTCTTGGCAAGGTGAGCCTGTGATATAAAAGATTTGTATATTTCTTTACAGAGGGAGTATCTCTTTGTCAAAAAATATATTTATGAATAACTAGTTACTCCTGTCTTTCTACTTCCTTTCGCTGATATGTTGGGCAACCGGCAACGGGGTCCACGTGCCATATGCACAAATTAGAGTGCATAACTTCACGGTAGACACACCCTGGTCGTAGTGCCGCAGCAATGCCCAATGAGCCGTCAAATCACAACCCCCTTTCTAGCTTTAGCACTAAGCAGGACGGACGAAGCGGCAATATTTCACTGGGCCTGAATCCCCTTCTCGCTCGTCTGCTAGTTCAGAGAAAACCCCCTCTCGGCGATTGCATAGGGTTTTCTCATGGAGAACCAGGTATGAATTCTTCGTCCAACCCCGATAAACCCAAGTCCCTTGGTCGCAGGTAATCCTAGGATGGCAACCGCCGCCGTTGATGCATTTTTCTTCCTACTGAATCTAATGTGTTTCATTTGCAGTGCCCAAAGTGCGAGTACCCTACAGGTTTCTGCGCCCTCGGCAAGACGACAAACTTGTTCCCTCTCATCCTAACACAACATTTTGAAACACGCACAGTATGTTCCTAGAATCCTCTTTGCTATCCGGGAGGGTGGGGGTTTTTTGAACATGTTGTGTTCTCATATTATTTTTCCTGCAGTGTATTATTTGCTCTGCTAGAACACATGTACTCAAGATGGTCGGCCTTGCCATAACTGAATACACTAGTATAATGGTCACAGTGAAGACAAGCCATGGATATAAGTTCCGAGTTGGGTTCATGAACCAAGAAGATCGCTGCTTTTTTTATGGCTGAACTTGGATAAGCTTTCTCAAGTGTTACGACTGAAAGTTGGTGCACGAATGTTGATGGAAATAGCAGAACCTGGTCTCATCTTCACTGTGATCTTCCACCCCGACGTCGTTCCAATTGTTCATCCATGTTAGTTTTGTATCTGGTTCTTGCTTGTTGCGTCGATTACTTCTTAATCCACCTATTCTGTCTAACTAATCACAATTTAACTTTATAAGTAGCAACGAATCTCTCACGAAGATGCTACTTCTAACTAATATTTTCTTATAATTGGTGGCACGTGTAGATTTTTTGAGAGTTAAGCAGTATGCTCGTTTGTTACTCTGTAATAACTCGGCTGTTACTAATGGCACTGAATTTGACTGGATCGGCATCCACAAGTTCCTACACTTTATTGATCGTCTTGAGGTCCTTGTGGGGCGTTTCAATGGTGGAAGGCCACGTGGGATATGTGTGCCACTGCTGCACTCGTTGAACAGGTCCAACTGTGTCAAGAAACTTATGGTACGAGCTGTTTTTTGTTATATATGTTGTTCATAAACTATTGCTTATACACAGTTTTACAGCTGTGATCTTCTTGAAACAGGAACTGCCGAGTTCTATTGTTCCTATACAGATGCCTGACCATGGTCGGGTCAGACTTGCGCTTGGTCACAACATGATGTTTATGTCTACCTACTCAATTCCCCTTGGAGGTGAAAAGATACTTATTCATGGGTCGTCTCAAATAATGAAGGCCCGTCCATCTTGGAGAATAGGACAAAAGATTATGTTCATGCTTTTCCATGGCTCTAAAGCGAATATCCTATTTATTGACCACGTTGCGAGATGAAGCCGCTTTCAGAAGGTTGTGGATGCGCGGGGTGGCGCCTGGGCCTTGTCCTGGGGCTTGGCGGCCTCACCCTTGGTTAACTGTAGGCAAAGTAGCACTGTTTGAGGCGTGCTTTGTACGGTTTAACCTGTATAAGTACTCATACTACTTTCAGCTTTGGTTGTTAAGTGCCCCTGCTGGTTTCAGTTAAGGTTGTTAAGTACTCCTGCTGCTTTGACAGTATGTCGTGTTTCTTCAGCCCTGTCTTCCTCCAGCCGCCAAAACCAAACCAGCGCCGGTGGGGCCACCTACTTCCGCCTCCCATGGCTGGCTGCGCCTCAGCGCACGCATCGCCGCCCCACCGTCTCCTAAATCGTTAACGCCGACGTCCTCCGCGCGCTTTGGTGCGCTCGCCGCGGCGCCACCCTCTCGCGTTGTCAACATGGTCAACAAAAAACAGGAATCGGCAGAAGTACGTGGAGAGTTTGACAGTAGGGGCCCACCACGTCAGCGTATGGAAAAATAAAATGCTTCCTCCTAGTGTTTTCCTGACATCTGGGACCCACGACATTGTGAGCGTATATAGTCAATAGACAAGAGAACAACACAAGATCGGCTGACACCTGGGACGTAGCTACTCGAGCAGTATTTTTTTGTTTGGTATTGTTGAGACGGAGCAGGGTTTGAACTGGGTTGTGGCCCGTCTAGCCCAGGCTTATATTTTATGTTCACCATGTGACCAGCCCCGCTATTTTTTCTTTGTGAAAATGAGCCTAGTTTATTTTTTCTGAAGAATACCCAATCCAGGCCTACTTATTTTTCTACGCCCTGATGGGTTGCAACTCTTTCAAGACGCCTGCAAATCTAGAAAGTAACATGAAATGGTTTGTAAATATAAAAACAGATGACAAATTGGCAATTACTTTATAATTTCTGAATTTTATTACATTTTTAGATTCCTATTTCACTGGGCATTAACCTAATTTAAATATATCTTCAAAGTACTTTAAATCTGGCTGGATATTTCGGTATTAAAAATAGTTTGGAACACACAGAAATATGCGAAATTAGCCCTGGCCAACCAAAAAATGACTGCAATAAATTGCATAAGAAGTTGCCATGAGCTATATATAAATTATTAAAAAAAAGAGGGAGTGGTCTGACTTGTGGGCCTGTTTAGTTGACACGTATGCAACATTTTTTTAGTTATTATATACGTGAACAAACGATTCTAGCAGACGTAACCGTTGGATGTCAATCCAACGGCCATCGTGTTTCTTCAATCTCTGATCTTGTTGCTCCAGCCGCCAAAGCAGCGCCGGCGGGACTGCCTACTCCCGCCTCCCATGGCCGGCTATGCTGCCGCGCAGGCCTCAGCGCCCCCTACTACTCCCACTACTGGCCAGGGCATCCCTCTACTCACCCGCACCCCCTGTTATTCTGCAGCGACGGCAGCCTCACAGCGCAGCCGAACCGGTGAACGCTCGTACTCCTCTCCGCGTGGGCATCCACTGCCGCGTCTTCCCCGGCTCCGCGTTGTCCCCTTCCTATGCCTCACCGTCGTCCACCGCCGTGGTGCTCTCGGCGCGGCGTGGTCAATGTGCTCAACGATCGTCTTCCATCGGAAGAGTACTGTACATGGAGAGGCTGACAGCTGGGTCCATGGCAGTCGCAAGGAAGTGCCTCTTTATTACGCGAAAAATAATTATTCCTCCACCTGACAGCGGGGACCCACCGGATGGGCCACCAGTATTTTGTGAAAAAAAATTGTTTCCCCCTGACAGCTGGGACCCGCCGGACGGGCCACCGTATTTCGTGAAAAAAACGTTCCCCCCGCCGTCAGCTCGGACCCACCAGAAGTGCCTCCTTATTATGCACAAAAAAATGAATAGTCCCCCGGCTAGCTGGGACCCACCTTGGTGGGAGGCTGACTTGTGGGCCTACTAAGTTGACGAGGATGAAGGGCTTTGTCAACTTAGTAATATGAATGATTCTAACTCTCGTGACCGTACGATGTCCATCCAACGGCCGTAGTGCTTCTTCAACCTCTGGTCTTCTTGCTGCAGCCGCCCAAAGCAGCGCCGGTCGTGCCGCATGCTCCTGCCTCCCGTGGCCGACTGGGCTGCCGTGGAGGCCTCACCGCCCCCCTACTATTCCCACCGCTGGCCAGGCCCTGCAGCGACGGCAGCCTCACACCGTAGCCAAACCAGTGAACCCTCGTACTCCTCTCCGCGCGGGCTTCCACTGCCGCATCTTCCCCGGCTCCGCGTCGTCCCCTTCCTAGGCGTCGCCGTTGTCCACCGTCGTGGTGCTCTCGGCGCGGCGTGGTCAATGTGGTCAACGACTGACTTCCATCGGAAGAGTACTGTGCGTGGAGACGCTGACAGCTGGGTCCACGGCCGCAGCAAGGAAGTGCCTCCTTATTACGCGCAAAATATTTATTCCTCCACCTGGCAGCGGGGACCCATCGGACGGGCCACCATATTTCACGAAAAAACATTTGCCCCTGACTGCTGGGAACCACCAGCTACATCTTCGCACGCAAGGAAGTGCCTGACAATCGGGACCCACCTGGTCGAAGCGTACGTGTAGGATCGAAAGTATGTCTAGAGGGGGGGTGATTAGACTATTTGACCAAATAAAAATCTATCCTTTTCCCAATTTTAGTCTTTGGCAGATTTTAGCTACCTTAGCACAAGTCAAGCAATCTAAACACAATTCAAGCAAGCATGCAAAGAGTCTATGAGCAGCGGAAAATAAAGCATGCAACTTGCAAGAATGTAAAGGGAAGGGTTTGGAGAATTCAAACGCAATGGGAGACACAGATGTTTTTTCGTGGTTCTAATAGGTGGTGCTATCGTACATCCACGTTGATGGAGACTTCAACCCACGAAGGGTAATGGTTGCGCGAGTCCACGGAGGGCTCCACCCACGAAGGGTCCACGAAGAAGCAACCTTGTCTATCCCATCATGGCCATCGCCTACGAAGGAGTTACCTCACTAGCGGTAGATCTTCACAAAGTAGGCCATCTCCTTGCCCTTACAAACTCCTTGGTTCAACTCCACAATCTTTGTCGGAGGCTCCCAAGTGACACTTAGCCAATCTAGGAGACACCAGTCTCCAACAAGTAACAAATGGCGTGTTGATGATGAACTCCTTGCTCTTGTGCTTCCAATGATAGTCTCCCCAACACTCAACTCTCTCTCTCACAAGATGTGAATATGGTGGAAAGAAGATTTGAGTGGAAAGCAACTTGGGGAAGGCTAAAGATCAAGATTCATATGGTAGGAATGGAATATCTTGGCCTCAACACATGAGTAGGTGGTTCTTTCTCAGAAAATGTGTATTGGAAGTGTAGGTATGTTTTGATGGCTCTCTCCACAAATGAAGAGTGGGTGGAGGGGTATATATAGCCTCCACACAAAAACTAATAGTTACACACAATTTACCAATCTCGGTGAGACCGAATGGAGAAACTCGGTCAGACTGATTCAACAAACCTAGTGACCGTTAGGATTTTTGGTGGGACTGAGATGCAACTCGGTAGGACCGATATGGTTAGGATTAGGGCATAACGTAATCTCAGTGTGACCGATTACCCAAACTCGGTGGGACCGATTTTGGTAATAAGCTAACCAGAGAGTTGGTCAGGTAAACTCGGTGGGACCAATCACTCATTTTGGTGGGACCAAAATGTTACAAAAGAAAAACAGAGAGTTTACATTGCAATCTCGATGGGACCGATCGCTCATCTCGGTAGGACCAAAACGTTACGAAGGGAAACAGAGAGATTACAACCCATCTCGGTGTCACCAAGATCCCTATCGGTGAGCCTGATTTGCCTAGGGTTTGTGGTAGTGGCTATGACATTTGAAACTCGGTGGCACCGGATAGAGAGAATCGGTGGGGCCAAGTTTGTCTTTTGGTTTAGGTCATATGTGGATGTGGGAAGGTAGTTGAGGGTTTTGGAGCATATCACTAAGCACTTTGAAGCAAGAACCTCATTAAACAACACCTCATCCCTCCTTGATAGTATTGGCTTTTCCTTTAGATTCAATGTGATCTTGGATCACTAAAATCCAAAATGTAGAGTCTTGAGCTTTGAGCTTGAGCCAATCTTTTTGTCCTTAATATTTTGAGGGGTCCACTTTCCTCATCCATGCCATGCCATTCATTGTGCTTTTCCTGAAATATTAATCTTGGAATAGCATTAGCTCAATGAGCTATATGTTGTTAGGAATTACCAAAACCACCTAGGGATAGTTGCACTTTCAGTACGTAGCGTTGTCATTTTGGTCGATGTAGAGGCATGCATGTACATATATACTGTTCGATGTAGAGGCGTGCACGTGTCGTAGTAGAGGCGCGCACGTAGCATGTACACGTACGTACAGCGGCCAGGGTGCAAGAAAGAAAATACGGCCACGTATGTGTACATATGGGCGGGGTCTCGAATGCCTACTCGGGCATACGTATGGCCAGGGCTCGTGTACATGGCTGGGTCGGAACAGAGAAACATCGTCATCGTCGTGTTCATGGGGAGGCAACAGAATGCGTCGTGTTCATGGGGAGGCAACGGAATGCGTCGTGTTCATGGGGAGGCAATGCAATGCGTCATGTTCATCGGGAGTGCTTGGACGGAACAGGCGATGGAAACGAGGATTGGCGTACCGCAGAATGGAGGAAACGGCCTTGTGTTCGACCGGCCACGTTCGAAATGGATCATGTTCATCGGGAGGGGTCTGGCTTACCGCAAAACAAAGGAAACAGACCTCCTACGGTCGAAACGGGGGTCCTGTTGATCGGGAGGGGTGTGGCGTACCGTAAAATGGACGAAACGGACTTGTGTTGGAGTGCTACGGTCAAAACGGGGGTCTTGTTCATCGGGAGGGGTGTGGCGTACAGCAAAATGGGACTCCACGGGATACTGTTCATCTCCACCATCGACCCCCTCCAGCCTCCACGAGCTACTGTTCATCCACCGTCGACCTCCTCCAGCGTCCACCTGCGACTGTTCATCCACGGGCTCCTGTTCATCCAGCCTCCACCGCGTGCTACTCCACCGGCTACTATTCAACCAGCCCTCTCCACAGGCTCCTGTTCAACCACCCCTCCACAGGCTACTGTTCATCCTCCCCTCCACCATCTACTGTTCACCCTGCCCTCCACGGGGTGGTCCCGTTCATCTAGCCCTCCATGGGGTCCTGTTCATCCAGCCCCAACCAGCTCAATCTATCGGGGTCCTGGTCATCCAGAGGCAACACCATGGGGTCCTGTTCATCCACCCCCACCAGGAACTGTTCATCCAACCCCCCCCCCCCCCCCCGCAACGCTCACTGTTCATCCAGAGGCAGCATCGATCAGCTTCAGTTAGCAGCAGTAGTGAAGGAATCGCTCGATCGGGTTCAGTTAACAGCCATCGATCGATCGCTCAGGTTTAGTAACGCGTAGCCTGTAGTGCAATCGCTCGGGTTCAGTTAGAGCCAACGCCTCGCACACACGTGCGTACGTCTACGAGAGAAGCGCGCATCGCTCGGCCCCCGACCTCCCAACGTAAACGCGAAATCCCCAAAATTTTCCTCGCCCTCGCTTCTAATATGGTTTTTTCCGTCATGGACGGCCCAAAGAATGTCATGCAGCTGCGTCTCCGGCCCGCCCAGGATGAAAAGCCCATTTTCTGTCATGATTTTTTGTCATAGAAGTAGGAGCCCACCACATCTATGATGATACCGGGTTTTGTCACAATTATCGTCATAGAAGTGTGATATGTATGATAGAAAAAAAATTTCGTTCGGCCCAAAATGTCACGGATGTGTCTTTTTTTTGTAGTGTTCGCCCATGCCCATAGCCTGTCGCAGGGGCTCGTCCTCCAATTTAAATTGATGGAGGACGACCTGCTCTACGTCAAGGTCTTCAGGCTCTTGGGAACTCGCTTGAGGTGTTGTGTGGAGAGCTACTCTGAAGGCGAACCCTCCTCCTCGAGCGGGAGTGACGAGGAGGACAGCGACAAAAATGACGAGGACGTCCAGCGGAGGACATCGACTCCGACTGATCGCCCCCCCTCCCTCGGACCCACGCCCTACCTAGGGTCTTCCTCATCAATCTCTCCATCGGCGCGCTCCCCACCATTCTCTTTTTGCCTTCACCTGTCGCACCTGGGAGGAATGGGGCTAGAATGGAAATCACGGGGAACCTATCTTTTTCCTTAAATTTAGGCACTTGCCAAATCTTAATTTCTATATAATGTAATCTCTTGAGCCCATGCTTGTATCCTGTAACCTTTGTACTTGCATCAGCATATTAATAAAAAGTCTAGTCCTGCCGGTAACTCGTGCACGTGTACGTCCATGCGGAGGCAAAATGCGTTCTTAGTGTAAATAAACTAGTCCTTCCGGCAAGCCACCTTGTCGGTGCCCCTTGCGCCTGCCAGAGAATCACATCTTTCGGGTTATAGACAAAGGGCCTAGCCCCCCGTCCACCTCTTTTTGACAAGGGTCACCACGACCATTCTTACTGAAGCAGCGTTCGAGTCGGAAATGGGAGCCCCCGAGTCCTTAAAGACGAGTGGCGAGGTGTGATTCTCCGGCACGCGCAATATGCCTTATGTTCTAGTTCAAGAGGTAAGTGACATGCTTTACCATAAACCATTTTATGTGGAGACATACCCATAGGATTTTTATATGCAGTTCTATAAGCCCATAATGCATCATCGAGTTTCTTGGACCAATTCTTTCTAGATCTATTAACAGTCTTCTGCAAAATCAGTTTAAGCTCTCTATTACTCAAATCTACTTTACCACTAGACTATGGATGATATGGAGATGCAATTCTATGATTAACATCATACTTAGCAAGCATTTTACGAAAGGCACCATGAATAAAATGTGAACCACCATCAGTCATTAAATATCTAGGGACTCCAAACCTCAGAAAATTAACTTCCTTAAGCATCTTGATAGAGGTGTTATGATCAACACTACTAGTTGGAATAGCTTCTATACGCTTAGTAACGTAATCAACAACAACTAAAATATGCGTATACCCATTAGAGGAAGGAAATGGCCCCATATAATCAAAGCCCCAAACATCAAATATTTCAATTACAAGTGAATAATTCATAGGCATTTCTTGACGTCTACTAATATTACCAATTATTTGACATTCATCACAAGACAAGACAAACTTATGGGCATCCTTGAAGAGAGTAGGCCAATAAAAACCAGATTGCAATATCTTATGTGCAGTTCTATCTCCAGCATGGTGTCCTCCATAAGCCTCAGGGTGATACTTGCATAGGATCTATTCCTGTTCATGCTCAGGTGCACAATGTCTAATAACACCATCTACTCCTTCTTTATAAAGGTGTGGGTCATCCCAAAATTAATGTATTAAATCATATAAGAACTTTTTCTTTTGCTGGTATGTGAAACTAGGTGGTATAAATTTAGCAACAATGTAATTAGCATAATCAGCATACCAGGGAGCAGTACGAGAAGCATTTATTACAGCTAATTGTTCATTAGGAAAGCTATCATCAATAGGTAGTGGGTCATCAAGAACATTCTCTAACCTAGACAAGTTGTCTGCAACGGGGTTCTCAGCTCCCTTTTTATCAATAATATGCAAATCAAATTCTTGAAGCAAGAGAACCCATCTAATAAGTCTAGCTTTAGCATCTTTCTTTCCATAAGATATTTAATAGGAGGATGATCAGTGTGAACAATTACTTTAGAATCAACAATATAAGGTGTGAGCTTATCACAAGCAAACACAACTGCTAAAAATTCTTTTTCAGTAGTAGCATAATTTCTCTGGGCACTATCCAGAGTCTTACTAGCATATTGGATAACATTTAATTTCTTATCAACCCTTCTTCCTAAAACAGCCCCTACAGCATAATCACTAGCATCACACATAATTTCAAAGGGTAAATTCTAATCAGGTGGCTGAACAATACGTGCAGAAATCAAAGCTTTCTTAAGTATTTCAAATGCTTCTACACAATCATCATCAAAGACAATAGGAACATCTTTTTGTAACAGATTAGTCAGTGGCCTAGAAATTTTAGGGAAGTCCTTAATGAACCCCCTATAAAATCCGGCATGACCAAGGAAACTTCTTATACCTTTAATGTCCTTAGGACACGACATCTTTTCAATAGCATCAACCTTAGATTTATCAACTTCAATACCTCTTTCAGAAATTTTATGCCCCAAGACAATACCTTCATTGACCATAAGGTGGCACTTATCCCAATTCAAGATGAGATTAGTTTCTTCACATCTCGGCAAAACTTGATCAAGGTTGCTTAAGCAATCATCAAAAGAAGTTCCATAAACAGAGAAAACATCCATGAAAACCTCAACAATCTTTTCACAAGAGTCAGAGAATATAGCAGTCATACATCTTTGAAAGGTAGCAGGTGCATTGCATAAACCAAAAGGCATACGTCTATAAGAAAAGGTACCGAAAGGGAAAGTAAAAGTTGTCTTTTCTTGATCCTCTTTTGACACAGGTATTTGAGAGAAACAAGAATAACCATCTAGAAATAAAAAATGTGTATGTTTGGATAATCTTTCTAGCATTTGGTCAATAAAAGGTAAAGGGTAATGATCCTTTTTAGTAGCTTTATTTCATTTACAGAAATCAATTACCATTCTATAACCTGTAACAATTATTTGTGGGATCAATTCATCTTTATCATTAGAAACAACAGTAATACCTCCCTTCTTAGGGACACAACAGATAAGGGATTACCCACTGACTATCAGCAACGGGGTAAATTATACCTGCCTCCATAAGCTTTAGTATTTCTTTTCTTACCACTTCTTTCATCTTAGGATTTAACCGTCGTTGGTGTTCAACAACCGGTTTCGCGTCTTTCTCCAATTTTATTTTGTGCTGGCATAAAGTGGGACTAATGCCCTTAAGATCATCAAGAGTATATCAAATAGCAGCATGGTGCTTCTTCAGAGTTTTCAATAATTTCTTTTCTTCATGCTCTGAAAGGTTAGCACTAATAATAATAGGATATATCTCTTTCTCATCAAGATAAGCATATTTAAGAGTATCAGGTAAAGGTTTAAGCTCAAACACGGGATCACCTTTGGGTGGAGGAGGATACCCTAAGATTTCAATAGGCAAATTGTGTTTCAAAATAGGTCCATGTTTAAAGAATAAGTCATCTATTTCCCTTCTTTCATTCATAAACATATCATTTTCATGGTCTAGCAAATATAGTTCTAAAGGATCATTAGGAGGCACGTCAATAGAAGCAAGACCAATAATCTCATCTTTACTAGGCAATTCTTTATCATGAGGTTGTCTACGGAATTTAGCAAAATTAAACTCATGAGACATATCCCCCAAACCAATAGTAACAACATCCTTTTTGCAATCTATCTTAGCATTAACAGTGTTCAAGAAGGGTCTACCAAATATAATGGGACAAAAGTCATCTTGTGGGGAACCAAGAATAAGAAAATCAGCAGGATATTTGACTTTCCCACACAAGACTTCAACATCTCTAACAATCCTAATTGGTGAAATAGTGTCTCTATTGGCAAGATTAACTGTAACATCAATTTCCTCTATCTCAGCAGGTGCAATATCATGCATAATTTCTTTGTATAAGGAATAAGTTATTGCACTTGCACTAGCTCCCATATCACATAAGACATGATAGCAATGATCTCCTATTTTAACAAAAATAATAGGCATGCCTACAGCAGGTCTATGTTTATTCTTAGTATCGGGTCTAGCAATTCTAGCAGCTTCATCACAGAAGTAAATAACATGCCCATCAATATTATCGGCCAAGAGATTCTTAACCATAGCAATACTAGGTTCAACTTTAATTTGCCTAGAGGGTGTAGGTGTTCTAGTATTACTCTTATGAACTATAGTTGAAGCTTTAGCATGATCCTTTATTCTCACAGGGAAAGGTGGTTCCTCAATATAAGAAGTAGGAACAACAAGATCAACATTATAAGTGATAGTCTTTTCTTCAACTTTAATAGGTGCAACTACTTTTACTTCAATGGGAGGATTATATTTAAACCACTTCTCCTTAGGAAGATCAACATGAGTAGCAAAGGATTCACAGAAAGAAGCTACTATCTCATAGTCAAGTCCGTGTTTAGTGCTAAATTCACGGAAAACATCAGTATCCATAAAAGATTTAACACAATCAAACTTGGGTGTTATACCTGACTCCTTACCTTCGCCGAGATCCCAATCTTCAGAGCTGCATTTAATTCTTTCCAATAAATCCCATTTGAATTCAATAGCCTTCATCATAAAAGATCTGGTACAGGAAGTATCGAGGATGGAGCGATTATTGAGAGAAAGCCGAGCATAAAATATTTGAATAATAATTTCTCTTGAGAGCTCATGGTTGGGGCATGAATATAACATTGACTTAAGCCTCCCCAAAGCTTGAGCGATGCTTTCTCCTTCATGAGGCCAAAAATTATATATATAATTACGATCACGATGAACAAGATGCCACTACAAGAAATATGTCAACTTATGACCTTCTGTCAGTGACCCTCGAAGAATTGGTCATAAATTTATGACCATTTTAGACCAATTGGTCAAAAGCTGTTCAGGGGGCTCCAAACCCTAAACCATTGCGACCATTTTGGTCAGAAAGGTCGTAATTTCCTTACACGAAATGGTCACAAAGCAATCAGTGCTAGTCCGATGCCTTATTTCTAGTTGTTAATGACCAATATAGATGGTCATAGCCTTGTATATTGTGGTGGGTTGTGATGACTAGGCGCCATCTCATCAGTTTTGCCTATGTGTCATGTCCATGTGGCAGTTTTTGCCCTAGGTTGTGAAGCAACCTATATTTCTATCATTCCCAAAATTCCCAAAAAAATCTCATAAATTCTTTGGGGCATATCTTCATCAAATATGTAAAAATCCTTCCTTGCCTAGTTCAAAACTAATTCAACAATATTCATTTTCCTATTATGTTCACAGCAACACTTTATGAAAGAAGTGCTATTTATATATTCTTGATTGCCCTCGGAATTTTTGGGCACTCTTTCCTATCCAAATCATTACCGCATGACAAAATTCAGCTCCATTTGTCTAGCAAATCTTCCTCGATAAATTTCTAAAGTTTTTGTCCACCTAGAAGCATTGTGAAGGAATTACCTTTTTTATATCTCTAAATGACATGAAATTTATACGGTTCCTTTATATGCCAAAATTATCACCCTCCTCCAAATTGCAGCTCAGTCAAATCATCTATGTGAGCCCAGGTTCAATTTATATTTTATGGCCAAATTGGCACGTTGCAAAGCAAGTGTTATATAGACCCCTCCTATTACCCTCAAACTTTTCGGGCACTCTTCCATACCCAAATATTCAGCTCAATTTTCCTAGTAAATCTTTCTCGAGAAATTTCCAAAGTTTCTACCTCGAGAGAAGCTTTGTGAAGTAAGTACTAGCTAGGCTTACCCAAATGATCTGAAAATTTACCAGCGCATGACCATACCTAATTAACTTACCTACACCAATTTTGAGCTCATTTCATTCATCCAATCTCTCTCACTAGTTTTCCCAAGTTTTTGTCCATAGAAGAGCATTGTGAAGGAAGTACTACTTTGGCATGTCCAAATGGTATCAATTTTCTACAATGCTTTCCTATGCCCAAATAACCATCCTCCACAAAATTTCAGCTCACTCCATTCATTATTTTGAGCCCAGCTTCAACATTCATATTTTTTTCCAGCGTGGTACTTTGCAAAGCAAGTACCACCTAGGATCCTCCTTTTGAGCTACAAATTTGTGAAGACATTCTCCTTAGTAGATGATCATCCTCAGCCAAAACTCACGCCCATTGGCCATGTTCATTTCCCGTACCGCTAATCAAACACTTGGCTGCTAATTTATGTTTAAGCATCGATCGGTCTCCTCGTGAGAATCTTATGTTGTAATTTTATTCCTAGCACCAACCTGGGGAGTGCCCAACCCACTAGACATGCCTAGGCCGCCCAGAACACATGGCAACATTACGGTCACGCGGTGACCACGCGACGGGCATGCGAGTTTACGCGCTCTAGAGTCGGGGCCCTCGGCCACCGCCCAAACCTCAACGTATCGCCACCAAACCATGTATTTATGATTTAATGGGTCCTTATGTAACAAGAAATGATTTTTGGAAAAAATAATAGCAAACTATGAGGCAGCTGCAGTTCAAATTTGACCCGCTTCCACCTGAATCGGCGGGAATTTGTCTTTTTCACCAGAGGTGGATCAAAACTTTTGACACCCAAACATTTTGTCAATTGTGAATTAAATATGTCCTAGTATTTTATAAAAATTATTTGGTACAATTTTGCAACAAATATATGGTAGGTCCTTCACAAAAAAACCTCATTTCGGGCACTCGAAAAATGGAAAATGAATTTTCCATGCAAAGAAAATGAAAACTTCCTTAGGCAACATAGTTTGGAATTCCAAGATGCACCCTTGTGCACAATATGAGATCATTTGAACAAACTATGCCATGAATGTGGCCATAAGATTGATCATTTGGCTTGAAAGCCATGAATCTTCATGCATGATAGCTCATTTCTGTGAACACTTTTTAAAAATAATTTCCATATTACAAATTTATTATTTTTTCTGGAAACTTGGTCACATATATTGACACAATGCGAAGGTTTTCCAATTTTTTTATTTTTTTTATTTTTTATGCCCGTTTCAAAATGCGGTTAAAACGACGGGCTTGACCGTTCCTAGCTAGTGGTTGAATCTTGGAATTTTTTTGGTGTTTCTCTGATTAAATAGATACTTATGTACCTAGAAATGATTTTTGGAAAAAATAAATAGCAAACTATGAGGCAGCTGCAGTTCAAATTTGACCCGCTTCCAACTTGATCAGCGGGAATTTGTCTTTTTCACCAGAGGTGGATCAAAACTTTTGACACCCAACCATTTTGTCAATTGTGCATTAAATATGTCCTAGTATTTTATAAAAATTATTTGGTACAATTTTGCAACAAATATATGGTAGGTCCTTCAAAAAAAACCTCATTTCGGGCACTCGAAAAATGGAAAATGAATTTTCCGTGCAAATAAAATGAAAACTTCCTTAGGCAACATTGTTTGGAATTCCAAGGTGCACCCTTGTGCACAATATAAGATCATTTGAACAAACTATGCCATGAATGTGGCCATAAGATTGATCATTTGGCTTGAAAGCCATGAATCTTCATGCATGATAGCTAATTTGTGTGAACACTTTTTTAAAAGAATTGCCATATTACAAATTTATTATTTTTTCTGGAAACTTGGTCACATATATTGACACAATGCGAAGGTTTTCCAATTTTTCGATTTTTTTTGAATTTTTTATGCCCGTTTCAAAATGCGGTCAAAACGGCGGGCTTGAGCGTTCCTAGCTAGTGGTTGAATCTTGGAATTTTTTTGGTGTTTTTCTAATTAAATAGATACTTATGTACCTAGAAATGATTTTTGGAAAAAATAAATAGCAAACTATGAGGCAGCTGTAGTTCAAATCTGACCCGCTTCCAACTAAATCGGCGGGAATTTGTCTTTTTCACCAGAGGTGGATCAAAACTTTTGACACCCAACCATTTTGTCAATTGTGCATTAAATATGTCCTAGTATTTTATAAAAATTATTTGGTACAAGTTTGCAACAAATATATGGTAGGTCCTTCAAAAAAACTCATTTTGGGCACTCGAAAAAAATGAAAAATGAATTTTTCGTCCAAAGAAAATGAGAACTTTCTTAGGCAACATTGTTTGTCATTCCAAGATGCACCCTTGTGCACAATATGAGATCATTTAAATGAACTATGCCATTCCAAAATGCACCCTTGTGCAAAAAACACAAGAGAAACAAATAGAAAAACACAACTGCATAAGCTTAAAAAAGTATTTGATGTGCTCCACATGTGCTATGATTGTGAATTATAAAATTGATGTGCTCCAAATTTGCAACAAATATTTGCTAGGTTATTTATAAAAATATCATTTTGGACACTTGAAAAATGAGTCCCTTACAAAAAAGCTCATATCTTAGAACACTTTTTTAATGATATTAACAATATTCAAAGTTTGTTATTTTTACTGAAAAGTAGGTCACACTTGGTGACACAATGCGAAGTTTTTTATTTCTATATTTTTATAAATTTCTTAGGTCGTCAAATGGCAGACATGATTCAAAATCTTATTTTCAATCGATTACGACCAATTTAAATGGTCTTAACATCATCAAAGAGGATACTCTGTTCTGATTGGTCTAAAATCAGCTCACACGGATCATGCCTTAAGCACCGTCGGATGCGCCCCGATCCAACGGTAGCCCACACCCCCCTCGCCGCTCTCACCCCGTATCCCTCTCACCCACGAAACCCTAGTCCCCTTCTCCCAATCGCCGCCGCCGCCTTCTTCCTCCCAGATCCAATCCAAGTCAGAGCCCGTCGGCCACCTCCATCTCCATTCCTGCGCGCGTCGGCCACCTCCCTGCGGCGGAGCTCGACCCCGAAACGAAACAAAACCCACCACCGCCGCCTTTGTCTCCCCAACCAACCACAACCCACCGGCGACCTCCTCCCACTCTCCCTCGCCTCCCCTCCCATCCTCTTGTCTCCCTACTAGGCCCCAGATTTACTCGGCCTTCTCCTTCTCAGGCCACGACCAGATCCGCTCCGGCGTTCCCGCATCGGCGCCATCATGGACCTCCTCACCAAGCATCCGCCCGCCCCATCCTCCCTCCCTCACACAGCAGCCAAACCCTCCCTCCCTCCCCTTCGCCGCCGATGATGGCCGCCGCGGCGGAGAAGACGGCCGAGGAGATCCGCCGCGAGCTCCAAGAGCTGCAGCGCCAGGACCGCGAGGTCCCTCCCCCCCCCCCCCCCCCCCGCCCCTCCACCCTCTCACTTCCCCTCCGTAGCCATCGAGGCGTCTCCCTTGACCCGTTTGCTTGTCCCCGTGTTCTCCTCCCCTCCCGCAGATCAGCGAGCGCCTGCGCCACCCCCGAGGCCTCCGACGCGGCGCCCCTGCCACTGGCCCCGGCCCCGAAGGCCCCCACCCGCTCCGCGGTTTCGCCAGACCCGTGCGCGCCTCTTGCTTCACGTCTCCTTCTCGTCCTTGTCTCTGTTTCTGTGCGTGATTTTTCTCCCCGCGTGTTTCTGATGCAGGCCCCGGAGCCGGTGGACCAGCCCGAGCCCAAGCGTCGGCTTCTTTCTGCCGTGGTTAAAGGACGAGCCCTCGTTTTTATTTTTGTGTTCGTCAATCCTGTTGTGTTTTGTTGGTTTGTCAAATACCCTAACGTCTTTTGTGTGTTTGGCGTGATGCACAGAGGTGGATGGCCCTGGAACTAATGGGGATGATGCGGCGGCGGAAGGGCGTGAGGATGGACCAAATGCTGCTCAAGGTGGTGAGAGGAGGGGAGCCAGTAATGGTGGGTTCAGGAGGGATGGGAGCCAGTGGGTATCCAGGAGGGTGAGTAAGGGGAATGGGATTTTGGAGGAGATAGTGTGCGTGTGTGCTTGTGGATGGGTTCCACATGCTGTTTTCGGGAGATCGCTTATATTGGTATTATTTGGTTGCAGGAGCTTGATAATCAGCTGCCAGAGCCTCTCCCGAGGCTGGCTCCCAAGGAAGAGGATCAGAGCTTGGTGAGGAGGAACAAGAGAATGCTGGGGAAGCTTCTTGTTGGCACGCTAGAGGTAACAAATTCATCTGACGTATAATGAGACGATCCACGTGCTTGGAAATTGTGATAATTCCTTCTTGTTTCAGTATTTCTTGATTGCTTTGGATTGGGTATTGTGTAATCGAACATGGTATATTAACCTACCATTCGGTAAGAATATACTAATTTAGTTGAAGTACAAACGGCAAGTGAATTTTTGAATCCTCAAGGTTTTATTTTTGTCCTGCAACTTTTGGCATCAAGCAGAAAATATTTTGCCAATTTGGCTACAGAGGGGTTCTTGCTTCTTTCATCAACTTAGCAATTCCCTCAATCAGTTTGTGGTCTTCCAACATCAAATCCTCATTTCTATTACCCCATAACCATTGGCAATTTATTAACTGGTCTGGTAAATAGATCATTCCTTGTTTTGTTTACTAGGTTGGACATGGCTCTATTTGACTGCATAGTTTATAACCAATTTCCATACTCCTTTATATTCAAATCTCTTGGAGAACATTAAATTCCTCATTCCTCAGATAGGTGTTGTGTTACGGGTGGTGCAGTTATAACTAATTTCTGTTTGATTCATACAAAGTATTCAAGTTATTAGTACTTAACACCATTAAATCTTCAATACCCTTTTAATTGATTTCCCATACTTGCTTTGTCTGGGACTCTGGTTTATATTTCCAGAATGCTAAACTTCATTGCTCTAAAATATTTTGGAATTTCCAGTACTTACAATAACATTGCCTGCTTATAGCTTTTCCTTAATCATGTGAAATTTGTTCATTGTTTTCCAAAAGGAGTTACTCCAACATTTTTTCTTCATTGCTTTACCAGCACACTCTACAGCTTCAATTTCAATGAAACTGTATTGTAAGCTTATCATTTTGTGTTTGTTGAAAATCGCCATATGCAATTTGCTCTGCAGGAACTTTTGTATTGCACCCCCAGTTTTCAACTTTACCACCAAGTTCGTTGGACCTACTCTCAGATACACAAAAATCACGAGTGACCTTACTGAATAAAGAAAAGAAATCTGCTGAATAAACTTCTAGATCACTTGTGGGTGAGGTTTCAGGGCATTCATTGAGGATTTGATGTCTTACCTATAGGTGTAGTAAAGTTTTTTAGAGGCCCGATGTGAATCTATGTTACCTGATTTTTGCAAACACAGTGTTAATGTCATGTCACTATTGGCCAGCTCGGTGCTTTTCTAGTTCAACATAACATCTTTGGCTTGAGTTCTCTTTTCATTATTTGTATAATTGAAAATTGGAAATTCTGCCCTCTGCCATTTTGGAACCTGGTGATTCACTGGGAATTTTCCATGCCCCTTGGAATCTAACACGTCCTTCTCCACATCTTAAACTAACAAGCATGGGTTATGAGTTTAGCTATGAAGTTCTTTTTGTTTGTCGTGTGTTGTAAAATTCCTGGTTGTTTATTCCTATTGGCTAAGTATATGGTATGACAATTTTTGTAGGTGAATGTTCCGAAGACCAAGAAGACCTACTGCAAGAACAAGGAGTGCAAGAAGCACACCCTCCACAAGGTTACCTAGTACAAGAAAGGCAAGGATAGCCTTTCTGCATGTTTATTTGGATCCACTGAACCTTTGCACGGCTAATCTCTCAAGTTTGTATATACATAGACAGGTTTTTTGAAAGTGTGACTCCATAGTATTGAGAAGTAATCATGTTTCCTTTAGTTTTCTGATGTGAAAGTTTCTTGAAAGTAGAGCTTTTCTTAACTAATCAAGAACTCGACTCTTTTCCCCTGATATCGTCGTTGCCCAGTCCAAGTCCGTTTGTGCTTGTAATAACGGAGTATTTGTACTTGTTTACAATGTTTTTAGGCACTGGTACGAAAGCTGCCCTTGACACGAACATAGTATACCACAGTATATATACTACCAAATATAATTCAACATCTTGTTTTCGTCAATTGATGTGTTCCTGCTTCCTGTTGTCAAGCCCAAACCCACTGAATTACCTAGTATCTCTGTTCGTCTCTTCATATCGAAGCTCATCAAACTTGTCAGCTCTATGCTTTCATCTTGATTTGTACATCATCCTGAAATATATAATCATGCTTTCATTCTGATTTGTACACCATCCTGGATGGATTGCCCAAACGATGCTCATAGCGTTTCTGCTAGCCTGCGTTACAACTCATTTTTTTAATTTAAAGAACAACCAAGTGGCATAGTGGTTCTACTTCTCATAAATTGACAGAAAGGTTCTAGCATGTTTTCATTTGTAAGTAAAACTCGACCTTCTTTTAGTTGAGTGAATATGTTTCAGATATGGAACGTTTTACAGTACATTTCTTTCCTTCTAAATGTGAATTCATGTACATCATCAAGCATTTCACATTTGCTGTAGCACTATGTAATGGTGTACTTCTTTTAGAAATTCTGCTCCTTACGTTTATAAATTCTACATATGGTTTCTCATCACTTGGTATATATATAGCACGTTTTGGGCAACGAATTATTCAGCGTTCTATGTTAAAGCTTTCAACCTTGAAATCACATATTTGTTTGGGCATGTGCTATATGTACCATTTTAGAAGTAGTCCACATATTTCTGTCCTGCTATAGTCTTTTTTAAACTTCTTATGAGATTGAAGTATTCGTTCTGATTTCTGGTTTGCTGATTGTTGTAGACAGATGTTTGAAACCTCTTAACCGTGGACGACAACTACTTGAGAAGGACCATCATCACCCATCAAGTACGCCATTGAGGTAATTCACCAGTCCCTCCAACCTCAACTATCTATTTTCTCTAGTATGCTTAGGTTTTTCATGCTGTTGTGGTAGCCCCATTGCTGTTGTGTTGAATCTCATGCCACCGCTGGTGCGCCTGTGGCTTGATGTGCTGTGATCTTTATCTGTGTAGGTTTTGTTTGATGATATGCTTAGATTATGATCATAAGCATGGTGGTTTGATGATGCTGAGGCCAGCTGTTAAACCATGATATAGTTGCTAGAACTAAGCTTAATATTCATGTGTGTATGTGTGTGTGTGTCGAGTAAGTTGTGGTTTGTGCTGCTCCTTTATAACATGATGAAACAAAGAATGTCCTTTACTCCTTTTTGAGTGGAATGTTCATAATATATTGTCTCCAGTTTTTCTAATTTTTATCAGCTGATTCATGTAACAGGGCGTCCGTGGAAGGCCCAGTCCTGACTCTCCAGTGAGCCGACATTTGATCGCTATTGAAGGAGCTACATGTAGAAGAAGAAAATACTTGTAGAGCTTGTAACTGATTCCCATAGTTGTAGAGCTTGTATCAACTAAGCTTGTATTACGTGTAACTTGTAGAACTTGTGAATGATACAGCTTGTAGGACGTGTCATTTGTAGATCTTGTATATGCTACAGCTTGTAGGACGTGTCATTTGTAGAGCTTGTATTGAATCTGGCTATTGTTATTTGAAGTATCTTGTGTGTTTTTTCTTTGCCAATTTAACTACTGGTTATTTTCTTATTGTCAAATTCAAATATGAATAATCTAGACCTAATAGCTAGGACCCACTTATCAGAACCTGACAAGTGGGACCTGTTTGACTAGTGGACCCATTTTATTAAAAAAAACTAAAACTATTGTATAAAAAGGCCATGACCCATGAAATAAAAAGGCCGAATTGTTGGGCTTGGCCCAAGTAGCCCACAAGAATTGACAGAAAAAATAATATAAAAGGCCGAATTGTTGGGCTAGGCCCATGTAGAAAACTGAATTGGACCGGGCTGAATCTTGTGCCACATCAGCTTGCCACGCTGGATGCCTACGTGGACTGGGGAGGTTGCTAGTGACCAAAATAGAACAATAGGCGTATTTTGGTCATAAACGTTTGCGACCATTCCAGAAGAAAGGTCGCTATAGTCAGTTTACGACGGCCAGCTTTTGACCTTATGTTTTTGGTCACAAAAAGGTCATAAATGGAAATTTGTGACCATTCAGTGACCAATAGTGGTGGTCATAAGTTGACATATTTCTCGTAGTGTGCATAGGATAAAACTTCTGATGAAATTCCAATTTCAATCGGTTGTAGTTCCATGATCCCATATCATCAGATAGCCTAAACCATGTCAATGTATTTCCCTTCAAAGATAAAGGGAAGACCTTCTTCTTGATAACATCCTCGGGCATACCTGCAAGCTTAAATAATCCACAAACTTCATCCACATAGATTAGGTGCAAATCGGGGTGTACTGTTCCATCACCAATGAATGGATTAGCTAGCAGTTTTCTCTATCATACCCGAAGGAATTTCAAAGTAAACATTTTAAGTAGGTTCAGTAGGTTGAGGAGCAACCCTTTGCTCTACTGGTCGGGGTGAAGATACCCCGAACAAGTGTAACGCCCCAGATATAACTTTCCCAATTTGTACTCCAACTCTTGCCGTTTCCGACATTAAGTTATATTTATTTCTTGGGTTCGGGTCTTTGTCTCCGTGTGTTGTTTTCATTTTCATGCATCTCATATCATGGCATCACGTGCATTGCATTTGCATACATGTTCATTTCATGCATTCAAGCTTTTTCCCCGTTGTCCGTTTTGCATTCCGGCGCTTCGTTCTCCTCCGGTGGCCATTTCTTGCTTTCTTTCGTGTGTGGGGATTAAACATTTCCGGATTGGACCGAGACTTGCCATGCGGCCTTGGTTTACTACCGGTAGACCGCCTGTCAAGGTTTCGTACCATTTGGACTTCGTTTGATACTCCAACGGTTAACCGAGGGACCGAAAAGGTCTCGTGTGTGTTGCAGCCCAACACCCCTCCATTTTGGCCCAAAAGCCACCAAACTCTGCTCCATGTCCTAGAGCATTCGATCACGATCGCGTGGCCGAAAACCGCACCTCATTTGGACTCTCCTAGCTCCACTTATGCCTATATATACATACCCCTCCGAATTCGGATCTCCTCCTCCCCGAAACCCTAGATTCATTCGTCCTCGCGCGCGCCGGACCCCTGCCCCGCCGACGGATATGTCCGGCCTCCCCGTCCGCCACCACGTGTCAGCCGCCTAGTGGCCACCGCCCGGACCACATCCCCGCCGCCGCAGAGGCCCGCCCGGCCCACGCGGGGCCCTCCCGGGCCCGGGCGCCGCCTCCCCGCACCCCCTCCACCCGACGCCGGGATCCGCCGTCCCTTTCAGCTCCGATGGCCAGATCCGCCATCACCGCCGCCTCGCCGGCCGGCCGGAGCCAGCCGCCATCGCCGCCCCGCCGCCCGGTGGTCGCCGCCTCGCCGCCCGGTGGTCGCCGCCCCATCGCCGTCCTCTCCTCCGGTCGGCGCGCTGCTCCAAGGCCTCCCCGGCGTCCGCAAGTTCCGGCGAGAGCTCCAACTCCGGCCGACGAACCTCGGTTTCCGCGTCGGTGAACAGTGCCCCGATCTGGATCTCAAATCCGAAATATCTCGGTTGACTTTTCCCTCCCAACGCTAGTTTTTCGAGCATACTTTGACTGATGATATCCCCACATCCGTAGCTCCATTTTGGACATATGATATATCAAAATCTTCGTCTCGACATGTACATCATTTCATTCCATTGCATCATTTGCATTAGAGTTCATCTTGACGCCCAAAATGCTGCTAGAAGGAGGCTTCGTGAGTTAAATTGCAGATCCGTTAGTTCATCATAGACTTTTGTTATTTTTGACATGATTATTGTGTGCATGATATGCCTGTGACTCTTTGGGATGAATTGTTAAGCATTTTGTCTTCTTTCCAGAGGTGCCACCCATGCATTTTTAGGATGTGTGTGGTGACTTGTGCAAGCTTGCAAAGAGAGGCACCTGAGAATTCTGTTTTCAGGGACTTAGTGGATTTCACCAAGTCTGGGATATTTTAGCTCATGATGCCATATGTTCAGCTTGTTTCCTAGTGATCCGTGCCTCTTTTGAGGATGGTCAGTAAGGGAGTTTTGATATTCATGTTATGCGCTATCCATCCATGTCTTTGTTTGCATATGTGGAGTGATCTAGCTTGAGTCAATCGAGCTCTACTTTTGCTTCGTGCTAAATCTGGGCAGATCGTCAACTTGTTTGCGATTTTGCCGATGCTATTGTTACTGATCCATGCATGCTATGCCATTGTTCTTGCCATGTCCAGCTAGCATTTTGTGCCTTATTTATGGATATATGCTTGCCTTGCTATGAATTGCACCATGGTGACTGCACCGAGCTCGTTTACATGCCTTCGTGAGTTAAATTCCAATATGTCTCAGTTTTCACTAAGCCTGAAAACTGATTGTGCGTGAGCTATGTTCGTGTGCTCGTTAAAGTATTTTGTGAACCCTTTTGGACCTAGGTCACTTTTGGTGTTTTGTTAAGCTTGTTGAGTAGCTCCATGCCATGTTCTTGCTTGTCATGTTCAGGTTATGTATCAGGTTGTTTTGCTGCTCCGAAGAGAGCATCGTGGTCTGAAATTTCAGACTAGTGTTAATTTCACTAAGTCTGAAATCTGTTTTGCTTATTCGTTTTTGCCATGCTTGTTTGAACCTCATAATGGATGAATTTGGCCGTGGATGAGTGCTAGTGTTTTGATAAGAATCTTGTGTACATCCCTGCCATGTCTTTTTTTATCATGTTTGGTGGTTGTAGCATGTTCATTTCATTGCATTTAGGAGCCTACTTGCTGTAAATCGCAAACCGGTTCATTTCGTAAAACGCTTGCCATTTCCAAACCGTAGCTCCGATTCCTATGATCTTTATATCGTTTTCAGGTGATTTCATCCCCTCTATCCAGTGGCACACTTGGTTTTCCAAGTTGAGGCCAGGTTCATGCATTTCCTGTCACGTCTTGCATTTTGCATCCCGCATCGCATCCCGCACAGCATAGCATCATCGCATCTTATTGCTTGAGTTTGCACGTGGTTGATTATATCCTTGTTGCTTGTTTGTGTTCTTGGGTAGAGCCGGGAGAGGAGTTCGCTAATGAGGAGCCCGTTGAGTTTGCTTTTGAGGATCCAGTCAACTCTGGCAACTGTGCAGGCAAGATGATCATACCCTCGAAATCACTACTATCTTTGCTATGCTAGTTTGCTCGCTCTTTTGCTATGCCAATGCTACGATGCCTACCACTTGCTTGTCAGCCTCCCAATTGCCATGCTGAGCCTCTAACCCACCATTGTCCTAGCAAACCGTTGATTGGCTATGTTACCGCTTTGCTCAGCCCCCTTCTTATAGCGTTGCTAGTTGCAGGTGAAGATTGGAGCCGTTCCTTGTTGGAACATTTATTTACTTGTTGGGATATCATTATATTGCCATGTTATCTTAATGCATCTATATACTTGGCAAAGGGTGAAAGGCTCGGCCTCTCGCCTAGTGTTTTGTTCCACTCTTGCCGCCCTAGTTTCCGTCATATCGGTGTTATGTTCCCGGATTGTTGCATACCTTACGCGATTGGGCTATAATGGGAACCCCTTGATAGTTCGCCTTGATTAAAGCTTTTCCAGAAATGCCTAACATTGGTTTTACCATTTGCCACCTAGCCTCTTTTTCCCTTGGGTTTCCGGAGCCCGAGGGTCATCTTATTTTAACCCCCCCCCCGGGCCAGTGCTCCTCTGAGTGTTGGTCCGACCGAGTATACTGCGGGGCCACCTCGGGGTAACTTGACGGTTGGTTTTACTTGTAGGATGTCTCATCTGAGTGTGCCCTGAGAATGAGATATGTGCAGCTCCTATCGGGATTTGTCGGCACATTCGGGCGGTGTTGCTGGATTTGTTTTAACCTGTCGAATCATCTTGTTGTACCGAGATACCGAGTCTGATCGGTGTGTCTTGGGTGGAGGTCTATTCCTTCGTTGACCGTGAGAGCTTGTTATGGGCTAAGTTGGGACCCCCCCTGCAGGGATTGATCTTTCGAAAGCCGTGCCCGCGGTTATGGGCAGATGGGAATTTGTTAATGTCCGGTTGTAGATTACTTGAACCTTAATTAATTAAAATGAATCAACTGAGTGTGTTACCGTGATGGCCTCTTCTCGGCGGAGTCCGGGAAGTGGACACGGTGTTGGAGTTATGTTTGCGCAGGTTGCTCGCTAGTTCCTCGCTCGCGCCTTGCTCTCTCTTCTCGCTCTCTTTTGCGAATAAGTTAGCCACCATATATGCTAGTCGCTTGCTTCAGCTCCACTTACATTTACCCCTTCCTACCTATTAAGCTTAAATAGTCTTGATCGCGAGGGTGCGAGATTGCTGAGTCCCTGTGGCTCACAGATTACTATTACACCAGATGCAGGGACAGATGATACAGCTCCAGATGGCGTGCTTGAGCTCAAGTGGGAGTACGGCGAGGACTCTTAGCGTTACTATGTGTCTTTTCCTGATGATCAGTAGTGGTGCCCAGTTGGGGTGATCGGGACCTATGTCGCTTGTTGGGTTATCTTTTATTTTCGCGCCGTAGTCGGGCCATGAGTGTAAGCCAACTATGTACCTCCCCTTTATATTATTTATGTACATGGGATGTGTGATGATTTCCTAACTTGCGACATTGCTTTCAATGCGGTTATGCCTCTAAGTCGTGCCTCGACACGTGGGAGATATAGCCGCATCGAGGGCGTTACAAGTTGGTATCAGAGCCTTCCCCGACCTTAGGAGCCCCCATTGCTTGATCGTTTTTAGCAGCCGAGTTGTGTCTAGAAAAATGTTTTGAGTCATTTAGGAATTATATATCGGAGAGCTTAGGAATTCTTTTTACTTCCCAGTCTCCTCACCGCTCTGGTAAGGCATCCTGACGTAAAGTTTTGACTCTTCTCTTCTCAAATTTCACTAAAAAAAATTTAGGATCACGCGAGTATCTTGGATTTGTTCCGATGACTTATGATGAGAATACTGTCTTGGTGCCTCCTGTCAAGGGTTTAGTGGAAGTGTCCCGGGGAGTTGAGCTCTGAGGTGTTGTCATCATAATTTTATCGTTGCAATTCTGGAATACTTGAGATATGTTCGCGACATCGAAAATCTCCTTTATGCTTTTCGAAGGTTGAGGTAGATGGTTTCCGAAGGTTTCTTGGTTATGTGTTGAAGGATGGATATAGCTGGATGTAGGATTTGCTAGTTTGGGTGAGATATTATGCTTCCCCTGTATCCCCAACACCTGATTGCATAACCGGAAAGTTTCAGGAGTTTCATAGGTGGGAATTCAAGTAGCTCTTTGGATATCTTTTCGACAGATGTATGATATGAAATTAGGGTTCGGCGTCTAGTGGTTTGCCTATTCACGGTCGATTTTACAGTGGTCTCGTTGTGTCTTAAAGAGTCCTTGGCTATGCTGACTCGGGGACGCTTCGTATGTCATGTGCACTGCCTTGTACATGATGGTGTTGTACGATCGAGCCCGTGTAGGTCCCACCACGAAAACTTCGGACGAAATCTCTATCATATGTTTGTTCCGGCTTATTCCGGAAGCCAATCCTTGGTTTTATTTTGAGTTGTGGTATTCGAGTTGCTTCGACGTCATATGTTGATTCCATCCCTTGTTGATTTACCTCTTCTACCTAATTCTACGTGGCTTCGCAATTTAGGAATATGTGACCACTTCAAGAGAAGTGCATTCGTTCATTTTGTTCGGATGTGAAGACTTTATGTTGCAATTTTCATTCAGTTGGATTCACCTTCAATATTTGTCCATTTGAGTGCTAATGGTGGTCAACCTCTTCAGGATGGCTCCTCCAACGCGCACGACTCCGAATCCTGATCCGCCACCACCTCCACCTCCTCCGGAGGCTTGGCAAGCTGTGATGGCTGCAACCAATGCAAATACACAGTTGATCATGCAAATCCTCCAAGAACGCAATCAAGGCAGTCAAGGGAATCAAGGCAACAATCAGAACCATTTTGCTACTATGAACCAGTTCCTCGCAAATGGTCCAAAGACGTTCAGCAATTGTGTTGAGGCTACCGATGCTGACGATTGGCTAGTGGATCTGGGCAAGCATTTTGAATGCAGCAACGTCAGGCCTGAAGATTTCATCAAGTTCGCTTCTTTCCAGCTCAAAGATCAGGCTGCAGAGTGGTTCCAGCAGTACAAGGATTCCAGAGGTGGACGTTTGATCACTTGGGATGATTTCCATCGAGATTTCCGAGCTCATCACATCCCTCAAAGTGTGACTGAAAGCAAACGTGAGGAATTCCGCAATCTGAAGCAAGGCTCTTTGTCTGTCTATGACTACAACAAGTTGTTCTAGAAGCTCGCCCGTTTTGCCAAGCAGGATGTTCCTGATGAGTAGAGCATGATATATCAGTTCAGGGGTGGTCTCCGTGAAGAAATTCAGCTCGCTCTTGTCCTCTTTGAGCCGTTGAGGTACGATGAGTTCTACAACATGGCACTGAAGCAAGAGGCTGCTCAGTTGAGGTGTGATGCTTCCAGGAAGCGAGTCAGAGACACTACGCCTTCTTCCTCTACTCAAGTGGCCAAGCAGCAGAAGTATTGGCTTCCTCCTCCTCCGTTCCGTCAGCCGTATCAGCAAAAGAGCAAAGGTGGCAGTGGTTCTTCCCACCCACCCAACCCAGGCTTTCAGAACAAGACTTCGTCTCAAGCTCCAAGATCAAGTGCTCCGTACCACCGTCCGCTTTCAGAGGTCACGTGCAACAAGTGCCAACAGAAGGGTCACTACGCCAACAAGTGTTTCAACCAGAGGCGTCTTCCTCCTCCTCCTCCTGTGAGATCGGCAAGTACAGCTGTGGTCAAGCATAACCCCAAGTCCGCCAAGGTCAACTTGATGAACGCAGCTCAGGCAGAGGATTCGTCAGATGTGATCATGGGTAACTTTCCTGTTAACGATGTTCCCGCAAAAGTACTTTTTGATACTGGTGCATCGCATTCTTTCTTGTCATGCCCGTTTGCATCGAAGCACAATGTTGATACTGAGATTATGCCCAAAGCCATGCAAGTTGTTTCTCCTGGCAAGCTTTTGACTTCAAGTTTGGTTGCTCCCGATATCTGTATCACGTTGGGCGATTACAAATTTCTCTCTTCTCCGGTGGTTCTTGGTAATTCTGATATCGATCTTATTCTCGGGTTGGACTGGCTCTCTAAGCACAAGGCTCACCTCGATTATGCAGGCAGGCAGATTCAACTGACTCATTCGTCTGAGGATGTAATTGTCTTTGCTGCTCAGGATAATACCATCCGGTTGTTTTCTCTCAATGAGAAGGGTGAATTGGATGCTATTTCGCAGATTCCGATTGTTTGTGAGTATCAAGACGTCTTCCCAGAAGAGCTCCCAGGAATGCCTCTGCACCGGCCCGTTGAATTTGTTATTGAACTTGAGCCCAGTACGGAACCTGTGTGCAAACGTCCCTACAAGCTCGGCCCTGAAGAGTTGAAGGAGTTGAAGAAACAACTCGATGTTCAAGAAAGAATGGGTCTCATTCGGCCTAGTACTTCTCCGTGGGGTTGTGGTGTTCTTTTTGTGAAGAAGAAGGATGGAATGGACCGACTTTGTGTTGATTATCGTACATTGAACAAGAAGACCATCAAGAACAAATACCCACTTCCCAACATCAATGAGCTGTTCGAACAACTCAAGGGTGCCCAAGTATTCTCCAAGCTTGATCTCCGTATGGGTTATCATCAGATTCGAATCCGTGAGCAAGATATTCCCAAGACGGCTTTCAGGACAAGCTATGGGTCATATGAATACACTGTCATGTCTTTTGGCCTCGCCAACGCTCGTCCGACGTTCTCTCGCATGATGAACTTCATCTTCAACCCCTACACCAATGACTTCGTTTTGGTCTATCTCGACGACATTCTGGTTTTCTCCAAGAACAAGGAAGATCATGCAAGCACTTGCGTTTGGTTCTTGACAAGCTCAGGGAACATCAGTTCTACGCCAAGTTCTCCAAGTGTGAATTTTGGCTCGATGAGGTGCTTTATCTTGGCCATATCATCTCTGCCAAGGGCATTGCCGTGAATCCTGAGAAGGTGTTTGCAATTGTTAATTGGGAACCTCCTCAGAACGTGAAGCAACTCCGTAGCTTCCTCGGTCTCGCAAGCTACTGTCGAAGATTCGTTGAAAACTTTTCTAAGATCGCGAAGCCTCTCTCAAATCTTCTTCAGAAGCACGCCAAGTACGTTTGGTCTCCGGAGTGTGATATTGCTTTCAACACTTTGAAAGAGAAGTTGATCACTGCTCCAGTTCTGACTCCACCTGATGAAACCAAGCCGTACGAGGTCTTTTGTGATGCCTCTCTCCAAGGTCTCGGTGCTGTACTGATGCAAGAGAAGAAAGTTGTTGCTTATACCTCTCCCCAGTTGAAGCCTAATGAGAAGAACTACCCCACTCATGATCTCGAGTTGGCGGCAGTTGTGCATGCTTTGTTGACTTGGAGACATCTTCTATTGGGAAGAAAAGTGGACATTTTCACTGATCACAAGAGTCTCAAGTACATCTTCACTCAGCCTAATCTCAACCTCAGGCAAACTCGATGGGTCGAAATGATTCAAGAGTACAATCCGAGTATTGAGTATACTCCAGGCAAGGCCAATGTGATTGCTGACGCTTTGAGCAGAAAAGCATATTGCAACAGTCTGATTCTCAAGCCTTATCAACCCGAGCTTTGTGAAGCTTTCCGCAAACTTAATCTGCAAATTATTCCTCAAGGTTTCCTCACCAACCTTCAAGTTTCTCCTACCCTGGAAGACCAAATTCGCCAAGCCCAGCTTCTTGATGCTATGGTGAAAAAGGTGAAGATTGGTATCGCAAAGAGTCAGTCCAAGTACATGTGCTACCGTCTTGATGACAAGGACACTCTCTTCTTCGAGGATCGAATTGTGGTACCCAAAGGTGACCTTCGTAAAGTGATCATGAACGAGGCTCACAATTCCCTCCTCTCCATCCACCCTGGGAGCACGAAGATGTATCAGGATCTCAAGCAAACTTATTGGTGGACTCGAATGAAGCGCGAGATCGCTCAATTCGTGAATGAATGTGATGTCTGCAGAAGAGTGAAGGCAGAACACCAAAGGCCAGCAGGTCTCCTCCAACCTCTTGCCATTCCAGAATGGAAGTTTGACCACATTGAAATGGACTTCGTGACTGGGTTCCCAAAGTCCAAGCGTGGCAATGATGCTATATTCGTTGTCATCGACAAGCTCACCAAAGTGGCTCACTTTCTGCCTATCAAAGAGTCAATCACTGCAGCTCAATTGGTGGAACTCTATACCTCTCGAATTGTCTCTCTGCACGGTATTCCTCAAGTGATATCTTCAGACCGTGGCAGCATCTTTACCTCCAAGTTTTGGGATTCTTTTCAAAAGGCCATGGGCACCAACATCCGCTTCAGCACTGCTTTCCATCCTCAAACAAGCGGTCAAGTCGAGCGTGTCAACCAGATTCTTGAAGATATGCTCAGGGCTTGCGTTATCTCCTTCGGCATGAAGTGGGAGGATTGTCTTCCTTATGCTGAATTTTCATACAACAACAGTTTTCAAGCAAGTTCGGGCAAGGCCCCATTTGAAATTCTATATGGTAGGAAGTGTCGTACACCTCTCAACTGGTCTGAAACCGGTGAACGTCAGCTGCTGGGTAATGACTTAATCACAGAGGCGGAAGAAATGTGCAAGGTCATTCGTGATAACCTCAAAGCAGCCCAATCCCGCCAGAAGAGCTACTATGATAGTAAGCACCGTGATTTGGCTTTCGAGATCGGAGATCATGTTTACCTCCGCGTCTCTCCTATGAAAGGGACTCGTCGCTTCGGTATCAAAGGGAAGCTTGCCCCTAGATACGTCGGACCTTTCAAGATTGTCAGCAAGAGAGGCGACCTCGCCTATCAACTCGAGCTTCCTTCAAACTTTGCAAATGTTCATGATGTGTTCCATGTCTCCCAACTCCGAAAGTGCTTCAAGACGCCTGAACACATCATCAACTTCGAGGACATTGAGCTCCAAGAAGATCTCTCCTATCGTGAGCACCCAGTTGCAATCCTTGAAGAGACTGAACGCAGGACTCGCAACAAGTCAATCAAATTTCTCAAAGTCAAGTGGTCACACCATTCCGAACATGAAGCTACCTGGGAACGCGAGGATCACCTCCGTTCTGAGTACCCGGAGTTCTTTCAGTCCTAGATCTCGGGACGAGATCTTTTCGTAGTGGTGGAGTGTTGTAACGCCCCAGATATAACTTTCCCAATTTGTACTCCAACTCTTGACGTTTCCGGCATTAAGTTATATTTATTTCTCGGGTTCGGGTCTTTGTCCCCGTGTGTTGTTTTCGTTTTCATGCATCTCATATCATGGCATCGCGTGCATTGCATTTGCATACATGTTCATCTCATGCATTCGAGCTTTTTCCCTGTTGTCCGTTTTGCATTCTGGCGCTTCGTTCTCCTCCGGTGGACATTTCTTGCGTTCTTTCGTCTGTGGGGATTAAACATTTCCGGATTGGACCGAGACTTGCCATGCGGCCTTGGTTTACTACCGGTAGACCGCCTGTCAAGTTTCGTACCATTTGGACTTTGTTTGATACTCCAATGGTTAACCGAGGGACCGAAAAGGCCTCGTGTGTGTTGCAACCCAACACCCCTCCATTTTGGCCCAAAACCCACCAAACCCTGCTCCATGTCCTAGAGCGTTCGATCACGATCGCGTGGCCAAAAACCGCACCTCATTTGGACTCTCCTAGCTCCACTTATGGCTATATATACATCCCCCTCCGAATTCGGATCTCCTCCTCCCCGAAACCCTAGATTCATTTGTCCTCGCGCGCGCCGGACACCTGCCCCGCCGACGGACATGTCCGGCCTCCCCGTCCGCCGCCACGTGTCAGCCGCCTAGTGGCCACCGCCCGGACCACATCCCCGCCGCCGCCGAGGCCCGCCCGGCCCATGCGGGGCCCTCCCGGGCCCGGGCGCCGCCTCCCCGCGCCTCCTCCACCCGACGCCGGGATTCGCTGAGATCCGCCGTCCCTTCCGGCTCCGGTGGCCGGATCCGCCATCACCGCCGCCTCGCCGGCCGGCCGGAGCCAGCCGCCATCGCCGCCCCGCCGCCCAGTGGTCGCCGCCCCATCGCCGTCCTCTCCTCCGGTCGGCGCGCCGCTCCAAGGCCTCCCCGGCATCCGCAAGTTCCGGCGAGAGCTCCAACTCCGGCCGACGAACCTCGGTTTCCGCGTCGGTGAACAGTGCCCCGATCTGGATCTCAGATCCGAAATATCTCGGTTGACTTTTCCCTCCTAACCCTAGTTTTTCGAGCATACTTTGACTGATGATATCTCCGCATCCGTAGCTCCATTTTGGACATATGATATATCAAAACCTTCGCCTCGACATGTATATCATTTCATACCATTGCATCATTTGCATTAGAGTTCATCTTGATGCCCAGAATTCTGCTAGAAGGAGGCTTCGTGAGTTAAATTGCAGATCCGTTAGTTCATCATAGACTTTTGTCATTTTTGCCATGATTATTGTGTGCACGATATGCCTGTGACTCTTTGGGATGAATTGTTAAGCATTTTGTCTTCTTTCCAGAGGTGTCACCCATGAATTTTTAGGATGTGTGTGGTGACTTGTGCAAGCTTGCAAAGAGAGGCACCTGAGAATTCTGTTTTCAGGGACTTAGTGGATTTCACTAAGTCTGGGATATTTTAGCTCATGATGCCATATGTTCAGCTTGTTTCCTAGTGATCCGTGCCTCTTTTGAGGATGGTCAGTAAGGGAGTTTTGATATTCATGTTATGCGTTATCCATCCATGTCTTTATTTGCATATGTGGAGTGATCTAACTTGAGTCAATCGAGCTCTACTTTTGCTTCGTGCTAAATCTGGGCAGATCGTCAACTTGTTTGCGATTTTGCCGATGCTATTGTTAGTGATCCATGCATGCTATGCCATTGTTCTTGCCATGTCCGGCTAGCATTTTGTGCCTTATTTATGGATATATGCTTGCCTTGCTATGAATTGCACCATGGTGAGTGCACCGAGCTCGTTTACATGCCTTCGTGAGTTAAATTCCAGCATGTCTCGGTTTTCACTAAGTCTGAAAACTGATTGTGCGTGAGCTATGTTCGTGTGCTCGTTAGAGTATTTTGTGAACCCTTTTGGCCCCAGGTCACTTTGGGTGTTTTGTTAAGCTTGTTGAGTAGCTCCATGCCATGTTCTTGCTTGTCATGTTCAGGTTATGTATCATGTTATTTTGCTGCTCCGAAGAGAGCATCATGGTCTGAAATTTCAGACTAGTGTTAATTTCACTAAGTCTGAAATCTGTTTTGCTTATTCGTTTTTGCCATGCTTGTTTGAACCTCATA
Organism: Triticum monococcum; assembly: GCA_034509565.1. Classification (NCBI taxonomy): domain Eukaryota; kingdom Viridiplantae; phylum Streptophyta; class Magnoliopsida; order Poales; family Poaceae; genus Triticum; species Triticum monococcum. The sequence continues at coordinate 505,501,117 of CM067846.1, forward strand.
ATTGATGAATTTGGCGGTGGATCAGTGCTAGTGTTTTGATAAGCATCTTGTGTACATCCCTTCCATGTCTTTTGTTATCATGTTTGGTGGCTGTAGCATGTTCATTTCGTTGCATTTAGGAGCCTACTTGCTGTAAATCGCAGACCGGTTCATTTCGTAAAACGCTTGCCATTTCCAAACCGTAGCTCCGATTCCCATGATCTTTATATCGTTTTCAGGTGATTTTATCCCCTCTATCCACTGGAACACTTGGTTTTCCAAGTTGAGGCCAGGTTCATGCATTTCCTGTCACGTCTTGCATTTTGCATCCCGCATCGCATCCCGCATAGCATACCATCATCGCATCTTATTGCTTGAGTTTGCACGTGGTTGATTGTATCCTTGTTGCTTTTTTGTGTTGTTGGGTAGAGCCGGGAGACGAGTTCTCTAACGAGGAGCCCGTTGAGTTTTCTTTTGAGGATCCAGTCAACTCTGACAACTGTGCAGGCAAGATGATCATACCCTCGAAATCACTACTATCTTTGCTATGCTAGTTTGCTCGCTCTTTTGCTATGCCAATGCTACAATGCCTACCACTTGCTTGTCAGCCTCCCAATTGCCATGTTGAGCCTCTAACCCACCATTGTCCTAGCAAACCGTTGATTGGCTATGTTACAGCTTTGCTCAGCCCCCTTCTTATAGCGTTGCTAGTTGCAGGTGAAGATTGGAGCCGTTCCTTGTTGGAACATTTATTTACTTGTTGGGATATCATTATATTGCCATGTTATCTTAATGCATCTATATACTTGGCAAAGGGTGGAAGGCTCGGCCTTTCGCCTAGTGTTTTGTTCCACTCTTGCCGCCCTAGTTTCCGTCATATCGGTGTTATGTTCCCGGAATGTTGCGTCCCTTACGCGGTTGGGCTATAATGGGAACCCCTTGATAGTTCGCCTTGATTAAAGCTTTTCCAGCTATGCCCAACATTGGTTTTACCATTTGCCACCTAGCCTCTTTTTCCCTTGGGTTTTCGGAGCCCGAGGGTCATCTTATTTTAACCCCCCCGGGCCAGTGCTCCTCTGAGTGTTGGTCCGACCGAGTAGACTGCGGGGCCACCTCGGCGCAACTTGAGGGTTGGTTTTACTCGTAGGATGTCTCATCTGAGTGTGCCCTGAGAACGAGATATGTGTAGCTCCTATCGGGATTTGTCGGCACATTCGGGTGATGTTGCTGGACTTGTTTTAACCTGTCGAATCATCTTGTTGTACCGAGATACCGAGTCTGATCGGTGTGTCTTGGGTGGAGGTCTATTCCTTCGTTGACCGGGAGAGCTTGTTATGGGTTAAGTTGGGAGCCCCTGTAGGGATTGATCTTTCGAAAGCCGTGCCCGCGATTATGGGCAGATGGGAATTTGTTAATGTCTGGTTGTAGATAACTTGAACCTTAATTAGTTAAAATGAATCAACTGAGTGTGTTACCGTGATAGCCTCTTCTCGGCGAAGTCCAGGAAGTGGACACGGTGTTGGAGTTATGTTTGCGCAGGTTGCTTGCTAGTTCCTCGCTCGCGCCTTGCTCTCTCTTCTCGCTCTCTTTTGCGAATAAGTTAGCCACCATATATGCTAGTCGCTTGCTGCAGCTCCACTTGGGGTGATCGGGACCTATGTCGCTTGTTGGGTTATCTTTTATTTTGGCGCCGTAGTCGGGCCATGAGTGTTTGGATGATGTATGTTATTTATGTACTTTGATGTGACGTGGCGAGTGTAAGCCAACTATGTACCTCCCCTTTATATTATTTATGTACATGGGATGTGTGATGATTTCCTAACTTGCGACATTGCTTTCAATGCGGTTATGCCTCTAAGTCATGCCTCAACACGTGGGAGATATAGCCGCATCGAGGGCGTTACAACAAGCCCCTCAAAGGATTATGTTCCATAGTAACCAGCGACAGTGAATTTCAGCACACGATATAAATTTTTCCTTACCAAATTCCACCAACCAAAGGCGCTTCACTCCCCGACAACGGCGCCAAAAAAGAGTCTTGATGACCCACAAGTATAGGGGATCTATGATAGTCCTTTTGATAAGTAAGAGTGTCGAACCCAACAAGGAGCAGAAGTAAATGATAAGCAGTTTTCAGTAAGGTATTCTCTGCAAGCACTGAAATTATCGGTAATAGATAGTTTTGTGATAAGGTAATTTGTAACAGGTAACAAGTAATAAAAGTAAATAAGGTGCAGCAAGATGGCCCAATCCTTTTTTTAGCAAAGGACAAGCCTGGGCAAACTCTTATATAAAGGAAAATGCTCCCGAGGACACATTGGAATTATCGTCAAGCTAGTTGTCATCACGCTCATATGATTCGCGTTCGGTACTTTGATATGTGGGTGGACCAGTGCTTGGGTACTATCCTTCCTTGGACAAGCATCCCACTTATAATTAACCCCTCTTACAAGCATCTGCAACTACAAAAGAAGTATTAAGGTAAACCTAACCATAGCTTGAAACATATGGATCCAAATCAGCCCCTTACAAAGCAACTCATAAACTAGGGTTTAAGCTTCTATCACTCTAGCAACCCATCATCTACTTATTACTTCCCAATGCCCTCCCCTAGGCCTAAACAATGGTGAAGTGTCACGTAGTCGACGTTCACATGACACCACTAGAGGAAAGACAACATACATCTCATCAAAATATCGACCGAATACCAAATTCACATGACTACTTATAGCAAGACTTCTCCCGTGTCCTCAGGAACAAATGTAACTACTCACAAATCATATTCATGTTCATAATCAGAGGGGTATTAATATGCATAAAGATCTGAACATATGATCTTCCACCGAATAAACCAACTAGCATCAACTACAAGGAGTAATCAACACTACTAGCAACCCACAGGTACCAATCTGAGGCTTTGGGACAAAGATTGGACACAAGAGATGAACTAGGGTTTGAGATGAGATGGTGATGGTGAAGATGTTGATGGAGATTGACCCCCTCCCGATGAGAGGATCGATGGTGATGACGATGGTGATGATTTCCCCCTCTCGGAGGTAAGTTTCCCCGGCAGAACAGCTCCGCCAGAGGCCTAGATTGGTTCCACCTCGTGGCGGCGGAGTTTCGTCCCGTGAGCTTGCTTATTATTTTTTTCTAGACAAAAGATCTCATATAGCAGAAGATGGGCACTGAAGGGCTTCCAGGGGGCCCACGAGGCAGGGGGCGCCCAGGGGGTAGGGCGCGCCCCCCACCCTCATGGATGGTGGGTGGCCCCCCTCTGGTACTTCCTTCCCCCAATATTTTTCATATATTCTGAAACGTGCTCCCGTGAAGTTTCAGGACTTTTGGAGTTGTGCAGAATAGGTCTCTAATATTTGCTCCTTTTCCAGCCCAGAATTCCAGCTGCCGGCATTCTCCCTCTTCATGTAAACCTTGTAAAATAAGAGAGAATAGGCATAAGTATTGTGAAATAATGTGTAATAACAACCCATAATGCAATAAATATCGATATAAAAGCATGATGCAAAATGGACGTATCAGGCATCATCCACGAACTGGTACATGCTGGACCGACGGGCTACTTTCTCTGCTTCTTCCGGCTCCTCGGGGAGCTCTCCTGTTTGGAGGAAACGGACGGTGGGCTACGCCCATGCCGGATCCTGGGGCTCGACGACAAGGACTAAAGGCTCATCTTCGGCCGTAAGGGCGGCTGCTTCTATGGCCAGGGCATGAGGCCCTGCCAAGGGTTGCTGCCCTCTAGGAAGTTTGGGCCTCCCAGCAATTTCCTTGCCGACGGCTCCTGGGAGCTCAGCGGGAAATTACTTGCCGGGGCTTGCCTTCCTTCGTTTGTTCTGTCCTGCTGATGGCTCAATGGATGGGTGAGTTAGCTGAAGCACAAAGGTACCTGGTTCCACAGGCAACTTGAGGGCAGCACGCTTTGACAGGTCGTCGGCAATGCCGTTCTCCGCTCGAGGAACATGCTCTGCTTGCAATCCGTCAAAGCGCTCTTCCAACTTCCTCACTTCATCCACATAGGCCTCCATCAACAGGCTCTGGTAGTCCTTGTTTACTTGCTTGATGACGAGTTGTGAATCACCTCTGACGATGAGCTTTCTGATTCCAAGGTCTGCCGCGATCCTGAGACCAGCCAACAACCCCTCGTACTCAGTCGTGTTGTTCGTCGATTTTTCCGGGGAAAGTGCATCTGGATTACATACTTGAGGCACTCTCCGATGGGAGCAACAAGCAATATGCCGGCACCAGCACCTTGGAGTGAGAAAGCTCCATCAAAGTACATAATCCACTCACTGCTCATCTCCTTGCCGGGAAGGGTGGTCTCTTGAATCTCTTCATCGGGCATTGCGGTCCATTCTACTATGAACTCTGCCAGGGCTTGGCTCTTGATTGTTGAAGTACTTTCAAACTTGAGGCCAAAGCTTGACAGCTCCAACGCCAACTCCACAATCCTCCCAGTCGCATCTGGGTTGTGCAAGATTCGTTGCAACGGGAGGTGCGTGACAACGGTGATTTCATGTGCTTGGAAATAGTGGCGCAGTTTTCTCGAGGCCATGAGGAGGCTGAAAAGTAACTTGTGCGTGCCATAATATCTTGACCTAGCCCCTTGCAAGAGGGAACTGACGAAATAGACAGGGTGCTGCACCATCTTCTTCTTCTGTCCTACTTTGCTCATCTGCTTAGACTCCGCCTTGCCGGGGTCGGGTCTCGCCGGGGGTTCTGTATTGCCAGTGTCAGACCCTGCCGAGGATGGCCCCAGCCCACCACCCGATGGCTCCGATGCTACTCCTGCCTCTTCCTCAAGTTCCCTCTGTGGAACCAGCGTGGCACTGACCACTTGATTCGAGGCTGCCAAGTATAGCAGCAACGGCTCTTGCGGCTTGGGCGCGACTAGTATCGGTGTGGAGGAGAGATACCTCTTCAAATCTTGTAGTGCGGCTGTCGGATTTTGGGTTCCGGCTGACCCTTAAGGTTCGAACACTAGGGTGCGCGCGGAAATCTCACCTTCAACCTCTCCGTCTCAATGGGATCTAAACTACTAAAAGAGCTGCACGAAAGACACAAGATTTATACTGGTTCGGGCCACCGATGTGGTGCAATACCCTACTCCAGTGTGTGGTGGATGGATTGCCTCCTGGGGCTGGTGAGGATGAACAATACAAGGAAGAACAGCCTCGCGAGGGTCTGTTCCTGGCTGAGGTGATGAACTGTTGTGAAGAGTTCAGTCCCCTCTTTCTCTCTCTCTCTACTTGTGAACCAAACGAACCAACCGACCCCCTTGCTATGTGGGTGGCTAGCCCTATTTATACAGGCCCTGGTCCTCTCCCCAAATATTGAGCAGGAAGGGATCCGACAATGGCGGGCTAATTTGAAGGGGGACAGGGAGTACATCTATCCTGACAAAAGCAGTCTTCGCCTGCCAAAGGCTCTGGTGGTGACGCCGCGCTGCGCTCCATGGTGACCTCCGTCTCGTAGTCCTCCTGGCCTTGGTCTCGTTGCACCAAAGTGGCAACCTTTGCCTGATGCCTCGGTACTCCGCTGATACGCTTGCTCCCTTTGCACCAAAGGGGAAAGAGGGACGCTGCGCGCGCTGGCACCCGCCTGGTGCCCCATGTCGTCATGGCTTGCGTCATAGGTACCTCGCGAGGTACCCCTCCTTGAACTCTCCGCCTCCTCGTGAGCCAGCCTGACGAGGCTGTGCCTGAGGATGCTCCGTGTCGTCCGCCTCGCGAGGCTTGGCCCCTCGCGAGGGTCTTGAGCCTCGTGTTGATGAAGATGGGCCGCGCTGGGCCCCCACTCGAGCCACGCCGCAGGCCGCAGGCAGGCAAGTCTGGGGACCGCCGTTCCCAGAACGCCGACAGCGGCCTCTACCTCCGGAGTCCACTTGACTGGACCCTCCCTTTTCAAAACTTTGAAAAAGGGGACGGCGCGCTCAGCAGATTTGGAGATGAATCTACTCAGGGCGGCAACATAGCCGGCGAGCCTACGAACGTATTTGACCCGCTTCGGTGCCCCAATCTGCTCGATCGCCTTGATTTTGTTAGGATTTGCTTCAATTCCGCGTTGAGACACAAAGAACCCAAGAAGTTTGCCGAACGGTACACCGAACATGCACTTCTCTGGGTTGAGCTTGAGGTTGATCTTACGCAAATTTGCAAATGTTTCTTCTAGGTCTTGTACAAGCGTGGCCCTGTCCTTGGTTTTGACCACTATATCATCCATATAGGCTTCCATATTTCTATGTAGTTGGGGCTCAAAACCAATTTGGATCGCTCGGGCAAATGTTGAACCGGTGCTCTTCAACCCGAAAGGCATCCGTACAAAACAGTACGTACCACATGGGGTGATGAACGCGGTCTTCTCTTCATCTTCTTTCATCATGAAGATCTGGTGGTATCCTGAATATGCGTCGAGGAATGACAGCAGGTCCCACTCGGGAGTGGAGTCTACAATTTGGTCGATGCGTGGCAAAGGGAAAGGATCCTTCAGACAAGCTTTATTGATATCTGTGTAATCAATACATAGCCTCCACTTCCTATTCTCCTTATGCACCACCACCGGATCGGCCAACCACGTGGGTTGGAGTACTCCTCTAACCAGGCCTGCTGCCTCCAATTTCCTGATCTCTTCTACGATGAGCTCTTGTCGCTCCAAATCTTGCTTCCTAACCTTTTGCTTGACGGGCCACGCATGAGGACATACAGCAAGATGGTGCTCAATTACCTCCCTGGGAACACCGGGGATGTCGGATGCTTGCCATGCAAACACATCGACATTCGCCCGCAGGAAGGCAACGAGCACGCTTTCCTATTTGCTGTTGAGGGCGGAGCTTCTGGTGAAAGCCCCGCCGATGCCGTCCTCCTTGACGGACACCTTCTTGGTCTCTAGTGGTGCAACTTTGTACTTCTTTCTCTTGCCGGCGGAGCTCTCTAGGACGTCCTCAACGGGAGCATGGCACTCCGAAGAGGTTCGCTTGCCGGAGTGGGTGCAAGAGGTCTCGCCGGAAGAGGTCTTGGCGGAAGGGGTCTTGCCGGCCTTCTTCCCTGGAGCTTCAGCGGCAGGGGCAAGTGTCTTCGCGACAGTTGCTGCAACTGCCTCTTGGTAAAGTTGATCGGCGCTGATGAGCGCATCTTTCTTGTCAGAGGGGACGGTGATGATGCTCGGTGGCCCTGGCATCTTTAACGTGTTGTAGGCATAGTGGGCCGCCGCCATGAACTTGGCCAGCACTGGGCGCCCAAGGATCCCATTGTATGGCAAGGGGATCTCGGCGACATTGAAGACGATCTTCTTTGTCCTATAGTTCAGCTCGCCTGCAAATGTAACGGGCAGCGTGATTTTACCTTTAGGCTGGCTCCTTTCCGGGTTGACCCCTTGAAATGTGCCCTTCTCTTCAAGGTCTCCATCAGGAATTTGTAGCTTCTTGATCACGACAAGCGAGATCAAATTCAGACCGGCCCCACCGTCAACCGGCACTTTCGTCACCTTGAGGTTGCATATTGTTGGCGAGACCAACAACGGCAAACACCCAACCACAGTTGTGCGATCAGGGTGATCCTCGATGTCGGAAACGATTGGCGTGCGGGACCACTTCAGGGGCTTCTGGGCATCAAACGACAGCTTTACCGCAGCGACCTCACGCGCCCACTACTTCAGATGGCGGTGTGAGGTGTGCAACGAGGCGCCATCGTCAATGCACATGGCCTCTATAGCCTTCTGGAACTCATGCTCGCCGGACTCGTCGTCCTCGTCATGATCATCATCCTCCTCTTTCTTGTCGCGGCCCCGAGCGGGCCTCTCTTTGCCGCGGCGACCCCCTTGGCCACCATGCTTCTTGTCGGATCCCTCAGCACCATCCCGACCTTTCTCCTTGTCTTGCCTTTCCTATTCATCCTTATGCTTTTCAACAAGCAGCTCAACTTGTCGGCAGTTCTTGAGGTCATGGCCCTTGGTGCGGTGGATCTTGCAATACTGCTTGTCGGAGCCTCCTGGCTTGCCGGTAGCCGCCAAGGCCAAGCAGGACGTGCACCCGGCAACCTCCTTGTCAGGGTCGTCAGACTTGGCCTTTTTGGCGGCGCCGAGCTCGCAGGATCCCTAAACGGCAAGCACAGTCTTGCCCTTGCGCTTCTTGTTGCAGCGTCGGCCCTCCTTCGTCGGAGCGGCGGTGTCTTTGTTTGTGGAGTTAGTTTCCTCACCGGCGTCCTTGCCAGGATACTTCCTCCCCTCTTCAGGTCGAGCACATCTATCGTCCATAACATAAAGTTCGGCCACATCCTTGACCTTGTTCATCACCAAGTCCTCGCGCATCTTACGATTGCGCACATTCTGATGGAATGCGCTGATAACTGCGGCGGGATGAACATCTGGGATGTTGTACTGCACTCCGCTGAACCTTTGTATGTACTTGCGCATGTTTTCTCGTTTTTCCTGGGGGATGATGTGCAAATCGCTTTCTTGGCCACGAGCTTGGTGGCCTCCAGTGAAGGCGCCAACAAACTCATGACACAAATCCGACCAAGAAGAAATGGAATCCACTGGCAAGTGCATCAACCATGACATGACGTTGGGTTTGAGTGCCAATGGGAAGTAATTGGCAAGCACCTTGTCGTCGCGGGCTCCAGCAACTTGTATCGCGATGGTGTAGATGCTGAGGAACTCCAACAGGTGGGTCTTGCCATTGTACTTCTCGCCAACATCGGGCTTGAACATGCGGTGGGAGGGCCACTGGAACTGCCACAGCTCTCGGGTAAAAGATGGACAACCCACCTCAGAAGGCAGGTCGTCGGGGCCTCCCGGTGCCAGGTGGTCCATAGGAGGCCCGACACGCCGATCTGACTGATGGCGCATCTCCCGTCGTCGTTTGATGGTAGTTCGAGCGTCTTCCTGGGCTCGTTCCCGAAGGACTTGACGTTGGTCGCGGCGGCTTCGCGGTTCGGACAATGCGGTGGAAACGTTTTCACCGACATCGGGTCGATGGGCAGGTGGCTGTTGTTGCTGTCGCGGTGGGGGAGAGTGCACTGTGGTCGCAGCATCTCTGCCCCCCTACCGCCAACATGCACCAACTCGTTAGGATGTCGGTGCGAGGGTCCCGCTGGGAGTGGCTCGTCTTTGTTGGCAAAGCTGACAACGCTTTGGATGGTGGCTCTCCACTCGTCGAGCTTCTCCACAGCAGGGGGGGGGAGTCGAGGAGCAGCTGCACGCGCGCCAGCGCTTCTGCTCGCATAGGTGGCGACGAGATCTGCATAGACCGTGATGCGCTCCGACTTCTAACCAGCTTAGAAGGGGCTCGGTCACGGTCTCGCGGCCGCGCACCACCTGCACCGGCGTCTGAGCGTGCACGTCGGCCTAGTTCGTCCTACAAGTGGCGCATAGGGATCATTCCGTGGCGGTGCCCGGGGGCTCTGGCATCGCGTTGTTGCTCATCGCGCGTGGCCTGGGAAGAGCGTTGTCACATCCCAAGTTATGGTAATGCCTAGTGCTAACATATGGTGTTGCATCATGTCTACTTTACTCAGAAAATTTGAAATGGGGATGACAAGCCCTAGCACTAAATGAAATGCAATTAGGATCAAAATAAAAATATTTTCAATGAACCCAGAATGCCCTTTAGAAAAGTTCATTATTTTTGATAAAGGTGAAAACCTCTGCCAAAAATGATGCACATATTTTTAGGCCATTCTGGATTTTTGAATAACCCATCTTGTATTTGAATTGGGGCATTTAAATACTATTAATATTTTTAAATGCTCCAGTAATTCTGAAAAGAGTTAAGGGCCTCTGTAATAATTCATTTAATGCCCACAATTATTTTCAGGATTTATTAAAATGATTTGGTTATAAACTAAATCAAAACAAAATAACATAAATAGAAAACAGAAACAGAATTAGAAAGAGAGGAACCTACCTGGCAAAGCCCACCTGGCCTATTACTGTAGTGGCCCAGCTCCTCCAGCTGGCCCAGCCCAGCTAGCCAGTGCCAGTCATCTTCAACCTCTGCCAGTAGGCAGAGGCGAAGGCGGGCACGGCGCGCGCTGAGGCCGCCACCTCCTCCCTGCCTGCCTCACGCCCCTGAGGCTCTCTTCCAGCGCCATGGAGACGGCCACGCACCCCCAGGCCCTCTCACTCCTCCACCCCCCCCCCCCCCCCGTGCTCATCCCCTCCCCTGTCTCTCTCCATCGCACCACCGAACGCGGTCACCGCCGCCGACGAGAACCACCACAGCCACAACTACCCCCTCGCCCCTCTGTTGTTCCCACGAATTCTGCGACGTCGTCCTCTACCCCCTCACCGAACCATGCCCTGCCGGAAGCCCTGCAGCGTCACCTTCGAGCTCTTCTTCAACCTTCGGCCACCGGCGACCTCGTCTTCGATTCGCCACCGTCCGTGCTTCCCCGGCCTCGACTTCGACTCCGTTCGACCCCTCTGTGAGCCTCCATCATTTCCCCTTTGTTCTTCCTCTCCAACCCTTCCTCTAGCCGTGCTTTTCACTGGAGACCGAACCGCGCCGCCGCCGAGCCTCTCGCCGCCGTGGCCACAGCCGCCGCAACCTCCAACCGAGCACAACCACGAGCTCACCGCGCCGCGTAGGTGCCGTAGGAACCAAGCACGCCACCCCACGGGCACCGTAGCCCCGCTCCCGAGTGCACCCGTACTCCGGCCGCCGCCACGAGCTCGATTCCGGCGAGCTCGCTCCACCCCAGCCCCTCCCACTTGCCCCACTAGATGCGCACGAGCCCCAACTACGCGTAGGACCAAACCGCGGTCGACTTGTTCGCCTGTGGGCGATTCCCGAAGCCCTCCGCCGTCTCTGTCGTCGCCGGCGACGAGCTGTTGACCTGGGCCGGCGGGTTTGACCCAGCTTGATCGGGGTTTGACTTTCCCCTGACTCACTGACATGTGGGCCCCAGGCCACTAACTACTAGGATTAGTATTAGTTAACACAAACTAACTTTAGTTAGTTAACTAACTATTGACTAGTGGGTCCCATTGGTCATGTTTGACCTGACCAGCCATAGTTGACCTGATGACATCACTCTTATGTCATGCTGACATAGTAAAACCTTTTCTGGAATTTAAATAAATCTTAAATGATTTATTATTTTTAGAAAATGCCTAAAACTTCTAAAAATCATAGAAATTCAACCGTAACTCCAAATAAGATAAATTATATATGAAAAATTATCAGAAAAATTCAAGGAATCCATCTATACCATTTTCATGCATGTTTGAACAATGTTTGTTCCCTGTTTTGGAAAAAACAAATAAAGGGCATTTAAATAATCATATATGGAGTTGGAATTTGAATCTTGTATTCAAACCAACTTCATTTAAATCATAACTAGATGCATTAGCTCAAATCACAGCATATTGCCATGTCATGATCATGCATCATATTGTCGCATATGCATTGATTGTGTTCTTCTCTATTGCTGGTGTTTGTCCCTCCTTCAGTAGACGACGTTCCGACCATGTGATCAATGACACCGATGAAGAACTATACTATCTTCAGAAGTGCCAGGCAAGCAAACCCCCTTGTTCATTCCGATACAATCCCACTCTCCCGCTCCTGCTCTCTTTTACTACATTAGGACAACAACGATTCAACTGTTACATGCTGCGGTAGTTGAACCCTTTTCCTCTGCATGACCTGTCATTGCCACAGTGATTAGATGAAACCCACTAGCATGAGTAGGAGTTGTTTGAGCCCTGATGTGCCTACTCATTCATGCTTGTTCATCATGCCTGCTATTGCGTAGAGTCGTGTCAGGTCTGGTTCATCGGGGATGAATCGGAGGTGTGTGAACATGTCCTACTGTGTGTGAACACGATTTGGTAAAGGTAGCGGTGAGAGGCGATGGAGGAGCACATGGTGGGTTGTCTCATTGAAACCGTCCTCAGGAACTGAGTTCTGTGTTTGTGATCCATGAAACAACTACTACCACATGTTGGGCCCTGAAATATGACCCCGCTCGACATACTGACCCCTCTCGTCCAATGTCCAGGAGTTGCAACTAGTTTCTGGTGTTTATAGGATATGTGTTGGCGGTCGTGCATAGCGCTAACCCTAGGGGTGGGCTATGATGCGGTAGATACACCGTGGCACGGTGTACCGGGCGCCCGTTTGGTGTCTCGGGAACCCTGCACACATCGTTTGGGGCTGTGAGCAAAACTCCGGCTGGATCTCCTCGCGGATGGAACCCGAATAGGCGATAAACCTGGACTAGAGACTTGTGTGGTTAGTCAGGTCGTGGTCTACACACACGTCGGCTTTCGCTTGAAGCCTGTCGAGCACATGTCGTGAAGATGCTAAGTGGTGGAAACATGTGTGACGAAGTACACCCCTGCAGGGTTATAAATGATATATTCGAATAGCCGTGTCCACGGTAAAGGACTTCTGGGTTGCCTATAATAGTTCATAGACAAGTGAAAGTGGATACTCTAAAACTTGCAAGATAAGCGTGAGTGCTATGGATGGCCTTCTCGTAGGGAGACGGGAGCGGTTCCATAGTGGTGTGTTGAATGGTGAATATGTGGACTCGTGTGCGCCACCTCAAAAGAGTTGCTTGCAGTCGTAGTTCAGGTTAGCCACTGAGTCGAAGCTAGCTTGCTGCAGTTAAACTCCACCCCACCCCTTGTTGATACCGATGCATATGTAGCTAGCCCTGATGTAAGTCTTGCTGAGTACCTTTGTACTCACTTTTGCTTAATTTATGTTTTGCAGAGAGAGACTTCAGTCTCGCTAGTAGTTCCGTGTGGACTTCGACGTTAGCTTGATACCTCAGCTACGATCTTGTGCCCTCGGCAGGATCTGGTAGATAGTCAGACTTCTCAGCCTTTTTCAATTGTAGATGTCTGTACTCAGACATGTTAAGCTTCCGCATGTGTTTTGATTTGTATGCTATGATTGTTGGGTCATGAGACCCATGTTTGTAATATCTCGCTCCTTGGAGCCTAATGAATGAATACTTGAGTCGTAGAGTTATGTTGTGATGACATGTTGTATTTGCACATATCGAGCATATTGTATGTATGATTGAAATGCTTGGTATGTGTGGGATATGACAATCTAGTTGTTTATCCTTGACAGCCTCTCTTATGGGGAAATGTAGTCTAGTGCTCCTTGAGCCATAGTAGTCCGCTACAGCCCGGGTTCACCCGCTACAGCCCGGGTTCACCGGAGCCCTGCTAGCCCAGCACTACTGCTTAGGACACTTGACTAGCCGGCATGTGTTTCACTTCGTTCCTATGTCTGTCCCTTCAGGGAAATGTCACACGGTGACATCTGGAGTCCTGCCTAGCCTGCTACAGCCCGGGTTCCCCGGAGTCCTGTTAGCCCAGTGCTACAGCCCGGATTCACTCGCTGATGACCGACATGCTCGATGTGATTCATGTATGCCTACCCCCATAGGTTAGTGCCGCTTTGGGTTCACGACTAGCCATGTCGGCCCGGGTTCTCTGTCATATGGATGCTAGCGACACTATCATATACATGAGCCAAAAGGCGCAAACGGTTCCAGGCCTTGGTAAGGCGACACCCGTGGGATTATCGTGCGTGAGGCCGCAAAGTGATATGACCTGTTACCGGCTAGGTCAATTTGACTTGGAATCAGGGTCCTGACAAGCGCGGCGCGAGCGCCAGCTGGGGTGCCGTAGAGGCTGTTGTGCCGCCTGTGGGCAGCACGGCCCCGCCCCGGACCCAGCGACGCACGACTCGTTGCCTCGGATTCGGATGACGCCGCTCGCCTGGCTCCGATCGCCAGAATGTCGTGGATGCTCGCGGGCCACGTCTTTGGCCCATCCATGTGTACCCGGTCGTCTGCTCGCGCTGGCGCGCATGGGCCGGCACCAGACGAACCGATCGCCGTCATCCCCTTTCCCTTGGGGGCCATGGTGATGATGAAGTCAGTGTGCTAACCTTCAAACCGGATTTTCACAACCGTGCGCCCCCTACCTAGCACACCAGAGATGTCGGGGAAACGACACCTATGGGATCACTGGGATCCCTTTTTGGTACGGTTGGCAGGCGCGAGGTTGTGCAAAGAGCGGGTCTAGAAGCCAGCACGAGGATCATTTACCCAGGTTCGGGCCGTGAGGATGCGTAATACCCTAGTCTTTCTTTGGTGTATATTTGAGTGTTCTTCAGTTCTTGAACTAGCTATGATGCGTGCGTCGTCCAAAAAATCTGAATCCCCTCTCAGTACGTCGCGGGCCTCCTTTTATAGTCAAAAGGGGCTGCCACAGTGGCACACAAGAGGTGGAAAGGTATACAGTAATCGAGTCTATCTCATGGCACCATAGGACAAACACATTTAATGCGCTGCCGACGTGCCCTTCTTGCTTTATCAGGGATGGCAAGGAAGCTTGTCCCAGCTATCGACGCCTCGCCTGGCTTTGACGCACGTCCGAACTGACGAGGCGTGTAGTGCCACGTTGGCTGACTGTTGAGTTGGTGCGGTAGCTGAATCTTCATGAAGATCTGCATGCCACCACGCAGGTGCTTGTCAAGTCGGCCTAGAGGCCGCACGTCGCCACACAGGTGCCTGCCCAGCTGGTGGGCTGGTAGCTGCATGAGTACGACGGTGGAGTCTTGGCAGACGTGGCCCTGGCTGCAGCCCCGCGGATGTTTTCGGCAAGAGTCTTGCCGGAGCCCCAGCAAGGGTCTTTCCGTAGCATCTTGGTCGTCCCCGGCAAGGCTCTTGCCGGGGGTCTCGTGGGTATCCTTGGCAAGGATCTTGCTGAGGATCGTCATCTTCTGGTCATCATGTAGTCTTGTGTGCTTCTGGTTTCCACAAAGATCTTCATGCCACCATGCAGGAACTTCCAGAGACTTGGTTTCAATGCTGTCGATGGCGTCGGAACTCACAGGCTCAAGGGTGGTCGCGATGTTGGTGTTGGGAAAGCTGCCCCGGCAAGGTTCTTGTTGGGGCTGTGGAGGCCCCCGACAAGAACCTTGCCGGGGGAGTCCACCTTGCCCCTCTGCTCTTCATGTTTCTGGTTTGGCACTGTTCTGGTTGTTTTGTGGCTTTGCTTCCTTTCTCTGCCCCGCTAGGTGTGGCCGCAGGTGTGGCACCAACTGCCCGAGCACAAGTAAAGGGGTACAAAATAGGACCCCTCCTTTTGTGCACCAACACATGTTCCACGAGGGCTGGGAGGAAGAGATGCTGGAGGCCGAGGCCTTATACGAGCCACCCAGGAGCCTCGCCGACCCCGCCGGCGAAAACCAACCCCGGGTACCACTAATATCTCAAGAGCAGGCTTATGCTAACCATGGGCCGCAGGTGGACCGAGCTGCGGCGGTTGACGGTTATCCTAGCGCTGCCGCCCCACTCCATTCAGGAGCGACGCACTGGGGGCTGCACGGAAGGGGTCCGGAGCAAGGCCCTCCCTCATGTCACGCGGGGCAAGGCATCACTCGGAGGTAGGTCCTCTATCGGGGAGGCGCCGGCGAGCCCTCCCCCTGGCAGATGGCATGTGGTCGCCGAGGGCGCCGCTGGCGTCCCATTTGCCCCTTGGCCTCGTCCTGGTTTCCGAACGCTCCAACGAGGGTCAAGGGTGGCATAAAGCGGGGCCCTCGTCTGGTGATATCAAGCAAGGCTCGCGTCTATGAAGGTCTCCGCCTGTGACACTCTCACGTAATAATGAGTGGGGATGTACACGCCCCGGAGTCTCAGGAGTGCCGCCCTTGGGCCTCGGGGGCTCCCGCCCACGTCCTAGTGGAAGCACCATGCCTAGAGCTGGCCGTTGACACTGTCCCCCAATGACTAAGCTCATGGCTAGCAAAGGCACTAGGCTTCATGCTGGTGGGAAGACAAGAAGACTAGCTAGGTGCCGGATGCAGCCTTTTTGCTTTCAAGCCCTTTCTCTGTAGCTCGGTTTACCGCCTTTTGGATTTGAATTCGCAGTCGTATTTTCATTAGCAAAGCATGGGGGCATCTTTTCTCGTTCGTGTTGGTTTCTTGAGTTTTCCGGCTCCGCGCCTTGTTTAAGACCGGCGCCTACTGCCCCTTCCTCATGAGCTCTCCACGGGCGGTGGCTGGGCGTGGTATGCTTGCGCATCTCAACGTGGTCTAATGCCCGTCTCTCAGGGCCCTCTCAGGCGAACAAGCGAGCTTCACAGAAGCCCGAAACCTCACAAGTCCGCGGAGGACTCCCCTCGCGAGAACCACACATCGACAACTACAAGGCCAGTGCGGGGCCCGCCTAGACTGAGGTAAGTTACTGTGGTGAGCACGGGGAAGAACTTGAGAACTCGCTAAATGTGACAGCCTGGTTTTTTCCCTCTTTTCTTTGCCTGATTTTAGTTGGTTTGAATTTGAAATTTGGTGTTTTGAATCTTTTCATATGGACTTAAGCACTTGGGTACCCCTTGGCTTTCACCCAAGTGTCCCATTTCCCTCTCTAACTATCATTCCCATTCTGGTTCACCTCAAAATAATAATTGGAATATTTTTCTTAAATGAAAAATATTCATTTCCCTCTCTTAAACCCTAGTCAGCTCAATGTGCTCGAAAGCAACCCCAATTTTTCTTGCCCAAAAATATCTGAGAAAAATCAAAAATATTCTTTGAACCATAGGGCACCTTCATCAGCAAAAATATTGCATAAATTTTTGGAATATTTTTGCTACAGAAAACATTTTCTGTTCTGGACAGAAATGGGGGTTTCTACAGAAACTACAATTTTACTTCCTCCATTGTGGCTGATTTTTCTTGTGCATCATCACCTTAGTAGGTGACTGCTAACCTACAAAGCCCAGCCCTCAACTCCCAGCCATTTGACCACAATAATCTATCAAACTTATTGATCAGAAACTTACTAGGCAGTTGAAATCTATCCTACTGCGTCTGGATCCAAACCAAAGCATGGTAATCTTAAAAACTACCACGAACAACAAGCCAGACATGAAATTTGGACTTAGGTCGGCCTAAGGGCAGAGTTCATGCGGTGACCACGCGTGTACATGATGCCAACCTGCGTGCCGACGCACTTTGGGTCGCGCCTGGGCCTCTGTTGCTCGCGTGCTCGCTTCCCCGACTGCCTAGCCTTGCCAAACTTCGCCACAATATTCGTCCAAGCCCTCTTAACTCCCTCCTGGCGCTCACCGACGCCGGAGCTTGCCGCCGCGAGCGAGGGTGCGGTCCGGCCAATGTAATAGTGCGGTGCACACTGTGCTCGTCGTCACCCCAGTGCCCCTGTGCTCGTCCCCGTTCGCCAACAGTCCCCGCGTGAGCTGCGTCTCCTTCTCCCCCTCTCACTGACGCCGTTCGTCGCCGGGCGCCATGTCCAGGTGTCCACCGGCGGAGCCCGAACCCCCCTCGACGCTCGGCTATAAATGGAGCCCTCCCCAACCACCTTGAGCACCATCCATGACACCCACACACTCCACAACCTCATAGATAGCCCTAGCCCGGCCGGCAGGCTGCGGGCCGCTGTTCCCGAGCTCGAGCTCGCAGGCAATCCCCTCGGGTCGTCTCCGTAGCTCTGCCCCCCCCAGGCCTGGGCAACCCTTCCAGGGCCTCCGCCGCTCTCCAGTGGTGCTGTTCTGCCTAGTTGGAGCCCCTGGAGTCGCCTCTGTTCGCCGTCGTCTTCGTCTCCGGCGACCTCCGCTCTCTACCTCCGCTAGAGAGGTTGATTCCTACGCCGACCGACCACCCCTGGCTACTTTACGGGTACGGGCAGGTGCGCCTTCGTCTCCTCTCTCGATCCCTCCCTCTCGTTTTGGCCAAGAATCCCTTGTCGCCGGCGTGTGCTCCGGCGATGCCGCGCCGTCCTCTGTTTCTTTCCCCCTCTCCCCCTCACCTGACTAGCGGGCCCCGCTAGTCAGCCACTCAGTACATGCGCGAAGCGGTATGAGTGGTGGTGCCCCGAGGCTTTACGCCTTCGACGTCACCCCCCTCAGTCTGTTTTAATTAAATTCAAATTCCATATTTTTCCAGAGAGCTTCAAACAGCCAAAACTCTTTAACCATAAGTCCAAATTAATTGATTCTTTTTGCAGTGTGTTCTTTGTAACGAAATCTAGCAGCTCACCTAAAATGGGATTTTCCCCCGCTGTCTAGATTTTCTGTTGAATTTCAGAAGGGTTCTTGATGTTTTATTTTTGTGTTTATAATTATTTTTAGAGGGTGAGGCTTGTCTTGAGGATCACCAGGAGGCTTGTGAACCTCATCTGCACTAAGGCAAGCCACATCAACATTTTCATGGTGCCATTACAATATTTGTGATTTTCCTACTTGAATGAATGATTTAGTCCATGCATTTAGATCACTATTATGTTATTTATATTCTGTTAGTTGCTTGTTTAAGGTAATATGCTTGATTTACAGAAATTTTAAAGCCAACTAAGTTGGTAAAGAAACTAGAATTAATTTTTGTTATGAAAGAGTAATATAGTTATGGATATAAGTAATTATATGGAGTTATTTTCTTGCATGAGAAAAATGATAAATTTGCTAGACAAGATTCTGTTTAAAGGAATGTTTAATCCTAACCAGAGAAGTGTCATGAGTTGTTGATGTTTATGCTTGGTGTGGAGATAGTTGACTCAGTCATTTCTGTTGATATGTGATGCATATGTTAGTGTTGCATTTCATGGGATATTATGACACCAGTTATTTTCACTTTAAATTGAACCTAATAATAACTCAACTTGAATATATCATTGACCGGGTCATGGTGCCACTGAATCGAGTTTTTCCCAGTGCAACCACATTTGCCTTTATGGGAAGGCCTTTATTCGGTCGATTGTCATGCTTCTGGCCAGTGCCTCCAATGAGGGAAGGTTATGGGCATGCGGTACCCTAGCCTGGTAAGCAGACATAACCTTGTGTGCCCGTTATTGAGATTTTTGGTACCGTGTCCCCGTGTGGGACAGTTTATGTTTTGGCCACGATGGTGGGTGGTTGTGTCTTTGGTAGACACGGGGCCACCCAGGACTAGCCCAGAGAGGAGTTAGTCGGAGTGGCCGGCAGAGTGTCATGGCAATGGAGTGGTTTCGTCGGGATGTCGTTAGTCCACCCGAATGGGAGTGCGAGGCCATGGGTTCTGTGGTGTGGGTACAATGCGCTACCTCTGGAGAGTGTATTAATCTATCGATAGCCGAGTCTACGGTTACGGACACACTCGAAAGTAGGTCACACCATGGATCAACATTTAATAAATCATGCACAATAAGTTATGAACTCTACACTGTTGATGATGGCGGGAAGGCCATCGGGTTGGATAAGACCAAGTGTTGGTCGTGGTTGTGATCGCCGGAATTATCATCGTTTTAGACCAAATATGGGTCGTGGTTGTGATCGCCGGAAAGATCACGAGATATTCATAGTTAAGATTTTGAGGTTGGTACGGTGGTGATCCAAGAAGTGATCACCGTTGGTAACCCAGTCCGAGGGATTTTTCTCACAAGAGCATGATCACAGCATGTTGGTTATATTGTTGCACTAGTTGACCCGTTGCGCCAAATGGCACAGAGACCCGCTGAAGACATGTTGTCGATGAAAATAGTTTCATGCTGCAAGAACCTTGAACTAAACCATAGTCTGGGAAAAGGAAAATTTTGCATAATATGAATATGTTCAATCTGAAAAAATGGCCACTATGATGAGGTAGTAAAGTTGGCATGGTTGTATTTTTTAGCAAGTTTGAAATGATGGTTATCATGATGAAAAATTTGTGCATGCATATATTTCTTGGGATGATGAGAGAGTAAAGCTAGCTTCGCTGTATTTTTTTAGCAAGTTTGAAAACATGCAGTATGATGAGAAAGCAAAGTTTGCATGGTTGAAAACATGGTTATCATGATGAAAAACTTGGGCATGCATATATTTCTTGGAAAAAAGAGGGGAAAGGATAAGAAACCTAAGGAAAAAGATATAATATAGTCAGTTTATCTTAAAATAGTTGATTTATTTTAATAGCATAGAGTGAAAGCCGAAACAAAAAATATTCGTTGGTTTGAAAAATGAAGATAGAAGTGTTTTGAAATTTTGTCTCTCTCAACAAAAATTGGTTGTACCAATTACTGAGGCATATATGAATATAGTTGGTTTATTTTAATATACTTGGTTTACTTTAAAAGCATAGAGTCAAAGTTGAAACAAAAAAACAGTCGTTGCTATGAAAAATTAAAATAGAAGTGTTTTGAAAAGGTTGTGTCTCTCAATAAAAAACGGTTGTACCAATTACTGAGGCATATGCATGTATTATGTGGACTAAAAGTTATGTGCCTGTTTCGCCTCAAAAAAATGAGGTATGTGTCTGTTTTCTTTTAGAAGCATGTCTAATATTATTTATAGAGTATTTAAGGTTTACTGGGCTGGCCTGCTTGTCGTTTGGCCCATGGGCAATGTTTCTGCCTGGCCCGCTCGCTGTAGAATATCAAGCGGCAGGCATTGGTCCCCTGCTATTCCTCTTCCTCGTCATCTCCGTCCGGTGGTCGAACCCTTTGTTGAGCGACGAACCCTAGCGTTTGCGTGCTGGTGAGATTTCTTCCCCTTTATGACTGGCTGGGGCTTATTTGAAACATAGATTTGGTCCGCATTCATTTGGATTTGGCAACTCCTTTCGTTTTCAGCTGACTCCTACTCCATTGCTGTCTTTTTTAGCATGATGTTTTCTGCCTGTTTCCACATAGTTTCTGCCGATTGAAAATCTTTGCTATTTAAGGTTTGAAGGCATGAGAGGAGATCGCATCAACGATCCTGTGAACATTAGCTCTGATGAGAGCGCGGACAGCAGCTCTGATGAAGCTCTAGACACGAACTCTGATGAACCCGCGTCCTTCAGCTCTGATGAAGCTGTGGACACGAGCTCTGATGAACGGGCGTACATCAGCTCTGATGATGGCGTGGACACAAGCTCTGATGAAGGTATTTTTAGTAATGGTAAACATCAGACATTTGACCTAATAAAATGTGGCCATGATCTGTATTTTAATCATCTGCGCTTATGGGCCATTTGTTTGTTGAATTATTGAGGCATGTGCTACTATGGATGAAAATGGAATGGAAAGTTTCCGCTTTTCTGGAGGAAAAATGGAACAGAGAGGAAATATGAAAACGAAAACGAAAATTTGCAAAATGGAAATGGAAATGGAATTTTTTATGCGGAAACGGAAACAAAAACGGAACGGTGTTTTCCGGTGGAACAGACGCGGAAACGGAACTTTCCGTTTCCGTGAATATGGAATTTCCGTTTCTACTGTACGCCCATGACTGCTTTGTAGACCAATTACCAAACAACACACAATGACACAATGAGCAGACTGGATCATTTGAGGACCAACTTTTACTTCCACACACATTCTCAACTAGACACAATACGGAATTGTCATGTACTATTACAATACTACCCTATGTTACCAACACAACCATATTAACAAGTTGCCATGTTAAAAATTTCTTGAATTTCTTTGTTTTTTGTGTGTATTTCTCTATTATTCAAGGGGGTGTTAAGTTCCGGTCAACACACCATTCTGTTTTCGTGTCCGCTCTGTATTCGCTCCGTCTCTGTTTCCGGTAGTATTTGTTTCGGTATTCATTTCCGGGGTTTTCGTATTCATTTCCGCTTCTGCAAAAAAATATGAAAACAAATATGGTAGCACCCAGTTCCGTCCGTTTCCGCTCCGTTTTCATCCCTATGTGCTACCGTATGAAGAAAAAAGAAGCTTCAGAAGACATGCAAGGATGTGTGTGACTGCCCAAGGGAGTATTCAGTTGGTAAGGACTAATGCTAGATAATCCAGAGTGTTTCTTTCTATAGATAGGAAATTAATTATTTTACTTTTGTTGTTAGGATATGATCCTAATTCTGAAGCCGACTAGATGTATTCAAAGAAATTTATGATGTCAAAGTGTGCTCAAAAGCGTCTTAGTTGCTATGTCTGTTCTGTTAAGCCTGCTATTAGGCACTATGTGTGTGAGATGAACAAGACTTTTACCAAAGCTGGGCAGAGAATGGTGAGAAGCGAATTTATTTGCCTATATGTGTATTTGCCTACTCTATCAATCATAGTGTATAACTATAAGTCTGTTGAACGCTTGTAGTACTTCTCTACTTTGTTCACTAAGAAGCACCTGCTGAAGTTTCTCTCCAGTCCGGTCAATCGAATGCGGATTAAGCTTTCATCTGGGCGTTGTTTAACCTATGTTTGACTGATGA
Organism: Triticum monococcum; assembly: GCA_034509565.1. Taxonomy (NCBI): domain Eukaryota; kingdom Viridiplantae; phylum Streptophyta; class Magnoliopsida; order Poales; family Poaceae; genus Triticum; species Triticum monococcum. Next base: position 505,523,268 of record CM067846.1, read on the forward strand.
AAGGGGTTGACAAGAGGGCTGCTATTACACATAACTAGAGCCGCTTTGTGGAAAGAGCGAAGCTGAAAGAAGGGGAAATCTGTGTCTTTTCTCTCCGACATTGCAAGGGGGTGCCAGTGCTCACTGTGCACAAAATCTGAAGAGGTTGGTGTATGAAATAGAATTTTATTTCTGAAAGAAATATTTAGTTTATTTCCTGGTCTAAGTAAGTATGGGTTTCTGTAGGTTTCTGTGATGCAGTTTGGAAGGAGGAAGATGGGAAGGTGTTCTACAAGGACATGTAGATATGTTCTCTAGTATGATGGTATGCCTATGTTTAGTAATGTTCAGTCGTTTCATAGACTGCAGTTGGGTTTGTTGGGTCAAGGGAACCACGATGCTTTTCTTTTGGCACTAAATGTATCCTCTATGCTATCTATGTAATGCAATGATGATGAAGACTCTAAACTATTAGTGAGCTATATGCTTTTTCCTAACATTATAATTCTGTTTGTCTGAAGTAATTAAGCGTACGCACATAGATATAGCATAGTCAGTACATGGGATTTCATAAGATAGGATTAAAGTTTTGGCCGCATGAAAATACTCTGCATGAAGGATATTAAGTTTTGGTAATGCCTTTGAGCTAGCTTTCAAAAGTATCCTAGTCGATATTGTTGCTTGGGTTTACAGCTCATTGCCATGGTCGAACAACGCTCTCTTTGCACTTCTTTTTCGAGACACCCTACACACAGTGCTTTATTGGTTGGTCAAAGAGGAAGATAGTTTATTTAGTAGGTTTTTCTTGTGAGTGTTTTACCTAGTAGTTCTGTTGCCTACGATTTCTAGGTCCAGCTTGCTGGTGGCAGGAAAGAGGTTAGAGATCACTTCAGCTGGCGGTGTGTTCGTTGCGCTGCCATTAAACTATGGTTCTGCTTCAGGTGTTGGAACCAATTCATCATCGGGTTCCTGAAACTTGTTATGAGATATACATGGTCTATTTTTTGTATGTGTAAAACTGGTACACAATCTAAGACAAAAGTATGTCTAATATACCTCAAGAAGTGGTGTATTTGGACTATCGTCATCGGATGAAAGCAGCAATGTTAATGGTTGCACCCTATCTCTTTCCATGGCTTCGACTTGTTTTTTAAGCTGCATAGTAGATTGCTCAAAACCCCATGACCAGGATGTTGCTTGTAGAAGTCCTCTTCTGCATTTCTTTAGGGGTTGTAGGTTTGCATCATCAAATACTACTATGTTGTTTTCTTGTAGATAGCTTATTGCAGCTACATTAGCTGATTCAGCAGCTTCGTGGGATGTACTTTTGAAATCCCCATAAATTTTTTCGGTTCTGTGGATGCCCAGCCTCTATGAGGTGGTAAATTGATTGAAAGAGAGGCAATTAGGCCATGCTCTCCAATGTCAAGTATGTCATGGTCAGTGATTTGCACCTTAAGAGTGTTCGTGGCTTGCTGAAGAATGTAATGTTTGCTTTTGTTGAAATGGGTTGGCGACATCTGCAGGTTATAAATCAGGCATTCATCACGCAAATGGACAAAGATGTCATTGCACATATGCTTTAATCGACTATATAAAGAGGAAGTAAATTACCCAATTGTCTTGAGGCACGTACCTGTGGAAGGCCCCTGACCATGAGTTCTTCGTCCAATGGAGAATCCAGATCCTTTCCCGCCATATCCTTACAATGGATGCGTGGTTTACGGACTTGGAAGATAGAGGCGGCTCGAGGGGTTGTAGATCGAACCTGAAATGGATGCGGCTGATAGAAACCCTAGAATCTGTGAGTTGGAGCCAGTGTGCTTGCTGTATATGGACTGTTGTGGGCTTGCCAAGGGTTTTCAGTGCGGCCTGATATGGACACTAGGCCCAAGGCTTTATTCATTTTTTAGCGCGTGTATTTTAGAATATGAGCCCACTCTCACAGCCGTGCGACCGCATTTTCACAGGCAGATAGAAACGGGCTATTTTGCACTGCATTAGGGAATTTAGCTTTGCTGTCTACAAAAACAGGAATTGTATACGCAATAGGAATCCTGAAGTATATTAATGGCCTTTTTCTTGACTATGTACTGCAAGGCAACAGCCTCACAGTGTTTTATTAGTTAGGAGAATAAAAAGTTACATAATTACAGAGTAGCTAGGAGCTAGGAAAGAAACTACTTACAATGGGCCTACGATAAAGAGGCTATCCAGGAAGTTAGACTATCCCTATATTTACATTTGATTCTATGAGCCAGTAAGGAAATATCATGGATGAAGTTCCTCCTCCAAGAAATGAAGGTGGGTCTCTCATTTCTAAAGATCTTTCCATTCCGTTGGATCCAGATGTTCCAAGTAGCAATAAAAACGACCTCAGTGAAGAAAGGATAACCAAAGTCCCTTCTAGCAGCGAGAGCCATGTCATATGTACTCTGGTTTTGCTGAGCATTCCAGGAAATCCCAAGGTAATTCCAAACTCTCTGGCTGAAATTGCATGCAAAGAAAAGGTGTTCACGATCCTCATGTGTGGCAGAGAGGTAAAGAACACACGTATCATCCTGAATGATCCAGCTCCTGCGTTGCATCATGTCCCTGGTGTTTAAACGGTCTAATAACAGAAGCCATCCAAAAACTTTAAATTTTAACGTGCAAGCACACTTCCAAATCCATTCGAATATGGGATCTACCACCAAATGTGAGAAGCAAGACTCATAATATATCTTGGATTTGAACTCTCCAGTTTTGGATGGCCACTTCCATATGTCCTTGCCATCACCACTCAAGTTAACTAAGGCCAGTAAATCTTGAAGTTGAAGTAACTCATTATATGCTTCCTGCGATAGCGGCAAATGAAAGTGATCGGAGATCTGTGGTAGCTCCAAAAACTCCCTGACAGTGATCGTGTCATTGATGACAAAAGAATGGAGCCTGGGGAAACGGGTGCGTAAAAGGACCACAGTATTTCCCAACTGCCATCGATCAAGCCAAAATATCACCGTGTTGCCAGAATGCACTTCAGGGATGGCTAATTTGCAGAAGTTGGTGTATAATTTCATGACATCCCTCCACCAAAAGGAGCCACAACTTTGAGTAACCTGCGGTGGCGAAGCAGCATAATAAGTTTCCCAAATCAATGTGACCCAAGGGACGTCCATTTTGTTGAAGAACTTGAACGGGTGCTTAAGTAACAAGGCTTCGTTTTGGAGACCCAAGTTTAATACTCCCAGACCACCACACTTCTTAGGTCTACAGACTCGATCCCAAGCAGCTAAGGATTACCTCGGATTATCCGTGTTGCCTCTCCACAGACAATGCCGCATAATTCTCTCAATCTGTTGCAAGATCACTTTAGGGAGAGATAGTGTGCACAGGAAGTAGATTGGCATCGAACAAAGCACTGACTGGAGCAATTGGAGATGACTGCCTTGATTCAGTAAACATGAGGAAGCAGACAGCCTTCGCTCAATACGATCCACAAGTGGCAGCAAATCATAGATCGTGGGCCGAGAAGTGCCCATAGGTAGACCTAGGTATGTGAAGGGCATAGATCCTACATCACAACCTAGTAGACTAGCAACCCGAGCGCCCTCTTCATCCGTCATATTGAGAGGAATAAGGGATGACTTACTGAAGTTGACATGCAAACCAGTTGATGCTGTGAACGTTACGAGCATCTCCTTAAAAGCAATCAACTGATCATCAATGGCAGGTAACACAATAAGCGTGTCATCCGCGTATTGAACAATCGGATAGTCCCGGGAGTTTGTTGGAATTGGTAAAGAAAGAATTCCTCTTGAGCACATCTCATTGACTACAGATTGGAGCAAATCCACCGCAATGACGAATAATAGCAGAGATAGTGGATCTCCTTGACGAACCCAAGATCTGCAAACAAGTGTTTACCTGGCACACCATTTAAAAGGACAGAAGAGGAACCCGTGGATAGAATATTATTGACCCAGCCAGTCCAACGAGAATCAAAACCCTTGCATCGCAGGATTTGGAGGATGGTCTCATGCTCGATGGTATCAAAGGCCTTAGTGAAATCAAGCTTGAGGAGGATGATGGGTCGTTTAGATGCTTTGCATTGATGGATATATTCGAAACACCAGGCTAGGCAGTCTTGAATAGATCTGCAACGGAGAAAACCATATTGGTTGCGGTGTATGCATCGCAGAATCACCCTTTGCAGACGATTGGCCAGCAACTTTGTCAGGAATTTTAAACACATGTTGGTTAGGGAGATGGGTCTGAAATCCCCAACAACTTCTGGACTTAGTTTCTTGGGAACTAGGGTGATTAAGGAATTATTGAGACATTCCAAATTACATCTCCCCTCATAAAATTCATTGATAAGTTGCATGAAGTCTCCCTTGAGAATAGACCAGCATTTCTTTAAGAAGAGACCAGTGAAGCCATCAGGGCCCGGCGCACGGTCACAAGGCATGTGTTTAATTACAGCCTCGACCTCAGAATCCGTGAACGGCAAAGACAGCTCTTCTAGACCATCAACTTGCTGTATTAAATTGGTCAGATCAAAACCCATTTGTATTCCTTTTGCATGGCCCATGCGATTATTGAAATCAGACCAAAACATGTCCGCCATCATTTGGTGTTCCGAAACCACCTCCCCCGCTGCATTCTTGATTGAAGAAATAGTATTTCTTCGATATCTTTCGGTGGCCATGGCGTGAAAATACTTTGAATTCTCTTCTCCAACCTTGATGCTCCGGATCGTGCAGCGCTGCTTCCAATAAACATATTGCCAGTGTAATATATCCTGCAGATGTACCTTAACTATTCTCCGGAAATTGAATTCAGGCCAACTTAAAGGCCGAATCTCCTCCAATTCATCAAAATAAAGAATTACTTTGCTACAATCCGCAATTAATGCTTTAACTGTGGAGAGCTTCAAATGCCATTGTTTTAAAGCATATCTGAGCGCTTTAAACTTAGCAGATATTGTTAAAGCAGCAGAAGACTTTGGCGTCATGTTGTTCCAGACCTGCGCAACACACTCATGAAAGCCAGGTAAATTAACCCAGTAGTTTTCAAAACAAAAGACTCTAGCTTTAGGGATGGCCATGGCAATTGTGACAACACAAGGAACATGATCTGATGTCGATCGCGCAAGAGGCAAAACTAAGGTGTTTGGGTGGTCAGTGGTCCAAGCAACTGAAGTGAAGAACCAGTCAAGTTGCTCAAGAAGGGGCTGAGACTGCATATTGGACCACGTGTATTGCCTACCCTTAATTGGCAGCTCAATAAGCCCCAAATGACCTATGATTTCATTGAACAAGAAAATGTCATTGACGTCGCCACCAGGCAAGTTGCGGTTTTGAAGTGACCTCATAAAGTTGAAATCTCCCACAAGAAGCCATTTGTCATCACAATTAATGTCCATATTATATAACCACTGCACAAACTCATCACGAGCAGGATTTTGACAAGGGCCATAAACAGTCACTAGTTTCCAAACTTCAGATGTATGTTTGGAAAGGAACTCCACAATAATTCCAAAAGGTTTAGCCACAATTAATTTGCCTTCGAAAAAAGAGGAATTCCAAATAACCACCATACCAGCCGAAGCACCAGCTGAAGGTACATAAGCAAAATTGTCAAAACGCCGAGGACAGAACTTTCTAATGAATCTATGATCAATGTGCATGCACTTAGTTTCCTGAAGACAACCCACTGAACAACCGCTTTCATCAATTTTCTGCTTTACAGCAAGTTGTCACATAACTGAATTAAGGCCCCGCACATTCCAACACAGAACCTTCCAATCTTTAAACCCAGTTTGATTCATTACAAACCAAAAGATGTCCCAGCAAAAGTAGACCACACAATGATCCACATAGACCAGCTAAACAAAGCAAAACCCCACAGTTCATAACATAAAGACATAAATAAAGAAAGATGGCGTTTGAATGTGGCACGCCGTAGGCCAAGAAGCAGGCATATGAACTCAATCATCTGAACTGTTGGTGCTTGCAGACTGAGTCGGATTAGCAACAAGCTTATCCGCAGTAATCTTCTCTGGAGCAATGCGCAGGCGATCCCCAATGCACTGAAGGTCCGCAATTGCAGTTGGTGGAGGCACAGAGGCTTCTTCAGCCCTGGCTGACTTTGTCTTGCGTTTCTTCAGTGTGTGCGAAGATTTGTTCAGACCAGGGGATTTAGTGCCATAGAATCCATCCCGTAAAGCACTGAGACGCGCACTACGACGGACCTCCGTTTCCACCAGGCTAACAGCTTTCTTCTTGCGCTCACGTTTTAGGGTGGCCCTTGGTGCAGCAGTCGTGAACTCGAAGGTCTCATTTATAGGTTCAGAAATATCATCGAAGCATAGGGCCCTCGCAACTGGTCTCTTTGCTGGAGTGAGCAGGCGAGAACTGTCATGCGAAGAGGCAGGCACCGGCAGTAGGCCATCACTAAGATCGTATCCATTAAAGGATACCTCCCAAAACTTGTTAGAGAGTAAAAGAGAGCCAAATCCAGACCTGAAGCTGAACTTTGGGATTGCAGAGAAACAGAGTGATGGCATCATCTTCTGGAAAGAGCGCTGATATAACATATCTGGCGGCAAGACAGGCCCAAACACTGTGAGCACCTGTCCAATGTGTAGGGGAGGCTACAAGGGAGCCGCAGGTTGCTGGACAATGACAAAATCATCCACAGGCATGTTGACTGAATCATTTGAAACCTGCAAGACCATGGATTCTTGTGACTGTTCCACAACTTGATTTTCCTGCACCATCTCCTGCTGAACATTGTGCTGCACTTCAAGAGGATCATGTTGCTGATGTGGCTGCTGGCCATGTTCTTGCGGAGGTAATTCATCCCAGCCAATTTCTGGAAACTCTGGCATAACCCAATTTTGATTGTGGAACTGAAGATGTCCAGGGAGTGGATGCGGGTTTCCATCAAAGGGCATGGGGTCCTCATCCGGTGGCAGTATATCTGCAAAGTCTGCAGAAAAGATGTAGATCGGGGCAGCCCAGGAGATGCGGGTTCCACCAAAGTTCGCAAACTCCCGATATACAACATCTCGAGGCACCAGTGTAGTTGCAGGAAAAGATACATAAGCCAGAGTGCGTACAAGCAGAGGATCATCTTGGTGCCAATGATGGAAACGGCCAAAAGTACTAATAGCATCTGAAATAAACTGCGTGTGCCTGTAATCCAGAGGGATTCCAACAATCATGACCCAGCCCCTTCTAAAACCCTGGATAGCTCTATAGTTGATACCCTCATCATGTGGCACAAATCGAACAAATCTGTCATTGCCCAGATCAAAAGGTGGGTGATCGACAAGTGCTTGCCTAGCAAAAGGGCTATTGAAGCGAAAGAGCCCTACTCCTTGAATCCATGGCTGCGCATCCAGTACAGCACGCCCAAGATTGTGAATAACAAAGTTACTGACCATGTTTCTGAAGAAAAGGGTTTCCTCAGGCAGAGGAGCTGGTTCTACAATGGCGATGGCGTAATCTTCATGCTGGCGATCCGGAGCCACAGCCGGGGAATAGAAGGTGCGCGGGAGACGCCGCGGGCCGCCGTCGATGATCTCGAACCCATGCGGAACGAACGGTGTGGGGTTGAGCTCGAAGTTGGCCATTGCTGGGTCCTGAGCAAGCTCTGATGGCCCGGAGATGGCCTGGGAAGGCGGTGGCAATCTAGGCGGAGACGGCGGTGGGGATGGCAGTACGATGGGCGGCGGCGTAGAGTTAGGTGGCAGAGGCGTGGTGGGCGGTGGCTCTGCGGGGAATGGTGGGAGCGTTGGGGTGGCAGGCGAGATGGGACTGGGCAAAGACCCCAGGGTAGAAACCGAGGTGGCAGGCGAGTATATCTCTGCTGACCGTTCTGGAGAAGCCGAATTGGCTCTAGGGACCCACCTGTAAGCTGGGGAAGGTGCAGAGCCGGTGCAACCTTTGGCTCTGTGTCCAGATCCAAAGCATTGATGGCATCTAACCCGGTTGGTGCATGAATTGGTGTGGTGCAACATAGATAAACAGTTTTGGCACTTCCAAACGTTAAACACCATATCATCGATAAGATTATTGACCCTAGTAGAATCTCCAGCCGGGTCCATAGTCAATTGCGAATAATTTGCAGGCGAAGAAATTTCCTTATCTGAAAGCGGCTATGATGATTGGGTCACCACTTGGGACCTAGAAGGCATGCAGGAAGGCAGATCCTCCTGCTGGGCCTGAGATTCATCAGCTGACGTGGCATCCTGCATGCATGGAGCTTGAACAGTTTGTGTTTCATGCAACAGATTGTCGGTGCCAATTGGAACTGTTCCGGTAATGACGGAAGTAGTTTTGGCAGGGACGTTGATCGTTCCGAAAGATATGGGTGGCGTCGCCACCGTCCACTGAAGATTGCTCGCCCGCGGAGACGGCAAGATCACTTTCTCGGAAGGGTTGACATCATATCCAGCCTCAACCATTGTGTCAACCAAGATCTGATCAGCTGGGAATCTATAGCCCTTACAAACAGGGTACTGATGAAACGTAGCAAAGGAGAGTTTCTTCCTTGCCGAAGAACCCGATCGGAAAGAGGACTTAGAAGGGGGTTTATGCATAGCAATTAATCCCAAAGTTGCACGCTTTTTAGATGGACTAACCAGAATCCATTCCGCGTCACATTCCTTTCTCCAGAGGGATAATTCACGCCTCCAATTTGGACCACCATTTCCCCAGAGATGAAAATAACATTTGAAATGCGAGCATGCATACGATCTCAACTTGAGGATACAAAGGCCAACCTGCTTGCAGGAGACATGAAATGAAAATACCTTGCCCTTGATGAGTTGGACCGACAAATCAATGGCTGATCCACCAATTGAAGATTCCAGTGCAGCCGCCACAGAATCCTCACTAAGACGAAAAACATGTCGGCTAAAGGTCACTACCATAATGAAATGGCTCATGTCGTCCGAAGGATGAACAGATCGCCCGCAAGACGTGAAGACCTTATCTGCAAAAATGGAGCCCGGCGAGAAATCCAAACCCAAGGTTGATCCATCAGAGGAACCCATCGAAGATGGGTACAACCTTGTAGATCCAAATCCGCCGGAGAAGATGAGCGGAGAGAATCCACAATTCACAGGCTAGAGGTGGAGATCGCCAGAAAACCTAGGTCGTGGGTGGGAGGGGTGGGTGGGTGGGAGGACGCCATTCTCTAATAGTATTTAGTTATATTGATGGCCTTGGCTATGCCAGTTATAGAGATTTAAATGGCACTAAAAATTAAATAAAAAGTCAGACAGACAAACGGTGCAAGCAACAAAGTCTTAACAGGGCCATCATTAGTTCTTACACACAGTCTTGGCAAGTCTTACACAGACAGAGAAATATAATTATACATTACGGTTAATCTATGCGGTTAAACAAAAGGATCAAAATAGACTACAATTCTAAAAGGTCTAGTTTAGGATCCATTCTTGTAGAACAGGACTCTAGAAACCTCTCTTGATGCTTTTTAGTTGCTTTTCTGATTTGAGCACCCTGCGCTTGAGCCTTTATTCTATCTTCTCAATGTTGTTAAGAGGTTCGTTCATAAGCTGATCCATGGGTTCATTCCCAGATGATCTGTTGAGCGCTCTCACATTGCATATATGATCAGATAATCGATGCATGTATCTTGTAAGAACGAAGCAGCCCATAGCATTTTTCTTGTTCTTATACCTAGCCATCGTTAATTTGTTCTTAATGGATCTGTTCTTCGCCTTTGTTTTCTGCTTGTTATACTTCGCCACTGCTAGCTCATGCTTTAGAGACTGATTTTCCTCATCCAGTTTCTTCATGTTGCTATAACTGTAGTATCTTAGTTCAGTCTTAACCATGCATTTTATGTATCCAATTGCTTCCATGGCAGCTGTGTCCACTGACATTGCATGATCGATACACTGTACCCCGGGAATAGCCATACGACTGCCATGATCTTCAACATATGATGTGGGCGTATGGAAAAAAACAGTGACACATACTCTACCGCCATCACATGCTTTGCTTCGATATTCAGCTGCTGGAAGTTCTAAAGTCTCTAAAAGAACATCCAGCATCATCCTGTAAGGGATTTTGATCATCGGTGGTATGGCATGTGATTTTAAACGGATGTCATTAGGCGCAAGGGCATGAATCATATTTCGGCAGGTAAAAGCTTTTAGAAGGGAAAGTGTACTTTGAATAACCCAAGCAGAACTAACACCATATTAGTTTTTGCTATGGTAACAGCTAGAACGAAGATAACTAATTTATCCTGGACAACTTTATGCACAAGATGTTGATAAAGGTAAGTTTGTATATGATGACTTGTATAAGCATAAGCTATGCATCGACGGTGTAGACCACAACATTCACTACCTGGTACGTTCTAATTATCACAAGTATGAACTAATGACTATCACAAGTGTGAATTGAATTTGAATGCAATGTATAAACAGGAGTATTGCGCCTGTATGAAACAAAAGACACACATCCAACACTGAAACAATGCAGGAAGCTCTCTAGTACTGTGCCTATATGAAACAAAAAGACTTTGGTGTGTGCTTGTATGGAAGTATTTGGTGTATTCTTTTTAGATGACCACGCCAGCATTGGTTTTTGTGGTTCAAAATTTGCCTCGCTGAGTGGTGTCAGTACATACATATCTTTTTGCCTGCTTAAAACTTCATGACATTAAGAAATAGTTTTCATAATAAGCCCACAAAGTTTAAACTACGAATCTTGCTGAGAGGAAATAGGCATAGAAAAAGTATCCACAACAGATAACTAAAGTATTAGTTATTTTCTACTATATAACACCAACCTTCACAATGCAGCTGTGAATTCTCATAATGAGTGTAGGCCTCTTCCATGCCTGGCATCTCCTCCTGCATCAAAAATTCGGAACAGCTTCAGTGCATACCAAGGAAAATCATTATGGTCAAAGGAATGTTTTTTTAGTTTTCTGAAAGAAAGCCACCTCAAGCAGCTAGCCTTTAGATTGGTTATTGTTGGAGTATTCCTCATCCAGAGAAAACCTGGCATGTATCTCCTCTGCATCCAGTGGCATCTCCTATGAAATCAGGTAGATATATTAAGGGCCGACCACAGCTCCAAGCTTAATCAGAAAGAGGGCACATAGATCTGCGGCTACATCACTGAATCGTAAGGGTAGTTACCTGTGGTCCTGCTAAGGAGTTCTCCAGGCATCCAGATGCTGAAACACATGGAGAAACAACGGTTAGCAATATTTACTGCGCTCGTGCCGGTGTGGTCATTGTTTTGGAATGAGGCACTGAACATGCGGGAGGGAACACTCTGCCGATCTAGGGTTTCATTTGGCTGCCTTCATAGCAATATATGATATGTCTATGGGCCTTTTGGCTGGGCTATTGTCTCTAGGCCCATACACAACAACTTTCAGGGGCCTCCATAGTAGTAGTTGGAAAGGAAAATGCGAATAGAAAGGTACACAGAGGGCCACTGTAATTGTTGATCACATGTAATAGAAAAGAGAAACAGGTAATACAGGTCTTAAAGTGGCGTTACAGTTTGAAAATAAAAATACACTGGTGGCATAGTAAGGTTGCTTGCTAATAATACATCTGTAATAGGTAGTTGAAGTTTTCAATCTTCTCCCCTATTTGATGTATAGTAGTTTGCTTAGAGAGCAGAATACATCAACTTTTGTAGGCTTCATCACAGCAATATTTCTTGAGGATTATAGAATGTGATACCTCCGTGTCCTGAAGAAAACAGTGTGGGGCAGCAGCATCGACGGTGATGTCCCGAGCCTTTGGCAGAGGTGGTAATGGCTCAATGGGCCTCATTATCTTGCTGAAAGGGTTGTTAAGCACACTAATAAGCACAGTGAACATGTCCATGTGGATCCCTATTGTTTTGTTTGCTGGATCCCTAAACCTACATCTGATCTTGATATTCATCCACAATGGCACATTTTCTGGCACGTCTGTCCAACAGATGCACCAAAACGCGAGAAGATCATTGTAGGTGATTGTGTCAGGGGAAAGCTCAAAGACGACACAATATGGATGCAGCATAAAATCCACTGTCTTGAATGTCCAAAGATGCAGCGGGAGGTTTGTTATTTTAACTAAAACCTGGGATCCGGCATGGTTATCATTGAAATCATAGGTTGGTGTGCCACAAAATGTTGAGTTTTCATCTGCACAGAGGGTAGTAAAGTATATATTACCCAGGTTAAGCCTCTGTTTGAACTAAAGGAACTCAACTGCTTGTCTGTTCTGCTGCTTGTTTGGGATGCTAATTAAGAACTCCTAGTCAGGAGTATCAATAGTAACAATTTCATCGCATTCAAGCTGAAAAGCTTTAGCCAATGCATTATCAAAATACCTTCGTGCAGTTCTACTATCAGGAGAGAAAACGATTTGGAAATGGTAGTGTGTCCAGATCTCTGGGCATTTTGTTTCACCATAAGAAAGAAAAGCTCTTGTAATATTTCTTCTGGAACAGATAGACGAGGACGAAATACCTAGCAAGATTGCAAAATAGTTTAGGCTATCCGCCAGCTTAGGCGCTGAGAAAGGACGACTAGATCTAAGAATACAGGGGCAGCAGCTTAGCTTAGAGGAACAAGGAAAGAATGGAATCTACCTTGAACTGAAACGGCAGTATAGGATGCAGCTTCATCGGTTGAAGAAGACGCCATAAGCCCAGGGCACCAAGATGTAGCAAGGGAAGAACCCTAGAAATGGATGCGCAGAGAGTGTGACGGTGGGATTGGGGGGTGGAGTAAGAGAGCGTGCAGGTTATGGGGGGCATCACATAGGCCAGTCCTCAGCCACACAACCTGTCTGGATATGAGGCACGGCCAAGAATGGGCCTACTGGGCCGAAGTAAATACAGGAATGTGCCAGAGCCTTAAAGGCTATGAAAAAAGGAGGAGATGACCAGAGTCTAAAACAGAGGGGAGAAAAAATCATCTATGAAAAGAAGAAATCATCTGCAGACTATGGGACAGCATATCACGCATAAAAAGGCAAATGATAATCGAACAACAACACATAATAGGCTGGAGTTCACTTGATTATATAGAGGAGTTTTTTCTTTTGCCGTGCTTTGACACTGCTACTTGAGCAGCCAAAGACTTTTTAGCACATAGACATATAAATAGAGGAGTTTTAAAAATGCTTCATAAGAAGCATACAACCACACCAAGGTCTATGCAAGAAGCATACACGGCAACTGACTCTTCCTGTAGCTTGTCAAAGAGCATTGTGATGGAGCGTTGTCGAGAGCGAAACTAGATGCATAAACCGCCATCTTTCTCCTTCGATCTTGCTGAGGAGAAGCTAATGTACATAGGATAGATAGCCTACAGCAGAATGCAAAGTTTTAGAACCAGTTCCAAGTATGAGAATGGCAAAACAAGTCCAAGAATAGTAGTATATAGGGAAATTGTGGTGTTCATATAGATATCTTAAGGTTGCATAGGCAGGGCAAAGGAGTCACTGCTGCTTTGTTTTCTTCCCTCCTCCATCTCCTTTTCCAGCAATGGGGTTCCTTTATTTCAAGGTGTGTTAGTCAAAAATAAATAAGCGGAACGCTATACACAGGTTTGGAAACCAGCTATATTAGTGGAATGTAAGAAGCAGTACTTACTTCTTGTTTCTCTGAAGTGGACTCTTATCATCTTTTGCATTAGTAGCATCAGAAGGATCTTCAGCCTTTTCATCATCGTTCTCCTGGAGCACCCAACATATACATATGCTTGATAATAGAGAGACATAGCATATTGATATTGGATGCTTATTAGGCTATACAATAGTAAGATTTTGCCTTGACACTTATTTATCAGCGCATGACCATGCTGTTCATTTACTAAATGTATATGTGTGCATTTATAGTATTATGCATTAGTTAGCACATGTGTGTTAACAGGTATTTCAGGCGGAGCAGAGAAATATGTATCGCGGCTATTTCGTCACACTTGTTTGGAGGATCCTGTGCCAAAGGGAGCTTCTTGTCATTGCTGATAAATAAAGCACGCCTGGTCCTGCTGGGTGGGCATGGTGATTTGCTAGAAAAGAAAATGCGATCATAAGAGCAAGCAAGTATTAGAAAATATTGCAGTAGTCCTTTCTAAAGAGGCATACCCTGGAGATGCAGATGAAAGGAGACCAACACTGAGCTTTGAAGTTGGTGTCTGTGTCTGAGTGTAAAAGAAAGGAAATGAGAAGAACTGAATTAGTTTTCGGGCATCTTGATTGAATAAATCAACCGAGAGATGGTAGACTAAGAAAACAACACACCACGCCTGTACGTGATGGAAAAGTTATAGCAGGGCTCCCTGAGGAGCTGCGAGACTGGGCTTGCTTGATGCTTGGGGTATTGGGTGTAAACATCTCAGATGGTACTGGACTGTCAGTGAGGGAAGCAGATGATGATGCTCCAGATGATCCAGGGACACAGTCAAAGGCAGATGAGCTTAACTCAGGCTTGTAGGTTTCCATAATTTTCACAACTTGAAATGATAACGGTGTGCTTATGGTTGCAATGCTTCTCTTTGCAATGGACACAATAAGTTTATACTTCATCCCAATAATCTGGGTAACCTCTGTTGGAGCAATCCTATCAACCATCGGTACACGGGCTATCTCTTGTATGGTTGGAAGTCCTGGGTTTCTAAACTTCCGTAAATTGAGGTGTGGTTTTCCAACAGCTACTTTTCCAGCTTTATCAAACATGGTGAACTCAGCCTCACCTACGTCATCACTCGCAAATACCGAAATACAGTACCTGCACATGGCGCAAATAGAATGAGGATTGTACTAAAGGACTAATAAAACATAGAAGAGGCATGTCTAAATAAATCAGGCAGGAAGCCTGAGGAAACAAACAACACAAAACAAAAGAATCAGGAGACAAAGGTCTAGGAAGGCACATACGTTTCATGTGCTGCTATGGATGAGAAGTTAGGATTGGCACATCGCTAGTTCGATGCGACTATTGTAGAGGTCTTGTTGCAGGAGGAGAAACAGAAGAACCACCAGCGCTAATCAGGATTGAGCGTCTGGATAGTAATGGTACATATGAACTGTTTTTCCTGTCGAAGTAACTTAACTTGAAGTTGAGCACATGACCAGGAAAAGTGGGAACACCATATAGAGGAAAAGACAGCGAGGATACCTTGTTTTCGTAAGGGTTCAGGCGGAAGAGCTCTGACACGGTCTTTTCAACTGGATCAACATAGATACAGGTAGTAAATGCACCCTCGGTCAAAGCAGCATTGTTATCAATGGGTTTGAAATTATTCCCCAACCTATTTTAATACGCAACAGGGGAGATAGTTAGCAGCGTGACAAAGAAAACAACACTATCTTCAAATTCATGGTTAAAGCAAGATAAGCCAATTAGAAGGCATATAGAAATCACCTGTTGCAGAAGTCATTTATCACTGGGAGATCCTTGTCAATGTACCGACGACAAGGAGAACTACCACTAAGTCCTTGAACACCTGCATAGTTATTGAACAATATAGAGGGGTAAGAGGCTGCACTGAACATAGGATGAAAAGGCTGTACAATAAAGAATGCATAAATGTATAAGATGCAATAGGTTGACCACCTTGATTTATTTTAGGTAGTGTTCCTATGCAAATTGCAATCGCAGCTTCCTTTTTCGTCTCTTGCCCGCACTGCTTCTTCTTCAAATTCAATCACTTGATCACCCCAAAGGACCAGCCTTAGCTCCTTGCCCCTATAGGTTTCATATGACGAACAAATCAGTAAACAAACGAACGAGCAGGTGGCCTACAATGGTGCATGCAAAATAATAAGCAAATGACACTTACTGTAAGTCAGTTAGGATTATTGTCCTTGTGTTTGATGGCTCTGGCTGATGCATTGATTGGATAGTGACCACATCAGAAATAGCAGTTATTCTTCCAATGACATCTTCAAAACCATATAATTTGCAAGAGCATCAGACTCCAGATATTTGACAAGTGGTTTTTAATGTACTTAGGCATGCAGTGAAACAACTTACCAAGGAAACGAGGCGGTGGCCCACATGGCCTGGGGATGTCCTGAAATGGGATCAAATTGTAGGTGCAGAGCGGGTAATCTGCTTCCAAACACGGGCATAAAACAACATTGCTAAACTTGGTGAACTGAATCATGAAGCGACTCTCAACAGGTCTATAAGTTGTCTTTGCTTCAACACAGTTGAAGCTGCTCATCATGTAGACCTTTCCTTCCTGCAGCTCATTCTTCAGTTCTTCTGCTCGCTAAGGAGGTATCTGCACATACATATGGTTGCCCTGCCAACAAAAACAACAATCAGAAAGGTATCCTAGGCCAGATTTGGACAGTTGGCGTTGAGCTACCTATGTAAAGACAAACCTGGCTATTAAGAACAACTAAGTCCATGTGCTGGATAGGCCCATTGTCAGTCCCCCCACGATAAAACCACATGCGCGAGACAAGGACAGAGACAACCCACTTCCTGCTGTGGTTGTGTATCTCAGAGAGAATCTGATGCGCCATCTGGAAACACAAAGACACTTTTGCTTAGGAAGGTAAAAATACACAAAGAAGCAACATATTAGGTTCTCCAATATGATAGCATACCTAATCGAAGTCAAGTGAACAGCCATACTAAGTAAACTACCAAAATACCTTTAACACGTAAATAGATGCACAGAAAAGAACAGTATTCGCTATCTTAAGTAATGAGCAGCAACAGATAAAACAACATTTACAGCCTCGAATCCTATTGAAAAGGGAGCAGATTATCGCAATACTTCACCAAATTAGGAAGCATACAATAATAGAGACTAAGAGGCAGCAAGTAGTAGTGAGACCAAAAGCAGTTCGTAAAATAAAGTGCGACGTAAGTACTATTCCAAGACTCAAAGATCTCAGAGAAAACTATGTTTCTAGTCTGAGATCCAAGTGTGCTATCTTTGTTCTCGATAAGTATTTTCAAGTTTTTCCTGGAAGTCACATGTGAAACCGCCACATAAAGCTGGCCATGAGTGAGGGCTTTTCAGGTATAATCCAACAGCTAAGAGAGTCTGTCCCTGGCTCTTGCTGATAGTCATGGCATAACAAACCCTGACTGGAAACTGGTGACGATGTAAAGTAAATGGCCATTTAGGATCCTTGGTAGTGAGGCAAATCCTTGGAATTTACACAACATCCCCTATATTAGAACCAGTCATGATAATAGCCTCAATGACTTTCTCACCAAGTTTAGAGACAACAAGATGAGTACCATTACAAAGACCAGTTGCGTGACTCAAATTTCTAAGGAGCATAATCGGCACGCCTTTTTTCAATAGCAACTTGTGTTGTAGGAAATTGTTAATTTTAATTGTATTGAGGTACTCAATAGGATAAAACATATCCATATTACGCATTGAGTCAGCAGCATTTCCTATAGAATCATAGCTTAAGTACTCTCTTTCAGCAGAAAGCATTAAGGCTAGCACATGGTCATTAACTTCTTGAGCTAGATCATTTGTTGTTGTTAAGATAGGCCTTTGACACAAGTACTTTCGATTAGAACAATTTTTATCGAAGTTTGTATATACAGCATTAACAATAGCGCCTATTCTATTTTCCTCATAATGGATCAACATATCATCAGGAATTGTTACCCAACTTGGCTCACACTCCCCTTGTCTAGTAACACAAGGCGCTGTACCATCACCAATACTCAAGATCCAACCAGCAAAAGAAGCTATCTCCGCTTGTAAAACAGGATCTGTTGTTTGCACAACCAAACGCATGTTCACGTTAAGATGTAGAACTTCTATACAACGCCATAGAGGTGAATTTGTTATAGCAGCATTTATAACCTATGAGCGAGTCCCACCCTCAATGACTGGTAAAATCTGTCTCAAATTGCCACCTAGAACCATAACCTTACCACCAAAAGGCATGTCAGCTATAGAAGGATCGTCGACAGACAGAATATCAGGTAAGCTACGATCCAAAGCCTCAAAACATCTACGATGCGTCATTAAAGCCTCATCCCATATTATTAGGGAGGCTGATTCGATCATCTCTGCTAATTTGCTAGATCTTTTTATATCACATGTTCCACTTTCATCTAGACTGATTGGTATTTTAAACCTAGAATGAGCAGTCCTACCTCCAGGTAAAAGAAGTGCTGCAACCCTGGAAGATGCAACTGTGAGAATAATCCTTTCTTTACCTCTAAGATAAGCAATTATGGAACTCCAGAGAAAAGTTTTCCCAGTTCCACCATATCCAGAAACAAAGAAAAAGCCAGGTTTTCCAGACACAACTCGATCGATAATATTCTTATAAGCTAGGAGTTGATCTAGATTTAATTGGTTGTACATGGTTTCTGCCTTTAGTAGTTCACTTTTAGGATCAGCAGATAGTTCATCAGTTATCATGTCATTGTCATAAGAGTTATCATCATATGTAGTCTTTAATGGCAGCCTGTGGTCTAGAATATTAGAACCATTTTTACTAAATAGAACTCTCAACTTATCAAGCAAGATGTCTCTCAGCTCATCAGGAGGTACAACATGATTATCATCACGAAAAGAGCGCTAGATATTGTACTTAATATCCTCAGCTAAGTGTGACCAATATTTTTCAAAGAAAGCATTTTCATCGTTAACACCACAATGAACAAGGATTGTAACAAAAAGCCTGCGCAGCTGATCTCCCATACCCCAGGTCAAAGCCTCATCAAACGCACTATACCATTCAAGATCATCTCCAAGTAAGCCCCTATCAGCACATGCCTCCTTAAAGGTTTCATACACAATCCTATTATAAGTTCTAACATCCGTATAAGACATGGCACCTTTGACAACCATCAAGAGCATTCTAAGATAGAAAAGTTCTCTAGTTGTAGGGTGAACAGAATAAAATCTACCAATCATATAACTCGAGGTTTAGGAATCCATTGTTTTTTGCTTGCTAGCCAAGTCCATTTGGTTGGGAAGTCAAAATAAGTAAGAGACCTAGCATTTGCATGGCATCTATTAGTTACAAACCACTCGGTTAACATCGTTCTCTGTAGCCACTCATCATCAGCAACTGACTTCAGGTTTGCTTTAACATTGAAACGCACCATGTGTTTATTTAATAAATGAACAGGCAATCTTTCAACAGAAGGCATCTTACTGTGTATATCAAAGCCATATATTCTCCAGCAACCATCTTTATCACATATGTAACGGCATTGTCTATATTCCACGATCTCATCAATCTCAATACCATGCTTGTTTTTGATGCTTTCAAACAATTTTTTTGAAAAATCAGGACCCTTTGTAACATACTTATAAAGATACTTGAGGACATGGGTTTTATTGCACCACTCAACGTTAATATGCGCTTGGTATTTTTTTAGCATGAGCAGATTATAAGGAACAACATGCCTATTATCAAGCCTGACCTTTTTTTAATTATAAAACGGCCGTTGTCTCGGTGACTATACACAGGGAATCCACTACCATCTACAGAGGTCTCGAGCTGAAATGACTTAGGAAATTTTTTTGAACACAATCCATCTTTCATGCAAGGACATTTAACACCATCTTCCCCGCAAGGGCCGTGCATCATGTGTTCAGAAACAAGAACGTATCCAAGAGGATCCGCAATAGGATCAGGGATGGAAGCTGATATAAAAGAGTCAATTAAAGTAGGAAGCCCTCTTTTCTGGAACTCCACAGTGTGCAGTACTGTGAACAAAGGGGAGGGAGTCCTGGATTAGGGGGTGTTCGGGTAGCCGGACTATACCTTCAGCCGGACTCCAGGACTATGAAGATACAAGATTGAAGACTTCGTCCCGTGTCCGGATGGGACTTTCCTTGGCGTGGAAGGCAAGCTTGGCGATGCGGATATTCAAGATCTCCTACCATTGTAACCGACTTTGTGTAACCCTAACCCTCTCCGGTGTCTATATAAACCGGAGGGTTTTAATCCGTAGGACAACTCCATCATACAACAATCATATCGTAGGCTAGCTTCTAGGGTTTAGCCTCCTTGATCTCGTGGTAGATCTACTCTTGTACTACCCATATCATCAATATTAATCAAGCAGGACGTATGGTTTTACCTCCATCAAGAGGGCCCGAACCTGGGTAAAACATCGTGTTCCTTGCCTCCTGTTACCATCCGGCCTAGACGCACAGTTCGGGACCCCCTACCCGAGATCCACCGATTTTGACACCGACATTGGTGCTTTCATTGAGAGTTCCTCTGTGTTGTCGCATTTAGGCCCGATGGCTCCTTCGATCATCAACAACGATGCAGTCCAGGGTGAGACTTTTCTCCCCGGACAGATCTTCGTCTTCGGCGGCTTCGCACTGCGGGCCAATTCGCTTGGCCACCTTGAGCAGATCAAAAGCTACGCCCCTGGCCATCAGGTCACGTTTGGAAGCCTAAACTACACGACTGACATCCGCGGGGACTTGATCTTCAACGGATTCAAGCCACAGCCAAGCGCGCCGCACTGTCTCGATGGGCACGATATAGCTCTACCGCCGAACAGCGCCTTGGAGGCCGCACACGCATCGGTTCCGACCATTGATTCGGAGCCTACTGCGCCGATCGAGCATCAGCGGTTGGACGCTGCCTCAGGGGCTGCGATCTTAGAGGCGATCGAGCCGAACTCCAGCCCCGCACTCCGCATGGCCCATGACTTTGAGGAGCCGGATTCCTCTCCGAACTCCGAGCCCCCCGCGCCCCCGCCGATCGAATCCGATTGGGCGCCAATAATGGAGTTCACTACCGCGGACATCTTTCAGCACTCGCCCTTCGGCGACATCCTAAATTCTCTAAAGTCTCTCTCTTTATCAGGAGAGCCCTGGCCGGACTACGGACAGCAAGGTTGGGATACGGACGATGAGGAAATTCAAAACCCACCCACCACCCACTTCGTTGCCACTATCGACGACTTAACCGACATGCTTGACTTCGACTCTGAAGACATCGACGGCATGGACGATGATGCAGGAGATGAGCAAGAACTAGCACCTGTAGGGTGCTGGAAGGCCACCTCGTCATATGACATATATATGGTGGACATTACAAAGGATGGAGATGGCGATGGAACAGCAGGGGACGATACCTCCAAGAAACAGCCCAAGCGTCGGCGTCAGCGGTGCCGCTCTAAATCCCGCCAAAGAAAAAACGGTGATTCCAGCACGGGAGATAATACTACTACGGATATCGCCGAAGAACACCCCCTCCAACAAGATTCAGCACAGGAGGACAGAGAAGCCAGCCCTCATGAGAGGGCGGCGGACCAAGAGGTTGAGGATGATAATTATACGCCTCCCTCCGAAGATGAGGCAAGCCTCGACGACGACAAGTTCGCCGTGCCAAAGGATCCCGCCGAACAAGAGCGTTTTAAACGCAGGCTTATGGCCACGGCAAGCAGCCTCAAGAAAAAGCAGCAACAGCTCAGACCTGATCAGCATTTGCTAGTGGACAGATGGACTGAAGTCCTTGTGGCCGAAGAGTATGAACTCGAACGCCCCTCCAAGAGTTACCCAAAGCGCAGGCTGCTACCCCGACTAGAGGAGGAAGCACCTACATCACCAGTGCATGACATGGCCGACCTGCCACCTCGTGGCCGCGATAGAGAGGCCTCTTGGCCCTCCACTCAAGCCATGCCCCGACGCTAGATCAAGCATACTAAGGCACGGGAAAATGCGCCCGACCTGCGCGACATACTGGAGGACAAGGAAAGGCAAACAAGATCGATCTACGGATCATGCAGGCACCCCGCGGCATCTGACGGTGATCGTCACTCCGGATGCAATAAATCCGGCCGGGCCGAACTCAACAGACAAAACTCCCTCGAGCTGCGTCGTGATATAGCCCAATACAGAGGCGCCGCACACCCACTATGCTTCACAGATGAAGTAATGGTTCATAAAATCCCTGAGGGCTTCAAACCCGTAAACAACGAATCGTACGATGGCACAACAGATCCTGCGGTATGGATCCAGGATTATCTCCTTCATATCCACATGGCCCGCGGTGATGATCTACACGCCATCAAATACCTCCCACTCAAACTTAAGGGACCGGCCCGGCATTGGCTTAACAGCTTGCCAGCAGACTCAATCGGTTCTTGGGAGGACCTGGAAGCCGCATTCCTTGATAACTTCCAGGGCACTTATGTGCGACCACCAGACGCCGATGACCTAAGCCACATAATTGAGCAGCTAGAGGAATCGGCCAGGTAATTTTGGACACGGTTCCTAACAAAGAAAAACCAGATAGTCGACTGTCCGGAATCAGAGGCCTTAGTGGCCTTCAAGCATAATATCCGTGATGAGTGGCTTGCCCGGCACCTGGGACAGGAAAAGCCGAAATCTATGGCAGCCCTCACGACACTCATGACCTGCTTTTGCACGGGAGAAGACAGCTGGCTAGCTCGCAGCAACAATTTAACCAAGAACCTTGGTAATTCGAATACCAACGACAAAAGCGACAGGTCGCGTCGGAACAAGCAAAAGCGTCGCGTTAACAGCGACAACAACGAGGATATGGCAGTTAATGCCGGATTCCAAGGCTACAAATCCGGTCAACGGAAAAAGCCATTCAAAAGAAATACTCAGGGCCCGTCCAGTTTGGACCGAATACTCGACCGCTTGTGCCAGGTACATGGCACCCCCGAAAAGCCAGCCAATCACACCAACAGGGACTGTTGGGTGTTCAAGCAGGCAGGCAAGTTAAGACCCGAAAACAAAGACAAGGGGCTGCATAGCGACAACGAGGAGGAGCCCAGGTCGCCGAACAACAGTGGACAGAAGGGATTTCCCCCGCAAGTGCGGACGGTGAACATGATATACGCAACCCACATCCCCAAGAGGGAGCGGAAGCATGCGTTACGGGACGTATATGCGATGGAGCTAGTCGCCCCAAAGTTCAACCCATGGTTCTCCTGCCCGATCACCTTTGATCGAAGGGACCACCCCACTAGCATCCGTCACGGTGGCTTCGCCGCATTGGTTCTAGACCCAATCATTGACGGATTTCATCTCACAAGAGTCCTCATGGACGGTGGCAGCAGCCTGAACCTGCTTTACCAGGATACAGTGCGAAAAATGGGCATAGATCCCTCGAGGATCAAGCCCACCAAAACGACCTTTAAAGGCGTCATACCAGGTGTAGAAGCCAACTGTACAGGCTCAGTCACACTAGAAGTGGTCTTCGGATCTCCGGATAACTTCTGAAGCGAGGAGTTAATCCTCGACATAGTCCCGTTCCGTAGTGGCTATCACGCACTGCTCGGGCGAACCGCATTCGCAAAATTCAACGCGGTACCGCACTATGCACACCTCAAGCTCAAGATGACAGGCCCTAGAGGAGTAATCACGGTCGATGGGAACACTGAACGCTCCCTCCGAACGGAGGAGCACATGGCAGCGCTCGCAACAGAAATACAAAGCAGCCTCTCTAGGCAGTTCTCCAGTTCAGCCTTCAAAAAGCCGAACACTGCCAAGCGCGCCCGGAGTACCCTACAACAAGACCGCCTGGCATGTTCTAAGCTAGCGTAGCAATGCGGCCCCAACCCTAGCCCTCGCGATATAGCGAAACCAGTGCTTCGCGTACATAACTACGCTCTTGAAATACCATGGGCACAGGGGAAGGGGCACTATCACGGCACACCCGAAATACGGCCTAAACCGCACCAGGGGCTGCCGGATTCCTCTTTTTTCTTTTTTCTCTTACTCTCAGGACTCCATACTTCGGATGACCCATTCGGCAATTCAACTGCCGCACAAACGATGCAAGATCCAGGAAGCAGACAAGCCACGCCGCATTATGGAACTCCCAGGAGGTCTCTATTGCGAGCAGTATACCTGTTTTTTAATACAATTCCGCGGCCTGCCCCTGGCCCGGACATGTTAAATAGTCCAATTTCTTTTGCTTATCGCACTATTTGTATCGTTCCGCTTTCATAGCAGCCTTTCTATAAACAATGCATAGCTTTTTTTCTATTTCTTACATTATCCTCTTTTTATATATATGTTTATAACATGTTGCATCCGTACACTGTGGTACGGCAAAAATAAGCCTGGGGCTTCAGTACCCATCAATATGGCGTGAGAAGTCCGTACACTTTCACAAGTGCGGCACCCCGAACTTATAGCACTATATGCATCGGCTCCGAATCATGATTTGGTTCAATAGTTGGGTTTGCCCGGCTCCTATGTTTTGGTGCCTTATGTTCCGCTATATCGGCTAAGGTAGCACTAGGAGAACTACTACGATTGTGCCCCAGTTAAGCTAGGCTGAGCACCTCAGTAGAGAAAGCTAAAACTGACTGTCATGATGAGGCGAGAGACCGGTCGCTATTCGAGAGGTTTTTCGAGTCCTTAAAGACTTATGCCGCTTCGAGCGAGGAACCGGCTTTGTCCGGCCAAGGCGTGGATAGCGCCCCGAACTCGGTCTTCCGAATACTAGGGGCTTCGCCGAAATTTAAAATTGTAGAGTTCTATGGCTAAGTGAGAGTGTTCAAGCATTATAGTCCGATTGCCTTGTTTGTTGTGCTAAGCGCCTCCCTCGACGGACCCAATCATGGGAAAAAGAGCGCTCAGGTTTATCCCGAACACCCCAGCACTAGTGGCATGGGGGCAGAAGCCGACGACTGGCCATCTCTCAATTTTTTGATAAACGGCCGCACAGAAAGTAATATTTTAAATTCAACAAGCATTTCTTAGCGCATATGAACAAGTTTTCAGCGCATATGAACAAGTTTTCAGCGCACATGATAACACGAGCGAGTTCATTCAAAAATTACATCTTTGGTACATTCATCCGCCATAAGGCGGGCACCAGCCAGAACATCCTTGTAATAGTTCTCGGGATTGCGATGCTCCTTCCCCGGCGGCGGCCCGTCCCTCACAAGCTTCTCACCGTCCAGCTTACCCCAGTGCACCTTTGCACGGGCAAGGGCCCTACGGGCACCTTCGATGCAGACGGAGCGCTTGATGACCTCGAGCCTTGGACAAGCCTCCACCAGCCGCCGCACCAGTCCGAAGTAGCTCCCTGGCAGGGCCTCTCCAGGCCACAGCCGAACTATGAAGCCCTTCAGGGCTTGTTCGGCCGCCTTGTGGAGCTTGACCAGCTGCTTCAGCTGGTCGCTCAAGGGCATAGGGTGTCCGGCCTCAGCGTACTGAGACCAGAACACCTTCTCCATCGAGCTGCCTTCCTCGGCTCGGTAGAATGCGGCGGCATCAGATACGCTGCGGGGAAGATCTGCGAATGCCCCTGGAGAGCTCCAGATTCGGGTAAGTAACAAGTAGCTTACTTTTATATGTCTGCTTTGCATAGAGAATGCCTTACCGCCGCTATCTTTTTCACCGCATCCAATTCCTGGAGGGCCTTCTGGGCTTCGGCCTTGGCAGATTCGGCAGTTTTAAGGGCCGCAGCAAGCTCGGACGCTCGCGTCTCCAAGTCGAGCTCCAAACTCTCATGTTTTTTCATGAGAGCCTGAAGCTCTTGCTGCACCCCGCCGACCTGCGCCTCAAATTTCTCCTGCTCGGTATGCTCCGTGGCCGCTTTCTTCACGGCCTCGGACAGCGCCTGCTTGAGGGTCGCCACCTCAGTTGTGGCCCCTACAATAAGCAGGGTACTCCTGTCATTTCTTGCAATTGCGCCTTCTTATAGGAAATTTTTATATAAGGTATCTCTTACCTTCTTTCTCCTCGAGCTGCCGTTTGGCAAGGCCGAGCTCTTGCTCGGTCCGCTCGAGGCCCTGCTTCAGGGCACCCACCTCCGCAGTCAGTGCGGCGGTGCCAGCAGCGAAGCATGCATACGTATATTGACTCCTTTTTAGTTAGACTCCTGCGATATATAATAGATCCTCTATTCGGCTTTTCTTTCCGAACGCCAAACAGAGCATCAGGGGCTACTGTCTATGCGGTGATATTTTTATATATTTTTTACTTACCTCGAAGCCTGTTAGAAGGCTAGCACAAGCTTCAGTCAGTCCGCTTTTGGCGGACCGAACCTTCTGGACCACCGTACTCATGATGGTACGGTGCTCCTCGTCGATGGAGGCGCCCTTAAGCACCTCCAGCAAATTGTCCGGCGCCTCCGGTTGGACGGAGGACGCCGGCTCAATAGGCTTGCTCCTCTTGGCAGGAGTTCGCCTACCGCGGTCCAGAACCGTTGATGATTCCGATGCGGTGTCCGGCTTAAAGCCGGACTTGGAGCCCTGGGGGGTCTTGTCCCCTTTACTCCTGGAGTCCGGGAGGTCGCCTCGCGGTTCCTCCTGGACCACCTCCTCTTGCCCCGGAGCTTGTCGTGACGCCACTTCGGCGTCATCCGCAGCGCAGGGGGAGGCAGCGGGCAGAACTGAATTCATGTTCGAGGAATCCAGGGAGCCGCTCGACGACTCGTCGAGCCCGTCCTTGGGTGGGCTGCATGATGATATTCGACATTAGGGAAAGCTGCGCAAGAAAAGGAATATCATGAGTTATTCTGGTATCCGAACACTTACGATTTCGCCGGACGCTTGGTCCTGTCCGGCCACTCCTCTTCGTCCTCGTCGGCGTCGGGAACGTAGTCCGGCGGAGGGGTTTTCCTCTTCTTGTACCCTTTGGCCTCCCCTACTAGGGCGGCCTTCTTCTTCTTTCCTCCCCCCGCTGGAGGGGGAGAGGTCTCTTCTTCCTCCTCCTCGTCTTCACGGGAGGAGTGCGTCTCGGACTCGTCGGACGACGAGTCCGACACCACCATATGCCGGGAACTCTTTCGAGTCCCCATGGCCTTCTTCTTCTTGGCCTTCTTCTCCGGCACCACATAAGGTGCCGGAACCAGCAGCTTTAGGCAAGGGAACCGGACAGTTAATCAGTCCGGACTGCGCCTGCCAATCCTGTCAAAGGTGAGGGAGTTTAGATTCCGCATAGAGTCAAACTATGAAGAAACTTAACATCCTATGAAAGATGAAAATATTTTACCTCGCCAGCAGGACGCTGCGAGCTGAATCCGCGATCCTTGGAGGCGGATGCAGGATCCTCGGCGCCTTTGGTTAGCCCCTTCCAGGCATCTTCGTAGATCGTGTCGAAGAGCCTGCTCAGAGTTCGGTGCTGTGCCGGGTTGAACTCCCACAGATTGAAGTCCCGTTCTTGACATGGAAGGATCCGGCGGACGAGCATGACCTGGACTACATTGGCAAGCCTGAGCTGCTTGTTCACCAGGGACTGGATGCATTTTTGCAGTCCGGTCACCTCTTCTTCATCGCCTCATGACAAGCCCGTCTCCTTCCAGGACGTGAGCCGCGTAGGGGGTCCGGATCGAAATTCAGGGGCTGCGATCCACTTCAGATCACGTGGCTCGGTGATGTAAAACCACCCTGACTGCCACCCCTTCAAGGTCTCCACAAAGGAGCCCTCGAGCCATAGGACGTTGGCTATTTTGCCCGCCATGGGACCTCCGCACTCTGCCTGGTTGCCGCGCACCACCTTTGGCTTGACGCTGAAGGTCTTGAGCCAGAGGTCGAAATGGGGGCGGATGCAGAGGAAAGCCTCGCACATGACGATAAACGCCGAGATATTGAGGATGAAGTTCGGGGCTAGATCGTGCAAATCTAGGCCATAGTAGAACATGAGCCCGCGAACGAATGGGTGGAGAGGAAAACCCAGTCCGCAGAGGAAGTGGGGAATAAATACTACCCTCTCATGGGGCCTTGGGGTGGGGAGAAGCTGCCCCTCCTCAGGAAGCCGGTGCGCGATGTCTTTGGACAGGTATCCGGCCTTCCTTAGCTTTTTGACATGGCTCTCCGTAACGGAGGAGACCATCCACTTGCCTCCCGCTCTGGACATTGTTGGAGAAGGTTGAGGTAAGAAGTGCGGGCTTGGGCGCTGGAGCTCGGGTGCGCAGAAGATGGATGGGCAAAGGAGGAAGAAGGCGTAGGTAAAAAGGTTGATCCTTATCCCCTTATATGGGCGGATGCGACTGTGCGTCCCCACCAGCCTAGTAAAACTCGCTTGCCCAGCGCCGTGATAAATGGCGCGGTTGGGTTACCCATGTCCGTATTGATGAGAATCCCGTAAATGGGGGAAACGATCTCTGCTTTGACAAGACGTGCCAAGGAAACCGCCTCGCAAAACACGCTGAGGTGGAAAAGTGAAAATGATTCGAATTGAGGCTTGGCCGTAGTGTGATGGCACGCTGCGGAATACGTCAGCAGATTAGATTTGTGTTAATATTATTCTCTCTGTGGCAATGCGTGGAAACTTATTTTGCAGAGCCGGACACTACTCTTGGTGTTTACAAACTTTTATGAAGAATTTGGAGGAGGAACCCGCCTTGCAATGCCAAAGACAATCTACGCGCCGGACTCGTCGTCATTGAAGCCTGGTTCAGGGGCTACTGAGCGAGTCCTGGATTAGGGGGTGTTCGGATAGCTGGACTATACCTTCAGCCGAACTCCAGGACTATGAAGATACAAGATTGAAGACTTCGTACCGTGTCTAGATGGGACTTTCCTTGGCGTGGAAGGCAAGCTTGGCGATGCGGATATTCAAGATCTCCTACCATTGTAACCGACTTTGTGTAACCCTAACCCTCTCCGGTGTCTATATAAACCGGAGGGTTTTAATCCGTAGGACAACTCCATCATACAACAATCATACCGTAGGCTAGCTTCTAGGGTTTAGCCTCCTTGATCTCGTGGTAGATCTACTCTTGTACTACCCATATCATCAATATTAATCAAGCAGGACGTAGGGTTTTACCTCCATCAAGAGGGCCCGAACCTGGGTAAAACATCGTGTTCCTTGCCTCCTATTACCATCCGGCCTATATGCACAGTTCGTGACCCCCTACCCGAGATCCGCCGGTTTTGACACCGACAAAAGGGATAAAAAACAATCACGAGTTGAGGTGGAAAAGAACAGAAAAAAAGAGATGAGAGGAATCGCAAAGCACGTTTTACCCACTGCGACAGGACCAAAGGCCTCCCCACTTTTAGTATCATGAATATAGTCATTGAGCTTCATGTGATAAACCCTGACCAGAAGATCCGCCCTCTCTGAAGGCATCTGGCCAGGCTTAGAACATAGGGCTTCTGTTATCTCATGACACTTGGGATTACAGGTAAAGGTGGTGAAAAGGTCTGGTGGGCCAAAGACAGGTGAAATAGCTAATGCGTCCTGGAAGTTCTCAATCATATAACGCCGGCCACGGGTAAAAGAGGATGGAAGTATGACTTTTTTGCCAACAGAACTTGCATCTGTCTGCACTTTTCCAGCAGCATCAGTGACTCATTGCAAGTTCTCTACTCTAAGATCCTTATTAGCCTTCATGATGAAATGCAGCCTCCACTCGTCTATGCAAGCGTGTGCATCTACAATGGCCTGTGAGGAAAGCAAACCACAACAAAGGTGTGGATTATGCTGCTCTGGTCTATAGTGGAGACAATAGGAATAACAGTCCTGCATAGTGAGCCTGGTTCTTTTGCTAGTATCTAAAGGGTCTGAACCAATATATTTAAGCCCGAGCTGAAACCCACATTCTGCATAGGGGAAGAGAAGAGGATACTGCAAAGGCATATATGAAGTTTGCAAAGAAGATATTTGCTGCAGATTGTCATCTCTACCATGTATTATTATGTCACGACAAGAAGCCTCCACCGTGAACTCACCAAACATTAAAGATGCTAGCTCATCAGTTGTAGGAAGGCTAAACTGTGGGCCAACAGATTCTCCAGGGGAAACTAAACGAATGGCTATCTCGGCATGCTTATTGGCTGCTAGTATTTCTCTAGCCGATCTAAACGTTTTGACATAAGAATTGTGTGTATCAAGCATATGCATCAAGCCTTCAACAATATATTCATCTAAACCACCATCACTCTTTTCACCCTTTTCTAAAGCCTGAATCCTATTTTGCACCTCATTCTGGGTATCATATATATAGAGTGCGGCATACTTAGGGGTATTTCCTTCCTTAGGCATAAGAGATCCCATTCGATGACAAACCTGCCTGTTTATTTTGTATATACTTGGACCATTACCATCATTTATATAACGGTCAACAGTAGTTCCCATGGAAGTAATTGCAAAGAGGCAATTGTACTGACGAATTTGTTTTATAAACTCTCTCTACGCGAGGGACCATTGTATCTCAGCAACTTAGAGAGAAACAAGGGTGGCTTTTGAAAAGGTGTAATATACACCTTACCACCCTTGCAACATTTGTTGTAAACCACCCGCCTTAGCGTAATTGCGGATTCCGATCTCACCCTCTCCTCGAACCAGAAGACTGCACCATAGTTGGCACATTCGTAGTCTGGGCCACCGTAGAAAGATCTCTTTCGGTACCCAGCTGCATATTTATTTCGACTCAGTAACAATGGTAAATCAGCAATGCATCATGCAATAGTTTCTAGGCATATCGGCACTGAGCGTACCTTTCAGCATCTCAGACTCCTCAGTCGTGAATCCAACCCAGCCAGCACTTAAGGGTGATCCAATGGCAGGCCCCTTCCCCCTAAGTCTATCAACAACCACCCTGCATGTCTTTCTATTACTGTACGTAATTTCTGGACTAAGAACGGGGAAGAAACCATCATCTAAAAAACAAAGGGCCTGTCACAGGTACGAAGAGGAATGGAGAGAGTGTAGGAGGCACACCTATAAAGGAAAAGGACTTATTTTAAAAGGGCACCCTTCACATTTTCTTTTAGGTAGGCCTAAGGATATGTAGGGCAACGGTGAGTCACAGAAAGACAGCCTTCGTCGAACAACACGGCGCGGAGGTGGTTGACTGGTGCTTGAACTGGCCTTACGACGAACAGAACGGCGCTGAGGCATGACTCACAGGAACGACATGAAGAACAGAACAACCACAACACACTGCAACAGGAACGTAACACAAAGAAAGGCAATCTAATCAGGCGCATTAAATAGCAAAAAGGCATAAACCTAGACCCAGGAACAGAATTCAAAAGACAAGGCTCTATAAAGGGCATGGAACTATTTTTTTAAAATGAAAGGGAGAGGCATACCAAAAGTAAACTGTTAGCCTTTTTTAAAATACACAAGCAGAAGGAAAAGGCAATCAAACAAATCCGAGCAGGGAAAAAACAAGAGAGAGAGAGAGAGAGAGAGAGAGAGAGCAAGTCCACGGAACACCTTCCCAAGAGCCCATGGGATACTATAAGCCCAAACGAACAAGATTCTCTAAAGTTCGCGGCCCAAGAAATAGCTTCCCAAAAGCCCATGAAGAACCAGAAGCCCAAAAGGAACAGGGTCCTCTAAAGCCCGTGCTAGTTTTTTCTCTATAAGAGAAGGGGGCGGTCCAAAGACCAAAGACCCAGCACAAGAAGAATCAATAAACAAGTAACATATTTATTATTTGGGCATGTGGGAAAAGCATTGAATCCGAAGAAGAAGACTATTCTTTTCAGTCTTGCAAAACACAGAAAGAAAACACTGTAAGATCCATATAGAAAGCCCAAGGACTTTATTGCATCAGAGGAATGAACCAATTCAGTACAAAGCAGGCACGCAAGCCCAAATAGGAAGCCCAGAAAAGATAGCTAAAGAGATTGAAGAGAGGAAAGCATCTGAGAGCACAGCAGACCCCAGTCAAACTGGACCATAACAGGGCCAACATCTGGATTTATCTCTGTCTCCGCAGACGTACGACGCAAGCACAATAGCTCTCTCTCCAAGTGACCAACACGCCGAATGGCAGAGACTGCAACCGTTATGAAGAACGAAGGGAGGTCCTATAGGCCATCATATAGTCATAATTATAGTCTCGAACCACAAACCCATACAGACGCTGCAAAAAACTTATAGCCTGGAGGGCAGCCTGTTCATAAGCACGGACAAAACCACACCAGGCCGAGCTCCAAAAAAATTCTCGTCGCGGAACCGGAGCAGAACTATCCCCTGGAAGCTCCAGTTCTACCCCAGCAAGAATGGACCCATCCTCCGTGACCTCACACAGATACAAAAGCACCGTCAAAGAACACCGAGCCACCATGGCTTCCAAAATGGGTATAACAGTTGAAATAACAGTACACATCCTGCTCACACGCAACGAAATTATAAAAAAATCTGAAAAATAACACGACCCTCGGAGCAGATCCGGAATAGCAAGATTATCAGTACATCAACAACCATGATAACATGCACAAACAAGTAAATACATCTGAACCCACAGGTAGCTTACATGCAATGGAAAAGGAGAGCAAACCTTGAGGGGGAGGAGCAGATCACAGATTCAGGAACAGATCAGCTTTTCCAACCTACAAAATAAATGCAGACAAAACCATTAGAACACAACAAGTCACAGAGCACATATATATTCCATCAAAGGTACTAAACAAGTGTAGAGCCACACAATGGCACCAGAACAATTCTTATTTTAACCAAAGGAAACAACATCATTTAGCATGACAAAACACCATCCACTACATGACTTAGCAATCAAACTGTAGATATGCAGGAAGCGAAGGACCATCAATCAACTTCAACCACCGTGTTGTTTCAAGCAAAGTAAAAACACAAGAAGTATAAACCTTCAGGGCCACTACAGAGGCAGCAGCCAGACAAAACGGACTAAGGATGACATCTTCTCGGACCTAGTCTTTCGGGCTATCACTAAGCAATGCATCTCTCGACAATCCAGAAATAGAGACAAACAGGCAAAAGAGAAGCACATTACCAGAATGACGAAGCACAACCAGAAGAGCAGCCAAGAAGCGAACGTGGACGAACAGCCGACCAACCTGAAAACAACCTAAAACACAAAACGTACTCATATTAGCCGCCGACGAACAGCGTGAAGTATGCACATGCACAGATGATGGAACGCGAAAATGGCAAAGCAGAGCACACGGTAGCAGGCAACCATCCTATCGAGTAGCACCAAACCATTTCAACAAAACACCTCAAAGTCATATGTCCACACAGAGGCAAAAGAGACAAGCACTAACCTAGAGAGCAAGAACGTAATGGCGCACGCTCCCACGCAAGAGCCAACGGGAAAATCGGCAGCAAACTGCGCGCCAATGGAGCAAAGGCAAGCAAAGTAGGTCAGTAAGCAGGAGAAGGAACGACAGAAACAAATAGGTAAAGGATAAGAAGACGAACCTCAACCAACACCATCCATGGAGGAACGCGCGGCCATGGCGAGAACCGCAACGTAAGCTAGCCGAACTGGATGAAGGCAGGCGAATAGGAAAGGACGCGGCGGCCTGGAAGCATGGACGAAAGCGAGCGAACGAAGCGGCATGGAGGAAATGAGGGATAGAAGGAGGAAAGGGGAAAACTGAGAGAAAAGCCCCCCCCCCCCCCCGATCACCACAAATGGCAGGGGCAATTCTCACAGAGGCGTATGGGAAGCCACCACACATCCATCGACACGCGGCCTGCCTGCCGGGCCCAGGGGTTCCAGTGCCCACTGTCATAGGCTGCAACGACCCCACAGAGGGCACCCGCCAGAATGCGCACCGCCGACACACACGCCGGTCACGTGTACCCACGCTGCACCGCACGCACGTCCATTGGCCCCGCCCATGTGGAGGGAACAGTAACATGCCACCAGCGAGGCCACACGCAAGTATATGTAACGAGCAATGGACTAGTGGCCCCGACCAGTGGCCCCGTCCCACCGCCTGTCCCACAGTCAGCAGCAACGGCAGAGCACATGAACGCCCGAGCGAATCCAGCCGAACCACCAACCCGAGTAGAGCCACCACCCATCCCGCCCAGATGCACACAGATCGACGACGAGTCAAAGCAAACGCACGCAAGCACTCAAGCCCAGTGACGCGCGGGACCAGCGAACACGGGACCCAAGCAGCAGCGACCAACGATGGCGCAGAAACGGTGATTGACGACATGGGGATAAAAAAACAGCAGTATAGCCCGGAGACGACGCGGCATGGTGCTGCCGTTCGACGAGACGAGCGAGACGAGACCGCTCACCCACTCCGCTCGCCCACTCTCCATGCGCCAAGCCGGCCGGATCATGAGGTCAGCAGGCGAAACGGGCAACATGCACACGGGTAAAAGACACCAGGAAGCTGACGCGGGGGCCATGCGTGAACGAGGGCCACTTGCAGCCGTAGCACCAGCCAGCGAGAGGGTAACAGAAAAATGCATAGCGCAGCAACGCAGGTTTCTCGCGCGCACGTGGCGTGGCACGAGCGGTTGCCTCGCGCCCGCGCACCGGAGGAAGCAACACCCGGCCATTTTGATCCAGGTGGATACAGCGCCGGCCCACACGTCATCCCTCGCCACGATCCACCGCTTGGTAAAAATGATAGGGTTGAATTCTAGCGACGATAGGACGGGCAAGACGCGAAAAAAGACCTGGTCAACCCTCATAGAACGGCCAGCGAAGGATCTGATCGAGGGAGCATTCTGGGAGCGATTGGCTAGCCTCTGTATTGTTTTAAATTAGTAATGATTGGTTAATTATCATGATGTTGTTTGTCATTATGTTTATGTCTGTTGTGAGCTTGCAAGTACATTCAATGTACTGACCTGGCGTGTCATGCCAGATTTCAGGAAAGCCTTGTTGGAAAGGAGCGCTGTCTGAGTCTAGATCGTGTCCACATCGGTGTCCCTGTACTATGGAGTTCCGCTACGACATCGTTCCGCTTCCGCGTAGTTGTTATGATCGAGGCCCTTATGTTCACTAAATAATGTACATATTGTTCAGCCGCACCGTGTGTGCCGCTTGGCCTTGCTACCTGTTGTAATATAAACTTTGATCCGCTAGCATCAATAAAGCGGTTGTTTTCTGTACCAAGATGCTGTATGTTGCCACAAGACATGGTCTCTGGGCTAGCAATGCATGGTAAACCGGTTGCTCTGAGCCGGGGTGCCACAACGCCTGGTATCAGAGCCACGCTGACTGTAGGCCACGCTAGACTATGACATGTTAACCGGGCGGTAGATACGAGTTTAAGTTGAGTGCCGGTAGCATTGGTAGCTGGTTGTTGCATTGCATATACTTGTTTTATGTTTATGCTAACCTACTAATGGTTGTGAGTGTGGATGGCTCCGGTGCCGTATCTGTGCCAGTTGCAGCTGATGTCGTTCACGTCGCCGCATCTCCTTCGTAATGTGTGGCGTCGGCTGTACCCCCTTGCTACCTCTTGAGTACTGCGTTGATTTTCCCTTGAAGAGGAAAGGGTGATGCAGCAAAGTAGCGTAAGTATTTCCCTCAGTTTTCGAGAACCAAGGTATCAATCCAGTAGGATATCATGCTCAAGTCCCACGCACCTACACAAACAAATAAAAACCTCGCAACCAACGTGATAAAGGGGTTGTCAAGCCCTTCACGATCACTTATGAGAGTGAGATCTGATAGATATGATAAGATAATATTTTTGGTATTTTTATGATAAATAGAAATAAAGATGCATAAACGGCAAAGGAAATAACTAAGTGTTGGAAGATTAATATGATGAAAGATAGACCCGGGGGCCATAGGTTTCACTAGTGGCTTCTCTCAAGAGCATAAGTATTACGGTGGGTAAACGAATTACTGTCGAGCAATTGATAGAATTGAGCATAGTTATGAGAATATCTAGGTATGATCATGTATATAGGCATCACATCCGAGACAAGTAGACCGAAATGATTCTGCATCTACTACCATTACTCCACACATCGACCGCTGTCCAGCATGCATCTAGAGTATTAAGTTCATAAGAACAGAGTAATGCTTTAAGGAAGATGACATGATGTAGAGGGATAAACTCATGCAATGTGATATAAACCCTATCTTTTTATCCTCGATGGCAACAATACAATACGTGTCATTTCCCTTTCAGTCACTGGGATCGAGCACCGCAAGATTGAACCCAAGGCTAAGCACTTCTCCCATTGCAAGAGAGATCAATCTAGTAGGCCAAACCAAACTGATAATTCAAAGAGACTTGCAAAGATAAACCAATCATACATAAAAGAATTCAGAGGAGAATCAAATATTATTCATAGATAATCTGGATCATAAACCCACAATTCATCGAATCTCCAGAAACACACCGCAAAAGAAGATTACATCGAATAGATCTCCCAGAAGATCGAGGAGAACTTTGTATTGAGATCCAAAGAGAGAGAAGAATCCATCTAGCTAATAACTATGGACCCGTAGGTCTGAAGTAAACTACTCACACATCATCAGAGAGGCCATGGAGTTGATGTAGAGGCCCTCCGTGATCAATGCCCCCTCCGGCGGAGCTCCGGAAAATGCCCCAAGATGGGATCTCTCGGGTATAGAAGGTTGTGGCGGTGGAATTAGGTTTTTGTGGTGCTCCTGGATGTTTGGGGGGTACGAGGGTGGAGGGTGCGCCCCCTGCCTCGTGCCTTCCTCCCTTGTTTCTTGACGCCCAGTCTAAGTCTCCTGGATCACGTTTGTTGAGAAAATCATGTTCCCGAAGGTTTCATTCCGTTTGATATTCCTTTTCTTCGAAACCCTAAAATAGGCAAAAAAAATAGCAATTTGGGCTGGGCCTCCGGTTAGTAGGTTAGTCCCAAAAAATAATAGATAATATAATAGCATGGAGCAATCAAAAATTATAGATACGTTGGAGATGTATTAAGCATCCCCAAGCTTAATTCCTGCTTGTCCTCGAGTAGCTAGATGATAAAAGAAGAATTTTTGATGTGGAATGCTTTCTAACATATTTCTCAATGTATTTTTTCTTTCTTGTGGCATGAATGTTCATATCCGAAAGATTCAAGATAAAAGTTTAATATTGACATAAAATAATAATACTTCAAGCATACTAACTAAGCAATTATGTCTTCTCAAAATAACATGGCCAAAGAAAGTTATCCCTACAAAATCATATAGTCTGGCTATGCTCTATCTTCACCACACAAAATATGTAAATCATGCACAGCCCCGATGACAATCCAAGCAATTGTTTCATACTTTTGATGTTCTCAAACTTTTTCAATCTTCACGCAATATATGAGCATGAGCCATGGATATAGCACTATGGTGGAATAGAATGGTAGTTGTGGAGAAGACAAAAAGGAGAAGATAGTCTCACATCAACTAGGCGTATCAACGGGCTATGGAGATGCCCATCAATAGATATCAATGTGAGTGAGTAGGGATTGCCATGCAACGGATGCACTAGAGCTATAAGTATATGAAAGCTCAACAAAAGAAACTAATTGGGTGTGTCCAACTTGCTTGCTCAGGAAGACCTAGGGCATTTTGAGGAAGCCCATCATTGGAATATACAAGCCAAGTTCTATAATGAAAAATTCCCACTAGTATATGAAAGTGATATCATAGGAGACTCTCTATATGAAGAACATGGTGCTACTTTGAAGCACAAGTGTGGAAAAGGATAGTAGCATTGTCCCTTCTCTATTTTTCTCTCATTTTTTCTTTTTTTATTTGGGCCTTCTTTTTTCCTTTTTGGCCTCTTTTTTTTATCCGGAGTCTCATCCCGATTTGTGGGGGAATCATAGTCTCCATAATCCTTTCCTCACTTAGGACAATGCTCTAATAATGATGATCATCACACTTTATTTACTTACAACTCAAGAATTACAACTCAATACTTAGAACAAAATATGACTATGTGAATGCCTCCGGCGGTGTACCGGGACGTGCAATGATGCATGAGTGACACGTATGAAGAATTATGAGCGGTGGCTTTTCCACGAATACGATGTCAACTACATGATCATGCAAGCAATATGACAATGATGAAGCATGTCATAATAACGGAACGGTGGAAAGTTGCATGGCAATATATCTCGGAATGGCTATGGAAATGCCATAATAGGTCGGTATGGTGGCTGTTTTGAGGAAGGTTTATGGTACCGGCGAAAGTTGCGCGATACTAGAGAGGCTAGCAATGGTGGAAGGGTGAGAGTGCGTATAATCCATGGACTCAACATTAGTCATAAATAACACACATAATTATTGCAAAAATCTACAAGTTATCAAAGCAAAGTACTACGCGCATGCTCCTAGGGGGTAGATTGGTAGGAAAAGACCATCGCTCGTCCCCGACCGCCACTCATAAGGAAGACAATCAATAAATAAATCATGCTCCGACTTCATCACATAACGGTTCACCATACGTGCATGCTACGGGAATCACAAACTTCAACACAAGTATTTCTCAAATTCACAACTACTCAACTAGCATGACTCTAATATCACCATCTCCATATCTCAAAACCATTATCAAGTATCAAACTTCTCATAGTATTCAATGCACATGTATGAATAGGGGTGGACTTCGAGCCGAGTCGAGCCAGCTCGACTCGACTCGCTAAAGCTCGTTCCATTAACAAGCTAGCTCGACTCGACTCGTTACTATAACGAGCTCAAATCCAAGATTGGCTTGACTCGTATGACTCGCGAGCTGGCTCATTTAGCTTGTTAAGCTCGTTAAAGATATAAACATTAGACCTTACAAATACGATAAAAAGATTAACTGAGAATTTAGCATGTGCATATGTGGTCTTGTACATGTGAGTCTCCTGGGTGGATCGGCCTTGAGCGGCTGGGCCTTGTGCTGGGACACAAGGTGTTTAGTGATTGTATTTGACTACCCCTAAAAAACATTGATTTTTTTACCGAGCTTAACGAGTTACCTGAGTACTCGTGAGATCGACTCGTTTAACTTGGTACGTAAACGATCTTAAACTAAAGCTTGGCTCGGCTTGTTATTCTTTGAGTTCGAGTCGAATCGAGCCGAGTCACGAGCTACTCGTTTAGCTCGCGAGCTTCCAGCTTTTTTTCCAGTCCTATGTATGAAAGTTTTTATATTATAGCAAATTTCCATGTTGTTCTAAAGGACTCTCAAAATAATATAAGTGAAGCATGATAGAACAATATTTTCTATAAAACAAATCCACCACCGTGCTCTAAAAGATATAAGTGAAGAACGGGAGCAAAAACTATATAGCTCAAAAGATATAAGTGAAGGACATAGAGTATTCTAATAAATTTCAAATCATGTGAGTCTCTCTCAAAATGTGTGTACAGCAAGGATGATTGTGGTAAACTAAAAAGCAAAGACTCGAATCATACAAGACGCTCCAAGCAAAGCACATATCATGTCGTGAATAAAAATATAGCTCCAAGTAAAGTTACCGATAGATGAAGACGAAAGAGGGGATGCCTTCCGGGGCATCCCCAAGCTTAGGATTTTTGGTGTCCTTGAATTTTACCTTGGGGTGCCATGGGCATCCCCAAGCTTAGGCTCTTTCCACTCTTTGTTCCATAATCCATCAAATCTTTACCCAAAACTTGAAAACTTCACAACACAAAACTCAAAATAGAAAATCTCGTGAGCTCCGTTAGCGAAAGAAAACGAAACACCACTTCAAGGTACTGTAATTAACTCATTCTTTATTTATATTGGTGTTAAACCTATTGTATTCCAACTTATCTATGGTTTATAAACTCTTTTACTAGCCATA
This sequence comes from Triticum monococcum, assembly GCA_034509565.1. Lineage (NCBI taxonomy): Eukaryota > Viridiplantae > Streptophyta > Magnoliopsida > Poales > Poaceae > Triticum > Triticum monococcum. Next base: position 505,562,667 of record CM067846.1, read on the forward strand.
GATTCATCAAAATAAGCAAACAACACAGGAAAAACAAAATCTGTCAAAAACAGAATAGGCCGTAGTAATCTGTAGCTAATACAACTTATGGAACCCCAAAAATTCTAAAATAAATTTCTGGACGTGAGGAATTTATTATTAATCATCTGAAAAAATAATTAACTAAATATCACCTTCCAAACAAAAATGGCAGCGATTCTCGTGAGCGCTAAAGTTTCTATTTTTTTTGTAGCAAGATCAAAAAGACTTTCCCCAAGTCTTCCCAACGGTTCTACTTGGCACAAACACTAATTAAACACAAAAAACACAACCAAAACAGAGGCTGGATAAATTATTTATGGAATAACAGCAAGGAAAAATATTGGGTTGTCTCCCAACAAGTGCTTTTCTTTAAAGCCTTATAGCTAGGCAAAATATTTAAACGATGCTCACATGAAAGACAAGAATTGAAGCACAAAGAGAGCATTCAAAAACACGTGACAAACACATCTAAGTCTAACATACTTCCTATGAATAGGCATCGTATAGGCAAACAAATTATCAAGGTAAGCAAAAACTAGCATATGCAAGGAAGCGGAAAGAAACAATATCAATCTCAACATAACGAGAGGTAATTTAGTAACATGAAAATTTCTACCACCATATTTTCCTCTCTCATAATAATTACATGTAGGATCATAAGCAAATTCAACAAAATAGCTATCACATAAAATATTTTCAACACGATCCACATGCATGCAAAGTTGACACTCTTCTAAAATAGTGGGATTAACATTAACTAAAGTCATGACCTCTCCAAACCCACTTTTATAAAAAAAATCATAAGATTGAACGTTCTCCAAATTTGTGGGATCTAAAGTTGACACTCTTCCAAACCAACTTTCAATATTATTGCAAACATTATAATCAATCTCATATTCATCATGGGGCTTAAATAAATTTTCAAGATCGTAAGAAGAATCACCCCAATCATGATCATTGCAACAAGTAGTAGATATAGCAAAAATAGCATCCCCAAGCTTAGGGTTTTGCATATTATAAGCACAATTGACATTAATAGAATTTATATTATCATCATTGCAATCATGCTTTCTATTCAAAGATCCATCGTGAATCACACCATAAAGTATTTCATCACAATTTTCAGATTCATGAATTTCAAGCAAAACTTCATAAAGATAATCTAGTGCACAAAACTCACTAGCAATTGGTTCGTCATAATTGGAACTCTTAAAAAGATTAGCAAGAGGATGAGGATCCATAGATGTTTAGGTGCTCTGTTTAGTAATAAATAAACAACTATTCCAACCAAACGAGCAAACGAGCCAAGTAAGACATCAAAGCAAATGGAAAGACGAGCAGAAGAAGGGCAAATAAAACGGCAAGGGTGAAGTGGGGGAGAGGAAAACGAGAGGTAAATGGCAAATAATGTAATGCGAGGGATAAGAGTTTGTGATGGGTACTTGGTATGCTTTGAATTGGCAACGGCTCCAGAAATGACTCATTGTTGGGAGTCAAATCTTGACTTGACTTGGCGCGAATCTCCCCAACAACGGCGCCAGAATTCCTTCTTGCTACCTCTTGAGCACTGCGTTGGTTTTCCCTTGAAGAGGAAAGCGTGATGCAGCAAAGTAGCGTAAGTATTTCCCTCGGTTTTTGAGAACCAAGGTATCAATCCAGTAGGAGATCACGCTCAAGTCCCACACACCTACACAAACAAATAAGAACCTCGCAACCAATGTGATAAAGGGGTTGTCAAGCCCTTCACGGTCACTTACGACAGTGAGATCTGATAGATATGATAAGATAATATTTTTGGTATTTTTATGATAAAGAGAAATAAAGATGCAAAGTAAAATAAACGACAAAGGAAATAACTAAGTATTGGAAGATTAATATGATGAAAGATAGACCTGGGGTCCATAGGTTTCACTAGTGGCTTCTCTCAAGAGCATAAGTATTACGGTGGGTAAACGAATTACTGTCGAGTAATTGATAGAATTGAGCATAGTTATGAGAATATCTAGGTATGATCATGTATATAGGCATCACGTCCGAGATAAGTAGACCGAAATGATTCTGCATCTACTACTATTACTCCACACATCGACCGTTATCCAGCATGCATCTATAGTATTAAGTTCATAAGAACAGAGTAATGCTTTAAGGAAGATGACATGATGTAGAGGGATAAACTCATGCAATATGATACAAACCCCATCTTTTTATCCTCGATGGAAACAATACAATACGTGTCGGTTCCCTATCTGTCACTGGGATCGAGCATCGCAAGATTGAACCCGAAGCTAAGCACTTCTCCCATTGCCAGAAAGATCAATCTAGTAGGCCAAACCAAACTGATAATTCGATGAGACTTGCAAAGATAAACCAATCATACATAAAAGAATTCAGAGGAGAATCAAATATTGTTCATAGATAATCTGGATCATAAACCTACAATTCATCGGATCTCCTGAAACACACCGCAAAAGGAGATTACATCGAATAGATCTCCAAGAAGATCGAGGAGAACTTTGTATTGAGATCCAAAGAGAGAGAAGAAAGCCATCTAGCTAATAACTATGGACCCGTAGGTCTGAAGTAAACTACTCACACATCACCGAAGAGGCCATGGAGTTGATGTAGAGGCCCTTCGTGATCAATGCCCTCTCCGGCGGAGCTCCGGAAAAGGCCCCAAGATGGGATCTCTCGGGTATAGAAGGTCGCGGTGCGCCCCCTGGCTCGTGCCTTCCTCCCTTGTTTCTTGTTGCCCACTCCAAGTCTCTTGGATCATGTTTGTTGAGAAAATCACGTTCCCAGAGGTTTCATTCCGTTTGGACTCCGTTTGATATTCCTTTTCTTCGAAACCCTAAAATAGGCAAAATCAGCAATTTGGGCTGGGCCTCCGGTTAGTAGGTTAGTCCCAAAAAATGATATATAAGTGTAAAATAAAGCCCATTGACATCCAAAATAGATAATATAATAGCATGGAGCAATCACAAATTATAGATACGCTGGAGACGTATCACCCCTCAGTGATGATCCAGTTTACCGTGTGTATCGGGAGCGTCTAGTTGACTCAGTGTATGAGTATCACGCAGTGGTCACTCTGTGCACCAGTTCCGATTCCAGCACTTACACTCTTACCTCTTGGAGCGGTTACGCTTCTACCGCTTCTCAGGCTGTCCAGTTTGCTGCATTCGAGGTCCTTGTCGAGCTTCGTTACAAGGACGTCCGAATGCAGAACCACCCCGGTTTCTACTACTATCCTTCTCTGCACGACAATAGTCGTGTCCATTTCCCTATCATTGATCTGGAGTCCGATAGTGTTGCCAGCCATCTTGCTCGTTATATCACCGCTAGCTATCTTATGATCCACAAGCTGGCTCGAGAGCTGACTCGTGCCCGTAATGCTTTAGCCTCTTCTTTAGTCTCTACTAGATCTGCCACTACTCCATCCTCCCTGGGATTTACTCCATATATTCTAGCCAGTTCTAGTTCCCCTGTTTCACCTGTTACTCCTCCGAGTAGCTCGGGCGCCGCTACCATGAATCCTCTCAGTGCCCCTGCTGAGTGGGTTTCACTTCTCACTACTCATGTAGCCCCGATGCTTCACCCTACACCTGCCCCTGAGGGAGAGCCCTCAAGGTAGCGTCGTCGTGTGACCTTTAACTGAGAGGTCTCAGTTAACCTCGTCAGTTCAGGATCCGAGTCCACTTCAGGAGAGGACCCCGCAGCACCAGCAGAGCAGTAGAGCTTCTGAGCATTTTCAGTCGTTGGGATGGTGTACGAGTGTAGTTGTACGAGTCATGAGGTTTCATTTCATGTATGAGAGTAGTTGAACCTGGCATGTTATGTATCTTTCATGTATGAGTCTATGTATAATTATGTTGGAACTCTATTTTATTCACCGTATTTTCTTCGTCATTTCGGTTTTTCTCAGGATTTTTTTGTGGGCTTTCCCCCAATTTATTTTGAATGTTTCTCATCTCGGTTGCGTTGTCTTAGGAAAACACCACAATAGGATGCCGCGGGGAGGCAGCAGTAGCAACGTTCATGAGGGTACTCCTATTCGTCGCTCCGCACGACAGGAAGGACACTCCCCCGAGCCGTATGTTCCACCACCACCTCCACCGCCAAATCTGCCCTCCACCGAGCAAATTATGCGTATGTTTGAGGAAAGACGGAATAATGATCTGATTGAAATTTTAAGAAGTGTGCAAGCTATGGTTGGGCAGAATGGGAATCAGAACGGTCATCACTCCAAGTTGTGAGATTTTTAAAGGACCAAGCCTCCCAGTTTCAGTCAGGTTATTGACCCCTTGGAAGCAGACGATTGGCTACGAACCATTGAGAGGAAACTTGAGATTGCTCGAACTGAAGAAGGTGATAAAGTTCCTTTTGCAACTCATTATCTTGAAGGCGCTGCTGCCATATGGTGGGAAAATATAAAAGCCATGTGGCCTGCTGATGAAGAAATCACCTGGTCAAAATTCCAGGATCAGTTCCGGAAATATCATATCCCTACTGGAATTATGAAGACTAAGCGGCGTGAATTTCTTGCGCTCCTCCAAGGAAATTAGTCTATGGGTGAATATTTGCAAAAATTCAATCATCTATCACGTTACTCCCTTCATGACATGGCCACTGAAGAAAGAAAGATTGACAGATATCTTAGTGGGTTAAACCCGCAACTCCGGTGTACTCTCAGTATGTTTGATTTCCCATATTTCCAAACTCTGGTGAACAAGGCTTTCATTGCTGAAAGGGAGCAGATGTTTGTATTAGATAATAGGCTTGCTAACAATGACCACAAGCGCAAGTTTGATCCAAAGAAGGATGGGCAACCCGTGCAAAAGGCTCGTACCTGGCAGCAGACTCAGGTAGAATACAAGCTCAATTGGCAACAGAATGTTAACAAGACCACTAGTCAAGTCAAGAATGTCGTGACCAACCCAGTGCACGAGGAGCGCCAGCGCACCAATTCTTGCTTCAGTTGTGGGAAAACCTGACATTATGCCAGAGAGTGTCCCAAGAACAGTAAGGCGAATGCTCTATTTAGGCCACAAGTCAACTTTATGGAATCATGCCCGAACCAGCAAACCATCATTGGGCACGTTCATCACCTCTACGCAACTGAAGCCCAAGAAAACCCCGAAGTCGTCGTTGGTATGTTTTCTGTTAATAACATATATGCAGTAATTTTATTTGACTCTAGGGCTTCCCACTCTTTTATCTCTCATAGTTTTGTTGCCCAAAACAAATTTCCTTGTTCGCTTTTGGGCAAGAATATGCTGGTACAAACCCCGGGATCCTTAATCAAGAGCAATCTGGTCTGCCGTAATCTGGAAATCAATATCAATGGAGTATGCTTTTCAACTTCTTTGATAATTATTGAGTCTGCTAAGCTGGATGTTATCTTGAGTATGAATTGGCTGACTCAATATCAAGTATGCATAAATTGCGTGACCCGAGAAGTCACTTTGACCAGTCAGAAGGGGCAGACTACCAAATTCTATGCTCGTAGAAGCATACCCCAGAAAGAAATGGTCTTCACTGTTGTGGCTGAATTGGAATTAATTCCTGTGGTCAGTGAATTTCCTGATGTATTTCCAGAAGATCTGCCAGGTATGCCACCAGATCGAGAGCTTGAGTTCGCAATAGATCTTGTGCCCGGAACCACACCGTTATACAAGAAGTATTACCGGATGCCCTCATCGGAATTAGTGGATCTAAAGAAACAGCTTGATGAAATGCTCCACAAAGGATATATCCGTCCTAGCTCTTCACCATCGGGATCACCTGCTATCTTCGTGGACAAAAAGGATGGCAGCCTCTGCATGTGTGTGGACTACCGTCAGCTGAATGATGTCACCATCAAAAACAAATATCCGTTGCCAAGGATTGATGACTTGTTTGATTAGCTCAGTGGGGCCAAGGTATTCTCCAAGATTGATTAACGGACAGGATATCATCAGCTCAAGATTAAAAAGGAAGATATTCCTAAGACCACATTTACCACCCGATACGGTCTTTATGAATATACAGTTATGTCCTTTGGTCTCACCAACGCCCCTGCCTTCTTCATGCGTATGATGAACAAAGTATTCATTGACTTCCTCGATAAGTTCGTGGTAGTCTTCATCGATGACATACTTATTTACTTAAGAAGTGAAGAAGATCACAAAGAACACCTCTGATCAGTGTTACAATGACTCCGCGACCATCAGCTATACGCCAAATTTAGTAAATGGGAATTTTGGCTCAAGCAGGTTGGATTTCTTGGACATGTGCTATCCGCTGAAGGTATAGACGTTGACTCGAGTAAAGTAAAGGATGTGCTCGATTGGTTTCCACCCACAACCGAATCACAGATTCAGAGTTTTCTTGGATTAGCCGGTTACTACCGTCGTTTCATTGAAGGGTTTTCCAAGATTGCTAAACCCATGACGGAGCTGCTCAAAAAGGATAAGAAGTTTGAATGGACTGAGGGATGTGAGAAAAGTTTCAAGATATCTACCGTAGCTAAAGGTACGACTGACGACTGCACCTGTGTTGACACTTCCTGATATCTACCGTAGTTTTGATGCGTACTGTGACGCCTCCAGACAAGGACTTGGATGTGTACTTATGCAAGATAGCAAGGTAGTAGCCTATGTATCACGATAGTTACGACCCCATGAGGGAAATTATCCTACTCATGATCTGGAATTGGCCATGGTGGTTCATGCTCAAAAAATTTGGAGACACTATCTCATCGGGAAGAGGTGCCAAATTTTTACCGATCACAAAAGTCTCAAGTATATATTTACTCAGCCAGATTTAAATCTCTGACAATGAAGATGGCTTGAGTTAGTCAAGGATTATGACCTTGGAATAAATTACCACCCGGGTAAGGCCACCGTGGTTGCCGATGCACTCAGTCAAAAAACTGTCAGCCTAAATGTCATAGTGAAATCCTTGCCTCTTGAACTTCAAGAGGAGATTGCTCAGCTGTATGTATCCAGAATAGTCAGTCTGCATGGATTACCCCGAACTATCACTTCTGACCGAGGTTCGCTTTTTACCTCCGCTTTTTGGTCATGTCTCCATCAAGCCTTGGGGACAGCACTGAAATACAGTACCGCTTATCATCCTTAGACTGATGGACAGACAGAGCGAGTAAATCAAATACTCGAAGATATGTTGCGAGCCTACGCTTTGGACCAAGGACCTAAATGGCAAGACTGCTTGTCATATGCCGAGTTCTCTTACAACAACAGCTTCCAAACCAGTCTAAAGATGTCACCGTATGAGGATTTTGTATGGTCGTAAGTGCCGCACCCCATTAAATTGTTCTCAAACTGGAGATAGCCGTATCTTCCGAACAAATCTCATGATGGAAGCTGAGAAACAAGTTACGGAAATCAGAGGCAGGTTGCAATTGGCCAAATCCCAACAGAAGAGTTATTATGATGCAAAGCACCGCCAGGTTAGTTTTGAACTCGGAGAACACATATACCTTCGAGTCACTCCTATGAAAGGAATCAAGAGATTTCATACTCGTGGAAAGTTGGCACCCAGATTTATTGGTCCATTTCTAGTTATGTCACGAGTGGGTACTGTTGCATATCAGTTGGAACTACCCCCTGAATTGTCGGACGTGCACAATGTGTTTCATGTTTCATAGTTGAGGCGATGCATATCGCCGCCTGAGAAAAAGACTGCTATGACTGAAATAGAGTTGGCAAAGGACTTAACATATGAAGAGAAACCGGTTAAAATTTTGGATCAGATGGAAAGGGTCACTGATGACCCACAAGTATAGGGGATCTATCGTAGTCCTTTCGATAAGTAAGAGTGTCGAACCCAACGAGGAGCAGAAGGAAATGATAAGCGATTTCTAGCAAGGTATTATCTGGAAGTACTGAAATAAGTGGTAACAGATAGTTTTGTGATAGGATAATTTGTAACGAGCAACAAGTAACAAAAGTAAATAAAGTGCAGCAAGGTGGCCCAATCCTTTTTGTAGCAAAGGACAAGCCTGAACAAACTCTTATGTAGAGAAAAGCGCTCCCGAGGACACATGGGAATATCGTCAAGCTAGTTTTCATCACGCTCATATGATTCGCGGTACTTTGATAATTTGGTATGTGGGTGGACCGGTCCTTGGGTACTGTCCTTACTTGGACAAGCATCCCACTTATGATTAACCTCTATTGCAAGCATCCGCAACTACAACAAAAGTATTAAGGTAAACCTAACCATAACATGAAACATATGGATCCAAATCAGCCCCTTACGAAGCAACGCTTAAACTAGGGTTTAAGCTTCTGTCACTCTAGCAACCCATCATCTACTTATTACTCCCCAATTCCTTCTTCTAGGCCCAAACAATGGTGAAGTGTCATGTAGTCGACGTTCACATAACAGCACTAGAGGAGAGACAACATACATCTCATCAAAATATCGAACGAATACCAAATTCACATGACTACTAATAGTAAGACTTCACCCATGTCCTCAGGAACAAAAGTAACTACTCACAAAGCATAAACATGTTCATAATCAGAGGGGTATTAATATGCATATAGGATATGAACATATGATCTTCCACCAAATAAACCAACTAGCATCAACTACAAGGAGTAATTGACACTACTAGCAACCTACTAGCACCAATCCCGAACTTGGAGACAAGAATTGGATACAAGAGATGAACTAGGGGTTTGAGAGGAGATGGTGCTGATGAAGATATTGATGGAGATTTCCCTCTCCCAATGACAGGAGCATTGGTGATGACGATGGCGATGATTTCCCCCTCCAGGAGGGAAGTTTCCCCGGCAGAACAGCTCTGCCAGAGCCCTAGATTGGTTCCGCCAAGGTTCCGCCTCGTGGCGGCGGAGTTTCGTCCGAGAAGATGGCCTATTATTTGTTTCCCATCGAAAGACTTCATATAGCACAAGATGGCCACCCGAGGGCCACCAGGGGGCCCACGAGGTAGGGGGCGCGCCTAGGGGGTAGGGTGTGCCCCCCACCCTCGTGGGTTGGGTGTGGCTCCCCTGGTGAATCTCTTCCCCTGAGTATTTTTTATATATTCTGAAAACGTCTTTCGTGAAGTTTCAGGACTTTTGGAGCTGTGTAGAATAGATCTGTAATATTTGCTCCTTTTCCAGCCTAGAATCCCAGCTGCCGGCTTTCTCCCTCTTCATGTAATCCTTGTAAAATAAGAGAGAATAGGCATAAGTATTGTGACATAATGTGTAATAACAGCCCATAATGCAATAACTATCGATATAAAAGCATGATGGAAAATGGACGTATCAGTCACTAGTAGGAAAGTAAGGAAGTTCTACAAGGTTCAGTGGGAGCATCACACAGAGTCAGAATCAACGTGGGAACGGGAAGAATATCTAAAGGCACATTATCCAGAATGGTTTTCCCAAGCAACCGAATCTCGAGGACGGGATTCATTCTAAGTGGGGGAGTTTTGTGATAGCCTGGTTTTTGCCCTCTTTTCTTTGCCTGATTTTAGTTGGTTTGAATTTGAAATTTGGAGTTTTGAATCTTTTCATGTGGACTTAAACACTTGGGTACCCCTTGGCTTTCACCCAAGTGTCCCATTTCCCTCTCTAACCATCATTCCCACTCTGGTTCACCTCAAAATAATAATTGGAATATTTTTCTTAAATGAAAAATATTCATTTCCCTCTCTTAAACCCTAGTCAGCTCAATGTGCTCCAAAGCAACCCCAATTTTTCTTGCCCACAAAAATCTGAGAAAATTCACAAATATTCTTTGAACCATAGGGCACCTTCCTGAGCAAAAAAATTGCATAACTTTTTGGAATATTTTTGCTACAGAAAATATTTTCTATTCTGGACAGAAATGGGGGTTTCTACAGTAACTACCATTTTACTTGCTCCATTGTGGTCGATTTTTCTTGTGCATCATCACCTTAGCAGATGATTGCTAACCTCCAAAGCCCAGCCCTCAACTCCCAACCGTTTGACCATAGTAAGCTCTATAAGTTACTGGTCAGAAACTTACTAGGCCATTGAAATCTATCCTACTGCGTCTGGATCCAAACCAAAGCGTGCTAATCTTCAAAACTACCACCAACAACAAGCCAGACATGAAATTTGGACTTAGGTCGGCCTGAGGGCAGAGTTCACGCTGTGACCATGCTTGTACACGATGCCAACCTGCGTGCCGACGCGCTCTGGGTCGCGCCCGAGCCTCTGTTGCTCGTGTGCTCGCTTCCCTGACTGCCTAGCCTTGCCAAACTTTGCCACAATCTTCGTCCAAGCCCTCTTAACTCCTTCCTAGCGCTCGCCGACGCTGGAGCTCGCTGCAGCGAGCTAGGGCGCGGTCCGGCCAACGTAACAGTGCGGTGCGCACTGTGCTCGTCGTCACCCAAGTGCCCCTGTGCTCATCCCCGTTCGCCCACAGTCCCCGCGTGAGCTGCGTCTCCTTCTTCCCCTCTCACTGACGCTGTTCGTCACCGGGCGCCGTGTCCAGGTGTCCACCGGCGGAGCCCGAACCCCCCTCGATGCTCGGCTATAAATGGAGCCCTCTCCAGCCTCCTCGAGCACCATCCATGACTCCCACACACTCCACAACCTCATAGATAGTCGTAGCCAGGCCGGGAAGGCCGCGGGCCGCCGTCCCCGAGCTCGAGCTCGCCGGCGATCCCCTCGGGTCGTCTCCGTAGCTCCGGCCCCTCCCAGGCCTGGGCAACCCTTCCAGGGCCACCGCCTCTCTCCGATGGTGCTGTTCCGCCTGGTTGGAGCCCCTGGATCGCATCTATTCGCCCTCGTCTTCGTCTCCGGCGACCTCCGCTCTCCGCCTCCGCTAGAGAGGTTGATTCTGACGTCATCCGACGACCCCTAGCTACTCTACGGATATGGGAAGGTGTGCCCCCGTCTCCTCTCTCGATCCCTCCCTCTCGTTTTGGCCAAGAAGCCCTCGTCGTCAGCGTGTGCTCCGGCGAAGCCGCGCCGTCCTCTGCTTCTCTCCCCCTCTCCCCCTCACCTGACTAGCGGGGCCCGCTAGTCAGCCACTCAGTACGTGCGCGAAACGGTATGAGTGGTGGCGCCCCGAGGCTCTACGCCTTCGACGTCACCCCCTCGGTCTGTTTTTAATTAAATTCAAATTTCATATTTTTCCAGAGAGCTTCAAACAGCCAAAACTCTTTAACCATAAGTCCAAATGAATTGATTCTTTTTGCAGTGTGTTCTTTGTAAAGAAATCTAGCAACTCACCTAAAATGGGATTTTCCCCTGCTGTCTAGATTTTCTGGTGAATTTAAGAAGGGTTCTTGATGTTTTCTTTTTGTGTTTATAATTATTTTCAGAGGGTGAGGCTTGTCTTGAGGATCGCCAGGAGGCTTGTGAACCTCATCTACACTAAGGCAAGCCGCATCAACATTTTCATGGTGCCATTACAATATTTGTGATTTTCCTACTTGAATGAATGATTTAATCCATGCATTTAGATCACTATTATGTTATTTATATTTTGTTAGTTGCTTGTTTAAGTTAATATGCTTGATTTATAGAAAGTTTAAAGCCAACTAAGTTGGTAAAGAAACTAGAATTAAATTTTGTTATGGAAGGGTAATATAGTTATGGATATAAGTAATTATATGGAGTTATTTTATTGCATGAGAAAAATTATAAGTTTGCTAGAAAAGATTCTGTTTAAAGTAAGGTTTAATCCTAAACAGAGAAGTGTCATGAGTTGTTGATGTTTATGCTTGGTGTGGAGACAGTTGACTCAGTCATTTCCGTTGATATGTGATGCATATGTTAGTGTTGCATTTCATGGCATATTATGACACTGGTTATTTTCACTTTAAGTTGAACCTGATAATAACTCAACTTGAATATATCATTGACCGGGTCATGGTGCCACTGAATCGAGTTTTTCCCAGTGCAACCACATTTGCCTTTATGGGAAGGCCTTCATTCGGTCGATTGTCATGCCTCTCGCCGGTGCCTCCAACGAGGGAAGGTTATGGGCATGCGGTACCCTGGCCCGGTAAGCAGACATAACATTGTGTGCCTGTTGTTGAGATTTTTGGTACCATGTCCCCATGTGGGGCAGATTATGTTTTGCCCATGACGGTGGTCATTGTGTCTTTGGTAGACACGAGGCCACCCAGGACTAGCCCAGAGGGGAGTGAGTCGGAGTGACCGGGAGAGTGTCATCGCAATGGAGGGGTTTCGTCAGAATGCCATTGGTCCACCCAGATAGGAGTGAGAGGCCATGGGTTCCGTGGTGTGGGTACAGTGCGCTACCTCTACAGAGTGTATTAATCTATCGATAGCCGAGCCCACGGTTACGGACACGCTCGAAAGTAGGTCACACCATGGGTCAACATTAATAAATCTTGCACACTAAGTTATGAACTCTGCACTGTTGATGATGGCGGTCAGGCCATCGGGTTGGATATGACCAAGTGTTGGTCGTGGTTGTGATCGCCGGAAGGATCATCGTTTTAGACCAAATATGGGTCGTGGTTCTGATCCCCGGAACGATCACGCGATATTCATAGTTAAGATTTTGAGGTTGGTACGGTGGTCATCCAAGAAGTGATCACCATTGGTAAGCCAGTCCGAGGGATTTTTCTCACAAGAGCATGATCATAGCATGTTGGTTATATTGTTGCATTCTTAATAATTTGTTAATTATCATGATGTTGTTTGTCATTATGTTTATGTCTATTGTGAGCTTGCAAGTACATTCAATGTACTGACCTGGTGTGTCATGCCAGATTTCTGGAAAGCCTTGTTGGAAAGGAGCGCTGTCCGAGTCTAGATCGTGTCCACATCGGTGTCCCTCTACTATGGAGTTCCACTACGACGTCGTTCCGCTACCGCGTAGTTGTTATGATTGAGGCCCTTATGTTCACTAAATAATGTACATATTGTTCAGTCGCACCGTGTGTGCCGCTTGGCATCACTACCTATTGTAACATAAACTTTGATCCGCTAGCATCAATAAAGCAGTTGTTTTCTATACCAAAATGTTGTGTGTTGCCAGAAGACATGGTCCCTGCGCTGGCAATGCATGATAAACCGGTTGCTTTGAACCGGGCTGCCACACTAAAGCACGCCTTAAGTCCGGCTCAGGGAATAAAACAACAGTCTGATTACATGAGGGGCTCCCCCTCCCCAAAATAGACTCATATCGTCGGGTGCCATGCCCAGGCTTTTTTGCACGCAGGTTCTGGACAAGGAGCGCAGGCTCAGTCGGCCATGTCGCTCGCAACATCTTTTGAATAGCTCCTAGACATGCTACCGGCGTCGTCGCTAGCGTCGTCTTCATCATCATTGACCACGTCGCCTTCATCCGCCGCAACCACCACAGCATCGTCATCGGGAGCGAAAGCTCTAACCAAAGCATCCATGTTATCATCCACCCAGCGCGCCAGGTCAGCCCGGATAGCCCCGGGGACTGGGGCGATGGCGGCGTCGAAGTCGAAGTTGGGGTGGCATTCTGAAGGTGGCTGAAGATGCGAGAAAACGCGCGCCCAAGGAGGCCGCGGCTCCTTTCGTCAACAAGCTCGCGAGCTCTCTTAGCCCGGTCCTCCAGGAGCGTCATGATGTCGACGAAGAAGCGAAGGTGGCCGGCGTAGTCTTCTGCATGGGGATGAGGGGCGTATTCATCACAGATAGCGCCCAGCGCCCAGTTGGCCCTCGCCCTGAGGTCATGGAGCATGGGGCCGTGTTCGCGCTGCTATGTCTGTCGGCGGATCGCCTCCTCCCTACTCTGCTGCGCAAGGGACTCGGCGGCGGTAACTCGCTACTGGAGCGGAAGCAGTTCAGCATGGGCGGAGGTCAACTCAACCTACACGGAGATCAAAGCAGCTGCAGCGGCCTTCTCGTGCTGCTCTCCGCCTTAGTCAACCTTGACCTAAGAGCGGTGGTCCTGCCCTCAGCTTCGGCGGCCACGAGCTTCAGCTTCAGGTTGTGCCTATTGGCAAGGTCAACGCGAGCCTCCTCCGCCCTGCGGTCCACTTCCTCTTGGATCTTGGCCTCGCGCGCGCTAACGGCATCCTCCGCCTGCGCAACCTGTCGCTCCCTCATCTCTAACCGCTCAAGCTCGAGGCTGCGCTCGGTGACCTCCAGCATTAGCGCCTCCAAGCGCTTCAGGACCTCCTCCTCGTCAGTCGGCGCCCCCTTCATCGATGCAAAGGCAGCTCTGCGTGCCTCGGCCTGTTGCTCCAGGAGGGCATTCAGGGCCTGAAGCTCCTCCAGTGCTTCTCGGCAACCTCGCAGTAGCGGTCTGCCTCCCTAGCCTCCTACAAGGCTCGGGCGCAGGCCTCGCGCAAGGTTGCAAGGGATGCCTGGGCGTCCATGTTGGAGCGCTCATGTTGGAGATGCCCGAGGTTGATGGCCACCTTCAATTGACACCATTCATCCACTAGCCGAAGACCCTCGGTTTCGAGGCGAGCGTCCACAGCCACAAGCTCTTCCCCGAGCTGGCTCAGCGCACCCATAGCTTCCTGGAAGAGCTCGTGACGGATGCCACCCCGCCTGCGTGCAAACTCGAATGCACAGCCGGGCCCGTCCTCCACTCCGGGAGTTATTGAAAAGGTTCGATGTAGCTCGCCTCCTCCCAACAAGGGGCTGGAAGCCGGTGCCTTTCCAGCCACCCCTCGGGCCCCGACGGGGGCCGGGAGGGGCGGAGGCTCGTTACCCGAAGGAGAGGCCAGAGCCGAGGCCATCGAGCTGCGATTAATAACTAGAGGAGGAGCCCTTGGCACACTTCCTACACCCCAAGCAAGGCCGCGAAGAGCAGACGGCAAGAACGCGGGGTCGAGACGCCAAGCCGGCATGCTTGCCTCTCCGGCCAACTGTAGGATCAAAAGTATGTCTAGAGGGGTGTGATTAGACTACTTGACCAAATAAAAATCTAGCCTTTTCCCAATTTTAAGTCTTGGTAGATTTTAACAACTTAGCACAAGTCAAGTAATCAACGTACACATGCAATTCTAAGAGTATAGCAATGGAATGTAAAACAATTGCATATGAAGGTAAAGGGAGGAGTTTGGAGGAGCAAACGCAATGTAGACATGGAGATTTTTGGCGTGGTTACGATAGGTGGTGCTATCGTACATCCACGTTGATGGAGACTTCAACCCACGAAGGGTAACGGTTGCGTGAGTCCACGAAGGGTCCACAAAGAAGCAACCTTGTATATCCCACCATGGCCATCGCCCACGAAGGACTTGCCTCACTAGGGTAGATCATCATGGAGTAGGCGATCTCCTTGCCCATACAAACTCCTTGGTTCAACTCCACAATCTTGATGGAGGCTCCAGAGTGACACCTAAGCAATCTAGGAGACACCACTCTCCAAAAGGTAATAGATGGTGTGTTGATGATGAACTCCTTACTCTTGTGCTTCAAATGATAGTCTCCCCAACACTCAGCTCTCTCTCATAGGATTGGATTTGGTGGAAAGAGGGTTTGAGTGGAAAGCAACTTGGGAAAGGCTAGAGATCAAGATTTATGTGGTTGGAATGGAATAT
Organism: Triticum monococcum; assembly: GCA_034509565.1. Lineage (NCBI taxonomy): Eukaryota > Viridiplantae > Streptophyta > Magnoliopsida > Poales > Poaceae > Triticum > Triticum monococcum. The sequence goes on from CM067846.1 coordinate 505,578,187, forward strand.
CTTGACCTCAACACAAGTGTAGGCGGTTCTCTCTCAGAAAATATATGTTGGAAGTGTAGGCATGTTCTGATGGCTCTCTCTCTCTCTTAATGAAGAGTGGGTGGAGGGGTATATATAGCCTCCACACAAAATCTAACCGTTACACACAAATCGCCAAACTCGGTGGGACCGAATAATGAAACTCGGTCAGACCGATTTAGTTCAAAATGTGAACGTTGGGATTTTTTGTGGGACCGACATGTCAACTCGGTGGGACCGATTCCATTAGGGTTAGGGCATAACATAATCTCGGTGAGACCGATTACACAAATTCGGTGGGACCGATTTTGGTAATAGGCAAACAGAGAGTTGGTCAGGCAAACTTGGTGGGACCGATTCCCTCATCTCGGTTAGACCGAAACGTTACGAAGGGGAAACAGAGAGTTTGCATTGCAATCTCGGTGGGACCGATCACTCATCTCGGTTGGACCGAAATATTACGAAGGGTAACATAGAGATTGCAATCCCATCTCGGTGAGACTGAGATCCCTATCGGTGAGACCGAAATGACTAGGATTTGTGGCAGTGGCTATGTCAAATGAACTCGGTGGCGCCGGGTAGGAAATTTCGGTGGGGCCGAGTTTGACTTTTGGTTTGGGACATATATGGATGTAAGAAAGTAGTTGAGGGTTTTGGAGCATATCACTAAGCATTTTGAGCAAGTAACTCATTAAGCAATACATCATCCCCTTTTAATAGTATTGGCTTTTCATATGGACTCAATGTAATCTTGGATTACTAAAAGTAAAATGTATAGTCTTGAGCTTGAGCCAACATGTCTTCTTAGTATTTTGAGGGTTCCACTTTCTAATACATGCCATGCCAAACATTGAGCTTTCCTGAAATATTTATCTTGAAATAGCATTAGCTCAATGGGCTATATGTTGTTAGGAATTACCAAAACCACCCAGGGATACTTGCACTTTCAATCTCCCCCTTTTTGGTAACTGGTGACAACATATAGATCAAAGCTTCGACAAATGATAATAAGATTTAAAAACATCATCGCTTTGAGAAGTATGTGATAAGCAAGAGCTCCCCCTAAATTTGTGCATTATTTAAAATTTGCTTTTGAATGCCAATGCACAATCGATTATGATCATGGGTTACTCTTCCATGTCACATACATCTTGGTGGAGTGCTCAAAATGATAGAAATTAAAAGCATGCACTCATCACCAAGCAAGTGAGTGATCATATATGGATATAAAAGATAGTATCATCTAAACAAGCTTTAAGGTAGCAAATGATCAAACACATGATCACACAAGTATCTCACACAATAAAAAGTTCAACCAACGGCAAAGACGCAAAACACTCTCTCGAAGCCTATGATCTATACATATTTCTCCCCCTTTGGCAACAAGTTACCAAAAAGTTCAAATATGCATTGTGCTTTGCGTCTCTCAGGCTTGTTCTTCGGGAGGTGGCGTAGAGAGAACTCCAAGGACGAAGGCATCTGTCGATGTAGTTGGAGCTGATGGAGTGGCTGCTGGAGGTGGCACTAGAGCTATAGCTGCTGGTGCTGATGTTGTAGCTCTAGAATCTGTCACTGGTACAGCAGCAGACCCCTGACTCATTGGCACTTGCTGAAATGCATCAGTAGTTGCCCTCCATCTCCTCTCTTCTGCCTCCTCCTGAAGCTGCTCAACTGTTGTTTGAATCTCAGTTACCTTCAGATCAAGATCATAAATTTTAGTTTCTATGATCCTCTCCAAGCTCTCCTGGTTTTGAGTCAGGGTGGCCAAGCCCTTCTCAATCCTCAGTGTAGACTGGATCAGATATGCAAGTTGATCTTGCTTGCTCTTCAGGAAAACCTGAGATGCATCTTCAACACTTGGCATCTTGGCAGCTTGCTCAGCCTTTGCTTTGGCTCTTTTCTCCTGTGCTTGAACTAATGATGGTTCCTCCACATTCATCACAACAGTATTATCTTCAAAATCAGGATGCAGGGGTAGATGCTCCTTATCCAACAGATATGTTCCTGTGCCCATCTTGGAGTTGATGAGCTCCTAAATGTGTGGAGCATACCCATAGCTTCTCTTCTAGTCAACAGCAGTCCTCTTGATTGTCTCTACAATTAGACTCATGACCTTGAACTTCTGAGGGACATCAAAAAGTTGTAGCAGGTTGATAAAGTGCCCTCTGATCATCTTGTGATCTCCTGACTTGGGTAGCAGAGTGTGCCTTAGGATCCAGTTGATAGTAGGCAGACCAGACAACAAGAAATGTACAGATCCAAGCTTGTGAGTCTCCAAAGCTTTATCTAGGATCTCCTTGTACATGTTAGCCATAGTGTTGTGGTCCTTCTTCTTCTTCTTGGCATACACATCCAAGTCATCTTCATGTTCTTCTGGGGCATTTATCAATTTCTCTCATTCTTCAACTGTGGATTGGTACCTAGTACCTTCTGACATCCAAATGATCTTCACATCTGGGTAGAAGTGAGCAGTGGAGTAAAACTGCATGATCAGCTCATCATTCCATTTTATGAGCTTCCGTCCAACAAACTCATCTACTCCACATGCTTTGAAGCTGTCATAAACTCCTGGGAAGTGATCTTCATTCTCCTAGATGAATTCCCAATCAACCCATCTCATGTCACTCATAATGGGCTTCTTGTCAAGCAGGATAGTTTCATAAAAGTCTTGCTGTTCCTTTGTGTCAAACTTGTAGTCAACTGCAGTCCTTCTCCTCATAGCATAGGGATCAGACGTTCTCCACAATCTCAGTCCTGAATCTTTCCTGATGTGCATGTCTTCAGCTACTGGATGAGTATCATTGTGGTATGGAATCTTGGACTTCAATTTTCTCAAAATAAGATACTCATCATCTTCTTCTTCTTCAACTTCAGGCACTAGGGCCTTGTTCTTTTCTTCAGCAGGTATACTTCTGGTGTTTCTCTTGGGCTTAGGAGGCTTCTGAGCTTGAGCTTTGGGAGTTGTCTTAGGATTTGATGTTGCAGCCCCTGACTTTATGGCATCTCCCATAAGCTTCTGAGCTTTGGTTGCTAGAGCATCCTCTTCTTCTTCATCATCTTCAGAGGGATCTTTCATCATGGAGGGCTTGCCAATGACCCTGGCAATGGTCTTCTTGACTCTTTCCTTTCTCTTCTTTCCCTCTCCAGCTTCTTTGGGTTCAAAGTGAACTCCATTGTTTCTAGAGTAGAGGCTCTGGCCTTAGACATAGGAATTCTTTTTGCTGGAGCCTTCTTATTCATTCCTGGCTTAACTGTAGCAGCTGTGCCATACTCCTTTTTCAGCACCTTCTTCTTGGAGCTTACTTCATCCTCAGTGGCAACATAATCCTCATCCTCAGATTCTAAGGTTCTCTTCTTCCTCGATCTGGTGTCTGCCTTTGGCAAGTTGTTGGGAGTGCTCCTGCTACCATCATCGGAAGTGCTCGAGGGACCTGAACCCTCACTCAGCTGCACATGTTCCTCGGACCTGTTCTGACTGTCACTCTGATCAGACATCTCTGCAAACTCACTGACAGCAGACCCTGTGAATAGATGTAGATGAGATAGAGTGGACGAGCATCACAAAGTGCATTGTTTTTGCAAAAAAGATGACTCAAAAACTTAGTTTTAGATCTCCACAGAAAGCATTTCGGAGCTAACAATTTGTAAACTCGGTGATACCGAAGCAGCTTTTGGAACCTAAACTAGTGAACTCGGTCAGACCGAGTCACAGTTTGCTGGGACCGAGACTGCTAGGGTTTCACAGAGAATTGAACTCGGTCACAACGATTTGCAGTTTTTGGTCAGACCGAAAATTGCAAGTGCTATGGCCTAAGCCAAATCGATGAGACCGATTTCTACAACTCGGTCGGTCCGAGATGAGTTCGGCGGAGACCTAACCCTAAATTTTCAAATCAAATCTAACCTAAAGGATGTTTTCAGTGGATAGAGTGTTTGCATATGTGGTAAGGATCATGGCAAAACAATGTGCTATTAATCAGAGGTAAAATCATAGCACAAGGGTCAAACCCATACCCTAGTTCGGCGAGGGTTCGCTACAGCAACAATGGCGAAGCAGATTTCCGTTGGCGGTGATGGAGACCAGCGGCGAGAGGTCGCTAGCGGCAAGGAGATGATCTGGAGACCCGAGGAGGCAGAGCAGGATACGCGTGGTGTGAAGAGTTTTGGAGAAATTTCCAAAATTCAACCCGTGAGTATATATATCCCGACCCTGTCGGTGTGACCGAGTGGAACAACTCGGTGGCACCGAGATGCAGACTTGCAAGCGGTTACTGCAACTCGGTGTGATCAAAAAGTTCAAATCGGTTGCACCGAGATTGAACACTTAGATCAACTTAGTGATCTTGGTGTGACCGAAATAGATGACTCGGTCATACTGAAATGCACAAAGAGGTTTGAAAGTTTAAGTCTATGACGAATCGGGGACTCCGAGTGCTCCTCACACAGAGTGGTCCGAATCTGACTTGATCAAACTTTGTGAGGTAGCATGAATAGAGTTTGAGATGAGAAAAGCGTAGATATCTAGAGGAGGTTCTTAGGCATTCTTGGCCATCCATTTGGCAAAAGAGAAAAAGCCAAACAATCAAGTCAACAAATGGATGTCCTCGAATGAGTAAAACATGCAACCAGCATGCTCACACAATAAGATGGCAAATGAAATATGTGGCAAAGCATGCACAATCACTCTAGCATCTATCAAGCAATTTGGCGATGACTAGGTCATCTATATATGAGTATATTGACTGAGGAGTCAATGAGAACATTTGATCATAGGTCATACTCATCGTTTAAGCACAAGTGGGGTTACCACTTTTACATAATGCATTGTTGTGTTCACACCATTAGAGTTGCTTTAGCTAAATTGATTAGAGCAAACCTCCCCCAAGATGTGATATCCCCCCTAGGAGGGATGAACTAACCTTGGGTTTTGTCGATGATGACTTCATGTAGGTGCTCAAAGTTGATGTAGATCATTCGGAGCAATCCTTTAGAGTGAGTTGCACTTTCAATACCTACACGGGTTAGTCCCACAAGGAACAAACAAGGATATCCATAGACATAGAGTGATATTCACATGAGATGATGTCCATGAATTGTCACACCCTAGCTAGGTTATGCATTAGAGTGTGCATCATGTTTACTTTCATCAGAAATGGAAATGGGGAAAGCAGAACCCCCAGCACCCCCCCCCTGAAATCAACTAGGGTTTACTAAAAATAAATTCAATGAACCTGAAATGCCCTTCAAATATGTTCACCCTCTTTGCCTTGGGTTAGAACCCTTGGGGAAAATGGTGCATATAATTTTAGGTCAACAAAAGGGGCATTGATTTAATTCATAAATATTTGAATTTGGGCATTTAAGTACTATTAAATAATTCAAATGCTCAAATAATGTTGGAATTATTTTTGGGCCACTGAAATATTTCAGAAAGTGTCCATAAATATTTTCAGGATTTTATAAAATGATTTAGTATTTAAACTAAATCAAAACAGCATAACAGAAATAGAAAATAAAATGAATTAGAGAGAGAGACAGAGGCTCACCTGGACTCACCTGGCGGCCCAGCTGTGGCCCAGCACTGTTGGCCCAGCCCACCAGGCCGTGCCAGTCGTCCCCTAGCTGCTGCCAGGAGGACGCCGGGCGTGTGCCCGCGGCGCGCCGGCACGCGCGCGGCCACCGACGGCCACCTCCTGCTTGCCGCGCCTCCCCTCGACGCCTGGACGTCGCTATGGACGCCACGCAC